>CM056742.1:145466169-146715219 GCA_029851415.1 Eretmocerus hayati | reverse complement strand
ATCTCTGAGGAGACTTTGTTAATAGGAAATCTTTCAAGGACTCTTTGAACATGGGTGTTTTCCCCAGCTGCCGAAAGCCGGAGGGAGAAAGTTCCAAAAATGAGCACATTGAACCTGGAAAGATCTCCTTCCATATTCAAGTCTCATATTGGGAACTTTGAGTACCCGCTCTTCTGCATCACCACGTGCGGGGCGTTCAGATTGGTACCTGGTGAACATCGCAGCTAGGTACCCAGGCTCTCCTAAATGCATGATCTTGTGCATTAACAGAGCTGCGAAGTACATTCTCCGCGAATCAGTACGCAACCAACCTAAACGCTCCTAAACGGGGTGATGTGCTCGTCTCTCCTAAGATCAAAAATGTACCTCACACATGAATTGCTCAGTCGCTGTATCCGTTGCCGCTGTTCGTCCGTGGCGTCGAGGTACACGACTGTGCAATAGTCCTAAATGCGGTTGAACTAATGACTCGACTAGGCGAATCGGAGAGGTCTGGTGATACACGCCCTAAAAACCGCAATCCAGAGTTGTGTGAGTTGTGAACTGTCCACGTCAGTTCACTATCAAGTGTAACACCTAGACTCACGACAGTATCACTGAATGGGACAAACACTCCATCCTGTATCTCAACCCCTGGCAAGTTCATTCTTTTCAGATCTTTGATGTTCCTCTCAGAGCTGAAGAGGATTGCCTTGGTCTTGCCCGCGTTGAGACGCAGCCGGAATTCTGCCCATTCAGCAATTAGTCGTCCTACTTCTCCCAGCCGAGTGATGCCTTCCCTTGATCTTAGTTTTCTCGACTTGGAGATAAATTTGAAGATCATCCGCATAGAATAGATGATATACCGACTTTCCGTCTAGCAAAACCAGGTACCAGCAAGAGAGAGAGAGAGAGAGAGAGAGAAGCTCTGAGAGCTGAAACCTGCACTACTAAAACCTCAACATCGGAAACCGATTCCTCGTTGCTTTAGGCGCGTTCTATATACATACTCGAGACTTAACTCAACCCCATCGAAGGAGAAGAAGAAGAAGAAGAAGACCCAGTTGAGAGTGTGAGGGTGAACCGCAGAAGGTGTCGACTCTTATACTATCTATATTCCATACATGTAGAAGTCAGTGGATACATCTCCCCTTTTACAGGAAGAGTGTGAACGCGTTGCAGTGCAGAGATATTACCCATTTATATGTACAGGAGTTGCGTCGTCGAAATAAGAGGGAGATTCAAGGGGGGCATCATCATAGCAGGTTGCTCAGAGTGGATAGTCTCTCTCTCTCTCTCACTCACTCTCTGGTGCGCATCGAGCAAATATTGATTCCAAAGGCGCGAGAGCTACTTACCTGTTTGTTTGCCGCACGGCCCAAAGCGAACCATCCCACCCATCAGAGACTTGTACACGCGTGACTGCCCCCTCTCTATATAGCAGCCGAACCCCTCGTGGTTTTCGAACTCTGATTTCGGAGGGTGTTTATCTTCAACGTAGCCTGAGTTTCACTCAAGAGTGTAGCTCTGCAGATGCATCTACTGCTATAGTAATCTTGTGGGTTCATGAGTATTGGGGAGAGTGAGTTTTTTTCCTTCATTTCAAGGGTACGAGGTAGGAATTTTGTTTAGGGGTTGTAATAATTGACGCGTGCACGTGTTATTCTGGTTACTTATATTGGTGGCGTGTCTTCGATGCGAGGAGTACGATGCAGTACGGTATCGTGCTTCAGAAGGTGTCGCATTTACACTGGAAAGAATGTGTGCGTGTGTGTGTGTGAGAAAAAGAGAGAGCGAGAGGGAGTTGAGTCGAACGTTGAATTGTGATAGGGACGTGATCGCGTTTAGAGGGTTTAGGGGTGGTATCTTTTATGGAGACTGAACGAATTGGGCCATTCTGTTTGTTTATTGATTTTTTCTTGTTGCTTTGCTGAGAGCTTTCTTGAAGAATGGATGCTTGATTGAATATCCATCATGAGAGATTTACAACTAGGAAGGAAATGCATTTTGACATCCTCGTTGACTTATTCCATTAAAATCATATGGATTATGGCATCTCACATTAATTTTATCATCATTCGACTGGTGAGATGCGGCGTGACTTATTTTCATGAACGACACTTTATGATTTTTGTTCTGACATGTATATCTATCAAGAATTGAATCATTCTGTGGGTAGACTTGAACGAAAAAATTGTTCCAAATGTTGATTTTCTACTTGAGTTCGGTGCATCTATAGATTGTTCCCTCGACTAATAGAAAAAATTGCATCCTCATGAATTTGCAATGATTCAGAATGAGTCAGTTTGGAATCAGCTGGTTTCAAAATCAGAGAAATTTATCTAGAATGTTTCCTAACAAGGACCATTTTGTCTTGAACTGCTGCAATCGACCATTAAATAAAATTTCTTTTACGGTACAATAGTTGAACAATATCAGTGATTTATCGCTCAGTTCATGAAAATATTGTCTTCCCTCACTCACGCTGGAGACTTATCGTACAAATTGAAGAGAAATTTCGTGAGGATCTTCTTCGAACTAAATTTGTCACCCGTGATGTATGGTCTCTGGCTGTACGCTTGACTCAACATCATTCGTCTTGTCTCCATGAAGACAACCCAGCCGCAAATTAGTTTCAAGGACCCGAAGAAAGTCATCCAATGCTCTTCCATGTCCTTTTATCGTTTCAATTATCATCCTAATCATCCTTCTAAGGCCTTTCACACGTAACTTTCCTGTAAAATATTTCCAGGAAATCAATAAATCACAAAAACTTTACTCTCTCACACCGAAATTTTATTTTCAATATTTCATAAAAGATCCATCAGGCTATGTGTGAATCGCAAGTATCTCTAATATGAAAAGTTACTCCGAACAATATGAAAGTCGTTTTAGTCCAAAAATATGCATGATAAAAGAAAATATATACTCTGTAACAGCTTGTATCAGAGATGACATGGCAGTCTGGGTGGAGGAAAAAAAAATATATATCGAGCATGGTCATGTCAGTCCGAGCGGTATCCGGAAACCCGCTAACGTCCAGATACATACATCTCGCCCTTCTAATGACGTTAGCACGCGCATAGCACGCTGTCTCTAACCATGTAAACGTCTATTATCGCGGCTTGCCTCTACACTCATTGTTCTGTTCGCTTTCATTATACGAGGTTTGTGGTGCCGTCCACGATAAATTTCTGAAACCCAAACTCTGATGCCTCATTAATTTATTTTTAGTCGAAATTCATCCCTTAGATACCTCTTTACTCTGGTATAATAAAATCGATTTACAGATGCTGATTTCTTTGAAATTCAACTTATTTACCCCAGTAAATCTACTGAATATATCGATATGATACTTCAAAACCACGGAGATGAGTCAAAAAATGTCCAATTCTTGGACTCTGACCAACAAAAAAGTGAAAAATGCAAAAAATGTTCGGCCTTTTTTTGTGCTCGAGTCAATCATTGGCCATGAAATAGCTAAATTTGCATTACCGTGAATCGCTACCAGAATGATTGCTCCAATCACTTCTGGTAATTCGAAGATGATGAGGGCTCGAACCCACATGAAGTTCCTACGTAAAACGTCCTTATTTTTTTGAAACTTTGAACAATTTACCTGAATAATAATAGTATTTTCATGGGAAAAGATTCTAACTTGGTGAGAAATCTTGATAGCAAGAAAATATCGCTCCTTAGACGAACATAGGTTACAGAGAGGGTACCTTTCTCCAAACTCGATCGATTTGGCAAGAATCCAAGAAATCGGTTGGCTCACCATATGCCTCAGCGACCTCGTCTCGTATCTTGCATTGAGCTATTGCTTTGTAAGCCAATCCCATGCAGTCGTGGTATACGTGAACTTGATCGGTTTGAGCCACGCATATACGTTTTCAAGCTCAGTGAACTATTTCGCGCTCATGATCCCTCAGCCAAGTTCCAAGTAACTTTCAGTAGTGATGTGTATTACCGACCTTCGCAGATTCGTTCACTTTTACTTATCCATTCCGTCTGATTCATTTCATTGAGATGAAAAGGAATTTTTTATTGGTTTTATCGAATAATCACTTGTAGCTTCTTGCATCGATTCATTTTCAACTGAAATGTGGTATACAAGCCGATTGAATTAATCATTTCCGATTCAGATATCCACAAATTGATTGAATGAACTTATCGCGGCATTCGTCAATGAGCTTGAATCATCTGTTTTTACTTCACGTGGATGCCGTGTTTCTAAGTCAGCATTCAAATTCGTACGAGGCCAACATTTTTCTGCCAATTCTGTGTCACTACAAGCTCCCCCAAAATGTTTGTTTATGAATTATTATCGTGATATCATTCATCATTCACTGAATAAAATAACCAAAAATCATTCAACTGGATTTTTCTTTCTTCACGTTATCTTGATGATGTATTCGGCTGTCATGTGTTTGTGTTTACAATTACTCATGCTCGATGTCAACTAAATTGTCTAGAACCTTGCAATAAGAGCGCAACGGAACGCTTTGGAAGTAAAGATACCCTCGAACGTTCAGATACTTGGAAAACAGGAGCGATAGCCAATTGTAAGAAAGGCATCACTTGCAAATAAGTCACGTGCTGAGGCAAAAGTAATTCCTTCTCTTTCTCCTTTTCTTGCTTGTACATTCTGAGTTGGGCAAGCTCCACCCACGTAAGCCGAGGAAAGGAAGAAAATAGAGTGATTTTAAATTTTACATGTAAATCCTCGGACGGGAATACTAATAAAATACGTACATTTAGATGAGTTAGGTGATTTTATCCTACATCTATATTTGACCTTAATTTAAGTGAACATGTCACATAAATCTTTCACACAGATTGTCGTATCAATTTCTCATTTATTATACACCATTCTGTAGTACTGACATTTTCAAAGAACCCCAACACAAAATTCGTTGTGTGTGGATCCGGGTGAATATTGACAAAACTTTGGAAATGATTGATAGAAATGCGCTGAGCCACGAGCAATGAATTTTGTGCGGGGTTGTTTGTTGCGATTTATTTTCGCACGCTTATTCTTTTCCGAGTCAGCACGGGTTAGTTAGTCTCCAATGGTTGCAACTCCTCGGTATTCAAATATGTAATCATTATTTGTTCTCTAGATCACTGTTTTTTTTCTTGCAAGCCAGAGTCTTTTTGAACTATGCACCCTGCGTTTGAGGCCCAAGTGGACCACTTGAGTAGTTTCGCACTATTAGTTTATGAGTTCGACCTAGTGAGCTACCTTGAATATATACAATTGCTGCAAGAGTGCGAATTTTTTACGCTCTTGAAATTTTTTCGTAGCCCAATGAGGGATTCTATCCAATATTTTTAGATGTACGGGCATGATCTCATAGACTATATTGTATTTGACATATTTTGATCTCCTAGTATTCCAAAAAGGCTTCTTAAGATTCGGTGTTGAATAATTTTGTGCTTATCAAGTGAGAAACACTGAGGATAAGACGATGAAAATAAATTACATTACTTTTGACGGCTTATCTTGATACTTACTCTCGAGAGAAAGGGACTGGAAAGAAAAAAGTTAAGCTCGTGATAACTTGATCTACGAAAAAGTAAGGAAGACAGAAAGATACATGAAAACATCATCAAGCTCTGATGTGTATACGCACAAGGGCTAAAGAGGCAAAGCCGATGAGAGAGACTCAAAGCCGTGTGGCATGAGTTTCAGTGCGTATAAGCGAAAGCTCAACGTGTTACCTTCTAACTTTGTTCGAGAGACGTCGTACACCCAGTCTTATTAAAAGCCCTCCAGAGAGCCCGTAAACTTCCTAAATTGCTCCTTCTACTTTCTATCTTCAGTCATTTCCTGGTGTAAAGATATTTGATACGTTAGATTGTTCAGTTTCGAGGTAATTCTTATCCTTGCCTCGCTAGTCAAGATCTAGGATTAACCATTTTTATTATCCTCTTCACGCGAAAATTTGTTTGGGGCCTCACTTTAAATCGAAATTTTTACATTCACCATCTTGTATAATTGGAAACAAGAATTCTATGTAGCTTTCAATCGTGAAACTTTTGCAGTATGAGAATCAAGTGTAAATGTAATAAAATTATGAAGCTCATCCAGCGGGTCGACTACTTTCTGAGTTTCCATAAATTTTTATTTTCAATCATTGATCATTTTAAATCCTCCCTCCTCCGGCCATAATAATTTCTATGGAATCTGTGAAACGGTTCATCGAGTCTGGTTTTACGAGTTCAGTGCTCTCCCTCTTGAAATTTTATTATGAGTTAATCTAAATTAACTTTCGATAATAGGTCCCTAAAAAGTTCCGTGCAAAATTCATTCTGCACAAAAATTGCATCAAAAATTGCCGTAAAAAGATTCTGTTATTTGTGATGGTTACACGCATAGAGATTAAATCTCTCAACACCACTCGGTTTTTCAATATTGAAGTTAGTTGTAAATCCGTCCCAAAATTATTATTGAGTTGGCTTCGGAACTTTCCTACACTTTCATAATTACGTTTCACGAATCGAGTATTACCAATTGCGACTACGAGTATCAAGAAAAGTTTCAAAGCCTTTGGATTAAAAGCTCGCAGCAGTACTTGATTAACGTAGTGAGAGTTTGAAATCAGGTGGAATAGCCACGTTGATCTCCCTTGTAACGACCCTTGACGTTTGTGTAACATAATTCCCTACCGCAGAGTGAAAACGTGAAGTTGTAATTTGATATGACGTGTGGTGCGTTTTACTCCATTTAAACTTATATCTAATACGAGGGAATCGTCTCAAATTTTTCACAAAAATTGCGCATCGTTCTATTTTGAATATAGTAATTTTTACCGCCTGATCTCATTGATAAACCTACGCTGTGACAAATAGCTAGAACTCAGTGTGCTCTCGTCCTACACTCTAAGAAATTATTGGGTGAGTTTCTCATAGATTTTTGAGTTTGATTAGAACATTTTAGCTTCAATAGATCTCGATGAAAAGACAAGCAAGAGGACTGTTCTCTGCATCCGAGTTACTTGTTTTGATCGGTTCCGAAGAGAGGAGTTGTAGTCGTCGATGAGGCGTGTAAGTCCTCAGATCGAATTGAAATATAATTCTGTCGTAGAAAAATTATCCGGAGAAGGTGCTATGCACGAATGCTTTTGTTAGAAAAAAGGTAGGGAAAATGCAAATCTTCAGACGATGCTGTATTGTACTTTTTGGTAAAAAGATTCTAGAGATTCTCCCCGATCAGAAATTTAAGTGTAATATACATACATTGGCGATCAAAGAAAAAGAACATTCCGAATGATCATCGCATGATCCAATTGCCAATAATAGACGTTTTCTTTGAATCCGTTATCATACAATTATCTCAAGTGATTGTCGAATTGATCATTGTTCATGATTCCCCACAACTTGAGCTCTTCGTGTGATTTGTCTGACTGATTGAAATTCGTCTTATCAAACTAGTTCAGTACAACCATAAAATCAATTTTCTGAGGTTTTAAAAACTATGGCTGATCATGCTGCTCGAATGAATCTTATTCTCATCAATGAATTCATTTCCATCATCTTTTACTTACATCTCATTTCGGCTACTCAGTATTTTCCGCACTCAAAATCCAGAGTACCTCACAAGGAACAAATGAAAATTGCTAGATTTATAATCCCCAGAATCCTCAAAACCTCGTCAATTATAATAATATTATTATGGCATGATATAGATAGGCAGAAATCATTCTCTATATACACCAGCCTCACTCTTTGATGGATACCGTATCCAATTCGATGTAATCGTAGCAAAGGTGAGAAATAGTAGTCTAAAATGGAGCATGTTGTCTTACTTGTTGCAGAACACGAGCGGCACGTAGGATCAGCAGCGAAAGAATCGTCGACGCCAGGCGAAAGTGGAGGCGTCGAAACCGGGGCAGCGGCCGGCTGTACCCCCTCGAGGCCGGCTGCCAGCGAGCAACAGCAGGGAGCAAGTAATGCAGGCGAGGCTTCTCCTTTGCCAAGCCAGCCCCAAGCGACCTCATCGCCTCTGACCACTCACCACACCACTCAAGATAACCAGCTTCTACAGGTGCCTGATACATACATTGATTCCTTGTATCTCATCCTCGATAAGTCAATTCCTTATTTCACCATATTTAATTTGATGTATGAGAATTTACCTTCAACAACTTACGGTCGTCAGATAACTACTTATTACACGTGCAAAAGTGTTCAAACGCAGTTCCAATGGAAAATTAGAATTTTCACACGTTTACAGATTTTTTGAAATCAATCTACTTCTTCTCCTCATCAACTGTTAGCTGCTACACCGAAAACCGTCACTGGATTGAAATGATGAGGACAATTTTCCAATAACGAAGCCATCCTATCATACTTTGCGATTCATCCATGCGTGAGAATGACTGCGTGGACTCTCGAATAATACAGCAGATTCTGTTCGATATCCATCAATTAGCACTGATTTTTTTGATGTTTGAATGATCGATAAACCATCTTTAGATGTATGTTCATTACTGATTGATAAGGTACTTGTTAGGTGAACAATTGATTTTCAAATGGAGCCGTAAGCAAATTCTGATCGATTTTTCTGAACTCGGGCCAGATCATAGATTTTGATTTTAATCAGCGTCATCAAATTTTCATTGCTAGATGAGGGAACATTTCCTTAGATGACCAAATAGTTGCTGTTTTGCAATAAAATCAATCTATGGCGGAATTTACTCACCAAGCGTCGATTGCAGACTCCAGCCTTGGCCGTATTACAGGTTTAATAGTAATTGTCTGACTAAACTGGCATTGTTCTACTGGACCACAGATCTCGAATATTTCTTATAGCTATTGCGATTATGCCAATGACATTCTTCTTGTATCTGAATACAGTTTTTCGATTCAAGTTTGAATACCCGTCTTGCAATCGGATACTCTAACTTTACAGATTGGGGAATATCTCGACGTGACACACTCACTGCGATGGGCCCCACAAAAATTTTTCAAAATTTAAATTCTGCCGATTCATATTGGCTGGCAGAATCTTCTTGATGGTAATCTTGCTTGACGGTTCACAAAGAACATGGATGATAATGTATTAGATGAAAGTTCACTTCTATACTTTTGATGAATGAACCGGAGAGTGAGCGTTTAACCAAAAATTGCAAAAAATTGCCCTCGCAGGAGGTGTGTTGAAATAAGTCTGATCATGGTCTAGTCGCTCCATGATGACCCGCACCCTTGAGTTTTGTGGTGGTTACATCAGACAAATTTCGGTGTGTTTTGTTAGGATGCGCCAATTGACAGCTCTGCATGTAACTTGATCGAATCTTTTCAAGTTTGAGTTTTGGAACTAGACATTCAGAAAAATTTCCAAGCCTCCAAGTCTTTCAATCCTGTTTTTTTCATGATTCAAGCATCATCATCGAGCCATTATGCAGCAGAAGTGCTGCAAATCACTGGAATACACCGTATAAAAGAAATCTGTGCTGTGGAACAACAAATCAAGCTTTCTTACTAATCTCACGATGGAATCGCCCGTGATATAAGATATTGAGGAAATAAATGGAATGAAATGTATTTATCGATTAACGCTCAATATTTTTCTAATTCCAGATACGTGATTGGCTCACAGCGAAAGACATGATTCGTCAACAGATTGTCGTGGTCGGCGATGTCGACAACATCCTACAGCTCATCGACCAACAAAAGGTTTGTACTATCGCCATACTTTTGATGTTCCTCCGTGATTTTCATGTAGTTCACGGGTATAATAAGTCTATTACCTAACTTTTACGGCCAAATGGAAAAATTTGCATCTGAGAGACTGTGACTTTTCATAAAATTGTCTTCAGAGCCAATTTAACCCAGTTTTGCGTGGAAACTGTCCTTAACACTATTAACGTCTGAGTTGATCTCACTCTTGACGCAGGATGATTAGACTTTCATCATGAAAATTCATATGACTTTGATCGATTCTACAAAATAACTCGATTTGCCGTAACTTTTTCAATAAAAGGAACCATCCTGGAACCACTCCATTGATGTTAGAGAACAGATGAATGGTAATTTAATCAGTTTCATGTGAAATCTCGCCAACTCGTCGGTAACCGAGGAAACTGTGACTTTCTTCCCTACCGAGCATAACGATCGGTTTCCACCCATGGTGTTGCTTGCTGGATAACTGCAACGGGGTGAAACTGAGAGCTGACTCTGGTTTTGCAGAATTTGATCTTGTCCACACATGATAGGGTTTTGCAGTTCAGTTGACTGCTCTGTAGGAAAGTCAGTTCAATTCTTCATTTGCAAGTACAAACAACTGTTCTGGACTTCATTCTCGTCCATCACATTGAATTGCATGCCTACCCTGATGAAAACCAGATTCCGGAAAGACCAGTGTTGAAAGCCGGACTACTGAGAAGTAGAAAGAACATTAGAAATTCAAATTTTTCCAATCGAAACAGGGTGTAGAAATTAACATGCGAAGCCCTCTTGGTAAAAGAGAAATGGCCCAGAAGCTTTTTTCCAATTACGTGTCAGAACAAATGTCTGTCGCCTTTTCATTTCTTTTCAAATGAAAAGTCTGAATGACAACTTACGAATATTAAATTCTCGTTTCCCAATGAAATTTGCATTCCTCTCTCATCCGAGAGTATTTAGTAATTTGATGTAGTCAGTCAATCTTGTGAAAAGTAATGAGTGTTTGTCTAAGATGATAACTATTCTTAGGCCAGCAGTTTAGAATGAATTATCTTGTTTGGATTTGTTTTTGAAGGTACATGATTGATTCTAAGCTGAAATATTCCAAACGACAACTTCCTCTAAACATTTGAATTTTTCTGAAATTTTTTGAAAAACCAAAATTTGAGGAACAGGAAATTTGAAACTAGAGTTTATCAGTTTAAGTGCCTATACTAGATTCATAAAACACTTTATTTTCCAAACGCAATAGTATCCGTGATGGTTGTATTTCTGGTATAGTACTGACAAGGGGAGTCCGGAGGGTCCGGGTCACCAAATCTCGTCAAACTCTTTCCACAGTCTCGTACCACTCAGAATATGAAGAATCCAGAGTTACTTCGTCAAATGATCCTCCTCTTCAGTGCTACAAGCGAAAACGTTGGCATTTACAGTATATCTATGTACATCACTGTTTAACATGGGCCTATATGGACAATGCTAATGTCATAGACTGTATAGGTTTGGAAATAAGGCCCATTTGACGGAGTTACTCTGGATTCTTCATATCCTAGGTGGTACGAGACTGTGGGAAAAGTTTGATGAAATTTGGTGACCCGGACCCTCCGGACTCCCCTTGTGAGTCTATCAAACGCATCAGTGACAATAAGTGAGCACTGAATCATGAAACATTTTGGTTGAAAAAGTAAAAGAAAAGTTTTATGACTCGAACACCGCCTGGAGCACTTTCTGCTTGTAATCGCATCCTCAATTCTTTCATCGATTCAATCATAGCCATCTCGGTGATGGTGAAACATAAGAAATATGGTTAGCTTCTTGCCTTGCGACTGGGTCGAAGATTGATCACAAATGAATGAGGGTGGAAGTAAGCGGTGGAAAGAAGACACACTAAGAGCGCAGTAGTAGGGAGAAATAGAGATAGAGAGTGGACTAGTGAAAGGGACGAGCATCTATCCTACAACACATACAGGAAGCAAGGAACATCGGGGGCCTGTTAACGAGCTGTGAACACGCGAGTGAGCAAGTTCGTGTTGGCCCTTGTCCAAACCTTAGACCGGGTGACAATCGATCTAATTATTATTCATTACTAGAATTTCCCTATATCGTTCAGAGACGAAGGTTTGTGACGAGTGTCATAATCGCAATTTTTGTCGGTCTTGGAGATTATGTACATGCAAATAATAAAATATCAGAGGTCATTATCTAGATAAAATGTGAGGACATACTTTGTTCATTCCGAAATCGTGATAATCTCTTTTTTTGTGAATTGAAGAGTGTTTTTCTAGATCCAGAATGATAATGAAACATGTAGCTTTTACTTATTTTCATAAAAGCAAGAGAAGCTTACTTCGCTTGATTTTAATTACCATGTCTCAGCTCGTTAGAATGATGAAGAAGCACGAAATTCATAATGGAACTAACAATTAACCGTTTCCTTCTCATGCGAGAGTGAAATCCGAGTAGATAAGTAGTTCGCTTATGCTCTCACTGGCTCATATTTGTAGACAAGCACAACAGAGAGTCTCGTCGTCGTCTCTACGGGTCTTAGAGATTACCTGGCTTGAAGAGAACTTGAAATTAGTTGGCTGCCTTGAATCAGAGTATAGCTGTGACGACGCCTCTCTCTTTTGATCTCTCCCTCTGTCCTTCGTCTCTCAAGGAGTCACAGGGTTCTTGAGATGTTAGTATATGGGGAGCTTTTGGCGTTTCCTTTTCGGATCAAAATTTCGACAACAGACCTTGACTTTCTTGACTTTCACCCACGCCCTCACTGGATTCTTTCAATTTGATGGTATACTTTGTTAATCTCATGACGAATTTTGTAAAGAGCTCTTCTCGGATTGAACCCGCCTCAATCACATTTTCAGTCTTAGGCTTTTACAGTCTTGCGTACCCTATATTACTATTTTTCCGTACTCGATTCCGTAATTCCGAATTCTGAAGAATAGAAGTGGTTAGAACCGAGGATAAATCTTCCATTTGTTGAAACATCATTACCGATCTAGCCCACATCTTGCGATTTACAAACTGATGAAATTTTTTCCCGTCTCCAGATTCTCAGTGAAATCATACCGGTTCAAAAATTTATCCAAATGATCTAAAGTATTCCTGAAAATAGCTAAAGACTTTGAAAAAGTCGAAAATTGCGCTAAAAATAATTTTGTAAATTTAGCGTCAATCGAATTATAACCCTCCAAGTTCATTTTATGCAGATTCCATCGCAGGTTTCTATTTCAATCTGTAAAATGAAAACTATCGGTTGTTCCTGCCAAAAAGTATGTTTGCACTTGAGTGAGACATTTGAATCATTTCTGGTGGCTCTTATCAAGCCTAAATAATATCACTAGAACAATTCACAATGTACTCTTAAGAGTACTTTTTTCATCGAAGATTTCAATGTAAGTATACTGATCAAGCAATTCTACTTCAGAAGCTTACAATATTACATTTCAAGTCCATGTTAGAAGATCTTGTTCCATTGTACAAGCATAACTTTGTGTCAATGTGATGATTCACGATTCATTCTTGAGAATTTTTTAGAATAACTGTTCAACTTGTAATGAGTGTTAGGTTCAACAAAATAGAAAAGATTCGATCGTCATCGAAAGTCGCAGATGTTTTGAATGGTCTTTTTTAGTCGATCTCTCAGAATCTTGAGGAGAGAAAATGGAATTTTTTGTCAACAACGAATAATGACTCCCCAAGAACGAGTGACCAGGTAGATTAGCAGACAACTAGGTTAAATGGTCATAGTATTGTTTAGAGTATTGTGAAAATTTCAATAATATTATTTCAGCTTGATGAGGGCCGTCGCAGGAATGATCGATACTTCACACTAAGAGCTAATGTAACTTTGACCAGGAAAACCGATAGTTTTCACTTTACAAATTCCTTTGAATTTTAATCCTTTAGGCAGATTTTTTCAAATCAGATATAAACGCGTAATTAAAATTCGTCGCAAGGTCTATCGCAGTTGACAGGAGTTATCTTCCATGCAGATCTAAACGAACGAGTTCAGTTCACTTACCTTAGAAGAAAAAAGGCTATTCGTCAATTACCCAGAGGTGTCAGGCGAAATATATATAAGATTGATTTATGCACTCCTAAAGTGTCGCAGAGACCCGTTAAAAATCTAGATTCGTCGTTCAACGTCCATTTTACCGACACATACCGTGTGCCAGTCATTATCGCTGCGATGAATTTCCCCGTAAAATAGGGTTCTATCGTCTACTCGATCTCTTATCGCGTGGGACAGAGGCCTCAGTGACACGCCGCCGCCACCCGCGTACTACGTCGCATACATTTTCCGTTGGCTGCGAAAAGAGCCACCGCGAAATTGATCCTCTCAAACGGCACGCCACGCGATCTTGGCTCTTCTAAAAGGTTTCACAGATGCATTGCCCATTCCTTCTTCCTATTCATCTTTGCCTCTTTTCATTGCCTCGTATCACCTACACTTTAAGACATTCAATTCTAATAGCAAGCTATCTGACCGACACCCATAATAAATTTGTCATTGTCATGTGTAGTACCATCGATATTCATCCCATTCTTAACGTTGGAAATTTTCCTTTTTCTCAATCCACATGCATAGATATATAACTATAACGCACGAAAAGTATTTTAAAACCGCATCTAAGAGGCTAGTCCTTTGACAGGACTAGACGAAGAAAAAGGACGGAAGCAAGAGGAGGAGTTGAGAAAAGTTTCGTAGCTGCAGGGCTATCGATTCTTGGCCTCTACCAAGAAGAGAAGACTCTCATGGTGGTTGGTGGTGGGTATATGGTGAGGAACACACTACGCGCGTCGCGCGCCGGGGAAAACGTTGAGCTGTACTACTGGCGCCGCCGCCGTTACCTGCAACCTGCAACTGGCGATCGACCCGCGAGAGAGCACTGTGTATATTATACCAGCTCCTGTTTGCATGCATGCCACGCGAGGGCTGCTTCGAAATCGTCGAGTATTATACAATGGCTTGCCATGCTCGTATCGTATCGTATCCGTATAGTATCGTATAGTATGAGGGTGGCGCTCGTTTTTTACTTTGTGCGAAAACCCGCTTATGGGCCGTTTGTATCTCATCGCGCGTATAAAGCCACGTGCTTATGTACACCTCTGGGCTCTACTATGAATTCTGATACTACTGTGGAAAGCGTGTGGGTGTAGTAGGGATTTTGAAGGTGGCTATTGGTAGTCTTGAATTGGAAATGTGAGAAGTGTGGGGTTTTGAAGGTTTAGGGTGCATTGGAATTTTAATATATGGTATTTATTGGTTTGGGATGGTGGGAAGATGATCGAGTCATAGTCCGTGATCTGGGTCGATGATTTTTTGGATTGAGGATAGGAAACCCCGTGTGACATTTGTGGAAGAGGGAGCTTGCTGG
The DNA here is from genome assembly GCA_029851415.1 of Eretmocerus hayati. Classification (NCBI taxonomy): domain Eukaryota; kingdom Metazoa; phylum Arthropoda; class Insecta; order Hymenoptera; family Aphelinidae; genus Eretmocerus; species Eretmocerus hayati. Next base: position 146,700,187 of record CM056742.1, on the reverse strand, counting down.
GAAACAGGACTCATTTTGAATTTTATTGCTATGAATAAAGGACATTGATTTGATGCATCTTTTTACGATTGTGTTTATAACAGGAGTACCTCGGTATACGCGGGGGTGATAGATTGGAGAGGGACCACAGATACCGAACTTGCAGCGGAAGTATTGATCTGATAAGAAATGGAGGGTCACTAACTGGGCTGATCTAGACAATTTTTTGATGAGGAAAATTGTTCGTTCACTGAGTAGAGAGCTATATACGAATCAAATATTTCCTTACAATATCTCAAAACAATCATTCTTCTGAGAAAAACTCGGTTGTTTGAGTTTGTTTGGGAAATCTTTCAATGTCAGTATATGGCTCTCGGTAGCATTCAAGAACAATTTTATGTCGGTGCTTTGATTCAAGACTTAGAATCATCACCAGGTCACTGTGAGAAGCTTGACCTGTCCTATCTTCGATCACCTTGCCTTCTAATTGATCTTGTTTGAAAAACGGTAGGCTGCAACACCATACCTGGGTCTTGTTAACCCTCTATAAATCCATGAACAATATGTTGAATTTCGTACATTCGAATCAATATTTTACGTTTGTCAAGGTTCCAACATCTTGTTTCAGGCCATACCTAACCGTTTTGTATGGTCATTGGGGCCTGTCAATAGTCCCCGGGTTCCCAGACCACTTTCAAAACATTATTAAGCCAGATTTTCAAATCGGTAAGAATGAATCGTCATCGCACGAACCATATTTTACGTTTTCTGGGTTCCTAATCCGGTTTGACTCTACGGGCGTTTTCAGTAGTGTAAATAGCTCACCTCTGACCAATAATGCACCCCGAGAACATTCATAAATAACAAAAATTCTGAGAAATCTCATTATGACGCTTCATATGACCGGTGTAATAGGTGACGTTCATGAATGTTCCATTAAATTCTTCGTGCGCTCCGCCCAATGGGGCCCTCCAAAGAAGTGAATTAAGTATAAAAACAACTCACTTTTTCGTTTTTAGATGGTCTCGGTTTTAAGGGATTAATGTTGCGACTTCAGGATTTTTTTCTTCCCTTTTTTTAACCTTCGAAGACTATATATTCATTTCTGAGCTAGCTCGATTATTTTACAATTCTTCTATTTCCTTCTCGGGAGAGGTTTCTTTCAGAGTTCCTTCTCGACGGAAATTTAGAAATGGTCACAAATGAATTCGAGCTCTTATACTCTCCTCTCAACGGATGTCAACAAATTGCTGACATTTCTTTGTTTACAAAAAATAGTTACGAATTTGCTCATCGTTGAAACCACTGGGAGATACCGGGGTGTTATACCGCAGAGAATGTAAAGTGACCTCAATCGGAAAACCGCAGATACCTGAAATCGCATATACCGGAACCGTAGATAATGGGTTACGCCTGTATATATGAGTAATATGGAGATGGAATGTAGGTTGGTTGGTAACAATCTTCCCTATTTGAAGAAATTGAATTTGAACTATCCAAAACTAGACCTTGAAAGGTTTGATTTTTGTGGGAAATTGATCACTGTGTCCACTATCCTGTCCTCGTTCACATAATGGAAGAATTCTATCTCAACGTATCCAAAATTATCGTAATGACAATTTTTTCACGATGAAGATCTATCTTGATCTGTAAATTACGAAATTTATCATTGAAAGGTTGGGCCTTGAACGAACTCTGATTGCGAATTTGATGCAAACTGTCTACAGCTTTGCCAAGTGTTCACAATCTGTGGGTTTCACTTTCGTGAATCCTTATTTGTTCTCTGTAATCAATGATTGTGTTAATTAAAATCACTTACTGCGATGAAGAAAAATTATACTATCCTAGATAATACGATTTGAATTGCTACAATTGATCTCCTATTCACGATCTTGATCGTCGATATTGATGACCGTTTATTGCGATAATACTTTTTGAGTTATACCGTGATTGTATTTCAAACTCGAACGTGATACGAAATTGAGAGGACTTTTAGAAAAAAGCATATCAAAAAAAATGAGAAATGGATACAATTTTCGCCAAAACTCCTTTTTGCAAAAAATTTCAATTATCAGAAAAATATTTCTATCTATTCCAGACGCTCCTGCGGGAATTGGAGCAAAAGAAGCCACAATTGGATGAGCTGGTTCATACGGCTGAAAATCTGCGTGCCGATACCAACCGCCAGCAACTGCACGGCAAAGGTAAGTGGAAAAACCTCGATTTAGTCGGACTGCCATACCGCCCCATTTATTCTCTCTTATCCTCTAACCAGAATTGCCGAGGCGAACTGAGCATTCCAAATTGCGACAAAAGATAGCTTATCCCGGTCTCGCGGGGGACATTGTGAAGGAAATAAATTTTGAAACTTTTCCATTGAAACATTTTCTAAAGAGTGTAATTGGAGCAATTCTTGTCAAATAAATATCGTCTCTCTGTCTCCTCAGTGCCTTTTGCAGAGCGATGCAATCTATAACTTCGAGGCAAATTCATTCAAGAAGCTCATCACTTATTCACTTACTAATGCCAAGTGTAATGTTCAAGTTGACCCGAGTTTGAGAATGGCTGAAGAATACTTCCCAATGGTAGTGGAACTTGAAATCAAGAGTTTGTGCTTTTCGTAATTGCTCAATGATTCGTCGATCTTTCCGAAGTTCGGAATGATCGTCAATCTCGGGTCATGAAGAAATTAAGTTTCTTGCCTGTCTCTGCGGGATAAAGTTTCACTTAAAAATCTGCCAACAATATGAAGAAGTGATGATTACCATCCTTACATTATTTAGATAAACGTGAGTCCTTTGGAATCCAAACAATGGATCCGCTCCTTCAAGTTTTATGAAATCAATCTCATGCGGGATGATAAATCAGACATTTTTCTCCTATGCACGTGAGATCAATTCAGATCGTAAAATATGAAACAGACGTGAAATTTTTTCACCTCTCATATCTCTCCTTACCCAAAGCGCGATGAATGTCTATTTCAATTTCACGAATAAAAAAAAAGATGAAAAATAGAAAGACGAGGCGAAGAAAAATTCTGCTGATAAGGAGTAAAATAAGAGGAGAGCTCGATGTAGGAAAGATGAAATGTTCCGTTGCAGTAGAGGGATGAGGAATTCCTACCCTGGTTATTTCAGTGTGTCTAGGTTTGCAGCTGGTGAACCGTAGCTATTTGTATATTCAGGAACGTGTACCCGCAATGCAATGCAACTCGTAACTCTCCGGCTCGGTCGACTCTAGTTATTTCCTTGCGTTAGACTTTGGAATGAGGCTTAGGGTCGAATGCGTGAAAATATTCTGCTGTTTGAAACTGTGCTCGACAAAAGCATTGAGATTCTGAAATCCTTCGTAGACTGGAGCAGATAGTAAAGAGAATGGATTAATCCTGCGTGAGAAAGATTTGCAAGGTTTGACCGAGTTTGTGTGAGTTTGTAGATTTGGTTCCTTGGAAATTCGTATTCTTTGCTGGCTAGGGCCCGTATTCTAAATTTTGCCGGCATAGATGGCGCTATAACGATAAACTCTAAAATTTGCCTTTGTTGCTGCAGTTTGCTGTATTTTTTACGGCAAACGCCATCGGCAACGATAATACGGCAAACCACACCGGCAAACTGCAGCAACAGCGGCAAAAATCACAGGTTTACCGACAGAGCGCCACCTATGCCTGGTAATTGAATAACTGAGTCAGATATGGTTCTGACGAAAGATGAAATGAACGATAGTTGAATGGTAGCATATATCATCAGTTACAAATCATTCGAGATTGATCGTTCCTTTTTTTTTTTTTTTTTTTTTTGATGAGATTAAATTGATCTTGCGTGCAGTCTTGATTTTTGTGATGAATTTGAAGGAAAGTTTTTTTCGGAAGAGAGATTACTTCTACGTTCATTCGTGGATTCGACATCGTTGAAAGGCTTTTAAACATCTTTTCTTTTTTATTTCCCTCGGACTCGTGTTATTTTTTCTTTGAAATGTCTTGCTGTATTTTACGATGGAAAGAAAAATCGAGGAATCATGCCAGAAAGGAAAATATCATATATTTTTCCAAAAGAACGCGTGAGACCAGAAAAACTTTTTTACTGTACAATCATTGGTGTGAATCATAATCATGATTTTCATTTCATTCGTGAAGTGTCTGGTTGAGTGGAACTACAAAAATAGTATTGATTATCGAGCTTATCTCAGTCGAACCGTGGTCGAACCCCTTGCATTCAATGTGTTGATGCAACTTCTAAGATTTGCCATCCCGTTCAAGAGAATACGGTATTTTTCATCAAAACAGCCACCGCAACGACGAAAAAATGGGTTATTGACTTTTCTTAGATAAAGTGCAAACCACGATTACCCTGATGAAACGCTGACACTTTTCAATAGAAGTAGGTATCCGCAGCCGATCCGTGTGGATACCGTGTGCCTCACACATGGTATCCGCGGGTCCAAATTTAGGATGTTTTTCGCGTGGCAAATTTTCATATGCGTTAAAACACTGAACTATTCCCCGAGTGCCCCGATCGCAAAAATGATCGGACTCCGGACCCTTGGGTACCGTGTATAATTTGGTACACGATTTTTAAAGTTCAAAATATTTTTCAGGATGATTGAAGGTTATACATTTCTGTCAATTCATACACTCCAATTATGAATAAATTTCATTGGGACATATATCTATTGAACATCATGCAAATCATCGTTCTTATTAACAGTACCTATTCACATTTCGTCTTAATTGATGTTTCGCATATCATATAATCTTCTTCAACATAATTGCATCATCTTTCCATCATCAGACGCTACAAAAATCAAGAAACCGTATCAGCTATCTCTTTCACACATCTCTCATCCACATCTTCTCAACCCCGCACGATCCATCGACAACTTAATTTTCACGCTCGCGCACATAGACACTCGAGCATTCGAAAGAGATAATGAAGCATAAACGGGAAATATACGGGTAGGAGAGCTTTCCACAAAGTTCTCAGTGTGCACTCTCAGGCTTAGCAGATGTGTTGTACATACACTGTGGCATATACAAGTATTAGTAGTGGTAGTAGTAGTAGTGGTAGTATACTATAGGAAGCTTTTGAGCGCGTACACCGGCGTCGGCGCCGGCCGGAGTAGCTTCGTGCAGCTATAGAGCTTGCGCACCTCACCACCGGTGCTACGAAAGAGCTTGCAAGCTTGCAGATTGGTTGATGTGTATACCGTACGGCAGTGTACTTGCGGCCGCTCCCTGTGTCGCTTGATCCTCGTCGATTTTATATAAACCTTTGTGACGCCGTTTTTACGTTATATATTTTTGGCGTCGTCTGCTAGAATTAAATACCTTCATGGGTATTGTTCGAAGCTTTAGAAGAGTAGTCCAGGACAACGAAAATTTTTACTGTAGTGGACAGTGGGAGGAAAAGGAAGAAGAAGAGGAAGAGGAGAAGGAGGAGGAGGAGGTTGAAGAGTGTAGTTGTGAGTTTTGCGATCATGGCCGCGTGTGCAGTGCAGAATGCGCTACTACCATTCTGGCATGCATGTGTTTAGCCTTTGCTGATGCCAACAACGACAACCAAGACTGCTGAATTTCTCATCTCAATGCCAACTAGTATAGTACGCACTAACTTGTTGATGCTCAGAGATTCTAAGAAAGTGAGAGGAATATTAGGGGATTTGATACACACCTCCCTTAGTCTTGACTAAAAATCTTGTGATAGTTTTTGACGAGTGATTGGTGCAATCTAGTTGAGCTTGCAAACGTCAGTTGTAGACATTGATTGCAAGCTCCGCCTTGAAATTGACATCGAATTTTGAATTCTGGCTAGCATTATTTATACTTTATTCAAAAGTAAAAGATTGGTGCTGAATGAACATTTTTGAGTTCTGATTCCAATGACTGGAGAATAGACTGGTTTACAAAGGCTGACTGAAGCTTAGAGCTTGCAGTGAAGAATCATAAATACAATCATTTTTTATCAATATCGAATTTGTCCGTCAAGAGCATCGCCAGTGACTGTACACACAAAGATTGTCTGGCTGGACAGAGCATCAACGAACTTGCATTGCGCACGTGGCAACGGCGCCTAGCCACAATTCTATAATACATAAAGAGGGTGCAAAAAAGGGGGACACCGGTACTTTACTAAAGCTTTACTGAGGTTTATACCTACCCACATCGCCGGACGTTTCATGAAAAGCCACTTTCAACACTTACAACTATAACCTACAAAAAAGCTTCTTCTTCTCAAGGTTCTATATATCAATCAAAAGGTAGAACCGTCCTGATTGACGTTCCGGACGTCGTCGTCGTCGTCTTCGAAGTTAAAGCAAAAGCTCGAAACCATAGGTACTCAGAAGTGAGATCAAACTAAGCACAAAGCAACGAAACTATCAGGGTGTTTGAAACACCCACAGAGAGACTGAGAGAGAAGAGGATTTGAGGTGAATGAGTACATACATACACATACAAATAGTTGGCATTCGACGAGGGTTTAGACATTTGCATTAGTCTGTTTGATTCGTATTATGATGGAGATGCACAATTATTGTTGATCTTGTGATTTTCTGACGCACAAAGCAACCGAGTGGAAAATTTCTTTGAAGGATTTATCCTTCTGCTTCGGAAGATATTGACAAACAAAGGCTGCTTCATATCTTTGTGTGCGTCTCTGTTTGTTGTGATAATTCATGTGGTTACTTATTCATCAATTTATGTGATCTGTTGCTGTTATAATGGTGAAATTTGATTGTTGAGTTGTGCTAGGAATCAGCAATTTGTTTTAACTTTGTTCAATATAGTTGGTGCTCGTGGAAAAGACTTTTATTGATTGTTTTGTGGAAGACTGTAAGTTGTGTTTTTATGGACTCTTTGGAGTCGATAATGATTTCAAATGGTGCTCAAACCTATAAGTAGAACTCCTATTAGTTGAATTATGAATTCAGCTTGAGGCACATGTTTCAACGTTTTTTACAAAAATGATCCTCGATTCAAAATTTGAAAGTTACGACGGAATAAGAATTTTTCAATAGATGCAAAGGAAATATCGTAATTGCGTATTTGTGCGTAGTATGTTACTCTCGTATAGAATTTAAAATTTCACACTGATTTTTACTGTGTATTCAATCGCAGCCTAATATTACAGCACAAAACAGGAAATATTTCCTGAACATTACAGAAAAGACTTTGTAAAATATATAAGAAATTCGAATAGTCTGAAAGAGAAAAATTTCTTACCAAAAACAACGAAGACTGATTTTCCTTCCATGTTTTGACGTACGTGCTAGAAGACGAGTGTACGTGAAGAACGAACTTGTGTACTTTCAACTACCTTTCAGATCACAAAGAGCTTGCACTATATTGCCATATATGGTTTAGTAAATGCACCTCCACTCTTGCATGAAAGCTCTCGCATTAGATGTGGATTTTGGAGAAACTTTGATCATTCCAACGCTCAACGATCAAAAGCTTTACTGAGTGTGCTTTAAAAAAAAAAAAAAAAAAAAAAGAAGCTGAAAGTTTTAAATTTGCACTAGTAAAAAAATGGCTAAAAACGTCGGAGATAGCTTTTGAAGTGTTTTGATATAAAATTTATCCAGTAAATTTAATAAAAAAAAAACAACGATACTTGAGTGTTTTATCGTCTTGCTGCAAGCATAAATGGACCACTATAGCTTTGCGCAATCAGTGTGATATATTTCCATACTATATTATACTATACAAGAACTTTGTACCGAGTATAATCGCTCACATTTGGGTGCTATACGACTTTTGAACTTTGCTTGCTCTGAGAGTCTTCGCTCCTCAGATAACGCCAGCATACAACCAAGAATTCGGGTACCTTATATTGTGTACCGTACTCACCCTTGAAAAAAAGTCATAAACAGAAAGTATCAACACCAATCAATTAAGGAACACCAAGAAAAATAAGAATCATCACTCAAGAAAACTTCTCGAAAGAATAGAAATCAAGATTGAAGAACACTAGACACTAGAAATAGAAATTCAATAATGTCTCGGCGAAACTCAATGCATCAGCTGGACGAAGATAGTCCGCCCTTGGGGCGCGAAATCAACAATCACCATGCTATGCTTCTAAACAACGAACGTGGACCCTCGATTATGCACGGTGATATGCCAATGCATCAGCAACAACAGCGTGGAGTTCCTTTACCCGGTATGGTGCCAACAGGAGGCATGCGATCTATCCACATGGGTAGTCCTGCTCATGGATTTGTGAATCCTTTAGGACCTGCTTTGTTGGGTCATCAATCCATGCAGCCGTCTAGTGTTAGCCAATTGGTATTTGGGCCTCAGAATCCGGAACGTGAAGGTAGGGTTGTATGATCTTTTGGTTCTTGTTAGGTTTCAAAGGTGGTGATCTTATGCTTTTTCAAAAGGTTTTATTCGTGACAGCCGAATTTTATCGAATTTTTTTGTTCAATTTCATTTTTTCTTGTAAAATTCTTCTCCCATTGATATTCAACTTGAATCGTATTGTTCCTCTCGCCAATATCTTCCGATTATAGGTCACTTTTTTCCCCCTCGTGTAATCATTGTTTTACAACAAATGTATGTTTGTCGATCATTGCCTGTGTGCGCATGTTATAATTTCTCGTCAACGGTTTCTCCCCAGTTCTTCGGTGGATTTTTTGAAATCTGTTCGCATTGTAGGTGTTTATGCAAAGATCTGTTGAAGGAAGTTTTAGCCTATTCCATCATAACTTTTTCGATTCACAAGTCTTGGAAACGAAAAATCTCGAAATTGTCCAAAATTCGATAACAATTTTTTCCACATTCTTCAAACATATTTTTGTACAACCTTCTGTCCCGTGAATTTTCTTTTGGTTAATGCGGATTTTTGTTAAGACTACTCAAAACTTCCTTTTGATCAAAATCTTTTTTTGACTCCGAAAATAAACGAGATTAAATCAAAATTTTGTAACCATTCTACCAATTGATATAGTATCGCACAAGCATGATTCTCTTAGGTTCTCCGGAGTTTCTCGGGCAAGTTGCTGAAAAGATATTCTCAAATTTGAAATCGAATCGATTTCTTTACTACGTTGACATTTTCATTTTTTAACATTCGTAAACCCTAAATGGTTGTAGACATCTGCTCAAACTTCTGTCAGCTTATCTTTGTATAGTCATTCATCACCCCTGTGAATTTTATAAGTAAGGTAAAACTAGGGGTACCGGGACACCATGCCAAAGTCGACCGATGCTGGGACATTATATTCCCTCCTAATTAATAGAAAGGTGTGTGATCTAATATTGTATCAAAAAATTTTTGAGTGTTCTTAAGAGTAATCCCAATCACGAACCAAATTTTGGGCGAGCTGTGGCAATGATTAGATAATGAAAAAAAAATCAACTAGAAAATGGTATATTGTGTAGCCAAGAATCGTGTCCTAGTTCACCACCGTATATATTGAATTCTGACCCATTACTAGGACGCGACGCGTCCGGCTTCACCAAGCGGTGGAGAAGTGGAGTAACCCAGTACTGAGACACATCGTTTGTTGTTAGTTGATTGTTATGTCGATTTCTTTACTACGTTGACATTTTCATTTTTTAACATTCGTAAACCCTAAATGGTTGTAGACATCTGCTCAAACTTCTGTCAGCTTATCTTTGTATAGTCATTCATCACCCCTGTGAATTTTATAAGTATGCACCGAAGGGCTGAGGAGAAATGATTCAAGAAAAACAAAACCAAAATAAACACATACAGCCTGTCAGGCATGAAGATCAAGTTTTTGTTCATCTGTCTCACAATTGGAAGATCTTGCCGATAGGAATTCAATTTCGGAAAGACAAAAATTCGGAAAGTCAAATATTTGGAAAGCCAAAATTTCGGAATGTAGGATTTCGGAGAGTTTGAATTTTGGAGAGACAAATATTCGGAATGCAAGATTACGGAAAGCCAAAAATTCGGAATTTAACATTTCGGAAGAGCGAAAATTCGGAATCGAAAAATTCGGATGAATAGGAATTAGGAATGGTGAAAATTTGGGCAGGCAATAATTCGGAATGGTAAAAATTCGGAAGGGTGAAAATTCGGAATGGCAAAAATTCATAAAGGCAAAAATTCGGAAAATATACTCAGAATTGATTAAACTTTTGCGTGATTCGAAATTATATATGAATTCGGAAAGATATATGAGCATACTCGGCGAGTGATGGTGGTTGGTCAGTTGTAGCAGCCTGTAGCCTTCCAGGGAGAAGGAGAAGGAGAGAAAAATTGATTTACTTGCAGGTACTTACTGTTGAAGCATACATTTGGCAGATTTCTCAGTCTCGTCATATTTAGGATCATCTGAATATGACTTCAGTCCCTATCTCTTCAGAATCTTTAATTCTCGTACCGATTCGTTGTCTGTCCTTTTTTATTTCACTTCCCCTGATATTCTCGATCCGGGGAATAATGATTCTGAAGAGATAGGGAGATCTTCATGATAAGATGAATCCTGGGAAATCTGCAAAATGTATGCTTCAACAGTATGTACCTGCAAGTAAATCACTTTTTTTCTTCTTCTCCTCCTCCTGGGAGTCTATACAGGCTGCTACAACTGACTAACCACAGTCACTTGGCGAGTATGCGTATATCTCTCCGATTTCATACATAATTTCGGAAAACGCAAAAGTTTAATCAATTCTGAGTACTTTTTTCATATTTTCCGAATTTTTGCCTTTCCGAATTTTCGCCTTTCCGAATTTTCGCCATTCCGAATTTCTACCCTTCCGAATTTCTACCATTCCGAATTATTGCCTTTCCGAATTTTCACCATTCCTAATTCCTATCCATCCGAATTTTTCGATTCCGAATTTTCGCTTTTCCGAAATGTTAAATTCCGAATTTTTGGCTTTCCGTAATCTTGCATTCCGAATATTTGTCTCTCCAAAATTCAAACCCTCCGAAATCCTGAATTCCGAAATTTTGGCTTTCCAAATATATGACTTTCCGAATTTTTGGCTTTCCGAAATTTTAAACCCACTCGCGATTTTGACTTAGAGAGTATTCTGCCCATCTCTTTTAGCAGCATATGTAAAGTTGCCTCAATAACTCTAGTGAATTTTTGACTCATTCGATCTTTAATACCTTTTAAAATCTACTCTACTCAGAAGAAGGAAATAACGAGTTTGCATTCCATAGTTTCCAGCCTAGGATATCTCAATAATCAGAGTCTTATCTTGTCACTTTTTCACATGAATCAAAATGTTTCCGAAATAGATAATTCCCACCAGGGTAATTGAGGGATTATTCAGATGCGTTTAGTGAAGCTCAGATGGATTTGATTGGATAATGATTTGTCGATATTGGAAAGCTATTTAGCTTGCGGATCAACGAGCTTCATCGGACTGTTTATGTAAACAAATAGATTCTATCATAATAATGAGGTACTCGATTATCAATATCCATGACTCATTGGAACGTTAGTCGGAGAATGGAAAAGGTTTTCATGCGATTGGATGGATAATTTATTTCCAAATGAGTAGAAATTGTGAGAAGAATGTAGATAATATCTGCAATTGAAGAGAGACATCGTTTGAACAATTTCCTCAGCTATCTTCGTTATAAGTTTTTCATCTGTTGCTATACTTTATTACTAATTTCTTCGCCTATAAAGTGAGGTAGAGATCAGAATCATCGATGTACCGCTCAGCTCAAGCATGAAATCAGCGATATTTGGCGAGTTTTAATATCTTTTTCGATTTCTATCGTTCGAAATTAATGTCTCTTTTCTTTTGCTGGAATATTGTGAAGTAGTAATTACAATTCGAAACTCACGTAAGATTTTCCCTGACATCGACCTGTAACACGTTTGCTGCGGCAGGACCCACGGGTGGGTCCCGCGATTTTTCATTTTCCGAACTCATCCAGTCCGTAATGACTCGAAAAATATACCCAGTAAGAACTTTGAAGGTGATTTACTCCGTCTAGGGCTCAACCAACGAACCAAAAAAAGTTTGCTCCGATGCAAGCATTTTTACTAGGATACGGGGGTCCAGTTCACGAGAGAAATAAAATCACGAAAAACCGGCTTCGCAGCGAACGTGTTAAGAACTTTTCTGTCCAAATGTAATATTTTCTGAATATTTTGAAATTTTTGATCTTTGCTCTCGAATAAGCTTTGAGCATCAAGTCATATAGTACTATTTCTGTCCGACATCAAAAAATCAAACCACAGTATCTTGGGTTACACAATTCGATGAATCTCCCCTTCTTGTACTTCCATGTATAACTTGATATTTTTGAGAATACTTCCTACTTGTTTTACCAGTCTCCATGCGAAACATTTTTATCATTTATACTTTAACAGAGTAATGATATGGAAATAGGCTTAGGATGAAGAAAATTGACCTTCTACAAATCTCACTTGAAAAGTACAAAAATTGTCGAATGATGCACTTTGTATGAGCACTCATTGATTGTGTGCAACATGTTATACTTTCGAGAACCATTCGAATCATATATCAGTGCAAAACTAGTAAAATAGCATTGCTTTGTGATTTCCAATCCAAATGGTACTATTTCTGACTCAATCCTCATCTTTGTCACATTCTAGGGTACAATCACCTCATTACTCAAGCGACACGACTAATTCGATCAAACGTGATTCCATATCTTAAAATATCTCAGGACTATTACTACTCATACTAATAGCGGCTGTTTACCTATAGGTTCATTTCTTTTTCTATCTGGAATATATATGAAGTGACTCGGCACTCGAAACTGCATCGAATGCGGCATTTACGAACTTTTTTTTCTCTGAATACATAGCTATGTAGGACTATTCTGGCTCAGGTCGCATTCCAAACGAGAAAAAAAGTTCATGAATATTTCATGCCTTCATTTTGCACTCTAGTGCACAAGCGTGTATGTGTGTGTGTTGTGAGTCAATGTTAGTGTATTTAGTGATGTGTCCTGGTATGATGTCCGTGCGTATTACACGCATTGACTCGAAACAAAAGAGGCTTTGAATGAGAGGAAAACGATAGGAAGAGACAGAGGGAAAAGGCACCAGAGAGACAAACTTTCGTTCGATTGGCAAAGTGCAGTGCGTGCAAAGTAATGGGCGAAAAACAGTACATTGTTGCAACAGCCACGAAACTAACTAACGTTGAAAGCTCGCTCTTTTTTCTCTAAGATAAAGTAGCCTCGTTCTCCCACTTCTTAATTCTTTCTTTTTCCTTCATGGTTCTTATACCCCTCTACCTTTAATCTTTTTCTCTTTTCTCCTTGTTAGTAGTCTTGTCTAGGTGCGTTGAAGAGCCGACGGGACATCTTCCCATCTATTGTTCTTACATTACACACTCACCTCAGACCCTTTCGCTTTCTCCCTCTTCACTATTCTCTGGTCGCTTTTTCTCAATTCAAGTTCTTTCACCTTTATGGGAAATGAGGAAGATGAGCTTGGATGTTAGGCACACAAAAAACCCTATCAAATCAGTAAATAAATTAGAATGTACAGACCCATTCTTCTCTGATGGGTTTAATTTCAGTATGGCTTGTGTATGTAATTCTGGTTCATGTTACCTAAGAATTTTTCACGCTTGTTCATAACTATGTTAATGACCTAATTGTCTCCTTTTCTGGAGTACAGAGTAATTTTGGTACTTTTAAAATTGAAATTTGCACCAGGAGCATTTTTTAACAAAACGTGATTGGATGGCACTGATCTTTTCATTAGTCTTACTAAATTCTTAGATAACGCGTTTTCTTCAATTTGGAGTCCTTGAATAAATTACTCAAATTTCTCAAGAGATTAACTATCAGATTGTTCGGATATCTGTGAGTTCAAGCTCAAATAATTCCAGTCAAGTGAAACAAAGTAGGTATATTTAACTCTGTATGGATTTGTTAATTGCTGTGAATATTTTCATATCTGTGACAATATATTTTTCACAACAGTCCAAATCGGAACATGATTTTGCGATAGTAATTTTCTTACACTTATTCTGGCAGAATGAAATTGGTACGAAGCTTACTTTTCAAATCCATTGGCCCCACACCAAATCAATTATACCCTTCGACTATAACACTTTTTCCCCTATATTCATGTCAAGGCCCATGAATAATGACAGAAATCCAGATACTATTTTGACTTCCAGAATTTTCCAACATACATGAATGGAGAAAGGAAAAGAAGAAACATATGTAAATCGATGTAATAAGGATATTTTATTTTTCTTAATTTGCAGTGACAAAGTTACGCGAGCATTGGAATGAGACAAATTCAAAGATGATGCAGCGCAAGACGCAGCTGGACGCAATGCTGGCTGATAGCCAACGTTTCGAGATGAAGCGTACCGAGGTCGAGGTTTGGATTTCACGCATGGAATCACGGCTCGAACGAATGCGCGCGGTCGGACACACAGCCGACGTGCTCGAAGCACAGCTTCGCGAACAGAAGGTATCGGATCTCGTTTTATAGTTCAATCAGAAAACTGATTCGTTCTCCAAGCTCTGTAGAATTTTCTATCGACTTTCAAAGTGATGGATGGAATACGAGTGTTCAATTTATCGCGTGCACAGATTTTTCCCATCAAATGATACAAGAAAAATTTCATTCGACAAGGCTTTTGAACAGTGTTGTGAAACACGCTGAAATTCAATTCTATATATCTCGCAAGTTTTCGATTTTATCCTGTTTTTCGATTGAGTTCTCATGAATTTCGGCACATTTAATACAACAGAGATACCAATACTTCTAACGAGGAACACCCAGGGGTTGTGGAACACGGATTTGGCTGAAACTCTGGGGATGGTCTCCGATGAAACCCAGAGCCGCACGTGCAAATACCCAACCGTTTCCGAGCTGCAGTTCAAAACATTAGCATTACGAGTATATATATATATTGAACATGGGCCCATATGGGCAATGTTTATGTCATAGGTTGTAGCTTGAAAATGGTTGGGCATTTGCGACTGCAGCTCTAGGTTCCACTTTTTGGTGGTAAAAAGAGACTATCTCCAGAGTTTCAGCCAAATCCATGTCCCACAATCCCTGGGTGCTCCTTGTAAGTTGTTCTTTTGCTAGCATACTTCTTTTTGCTCCGAAACCTAAATTCCATCCTTCTCGAGATTTAGATTTTCCATATTGCATTTAAATTATGTGATCTCTTGGACACCAATTCACATGAACGACACGGAAAGATGAATGAAGAATGATCATGTCGAAATTATTCTAGATTAGCAAATTTCATATATTTTTCTACTTATTTGCAGTCTTTCCACGCTGAGCTGCATCAATACAAACATCAGATAGAGTTATTCAATTCACTGACTCAGAAGTTGATTGCGGTATATCAGCAGGACGATACGACGCGCGTCAAAAAACTTACGGAAACGATCAACCAGCGATATAGTAATCTAAATATGAGGTGAGTTCAACCGTACCACTATTACATCGAATAATCGATTTCATACCGATGATTCTGTAGCATGAATTCATCATGATTGATCTACAATACCAAACTACGTTTTTCAACTTCGAATGATCAGATTATCCTCTCATCCTCATCCTTTGTAGAATTTAATCGATGTAAACTATATTACAGTATCATCAATCGTGGAAAACTTCTGCATTCTGCGATGAATTCGTTACACAACTTCGACCGATCACTGGACAACTTCCTGGCGTGGCTGAGTGAAGCAGAATCTTCGACGGAGTCGCTGGAGACCGAAGCTGATAGGCTTTGTGGACGAGGAGACCAGACCATGTTCGCCCGCTCCCAGCTTCAACTCAAGGTGAGTCAAATTACCCATTCAACTCGATCTCATACAATTTTCGCCTTCATATTCTCCGAGAGATTTACGTTATCTCTATTTTCATCGTGAAAATGATCATTGCTCTTGTCTGACCAAACTCAGTTTGTACTACTTGTCGCTACGTGTAGGCAATGTTCGTTAATTTTTCGATAATTTTTGAGCAAGAAAATCATCTGGGCTGATCCAAAGCCCCGTTTATTTGAAGGGATGATTTGGACATTGGATATATATATTTATACAAAAAAATTAGGACTTTATGAAGATCTTCAAAGTTTTATTTGATTTGAAACAGACGACCCCTTTTTATTCCAAAGCTATCGCAACACTTTGTACCTCTGTCTCAGTTTGAATACGTCGAAACTCATGTCTGCTTTCTGATATCATGAGATAATAGCCAATTTAGATAGACAGGAAGCAGTGATCGACTTGTTTTCCAAAGCAATACAAAGCGGGTCAAAGTCATGCTCGTTTTCTCCTAAGCACTCGACGCATGCGACAGCCGATTATCGAGTGGCAGCGTTGAATGAAATATGAGACGCCGTCAGATCGTAGACTACTTGGGTTGTCGTGCGTCTGACACCATTCATCGGCATCGAATGGAATCAATATTCCTTCTCTATTATCCAGTATTTATTGTTGCTGTACGTAAATTGCTCACGTATTGTGCTCAAATCTGACAGATCTGATAACTGCAAGGTTGAAGATTTATTCTAATAACTCAACTGTTTTTCGGAATTCAGTCCTACCATAGTTCTATTCTTTTTTCGAGTCTAGTTGTTGTCTATTCTCACATTTCTAAATCATGAAAACGAGAGAATTCTCAGTATGCAATCTAATTACTCGTGTTGAACTCAAATACCTTTCAATGGTGGTTTAACGAAAGTCAGCCAGTTCTAAAACTGTCAAATTTCAACGTGTTCTTGGTCAGCAAATTGGGATCGACCAACTATTTTGAACATATCTATTTCTGCGCTGCCTATAGATGAATTGTTGGATCAGAATAATCTAAACGATCGATCATGATCAATTTTAGCTTTGAAATCTTTGTAAAATGACGTACTGTTCTGTCAGAGATAAAAAATCAGTGAACTGACTTCACAAACTGCATGTAGAGAGTGTCAAGTCCATTTTACATAATGAGAGGGAAATTGGTATTCCCAGAGTGCTCGAAAATCCCCGGGGCATCGAACTCGGAGTGACAAGTGGGTTTGATTTTCTACCTGCTATCATCTCATGCTCTTGCCCCCGCGCTGGATCGAATTTCTTCGCGCATGCGCCTTGCTAACCTGGGCTCGGGATGGTAAGTGGCGACGCTACTAGAAGTTGAGGGTGGCTCTACAACCCTTCTTCTACTTACCGACGGCGTTTTACCCTCTGTTAACCACTTGCTCGTCGTTGGTCCAGTAAGCTTCCGATGGTAAAAGCTCGAGCTTTCCAACATCAGTGAAGAAGGTATCTTTCAACTTCGGATTTTGGGCTGCTTAGGTAGTACTCTGAATTACTGGTGATAGATACTGACTGGGCAGTTTCGAGGATGGATAAAGTGGAAAATAGATTGGTTCCAGTTTGTATTACTAGGCGGTACTTACAGTTGATTTCACGATTTCTTTTTTTTCTTAATGAATGAGCGCTTGGAAGTTGAAATCAATTGCAAATTTACGGAGATTAATGATAGTGATTTGTACTTTCTCGGCGTGAAGTGTGTTTTATCGGTTTCAATAGAGAGTAAGACATTGCCAGCTTTCATAGATATGCTTGGAAATCTCGTTATTTTGATCCAAATGAATAAAAGTTCGGTTGTTGCAGGTTTTAAAGTATTCGTTCTGACTAGAACTGCCGAAATCATACTGATAAGATGCAGGAATATTGTATACGCGATATATGTATGTCCTGATCAGTTGCATACACCATTATTAGCGCATTGATCTGGACCATACAGTATTGTAAGTCTAGAAAAATCTTGTGCTGAAAACAAGTTTTGAAATGATTGAGATTGATAGACTTTCCTCGATCGATGGAATTTGAATTGACTACCTAAAAAACAGCCATCCATCAGATTCGTTGAAATAGAGGATAACAAGATGCTCAGTTAGTGTTCTCAGTTTAACTCTCGATTTTTGAACCGAGCTCATTATTATCTATAAAAAAATATACGCATCACTCTGTAAACATTTACATTGATTATTGAATATTTTGAAATTTCATGTAGCAGGTCATAATTTACATTCTCCAGACAGAACTATACACTCCAATTTTTAATCCCTGTAGATGTCAAATCCTTAACCATAACCAGTCTAAAATGAAATATCACTGTAGCCATGAAGCCCAGACCCAGGGAGCCCACGAGGTAATCACAGAAACCGTATAATTCAAGAATAAATATACCCGTAAGATACGCGCTGTCAACCCTTAGCAAGAGAGATATGGCAAGTAGAGTATAGAGTAATATACAACAATGGAGATACAGCACACCGAAATGAAACCAGACTCATGGTGGCACCACCAGGGAAGGAAGTGTGAGAAGTGCAGTACGGATGTTGGAAAACGAGGGAGGGGGCGGGGTTGGAAAGGGGGTAGAAGCATGTCGCGCGAAGCGTATAAAAGTTGTGAAATATCAAAGGCGCAAAAATTGAAAGGGCAAGAAAGTATCGCGCGAGAAGCCGGAAATAACATGCTTCATAAATATTTATTGCGTCGCCCAAGCTCTCACTAGGCAAGAGTTGTGCCCGCTACCGCAGACTATTTCAATTCTCGTACACATACACACACACGTGTGTACATGTGTGTTGGGTTATGCTTGCTTAAAGCCCGTCTTGTAGATCGGATTGTTGAAAATACGGCACGTGCAACTGCAAATCCAATAGTTTGCGGCTTTTGCCAAGCTTACGAACTCCTTCTCCTTCATCTCAGTGAACGAACGAACGAACACGATTGACGAGCAAACGAATGGGAAAAAGATGCTGAGTGAGGGATTGTGTATGCCCTTGTACGATTTCCGAACGAGGTATTCCTTGTGAACGAAGATATAACGTAGGATACGGTACGTGGTGAGGAGAAAACATCCGACAAGTGTATGTATCTATACAGCATTCCAATAAAATTGTTGCGCATTTCGGACTTTTGGGTGCGGCGATGTGTGTTTGACAGATCGTGAGAAGCATTTGAAGAATTTTCTACCCCAGAATTGCGGAAGCTTTTGTGAGTGAGTTTTGATGATGGGTTCGAGGCTTATTGTTCCGCGTGCTTTGTGAGACGTTATCGAAATTTCGATTTACCTTGTTTTCCGGTATCGGTAACGCTTTTGGGCTTCGATTTACATTTTCATTCGATTTTTTGGATGGATTGGTTTTCTTCATGCTCGAGACTTTTTCAAAAGCATTTTTATATTTGGTCTGTTCTGAGATTTGTATAGCATGAAATACACAAAAATGATAGATTTGCACAAATACAGGAAATTGTTTTCGTAACTTCTGAATTGAAATGAGTGAAATGATTACAGATTAATTGCACTCTGGACGAGACTCTTTAGAAGTTTTGGAGATACCTAATAATAGTTTTTTTGACAGTGACGTACTTTTTATTGAAATTTTCCCCGTGATCATTGAATTTGTGTAATTTTCCATCAACGAGTTTCACAAGGCATTCTTTGTTTGTCTTACAAGAATTTTCTTTTTGTCATCAATTTATTTCAATATTTGGCAACCACATGTAAGCATCATCGAGGTACACTGTTAGAACCCTGGAAATTTCTGTGAATAAATCCTTTCTCCTCGCAAACATTCAAGTTTATGTTTTATTTGTTGAATCGATGAACATTATTTTATAGAGAATAATTTTGTCCTGCAATCTGTCACCTCATAAAAAGTTCTCGTGTCATATGCAGAACTGTCTACAAAACCCATTTTGCTCAGTCGAAAGTTCAAAATCGAGCCGTTGGAAATTTTGACCAATTCCGCAAAAATTTAACATGATTTTTTTGTAAAGGTAGTGATGCGATGAATCGTGAATAATTCGTTGCTGATCAATTCTCGATGACTGGCTCGGAAAACGAAAACAGCAAAAATTGCTAAAAAAATTTTGAAGCCTTTTTTCATATCTGAATATCTTCACATTCAAGAACAGTCAAACGCAAAAAATACCATCGATGTTCCCTACGCATATGCTATCGGCAACCCTTTTATTACAAAACATCAGGTGTATCTATCTGTGATGTGTAAAAAAAGTGTAATCGATGCAGTTAACCGTGTATGTTCGTGTCACTTGACATCAAGCGAATAAAAATCGGGCAAGCCTCACACAGTTTGAGGCAAAAGAGCAAACAATGGATATCCATGTGGAGCATATTCGCTGGTCTGTAGGGAGAGATAACGTTAAGAACAGATGTCGCTGACTTCTTGGATCCTTTCTCTCGTGTCTTGACAATACCCCAGCCATTGCCATTTTCCTTCAGCTTCTGATAACCGAGAGGTACTTCTATACTCTGATATGCTCTTCCTTGTTGGATATTTGCCTCTTTCGATAAATGGAAATTTTCAGAGCGGCAACTTTGCGTTTACCTGTGGGATATCACTCGATTACCTTCTGTATACTGAATTTTCTCTCGTTTGGCTTTTGCCTCGAGTATTCCAGTTCTCGGATAATGCAAATTATCTCGTGTAAATTCGAGTGAGAAAGTCAGGGGTATAAGACTTATTCGGAGAGATATGAATATATAATAACGTGTGCGTTCTAGTGAGCATCAAATTTCCGGTTATCGATTTTACGCGCGCCCCCTCTTATGTCTAGAGTAATTCATCTTCCGGAAAGTCTGACTGAGAAGATGTACGGTGAATTATACCTACTCGTGTCTAAGTTTTCGGCAGACTCGCAGCCTCTGA
This sequence comes from Eretmocerus hayati, assembly GCA_029851415.1. Classification (NCBI taxonomy): domain Eukaryota; kingdom Metazoa; phylum Arthropoda; class Insecta; order Hymenoptera; family Aphelinidae; genus Eretmocerus; species Eretmocerus hayati. The sequence continues at coordinate 146,679,573 of CM056742.1, read as the reverse complement.
TGTACTTTAATCCCAAATGCAGATTGAATTGTATACGTGACTCGTGTTTTCAGTACTTGATGAGTATCAAAAGTTTGGGTGTATACATTTGATGGTAGGAGCTGCGAGGAGGTGTATCTAATTGGCTTAAATGTATTATCGTGAGAAGTTTTTGACGAGTTGGTAAAGTACCTTATCCGTTTGAATTATAGTTTTTGACGGATAAGTTAACTGCTCAACATCAACAAAAAGTTGAGAGTCATCAGCATCTTTGGGACATTTTGGAATTTGACTGATTTCACATCATTTTTCTACTTGCGGGCCCGTAATCTGTAGGTAATATAGTTGATATCTTCAAAGAATATTCCAGAATTGTTTTCAATTTATCTTGTAAAAATAATTTTTTCCTTTCACGAGTTGAAATTTTATGAACTCATAATTCACCCTGTACCTATTTTTTCTATTCAAGAACTGAAATTGTATCATACATTATTATCCATCGTAACAACTTAAAATTTGAAAAGATTTCGAAATGAAACTTCTGTTGATTCGACACGTTCGCTGTGGCGGACCCCACCGGTGGGTCTCGCCACACAGGGAAGAAACTGCGATTTTAGCTGTTGCAGCGAACGTGTCAAAATGAAAAAGAAGATTATCAGCTAATCATCATTCGTAATGGTGTCAATGGGAAGTAGTCCTACTTGATAACCAAATAAACTTGATGAAAATTCAGCAGTATTTTGTATAAAATTCCACATGTTGAGACAAATTAGAGTTTGTAATTTGAATTGATGGTTGATTTCAATGAAATTGGGTGCTCTTAATTGAAGATGTTAACAAATGCATATCGTTAATGGAATTAGTATGCCAAAATTTACAGCACGGTCGCGATGTTCAGCAAAGTATGCCAACAATTTGCTCATGTCATATTCATACGCATTCCTAGTTAATTATTCAGTACCCATAAGCAAATGCTTCGAGTCTCGGTGTGCCTCGCTTTCACGAAAATTCATTTGCTCTCGAAGTAATGTGAAATCTCTCGGAAATTCTTCTGAACATATTATGAAATTCGATCAATGTGCAATGGAATTTGGAACGAAAGTATGTTTTGCAAAGTTTCATTACTGTAATCCTTTCATGCTAAAAATACAGTCGGGTCGCAGTTTTGAATTGTTTACACGACCTAGTCGAAGCATGCAATTATTCCAATCATCGTTTCACTAAAAAAATTCGTGTAACTTTGTTTCATCGGGTATTGAAATTTTGTCCAAAGTTTTCATTCCAAGTTCCAAATTTGACCTCAATTCTTCATAGCGAATAACTCGACTAAAAGGTCACTTGTAAAATGATACGAGGGTAAAACCTCTCAGTTTGCAATAGCTACGCAATTGATGCGATAGCAAAAACCCCGTTACGAAGCCGTACCGCAGCAATTTGCGTGAGCCTCGATCCGTCGCAATCAGCTTGCTCTGCTTTGCCAGTGTCGATTTCGATCCCATAAATCAGCGGTAAATTCAATCGCATTAGAGTCCGGGACAGATAGGAAGAGGAGGCGGGGCGATGCTTAAAATTCACACCATCAGTCGACGGTATATTCTCAATGGAGGATCCGTTCATTCAATCTCCCTTTACCACGAGAAATTCATTGCTGAAATTTTAGCTGTTTATTTTGGAGGGGGTCAGTGTTCACATAGAAGCACTAGAAAATGAGCTTGGCAGCAATGGCAGCACCACATATAGGAAGTCACAAAGTTACCGGATCTACGATTAATGCATTCCCAGGATCGTTCGTGCCGATCTTGTAGGCATTTGGAAAACGTATAGAGTTAGAGTTAGGAAACGATAGCCAACGTAGGTAGAGCTGGTGCAGTAGTTGCACCCATCGTTGGTCTTCGCTTTGGTAAAGTCTCGGCATGCTCCGTGAATTAACATGCAAATGCTTCCGTATCCCTTCATGCTAGGTATAAGTATAGTTCAATGGTCAACCGGTTTTGGCTGTGTGGCAAATGGCTCGTTGCGCTTCGCTTCTCTCTGGCCTTTGGTGACTGCTCGGATGGCTCCTCTCGTTGTCTACTCTTGGTTATCTTGCCATATCAACGCTTTGCCTAAAGCCTCGTATTCTCTGAGCTTCTTGTTCGGGTTACGCTTGGCGCGAGAGTCGAAACTTGTGCTCCTGACTTTAGAGACTTGGAAAATCATATTTCCTTTGTGTGTTCTGCAAGATTATACATATTTCGTTGACGTGTCCTGGTTTTGCTTTAGTCAGTTGGAATCGACATCGTTGAATCGGATGGATGAATGTGAATGTATCCTCATCGAGTTTGGTTTTGTTGATCGTTTTGGGAGCTCTGAAAATTTATTTATTTGTGCTACTTTTGATGATGAATATATTTTGTGGATAATTATCCCGACCATACTGATTTATGTTGAATATTCTGGTATTATTGCTTTCTCTAAAGAGAAAGCTTTGCTTTCACCCCAGCAAAATTTTGATCAAATTTTCCACTATTTTTGAATCAATTCACATGAAATTTCATCCTCAACCCTTTGAGGTACACATTTTGCCTTGATAAGTTATGATTCAATTCCTGAAAATGGTGACATTAATTAGTAAATTCCACAACTTTCCAGGAAACAATTTTTTGTCAAATTTTAACTTGTACAGCTTCAAGAAATAGTCCTGGACAGGTGATTTGATCAGAGGATCATGCTTGAGTGATTGCTGGATGATTTCCAAAAAGAATTTTTTTTGTTTATTGAATCACTTTCGTTTATTTGCTATCGCCAAACAATTTTTGAAAAATCTTATAAGTATATTCTTATCGATTCGGTCCATACGGTTCCATTCATCATCAAAATCCTTCTACGCGATAAATTCTCGCTTTGGGAAGAAGCTCATATTACGAAAAAGCCATTACCAAGACAGAGACACCCTGTCTTCCTTCCCCGTCCTCTCTCGCACACAGGATTGCAAAAGAAAATGGCACATCAATCCATCCATCTTTATACCTCCAATAGCCGTTTCTCGTTTGCTGCTGCTCCATTTTGCCTCTACGATGTCTTGTTCTCATCGGCTTGCATACAAGTAGAAATTCTTGCATCTCACTCGTGCACCGTTTCGAAGCAAATACCTTCTACGTTGGATTTGCCTCTTTATTCAAATTTCCTATCGTGGAATCTCCGTATTACAGTTGAGCTTGTGAGCCGTTTGCTGAGCTCACTCTCACTAGTATAGTACACCCGTATAAACAAATAGAAAATGTAGATACCGATCTAACGAATAGAACGAGCTTCGTTGTATTATCTGTAGTATCAACGGCTGTACGTTTAGCATTTTGTTCTGTAGCCTAATTTTCTAGGTAAACCACGAAAGAGAGAAGAAGAGGATATTCTCGTTTGGTTGAATCTCTCGCACGCTACTGCGAGACCATGCTACTGGTAATTGCATTGCATTGCATTTCATTGAAATTTTCACCGGCTTATAAAACAGAAAGGTTAATGAGCAAGTGGAACTGTCCACAATGAATGTTTTCATCACTGTGACGAGATACAGAGAGAGTGAGTTCGTCAGAGATTTCATTGAGATCATTTAAAATGACTGTGTTCGAGTTCAACAGTCTGGTTGGATCGCTCTACCTTGTCAATGTGTAGTCCATAAAATGAATACAATTGACATTGTCCTGAATAATTTGTCCATTGTGTCACCTGCTGCGGCAAATACAATTCATTGCTATTGTGTTGCAATATGTTTTTTGATGACAATCAATTTTGAGATAAATTCTTTGAAAAATTTGATGAGCGTAAGTTGCAGCAGCTTTTAAGTAGTAAAATCAGAAACTGGTCAGACAGGCACAGGATGTGACTCACCTGTCATCTAACTATTCTATATACATACTTGGGAGCTATCTTCGCCACCTTGTAAGTAGTAAAATCCGAAACTGGTCAGACATACATCGAATGTGACTTACCCGTTACTCAATTTTCCAAGTTTGTCGAGTAGCTCTTTGAACTGTGTGAAGATAATTTTGTGTCACCACATGACTGCTCATTGTGTGGGATAACTGACTTATTGATCTCAATATCAAACTGTGCCTTGCTGTAAGATATTGGATCCACAGAAAACTCACACTCTCTTCAGGCTTGTTGCTGGCGCACCTTTCTAGATATAGCTTTTCAAGTTGGAAAATGTCATTCCTTCCCTGGATTCAAAATCCATCTGATGATTATTCTAGTCTGATTTTGCTGTAACATGAATTTTTTTTTATTAGAGATCTTGTTGCAATGAACGAAACCAACCACGTGTTACTGTATGTGTACCCACCAGACTTGAATTCTGCTTAGATGTGAAAAAGTAATTTCTTCTCTCTTGTCTCCAAAATCAGTTCATACTACTTTGGAGTATCCAAATAGCCCGAAACCTTCCTTGGTGGGTCTCTTTTGGGACCAAGGTTTGATGTCATGATTTTCCACAACAACTGGGGAACCAGTGAGTCTTTTCAAAATTTCCGCAGAATTTATGTCCGGTGAGTGTACATTTTGGTCTGTGAATTGGAATCCTCAATAAGTAAAGGTTAAAAAGAATTTTTAAAAAACGCTTTTATTCACTGATCCAAACGGCGTGGTGGAGCTCGGCGTAGTGTATTAGAGATAGAATTTGAGAAACCGATAAAAAAGAATCGCGCAGAAAGGAATTGCACGGTACATAAGAAACTATGCGTATAACACTGGACAGTCTATAAGCCCTATGCCCTATGGGTCTCTCGTATTAGAATGTCACACACTCATCATTACGTGCAGCAGATACTGTAGTCAAGGACAACCTTCTCCCTCCCCCCCCGCCCCCACCGCGTACGACCGCTAACGCTCAATTGTCTACCCTCCCTACTCAATTGATTGAAGTCGTCAATCATGGGGTCCCTAAGCGAACGAGAAACAGGAAGCCAAAATCTTGTTCCAGAAATGGGGGAAAAATACCAGTGTCAGAACTATGGCCAAGGCGAAGTAGAATAAAAGCGTTTAAAAAATTCTTCAAGAATTCGGGGAGCCTATTTCTGTAGAATAAGATCGATTTTTAGAAAAAGAAGAGAGAATTCTGAATATCGTCCAACTCTTCAAAATCATCGTTCTCTTCGTGATACAGTTGAGTGCTTTGGGTGATCCTAACGAATAAATATCTGAAGATGATTGAAATGAACGCCTATGAACATTAACAAACAATAATAGTGTATTTCAATCAATCGTGCGACTAGTCACTCAAACTCTTGAAACGAAGACACTCGAGCGTATTCCTATAGTTGAGTCTTTTTATACCTCCCACGGTGAGATAGATTGATTGGCACAGGAGTTGGTCACCAGTCTAATGGATTCACATGTATCTTCTTACTCAACGATCTCAAGAAGTTGATGTCCAAAGATATCGGGTTACCATCTCAGCATTTCCATTTGTCAAGTCTTACTTTTCACGACCTTCACAGAGTCCGCCCTTAGGTAAATTTAATTACGTTTGATGGATCGTAAAATCAAATCATTTGAAATGTGAATCTTTTTGAGTTTCCATCACTGAACCTTTCTGCGAGCTATTTCATTGACAAATCAAGACATTCTCACTAATTGAATTCCAGGCTTTCAAGGTTCTAAATAGGTCTTAATTGAGGAAGATGCAAGAAAATGAATCATTCTCAGTGATCATAATTACATTCCCTTAGAAAAAATCCTTTGAATTTCTGCATCTCACCAGAATATCCAAAAAAATTTCCAACGTCAAATGGTGCACTCTGTCGAGCCATTACCGGTTCACTTCACAAATGCAATGAGCAATAAGAATAATTTCATCTTTGACCTCGCAAATTCTATATACCTTATTGTTAAGAAAATAGAGTAACGCAGCCTCATCCCATCAACTCGCTTTCAGAATAAATTCAATACTAATATCTTTAATGAATTATTCGACGCTCCGCCACGTCTATTATATACGAAAGAAACGATGAGACGGGCAGAGAAGCATCAGCTCGGTGATGCGCAGGTCAGCTTGATCGAGTTAAAAAGCTTTCAAAGTCGACGATGGGGAAAGGATTAAAGAAAGAAGAAAGGATAAACAAGAAGGAGGAGGAGGATGAGACGTTTGCGACTTATAGTCTAGGCGCCTGGTTGCCTTATTTATCCTGCTCTTGCTTGGCCGAGATTGCGTTTAACGGCCCACAAGAGCTGCTGGTCGTCTCTGCGAAAATGGATGGCGGCGAGCTGTGGTGAACCTCTAACCTGCTCTTGTGTTGTTGTATAGATTTGAACGGAAGCTATATATACAGTATAGTATAGATGGACAAGCGGCCAAACGCTATTGCTGCCACGCTAGAGTGGATGGATGAGCCACAAGCGATTCGATAGCGGTATCGCCAAACGTGTGCTGAGAGATTCGTCTTGGTAAATCGCTATTCAATATTTTGACTTTGAGAAGACGGGGACAATGCTCTTCTTCCAGTGGGACTTTTTTTTATTTAGCGTGGAAAAGTTGTGACTACGAGTAGACTGAAATTTGATGCATGTCTGAATTGAAAGTTTTTTTATGGAAACGTTCACTGCGATGGTGAAAACTGCATCCTTATCTTGATTGATCGGCCTCACCGGTGAGGTCCATCTAATGAAATTTTCATCACCATACCGCACGCAGATTTGGTCGCTTGGGCTCCATATGGTCGGGTTCCATCGCAATCAAAGTGTTGAGATAACTCAAGGGCTCTGCAACATATTTAAACCGCCAGATGGATCTTCTTTGTTGATGGAGTCTGTTGTTGATTCACGGATGAATAAGACGGAGTCTGTTAGTTTTACAATAGGACTCTGTGTTCCGTCCGTATATGATGAATATGGCGGAGGAGAGGGCAAAAAGTAGTCAAAAGCTGGAAATTGAAAATGATTCCTTGGCAGATGAAGGAGTAAGTAGACATTTAACTCAGTTGAGTGAATTAAGTGGAGCAGAAATGTATTAAATAGATTTTGCAAAGTGGAAGAGAATAATTAAAATAAGATCAAGGAATAATTATTACATTTCACTGTCGTGCATTTGATATTCTGGTGCTCTAGTCAAGCACGATGCCTGATGCCTATTGAAGTGAAATCTAAGTAAATTATAAATGCTTGAAACAAATGTTTGAATAGTAATTTTTTTTAGTTCTCTCGATTTTAAAGGAAGTTGCATACATTAGCGTTGTCATTTTTCCTTTATATCAATTGTTCAAAACCCAAATTTTTCTTTTGCCAGAATAAGTTTACATAGATACTTTTATGCCATCATGGTTATTTTTTCACGATGCAAAGAAGTCCTCATTGGACCAAATGTATGAGGTTTATAGCTTTCACACGTGTAATCAAATTGAAAGCATACGATTGATTATATTCTTCGCAGATATTGATGACTGGTGAACACCAAGGTGATTGGAACCGAATGAAAATTTTTTTTTATCTCACAAGACTTACACCAACCCTTGTGTAATTTCCACTCACTCAATGTTCTAGTAGCGCTAGGGGGAGAAAAAAAGTGGGCCAGCATATAGCCTTCAGACAAGCCAATTTATCTCTTGAGCGCAGCTTCATACAGACGTAGACGTCTGTGCTCTCACCACATCGGTGCGAGAGCTGTATATGCCAGGGCCTACTTCGTTTGTCTTGCAGTTACCGGGCAACTTCCTTTCTCGTGTTTTCATTGGTTTGCAGAAAACCGAGTGACAAATTGCAGCTCGGCTGATTTTTCCTCGGCTGCTTGCGTGCAGGATATATAAATCATGAGAATTTCATGCTGATGGAAGCGTTATTCCGAATGTTATTTACGATAAAAATTAGGGATGGTAAATTGAAAAGTTGTGAACTATCTAGAAATCTGTTTCTGCGTACAGACGTTTAAAACTGCATATGCGTCTCTTGCGGAAACATTTTTCCTTCGGGAAAATCAACGGGACGGTACCTTCGCTCACGTCCAGCCCGGTTTCCCGAAGAAAAAAATGTTTCCAGCACTCGACGCGTAATGTACTATTTTGTGTCCTCGTTAATCTGTGTCGCACTATTTTGGTGAATATCAGCCATCATGTACGTTATGCAAAGTATATTCTTGAGTTATCATCAAGTCTTCTCATTTAACATCAATCGGGAGATCCTTAATGTGATCCTTTCTTACACGGGCTTAGAGCGTATTTTTCAAGAATTTTCAAAAAAGAACCACCGGCAAAGTTTTCCTTCGAAAAAAGATCCCTTCGTCTAGGAAACAAGGAAACAATACTGAAGAAAAGGATTTGAATCAACACTAGAGATATGATAGATACAATCCATCAGCTAATCTATATCACGGTAAAAAATATGTCTAATGTTTGCTTGTACCATTTTTACAAGCAAATAGTCCTGATTGTGTTGAGAATTTTGGCAGTACCGTGATTAATTCCGTGTGAGATGTATCACATTGCCAATCTCATGTATACCCGTAGTCCATGGAATGGGCGAGCTATGGTTGAGCATCGGATCCTCCAAAGCATTAATCTAGGCTGTTCGTACCAATTGATTGGCAAGCCTTTCAGCTCGGCTTGCTTCCGATTGTTGCGCGAATTCGCAATACCTCGCTGCATTTGCCAAAGGGTTCATGCGAACGAAAGGGTCAAAGTAGAGTGTATCGGGTGGAAAGATAGCTAGGCTCTCTCGGACTTGGCCACTGGCTATGCGGATTCTGATCGAGATTTGCGTTTACCTACATCCTACCACTATTATCTTATTGCTAATCTCTTATCTGAAACACAGGAGTTTGCTGGAATCGATCATTCCCATTATCAATTATTCATGAAAAGAATTCAGGAATGATGCTTTTTCCAATGATATTTCCAATAATCTCCAGTGCAAGAACTCAAAATAATTCTTGAAAATATAATTTTATTTGGTTTTGAGGAATGTGTGCCCGTCTTTCGAATCATGAATTCCTCTAACTCATTCGGTAGTATTTTCATTCCTTGTACTTTTATCTACAAATCACCCACGTGTGTATTTTGAGCCCAATTCGAAAGTTCAATTCTTATAATTGTTTCAAATTATTCATAAAAGAAGCCTCACTTGAGAGCTGAAAAAAATCTTGAATCCATTCTACGTACAAATGTGGTGACGTCATTTCTTTTACCATGCAGTGCATCGACCGTAAGCCGCCGTCAATAGCAAAAGCAAACGCAACGTGACCGTAACTCAAGACTGCGGCTAGAGTTATCGGACCTCACTTTGCTGCCGCAGCAAAACGAGATCTGTGCGAAAAAAAGAAGGAAATGAAAAATTCCAAGCGAGATTTGTGTCCCTGAGCTTCGCAAACGGGCAACTTATCATTGCACCCGTCGTTTCGAGATGCATCACCATCGATATACACCTCGAAAACGATAGAGAGACAGAAACAGAGGCGACAAATCAACATGGTTGCGTGAAAAAAAAAAATATAGACCAAGAGAATATTGTCGATTGGCTTAGGATGTCGACCGTGTTTTTTCATATTCATTGATGACAGATGCCGTGGATCAATACGATCGTCACATCGGAGAGTACGTTCGAATGATGAAGAGATCAATGAGTGAAAATGGAAATGATGCAATTTTCGAGAGTCCTAAATTCAAAAATTATTTAATCGAATTTAATTGGGTCTAATGTGCTATTTATCAATCATGCTGGAATAATCGTGGATGATGTTTTTTTATGAAAAAATCGTTTCTTACCCCGTTAATCATACATGGGTCAGTCAGATCTCATAAAGAAAATTGTGACTCGTTTTTCAACCAACGGATGTATAGTGGCATATCCGAATCGATGACTAATGGCGCATCAGGCATGATCTCAAACGTTTGGTGTCCGAAATCAAATGTTGAAAATAGTCTGGGGTCCAGGTGACCCCTACTGTGGCCAACAGTTTACACTTTTCACAGAATCTTATCAAGCATTTCATAATCTGCAATCGTCAAGTATGAACGGCAGTGAGCCTGAAAAAATTTATTCTTGTTTAAATTAATTGGGCAACTTGAATTATTTCAAAATAATGTGCCTCATTAAAAAAAAGACTGAATCTTTACGTGGCTAAATATGCGCAGACTGCGTCAAGAAGTTTTATGGCATCAGATTTCTTTGCCACTCAGAAATGCACCACGACAACAAATGTCTCGTCTCTGTGAAGGTAGTAGAAATATTGAAAAAGTTGTTGTACTATTCAAGTTTTGAGGAATCGTTGCCGGCAGAAAAAGTACAGCACAATTTTCACTCTCCAAAACTTTTAACAACATGATTATAGATTCCAAAAGATCCCCCTTAGAATTCATATCCAAGTTGCATCTTACAGTCAGAAATCACAGCAGCGTCCGCAATTCGTGCACAGCTCAACTCTTTTATTCTCGTAACCTACTCGGGAAATCTTTATTATCATAAAAAGTTTGAAACTTGCATCAATTGAAATAGATACTCATACACACACGCTCCACAAACCTCAAAAGCTTCAACGAACTGTTTCTGAAAAGAGATATATACGTTATAGCAAAGAGAAATAAATTCTAGCTTTTTCTCAGTCTGGGGCCTATGGATAAAAGAAAGGAGGGGGGCCAAGTTAGTGAATCCTCTCTCCCACTTCCGCTAGGAAAAGCAAAATAAAATCCTCTCTTTAGGCGCAGCGAGGAAATCTTTCTCTCTCTTTCTATATACGGACACGAGTATTATATACCTACCACGTTGCTAGTTGGGGAGACCCACCTAGCATCTGTAGTAGAGAGTATCGTCGAGTAGAAGCACCCCCTTAACTCGGTAACCCATATTTCAGGCCGAGTGCTTCAGTCTTGCCTCACAAAGACTGCGTGCACTCTACCTCTCCCTTCTTCTTCTTTTTTTTCCTTCTTCCCTCCACTTCTTCTCTTCCTTTTTCCACCCCTTTCTTCACTTGTATCCAGGTCTCTTCATCTCTGCCTATCTCTACCTTTACCTCATACGAGGAGAAAATATATACACAAACATAGAGACGAGGAAAGTCCAACACTGCCCAGGGCTTGCACAACTTGTTTTTTTTTCTGTTCCCCGGACTCTTTCATACCAAAATGCATCATGAAAACTACTGCATGTGCAGTAAACCTCGTTTTGGAAATTAGCGGAACTGGCGAGCGAGAGCGTGCGGGATGTAACGAATGGAAGGATGTTCCCGTACTTAAATGCCGCCAAACTCATCGTGATATACAAGACTAGATAGGAGTTTTGCCTGCCGTGTGTGTCGACTCTGATCTTTTCTTTGAAAGCGGCTTTGGCTTGATTTTGAAATTCTCTCGACTTTTTATGCTCTAAAAATCAAGAGGCAGACTGTTTTTTTCTTTTCATTCTTACTCTTTTGAATACTCAGATTGGGTCATGGGGCGGTTTTCGTGATTCACCGTCATGGTTCAGGATGGATTTTGCACTGATGTTCTTGTTCAAAGTATTTTTCACAGGCTAACGATGTCAATGTAACAAACTGTTTGTCGAAATTTTGCCTCTTTTGATTAAAGTTGCTTTCGAGCATTTTGTCCTTTATCACGGACCCGTCTCCAAGATCCATTTATGTACTCTAGTATGTATCCAGACTGCAGGATTTTCAACTATCACTACGAGTCAATATTTTTCTGACAATCTGGGTAAAACAAGCCAAACAGTAGAGTAAGGTGAACGTATTGTGTCTTCTTCAATTCCTAAGAGATAAAAATAGTAACTTTGAGACAGCTCTCGAGGTTACTCTTTTCTTTCACCCCGCCCTCATCTATTCTCGCTCTTCTTTCCTGATAATAATTAAACAACCTTCAGTCTTTGTTACCGCCAAGAGGATGAAATTTTCATAGTTTGTTAGTCGACCGAATCTCATTAAGTTCACTGGTGTCGAATCTCGTTAGGATAGCTAGGATGCTTTGTAATATTTTTTCTTCGCTTCCTTTTGTTCTACCTCGCACTTTGCCAAGACAACGTGTGAAATAATTCTTCTTAGAAAATTGAAGTGCATCGTAGTTAAAAATATCGTTGGTGAATTAAAACAATTTGCTCGTGCGAAGAGATGGAAGCGAGTAGAAGAAATTAGAACAACATACTTCAGATTTTGCTTTTTATTTATAGATGGACTTCTATTGAAGGCTTTTCAATCGAATTGGCGGTGAGGGACTATTGGTCTCTCCTGCTAAAAATTGATGTATCGTTATTATATTTCAGCCTGATGAGGATCGCGCTATAACGAATGAAATATTGCACTTTTGTGTGCCTAATTTTCATCAGGAAAGGTCAATAGAGCTTTATCTCCAATTTAGATTTCGCTCTCACGAGCTCATGAATGATGATGAAATAACCAGCTTCTCACCCGAGCAGATACTTCATTCCTATTTTTCTAGTCTGTTATAGACTGTTACAGTTTAATCAATGTCAATTATGTCCCTAAATTTTGAGCATCTTTTTGGGATGTGAAAAATTTATGGGTGCAACTTCGTTTCTCAAGTGTGGACCTCTAATCGAAACTTGATAAATCTGCCAATTCTCAATCGGGCTAATATTGGTAACCACGAAAGTGTATGTACTACTTGGTCAAGATCAAAGAAATTTTACTTTCAAAATAAATACGTTCCTTGCATCAGTGATGAAGCGCACTCTTGAACATTTTTCCTGCATATGCTTTCAAAAATTCAATTCTAATTTCGAGTCCAAGTCTCTTGATATCCTTTCAAGAGTCTCAAGCTCAAGTTCATCTCACTCATCAAAGTCATCAGTTCTCCTAACCTCCCAATCAAAAGTCAAATCATCAAAATTTCGAATTGCATAAACCTCGCTATCTGACCCATCCGATTGAATCGTAGCTTGATTTAGGAGCGGGCTTGTCAAAATCATCACCAAAACTGATGTTACATAACCTCCATCTGGCACATCATCACCATCAGTATATATGCTGAATCGCAAGATTAGACATGCTCTACGGCGCGTATATCCGTCTTTCTCTCTATACACTCTGTTAGACGAATACTGGACGCCACGAGAGCGATCTAATCCTCTTGACGTCTGGTTCTGGTTTGGTCTTGTCTGGATTCTGCAAACTTGGCCTTAGTTCTGCACTTGTCTCTCGGATTCACTATATGTATACAGAAATTGCACAGACTGAGGCTGGGAATTCGAGTGGATCAGACGCGGTCTCGCCACAGCAGCAGCAGCAGCAACTTTGGACTTGAATCCTACAGGGGCCAAAATACGCGTTAGTTCACAAGGTATAACGTTTAGAGTAGCCTGACCGTCGACGGTTTTGGTGGCTATTTTCCAATGGGGTTTGCGTAGATTTCTCAGCTTGGTTGGGAATTGCTCAACGTGATGAAATGTAGGTGGTATTCTGGACGATGCTCTCGTTTTGCAGATTCGTCGAGATGTTTGGATTGTTGAGGGGTGAAGGCGAGAGACTTTATCAAGTGTGAAGGGTTAGTTTGTCTATTTCATTGGGTAAACGATTTTGAAAGTTTGCCGTTAAGATTGTAGATGAAGGATGGTGGCGCAACGTAATAAATTCAATAATCTTGACTTCGTCACTGACTATCTGTTTCGTAAACGTCAGAATTTTGGATTCTATTCAATTATTCTCAACTTGTAGTCCTAAATTTCAATCATGAAACCTCTTGAATATTTAGAATGTTTATGTGGTGGTTTGCCTATTTGAATGTGATTTTTGCAGGGGCAGCGACAATCTTGTCTTGATGGAAAAGTTTTATGGATGGAACCCTATGCTATGAGTAATCGTTCTATGATAATGTGGATTCCAAATCCTCATACTTCGATCGGATTTAAAAAGAATTACTCGAAATGCAGAAAGTAATTGTTGCGACTTCACATCGGAATTGGAATTTCTCGAATTTGGTTCTGATAGATTAATTTATCACTGAACTCTTTGGATCTAATTGATGACATATGGAAAAAGAAACGAGCCCAATCAACTCGCCTCTATATTAATTGAAAATACCACGAATCTGTTTGTCCCTTATCATTACGGGTCTGGTTACACCGCGATCGTGACGCTTTCGATTTAGTAATTGAATTTTAAACGGATTTTGTATTTATGCTCGTTCGACGCACGTGACCTGCATTTTGAGCTTAAATTAGTCATCGATCAACCCTATACATGTACTGGATGGTGCATTCTACACAAAGTATTGATTTTAAATACCCATTGCTCACAAATTCCCCCATTCATCAACGATATATGTATACATATATCAACCTCGATTATGAAGATCGCTACAAGATGGATGATATGTTGAATCTCGAAAATTTAAATTCTCTTGAGTTCTCTCAAATAACATATTTTTCATTTTACACGTGTAAAATCTAAAAGTAGGCGTATAGTGTTCTGATGAATCATGGGCTACGTAAGTCAAATCTACATTTTTCCGGAGTTTTCGACTGAAGGATGATGATAAAATAATCGCGAGATGAATAGATAACTAGCCAAAATACTCGCTCGATAAATAAATAATTTAGAGGTGGAATGGGGCGTTCAAAACGAAGGGGGACAGTGGAAGTTCTTGTATGATGACAATAGTGTAAAAAAGTGAAGACGCGGAGAGAGATGAGGGGTGAATTAGTCGTGAAGAAAACATAATTTCTAGATGACTTTGAGCGGAAGCTCGTGGCGTGAATCGCGGGTGCGAGAGCGGTACAACTAGCCGTCTCGCCGATCCTTGGTCAACTGGCGAATTTATGCTTGAGAATGATCGACAATAGCAAGGTGCAAGGTGCGATGCGACGTCGCCCAATTTCTTATTTGAATGCACTAATAGGCGGAATTTCGAGCGATCATCTGACCGATCAATACATATACTATGTGTAGGGGGGGGGGGGTCATCGCTCTGTTAGTCGCAGCTCGCGTTTTTCAACATTCGAGAGCTTCGAAATCTCAAACATTTCCGAGCAATTAATCTTAATGATCATTACCTTTGGCTATTTTGCTCTCTTTCAAATCTTGAAAATGCAAAAACATTGCAATCTATTGACTCTGTTTTGTTGTAAACCTTGTAATTTCCAACCTTCAAATCCAAAAAAATGTTAAAAAATAGAGAACACTTTGAAGAGGGAAATCACTCTCTGGTTTACTCAGCAATTGCACTCAGTGACTTCCTCTCTTCTTCTCTTCTCAGCGGTTGCTGGTGCATTTTCCGAGGTTCCGGTGCATTAACCGAGCTTGATGCGTTAATCGTCGAGTGAGTGGGGTTCGGCGGTACACTACTACACTACAACCTCATACGTGACAGCACATCGGTCATATATGAAACACTTTGCTATACATATGTACTACAACTGTGTCATACGTACTCTCTATACTATAAAACTCAATGTAAAGCGCTTCCGTGTAGATGATTGTTGTTGCTTCAGGACTCGTACAAGATGCTGCAACAACAGAATGAGCAAGATACTCTGAGGCTGCTGCGACTGCTGCGGTAGCACAACGTGTCATGGTTTCATGTACCTGCATGTGGACATTTTCTTACTATGTTTAGCGCTTTGGCTTGGTTATGTGCTAGTCCGTGTGCGCTAATGAAGCCATTGTGGTATAGTGGCGATGAAATGCTATACTGGTACATAGGGATAAGAAAATACTTGTAAATGAAGATGATTGCAAAGTCTACTGAGCCACTGCAGCGTTGAGAATTTGATCGGTGCTAATTCCTTAGCGATATGTATAGTCTACAACTAGTTTTGTGGCTGTTGCAGTATTAGTTGGAAGCTGCGGATAAGGCAACTGTAGCGTGTCCTAGGATTAGTGTCGAAGGATCTTGTATAAAGCTTGGAGATGTTGGCAATTGCACGCGATGAGCATTTTTAGCTGTTTCAAAGTTTGCAAGTTTGAAGACGATGGTCGGCTGGTGGTCTCTGAAGTTACTATAGAGATTATTGAATACAAAATCATTCAATGATTTTGGAGGAGTTATTGTTTTCACGAAAATATGAAGAATTTTTCAGGGTTATGGTATTGGAGGAGCTATTGTATGACAATGTGTGATACAACAAGATACTACAATTAACTCATTTTCAGCTCGTAACTTCTGCCCCTAATTCATGCTCATAAAAATTGCTGGCTTTCACGTCAATAGTTCATGATTTGAACGAGAATCGAAATTAAAAGTGTAGTACCCAACTAGTACACACTGTGGAAAACTGATTAGATATTTTGGTCATCGAAATTTGCAGGGCAGAGCAAGGATTGATAGATAAAAAACGATTGCGTGAAAAAATATCCTGGGCAAACCCTGTCAAAACTTTGGCAAAATCCTGGAATAATGATCAAAATTATTCGTTTATCGTTCTCAATCGTACAAAATCCTATAAATTCCAGGGTTTTGCCACGATTGAACGAGAGATGAGACCATGGTAAAACCCTGGGATCCAGACAGGAGCCATGTTATTCCCACGATTTTGCCATGATTTTCTTTGGGTATTCTCTCGACGCGGGGCATGTCTGGGATCTAAATCCAGTTGAAGCAATATGACAATTTCGCACTTGTTTTCCCTACAGTATTCGCTCACATTTGATCCAAACTTGAAGAACTTTTCAAAAATAATCGTTCACAACCCTCATGAGGATTTAAATTTTACAAAAGACCTCTCTACTCTGAAATTGTAGAGAAAAATGATTTTGAGATTGATCCACCACACACCCGACAAACTACGAATCATTCCTAGAAGTATTTCAAATCTCAAGAAAGTCATCTCAATCTATCCAAGTTACGCCATCAATCCCTGCTGTCCTTCCCACTTCAGAGTACATCTCTATCTCGATATCTCGATATATTCAATGGTCCCGTACCGCACTCGTCTTAAAATATAGCCATTTCAGTATTATGAGAAATGAGAGTATAGAGGAAAGTTGAAAAAGTTCGAACAAGATAGAGAATGACCGCAAAGAGTCAGACGTTGTAGGTACGATCGACGCCACGCCGTTGGTGGTAGCTGAGTCTCGCGACTATATACGATCGAAAAAGGAAGAAAGGACGAATGGATACTGCAACAAATAATTCATCCGAATCGATTGCTCTTTCTCGAATAGCTAGTTCTCTCACTTACTCTTTCTCTCTTGAAATCGATTGTCTCCCGTGCTGCTGCTCCACGAGGATCTCGTTTGTTCCTTCTGCCACTATATACTAATGCAACTTGCTCGTAATCTCGTTTGGCAGCTTCGCAAGTTGGACTTAAATGCAGGTAATACCGTGAGAGTCAGCTCATTTATTTCTCTTATCATCCTGTATAGAGTGAGTTGAGCAACAGCATCTGATCCTTTGCTACATTAAAATTACCCAACACAGACATCATAGATATCGGGGATGAAGAGAGAGAGACTCGATTACTCATTATCGGAATTGACTAATTGAGGAAAATCCGATTAGTATATTAACTCTTGCTTAGAGGCTCTTTCTTTATTCGGTTTGAATGAGATGCAATTTGATGCCACTATGAGCTATTTTCGATTTGAGATGTTAATACGGTACTTTGCTATAGAGCTTTGATGTTAGGTTTGATTATAAGGGAGTAGTTTGAGGGTGAGATGTTTGTTGGTACAAGGCGTGAACTTTGCGCAAACTAATATGCGTTGAATCGATGCAAAAACTCTTGGTTGAGTTGCATAATGTATCGTTGAGATGATATTGGTTAGGTAACTTTCCTTCTGCGTGGAAGTTCATGTCCTGTTAGGCATGCAAGCAAGTAGCTCAATTTATCGGTACACAAGAACTTTGTAAGCCGTTTCACATTCATGAGTTTGAGAAAACTTACACCAGGTGTAGAAAATTTGCAGATTCTTATCAGCACCGATGCGTCTATATATTTTTTCCTAATAAGATAGTCGATGTATTTCATCATTTATCCATTCTGTATCAAAGTATTTTTTAAAAATTGTACAGGGTTTGAGGTTGAGGAGGAAAAAGCCACATTTTTGTGTTTTTGTCGTCCCATGCAAGCCTCCGTAACACCGTAAGAAAAAATCTTGAAATCGGACCAATCGTCTAAAAATTAATTGATATGAAAAAGTTAGAGGGTTTGATGATTTTTACCTGGATTTCGGGATTTCTTCTTGCAGTAAGTAATGTGCAAAATAAGTTGCAATATAATAGATTGTGAGTAAACAAAGTGGACGATTGTGCTCGTCGTCGCTATAAGAGCACCTAAATAGTACATTTTGAGGTGGAAAATGTTGGTTTTCCGCATACCGACTAATATTTTCAGGCCAGAGCCGAAAACGAGGGTTAGAATTATCTTGCAATCACGTAAACCACTACTCCTGAGTGCCGATCACTATTTTCCATCATCTGTGTGGTGAAGAAAATGATGAAAACTCTGGAAAACTAACTTTTCGCACTGAAAATGGAATATTCATCGGTTGATGATATCGAACTGATTGCGTTCCTTCGCTTTACAAAGTTGGGTCCGCAAAAATTAAAGTCGAATTTTGCGCGTCACTCTTTTGGATTTCATCAAAGTTATGTGAAACAAATTCTACCTTTTTCCGATTTCTTTCTATAAGAAAACTTTATTGCTTATCATCTTGTTACCCGTGATCTACTCGTAATTTGATATTGGAATGTTTCAAATTCCAAATAAACGAAACAGTAACAATATCCCATATTACCTGAATAAATGGCAAAAGCAAAAAATCACCATTAAATTATTATTGAAAAAATGTATCGACAGTCAAACGGTGCTCGACAATGTAACGCGTGTGCGTCGATTTCAAGCTGAACTTTGCGAACTAGATGAACAGCAGTTCAAACATTGTTGTTGATACAATCGCTCTGAGCTATTGAATAGTAGAGAATTTTTGCTGCCGCTTTGGTGAACCGATAATCGATAGAACATGGAAGAGGCGCGAATTCCTATCGCTCTGTTATTTTCTCAATTAAAAATTGGTTGATAACAATGGAATTTAATTACCCCATTCCCGAGCCCATTCCAGGAGCAACAATCGGAGGAATTTCCCCGAGTATTGTAGATCTTGCACCGACAAACCAAGCTTAATCGCGAGCCAAATCACAGTAGAAACTAACGCAAGCGAACATGAAAAAAACCGAAACCTTTGTATACCTCTCGAATTCAGAACAAAGAGTTATTGCTTTCATTTTTTGTTCATGTCTTATTTCCTTTTCATAGGGATGATTTTCATTTACTTCTTTTTCTATTCTATCGCGCGAATATACAACTTCTAAATTTCATTCAAATTTCAAAGTTTCAGAAATCATAAACAATAATTTGATTACATTCCATCCATATCAGTGATTTCCCAAACAGGCTCATTTCTAGCAAAATAATATTAGTCTATGCTGGCTTTCCTAAAAATATTATTTGTTCCATAGAGGTTTCTTGAAGATGGATCATTACCTTTTGGATGAATCCTGTCACTATCATCTATTACAAACACAGCATGCATGGATGGTTCCTGAAGTGGATTAATCTCCAAAAAATTTTCATTAATGGGATCTTATTTTTGAAGGAAACGCGACATTACATTGTATGTTTCGATTTGAAGTCGTCCACTTGCTAGCTTTGCTTCAACTCTGTAAATTTTTTTCCTGAGTTGTTCTCAAGTACAAACGAGACACCTGCTAAGATTATCGATTTTCGACATTTTTCACTCTCTTCAAATCTGAAAATTCAGAAGACTCTTACAATCCAAAATAAGTTCGCATTCGAGCCAATCCAAGTGAGCGAGTGCACATTGTCTCAAGACTCAAAGCTTTTGCTTCAAACCGGGAGACTCGTTTCATCCTTGCAAAATCTCCTGAAAATAACAATCAGCTTAACCTTCCCAAATGCTCACCATTTCGAAAGAAAGCGATTCTTTCACACATTCTCCGGCACATATCCGTAGTACATATCACATTGTACTATATATCTCAAGCTCGCAATGCAGAGACTTCACAGTGTCGTAGAAGGGCGTTCTCTTTTTCAACACTAGAATTGTACACGTTCATCTCTTCCCTTTTAGAAGAACGTGAAACAGAGAAGAGCCCTCAGCAAAAAACGAGTAAAAAAGAAAAGCTCACCCCTCCCCCTTATGGTGCCACAAAATTACCAAACGTACTTCAAGCACATTATATATATATATATATATATGTATATATAGCTAAATCTTGCAAGCTCTAACCGTCAAAGCTTCCAAATAAGGAGTACCTCAAGCACAGCCTGCGTAAGAATAAAAGACGATTACGACGCGTCTCTGCATGCGTGTACATCACCTTCATTTCTTGCAAGCTCGTCGAATAGGGTAACCCTGTGCAGGTACTCTCACCTGAGCTTGCAGAACACTAGATGTGGGTGGGGAGAGCTTTCGCGCAGGCGCCTTTCCATAGAATCCCTTCTCTGAATTTCTACCGATGCTGCGCGTTAGAAGCCTTTTTACCTACATATACATATATATATATTTACTATATATTATACCGGTATACGGTTATACTGCATCGTGTGCTCCACGCGAGATATTCAGAGGCATGAGGAGGCAGTCCGACAACTACTAACCTCCAATCGGCGGGCTACCTCTGCCGCGCGCGTTTCGAGAGACAGAGATGATGGCAAACCACCGCTGCATCAGTTTCAAGCCGCGTTGCTCTACTAATACTCTCGTTGCCGGGCCGCGAGCCTATTCCGTGCTACTGTTATTATTATCGCCCGGCTTTGTTGTTCGGGCGCTGTACCGAGCCGAGCGATTGTTTTCGCGAGTGTAAATTACGAATGTTAACAAGTGCCAAATTTATTATTGATCTTATAAAAAAAAAATTTTAACGAAACTTGAAAGGGTTATCAACCCACATCGATTTGAACGTCATCGAAAATTTCTTGTTTTTTTTTCTTTTGATTGTTAGATAGTGCGGAATTGTTGCATTGTTCAATTGTTCGTTGGGATCGTTATTTGGATATACAAGAAAATATTGTTGGGTGAAACTGCGTTGATTCGTAGATTTTGTGATGAAAGAGTTTTGAGAAGTCATCAGAAGAATGAGGTTACGACTCGACTGGAGAGTATCAGTGATATGGGAGGTATATTAATGCATCGCTCGTCGAGTCGGAGGATCAATACACAGCAGTCGGGACAAATGTGCGCGACCGGACGAAAGGTTGGAGGAAAGAGGTGAAAAATAAAA
This sequence comes from Eretmocerus hayati, assembly GCA_029851415.1. Classification (NCBI taxonomy): domain Eukaryota; kingdom Metazoa; phylum Arthropoda; class Insecta; order Hymenoptera; family Aphelinidae; genus Eretmocerus; species Eretmocerus hayati. Next base: position 146,658,445 of record CM056742.1, on the reverse strand, counting down.
AAAAAGCCAGACGTCGGGGCACTGTGTTCGTTATACAACCAACGAGAACAACGCTTTACAATCGCAAGACAACAGACCAGACATAAAGATAGAGACAGAGTGTGCCTAGTTGCTAAAATCGTTGCACGTGTGCCCCTTGAACAACAACGACAAAAGTCCTATAGCCTAAAGGTTGCTCATGCCTGTGGCTTTTTTGTTCCACGTTGAAGGATTTTTAAAAGGTCCTGGAGTCACCACTGTTTGTTTACGAAACCGCAGAGTTAGTTGACTCTGATGTGGCACTGCTGTTTTTGGCCTAGCAACGAAACAGAAAAAGACACTCGAATTGAGCATTTGTAGACAAAAAAAATAGCCCGACGAAACTACTCAACGGATTTTGTAGACGCCGTTGTGTTACTCCGAGTAATCTTTCTGTGAAGAAATATTTCCCGTAGCTGGAATCCTGCCAAAAGTTTCCTAAAAATCTAAACGATTGGAAATACTCGGATCATTGCTGTATCTATAGTTGTGTGCTCATTGTTAACATTGTTGTTATCGTTCACCGATCAAATTTCTACTAGTTAGTTACCCCGTCCGATTCGACAATAAATCAAGATGTTGTAGTGAAGCTCTGGGAGTTTCACCACCTCGGGCAGACAATTCGTCGATTAGGTTTCAAAGTTCCTGCCAAACTGCATCACAATAGGATCTAAGCCATTGTTGTCGCTCTAGTGTCGTCTCATCAAAGTTAGTCGTCGAATCAAGACCGCAATTGCATTGAAAAGCGGGGTTCGAAAATCGGTGATCTGTGCCAATGGGCGAGCCAAAATCCGAGGTCCCGCCGCAGGTAAACGGCGGAGTCAAGCAGAAACCGACCACTTTAAATTTAGCCTCGGGCACATCCTTCTATCGTCCAAATATTGCCAATGGACGCGCTACAAGTCTAAACGATCATTATCATCATCAAAAACAACAGAAACAACAGTTTCTCCAAACCGACGGTTCAATCGAGCTCAACGGATATTCTCGTTCAGCAAGCATATCGAGGCTAAAGTCGGCCATTACCGGAATCAGCAACGCCGTCGAGTCCAATCGTAGCCAATTATCGGCTGCCTTTCCTATCCTATCTGGATTGCAAGCCAAGTCCCCATTACCAACAAGCATTCCAAGTTGGAATCCAGATGACGGAGACTACGAGGATCGTCGCGACTCCCCACCTCCGCCCACTCCACTCTCATCTCATCCAGCAACACCATCAACACTATGCAGGACGGATCCTAACCTCTCAGACCATGCAGTTCACCAGGCCAGTGGTAACAACGGCATCTTGCAGCCTCCAGGGATTAACCAATTGTCAGCCAGGAGTCCCAATCACAACGGTTTCTCGTTGTATACCCCACCAGCACCAATACCAGCAACAACCAACAAAGGTCGCTCCGTGCCAAACGGATTACCCCAGCCAGCTCCAAGACGTCCTCATAGTATTGCCGCTTCGCCCTACAATCTCGCTGCAATCCAATCAATCACAGCGGCATTTGCTGGACGCAACGCTTCTGCAGCAACAGCAGCAGCAGCAGTCACAACACCTGGTTCAGGACCCCAGAATCTTCAAGGATCTCAGGTTTCCAAGGGACCCCAGGGACCTCAGGAGCAACCCAGTCACAATGGCGATGCTTCAGAAACAATTGGCGCAACCTCATATCCCTGGCAGAGTGTCAATGGTATCTCACCAGTTACCCCAAGTCGTTCAGATGCAATCACAAACGGTACCATCACTCCAGGTTCAGGTGTCCTCAGCTCTGACCAACGTCTTTGTCGAAGGTCGGGAGACATCGGTCCAGTCACAGCACAGATCCTGGCATTGTCAGAGGCTCAACAACAGCGACAGCAACAGCAGCATAAAACCATTGCAAACGTGGCATCAGCCACATTTCGGAGCGCAGTACCTCCCCAATCACTTTGGAATGGTCAACATCAACCACAATCACAACAATCACAACCTCAACATTTGCCAGCCAGGAGACCACACAGTATCGCATCAACACCAGTCGCAACGACAGCAAATTCTTCGCCATCCTCATCTTCAGTCTCGTCAGTTTCATCAGCAGCATCAGGTGCAGTCAGTGCAACAACTACTGGTTCAACCCAGGTCAATGGAATCCATCAACAGACAGTTACAAACGGAACTCGTTCGAGAGACCAGTGGGGCGCTTCAAACATGGTCTTACATCAACCCGTGGCTCGTCGCCCCTACTCATCAACCCTTCCTCATCCACGCTCTCCCACATTGCCGGCCAAAGCGACCGTCTTGAATAATGCCATGACGAATTCTAATAATTGTAATACATGGTCTTCTGGTGGTTCTTTGAAGGCACGACCACACAGTATAGCTTCAACGCCTCAGGGTAATGGCATCTCAGCAGTGGCTTCGGATTCACCAGCGGATTCTGGCTATCGATCTTTACCTTCGGCTTCTAGTGATTATCAGTTATCCTCAAAGTCAACTTCGTTGCAGCAGGCCCAAGCTCAGTCACCAGCATCGAGTCAGAATCAAAGTGCTGTACGAAGATTGTCTTTACCGTCGGCTCAGAACTCTCTGAGGATCAATGGGCTCAGGCCTAGTCCTACATTTCACGGTCTGCCTTCTAAGCCGTTTACTTGTGGTGTTTCTCCCAATGGGAATCCTATATTTTTGGGTTGTACACATTTACATGGTTCTACTGGGAATACAAATTCAAATAGCAGTGCCACCAGTAGTACAGCGAGCTTGAGAAGTGCAACGCCTGCTACGAGTCCTGCGAGTATGATCAACACGGCTCAAGCCATACAACAGTTGTTGGCCAGCTATGCCAAGAATGGAATCAAAATTGACGACGACAAGCTTGATCTGTTTATAGATATTCTTGATTCGCAAGAAAGGTTTGCCAAGGTCAGTTTGAGCCTTGTAAGCTCCATTATGTTGAGAAAAAGATGGTGATAGAAAATTGCATAAACTATTCTAAGCGAGTAGATTGCAGATTGATGGTCTTCAGATGCCAAATCTAATCCAGTTCAACGTTTTTTTTTTTCATTTTTTTATTTATTAATTTTTTTTTTAATCTTGTGACATCGCTCAGTGAGTTGTGTATGTTTTAAACTCACGATAGTTCAAATTCGATGATTATGATTCATTTAGATGATCCAAAAACAATTAGGTATTTCTTATGAGACACCGGAATAATTTGGACGAAGCTCCTGACCTTAGTGAAGGACGTTACCGTCTCGAAACGTACATACATCACTATGTTCCGAAAAGTTAAAGACTGTTTCCATCTTCCTCCTCTAAAAGTCTTGATATATCATTTGCTCATGTGTTTATGGTTAAGTCTCACTCCGGTTCAATAATTTTTCACTTGGTATCAATTTCAGAACTCTTGTAGTATCTCAAAGGAGGTACGATGATACTTAATTTGCCGTTTAAAAATGTCGATGCCTAATGCAGTCTTCCTTTGTTCCAAGATACAAAAATTACGTTTGTGGGATTCTGTACATCTCATTCTGTAGCAAAAAATGTTTATTTCACAGAATTCCCAAGGAAACAATGTTCACAACTACTTCTACTGCTCTTCAAACAATTTCATAAACGATCCTATGATTACACTCCTCGTCTGAGAAAGAATTTTCCAACGAAGACTCGGGAAATGAATTGCGGTAAAATTTTTCTGAGTCCAGTCTTACATGTAAAAGATGGAAACTGAACTAGAGCGAGAATCGCCAATGTTCTGCTGAAATTGAGGCGGTAAACCTTGTAAGAATTGTGGATAGATCTTCCCAACTATTTTTGGAATGTCGTACAATTGAAATTCTCGTGAAATTCTGGCAACCAGAGTCAAAGGACAAGAGCATTGAAGAAAGATAGAGAAAGAGAGATGAAAATGTTAGCCTCAAAGACGCGCTAAAAGAAAGAAGACAGCGAGCAAAAACTTCTACTGGTGTTTCTTTTCTTGAACTTGAGGAATGTTACATCTCATTCTCATGTGAAAATAAGATCTGTCCGTCAAAAAAACTGATTCATGAATGATGCTGAGAGTTACTCTTCCATTCATCCAGATGAGACAAATTTTTGCAGGAGTTGAGTCATCTTATGGTTTGAGCCATCTCAAAAAATGAAAGGATAAATTCTTCGTTCATCTTGTTCACGCGATAATCTCGAGATAAAATCTGGAAATCTTTATGGCCATCTCACAACCCCATCCGAACATCATAATTAGTCCCTACAACATATGTCCTGTGCAATACATCGGCCAATACTCCAATTCGCTATATATTGTTGATGGAATTTGTGATGATTAGAGTGGCAAGAAGATATCTTCATTTACTCTAAAACTCAACCACATATCTAATGAAGCGTTTCTTTTTCTGTTGCAGGTCAGTATCTATTACGCCAAGCTCTAATTATAACACTGATTGTTGATAGACTGTGAGTACCAATTATTCCATTTCTCATTACCAATAACGATGGGAGGCTGTGTGTACTGTGTCTTTGAATAGAAAAAGCGGTCTGAGTAGGAAATCAAATCAGTAACTAGATGTCGGGGAACTACTGCATGTTCTGTGATGAAGATGACAATCTGCAGCGAGCGTGGGAATTTTTTCAAAAGTGAAAACGTTGCACGAATCAAGTGAAAATCTGCCCAATATTTACATTCCTCTTTTCTTGACCCAGCTAAAACATGATCATTTTGTCTATTTGAAAATACCAATATCGAGGCATTCCAAATGCGATATTCCCGGAATAGTCTCAAAATTACCTGTGAGATTCATTTGGTTCCATCGTAGGACAATTAGTGTTTGACATTCTAGCTTCGGATAAGTCCAACCTAGTTTCAATATAGCTAAACTTTTACTCCTTATCAGGGGAATAATCTTCCTTTGCTCCGAGTCGTGTACAGGCACAAAAATCATTCGCAAAATCAGTAGCTATCCGACACCAATTTTGCGTTCAAGAAACACTGTGACAAATCTTACTCAAACAACTTCGAGATTAGAGTGATGTATAAATGTAAACTTCCCCAAGCTCTCTCTTGGAACGTGCTTACAATTGCAAGAGAGCAGAAGGTGGAGTTCTTTAAGCACCAATGCGCAACAGTCAACTTCACACTGAACCCAAGTGACAGGAAACTAGAGAGAGCCCAAGAAGTACGCCCCGCGTACGCCTTTAAAGAACGACACAATGAGACAACAGTATAGAGCATCGAGCTGTTCGCTAGATATAATTTTGGTGTACACAATGCCCTAGTCTGTGGACACTACCAGCAAGATAAGCTTTTAATTTTCGGATGCGACAATGGGCCATCGAAAATTAAAAGCAACGCGGATCAAAGTTATAAGCTTCACCCTGTGTACTACTACCCTTTCATTTACTCAATTTATTCTCGACGCTCTTTGGCAAGCGAGTAACACTTGTTTCATTCGATGGACTTCATTTTTGAGTAATGATTAAAAAGCTAGGCATGCCTAAAACTCCATATTGGTTATTCATCCATTAGACTGTTGATATTTCATTTCGTAACTTTGGTTGATCATTAGACATTCTGATCAATAAATTTATTGACGATTCGATTTTGGTTTTAAACAGAATCCTCAGTTCTAAAATGATAAGATTGACTTGAGCAAAAAATTTCTTAACTTTTCGTGGCCATCACAAGATTTGTTCTATTATTCAAATTCAGTTGACATCACTTAACAGTACATATAGGTAATTTTAGAAGAACCATCTAACCTTCCTACACATTTTCCAAAAAAAACATATAAGATGAACGGCTTATTTGACCATATGATCCGTTGATCAAACACTCTATCATAAATTCTCAATATTGCACCTCCAATAAAGTACAGAACGAACTATCTCGAATTTTTCACTCTCAATATTCATAATCTCATTTTATCCGCAACATTGCGTTCTAACTCTGCTTATCGCTTTTCTCATATTAGAGCTCGGCAACAGACTCTGCTTTGTATACACCAATCTCAATAAAATTTTCCCTCTCACGCGCGCGCGTACACGAGCGAGCAAGCTCACAAACTCTATATATTAGAAGCTCGGAATTGGAAAGCCGCAAGCTTGTGGAAATTTTTTTGAAAACGTTGGAGCGTGTTAGCTTGCCTCAAGGCACGTCTCAGTACAAAGAAGAAGTACCTAGCAGCGTATACATGAGTTTGAGAAAGACTCATCATCTACTATTGACGTTAGTGAGGGATGGTAACAAGCCCTTTGTTGCGTATAGCACTTGTCGTTTTCCCTCTTAGAGTTTCCCTAACTCGTCAAATACCCACGGGTAAAGTTGACCATTCACATGTCTCTCTCTCAGTTTGTGTGGTTAGATTATAGTATAGTAGTAGTCGATCGCGTGGTTTCCGATGGTCAATAACGCCTGGATTTGCATTATTTTCTTCCGCTTCCTTCTTTTTTTTTCATCTCGACTCGGTAATGGAAGCGATTGGAGAAGAAATAATCAGATCACGTCTGGGTAGAGAGGCTAGTTTAAAAGTCGATAGCAGTTTGTACGTGAGCTTTGGCTTGAGTCCAAAACAAGACATCCTTACTCCGCGAATTCTATTGATATTATTGAAACCTGTACTCGGTTTTTGCCATTCTTCTCATTCTTCTTTTTTTACTAGATCAATTTGGAACTTTTTTTTCATGCATTCATTATTCAAATTTTTTCTGTCGTGAATTCTTGAGCTTCTACTCTTTCTATAAATCAACGTACAATTTGTCAATTGAGCAACATTAGTTCGACTGAATTGGGTGACACAAAATGATCCTCAATCGTAGTCAACTCAGATGTCTTGATGTTGACGATTCTCATCAGTTAATGCAGTGAGACAACCAAATCTTGAGATATAAAAATATATTCCACAGTCAGAGCACTTGAAAGGTTAAATCCAAAAATCTTCGTCTCTAAACATGATGCCAGTGATTTTCTTTGACATAACTTTCCTATGCTTGCACAACCAGTTTTAATATAAATTGCGTATTCATAAGGAACTTGCGAGAACCTAGTGAGCGCACACAGTCATTATTATTTATCGAGGTGATTAATTCTAGCTCTTGTTGTGGCGAGCCGCACACCTGCGCCATACTGAAGCCCATTCTCTACTTGCCTCCTTCTCTTCTCCCTCCTTAATACGCAAATAATCCTCACTCACTTATTCCTGCATGTTATTATTTAACTTGTCTCATTTTTCTGAAGACGATTTAATCCTGGATATCTTGTCTTGGTTTCATTTTTTTGGAGTGACATTCCAATTTCTAGACAAATATAACGGAAATAAAACATCCCCTCGGCTCATGCTAAAAACGGCTGTGCGCGTCCTTTTCTCAATTTCAAACTGGGAGAATTATTTTGATCTTCTCACAAATTCGGTGAGGACTCAAAAATTTTTATCGTCAAAATTGTACTAAAATTACACACTGATAAATAGTGAATTAGTAGTTCAATGGTGGTTCGACTATGAGGCGAGGAACCCTATTTTTAGGCACGATAAGGAAGCGTATGAAGACAATGTAATGTTCGAATTTCACTCTTGATAGATGATTCTGAACGCTATTCGCTTTCCAATGCATTTTTTCAAATTTTGACACTTTTTTATTGGTTGTGCGCCGCCATCTCGAATCAACTTTCCATCAAAAATTCTTCTATGCGTCATCGTATTCAAAGGAAATCAACGGAAGTACTTCATAAGGGCAAGTCCGTTAGGTGGTGTGACACCCGTTACGCACTAGAAATTCAAAAGAATGATCGCTGCGAGAAGTGATTCAATACCATGCAACAATGATGTCCTGGCTTTGCGAATTTCGATTTTCCACTCGGTGATTGCAAAATTTGCAAAATACGAGTGTAACGGGTGTCACGTGCACGAATTGCGAATTTCCACTGATATTTTTTATATTCGTCAGATTAAAACCGAGGAGACCGAATTTTCTGTCGAGTCCGTACTATCTTTCAAGAGTGTGAGCAAGTTTGACGAGTTCTACAACCTTGATCTTCTAATCTACCCTTGAAAAATCACACTTGAGTCCGTCAAAATACGGTTGACGTTTTCGTCGACTCGCCCATAACGTAATTTGTCAGTGCTCACGGAAATACACAGAAACATGGTTCTTTGCACGGTTATGCACGGAACGATTGCAGATAACCTTCTCCATTTTGAATGGATGGTTCGTGAAATTTCCCTCGAAATCATTCCTGGACAAAGTTAAATCTAAGCAATAAAAACTGAGATCTAAGGGTTTTCAATCAGGAAAAAATCCGACGTACCCCGAGGATGTCAACTTATGGGTGGCCAGAGTTACGAGCAGGAGTTAAGGCTCATCATTTGTATACTTTGGATCTCTTACCGCTTGAAAATACTCAAATCTATGGTTTCATTGCATCAAATTGACTTTGTCTGGGAGTCATTTTGAGGGAAATTTCACGGGATATCCCTTTGAGGATACTCTCAGATTCATAGATATGTGCACATGCGCAGGAAAAATCCGAGAATCGCATTGACAATTACACAAAAATCTGGGTTATTATGAATTCGAAATCACCGAGTGGCGGCCGAAATACAGACGAAAACCTTTTGCACCCGATTCAATACTACTTGAAGCTAAGTAGTGGCGACTTTCAGCCCCATATAGATGGTCAGACCAGAGCACTGGCAAACTAGCATTTTTCCGGAGAAGCACATATCCTAGAATGGTCGTAGCTTGCATCCCTCTCGACCAATTTTGACATTCAGAAACGGAAATTGTAGTCTCCTTCAAGGTCAAGAAAACCAGCCAATCTAGTTGAGAAAATATTGAGATCCGTCGAAATGTAAGCTACTTTAAATTGGCTCAAAAATCGCGAAAACTTGACTTGGGTGGAGTGAGTACATTATTCAATTTTGAGACTCCCTCGCGATTTTTCTCTGAATGTTGACGTCAAAGCGATGGAACTAATACACTCTCGCAGGCCTCGATACAATGTTTCTTGGCCGATTTGGCATGCTTTTGAAGAAACACTAAAAACGTATTTTTTTCAAACTTCAAAATATTCTATCGAGCGTAAAATTTCTTTTGGTTGAAACTCTTGTAAAGTCCTATTTCTGGTACCTACTTCCACATAAAATATCGTCGAAAAAATTCGTCAAGGTCGAGCCCACAATTTGTCCGTAATATGCCGATCTTACCCATAATATATTTTAGTCTGTGACATAACAAGTACTGGTGTACATAAGGTATCTATCTTGCTCATTGGAGACACACACTTCCAGCTGTTCACACCAGAATTTGAACTTGTCGCCAGAACACATTTATCTATCCGCTTTGGTTTTGAAATCAAATGAATCATCTTCAACATCATGAAAAACAAGATTGCTCTTCCTGGTGCCAAGTACATTCGAAATCATCTCTAAATTTGATCACCCGGTTGTATACTGCGTGTATCATCGCATACTTAGCTCTTCTTGCTTGTCCCACACTCCAAATGCTCTTCAAGTTTCAAGCAACCAAGAGACGAGAGTTCAGAAAAGAAGAATGGTCTTTGTGCCACAGACTATAAGGAGTCAAGGAAGGTCGTTGGCCTGCAAAAGAGAATAGGAACGGATGAGAGTGGGAAGCGTAGAAAATGACGAACACAACTCTCCTCGATCAAACCTTAAGGTTTGTATGAGCTTTGTTTGAAAAAAAAGCCTGTACTCAATAGCTTGTTTTTGCCTGATCAAAAACATTGAGAAATTATTTGAGATTCAAAGGTATCTTCCTATTACTTAAAAAAGAATGTTTTCCCGTGTCAATATCAAAAATATTCCCAAAATTGAACTTTGGTGGAACGATATAAAGAAAATTCATGTATTCTAGATCTTTTTTTAAATTTGGAAAGCTTTTCGACTTCATCAAAATTCTTTGAAGTTGCTTTCACTCGCAGATGAAATTAATTCGAAATTTGTTTCTTTTTTTTTCCATTATCATCAGTACGTGATCAAATAGAATCTTTGTGCAAATCACCTTGAACAAGACATCAACAAACGGATTAATAAAGTCAAATCCTCATCACTCGTTACAATTAAGCTGATAATTCCTAAGTGCATCAGCATACACCATCTTGATTCCGATATAATCATCAGATGATCCAGCTTATCTTACTTTCTGGTCAATACTTTGCTATATTCATAGTCACTTTGGTAATAAATCGAAGTGGAATATAACATCAACAGTAGAAGATGAACTATATTGAAAAAGAGGCCATCTACACTCGAATTACTCGAATCTTGGGGCAATTAAGACGAAAAAAGAGGCAGTTGGTAGTGAGATACAGTATCCGCACTGCAGTTGAATGGCTCATCGAGTTTAAGCATGTTCAACTTTCTTGGAAAGTGCGAAAAAACGCGAGCGAGTAAACGCTAGACAATGATGTACTAGATACGTAAGAAAGTGAAACGAGGATTGAAGACAAGTCTCTGAAGGGAAGATGGATTCGTAACATTAATGTGACCGCTCAATCGTGTCGCTAGTGTGCATAAAAAATTCTTGCAATCAAAAGATTTTTGCAATAATCCGCGACAACTCAATTTGTTATTGAAATTATAGTCTCGCCTATTACAGTGAGGTTCGGTGTGAAATACTGAGGTATCTGCACTAACAAGGGGAGGACCTGACCTTTGGATCACCAATCCTTTCCAAATTTTTTTTACAGTCTCATATCACCTAGAATATGAAGAATCCAGAGTAACTCCGTCAAATGGGCCTTCTGTCCAGAGCTACAAGCAAGAATGTTAGCGTTGCCAGTATATCTATATATATATATCACTTTTTAACATGGGCCTATATGGGCAATGTTAATGTCATGGGCTGTAACTCTAAACAGGAGGCCCATTTGACGGAGTTACTCGGGATTCCTCATATTCTAGGTAATACAAAACTGTAAAAAAATTTTGGACAAGATTGGTGATCCAAAGGTCTGGTCCTCCCCTTGTAAGTAACAAGAGTCTTGGCTTTTTCAATTGCCATTCCCATGTGCGATTCATGCTATTAGAATATCTCGCTGTCTGTAGCGTTGCTTACTTTTGAGATATAACTTTGGACCGGAACCGAATGAGTCAATTTCGAATTTTCAGATTACCAGCAAACTTGTTTCAAAGTCTGACAATAATCTTTGATCTGGGTTTATGAACATTTTTGTTAAATTGCTCATGAATTTTATCTTCCAACCGAATACAGTACTCCTTCGTTAATACGAAGTTGGAGGGACCAAGTTTTTGGTTCGTTATAACGAGGGTTTTTTGTGATAACGAGGGAAATACATGAGCTCAACGTTGGAGGGACCCAGAGATGGCTTCGTATTAACGAAGAATTCGTATTAACCGAGTTAATACGAATTCTGGGAGTACTGTAATAGGAAGTTGATTGTGCTTGATGTATGGTCAGAGTGTAATATTTTTTGTTAGTACTCGGAGAGTCCTACTTTTGACTCGATCTTAATGAAACATAAAAGTTATTCAATTGAAGTATTTTAAAGAAATTTTTCATGCATTACTCGTATTCACTCTTATTGTTGATTCAAGATCAAGATACGAATTGTTCTTCTTCCAAAGAGCCATGGAATATTACTCTCTTTGGAGAATATTCATTTTCCTCGGGCAAATCTCTCGTTTTCGGAAAAACCTTGGAAGGTTAAGGGAATTCATCGAATAGAAGAGAATCCGGGAAAAAGAAACAAGCTAACAAAATAAGGAGATGTTCCAGGGATATGGATATGTATTCATCCTCTTTACAGTAGCAACGAATTGTGAGAGAGATTTCACTCAGTTGAAAGAAAAAGGAAATGTTCACTCTAGAAGAATAGTCGTCTCTCTTTTCCCTCGCCCATTCAGTGGACAATGAAACTAACTGAGCATAAACCGAATGTATACGAAAGATATTATTCTTCATCATATTCTATGCCATCCAAAGAATCAATTTTCCCTTGCACATGACAAATTCATGTCATGAGTGCGATTCTACTCTCCAAAAATAGGTGATACCCCTTGAAAATTTTCCCCTTGATAATTGATTGGTTGATGAAAATATTCCGTGAACCCGTGCATAACATTTTCCTTGGATATTTTTCAAACGGTATGAATGATGGATCACAAGTATCTGCTCACTTTTTATTTTGAATAACTGGTGACGGATCACTTGAGGAATCACAGTCATGTTCGTTCATCAGAATAACAAACGCAGTGGCTTGGAAAGACTAACTGAGATTAAACAGGGATTGAATGGGTTTCCATTCCTTTCTTCGAATTGATTGATGAATTCAACTTATTGTTCGAAAATTTTAGTCATTTAGATTCTACTCTTTTAGATCTTATCATTGTAAGTATACGCACCGTTTCGTTATTGAACTGAGGTACTGTCATTTATTAGAATTCAACATTTCCCTCCAAAAACAACCTTTCGGTGAGGCTCAAGTAGATTGACAAGTCCACCAGAGAGTTTGTGTATCAGTCTGCGAGTAATTAGAAAAGCGATGTGGATAAGATTAGAACCGCGCATCACTTCCCATCTCCGTGGTTATGCAATTTCGGGATGCGCGAATGAGGCTACACTTCCATTACGCGCATTATAGTGCCACGCTGTACACCGTAGGATGCTAATTTCATTCAAGTTTATGCAATGAAATCCATCGTGTATGGGTTAAGAATATAATCTTTGTGTAGTTGTTATTAAAGAGAAATATTCATGATTATAATGATAGATTGATATCATCAGGCATCTTTCTGTCAATTCATCAAAATTTCATCTTGTCATTAAACTTTTTCGAATCCTGATCGAGATATCAGCTCGCTCTTGACAATTATATGAATTGAACTTGGTGGCATTTATAGAATACCATGCAAGTTTAGAAAATATTGAATTTGATTGAAAATTAGAGTGAGAATTTTCAAGGTTGAATCTAGAAAATCTGCCCTCACTAAGCTATCAATTAAGAACATCCCATCCAATCGTGTCATACCATGATGCTAATTGTACTCAGAATTTGGTCCTTGGATCGCTCAGTGATATGATGGGATTTATACCGAATTGCATCTTTTCCCCCTTCTTCAGAAAGGTTCATTCTTACAAGGTTTTTTATAAGCCTACTGTTCAGTAAAGATATTAATCATCTGTATCAACTGCAAGATGCTTTCGGATTCTTGTATCATGAATTCATTTGAAACCTTCTCAATGGATATTAAGCCGTCAAAATGCTGTCATTTGTTTTGATGGGATGTCTGTTAGTGAGCACCATCTGGAACAGATCAATTTCAGGATGAAGGCATGCGCAATACAGACATCAGGGTAGTGATCGAACGATCCACACCGGAGCTTCTATTTTGAAACTCGTGTAAGTGAATTCGCTCCCTCTGCCTCCCATGAATAATCGAGCAGAAGGTGAGCGCTTCTATTCTGATCATCGAGTAACTTGCGAGTTCTACGTTTTGGATCTGATGAGCTTCTGACAAGCTATAGTGCCTTACATCAATCGGTCAATCGTGATTTGAATATTTTCATCTTAACTGACTTAGAGAGTATCTTGATTGTTCAGAATCGTTGAAACTAAGGAGTTACCGAACCACAGTATCGCGCCGACGTGTATTGGAATAATTGTTCTGATATGAATCGTACGTATTTTGTATGCTTCCATTGTGCCCAAAATTTTACAAAAAGTTTGAAAATGATCTCAAACTCTGCATAACTTTTATCTTTATATTCTATATATTTGGAAAAAAACATCCACCCTTCTCCCGACTCGAATTAGTTGAAATGAAATTAGTTATACTCTAAGAATTTGATAGTTTGAAGACTCGGCTCCAAAATGACTGATTTTTTCATACGTGTATGCGATAATCGTCGAAACTTTTCTCTATGATAAGGATTCATTTGGATGATTAATTATTGTTGATGCAAAAGTATCCAATTGCAGGTGAGCAACTGAATATGGATGTCCAGGAATGATATCTAATTTATCCTCAAATTCAGTTAGTTCAACTATGTGCTCTGAGTTTTCTCCCCTGAGGATTCATCATAAATTCAAATGTGTCCCCGCATGCATAATGTATTTCGTGTTCATCGATAACAATTCAATTTAGCTGTTTGGTGGGATAACTGTTGATTTTCTCCAACGTTTCTCATCTTCTTTCGAACCTTTTGTTATTTTTGATTTTGTACTATGAAATAAACTTTGTAATCTTCATCATATTGTTAATTTTGAATTCTGTTTCAAGTCAGAAGAATTCCTTACAAGTCATGAATCAATGAAAAAAAAAGAAACCACGTTATATGTTCGATCTCAATTTGTATGACCTCTTACTCGGTGATTTTTTTCCTACGTGTGCAATTATCAATCTTGCTAGATGATATTACCATACCAAGCATAGAGAATTATTTCCTTCGTCAATGATACACCCAAATCTTCAGTTTATTCAAATCTATGATTTGATATCAAACGAAGTTACACTCTTTCCCAACTCTTTGATATGTGGTTTTCCCCGTGTTCTATATGCGTACTTCATATTTCTCAAGAAAATCTCAATGATTGTGATTTAAGAGAATGGCCTTTCTGTTCGACCATGCTCTGTATTGACAAGAAAAAATTTTCTCGTAGATCAGAATAATGTCTCAGAAAGAGCGGATGAATAGCCACAGATCAGATCGGCTATGAAACAATCTCAGGTCTTAAAAAAAATTGCGTTGGATGTTTAAAATTTGTTATATTTGGTGGTCCTCAAGAATTTATCATTCTTGATGAAATTAATTGTTTTGTGGTAGATATGTGAGTCTTCACTTTTAATATTGCTATCGGACAATTTTCAGATAACTCTCACAGATTAATTCAGCCCTCAAAATGCGAGCTTGATTTTTTTCAAAAATCTAAAGTTAACTTTTACCATTTTATATTTCGGAGCCGTCCATATATCCTTCTCATGTCTTGTTCTCAAACCTTGGCGTGTGTGTTGCATCGATATAGATATCACCAGTTTTTCCAATGCTTTCGTGCATGTTAACTAAATTCTGGGCTCTTCCGCCATAGAGCTTGAATACTGCGGTACGCAAATCACTATCACCGGAAATGAACCATGAACCTCACCTCAATAACGCCCCATCAATCAATCAATCATCATTTACATTCATTAATTTCAATACTCAAACCTGCTGTGATTGTTTAATGAATAGCCTCTACACTCATTCGGTCCGCTAATCGACGCGCAAACTTTGGTCCAAGCGTATCTCACTATCCCCATTGTCTAACTATCGGATAATTTTGGGGTTTCGTCGTTTTGCATCGCTTTGCATGCTCCCAAGGGGCCCAAGAGACAGTTTCGCACACTTCTCTAGGACGCTAATATACGCCCTGCCGCATTTCGAGATCTTCAGTCTTGATTCACTCTGTCTCCTTCTCTCACTTTCTGTGATGTGCATCAGCGACTTTGGGTGGAGATCGTGGTGGCATGGCATTCGCTTCGGGAATTCTGATTAGTGATTTACGATCTTCCGAATTCAGAAGTTCCAGAGACTCTGATGTTCTCATCTACATCTATATATATATATCTACTAAGGTTATACGAGCGATTGCTATAGTTTGATTTGGAGGCTATACATCAGGTGGCTGCCTAGTTACCCTTTTCTGAGTTTCGTCGCGTGGTGCCGCACCTATCCCCCGGGTAAATCCTATCAGGAATACTTAGGAGTTTGATAGCAACGCTTTGGTGACGAGGCTGCCGTGTATCTGATGAAGGTATATCTGTAGATGTGAGACAAGGACCTCGTCTTTGGCTGAGAAGTCTTCAACCGAAAAATCTAGGCTAATGCTATACGGAGCGCCTTTAGTTACTTTTTATTCAACGACTTTTTCTTGGAGCCTCTTACGGAGCCGGTGAGAATCTTTTCGAGGATTGCTCGAGGTGAGAAAATTAGCGCTCCATCGAGAGTGATTCGGTGTGGTGCAATCGTATTAGCGATTGCTTTCAAGAGAAAGTGGATACGTTGAATCATACTGATCATTGTACAATACTCTCAAGTCGAAATTAAAAGTAGACTGTGGTAGATTAGTATGAAGATCAGTTATTTTAGCAAAAAAATTCCGTATGAGCAGAAAATTTCACTTGTTTTCCATGTAAAACTCACTACAAAGACAATTGATCGATCCACCTTCAAGTACCAACATCAAATAGGTTTAATACTCCAACCAATTTGGTAGACTGTTGGCTTACCTCGTTAAATCCATATCCATTTCCAAAAATTAGGGCTGACATGAAAACATCATTCAGCAAAGCTCAATTATCTAAAAATCGATATAAGATTTTTTCAATGAGCGAAAAGTTCTATTATTATAGAAAAATCCTTCAATAAAGTCAATCTTGAAGGTTGGACTGATGAGTAATCTTACAATTTTTGGAAGAATCACGTCAAAGCTTGCAAAATTGGCCCTCAAAACGATTTTGTGTTAACAAATAGATCTTGAATGGCCTGTAGAAGCTTGATTTGGGTAAATACTTTGGAAATTTGAAAACTTCCACATATTTCGATGATGAATTTTGCAAACTTATGTATCCATCGTTTTAAAAACAGTAAAACCAAAAATTCTTGGAGGGTTACAGCTGTACGAGAATGTCATAATTTGATTCTTATCCAAGTTCCAATTGTCTTGAGTCGCGGAAAGGAAATTTCCGTATCTTGAAACCCGAAAGGAAATTTGGAGTGTGCCAAAAGTTAACCACGAAAGCACGTTGCTAATAGTAAATGAAGGTCAAAAAATTTCCCAAATCGAATAGATATCATGTGGAAAATTCGATAGGTAAAATATTGAGAATGCGAAACTAGAGCAACTTGTTTGTCGCTGAGCTTTCTTTCCAAGACAGAAAATGGAAATTAGATTGTCGATTGAAATGGTAATTGAAAATTGGCGCATCCTGAATCGAAGATGCAATAAAGGAATTCAGAAAAAGACCAGAACCATTCTCATATCTTTATTTCGTTAAAAACGAAGATCAATTTACACCAGTAGTAGAAAAAAATAAGCTTCCTATATACTCTATCTCGTTTTTGTCCCCTGTACGAATAAACATCTCCATCCAAGTACAGAATTGAAATTAATGACCTCTTTCACATTTGGATCGTGACAATAACAAACAATTCAGAGCACTTCATTTTTCCCCCAACGATTCCTGCCAAAGTTAATCTCTGGAGTCGATTTTGTGTCATAAATTATAATCCGAGTGAGCGAATCCTCGTTTGGATTCGGCGCTCGTTCGACATTAATTTACGGTAAATCAGTGCTCTGATGGTGCGACGAATTACGAGTGGTTCATGACCTTTACCCAAAACAGGGAGTGCATATGCGTCGCGTCGGTCGTGGCAATGCTTGAATATGTTCGGCGGGTATAAATGGCTTCATTTACCCAGCTTTGAGTGTGGATTATTCTGAGCCATGTGTGTACATTTCAAGGGACTCGGTTATCGTACTCCTCCCTTACCGTTACGCAAACTCCACGCTCTTAGCTTTTCCTTCGACATGATATTACTCTCAGACTGTATATGAGTAGATCGCATTGCTACCAACTGTTTTGATGAATGTTTCTCTGTATGCTTTTGGAGTTGTTATACGTCTAACGGGACATGTGTGTGTTTTTATATCGTGATATCGACTTTCGTTGACGTTATTCTTTAGATATCGACATGTCGGACTCTAATGGATCTCTCAGATGTTTTCAGAGGTATTTTTTTCAAGTTGGTATCGATACATAATTTCAAAATTGATGACAATATGATCGAAATGGTCATCGTGAGAGACTGTTTTGGTCGGATCTCGAATTACGAAACTAAAAATTGGGAAGGGTTCGATCGATTTCGGTATTTTATAATCGCCCCCTTCGTTATCAAAATCTTAAAAATGTTGATGTTTTGTGCATTAGTTTTTTTTTGATTTTTCAAATTCTTGTCAATTTTCTGTTGCAGGTGAGTCCCTAAAATTTGACATATCTGCTGAAATAATTCATCACAAGGTAAGATTACAAGCAAACAATGGAACGAAGTCATTGTTGAAATATCAAATTGGAAGTTTCACATTTTTTTGAGCTCTTGATTTTTAAACAATTCTATCCATCCTAAAAAAATGTTATACAAGGGCAAAGTATTCTTAGTCGGGTCTAAAATCAGTTGCATCTATGATCAGTATCTGATTAGATATTAGTTCTTCTATCCTCAATCTGCTTACGACCAATAATCGCAAAGCTTCCGTAGAGATATCTTCAGAGCAGGTTGAACCGATTGAAATTTGACCATCCTATAGAAAGCAAGAACAGAATGTCCTCAAACCTATCTCGATTCTCTCCCATTACAATAGAATGTTATAATCTCTTGAAAACTATTCCTTGCCTCAAGTTCTATCAGATTCTCGGGTCAAAGTCTTGAACCAGTGTAGGCCATCTACATCGGACAAGATATCTCTATATTCCTGTATATCTATACGTTACTCTCGGCTTTGCGTCATGTGCAGTGGACATGTCTCAGAGCTCAACTATACGATAGAACTACTGCAAGCATCAGCAACTTAGTCTTCTCATACTCGATGCACACGCGGATATGTACTCCCTTATGCACTACTATACTCTAGTACATCAGACGCAGGAGACCTTGGCAAGAGTAGATAATCAAGGGAAGATTATTACCGGACAGAAGCAGAAGCAGCTTTAGACCGGTGGATTTGCATTTACGTATTCGGTAAAGTTTCAGTGAAGCCATGAACAGTTTATAAGTGAGAAAGACGGAGTGTGCAATTCGTAAGGATACAAACTCCCTTCCCTTCTTCCCATGCTCATCTTGTATAATTATTCAGTTCTAACCTATACATAGATGTACATAGCTTCTTTCTCGCGAAATTCTCTGTCGATTTTCTTCTTTAGAGGCATCTTTGCTACTCCTTCCTCGAATTCGGCGCGTGGAAAATCTATCGGGAAAAGTTTTGGTATTCGAGTCGTCGTTTAGTTTTGTAACAGTAGTTTGGCAAGTATTTTTTGTTGGAAATTACCTAGCTTTTGCTTTGATCACTTCCATTGAGTTGTAGATTACAGAAGCTCTTGTGTAAGTACGATGATTAGACGTGATGAGGCTTGTTCTGTATAACGATGAAAATTC
This sequence comes from Eretmocerus hayati, assembly GCA_029851415.1. Taxonomy (NCBI): domain Eukaryota; kingdom Metazoa; phylum Arthropoda; class Insecta; order Hymenoptera; family Aphelinidae; genus Eretmocerus; species Eretmocerus hayati. Next base: position 146,639,298 of record CM056742.1, on the reverse strand, counting down.
GTTAGTAATATCTTCGCCAGGGGGCTAGAGAAAACTGTCAGAAATTTTGACTTGACTTTCGTATAGAACTTTGAGATGATATGAATTTGACGCGGACGTGATTAGGGTTGAAGATACGTGAGGTTTTTGATCGAATGATTTATCGAGCTCGTTGTATGTAACTTGTCAAAATTTCAAGTCTGGCATCGTTATCAGCTCACTAGGAATTTGGCGTAATTCCCAGAACGGATGTCAGTATTCATTGGCTGAACTTCTCACCGTATAACTTCAGCAACAAGATGCTGTTCGTGGAAAATCGAGGAGGCAATCCGAAAATTTGTCGGCGAAAACGTATAGAATCTTATATCATTAATACGTTATGAAATGAGTAGCAACATCAATCGCAAGGTGATCCTTCAATCAAATGAATCTCAAACTCAAACTAAATCATTTACACACTCATTTATCGGCAATGCAGGTAAAAAGTGCATGAGTTCAAATGAACTTTTAATATTTCCTGATTGACTACGTTTGATTGATCGATGTGTTATTGATTTCATCCCGTTGACTTTAGACGTAACTCCCGGCACTTGCAACCACTTTCTGATGATGGTAAAAAAATCAAATATTAGTGTCAAATTTGTAGAACGATGGCAAAATTAGGAAGTTGGATAATTTTTGATTTTCATTTTTTTCTCAAAAATGGTCAACTGATGAGACCTAATCTTCGTGCCAACACAGTTCAACACTGTCCATGAAATTTTCTAAATTTCTGCAGGTTTTCATGATGCTTCCATCAAGCTTCAAAAATAAAATATTGAAAATAAGGCTTGACCAGTATACTGGACGGCAAAATTTAATGGGTGAAAAGGCTGACAGAATTAGCGTCACAAAACATGTCCCGCCCATGACATTCTATATGCGTAGGTATATGGGGCGATTCACGTCAACTGTCCTGGGTTGCTTTTTGGAGGGTAAAACATATAGTTTTGAACCATCAACAGAGGCCGTAGACCCCACGTAGAAAAAAGTCAATGACATCATTTCCGACGTATTTTTGCCTCAGCTTTCCGATGGCGGGGTTTGTCCTCCGGTTTTGTGCCACCATAACCTCAAAAATTAGCAATCAAGTTTTGAAATGGCAATAACTCAAAATTACCCCTTTCTTCGGCTATTTTGACATCTCCAATAGAAAGATCAAGATTAACTTTAGGATAAATTTTGAGTTATGGCCATTTCAAAAATTCAATTGTAATTTTTGAGCTTATGGTGGCCAGTACTGATGGTGGCACAAATTCGAAAAACAAACCCCGCTATCGGAAAGCTGAGGCAAAAATACGTCGGAAATCATGTCATTGGTTTTTTCTACATCGGGTTTACGGCCTTTACAGATCAAAAGTACATGTTTTACATGTCAAAAAGCAGGCTAGGACAGTTGACGTGAATCGCCCCGTATTGGTGAGTTATTTCGACTCAGTGCTCCTAGAAAAGAAGCATGGTACAGCAGGAAGACATACATATAACAACTAAAATGCTGAAGAATCAGCATCATCAAAAATAGCCAGATTTTTTCTTCTACTTAGGATTATGCCAAAAAATGAAACTCTTTCACTCTTCCCGCACTCTCTATCTTGAAATCTTCGCTGCTTTTGGAAGCCTCGCTTGACAAAATTACAATTATAGTGTTCCATCTGTACATCGAATACTCGTTATAAACCAAATAATCGAAAACTCAAGACCTCAATTCGTCACCCAATAACCAGATGACCGTCCACCAACTACTATACCGGGTCACACTTTGATCTACACAATAACATCCTGTACCATATAGACTTACAGAGATGTTCCAACTTGTCGTTTCACACTTCGTATTTGATTGGAAAATGGTCCAAGCGAATTGGCAAAGTCATCCCTCAAGCCTCTCTTGCACTAATACCAGGCACACAGAAATTTTGCATCTATGGGTGAGCGCTCGCCGCGTCGATCGTGAATAGCCAATCTGCAATCAATCTCGTTTTCTCTCTCTTCCTATATCTATCTATATCTCTATATATACCTTTATACAACCGCCGAACATCTCGCTCTTCTCAACGAAAAGCACGTATAACCAATAGTCAGCCATTACTATCTAAGCGCAGTAGGGTGCATTAGGGTGTGTTTACAAATAATGCATAAGCATTGCTCACGCGCACATGTGCAACGCATCGAATTTAAGCCGGATTTCGTTGAATTTCGCTTAGGATCAGACGTTATCGAGGGAAACATACAAATCTGCTTAATTAAGTGATTTTCTGATTTGAACCATCCAGTCCCTTCTCAAATAAATCCGTTGAGCAGCACTTGTGCACGTATGAGCTGTGCATATGCTCGTATGCTTTGCGTACGGACCATTTGTGGACACACCCTTTAAGAATCCGAGAATGGTTAAAATCTGATGTACCAAATTATACAAGCGCACATACCTATATGATAAATACATCAGTATTCAAAGGCATATCACAGCACGCGGTATCAACTCTTGCGGGACTATAGGTAGAACGCGCGCGTATAACCTGCAGAGTTATAGTAGTGAGTCGAGGGAGTAATGAGTCGCATGCAGCGTCACTCGGTAATAGTAAAAGCTTCGCATCCCTTGCTACTGCCTAGAGAGATAGATATAGAGTATAGCTGACCGAGTGAATGATGCATATCCGTTAGGAATGCTATATATATATATATAGGTATTAACGGGAAGCTTTGATTATTAACGCGAAACCCTCGATCCCCGCGAGGCTCTATCTCGCGAGTTGTGCCCAACGACGACGACGACGACTACGCTACTGATGATGAATTCCATAGGGAGTATGATGGGCTTGATATAAACTTCGCTATACCCGGATCAACGCACTCGCTCGCTTACAGTTACTCTAGATCTTGCCTGTGTGTACGTAAATGTATGAGTTTGTAAATTGTATATTAGAGGGTTTGGTTTAGAACACTTTTATTTTGACTTTTCGGGTTTTGCAACAGATGTGTGAGTAAGGCAACTCTATTTTTGGCTCGGTATAAGCTCTTGACTTTCTGTGGATGTATTGCTCTTGAAGCTGTAGTGGCGAACGGTAGAGGGACCCTCGACATTTTGCCAACGTTGTCTGGTCGATGCTCTGAGTGTATGTATCTGGAGTTTCGTCTGATGCTCCTCTTGAATTCGCGGTATATCATAGAAGCGTAGAGCCGTTGATTCGCGAATAGATTTCAAGTGCATTGAAGATTTTATTTGAGCACGCGAGGTACATTTGAATGCCGACTGTTAGATGTCTGGCTGATAAACCGATGATTAGGTCTATAATTAATATAGTCTTGGTATTTGAAGCACTTAAATCTGTGTACTTTGCATTTAGCATATGTTTGCTGCTGAACACAAAAATCAGAGGCTTTTTCCTGTGTACGACGACACCCACCGGTGGGTCCTGCTAAATTATGACCGTATATTACTCTCTATGCGAGGCTAGGCTATTTTGGAGTACGGGGATGGGTTTCACCCGAGTGCAACGAGGGGAAATTATTCCTCGTGCTTCAAAACAGCCTGACGAGCGGGGGAAGTATGCTATTTTTCGTATTAGGGCGAATAAACGCCAATTTTATGTTCCCAGCCGGGAGTAAAAGCTGGCACTTTAGTCGCCCTATGCTAAAAAAAAAGTCACCATAATCATTCAATTCTCAGAGGGCACAGTACTCTTGCTGGATCTTAGACAATTGGGGTTTGCCTTTTACTAAAATGCTGCTCAAAATCGCTCACTCCATTCCATTTATCGAGATCTTAGGATCATGACCGTGTCCTAGATCGTCTGCAATGCTGTGGACATGGCTATACTTGAGTGGCTGCTACAGCTAGAAATGGAATAATGTCATTATTTGCCCTGCCTTTGCCCAGCTTTCATTTTTCATCGACTTTTTCAAGCTCTCTATTCAGTCAATATTATAGTTACCTATTCTTGTGGCTTACGTCATCCAGAGAAATTTGACAGAGGAGAATTTTCCAAGATCTGATATTTCTGGCCAAGGTCTTATCGCGAACCATGTGCCTTTCATATGAGTAGTTCCGCGGAAATTTCGTTATTTGGGTGTCGAAAATATGCCAACGTCAAATATTACTTCTGAAAGTTCCAAGATGTATTTTTCGACTTTTTGGAACATGTGTAAATTTTTTCACTCCTCGGTACCATAAGAATAACACCGCGATAGCGTCACACGGGCCTGACATTTCGCCACTAAAATTGATCTCACGGCCAAACGGTTTGAAAACTTGAAATTTCGATTTGATCATTGGATACTTATAAAAAAGGGACTAGGACCTACGTAGTCTCGCATTTTTAGGGTCGCACTAGATGGGCACGGAACTGACCAAAATATTTAGCAAAAGTAGATTTTCACGAAAAAGTACCAAAGTGTGATAATGAATTTTTTAGATACGGGTCACGGAAAAGTTGCGCCTGACGATTTACTTCAGGAAAAAACTGGTGCGGAAAAGCCTGGAATGAGGCAAATTCACTTTTATTGAGGAAAATTGAGCGAGTAAAATTTTAGTCAAAACTGCGCCACAAAATGTACGTGCTCGCCATGTACACAAACAATGGTCTTTCGGCTCTTACAGCAGTGGGATTTGGAGCCTAATTCTTACCATCATATTTGGTACATCTTCCCGCCCAAATTTTCTACGAGACCCATCGTGATGCCTCACACTCTTAAAGTCCGAAATAAAGAAAAATCACAGCGCACGGAACTGTACATTCGACCCCTTTTTCGATGATAATTATTTTTCATTTCTCTGGATCAAAAGGCACGAGAAAATCATCAAAAAGGACCCCTAGGTTTTTTCCTCAAACGTTGTAGGGGCTCGTCCAGGGAAGCACACATTACCACAAAGTTTCCACAGAGGTATTCATTTATGAATTGTAGATAGTGAGCCTTTTTTAGGCTTGAACTTCAACTTGTACGAGATGAAGAGAACCAATTTCCCAAAGAGTCAATTGAATAAAATCCAGAATTTCGTTGTTAAGAATTTTAAAATTCGTTTCATTTTCTTCATGGTCCGTGACGAGAAATAGTGAGCTCATTAAGCTTGTAAAAGGGCTAAAATAACAGCTTCCGCTAAGATGCTCCGGAAGAGCCCCAAACTCTCCGCGCAGAAATTTCAACTCTGTGCCACCCAACTCTCTTTGTCATAGGGAAACTTGTTCCGGCTCTTTTCACCATCTCGTTCACACTATACGAAATAGTTTGCCCGCAAAAAGATTCTTCGAGCGTAATAATTAAGTCCCAAACCTCGGCTTCCGAATAAGTAGGGCTTTAGCAAAGAATATTCATTTAGAAAGGACATCATGCGGTACTATATAACCTCCCAGTTATACACCTAATACTTATTTCGCCTACCGAAAGACGAGAGACAGCCCATTTGCATGTAGTGCCTTAGTTTTGCTCGTTCTCAACTCTATTTCAAGCCATCATCGCCACTGTATTTATAAATGAAATGATCATGAATATGCAGTATTCATCTTTGTCGCGCGAAAATTTAAAAGTTTGAACGCACCATTTTACACTTTCTCGGCTTTATGAAAAATTCAAACTTGTCGTCGTTGGGGGAGTTTGGTGGTATACATAGGCGAAAATTTTGACGCGAAACTCGGAATTCAAAGCTCTGCGCAAACTATGGAAACTTGATAATCGGATAAGCGAATTGAATATCCGGTAGGGTATATAGTGGTAGATTCTAATTCTCCATTCCACACTGAATTCCATCTAAATTCAGTTGAAGCTTACACAGATTCTGACCATGAGTGCGTTAACTAAAAGGTAATTTTCAAAGAGTATTCGTGGTAAAATTAGTGTGTTGATAGATAATATGTAATGATTTTGCTGCGTTTAATGGTACGCCAACACTGAATATCAAATGCATCATAGTTTGGTTTTTGCCATGCTATACGAGGGTAGTGATCCGGTACAACATGAAGGCTCGTTAGAAGTAGCCTATATATATATGAGAAGCTCGAAGGCTATTCTCGGATGAGTTGAGCTCCGGACAAGCATGAACAGTCAACTTTTATTGTTGCGATCACCCCCTCAGCCACTATACCACGACAACGACGACGAGGATGATTTATTACTCGATGACCAAGCTCAAAGTGAATTTCCTCTCACTTACGTTGTGCACGGAGATCAAATTTATCAAAGCTGCAATGCTTCGTCGTGTAGTCAACCTATATAGACTATGTAGCATCTTCTATGTATACGTGGTGCACTTAATCGATTACATAGTCATCACTCGCTCAATTATTCCTGCCCAATTTTCTGCTTCAAGTCCTTCGATCCTTACGTTATTGCATCGTTGCACTACTTGATTATCAAGTGATTTATTGATCCTTCTCAATTCGTTGACACCAGGCTAATTTTTTTCAAAAATTATATCCTGAGTCTCGGAGATATTAGTAATAGCGGTAATTTTGAGGGTTGGAATACATTGTTTTTGTTTTGAATTCACAGTCTGATTGGCTGAATTCAGATATTTAATACTGAGTCGTTGAGAATGAGAAACAATCAAAGGATCTCATCAGTCAATATACTTTTTTTAATATCTACGGGGTGAGAGGACTCTGAAGGCACTCTTGGGACATATTTTTCACAATGTCGTCCTCGACATATTTTAGACATTTTTTTTCAAGAGAAGTGAGACTTGTCTGTACTTCACCCGTTGGCTTGGAACGTTCACATATGTGGACCTGCTCGCTTCCCAAAAGTCATGATGACTTTTGACGTATCATAAAAGTTTGAAAAAATCAAAAGATATCTGATGACTCCGAGAACTTGTTGGCGCAAAAGTAAAATCTCCACACCTATGCTAGTGTTTCAAGAAGAATGAGAAAAATAAAAAGATTTCAGCTTTGTAATAACAGGGTTACCACACCGGGAAAACCGGGAGAACCGGAAATTGTCAGGGAAACTTTTTGTATCAGGGAGAATCGGGAAATGTCAGGGAAATACGTTTCAAAGCCTGGAAATTTCTTTCAATTGAAGGCGAACTTGCACGGCGCAAGGTGTGGATCACAACTGCGAGTCAATTCTAATTGAAGTAGTATTAGCGGCACTGGATGTGTCAAGTGCCGAATGTACCCGCGCTTGACTCTCTTTCGCCCGCGATATAGGTATAGTGAGTGCACGCAGCAGACGACGGCCTAACCCCGAAACCGCAGAAATGACTGACACTTGGGCTCAGATCTTCTTTTGTAGGCTCTAAATCGTCAATCTGATCGCTTTCAAGTGTTTTTTGAGCATTCTTACATCTGTGTATTCACTGCCGTGAAAATCTGTGCGTCAGGTATCACTCTACTGGTGATTTTCCATAAGACGCCGTGTTAAACGGCTTTTACAAAAACGCTCATAACTTTCTCCCCCGACTCTGAAGGCTTCTGAAATTTCAACTGAAGCACTTTGAGACCCTAATCTACAACTGTGCCGACTCTCGTGATTTTCTGAGCGTCAGTTCGAGTACCGCTAATACTACCTTAGAACAAACTGGCAACATCAAAACGCAAATGGGAACATGAAGTGATTCGACAGATTAAGATGAAGGTATTATGACATTTATGGCTGTGTCGCATCGGAGCGGAACTTAATTGGAGATAAACAGTGAACTCTGTAAAGTCTGCAACTTCAACATTTAGAAATTTTGATACAATCCAGAGCATAATTTCCAATGAGTTTCTCAGAGCAAAATTGACTGTTCTCAAGCGTTTTCAAGTGCCACCCAGCCTTTCCTTACAGAATTTCAATCAAGTGACCCTAAAGTTCCTTCCCTGTTTGAGAGTTCATCATCGCTATATGGGTGATTATGAGATAACTTATGCGTTTGATGTCCTGACCTCGCATTCATGTGAAACGACCAAATGTGATGAGTCTCACGATGATATCTGGCGTACTGAACACTGTGCAACATTCGGGTCCAAAATTTTTCTTACAGTCAACTCTCACTGTGAGAAAGTATTGTGTATTCGGAAAAAACTATCCGTTTCGATTTACGCCGTTGAGTTCAGTCTTCATGCCAAATGTCCTTACCGTGGCATGTCCTTACCATGGCAAAAATATATCGAAAATTGCTCATATCTTTCACGTCAATTGACTAACGTCTCTGCCTGCCTGGGAATTGCTTTTGGATGTCAGATTGATTGAGAAAACACCTTGGAAAACACCTATTAGACCGGGAGCTAGCTGACATTTTTTGGTAGTTATTCCTACCAGGACAGGCCATTAACTAATAAGTCATTGGTGGGGCGCAGAAGACGACTACGCAGTGACAGACGGGTGAGCGGTTCCGTTTTTGTGCGATTAATAAACAAACATGTCGGATAATTCGATATTTCAGAATCATTCTCTACAGAGTAATCCAACAATATTCCGTTGATTCAGTTGAAAAAAAGTCATCGCTGACTAGTTGGCATACTCATTTGACGATTCCTAGTGCCTGCCATACTCGATCGAAAATGTCAAAATTTTCAAATATTTAGAATCTACTTCTACAGTATGGCACTTTGATATTCGGATAGATAATCGGAAAAAAATCCATCGAAAAAACATCGCCATACTGATAGAGCGATTCTGAATCAATCAAAATCGCGATCAAAGTTGCGTAAAATGCATCAAATTCTACTGCTCCGCTGCGCCATCTCTTGATCAACACTTGAGTCGCTTGGCCACGTGGAGTTCCATGCATTTTACGCAACTTCGATCGCAGTTTTGAATGATTCGGAATCGCCCTATAAGTATGGCGATGCTTTTCCGATGGATTATTTTTATGCAATATATCCGAATATCAAAGTGCCATACTGTAGAAATAGATTCTAAATATTTGAAAATTTTGACATTTTCGATCGAGTATGGCAGGCACTAGGAATCGTCAAATGAGTATGCCAACTGGTCAGCGATGACTTTTTTTTCAACTGAATCGACGAAATATTGTTGGATTACTCTGTAGAAAAAGATTCTGAAATATCGAATTATCCGACATGTTTGTTTATTAATCGCACAAAAACGGAACCGCTCACCCGTCTGTCACTGCATAGTCGTCTTCTGCGCACCACCAATGACTTATTAGTTAATGGCCTGTCCTGGTAGGAATAACTACCAAAAAATGTCAGCTAGCTCCCGGTTTATATGAGCAGTCAAACTGCAGCTATATTTCAACTAGTCAATTTTTGGTCCAAATCCCGACCTCCGCCATTTTTGGCCTCGAAATACCTAAATTATCTCATGATTACCCATATGTAGACATCCTCGAGCGAATTGTGAAAACTGATAGTTTGGAGAAACATGGAAGAAATGTACTGAATATCAATCTTGAGGCCGATTCCAATTTCTTTGCAGTAGCATGATAGTATAACATGTGTGAAACAGTTCTTACTTATATGCTACACGAAACTAGGTTGTTCGAGAGTAAAAGATGCAAAAGTATACCGCATTTCTTCATTCTACGTTTTTCCGGAATCAGGGGAAAATCATCAAAATGGTCAGGGAAAACCGGGAATTGTCAGGGATTTTTTATAGGGGCTCGCGGTAGCCACCCTGTATAATACTTCTTCTTGTCTTTTTGCGACTCGTTATCGATTATTTTCGTATCGTGGACCGAGAAGCGGTATTTGCGGTGACCGGAGTTGAGAATCATTTGTAACAGCGTCCCCAGTGAATGAAGCCTATTTTTGTTCTACCTAGTTTTCTCGGACAGCTCGATTCTGAGAAATAAAATTTTAGTCTTCCTGGAAGGTCGTAGCTGACTACCCTACATTTCAATCGATGTACAAGTCAACAATCTCACTGTCCGTTATATAATTCATCCATTGAAAGCCTTTGCATCAGAATTGATGATACTCCATCCTGTTGGAAATCACAGTTCATGATCCCAATTCACCCATCGATTATATAACGAAATGGTACACAGTATAGAGTCCCAAATGCGCATTCGTCGCCTGTTTTTAATAATGATGGATGATACACTAATGCAGTGTGAATTCGCAGCGTGGAAAGAGTCGGCTCTGAAATGCTAATTAGCGCGCAATTCATCATCGCACCAATGCGCTTCGAAATGTTTCTTTCACCCCTACACCCCTCCCCCCCCCCCCTACATCGTCAACGTATTGTCGCGCTCATCGGATGCATTCAATCTGCAGTTCAAGTTCGGATGATAGCAAAAGATCGACTCTCTCTATCTGTCCGTAATTCGACGAACTCGTGGTGCAACGGACACTTGAATTCTTTATCTGTCTCTCTCGGTGGCAGAGTTGACTCTCTTGTCCCCGTTGCGCAATGAATATTCATATAGGATCATCGCTAGGCTTTATTATGAGTCTATAGAACATAGCATGGATGACCCTTTAGCAAGTACCAACGGCCCGATTGCTTCGATATAATGACGTTCGTTAACGCTATCTGTTACGTGTGAAAATTTTTGCGTAAGCTGTTCATTGAGGTATGTGTGAATTTGTAGGTTATGTAAGATTTTCCCGTGAGAGATCAAGAGTTTCTGAGAGTCGATCGATGCGCACTCGCGTGGCTGACGTGTGCGATCGGCTGTGTATGGATAAATTCCCGAATGGGAAATAACTATCTATATATTTTCCCAGAAGATATAACGGATCAGATCACGGATATGCAACTACTTGAGATCTCAAGTCTGATGGGATTTGTGGAGATGCGAGAGGTTGTATTTGGTGCGTTATCGATGCCCGTCACTTGTCGGATAGATGTTGGATATCGTATTTTGGGTGTTGAGAATTTGGCGGTTGATGATTTGATAGGATCTTGAGATTTAACATTTTTGAAAAGACACAGACAGATCCAAAGTATGGAATTGGAATCTGGATTTTGAGAAGCTATACAGAACATGAAAATATCCGTGTTCGAATCGTGGATAAGGCTAAAGATAATGATTGAAAAATTTACAGTTTTTGATAGCCGTTTCAAGACCAATCTACTGGCTTACGACCCGTCTGATGACAACTTATGGATATTTTCATGGCGATTTCCTTAAATTTAGCCAAATTTGTCACAGTGAAACCAGAATAATTCATTCCCGTTGGATGAAGTGTCCACGACTTCAAAGATGTTATTCTGAATAATTTTCTGTCATCCCCCGATTCCTGCATTTTTCTCAGACACTTTTTCTTACAATTCTGCATCTCTGCCTTTTCTAAATCTAGCATCATTGATAATTTTTTGTAATTGCGCATTATATGACGTTGATAAATCTCCATTCTATGTCAAAACATGAGAAGTACTTGTAATTCATCATAGTAAAATTATTCAATACAGTCCGAGTGATTTTTTTTCTCTTCTAAAATTCGTGAAAATAACTTTTACTCGAGCAAAACTGTATCTTGTCAGACGATTTTTGAACTATCGAACATGTTGTATCTCACTTCAAAAAGATCGCAAAATTCACAGAACACTCGATGCGAAAACTACAGCTTTAGAGTCGCAACAATGGAGTTGCACAAGCACACGATAATGAGGATGGCATGAAAGTCCTTGTGGATTCACAGCACGCATTTTTCTACCAGACAAGCGGAAAATTTTCGGATAAGCTTGAACCGAGTGATGCACGTACGTACGTACGTATGTACAAAACGGCTACATGTCCCGAGGCGCTCAACGTCGCGGTTGTATGTACATTGCGGTAGTACAACATACACGTCCAAATGTTAGTAAGAGGAAATTCTCGTCGCCGCCGTACCGCTACGGAGATGCAATGGCAGTCGCAAACGTAACTCGATTGCGTCAATCAGCGTAACAACGGCTGGCAGGCACAATTACCATCTACCCAAACAGATGGCATTCCGTATTTTCTATTGGTTCCATATATTCGACTTTGAATTTCAAGTTACTTGTGTCTTTGGTATAACTCCGAGTTAGAGCGGTTTGAATTATTAGTCATTCTATGCAACAAAGTTCTTTTGAACAGTTTTGCACCCTCTGGTATGGCAAAATATCCGAGAATACAAGAGGTTTCATTTAGTTCGAAACTTATTTTATTGTATTCCACAAAAAAATGACACGACAACAGATAAAGATCATTTGGGTCAAGTTTAATGTGAGTTACACTCAAGAGTATTTTGTGCGCAATTTTGTTCCGTTTCCTTGCACCAGTTGTGCAGATTTAAAAAGCTTGGAGGCTCACTCATTGTTAAAAATTATGATTATACTATGAGAAATAATTCACGCGGTCTGATAATCAGGAAGCACTGTAGAGATAGATTTCTTGAAGTATTCATGCTCAAGTGAGAAATTTCGTCTCTTAAAGTGGGTTACGAAGTCAATGGTTCTAAGAAGCGAGAGTCTGCCAAACTTCATTAACCCGCTGTTACAACTCCTCTTGGGATCATACATTTCCTCATTATCTTAAGACTGAGAGTTTTGGACTGCTTGATACCTAATCATGATTGATGTGATAGTTCTGCTTGATTTTACCAAACTTTGTTGGAGTTCTGAAGATTTTTTATTTACCTAACCATTTGACATCATTCTCCCCTTCTTCATTGTAGAATGACTCCTAGAATTCATACATTGGATCAGTAAAGTGCAGACCTACTTGAATTTTCAAGTATGCTTCATGTTGCCTACTGGCATGTTAGAGTAGTAATTGGGCCAAGGCTCTTCGATCAATGATCTTGATTTGATTTTACAGACTGTTTATTTCGATGGGATCAAAATTCTCATCTCCTATCAGTTTGTTCAGGCTGAAATTACATGCTACGAATATTTGATGAGTATGAACATTTTTGCTACATAAATACAGATCGTTCATCTGTGTTTCTTTTGTCAAAAAAATCGCAATACTTCCAAACCTCGTCCCGCCAATTTGAAATTATCTCTAGCTCATCAATCTCTGAGATCTTACAAAAATTGATCATCCATCAAACACGACGGATTATTATCCTTGAAGTGAAAAAATGAGTGTGTCTCATTTTAATGTTCATCAAGGCGATTCATCTTGTATGACGCGATGTCGCTCAGTGTCTCCTGATGCAGCGACAGCAGCGCATCGCTATTTTCAGTCTCCAGAGTGGCATCGATCGCTGTTGAATTATTTCGAGTGGTCTATCCATACATGACGCTACTGTGTGGAGGCTGCAGCTGAGAAAACTGACCTACATCTCGCACCTCCTGAGACACGATGCTGTCACGTCGTGTCGCTATCTCGCTCGCTTCTTCACTCCCTACTCAGATTCTTCTTAAACTTACATGAATAATATTGAAGGCAATAGTTTTTTCAAAGCTTCAATGAGCTATATTCTTCTTTGTAAAAGCTTCCTATCGAATTTTGCCATGTTAGGATCGTCGAACTTTGACGTACTATCTTGAATACTTTCAAAGAAAAGTTCAAATTCTTTGAGTGATTTTTTGTTGAAAATAACAACAAAACTGTTGAAAGACGATTTAATCTCGATCAGATATCTTCTAATGGATATTGTGTTCTGGAAAACTTGATGAATATTTCTTCACTCTGTCTTCACCTGCCTCAAATTAATTGATGACCTAATGTGACGTTGATTATTTATTCATGGCTGGCACAATTGTTGATCAAGTTGCTTCATCGATTAAACAATGTCAGTCTTGACCTCCTCGGATAGTTCGGAATAATCTTCCTGAATTATTTCTGTCTTTCATTTGAGAAAATTCAACTAACCTTCCTAAAAATATATTTATCACAAAACGTCTGATAATCCAGGAATATTCTAGATCGTTTCGAGTTCAATTCGAGCATTCTAACCCAAAGTTCACATCAACGTGAGACACAACCCACAAAAACTATTTCATTCAGAAATTACAATATGAGAACAAAGTCGAGCCGCAGGAGCATTGTCAAGAGTGAAATGATGTAGTCACAGTTTTATGAAAAAAATTGCAACTCGAATTGATGGACTATTCATCATTGAAAAGCACTTTTAAAAGTTATCCAAATCTCACCACAATCATGAACGGTTTTCTGATCACGAAAATTCCCAGTTCTACCGTAATCGACTTATAAATCTTGGCTTGTATCAAGTTCAGCTCATGGAACCGGTCTGATCACATATCAGTAGTACGAGTCAGTGTCTGGTCAGCCAACTTACGTGTAGTCGTTAATAAAATTACTATACCCTGAATACACTCAACATCATGCAAACTTATTTTGGGATTGGAAAAAAGCAGTAATAAGGGATGGATTTCTAACGTGTATGGTTCAGATACAAGTAAAACATGTGGAAGTTCAGTAGTGGAATCCGCACTTATCGGGCTTTTATGCCAGGCCATTGGCAAGATGTCTTTCTCATTCATGCATCCTCTTTCGTGATATCATCAAATGGGAACATTTAACCGAAAAATTCTTCCCATTTGTTAAGCTGCTATTCAAGTATATAGCCATACGTCCGTAAATGTGAACATCGCATGAATACACATTGTCGCTGTGCAAGTGACAAGGACATCGAAAACGAAGCCAGAGAGATTGTGGAAGTAGCTTGGAGCGTAAAATCAACCAAACGACGACTGGGAGTGGAGTGCGGCTGAGAGAGCGAGATACCAGCTCCAAAAGGAATAATTGAGGACATTTTTTGTTGCCGGCAGGGGATGTAATTTTGCGGTGAGAGGCTTTATAGACCGAGTTAAGCTTGGGTGGTCCGAGTTTCCTGGAAAATTTAATGACGCCAGATTGATCACTTTGAGAATTGCAATAAAGTTAGTTCGCTTCTATTCCATATGGGATTTTCCAAGTTTGTTTTTCATGATACAGGATCCTTGGAAGAACATTCAAAGAATCAAGATACCTATCCACATACTTATGAAGAGTTTTGTCTAGACTCGCCGTATCAACACTGAACACTTGTAAAGATTTATTTAAATTCAATTATTTGTTTATCGTTAGACCTGCGATGAAGAAAAATTCAACTGAAAAACTGCATGTTGAGTTAGAAAAAAAAATCATCCCATTTGTTAAGAGTTGGATGCTATCAATGAATTTCGCTGAGATAGTTCTCTTAGAATCAAATTATAAGTGAGCTGAGAACCGTATGTTCTATCCGTGTTGAAATAGAGGCGATTGTTGGCTTTGAACATAGAATATGCCACTGTCATGAATAAAAGATCGACTAGGTAATCTACACTCCGGTAGTGTGAATATTTCAAGCCTATATAGAATCCGATAGAATTTCAGATAAATCTGTTCTGTGATCTTTCAGTTGGAGTTCAGTGCATTTTTTTGATGAATGATGGAATATCGGCATCCCTTTTGCTCTATTATTGCTGTTGTCTGTTTTCGAGATAAGTGCTGAAAGAAAATGAGAGTATAATCATTTATATGAGTAGCTCCGCGGAAATTTCAATATTTGGGGGTCGAACATGTGCCAGTCCCAAATCTTACTCCCGAAGGTTCTAAGGTGTATTTTTTGACTTTTTGAAACATATAAAGCCCAAACGAACTTGCGCACGAATACAAAAATTCTCACTCATTGATACCATGAGGATGACACGGCCGAAACCGTAGCGTCACAAGGACCTGACATTTCGCTACTAAACTTGATGTCTTGGCCAAACGGTTCAAGTTACAGCTTTGAAGTTTTGGGTTTCCGATAACATCATCAAATATTTTGAAAAATAGTGACTAGAATCTCTGGAATCTTGCGTTTAGGGGTCGCACCAGTGCCAAATGGACCTGACATGAAAACTTAGCACAACTAGATTTTCGCCGAAAACTACTCCGCTTAGTGTGAAAATCAATTTTTCCGATACTTGAGGGAATGAAAAAGTTACGCCTCACGATTTACTCAAAGAAACACTTGGTGCGGAGAAAGACCTGGAACCAGGCAAATTCATTGTTATTGACGAAAACTGTGCGAGTAAAATTGTAAGCAAAATTGCGCCACAAAATGTACGAGCTCGCCATGCACCCAATTGTGGTCTTTTGATTCTCATAGCTATGGAATCTGAAGTTTAGTACCACTGTATTGATAAGTTTACCCGCCCAAAACCCGAACGAGCCTCTCGGAGGCGCTATACACTCGCAGAGGCAAATCATAGAGCACGGACCTGACGTTTCGACCCCTTTTTTGATGATCAATTTTTGGGTAACCCTGGATCGGAAAACTCACGATTGTGCCAGAAAGAGCAGAAAAAGTATATCGAAATTGACCTTTAAGATTTTTCTTCCAAGCGTTTTGAGAGTTTGCACAGGACGGCACACATTATTTCAAAGTTTTCACGGAGTTACTCTTATACGCTCTCAAAAAATCGTGCGTCCTTGTAAATATCTCAAATTCTATCCAACGAGATCTCACTACAGCGACAACCTTGGCCGATTTGCATAGAATTCTTGTTCTTGTTTCCACTCGCATTATTCTTCCCCTATATTGAAAACCAGAATTCGATTGTCAAATAGAAACTTGATAGTTATCATTGGTTCAATGTGATGAATATGATGATGATGAATTTTTTTTTTACGCAGTTTCAACCTTTTTTGAGGTTATTTCACGGGGCCTACAGTTCCAGGTAGGTTCCGAACAATTGAAGCCGGCGAAGAACTTTTATGAAAATTCACATCGGTGACGGCCAGAATTCAAATCCAGGCATACTGCCAAGGGGAGGACCTGAACTTTGGATCACCAATCCTTTCCAAAATTTTTTTACAGTCTTGTGTCACCTAGAATATGAAGAATCCAGAGTAACTCCGTCAAATGGGCCTTCTGTCCAGAGCTACGAGCAAAAGCGTTAGCGTTGCCAGTATACCTATATATATATATCACTTTTTAATATGGGCCTATATGGGCAATGTTAATGTCATGGGCTGTAACTTTGAACAGGAGGCCCAATGGACGGAGTTACTCTGGACTCTTCATATTCTAGGTGTTACAAAACTGTGAAAAAATTTTGGACAAGGTTGGTGGTCCAAAGGTCTGGTCCTCCCCTTGTGCGTCAAAATTGAAGACCTCGTTCACCAAACCACGTTGGCTCATGATGATGCTTTTAAGCGATCAGTTCGGAAGGGATGCAATTTTGAGAAAATACAGCTTTTGAGTATCGAATAACTATAGAGACCTATATTTTTCCTTCCAGGAAAACTCCTGAAATCACTTCCGCCATCAATTCAAAACGTCTTTCAATGCCCAACTATGTCTGTACCAAAATCTATGAAAATTGAAAAATAAATACATCTCGTATCACCGGATACACGTATGAATGCCAAAACAAGAAGCGGAAGAATAATACCAAAAGCTCGGACAGAAGCTCGGAATAGATAGAAAAAAAGGTGGGGAAGAATAGAATTGCGTGATTGAAATCGAAACCGTGGCGATATTTTCCGCTCTTGTTGATTTGATTAAAGTCAACGAAGCGGTTTTTTAAACGGACAAATAGTTTTCGCAACGCCCGATCCATATACATATATACATATATAGAAAAGTAAGCGAGATAGAGCAGTGTAGTAGCAGAGGTGCGAAAATGCAATTTCATGCCTCTTCCGTTCTTCTTATTTTCCGAACCGTCGAGATAGACAAAGCTCTCTGTATATGAGGCGGTAGGGTATATCTATTTTCTCTTCCCAACAAGCAACACGGTGCAGTATAGCATCAAGCCTTGCCTTATTCCTTTCTTCTAGCTAGCTAAGGTGGTTGCACAGGTATATGTGTATTTTTTTTTATTTTTCCTTTCATTTGGCTTGTCCGAGAGCAGAGAGTCTCGCGAGAATCCCGACGATGTATTGTGGATTTTCTATCTCTGCGGCCTCTGAGTGATTCTTTCATCCGGTATATCATCCTGTATACCCATGAGATTTTACCTTAGGAGATACAGAAAGAGATTCCGATAATAGCACGATATTGATTACACCTTGCATCAGTGGTTCTTGTTCTGCTGAAGCTCAAGATCCCGCGTTGCAATAAACATAATGGACTCAATCGGCAGGCAATATGCTATCATGATATTGTATCTGTTTGCTAACATCTATATGGTGGGTTGTTGTATGAATTTATTGTTGAAGGATTGGGTGTTTCTGGTCTTACTCACTGATAATCGAACAATGTATGAAACGATAGAGAATATCTTACGAATTTTTCTTCTCTTTATACGAATGAGAAGTATCAACGTGGATTCCTCATTCAAAACTATGTTAACTCAGTATTATGTGAAAATGAAAAGAGCTCAGAATAAATTGCCAAATGATGCACTAGGAACTAGATATTTTATCTTTAAACAATCATCGAAAGCTGATTCAAGCTAAACTGATGTGATGTTCAAAACTTCTCTTCTTCAAATTCGGGCAGACTTCTGAGTTTAAATTATTCTGATAACAATGGATTCTATACTGCATTTGAAATTAACTCCATGTATTGTTCTATGATTGAAAAATTTCCCGTCTCATCTTATCCACTACCAAGACCTGAGACGTATTCCTAACTTTCATATCACTTATATCACTCTGATCAAATTCTATCAAAAAATGGCAAAATTAGAATTTTGCTAATATCCCAATTTTTATTCCTTTTCTCATTTTCAAGCAGGCATTTACTTTCAACTTGTGATTTTCTCCTCTCCTTGTGTTGAGAGAGGTTTTCGAGAATTTCTTCACATTTGACCCAAGTGTCTAAACGGGATAATTGCGTGTCAAAGGGAATTGGCTCAAAGAAAATTCTCCATTATATTGAGCAATGTGACTGAATAGATTTCTTTCGAATATAAGATTCTATTACATGGTGATATAAACCAAGCTCTTGTCGTGTGATTCATCTGTAATGAATACTTAAATAATAAAATGTGACATGTAATAGGAAAAAATGAAAAAAGAACATGGACTATGAAAATTTGAAAAATGTCATAGTCACAAATGTTGTGTTAGTAAAGAAATCTGAGATTTTGCCAAGATGAAGAGAAGAAGCTTTAAGTTTTACACGAATATGAAATACGAGCGATAATGAAAGGTTATTGCAACGTCTTTTCAACGGTGCAGTATTATAAGGCTTGGGAATTTTGCACGGGAGAAAGGTGGAAAAATATTCTCTCGGTTTGCAGTACCTGCGAATATTTTTCACTCTTGAATCGTTTACGACTTCATAGAAACATCTCCACCTTGAGTACTTGCGAGAAAAACGATCCTTGACTGTTTTGTCCGCAACTACTGTTTCAACGCCCCGTTTCAAGTTACGACCACTGTCTTGAGCACTAAAGCGGAGAATCAGAAAGTTCCAGGTGCGGAAAATGCCAAAAATGCGCTCCTTACCCAAACCATCAAGGATTTTTGGTAGCTGCACAAACCAAGACATACAAAACTACCCGAGCCACCTTAACATTTCAGGCTCTTGAGAGCCAGTAAAGTACTATTTCTTTTAGTGTATTCGCTTCATTGTAGTGACTGCTGGAAAATTGGTCGTTTGGGTCAAACTGTCTTTCCTGATATGCTGTTGTAGATGTCCCGGTACTTGACTCAAATGCATCATTATTTTGAATTTTTCATGGCAACTGAATCTGTCTCCTTATTATACTATTCCGGATACTTTGACATGCAAAGTATACTTCTGAGCTTGGCGATGCTTTGAATGGGCCTATGAATTACAAGTAGGCAGTATTTCAATTTTGATCCTTGACCATCACATTGAATTTTTAAGGATTTTTTTCCTTTATTGGCACAATCTCCAAGCCCTTGCCATCAAATCAACCGACAATTTTCAGTATTATTGTTGGATAAATTGGTTCAACATTCATTCTTTTTAAGAATCTCACAACATTCATTCCGGAATACAAAGACACCATCGTCCTCTAGATCCTTCGGAATGCGTCAACCTTCAAAAATCTTCAAAATTGTCTACCTCTCAAATCAGCCAAAGTCGAGAGCCGAACCAATATCGCAGAATCAATTTAAAAAAGTCCGCTTTCCAATCATTCCTTTCAAAAATAAAAATCTCAGCACGGATCTGGTCTATCACTCGCTCGCTTCATCCCTGTGTCTAAATCCTTCTTTTTTTCTGCATTCTAATACCCCGAAATCCACCCTCAGGGCTTATTCAGAGATCAAATCTACAATTGTCACAAAATCCCACCGCCAATCTTTCATCAACCCAAATCAAATTTCTCGCAGTTTACTAAGAGATCCACATCCGATACCCCACATACTCACATTTACACACAAACACGACACAACACAAGTAAATTGCATAAATGTGTACAGTGCAAGTGAGAGTTAGCTAGAGTTAAAGCGAAGTGAATCGTCGCTTTGTAAAGCGTGTTGCTTGGAGGTTATATATACTCGAATCAAAGGGGTACAGTAGGTTATATGAGAGGGTTGTATATATATATGTAGAGAAAGCGTGGGAAATCGTCGCATAACTGAATCGTCGTGAAGCAGCTTTAGCTCGTGCCAAGTTGTCCCGGCACGTAGATCGTTTAGGCGCCACACTACCGCTCTCGGTGATGGTTCTATATATAGCAAAACGCCTCCGGGTCCGCATTCCTACACGGGATATCTTATAGAGGGGTTGAGGGTGAAAACCAACCCCTTCTCTTCATCTTGGTGTCTCTCATCCAAACTTACTCTCTTCTGAGGGTTTGGGGTGCACATTCGTTTGGAATTCAAGACGAGGGACTCGGTTTGGTGTAGTGAAAGTTTGCGGGATTTTTTTGCCCTTTTACTCGCTCAAGATACTACTCGCGAGTTTCCATTTCTATACTGCTTCTCCTTCTACTTCTTCTTCTCTTATGAATTTATCATTCATTTCGCCGGTGGCTATGTACCAGTAGCGTGTAGATATATGATGCAGCAAACTTGCTGAATATTTTGCTAGCAAAGATCATTCGGATACCTATCTTGGAATATCGGCAAATAAAACTTGATCCGCTTTAGTATGCGAGACAGAAAGGAAGAGAGCAGTTCTGATACTTCTACCCTGTTTTGATTATTCACCATCTCCGTATACGTCAATTCAATTTCACCTGAAAGCTGTACCGTAGAATGTCTGATGCATTGATTCCCTTCTCCTCAATTCCCCCCCTTTTTTTGTTTTACAGAGTAGACGATCAGTTTCTATTGCTGTCTCGTTCTCATCTCGCGAGCGAAGATTTTTTTTGCTATATTTTCGTCGAACATTCATTTTCATTATTTTCATTTTTGATTTGTTGTAATGAAGTTCGTTGAGAAGATATAGGATTCCGAATTTAGATCTGCAGAACTTACTTCTTGATGAACTTGGGAAGCACATTGGCGTCACGGGGCCGATCATTTATTCATACAGGTGAGGAGTCTTCCGGAGATTTAGCTCAACTGAAATCCTGGGAATCCCGGAAACTCTTGGGGATTTCCGGCTTTTAACGAATATCGCTTTTTTCTCTTATTTCTCAATGTAGTAAACAAGTAAGGAGAAGTATGAGAAAAGGTTCAAAAAATACTAAAAGTTAACCTCATTCGAGTTACTCATGGATCACTGACTCACAAAATAATTATCAATTTTTATACCAGGGTTGAATCTAACGAAATACCCAAATTTGTATTCAGTGAGCTATGCCATTAAAATATTTTAATATTGGTTGATGGCCATCGTCCTTTTTTCTTCCTTTTTTTTTTGATTTATTGATTTTCTTCTCAAAAATATCATCATTCGTGGTGCGAGATTTTACTTATTAGTTCTATCACATTCATCCAAAATCTTGTAACTGGGAAAAATGAAGAATCTAAAGTTATAAAATCCATTGTCAAAAGTGTGGTAAAAAATATTACAAAAGAGTTGGTGATAAAAATGGTTTCAGTAGCTCTTTGATTCAAAAAGAAAGAGAAAAACTTCATTCAGAATAGAAAAGCGTAACTAATAATGAGTATACTCAGAAAATTAGAAAATCCTCCAAATAGTGAATCTCTGGTATCAGATCGAATCTAATTGTTGACAGCGCTTGGCAAAGAATCGACCAAAGTCTAGAGCTCTACAGAAATTTTGTGAGTGCTCGGCTCTGATAGAAAGCTTGTGTGAGAAGTATACAGATAGAATCGATCAGATGCCGTGCTCGAAGGGCGCGAGGTATGGTACTCTTGAGCAGCCTCTCTGACGATGACTGAAGTGCGCTCTGCGGTGTCTCCGGGGCTCCAATTCTGTGCAACTACTTCGCTCCGATTCATCTCTGCCTTCTTAGCTTCAACTACCTCTATACTAGCTTCTTCTTTACTCCCTGTGCCTTCTTTGCCTCTTTTTATACCCTTCTTTTTCTCTTTAATTTACTTTTCCTAAGTAATTCTTGAGTTTATTTGAAATAATTATTTCATAACAATGTTTGTATGAAACTCGAGAAAATAATGACAAATTGACATAAATATGTCTTTTAGCATCGAGAATTTGAGTTGACCTTTCGCAATATTGTTAAATATATATCTCACCAAAATGAATGACTAGAAAATATATTGAGAAAAATTAATTTGTAAACAATAAAACCATTCAGTTTACAGAGTCAAAATTTTGAGAATGTAATGAAATATAGATGTGTGTCTTTAAAGATACGAAATGGTGCAGTTTTTGATGATATCAAATACCCTGAAAGACCAAGCGTCTTCTTTCTTGATTAAAAGTGATCATTCAACCTTGTACTCTCGTGGAAGGTGGAAGGCAACTGAGAAGATTGAAGACGTTGAAAAGGCGAAAGATTATGATAACTTGCAAAAGTCAGTCTGACGAGCGTGAAAATTAAATCCAGAAGAATGAGAATGGTGAGGTCTTGAACGAATACAGTCGAGTCTTCGCACCGTTGCTCTTTCGTCTATCTTATTTTCTCTTTCATTCTTATTTCAATTTAAATAGTGTACCCTGCGCAATCCATGAAAGCGGCTTGGCTTGCCGATATTGTTTTTCTCATGGCACCATTATTAAGTAATCCTATGTGAGTTGAATTATTCTATCTTACTTTCTCTAAGTCTACCTAGAATAGCAAATCATCTGGGCTTGACTGACGGAAATTCTCTTTCGATAAATTCTAAATGTCGAAAAGTTTCTCTGTATTGTTAAGTTTTTTCATGACCAATTTGCGTTGAGACTCGTGAGTCTTTTCAAATATTTGTATTGTCTACAAATAAATGAGCCCATCAATCGAACCTAAGTTATTTAGCCTCATTACATTCGAATAATGAAGATAGTTGCGATGGGACTAACTTCACAAAATGTAATGCACACTACTTTTTCGCCATCAACCCATCCATCTTTGATCAGTCTTCTTGGAGTGATGCTCTCATTAACAGCTTCATTTCTGCCCCTTTCCAAAATGAAATACCCTTAACAATATTTCTCTCATGCACTGATCTTTTTAATTGATGAAGCTAGCAATAGTCAATTAGAGTCATTCTCCACGCCATTCGTGTAGGTACTTTTTAATACGAAATCTTGCACCAAATTTTTCTCTTCAGCCGAAGTATTTCACCATTTTCTCTCATTTCGTTGTAATCCATCCCGCGCCATTCTTCAACCTTTTCACACTTCTTTCCAACTTTCGTGGTTTCTATTGTTTCGGACAAGTTTCTTCGCTAAGGCTTTTGATTACGTGCTCGACTCATATTCCTTGTCCTCTTTCTTGCATTTCAAAGAGAAGAGTAGAATTAATGTGCTCGCAAAAGGGTCAAGTATTTGACTTATTAATTCTTCAGAGCTTTGCAGATTATTATTACTTCACATTCATTCAAACTGGGATGAGAAAGTCAAATTTGTGCATTTCATTATGTCATACGTTTTTATCAGTCAGCCATCATTTTCTACGCGATCTTGCAAAATGTGGATGCTTGTAGTACTTTTTACACTGCCAAGTACAATATACGTAGTTTATTTGAATCCTTATTCTTCTGGGGACTATACATTCTTCTCAGGCTGTCGAGCAACTTCGTATGCGTGCATTCACTATTTCATTTCTTCCTGATTCGTGGTATATTTGATCATTCTACGCATATGGCACTGTCGCGAAAATGTACACATTCTGTGTCCACAAGTTCAGAAGTTGTAAATTGAGTCTCCGCATGTCTTTATGTCATTCGTTATCACACATCGAATGATAACCTGTCACAAAACTTATGGAAAGGTATTATTTCAATTTTGTGCGTGTTTGGCCTATTGAGATCCCAGGAATCAGCTTTCAAATCCATCGAAGTCACAATACAGAACTGATGTTTAAATCGATCGCGAAAATGATGGAGTTAACATAGAAACTTCTCCACGGGGACTTCATCTGATCCTATCATACTTTGATGGGAAACAATTTTTCCGTCCAAATAGATTGATTCTAAGCAAGGTAGATTGCTGTCCGCGGACATGACAAAGTTGATAACATGACTGATTCCTGGTTATAAATGTTCATGCCGGTCTCGGAATTTCAATTCTAGGCCCTTTCTCATGCTGGCATTTGATTATTTGATAGGTTCCATTGAAATTTTGCCCGGGGCAAAGACAACTTAGGGTGAATTTATGATGTGCTCTTAGCATTTATAAAAATTTTCTCATTTTTAGTGGACATCTCCCCATCATAAGATAGGACTTCATGGCTCGGAGTCTAATCTGAGCATTCCGGTCATAAAATCCATGAAAAATAGTTGATCCAACACTGTGATCTGAGGAACAAATTTCGAGAATATGTACTGTTCCGATCACTCTGACGCTGGCGCTAAGGTATACACGGAACTTGAAAAATCACAACGCACAAAACTGACATCTCGACCTATAATCTTTGAAAATAAACAAAAGTGCCTCGGTGGATCAGCTTGGAATTTTCGTGCCAAATGTCTTTCAATAAAATACGGTAGTCAAAGTTTGAGTGAAGTGATTCGGACTGTGCTCGTCGAAATGGAAGACCAGCTTACGTTTTGGGAAAATTTGCGCAATAACACCCATATAGCGAAGTTTTTCTTCTCCCAACAGTCGTCTATAAATTTTTTCAACCTCAATGGGAATGATGATCATAGGCTCTTAACTACCTTAATTTGACTAGAATAATGTCGTGAAACAATTGTGTTTTGTTTGTAACAGAATATTCTGGTGTGAAATGAACATTCATTGAAAGGTTAACTTTGAGTACCACTCTAAACTACCACTTGTTAAAGCAACTTGATAATTTAGTCGATGTTTGTAGAGTCCCATATTCTGTCTGCACTTTGCAAGTTTATGTTTTGCATGATTCTAGTTGATACTTTGAAAATGGTATAACAATAAGTAAATACCCGAGGGGTTCGATAAACATTGGAATAATTTCCCTTGAGAAAGTGTGAGCTTTCGAGTTTCAGAATTAATTACGGTGGCAGAATATTATTCCGCACAGTCTGGGGAAACTTGACCTCTCTATATACGAGAAATGTTCTTGTAGTTTGAGCTTGAATGCTAATGCGCCATGGGTAACTGTGTACTCAGCTGTGTGCTTATCATAACTATTCGCATATCCCTTTCGCTGGTGCAAAATGATCCCTACAAGCAAGTGGCTATCCTGTTATCACAACATTCAGCAAATTCTCGGCATTGCGGATAGTTTGATCGCATTTTGGGAACACTCAGAAATGGAAATGAAATATTTTAACGCTATCGTAGACTTGACTTCTGGACATTTTAATATTATTGAGCTTCTCCCCGTAGTTACGGGAACATGGCTGAGGAATGCTATCGATCAGCTGTTGGATTTCAGAAATTGTTAAAGGGATCATCCCAAATGTAATTTCCAAACTTCATGTTTTTCGTTTTCATTAGTTTGCGGCAGACTCCAGGCAGAATTCGCACACCCCAGATCACCATCAAGTTTCTCAGAATCGAAATGGTTATCATAGAATTCGTGATAGGATTAAACGAGATTCCCTCCACCCCTGAGTAGACTGTTTCCCCTATTTTTCTAACATAGCTGGTAGTCTTGACGAGGCTACGTGATTTATGGATCACCTCTAACGAAATCAAATGGAATCGAAAAATCGATTTCGGGTACATTTGACTTAATATTATTTGAAAATTGGCGGGCTAGCCCATGGGCAAATGTAACAATCTACAGAATGGCGTAAATGCACGAGTAGCAATAAAATACATAATAATATGTTCTTGTACTGAGATTCGCGATAAGCTTACTGTTAGTTCCTCGCGATCGATTTGAAGCACGAAAATGGTGGGAAAAAAATACGGAACACGGATCAAAAGACTATTTTTCTCTCAGCTCATACAGCAAAGTAACTCTTGATTATGCGCAGAATTGAGTTTACCCGAAAAAAACTCTACTCTTGCCACCACGAGCATTGACCAAATACACAAAAACCGCAGAAACCTGAAACATCGAGTTACTCCATGCCACATACCGAATGCTTTTGCAAGCTTTCGCCGAAGGGCTAGATTTAACATTCCAGAAGCGTTTGCTTCTATACAGAGATGCAACAGCGGTATTGGATCAGAGCAGCAACCTGCTGCGGAGTTGCAAAGAAGACACACGTTGATGCTCAACATCAGTGCCAGTATATGTATTGCACACACCAGGTTACAATTCAAATACCGGCACGACCACAGTTGCCCGTGCTTTTCGAGCTTGCAGACTTGGCTGTGGGCTGCGCATCATCGCACCCTGTCTCTCCTTAACCTCTCCATCTCTCTTCCTGTCTCTGTTTGAATTTCGAACTCGAGCGAGCGAGTACTACTGGTCCTGTACTGGCTTGGGAACATGGGAGCATTTGAAGACTATGTATATAGAACGATTCGACGCCGACGCCAACCGACGTCTCTGAATCCAAATAAACGCGATTTCAACCCAATCGCTGAACCGGACGTGCAGTTGTTGCCCTGTCTGTGTCATATACCTCCCCTGTGACCCAGACGAAAGCGCCCAATTTTCATTCTGTTCGCTGGTTTGTACCGTTAGTTGACTTTGAGCTATTCGGGGAATAGATTTTTTTTCTCTTTGAAGTTCAGAGTTGAATTTGTCGCTTTTATTATTTTGGAGTCTTTGATTTTTGAATCATTGGTGTCAGCGCGTACTTCGTGAATTATTTTGCATTGGGAATTTGGGAGATATTCTGTCATTTTTTGGCACTTCTTGATCATAGAATTCCAAAAAACCGTTATCATCGAGATGATGACGATTTTTTTTGGAATTCTATGAAACCTTTGGTCCACTGTCATTTCTATGCTTGTCTAGACTCCAAATCTTGTATCCTCGGAGAATTTTTGTTATCTGTCTTTCTTATGCCTATACGTGAGCTGATGATGAAGCAGAAATATTTTTTGTGATCTGGGTATAATTTTCTACTTATTGTTGATGATATTAGCTACTGAAATCTTCTAGAATACTCGAATTCAAAATGGTTCAGCGGTCTTTGCATACTTAATCTTGTCCGTTCTCTAAAAAAGACTTTGAAGTTTTTCAGAAGTTTTCGCAATGATTCCGTACATAACTTCAGAATAGAATCGATTTTTACACGGGTTAATCTTGCTTGTATCCAGTCAACTCACACTACATCGTCATGCATTGAAATTGTGAACATGTGTAATGTCTGATCGTAACTGTGGAAAATCCTTTCATCATTCAGCGTTTTCGGCAATTCTACAAGAAAATATCCTTTACAATATTCTTGATCTCAGCCATCTGTGAGCTCTGTAAATGATCCTATATCTCAACCCTATTTATGATCTCTAGTCAACATGACCCATGATATTGAATACTGTCAACGTAACTGTAATCAAAGGAATCTACCCTGTCGATCTTTCCAGATACACTTTCATCACTACACCTACAGTGATCTCAATTTCAAAGAGCTCAGTCATCTGTTTGTCTATGAACATGTATAGAGAGAATATAAGGGTTGTGCACGCCTTTCAAAGGAC
Source organism: Eretmocerus hayati (assembly GCA_029851415.1). NCBI lineage: Eukaryota > Metazoa > Arthropoda > Insecta > Hymenoptera > Aphelinidae > Eretmocerus > Eretmocerus hayati. The sequence continues at coordinate 146,611,483 of CM056742.1, read as the reverse complement.
AATATCGAAAGATGGGCGTGAGAAGAGAAAACAGATGAATGGACTGTGAAGGAAAAGCAAATCCCTTAATTTGTCCTAATTAGCGTAAACCGGCTTTAACGAAGATTCCACTTTTACAGAATTAATTAAGGCGAACTTTTTTACGAGCTGCAGGCTCTCTCTTTCTCTTTCTTGCCCACAGTGCCCACACTGCGCCGTGGTACACTAGTATTCACCTCTCGACCGAAACACACTTACTCTCGTTAGAGAGCTCGGTGCACGGCTTATGGCGGTGGTGGCCCTTAGTGCAGTGCACAAGAGCTACCAAGTAAAAAAAAAATTGACGAGACAATGTGCAGGCCGACAAAGACGACCCGGGTAATAATACATGCGAGCTTGTTTTTTTTCCCCAGACAAACGTCGTTTGAATTTGATTAGATTCTCAAAATTTTTTGGATTCTTAATCTTGCGTGTATACAAAGGATGATAAGAGACTGATGAAAGTTCAGGATAGATGGTGAAGGGGTGTTTGAAGTATCTTGACTGAATTGTTCTAGGGATTTTTCATCAAATAAGGGGTATTGTAAATGAAATCATATTCAATTTCAAAATTCAAGGAATTGCCCTCTAGAAACTTGAATGATAATTATGATGCAAATTATAGCTGCACTCCTTGATTTAAAAATTATCATAATTTACTCAATGATACATGATTGAATGCGCCGAATAAATGCAGTTATTGTATGCGATTCCTTAATATTAATGATAAGCTAATCTCGTGGATTTTAATTCTTCTGTTACAGGTAAGACCACATCTCACAGGCCTGTTAATTCATGAATATTTTCCGAAAGCATACAGTTGGTGAGTCTACTATCAATTTTACCTTTAAAATTTAAGGTCACACTTTGTCCCTCCACCTTCCAGAAATCGGTCTTGGTTATCTTTTATGGCCGTGAATGATTGCCATGAAAATTTACCATGATTGAAGTGATCAATGCTTCCTTGTTGATAATTTGATCATCCCATTAGATGAACGTTCGATGCTCGTCGGTTTTGAACTTCCCTTCAGATGATACGAACGATTATGCTTGCAAATCTTTGGAATTGCGAATATGATCGCGAGTACTTATTGCGAAATCTATGGAGGCAATGGAAGTATCTGTACAGTTTTGTTGAATCTCACGGGTTCTGTTCATTCAAAATAGTGAGTGCATGTGTGGACAACGTGACCTTTCTAAAGAAGAGTTGGAAAGGATTTTCAAGATCTGTCGGGGCGAGGTGTTCTTAAGTAACCTCGAAGCCTATACTAGTGTGGATCGATCGTGTGGAAAGGAAAATGGGTTTTCAATTAACACTCACTTGATATATAATAAAAATAAAGTATCACTGTATTTCCGATAAAAGTTGTGGAACAGAAGGTAAAAAGATGAGTCGCGGAGAATCGCGTTCGCGGCGCTGGATTGAAAATTGGGAGTAAAACTATTGTAAGAAAAAAAGGAATTGATTGTCGCAGGCGGGCACCGGCGTGATCGCGAGACAGAACGGACGCGATGACGCTCGAGCCGCAAATCTTGCGTATTCGCAGACCAATGGCTAAGTACCGCATGTCGAGCAATGATGACAGCTCGGCAAGGAGGATTCGAGTCGTTGCACTGGTCGCCTGATTCAATTTCGGACAATAAGGTGAAAATATTAACTCGCGTGAGAACAAGGAGAAGAAAGGCAACGACCGAGCACGTCAAGCCGGTCAGTTTCTATGGATATAGATCTATCAATATAGATATATAATACACACGAACAAGATCCACATGAATTTTGCTTCAAGTGGAAGAGGGTTCAATTCACATATCTGACGGGAGCCTGAGATAGCCATGTTGAATATTCTCGGGAGATAGACTGGAATACGTTCTATTGATATTTCGAGTTTCATTAAACCAAACCACATGGAATTTGGGATGAATCAATCAAGTGTATGTCAGAACTGCGCCATAAACAGAGATTCCATAAAAATGAAAAAACAAGTCTAGTATGTCGGCAAACTTCCCTTGAACCATATCACGAATCTCCATTTAACAATGAACTGAAGACTCTTGAATTATTTGCATGTAAACTTTTCGACGCTGGAAATCGCGAGTTTCAACTCATCAGTTGAATCGCAATCTGTTTTGGAAGTTGTGAGCAAAAAGGTACGCAATTGCGAAGCCTTGATTCTCCGTGTAATCAATTATCGTACATCAGATCCCGATTGCATAACAGATTTAATCAAAGTGACAAGGACGATGCCACGGCTGTACGCACGCAGCTCGTAACACAATCATTAGCCGATTCTTACACAAAAGAGCTTTCGAAAATTTGATATTATCACGTGACGCTTTCAGAGAATTGCAAACTGAAATTGTTGATTGAACAGTCGGTTACTTAGAATTTTGTCCCTTATTTTTCATACCCATTGACGAATCTGTGGTTGTTTCTGCGTTACATCTTATCGTCAAAGATCACACATTTTTCAACCAGTGTCAGAATCCAGAGGACGTTGTCACCAAATTCTTGATTCTTCATTATTTTAAAAACTTGAATTTCACCACAAAAGATTCAGAAGTTGATCGACTGGTTTTGACGAGCAAGGAGAGACTCAAATCATCGATTCGATATCTCTCAGTCTCACGTGAAGAGCTGATACGATTCGTGACGCTATTACTTTCATCGTGGGACCAGAAATACATTTTGCAGATCTAAATCTACTAGGAAATTATGAATGACTGAACTATCGATAATGGCGGAATCGAACACAAATTAGCAGTAGTAACAATACTCAAGTCCTCCATAGTTTTTTAGTAGATTTAGATCTGCAAAATGTATTTCTGGTCTCATGCATGATGAAAGTAACAAAGGCACAAATTGTGTCAGCTCTTCATGTGAGATCGAGATGTATCGAATCGATAATTTGAATCTCTTCTTGTTCGTCAAAATCGGTCGATCAACTTCTGAATCCAACAAGTTGGATTACGAGCTATCAAACTCCTCTGTTCGCCACACAATTTTTGGTCACCCCAAGATCACCGCTTGTCAAGCTATTAGACTTGCGCCATCCAATTACCACTCGTCCTCTCAATTCTTCGTATCCCTCATTCACCTTGAGTCTGCCATAATCTAAAACGATCACGTGCTACCAAGCTGTCTCGCAAGCTCTTCCTTACCCCACTACCATCCTTTAGTCTCTACTTTGCGTGTGCTATAACCACAGTTATCCTTCCGTGACTCTCATTCTCTTTCACCCACTATTTATAAGTCTCGTTTACCACCACCACCACAATAATATTCTGTCCTTTTCACATCCCTTTCCTATACCTACCACCACCATCACCCTTAGAATGTATATCTCTCACTCTGTCTGCTGATGTTATTGTACAAACTCTCGGAGAACCACCCTTTTCAACCATCGTCGAGACCAGGTCGTTATTTAGTTGTGTCTGCACGTGTTGTTGTACTCGGTAGTAGTGCTGTCGAATAAGTCAATGGTGGTCCTCGGAATTAGACACCATAGAGTCTGAGTATACTATCAAGATATATACATTGCGATAATGTCGCAACAGCGTTCAAAGTTGAACAGAGTCAGCCAAGCTCACTCGAGAGGAGGACGACGAAGCTTCCGAAAGGACAAAGTAGCGCGTGTGTGCATCATCGAGTGGCTTCCTTTAATATTTGCTGCAGTGCCCTCTCCTGTGTGTGTGTGTGTGTGTGTGTTTCTGACCCTACACGATATGTATGTACTACTTGGTAGAGCCCTCACATCGTCGTTTACAAAGGACTCTAAGAGAGAATGGAAAATATATAGTGTATATAGTGTCCCCAAAAGGGCCTGCTTCCGAGTTTGAAGTTCAGTTAGCGACGAGACTACCGTGTATACCTACTTCTTCACGATGTATGTAAGCGCCCTTTGGATGACTTCGCTTTGGTGAACTTTGAGGGTGTACAATCTATCTATGTGGTTATGTCGACGTATTATGGCAAACACAGAGTTTCGTGCAATGTCGTTAGCCATGTTTGTCAAGTGTTATCGAGTCGGGCGTGCACGGGTTAGGATTTTTTTTTTCAAGTGCTCGCTTGTGAATGTGAAGATTTTCACGGTCTCATGGCTCACGATCATACTAGAGCTATCAACCTCAACCAAACTTCTCAAAATAATGAAGAGAAACAACTTCAATTCATGACTCACAGGAAAATTGTGTATGTGACAGAGTTTGTTGATGTGACGACGGTTCGGTGGACAGTTTGAATTTTTACATCCTATTATCCTTCAGAGAATTTTTCCTTGGGTTACAATCCTCAGCAAACATTTCAGAGCTTTTCTCATTTTTTTTACTTCGTTATCTTCCAAAATAACTACTTTAAATCGACCATCCTGAGTACTGGTCAATGAAATGATCTCTACAGAATAATTATTCTGTGTTATCATTCCTGTTTAGGTCTGGTCTTTAAATCTTTGGTTGGAAAACAAATTAAAAATTTAAATATAATCCTCTCTAAATTTAATTTTTTCCGTTAATTTGATGAATTTTTATTCCACTTTGGAGACGAGCCTCTCAGCTGCAGTCAAACGCCGTACAAAAGTTTCTAAAAATTTCCCGAATGATCATTCGAAAAATACAAAATATATCGCCCCCTGTCTTGTGCACTTCCATCATCGCATATACGATTTCAAAAATGCCGATTCGACTTGACACACGGAGTCGTTGCAGACATCCTCGCCGTCGATCACGTGGCTATATTTGCTTCTACCACTGCTTGAAGATGAGTTACGCCGCTATATCCTTGTGGTAAAGAAAAATCCAGGAGTTGTCAGATGAAGCAGAAAACGCGTCAGTGTCAGAAGTGAGAGCTCGAAAAAGGTAGAAATACCTCGCAAGTTCTAAGAAAATAACACCTGCTTGACTATACTATTTCTGCACTCGTGAATTTTCTACCATCAATTCTTGCGCGATGACGCGGGTTATTGGCACACGGAGAAGATTTGTATTGAGAAGCCCGACTGTATGGATCAATATATAGTGATTGAAAGAAATAGCTTTACTATATCGGCTGTGTCAATAATAGTGGCTCAGGGTAGCTCAGGGTGCGAGTGTTGCGCTTGTGATAAAGTGGCTGAATGATGTTCGGTGGTTTTGGGATTTTGTATTTTGAGATAATTTTCTCATACACGCTTGATGGAACTTTTCAGTCCATTTTATGAGATTAACTTCATTTTAGCACTCAGGATTTGAATATGTTTCAAAAGTACAGATTAATGTGATTATTCACGATTCATGTAATGCTACAGCAATCGAATTTCGCATCAGTGGAAATGTTAATGAATCGCTGAGCAAAATTAGTGCGAAAATCACGCGCAAATTTTGGAAATTTTCCAATTTAATAACAATCCTCAAGACAATACTATATGCACCTAATTGGAATAATTATGAGCTCCAAAGTAAGAGCTTGGCGGAAATTGCTTGGTTTTGTGCGGTATTGATGCACATGATAATACCGTTCACACGCGCACACAAAAACTCACGCTCCTGTCAAATGACCCTTTTCATGTATTTTCGCTTCATCTGAGTAATCCCGCGTTCTAAATATTTTCATCGCAATAATTTCTCAGAGATGAAAACCCCTCACTCGAGTATTCGAAAAATTGCGAGTACGTATAACAGAACGGCAAAAAAATGATTTTAAAGGTCACTAAGAAGCGCGCCATCAGCCTTGCTCTATTTCTTCTTAGTTTTCTCTCAAATGTAGGTACCGCTCAAAGCAGGTCTGCTCAAAGCTCTTTTCGTTAAAGAATCTCCGCCGCTCGTTCATTCGTCTAGGTATATAAGTATACTTCTTCTATACCAGAGAGTGAATTTTCATCCGCACTAAAAGTATACGAGGTGGTCCAAAATGTCATCAAGGGCGCGCTTTACGAATTCACAAACGCTGGGTGAAAAAAAAACACTCGAAATTTTTCTTTTTCACCTCGTCAATGCGAACTCACCGGCGCGGCGGGGCCGGCGTCTCCTTCATCTTTTACACGAGCTTCTAAACTATGAATGTACAAACACAGCAATAACATCAACACAACGACGAGCAGATTTCACACGGTTACAAAAGAAAACGAGATACACAAAACAGGGAAAGATATTGGTGAGTCGTTTGTCTTGTAAAAGGCTGCGATAATTACGTCGCATTAACAAATGGTTTTTGAATAGGACACGCGTTCCCGCGCTGATGGCGATGACACGTGTGTAAAACTATACATATTGGGAATTTTCAAAGAGGTTGCATAGACTTTCGAACGAGAAATAAATAACCTGGCAAAGTTCGATCAATACAACCGGTTTGCCCCCGGCATTAACGACATCGAGCGTCAAAAGCCTCACTGTTCTCGCGGGCTCGTGTCATTTTCGTTCCTCGGCGATTTTCGCATCATTAACACAAATGACCGTCTCACCGAAATGATATAACCTGTATATCTTTAACTTGAAATTCAAGCGAATTTTTCAGATGCTAATTCTCTTGTCTTATAATCACATCAAAGTAATTGCAGCCATTTGATTGTAATTTCACGATCATTTTTATCTGTACAAATCCAGCTCGTTTCTTTTTACGGGTTGATGGTGTTCTAAGAACCGCTACTCTCATTAAATAACATAACGAGTGTTAAGCTTTAACATCGTTCAGAATGTAAATTTTGTGATTTTGTTTTACATCATTGATAACCTTTTCCAGGATAAATTGCATCTCTCGTTAGTGATTGGCGCGGGCAGAATTCTACTCTCAACGTGATCAATGCGTAATTTGTTTCAGAGTTCATCAGATCACCGAAATTTGTTATTCTTTTGATCAGTGTGATATCAACAGTTCAGTTTTCATATCTTGTCCAATTTTGCCTCACAGGAATTAAGGTCAAAATATTCATCCATGTACGCTAAACATTGACAATACTCTCTTCATCCCTGTTGGTCTTTGTCAGTTTCAATCCTCCGATTATATATGTTCAAAATATTGTCTTTGAAATATAAATAAGAAAGTTTTCGATTTCTAGGTTCCTATCAGCGTGATCTTTCTCTCAAGTTTTTATTGTGAGATGATCACTCTGATACCGTTATTCTTTTTTTTAACGTTTCCATCTTGCTGCAACTATGGTATCCACCAACAAAATTCTATAATCGTTCTTATCGAGTACTGGAACCCTTTTGTTGAAATTCTCAAAAAAATAGGGTTACGAGAATCGAATGATTCCATCGCGCTTTACATAGAAAAATGAAAAAACTCGTCCTATTGACCCAAATTTGATCGACAAACCAAAAATTTCTATTTTCCAAATGAAGTCCATCTTGTTCAAGGGATGATTACTGATTAGATTGACCTCCTCATTCTGAACAGCGATCACAGTGATCTTCCTGTGAGTATCAGATTGGTGAATAGAAATATTCCTCTCGTGGATATTTGAGTTGAAACATACCAGTATCTTAGAAATGTAAGGCAAGTGTGACCATTTTGCCCCCATTAAACCATTTTTTCAGCAACTCTGGCTTACCTCTATATTTTCTAACGTGCTTCAGCCCATTCAAAAGCCTGTCGCAAGACCTTTAAAATGAGCTATAGTACATTTAATCTTGACGAACTGGAGCCGAGTTGTTTTAATTTTCCCTAAAAGGTAATTTTGAGACTTCTCGAAAGAGTGTACCCAACTTGAGCCCATCATTTATAACTACCCTAGTAAAAATAAGTGCCTCATGAACATATATGAACATGTTCCTAGCCGAACTGTGGTCATTTATGACCATCTATGACCTCAGAAAATATTATGTCTCCATGGTTAGTCATAGGTACACGAAGCCAACTCGTACATGGCCGTAGGGTGTTGTAATCAAGTGGTAGTACATGACATTTTTAATATCGGATGGAGTCAGTTAGTTGGAGCCCCAAGCGCGCTTATTTCGAAGCTTCGGATTGAGAAAGATCTCGAGTTGGCAATGAAGTGCTTCATTTCCGACATGAATTCCTAGGATCAAGTATGGAGACCAATGACGACCTATGACTCCGGCCTCATGGTCAGAGGTAGTCATATATGACTATATTCCGGTCGGGAACATGTTCATATATGATCATGAGGCACTTATTTTTAATAGGGTATGTAAATTGGCGGTAAAGTGCATAAAATCCCACTTGACGCCATTGTCAAACACAATGTACGACCTATTATGACGTGATAAACTCATTCTGAATTTTGAAGAAAAGTCGTACTACAAGCCGTTTTGAGATAACCATATAGGTGCTGTTGGGTACACTCCGAAATCGGCCTCCTTGTTTCACAATTTATTTTCGTGTTTTGCACATAAAATAGCTTCAAATCAAATTTTTGCAACGCTGAGAACCGGGTTTCGAAGGTGTCGAAGAAAGAAGTCGAATGCATAACAGTACGTTAGAATTAATGGAACTAGAAAAATTCGGCACCGGTTTTACTGAACGCAATTTCCTCGATGATTTTTTAGCTGCACAGACATGAAGAATGGAAAAATCACTCAATATTTTCTGGGCAACCCAGAAATTATTCGGGGCCATTTCAATGAATGAGTTTCTCATTTTAACATAGCAAAGGTAAAAAAAAGTTTGAGGTAAGGTGAGCGAAAGTCCATTCCTGGGATCGGCATGTGGGAGCAAGTTGGGCACAAAAGGCATGTTGGGTACATCACTTACCTTGTGACTAATTCATCGCAAATGATGTCCATCATCTCGTCTACGAAATGAATGTCTTCTCAATTACAATCACGAAAGCCCTTTGTTTCAGGCAAAGATTTTATATGTTTGATGTGCGTTCTTGTGCACAAAGATAATCCCTAAGAGAAATCATGAACCTACGTCGTCGTGTCAAACACATTCTGTCCTGAGGGCAACAGCCGTACAATCCGCCTTTTCGCATTATATTTCTACTGGTACGGAGGTTACGCAATATCTGCGACTGACGTAACTTGAAGTACTATCGATTCATACCGTTCATCCTTTCTTGCAAATTATTAAAACTTCCTCCGAATTTTTTTTTTTACTTTATAAAGACACGTTTGTACGAATCCAAATTGTAATTTTTTGGATCATCACAGACTCTTTGCGCAAGATTAAAAAATATACGACCCAAACAATAAAATTTCAAGCTAGTTATACTCATTACTTTTTACAGTGTCAATCTTTTCTCGAATATTCTAAACAAGTTTTAACGGTTTTGGGACTAGAATCAGTATGTATGTACATCGAAGTTGATGTGAATAATTTTTCTGAAGATAATGAGAAAAACAGCCAACGAGTTGCGGGAAATTCATATTTTAGCATCATGATATGCACCACCACCAAGACTATTCAAAAGTCTCATCTGATTTGCATCTTGATTGAGCAATCGGAACAGGACAGCTTCATTACTCGCGCCGATACTGTTGTCGAACACATCTTTTTTCTCAATACTAATCCGTGTGCATAGAATTATTTTAAATGAAATGCAAAGTGATAGACTCCAAATCATTTGGTACTGAATCATTACTCATGTATTTCGAATTGTGATCACTTTATTACAGAAAGATGAATTATTCGATTTGATAGACACACATAGGGAGTAAATATCTCAAACTTGATGTGTTTCAGTGTCTTATCGTGAGTAACCCAAATCGTCTTGTAACATTTCACCAATAACAAGGTCATGACAATTTGCATTGATGAATAAGCTGATCATTTGTTGCTAATTAAAACTTTCTATTACCCATGCCTAAAAAAAATGTCACTAATCTTTTAAAAATTGGTACTCTGCTTTAAACCAGTGTCGAAAAATCTTCCAAAAACTCATATCAATGCCAAACATCAGTGACTCATCACCCTGCTTTATGACTTGAAAACGATAAGTACGGAGCACCTGTGAAACTCAATTATCGTTACATAAGGCCACATTCCGGCCGACCAAAGGCCATTTGACGTTCGTGAGCCGACGAAAGAAATAGATAGATATTCAGACAAGCCGAGATAGATAGATACACAGATACTTATTCACAATAGCATATAACACAGTCAAACAGCGACAGATAAACAGAAGATGACAAGAAGCACCTGTGTGCCATGCGGCCGTAACTCTCTTAATGCTTCTGACAGTAGTAGTCGCACACTAGTCGCATTGAATCGTATACGAAATGGAGCGCGTTCGCGATCGCGTTGATCGTTGAAACGATACTTGTTCAACGGATAATTATTTTGTACGGCTACAACAATCAGTTTTCCGTGTTCTGCAATATTGTTTTTCTAGTGGGTTATTGTGGTTCTCGTTTCATCAAGTGTGGTGTTTTTTTCATCAAAAGTGGCCAAGTTTTGTGTGAGTGGGCTCGTGAGTGGACCAGTGGCTAAATCAGGTCTGAATTTTGACGAATCCCGAGCGAAAAACTTCAAATGAGCATTACACATAGAGTGCTAAATTCTTCTCACGATATCGAATATCTCCGAGTTCTGTAACATACATTCTTTATTTAAAATATTCTTATATCTTACTTGGCCAGCTGCTGAAGTTTCAATCCATGCAGCCTGAAAAATGTTTGGAATTTATTACGCAAGAAGAAATTACTGGGGGAAAAAATTATCAGTTTTACATCAAACTCATCCGGTATTCGGCGTAAAATAGTGAAGTTTGATGAATTTGCTTCGAAAATTCTCGAAATACTCGACTTCGCGCTCTCATCGAATATCTTTGAAAAAGAATTTCATTCGCCCCAATAAAACTCCCCGAAAGAAGAAAAGCATTAGCCGTGAGCTTTGCATGGTCATACATATAGTTTTGAAGTATATGAAGAAAGCATATATCTGTATCTCGGTCTTGATCCTTCCATGGCTCTTTTTTTTCATTTCGTGTTTTATCCCAGTCTCTTTTTATTCCCATAGCGTTCGTTGTATAGAGACGGGGATACGATAGTGCATTCGGTTGCACTTTTCGCGCCCACGCAGCTCAGTTAGTGAGCAAAAGCCAGCTAACATCATGTGAGCACGGCTACCATCGATAAGGCACATATTCTCTCTGAAAACCAGGAACACGTGATACCAGCGTTGTTATATTCCCATATTATACCCGGACTCTCACGAGCGACGTTGTTCCTATTTTTTTTTTTTTTCGTCCAGGACAGGCTTTGTTCGAATATAACAGGTGTGAAGAAAAGGTTACATTTACTTTATACGTCGATCCTTGATTTAATGAATTTTTTGTGGTCGAATTTTTGAAATAATTTATAGGGAAAGACCGCGAATTGATTCATTTCGTTGATGGAATTTTTTTCATTGAAACTTTCTGATAACGAAAAGGATAATTTTAGTCCGATCAAATTCTTGTGATATTGAATGATGCGAGCACACATAGTAAACATTTTGTTTCAAGTATTGATACGAGGATCAATTCTTACTCGGGTGCCAAACATTTTTCTCGGTCACTGATTTACGAGCCCTTCGTCAATAGAAATTACTTTGGATTATATGAGGAAATGATCAAGCTCGAGATTCGTTCTCAATGATCGCTCAACTTAGGCTTATTTTCAAAGCCATTGCTAGAATTTACACGTATCAATCATTTGCAGATCAAAATGGAAACATGATTTAGTGAATTTCCTACTAATTTTGAATTCAACCATTTTGACTAGGATTAACATTTCGAAATTTCCTTGAGGATTCCCTACATATAAGCTCTTGCCAGACATGTCTGATCAATACCTGAACACAGACTTTTGTTTTCTAAATTTTTTTTTAATGGTTCCATGGTGCATTTTTTAGACTACGAGTGAGCTGAAATCAGTCAAAATATATTTAGTGTACACAAGTAACATTAGTGGGATTGTGAGATAAGAGTCGCAATGGCGGAAGCCAGTTTGTCAAATATGATGAAACTCATTAAGAAGTAATTAAAATTGACCTTGAGACGAGTAGACAGGAACCGGAATACACGATGACGAAAACTGTACGGTCGAGGCGTTCGATACTATTGATTTTCGAGCATCTACTGACAAGAATGACTTCTAATCATAAACCCATTTAATGTTATCATCATGCATACTTGTAATCGTAGATTGTATTCGCGTTTTGCTTGAGCCCACTGTCACATGTATTGTTTGTAAATGTTTCGATCTATCTATCCAGGCGCTTATTTAAAAAACTGGATATTTGAATGAGCCGTTTGTTGGACCGTCCAAAATCATTCAACAATTTCTCAGATACAGGTTCGAATGAATACAGTATCTCATGATACTTTTTTCCATTTTCTTCGCATATCAACATCTCTATGTGATTAGAACTTTTGCAAACTGAAGACAGCAGCCAAAATTTGGCTTATTTGAATCATTGTTCATATCTCTCAGAATAATTCATGACGTCCTTGAACTCACTCCTTCGGAAAAATTGCACCGGCCCAAACCTACACCGATCGAAACATTTCTCAATAATTCTCAAGTACTTTAACCAAATAATGTGTTACAGTCACTTCACCTTGTGTTCAGAAAACACAGTACGCAAGAGCCTTATAATCTTTTACCCACAACATACACCGAACAAAGATAGAAAAACTGGCCTACACAGTATACCGTTATCAGTACGTCGTCTCCAATTCACCTATCGACTTTTCCACAGTCGAGTTTTGGTCCTCTTGTTCTCCTTCCTTCGGTAGCAGATATATAGCATAGTAGCGTCTGCAACGGCAGCAGAAGCTTTACTCCTGTAATTTCTTTTGGGTCTCCACCACCGCGCCGGGCTGGCCGCCTCCGCCACCGCGTCGTAACTTACCTATAACCAACCGGTATGGCACCAGCTCGAGCTTTGGAGGCGTCCCGTGGCAAAGGTCCAACACCAGATAGTCTGGATTCAATTAGCTGCAGCGACGACGACGACGACGACGACGACGACAACGACGCGACTTTACCAGACTTTCTGTATGTGTACACCTACTTCATTGCCAATGGCGCGTTGTTGAAATGGGCTCGGTGCCTCATCCTTAGTTATATTTCAGAGGGAAACGACTCTAACAAGACAATTAGCCATGTCGACAAGTGATGGCTCTATGATGAGGGCAATATATTTTTCGTTCACTGCATCGTGTGGACACATTTGGCTCTGTAGATGGTATTCCATTTGTAGTATTTGGGGAACCAATTGGTCTGTTCATCATCAGAGTTGACAAACTACTACTCTTCTGGAAATCTATCAGGTCCTCTGACGTTTTTTTGAAATAGTGATTGTCATTTTCAGAATAAGTCCTTTGGTTTCATATAGAAAATTAGTTAGTCCGATCAATTCTGAATAAGCTTCTTTCAGAGTTTGAATCCCATTAAAATTCTTGGATTCAGTAGCTTTAAAATTGCGAATAAGCTTACAATTAGTAGAGTCTGGTTTGGCACGGCCCAATCACTCCTCTCGTAAGAACTGTGCACTCAATTTCTTCCAGACACCCCCTCACCAGTATCGGCATAGAATTTGATTTTCCGCAGTTTTTCTTTTACTTTTTTTTTGCACAGCTGATACAAAAATAGTGGCCAACACTCACTCGGGGTGGTTATTTCTCATTCTCGAGATACTTCTGACCCTCGCCTTCGGCTCTGGACAGAAGTTGAGTCGGTGGGGGTCTGGGAGAGCGATCTCATGCAAAATTTTCGCCGACCCCTCCCCCCCCCCCCCGTGGATCCGACCAAACTTCTCTTTTTGGCCTGGTTCAAACATTCAAAGATTAGTAAGACACGGATGGTTTATCGTAAGCCTAGTTTAATCAAAATTCAATTTCCAAAAATGCAGTGAACTGAATTTTCAAATTTTCAAATTCATTGTCGCGATCTTGCCTTTCGTCATGACTTATACTCATCGAAGCGTACATTGAATTGCACGAATGTGTTCAAAAACTCAATACATATAAGAGTACTCTTGTGAATTCGCTGTCGCGGTTGAAAATAAAAAGAGTAGCATTACCCACCTACCTACGTAGCACTTGCGAAGTTGCTCGTGTGTTAACGCTGACACGGTTTCACTCTTCGCCATCGTTATGGTCGAATATTATTATATTCTTCCGATATTTCATCCCTTCCTTCTCACTTCGACATTCTCTCAATTCTTTACCTTCTCAAACCTTAGACTCTTTATTCTCTCTTGATTTCTGCACCCTTCACTTCAGCCCGTGGCAAGAGTGTAAATGTGTCAAGTGCACACGTCTAACCGAGAAATTCTTATCAGTAGAACCCGAGAAACCAGATTGTCGTTAATTGCACCATCAAAAAGTTGATGGAAGTATCAATCTATATCTGTGTATTTTTCACCGGTTTTTGGATGATTTCTTTTTTATTCAGTTATTTGAAGAAGCTATTAAATGCTTGGAACTATGAATGTGAGTCAAGTATATTAAGGCCAGTCCGTAGTGCTTACACTTGCTCACTACTCCATAGATGGCGCCACGGTGATTTGGATAGCGTAATTCCAACAATATTTAATTTTTAAATAGTTGCAATCACTTTTCGGACCAAATCATTCAGTCAGCGAGTTTCCCAATAAAATTTCCAATCGTTTGAGCTTTGTTGCGTCTCAAAATTCGTGATATATTTTGCGAGATTTGGCAAATGGCAATCGTGCATGACAGCGTGGTTCCTACGATGAGGCAGCCCAGCTCAAGATTGCAGATTTCCAAGTCCTGCAAAATATATTACAAATTTTGAGACGCAACAAAGCTCAAATGATTGGAAATTTCATTGGGAAGCGCACTGACTCAATGATTTGATCCGAAAAGTGTTTGCAATTATTTAAAAATTAGATATTGTTTGAAAACCTGCATGTACTCCGGTGCGTGTCCGGTTGCGGTATTGCGGGGACTACGGACTGGCCTTAATGGAACAAATTACCACTAACGTTTCCACCACTTGATCATGCATCGGAAATTCCATTTGGTCCACACTGAAAATGATTCAATATTTCTCGAAATCTCAGAAATGAAAAATTACTGGGAAAAATTAGAAAGTCTGGTATACCTCTTGATCGTGAATATTCGTATCATCAAACGAGAGTTCGCGTATGTACAATCACCTCCACCCAACAACTCTGAACTTTCATCTTTCCTATCCCGTCAAAAAACCATTTTTCATCGTGTTATTATTTTCGTGCAAGACGCTCGCAAACTTGTTCTCAGGTGATATTATTCAAATCGCAAAATGTGCAAGAACTCTCTCAGCTCTCAGCTATATTGCAACCACGAAAATTTCCGCATCTAGAACGGCTAAAAATCCCCGAAGCAAAGCGAAAAAGTCGAGTTGAATGCCAAAAGGAAGAAAGAATCCTATAGCTCGAGACGACACATGTCGTGTGGTAGCCCGCAAACTTTGGTTCGTCATTTAGCTTAGTCCACCTTGCAATTTTTCTCTTTTGCGTCTTCTTTTTCCGCTTTTCTATAAGAACGAACAAAACCGTGGATCGTCAGAATCGCGCTACAACTTCCAAAGCTGATGATTTCAAGTTTTCTTTCAGCAAGTTGTTTTCATCTCGTCACCTATATAAGCAACTAGAAAAACTTTCATAACAACTTCATCTGAAGCTTGCTTTTCTGCTTCCTTACTCTGCCAATTCATGCTCATTTTATATCCAACGATCGTCTATCACTCATGAAAGTATAGGCTTTTAAAATTATTCGGCTCTTGTGGCGTTTCAAAATTTGAAATTGAATGTTCTGAATTCGAACGCGTTAATCTTCATCGGAAAAATTCACAGAGAATATGTGCTGTCTTCTTACCGTACGATTCACAGATTAATCCAACTCACCTCAGAGCAAGTAGTATAATTCTTCAATAGTCAGACGTAAGGGTTTTGAGAATTTTATTATTGAAATCATTTGCTGAAGAACTTAAGATATCTCTTGAATTGGTGAAATTTGAAATTTTCTGAAGCGCGCAACAACTTATCTCGGTTGAATCAAATTAGTTGAATCGCAAATCCATTTCATATTCTTTACAATGTAATACATCATGAAGATGCTGTAATCACGTTAATGGCTTTCTATCCAATCGGTATACGAGTGAATCGTGAATAAGAATTTGGTTGCTGTTTCAAAAAAGTTTGGTACATTTTCATTCGGCGCTTGATTTTACGTGCGAATAATAACTTTCGAGTGCAAACTTTTCACATTCTGCTATATTCTCTTTCTCACTTTATACCTCTGTCTTTCTCCCTTGCTTCCTAGTCATACCGCAATAGACGAAGTTTTGAATAATATCTCCACAACATCGTAACTTCCATCTAGCTTGCCTGCGGCTGTACTTCCGCAAGGCTCAGTTGAGAGTTTAACTTGCTAAACCTTTTCTATTGCGGTACACCTGCATAATGCTCATCTCATCTTTAGAGACGATTATACATGATTAATTTGATGTTCAGAATAAGAGCATATGAAGCTTTAGTTATTACTTAAATTTACCTTCCTTATTATGAACTTTGAAATTCATGTCATCTTATAAACTTTACTGTGTACTTTAATTTTAAGTTTTCTTGAACTACCACCTCATTTCGATGTAGATGAATTTTCACTATGTCGTGAGGCTATAGTCTATATTAATTACATTGTGAGAGGTGTGATAAGTTGAATCGTAGTATGTACAATCATTGTACACACAAAATTTGTCCATCAATTGTTGAGTGAAGTTTTTTTTACCCGATTCCAGAAAAATTTTGGATTTGACTCGTCGGTACTCAATTGGTCTGTCTGACGAATGAATCAATGGTTGTTATTTCACCTGAACATTCGACTCTTTCTTGAAAATTTTTGAAATAAATGGACAAAATGTACTGCGTCTCCCGAAAAATATTCTAAAGTTCCATGAGTCAAAACTTTCGAAAGTCCCAGGATGGCCACAAACCATATGGCACAAATAATTACAATAACATGCTTATTCAAAGCTCAAACCTATTCTCTCAGCTTTTCTATTTGGAGCACGGAAGCTTATGCTGACAACGAATATATCGTGATTGGATTTCGGCGGTCCGATAATAAAATGTTGATGAGATAATCAGCCGAGCGATGCTAGTGTTTCGACGTAGTTTCCATTTCCCCACTTTGTGATAGCCTCTTTTATGCTCAATTCTTCCGCAATAAATTATTCGGTATGCGGCCAAAGCATGATCGTAATAATGATAGCATAATAAATTGCTTTTCGTGCGCTTTATGGTGTGCTTGGAGCGTGTGATATATATATATATATATATATATACACACACACGTTCCCGTTTGAGCATCAGCGTTTGTTGTATGTATGTTGCAATCGCGACATTTTAGGACTCGGGAGAGCCAACGACACGTTGAAAAATTTATACCACTCGAAGCTTTTGGGGAGTATGAATGCCTGATAAAGGCTTGTGTTGAGTATACTGTAATCACTGTCTACCTCTCTCTCAAACTGCTACAACAGTAAATTTCTCACATAAATTATTCTCTGCAAGGATTGCTGGTGCAAAATTTATTTACACGACAGAAAGAAATCACGGGAAAATCCAGAATTGATTTTGAAATCACGTTTTGTTTCGTTGTTCATTCTCGAATGATCATGCTTATCAAAAGTGACGAAAATGAATTTGTGATGGATTCCAGCTCAAAAGCCAAATGGAATCCACGAATCTCGGAAAAGAAGTTAGCTTCTGTTGTAAAAATCATTTTTAACCCCATAGCTAGAACTCAGAGCATCTGAAAACGGGTGCCTCGGGTGCATACATATTTTTTTAAACTGAGTTCACTTCTCTGGAGATTCTGATTAAGGGAAATGCACGTAGAATCTCATAAAATGTTTGGAAATGTCATGAGCGTCATGCTGAGATTTTTCATAATTTTGGTTATTTACAAGTGTTCCAGGGGTACGTCCTTGATCAAAGGAATGCTATTCATACCACTCGAAGATTCCGTAGACTCAAAAAGTCAGAAAACGTAAAATATTGTTCGTCATTTTTATCTATTTGAAAATTCATCCGGACGATGTTTTGAAAGTGGTATGGAAATGTGGAAACCGTTGATAAATCTCGAAAACCATATCAAACAGTCATGTAGATGGAAGCTTGATAGGCGTTGAATATTGATCCAAATGTACGAAATTCAATTTATTGTCCATTGGTCCTGCAAAACTCGCCGAGTTATAAAGGGTCGATCGGATCAATTACCTGGTGAAGCACTTGCTTATAAATAAGTTTGTATTGATTTTTCAGTTACCAGATTATCTGCAGGAATGACTCTCTGATGTACTTTTTCTAGGAATTTAGGTCTCGATTTTCACATCAATCTTGGCTGTATCTCTCAACCTAAAAACTGAAGTTCATGTAGGCTATGAATGCCGAATCTAATTTCAAAGCGTCCGAATAACACTCAATTTTCCGGATAACATAAATACCCGAAATTCGTATTCAATTTCGTAAAAATATCTTCCATCACACACCACGAGATAACCAACCCTCGATTCTCAATTCCCAACAATATCACACGATCTGTCGTGATTCACGAGTCGATTCGATAACGAACACCTTCACACATAGTAAAACAGTGTAATCGAATATATATATATATATATATATATATATATATATATATATATATATATATTCATCTCAAAATTCACCTAACGACCCAAAGCGAGCCATCGTGTAGTCGTCGTCGTTGCGGTACTGAAGTACCGACGACACCAGATCCAATATTGCGAATATAAAATCAAGCTTCGCAAGCACGAGTCCCCAAGCTTGGCTCTCCCACAGCCCGTACATCAGAAGTGCAAACGATATACAGAACCTCACAACGTCCGCTTTTCAAATATACTCCTATAGCGCGAATACCATATCCTTACCCTAGGTATGTAACGACGCGATGGTGAACCCTTAACGAGCCCTCTCTCAGTCTTTCTAGGTATCCTTTTTTCTTTTTTCTTCTTCTCGAAAAAGTGCGTTGCAGCGGAAATTTTGTGATTGCCTATAGTTTAGTAGGAAATACCAAGAGAGAGAGTAGAGGAGGTGACTTTTGAGACGTGCGATTGGTGCATAAATCGCATTATACACCAACGAATAATCGGCAAAGTCACGATAAAAAGAGTGAGAGGGAGGGTGAAAAATTCAAAAGGTTGAATCGTGGTCGATCGATGCTTGCGGGCCTCCCTATAGAGTCAAACCTGTGGTATAAAAGCAGCAGCAGCAGGAACCGAGCTCGAGAGCCATGCAAACTGATTCTAATTAAGGGAAAAAGCTGCAAAGTCAACGCCACTCAATTTTCACGTCCGCTTCTATGGATATTCGAGCTTTTTTCATTCGATCCTAGAATCGACGTTTTTTTTCATGAAATACGATGGACGAGACAGTCGGAGTCAGTCCAGTATCAAAGATCAGCTTCCCGAATGTTTCTCAACGGATAATCAAATTTGACATTGGATATCTTCGTATTTCTGTAATATTTTGTTTACTGTTCTTAGAAAAACTCTGGAATAATACCGAGTTTCTCTCATTTTGTTGAATTTTTTATCGAAATGAATTTCCAGGACCCCCAGGACACTTGTCCCCGCTTTGACAGGAAAAATTGAGAAATGGCGAAAAAATCAATAGAATCATGATTGTTTTCTGTTATTCTTTGATGCTCAGCCCTAATAGAATGAAAGCATTTCGTGTTTTTTTTTTTTATTTGTGAAACCTTACTAAGAGAAACAATTGATGGCGAGAGTATATCATTGCATAGTCGAGGTTGACTTCGATATAAAATGAAATTATGAATATTTTGCCGCAGGGCGACTTTTTACCCTTATCGGGTATTCCCTACAGACTTCAAATCCAATTTCAGAAGTAATTTCAAATCGAAACGTAAATAAATGCATCCACCGCAGTGCAAAGTGATTCAACGCATTATTTTTGTCGCAGTGGTTCGCTTACTCCAGCTGTTTTACAAATGTTGGGACACCGCATTGAGAATATCATTTCGCTTCAGATTCTCTCGGTAATGGTCAGACCGATATTTTAAAATATCAAGTACAAAAAATGAGCACAATATCACCGACCCATTAACATAATTTTACATAAAATCCTCTTTTAGAAATCCCTGAGACCATTACCGCCTCTTTTTTTTCACCACGCTTAAATCTGTAATTTCTTCTTTCTCAAGGGTTGAGAACGGAATTACCGTGATGCGTCATCAGTGTCTCTCTGTCTTGCGTTCACAACTCATCGGAGCCTCATTCCCAGTTCATTAACCGGAGAGCGTCTGGTACTTTTATGTTCTTCGCTCTAGATCCCCTTCTAGCCTTTTGTTGCAGCAATCAAACAAAGAAGATCTCAATCAAGAGGACGTGAATGACTCTCAAACTTCTCTTGCTCGTACGAGATTTTGCTTGATGAACCGCATTCCTCGTCCTTTCCTTTGTCATTCATCTCGTGACTTCCATTGCATTTTCCAGCCTTTGATGGATTTGTGGATGCTTCAAAGTCAAATCATTTGAGTATCTGTGTTTAGCAAAATGTAACCAAATTATGCTCAATATTTTGATAGCTCGACTCGATCTTCTCAAAATCAGAAATTGAAGAATTTTACCATTTGATATTTAATATTTAAGAAGGTTAATTTCTAGTTTTCAGTTTTTGATGCTATGGTAACTTAATGGTCAAAAAAGCAGTGGAACATTCTATCATCATTAATATTCATGTCGATGTTTATTTCATTGAGCTGTTTACTTTGTCCGTGGACTTGACATCTGTTGCACACAAGGCTGATTGTAATATGTCATTCTAATGAGAAATCAGGGTGTCTAGTAAATCTGGGAAACATAGAAAAAATCTGGGGAAAATATCTGAACCTGGAAAACCTGCAAAGAACAAAACGGCCGTTTTGAGCCCAAAAACTTGGAATTTCTGCGGTTCTGTCGCAAAACCTGGAAATTTTCATATCGCGTTCGAAGGAAAAAAGAAAAAGTCTGATCTGTCTCATGTTGCTAAGCAGTACCCCAAACGTATCAAAATAAAGTTGCTGTCTCCCTACAGTGGTATTTTGGAATAAGTATTTTCGTCCCCATTCTAAACTTATTGTAATCGAGTTGGTCGAGAAATTTTTTGACTCTGCATGAATGAACCCGAAGAATGACTTTTCGAACCTGGAAAACCTGAAAATCTGTTCCAGAATTTCACTAGACACCCTGAAAATACATCAGATAGAGTGCCAGAGCATTATGATCTGAATAAAAATATTGAAGCAAAAATCACTCCCTGAAATGTAATGAATGATAACTATTGGTCGTAATGTTCATGCCTCGCGTGTATGAGAATCAAAAACAAAGTTTCATCGTATTTCTGCAAAAGGTGATGACTACAAAATTAACGACGAGGAGAAAATGATAATACCGTCGGCAAAACCACTTGTCTACTGTTCACATACGTACCAGTTATATAAAAGATAATCGTAATTATCTAATTAAATTTTTAGGATAATTATCGAGACGATGGGACAAAATATTTTTCATCCCTCCTCATCATTCCAATTCAACTCTAAAATTGACAAGTTTTTCACTTTTTCCTATTGAGAATGACATCGCTCACCACTATTTGTTTTAAAACCAATAGCTGAATCTTTTTTCTTATTAAAGATACCTTCCTGTATCTGTGCCAGCGCTCCAACCAGATGAAAAAAAGTGATAAAGAGAGTGAGAATTTAAGCTCGGCTGCGGTATAAAGTGGCCATTTCATTCCAGTCAATATGTGCGCGCTTCAAATTTGGCGGAAAGCCCTCTCTCCCTCACGGTTGCTCCATATGGAATTGGGGAAGGAATCACGTTTCGCGTCATTAGGTACCCGTTCGACGGCAAGCTTGCCTTCGTTGATTAAAATCACTTACTGTTGCTGTGGCTCTCGATCGTTTCGAGAGTACGACTATACGACTACGAGCAGGAGGACGATCGGGACGAGTGGCAAATAGTCGTAAAAGAGAGTAATACTGTAAATGTGCCCCAGCTTCGACCGCAGCGAGAGCATTCATCCATTTTATCAGACAGACCCTGTCTGTCTCCTTCCTCTTTTCCTTCAATATATAGTAGGCAAAGCAACAGATACTCGATATTTACTTGATCTTTGGTTGTTTCTAGTTCTCAATACTATACTTAATGTTTCATCCGATATCTCGAATGATGAAAATCATCAGAATGAGGTTTCTCTTTTTTTCTAAATCGAAATCCAATACTGTCGAGTGCTGATATTGTGGTGGAAAAAATCGTGAAATTCGTGGCACGTGTAATAGGAAACCGATATTGGTTCAGGGAAAAATTAGCAGATGGTAGATTTTGGCTGTGGAAGCAGAAAATTAGGAATTCCGATTGGTCGTTTGAAAAAAAGAGTCTAAACTATGGCTGTCAACCATATGGGTAACGGGGGATTTCAGAGCACATTGTGCACTTGTGTCACTTGAGAAGACGGCATTATTGAAGATTTTTCAGATTGATCGTTTCCTCGCCATTCATAAGATGAAGATTTTTTTATTCTCTGAATGTTATCTCTTATTTCCGTCGTTACTTTACAGTCAATCAATACGTTCGCTGCGATCGCAGTTCTTTTTCTGTGGGCGGCGAGACCCACCCGTGGGTCCTACACAATGTTAAGTCCCATAAGACAAAAATCCGTAGCACACTGAGAGGGACTTGCGGGATCCACCAGTGGGTCCCGCCTGAGCGAACGTGTTGAAAATATCATTTTTGACACTTCATCTACTTCCAGCATCGACTGCATCGAAACCTCAAGTATAACTCGTAAGAATTCAAACCCTTCGAATAAATTTTTGTGCTTTAATGAAATCTTCGTTTCCCCTGCCCAAGTCATAATTCGTCATAGGATTCTGAATCGTCTATTTTTCATCAAGAGTGGTATTTTGCAATCAAAAAGGTGGTGTCTATCAGGTACCTTGTTCTTCCACTTACTCAACAAAAAAACTACGAATTAACGAGTAAACGACGAGTTTATCTGATTTTCCTGGTAAAATAACAAATCCTAACAAATTAAAAAATGAAATGGATGAAAAATCGCGCAAATCTCCATAGTTTCAGCTTCCATTGCTCGATCAGTCGACAACTTTACGCTTATCACTGGTATCGAGTAGTTAGATACAGCTCCGAATCCAGAGCCCCATCACGATGAAGCCAGCCTCGGTATAGCAGAAGCGGTCGTATCGCGTCTCCCGGAGCTTTAGCCAAAAGCTCCGATGCGGTAGCCACCTCTCGTCGCTTGGTTTGTCCACTATGTATATAGACATATCCCATCTACCTGAGGAAGCCATCAAAATTCTATCTATATATCGAGCATCGATTCGTCGCTCGCTCTTGCGCCGCAAATGATTACACTGTGGTCGTATCCTAACTGGCCGGTGGCAGTGGTGGTGGCAGAGCGAATAGTGTCCTCCCCTCAAAACCACTCCACCCCAAAACTGGCACTCGGACGGCCACAATCCGGCTCTCTTTGACCGCCAGCGTGTGACTCGGCATATTAGTTTATTAGCACACGCTATCAAAGAGAATGAGACACATATAGACATGGATTGGTTATGAGTATAGAAATGTAGTAGTATGGTAGTGGTGGTAATGGTGGATTCGAAAATCGGGAATGAATGCCTGCGGGCTCTGTGAACCGTTTCACAGGTGTTGCCCACGTTACCTGACATAGATATATAAATATATATATATATATATATATTTGTTGGCTAGTGCAATGAATTGCGCGATCGTCAGGCTGATTGGAGTGAGCGAGTGGAGCGTTATATTCGGAGGGTCACGCCCTCCCTCCCAATGCTTTGGGGATGCTGGGATACTCTTTGGTTAGGAGATTGTATGGAGTGGCTCGTTTGCCAAACGATTCGCTCGCGGCTGATTTGCTGGGTAAATATTGTGAGAATCGATGCGCAAGAGAGGGAGATCAGGTAGAGATCGTTATTAGCGCGCTATATGGGATTTCATTGATGCTAAATGAAGCTCTTTGGCGCGCAGCGATTTGTTTTCTGTGTCGAGAGGACCCTCATCGATGATACCGATTTTTGATCATTGTATCAGGGCAACGTATTATCTCCATCATGAATTCGGATTTTTGGTACTTGACGAGGCTCGATGATGCTTAATGATGATGAAGGCTAGAATGCATGATTTTCACACTCTCTCTGAGTATGGTTCTGGAAAAAAATCCGTCCTCCTTCAAATTTTGAAAACTTTGAAGTGTGCTTGAAAATCAATTGAAACACTAAAGGTAAATGATTAGAAATTTTCAAAAATCGTGAAAATAAACAAGTAGGTAGGGAATTTTCGAGTAGCGTGATTAGGATTTTGGCTTACTTTACATCAGCATCAGTCTCGAGTCTTTTCAGTTCACATTTTTTTGTCATCGCGCCCGTAACAAATTATATCATCAATAAAATCATTTCCATAATTGAACTACATGGCTTTGAACGAGGAGAAAAATTTTCAGTAGAAATTTTGTCTGGCATATAGTTGCAGGTTGTGAAATTATACGAAATTCGAAATCGATTTCGAAGTCATCCTCCTATTGTCACAATTTCGATCTTTCCCAAGACTCCTTCAATGGTCAGTTAGGTTTTAATGAAATCTCTCTTACCTCGGAGTTTCAGACCAATAAATTCAATTTCAAGTTTATGATTAATGGATTTGATTTGAAAAATGTGACAGAAGTCGTCTATACCTGAGCAAAAAAATATCAAATTTGAAACTAGCCTGAGCCAAACTCATAAAAAATCATTTATTCCCAAAATATTGAAAAACCTTACTCATCACGATCGCAAGGCCCGTTACAAATTGAATTTTTCAAAAAAAAAAAAAACAAAAAAAAAACGAGCTCGCAAAGCGTCCAAAATTTCATTCCCACTCGTGAATGAAAACGAAATTGAAATTCAATTTTTACGCATGTGATAACGAGAAGCCAGTGCCTCTATGAAAAGCCTACGCCGCGCCGCCGTACGCATGCCAACTATGCCAAGCCAAGCCATCACGATACGCGACACTACCACCAAATGTTATAGATGTATGATAATATCAAAATGGAGCATATTACAATCCATCAGAAGTTGAATTTTGCCGCGAAAAGCTGTCGCACAAGTGCTCACGTACATATATACCTACACACTCTCTCGGTTGGTGGCTTGCGAGGGGCCACATAAAGTTCATGAAGCGGGCAAATGCTCCCGCAGCGCGGCTTGGGCCAAATCTGTAAAACCGAGCACGTAATTTCGCGCGAGCTCTCTCGACTCTCTCTCTCTCTCTCTCTCTCTCTCTACTCGCACTTTTGGTATTATACGATGCAGTCGTAGCCCTACGCGCCATATGTAAAACCGCGATAGCCCGTACGCTACATCAGAGTCGGGAGGTTGAGGGTGGTGGCTACTCTTTACATAGGTATTTGTATGTATGTATGTGGTGTGGAGGTTCATATATATCAGAGTGGGTTACAACTCATCCCTCGTCCCACTTTTGCATCACATACAGCCCGCAGCGACTAATCAGTGACGGCCCGCACCGCGTATACTACCTATTTTATATACACTGAATCTCTTACCAAAGCTGTACTGACGCGTATACTCCTCTTTTTGCCTATTTATCGCCACTATACAGGTTTGTTTGCGTTGTAGGTATACTGCGAGAGGGTATATATATATATATATAGAATGAAACGATTGGATTTCAATAAGCAAA
This sequence comes from Eretmocerus hayati, assembly GCA_029851415.1. Classification (NCBI taxonomy): domain Eukaryota; kingdom Metazoa; phylum Arthropoda; class Insecta; order Hymenoptera; family Aphelinidae; genus Eretmocerus; species Eretmocerus hayati. Next base: position 146,585,788 of record CM056742.1, on the reverse strand, counting down.
CTCTGGATGAAAATTCATCGTTTGAGGGGTTATGAGATTTGCCTGGATTGTTCTATTTGCAGAGTCAATATTGATCAATGGTTTAAGAGGTGAAATGATTCGAGATCAATTTGGTACCGTTTTTGGTCTTTAGGCTATTATTTGTATAGCTGTGTACGAAAGTGGTTTTATTGACTTTTGACTGTTGAACTAAATTTTGAGAATTCTATCTGGATTTCGTAGAATTTTTTTGAGACAATGTGGTGAAAATTTTTGAATAAAATTTTGCCTTGGTAGTCAAATGAAAAAAACACCTAGTATGGGAGTAAATTAACTCATTCACTGCAAGCAGTAAGCTGACTATTGCAAACATGATTCTGTGAACTGTTTTCTGAGTTTACGAACACCTTATTTAATCTCCATGTGATATTCTGCATCTTTTGGATTCAATCAAAATGTAAAACAGCATTAAAGAATTTCGGCGCTCGAACCTTGTTTCCAACTCATTTCAAATTTCTTATTCTGCTTTTTCCGCAGAACTTGTTCAAAATGAAGCTTAGAATATGAAAATTTAGGGCTCCTCAATTCTCAGTAATGAAGTTTTCTTCAACTTTAGCATTACTTGGAGGAGGGAAGCTTCTCATACAAAATTTAATTGTTCTGTTCGAGTAATACATAATTTTCGAAATTTTCTTGTAATCTGTGATGAATATCGGGTTTTAACTTTATTGAAACTTGATCTATAAGCATCTGGTAGATATCTCTTTGCTCAAAAAAAAAAAAACAATTTTCAATCCTCCGCACGATTTGAAAATACATGAAAAACTCAACTGACCAAACTTTGAATTCTGCAATGTTGATTCAAACGTACTGGACTGGAGAATACACGGTCTAGAACTGACATCACGATTCGCGAAAGTGAGTTCTTGAGGGTGAAAAGCTTTCAGTGTCAACAGAAAGTGCTAGATGGCAACTGGAATATCTGCAAACGGGGTTTCCGAGCTAACGCCCGGGGTCTAGTTGCTTGTCAAGTTTGATCGAATTATCGCTTGGACGCATACGGTCGAACTGAAAATACCAACTTTTTTTCGATAGTCACGTAATCTCCTTATATTCTGAGAGTATCAAAATTCCTAGCAAAATTGGAAAACTATTACACGTACTGAAATCTGATACAACTTTTCTCTTTGCCATTCCTGGATGTAGTTGATATTAGTTTATATGAGATCCAGCAAATTTTGGATTTCCAACTTTTCATAAAATTATTGAGTAACAATTTTGGATCCAAGAATTCGGCGTGGATATAACTGAAAGTAGTTGAAATTGACTGTGGAATTAATTACCTTGATGAATTTTTAATGGAAATGTAAAGAAATTCCAGCTTCACGAAGCAACGATGATTTTTCCGCGTTAATTTGTTATCATCTCAGACTGATTTCTTGAGTTTCTGAGTGAATCCTTGCCTGATCGGGATGAACTAAAAGTTACAATTTCCATCTAATTGTGAAATAATAAGATCTTTGTGAAATTACGAAGTGCATCCGCTTTATTTTATCGTGTAAGCCAGTATATTCTGAATGAGTTACAGTCAGTGAAGTTCAAAGGAAAAATTGTTCAGAGGAAGTAATTATTAATGAGAGAGCTTGTAATTAGTGTAATATCGCAAAATTAATTAAACAGAGTATACGTACGAGTGCGCCCATCCTCTACCCGAATCTACATTCCACAGTAGACGTATTCGTATGCATGTGTATATGTTATGATTTCATTTTATCACGCGTAGGAAGCGAAGGTGAAGCAAACATTTGGCGTGCTACGAATTTTGAATGCGGCACGCAACTGCGAGTGTTTCTCTATTTACGCGCAATGAATCGTCCGGGGCCGACATGCGCCGAGCTTACTCTTCTCAGGTGTTTGTTTTTTGCTTCAACCCCGGGTTTTTCGCTGTTTTTCTGATTCTTTCTTTATCGTGCTAGTTCTTTGCGCTTGCACGACTACACTTGGTCAGGAGTAAGTAAAGAAAATATCTCATCCCCTGCTGATGATTATTCTTACATCACTCCTTAATCAATTTCATTTTTTCACCTCGACTCCAGAAGAACTGAGGTTGATAGAAGATTTAGCTGAGTATCTGAAGACGATTTTGTAGTAGAATTTTTATTTCATCATTTTTTGCACTATTGACGGACTTTAGTGGGTGAAATCATCACCCAATCACCTTTGGTTTCGAAAAAAAGTATTTGACTCGAATCATCTAGGGATAATCATTTTTCCCTGTAATACACGAACCATCACCAGATCACCCATATCGTGAAAATAATCAAATATCGACCTTTGGAAGCCACTACAGAAATAATGAACCAAATGGATCAGTTTCCTTGTGGAATTTTCACGAAATTTGATGACCGGTTTCGGCTCCAAAACTTGAACTTCCGACAAAATGTCATCCCGACGGTTCAATGGCGAAATTGATATAAATGCATGATGAACATCATTCAAGGAAGAATCAGCAATGATACTATTTCAACTGCCATGTGATCCAATATTGGTATGTGAACGAAATAATCTCAAAAATAGAAAGATCCTGGACTGTATTTACAGAATACCGTGAATGATGATGCATTTCAATGTAGCTGATGGCTGCGGGTTCGTATTCAGGCGTAAAATTGAGGCGAGAATTGAAGCCGTCATCGGATGCAGTGCATATAGGCAGACTTGTGCAATGTATGTGTGTGTTGTGCTGTACTAGCACCTGCAGTCCATAGAAAAATGATGGATCGCCGTTTTTCGCACACGCAAATGAGTTTCTACTATCTATTGAAATCGGATGTTTTCTAGAGGCCTTTGTTGGACGTTTTTCGCCAGAATGCCGGCCTACTTCTCTTTTCCGTCATTTTTCATCCTTCTATCTAAGAGAGCTCTTCTCCCATCTTTTATCCAGTCCATTTTTTGTCACTTCTACTTTTTAAGGAACTGAATGCACTCACCTTTTGAGTTACAATTTCTCCCGGTCTTGCTTTGCAACAACTCAATTATTCATCTGTGTGACCAGAGTATAAGGGAAACCGGGGTGAAGTTGAATAACTTTTTCATTTTTTTATCTCAAAATTTCACTTGAAAATTGAATTATATGTTTTCCACAAAAAAATTTTCCATCTCTTCTAACCACTAAATTATATGAGGAAAAATTTTCCGACCTCGGATTCTGATATTCTCACGAATTTTCAATCCTGGAAGATAGAAAATTTGTCCGATTTTGCCCCAGTCTCCCTTCATATTATCCAGATTTAACACTAGTCAGTCATGATTCTGACATACTCATTGGAGAAATTTTCGTCGGAATGTACATTTTTCAGTCAAACCCTCCATTCATATGTACATGATGTACTCGCGAATGCGTGGGTGTCACATCTTGTCAGTCTACTTTCATGCTGATTCTAAAGGGTTACACAGTTGGCGCATCGCAAACTCGGATCCTGCAGAGTCTGAGTCGCGTAGGCTGATGTGCACTCGTCCTTTCTTTCGCGTGGGCTTTAATTAGCGTGCTAATGAGCGCAGTGGTCGCACATACAACACGACCTCCTATCAATTTTCGCCTTAGCCCCTGCGGCAGCTTTTGCATATGCATGTGGGAGCTTTAGCTACCTCTATACGCCTGGAGCGCGCTGTTGCAACATTTGCTATACGGAAAAATTTTGCACTCTTGCTCGTAAGCCTGAATTTTTCATTTTTATACGTACACACACATACACATGAACATACATGTATTACGTCCTCCTGCATCATCTCTCGTTCTCTCCTTGGACGCTCAATTTTTTTTTGGGAGCAACAGAGTCCCTCGTTTTGCGCGCGTAAAACTCTCGAGCGATGCTTTTTGCAGCTTGCACGCGCCTCTGTACTCTTGCGATTCTTTTGTTATGACGCTTTAATCCGTCAGAGTGAATTATGTACGGATGATGTGAGAGAGGCGTGTTTTATTCAGTCAAAGTCCAGTTTCGCTTGCGGATATGACTGAGGATTAATCTAATGAAGGTTCTCGCAGTTTGAGTATAGCGTGTGAGATTTTTTTTGTTCTTGGGTAAAGTGCAGGGGTAAAGTGTCGTTGAATTGGTCGATCGAACGAATTGGAATGTATCCGAAGCTATATTCCAACCACTTTGTTTGATTGAATTTTTTCACATCGGATGTTTTTCGTATGGGGAAAAAGGGATCCCGAATGGGACTTTGTACTTTTTCGTTTCGTCAAGCAGGGTATACTCGTCATCAGTTGTCATCTCACGAAGAAACAGCACCTCATGTGAATTATTTCAGAGGTTAAATCTAGAAATAGTTGCATATGATTTACAGTCTCACAGTTGTGCTCCAAAATTACTGTCAGAGAGTTACGCGTATCCGTGATTTGAGTTACAAAAGTTACCATTGAGGGCAAAAAGTGAAAATTCCCAAAAAATCGCTACCCCTCGGGTCATGAACTTCACTATCTTGACGGTGGATTCAGAAAAAATTTTGCTAAATTTTTTCAAAAAAAATTTTAGGTACTAACACAGGTATTACAATTTTTCAAGGAATTCCGAAAAATTTGTTGGAAAAATCCTCGATTTTGGAAGAATAACAGCCACCTTTTTGAACTTTACAAACAAAAATACGCAAGAAATACTTTGAACGCCAATGTTTTAAATAATCCAGGAAAGTTATCCCTATCATCTATTCGCAAAATAATGAAAATTATCACAATAGTCGTCAAATTTTACCCAAAATTATAATTTTCCGTTCTCACTATAACGTTCAAAGCTTTTGCTTCCCCTGAGCCGTGATCTTCAACATGAACATTTCTATCAAACCCGTTTTCAAACCGATGATAATTTCTCATCATGTGATACATTATAAACTATTCATTTGAACAAATAAATTATCAATTTTCCACATCTAAGTACACGATAAGTCTGTGATCGCATTTGCCTCTCATATACGAGCATTAAATACGTACCGCATATGGGGGAAAGGGAAGTTGTTGCAGTGGCAACAGCATCAGCAACAGGAGCGCCAGGCAAATCCGCAGATACGCGCCGACGAAACACGAGCACGCGATAAATATTCATGGGACTGCGTCGCACTGCTGCGTTTCCGTACATACCACCACCCCGCCACGGAAGGCAAAGATCCGCTGATGTCTCTAGTGTGTACACATTTTGAAAATACATGCTTGAAATGGCTACATATACACGAGATTCTGTATTCCTAAGCCCCAACAGAATTGCTCGGAAATGCATTCTGAAATATTGAACAGTGTATGGTTATAGATCGGATACGATAACATCATAATATTCACCATATCGCTCGGATCAATGGACCAAAATTGAAGCATTTTACCATCCATCCTTTCTTTCAAAAATGTATGAGAATTTTTCAAATAGTTCCTTTCTCATGAAAAGTTTTGCAATAATCCAATCTAGTAGCTATAAATGTCTCCACAATTGTACAACTTTTTTTTGTGAAAGAGAATATGATTAATGTTGTATGTCAGGAGGAAAAGAGGGAGTGAGGGCATTGTAAATCTTATCCTTTGAATAGAGACCGATCGTGTTCGATAGATTTAACGATGACCCTTGTTTACAGGGTGTTTTGAGCGTTGGCGCGTGAAAACACAAAACCAGGATCAAAAAGGACCGAGAAAGAGAATGAAAAGGATGAACAGAGATGGAATATAGGGGGATGAGTTTGTATACATAGTGTATATATTATACTCGTGTGTGCATGTGTGTGTGCGAAAGGTAGTAGAGCAGAGAGCGTGGCTAGAGTAGGTGGGAAAACCGCAAAAAGCGATTAAGCGTACCGCGCGGCTTTGACCTCGCCGCCCCTGCTCACCGCGAAATGCGCGCGAATATTTTGACTCAATTTTATGCAGCTTCACAGGGAATTTCTCAATATTATTTCAAAGTGCGTCATAGAGAGAGCAAATGTTTTAACTCATTGATTTGGACTTTTATTAAAGTATGGGATTTTTTGAAAGATGGGGCTTTTAAAAAGATTTTTTGCGAGAAAGAGTTACTTGTAGGATTGAACGTACTTTCCAATTGAGGTGAAATTATGAAAAATTGTAGCTGTGGATCACGACTCGATGAATCCTTAGATCAACGAAAGATTCTATTTTAGTCTTGGGAACTAACCTCTGTGTTATTTTAGATGGCAGAAAAAAGCAATATGGCCGAATTTCAAAACTCTCCCGTAAGAATAACAGGGAGGAAAGATAAAAGCGCTCATCGCATGTTAGCTCCCCTTTGCAATACCTCTCTCATAGTGAAATCACAATTTTTAATATTTTTTCGTTATGACGAGATCTCAATTAGAGAACCGAATTTCATTGTCTAAATTTTGCATGTATTTTTCGTTAGATCGCGTATACGTGTTTCGACTGTGACTCGCTCATAATCGTAGGCATTGCAGTTAACATGAGTTACAAGATCATAAACAATAGATCGACATCACATCACCAGTACAGTATTGGTATGAATCCTGTATGATATGGTACATACAACCATCATCGAAATAGGAGGTGTGCGGGGTTCATAAGAATCAAAGGTCGTAGAGGTTAGATTTTTCAGGCGTTTAAAAAATATCCTATCAACGTGTATTGGAAAAATCCCAATCCTACCTTCTATCTAAATATTTAATAGTTATTCCACCTCTTGAGAGCCTGAATTGAGCGTGATTTGAACGAGGAAAAAAATTTCGGAAGAACGCCGCCGTGGACCACTGAATTTTGTTTTCTAGTGGCTCGTAACTTTTGTGGGGATTCATCCGAAATTTGAATGAAAATCGATTCTTTCTATACTATTCCTCTTATAAGGCTTGCTGTCATCCATGATGGTATGCGCAATTTTTCTCTGCATGCATCCAGTTGTCCGATGCTATTCGAAATTGCCATATTCTATTTCGATTCAGTAGTTAAAGGTGCGTTTGGTCAGACAGTAGATTTTAAAATTGATTTAACTTATTTTCAATGTTGATTCAAACTAAATTTAATCCAAGAACCTAGAATCCGCGATCAATTCAGCGAACTACTTGGGATGAAGATCAGCTCTTACTATTACGTCTCATGATCCTTCATAATACTTTTTTTAGGCATTCGAATTATCTTTGCTTTTTTTGTTGTCATAGAGGAGTCCGAAGAATAGGGCGAATTCTTTGATTCCGAAAGTTGGAAATGACGCAACACATAGATTCCCTAACCCCTGCCTCACTTTTCTTCTTGGCATATTGAAATTCGTGAATGCTTACACGTTCATAACGTATGTAATTCACCGCCGAGTTCCCGAGTTATGAACATGGATACCTTTAGAGGACGTGGGTATCGTAGCAAAATGTGAGAGCTCGCGAAATACATGAAATATGCGAGAAATGACTTGTGTGGTGCTGGAAGCAGACAAGTATATATTGCACGTGTGTCTGATTTTCTGTATGACCTGAAATTATACTTAATGTTGTCAAAAAATGTACTTTTCGTTACCTCAACCTAAAAATGCAGCGTTCAAAGACACTTTTAGGGTTCTCGTAACGGAAAAATATATCCAAAATTTGCTTGCGAGCCCATATTTTCGGGCACTACATGACATTTCTGTCTTACTCTGCTTGGCCGATAAATTGTCTTATTGCCCAAATTGTGCTACCGCGCTCAGTGAGCAAATATTCCATTGCTCTAATACAAGATTCAAGAATCTTCAACTTTGTGAACCTTTTCCTTTTTCGAATTTCTTGAAGCCTTCTACAAAAAAAAGCCTCGGCATAAGCACTCACAGCGCAAAGCATTTAAACGTTATCGAACTCAGAAAATAATTGATATTTTCAAATACTTCTTTTTAATCTCCACTCTTGATTTCTGTCGACCAAGTGATTACTATTCGAGGAATTCCATCAAGCAGCGTTCACCGGGAATTTTGTCCATTCTAATTTTATGGAAGAATTTGATTATGATCGAACGTGGAATTAATCTTATTTTCCGGAGTTACTATCTCTGATTGAGTCTATCAATCACCCATTGGTCAGACTTGCAAGGATCAATCGATTTTTCCACTCTTTATTAAATATCTGATGAAATTCGTCATGATGCGATATTTGAGACAAGAATTATCAGTTGTACGTTTGTTGGAAGCTTCTCGCTCGGGTTATGTCATTTCGGAATATCTCTGCATTTATCCATCTAAGTGCATGTCCTTACTTATTTCTACAACCAACAAAAACGTAGAGTGTTTAACATCGAATTTTTCAGTTCTACAACTTTGAGTGCTTTGTGAACTAATAAGTGGCTGATAGTGTTCTAGATAAATACTACGATAAAAAAACTTGACGCATTGTAAGAGAACTTGACGGTGACATGGTGTTAAAGGCTTATCAAAAAGTGAAAAAGCAGTAAATGAAAAAAATGCTGCTGAGTTACGTGATAACAATACAATATGAAGATGGGCGGATTACTCGCAGTTGGCCATGCTGCCAGAGGCGACCAGGTGGCTGTCAATGTAGCCACTTGCGAAGCAGCGAAGATGCACGTTTTGTTTATCTATCTTACATGCTTATCAACATGCTCCGCTATTTTGAACAGGTAATTTTTATACAGAAGCCGAGATGAACAGATTTCCTGCTGTGTTCTATTTTTTGTTCCATTACACTCCACTTGAATTAATAATATCAGCTTTATGAAGACTGTGAATGATTAGGAAGTGTCAAAGAGCGTTATACAGTATTCAAAAATCATTCAGGATTTCTGGCGGGATTCGGTACGAAAAACTAAATAAATAAGAGCCCATGTTTGATGTGTCCTCTGTGAGGATTGTGAACTTTTTGTACAGACTGTGAATGAAGACCAGACCGATTTTTGAGTAAGACATCGATCAATTTGTATATCAGTTTTCGAACCCACTGAATCATCATGATATTTGCAGAGCAGTTCAGTCAGGAAAAACAAGCTTACTCCCACGCGACAGATGCCTCAACGATTTCAGTAGTACATATCAAGGTTTGGGCAGACAACCTATACTTTGAAGAGAATTTACTCTTCCCTGTTATTTGATAAGATCTAAGTTCAACTTGTCAAAAGTTTCACAGTAGTCATACTATTTCTCCCTGAAATAAGACTCACCGACTGATGCTTGGAGAATATCCGAATATAAATAATACACATGACTGAAATATATTTTTTCATTTGCAAGGACTACGATAAAACCATAACATCTTTTTCACAGGATTTGCAGTCGGAAATCGAAACGCATCATGATATGTACGCTTCGCTCAATGGCACAGGACGAAAATTACTTAGTTCACTCGCCAGTCAGGATGATGCAGTCATGCTTCAGAGGAGACTAGATGAGATGAATCAAAGATGGCATCATCTGAAGGCGAAAAGCATGGCTATCAGGTAAATATTATCACGAGATATTACGTAGTCTAGTTAGGTAACCATCGAGAGTTCTTAATTGCGAGAGCACCTTCTTTAAATCAAAGTGATTTGATCCAGAAGGTAATTGGATTGCAGTAATGCAAAAACCATAAAGTCAAGTAGATGATATCACTGACTCATGCTACTTAATGGTCCCCCATAAGGCATCTCGAATTTTAAAATGTAAAAATTGTTCGTGATTTATGTAAGACCATCGCCAGTTGTGTAGTGAGAAGCTATTTGAGAATTTTTGCTAAGCATCATAAACACGAAATAGTTATCTTGATATACTGATGTATGACCTAACAGTCATTTTGAAGAGCATTTTTTAGAAATTAATAAATTAGTGTCACAGAATATTCAATATAAAAGAATGCGTTCATAGCATTTGCAAAAAAATCGTGTCTTACCTTCGTGAGAAACTCGTATGCTACGATATAGCCAATGGCACAACAACAATCCTAATTCCTCGTCTCGAGTGTTAATACAGAGACGTTGAATGTGAACTGTCTGGATAGAATATCTCAGGCTCTTGAGTGTAAAAGAGAGATGAACATTTAGACGTCGAAAGAGAACGTTCTCTTTAAAGAAGAGTAATTATCGAGATGCGTCTGCGTCTCGAGATGTCTGGTGTCTCGACGAACAAAATGGGTTGAAAATTCAGAGTAGGCTTTTTAAACCTGTGCGAATCCGAGTCTATTGGAAATTTTGAAAATTTAACAGAGTAAAAATATCAGTTTTCAATTTTTACAATCGTAGGCTCTTTGATTTTCCATTGATGGTAATCGAAATACATGAGTACTCTGAAATACTCTTCAAATTGTGTGATTAACCTCGAATTTTTCCAACTAGGCATGCACAATTGGTTGAGTCAATCTCTAATTTCTCGAATTTGCCATTAGGATGAGTTTGATGAAAATTTCTGAACATGAAACAAGGTTTTTAATCAAGAATTGAATATTTTTATTTGCTTGTTATAATCACAACCAAACTCAGAATTTCAGAATAGATCGATAATTCTCGATCTCATTTTCCTGATCGACTCCAACTTGATCTTTCATGGTTTTCGATGTTCAAACAAAACACTCATTCCAACTCAAATCATTTAACAGAAAATGCATCCAGTTGTATATCAGATTGGTGACTCATTTATACTATCTCACGACTGATTTCTCCTAAAATTGATCTTCAGAACAATTATCCCACATCTGCAAATTTCCGAAGCTCTAATAAGTGAAATTGCCGCGTGTGTTATTTTATTCAACATGTTTTCACCTGTCAGTTTCTCGCGCTTATCCTGTGAAACGTACACGTTTGACGTGAATTTTTTTTGCCCGCACACCTCCAGCCCAGGGCAAGTACTAGAAGATACATGGAATGCTCAGTTCCACCCTTATTATTCGAGAATTATTATCAGTATAATCATGTTACCTCACTACAAACTCACTTGACTTCCATTGTATAAACTCGAATCAAGTGTTATCGAATTACAAAATTCAACACACGTCAAAGTGCTTTTGAAAAGGAGGATAAGACTTACAGGGTAATTAGTTTTCTAGTACTGGCAGCTCGGAATCACCATGGATATAACATGCTAATTAAAAACTTCTCCTGCTCGAGTTTTATGTAAGAGTGCATCATCGGAAGACGTATAATGCTTTATATTTTGAACCATTCCCACAGCCGTCTGATTAAGTGATCACGTGTTTTATTATCAAGGATTAATTGATTGAAGAACAATTTCGACATATGGCATGACCTCTTGCAATATTTAGCCCCAATATTTCTCTAAAATTTATTCTGCTCCTGCTCCTGATGACTGGTAACTTGATATCTTTCCATCAAAATCCGATATGCTTCAATTATTTTACGATCCAGACGTTGTTAGTCCCTCAAGGCTTTTCCCTTGAACAATAAAGAATTGAGAGCTAATGAGATGCAACGTCGTTTCTTTCGATCAACTCAAGATCGTAGCTCTTTCCTCTTTTAATTGGAATCAAAACTCCGAGAGACGTCAATGAAACACACAACTCGACCTTTTCATTTCAATCCCCGCAATTTCTATTGATTTTACTATTCCACACCTTAATACTGGAAATGGTCATTCTTTTGGACAGGATAGCACAAAATGAGCTTCGAAAGCGATTGCTCATCCTGTTTTTCTGATGGAATTTATTGGTTTCTGCGTCTCATCCGTCAATGTTATATTGAATTAATTACTTCTAAGATATGTCTATTCTCAGTGCCACTGCTCTAACATTTTAGACAAACTCGAAGAGCCTTATATGTCTTACATCGTCTTATACTTGCTTCCTTAGTCATCACTATCGCTCTTCCGTCTTTTCTGATGCCATCTTACAAGAAACCACAGGGTTTACGCGGAAAGAGAGAGATGCGCATCAGATGCTCAGCTCTTGCTAGCAACTTTGGCAAATAAACGCGGTAGGCACGTCTCCTCTGAGAGAGCTTTGGCCTCAATAATTTATCAGCTTGTAAAAGAGTCTCGACGAAGCTTCAAGTATATGGGTATAATCGCGATAACTTACCCATTTTGTCCCCAAAAATTCAGAAATTGAATATTGAGTCTGCGTCTGTCTGAGTCGACTTTTTCCATTTCTTTTCCCATATTGAGCAATAATATGTGATAAAACGTATACAGAAAGTTTTTTGGAACGTTTTAGCATGGTATATGTGATATTCACGTGTATAAGGCATAGGGAAAGAGGTGCACGGAACTGACATTTTCGGTTTTTGACGTTTCTTTGTCTAGCGAGGAATCCTGATGCGATAAGACCATGTGACCTTGAAATTCATGTTTAGATGGTTGTTTTGAGTCGGAAACACTTGCTCTGGACCAGATAATTTCATTTCTCCGTCTTTCGCGAGCTATAGAGTACCCCAGGGAACAGCTTTTGAATGCACGAAACTGACATGCACGGAACTGACATTTCGCCCTTAAAATGGCTCGCAAAAATAGCAGAGTCGACATAGAAAATTCTCCTTGTAGATTTGATCTATTCCCACCATACTTTAGTGGAAAAGATTGTTCCCGCCCAGATAAATTGACTTCTAGTGTGGTAACATGGTATGCACGGAACTGACAAAGTTAATTACCAGGCCAATTTTCGGCTACGAATGTACATGCAGAACTCAGAACTTTCAAACAAGACTTTTTCTCGCACTGGGATTCGATTGTTTGAACCATTTACTTGAAATTTCGTCCACTACAAAGTGACCTAGACGCGATTTAGCATACGCTGTGAGCATTTGAAAAAAATGTCTCATTTTTAGTGAAAATCCCATAACAAGATTGAGGCACACGGCTTGGGGACTAAACTACGAGTTCTGGATATAATACCTATGAAAAATGGTTGGTTCAACATTTTACTTCGAGGAAAAAATTTGAGCATACCTTTAGCGACTCTTACTTCGACGCTAGTGCTGGAGTTATACGTCGATCTCCAAAAGTAACAATGCACGGAACTGACATTTCGACCCTTAATCTTTAAAAATAAAAAAGACGAGTGAACGGATCGATCTGGAAATTTATTCCCAAATGTATTTCAATAGAATACATGTAGGAAAATTTGAATGAAGTGATTTGGAGCTTGCTCGTCGAAATGCAAGGCCATAACACGTTCCGGGTAAGTTATCGCGATAATACTCATATATACTCGACGGCTCAAGTCTATCTCTCTCTCTTTCTACTATGTGTGTATATGGATTATGGTGAACGAAGCATGCATTATGAGCGTTTCATCGACCAGGGGGTTTACAGTTTGTCGAGAGAATCGAAGTTTTAGCTCGATCGTATATCGCTATATTTTTTGAATTATTCAATAGGTCCTCGAAGATTTTTTTCTTTCAAGTGGTTGAGATAATACTTGACGTAGAATTTGTTGACCTCGGTAGAGTGTGGAATCTCTAGATGAGGAAGTGTTTTTTCTTTACAGATACCTCTTACGATATCCGTGAAGAGTAGCTGGATAAGAAAATGATAGCTTTAGTCGGAAATGTAGTTTCATGTGTTGAATGAATCTTGAGAGGATTAAATCCCACTCGTTTGAGATTATCTTGAATTATTCCCCAGTGATGATTAATCAATACTCTGGTACCAAAATAGTGACAGTATTCATTATGTTAGAGTCAAAATGATAAAATGAAATTTGTTTCATAAAACATGATTTGGAAGAATGTTACCATAGGGTATGAAGAAATAAGTGCGGAGATTTTTCAGTAATATTATGATGATGAAAATATCTGTCGCAACATTGATTATTGTCAACTGGAGTAACTTTGAGACAAATTACCTTCAAACTCGTGAAACTTGTACGTCTTGCATCAGAGGCACATTGTATGTGTAGTCAATCGAAAGCTTACAGCTTCAGCTTTCGATTGCGGTGTTTATAAAGTGCATTTGAACAGCTCTAGTTGGAGTTATAAGCGCTCAAAATCGTGTCCCAAAGTTAAACCGGTTTGGGGTAACTTTGGGACAGCATACATTGTATGGGGATTCCTCAGCTACCGTCAACTGGGGTAACTTTGGGACAAAAGTCACATTGTTCTCCTTGGAACTCATGCAACCTGTCTCGCACCAGTCTCATGAGAATTGCATTGTGTCTGTGATCAATCGAAAGCTTACAGTTCCAGCTCTCGATTGACAGGTATTAGAGTACCGTCAAATTGGGTAAATTTGGTACGATTTCGTTGCTATTTATCTTCTTTGGCTTGGCTTTTCAACATACATTGACAAACCCCACTTCTATTAGAGATCAATCTCAAGCTCACAGTTTCAGCTTTCGATTGACGGGCTACAAAGTCCAATTTGATGTGTCTGAGCCGGAGCTATTAGCAGTTGAAGAAGTGTACCAAGTTAGACCTCGATGGGGCAACTTTGGTACACTTGAAAAATACCTCAATTCTACCCACCAACATGCGAGTGAATGAATTTTAATCGTTCAGATGTCTTATTATCACTCGACTCAAGGTGAGATGAAATGAAGCTGTCATAGGAATGTGTACTGAAGTTACCCTATCCTCATGCTTCTTACCTAGAGTGGGGTAACTTTGGTACACTTTTTCATGGTTTTTTCTCCTGTTTTTCATTCATTAAAATTCCGGATGCTTCAAATACCTCCATGTAACGATGGTTTCTTCAATATGGTGATATATGTGATGGAAATGTAGCATTATACACCCGTAGTTTGTTCCGGGACACTTCTTGCCAGGTACACTAACTGAACCACTCGCGTATCGCTGCTAAATCAGCATTTTCGGAAAAAGCTTCAATAAACGAGTACAATCGTTCAGACGGGATCTACGGTGGCTCAACATATTGTTTATGCGTGTGCCAAGAGGGGGGAATAGGTTTCAGAGCGATAGAATCATTCACCTTGCCGAATTATGCAGCTTTGAAAGTCATTTTTAAGGGGTGTACCGAAGTTACACCCACTGTACCAAAGTTACCCAATTTGACGGTATATTCGGACATCCTTGGTCAGAAATATGTGCGCTCAAAGTCGTGTCTCAAAGTTACCCTGGTTTGCAAAAGAAAACACATTCTTTTTAGTTTTCACGCTACATAATTGAAAGTGGGTAAAAGTACGCTAATATAACGATGGATTCGTTCAGATATGTGTACAGAAAAATGAAATATAGCTCAGTCACCTAGAAGTCACCCTGCAAATGTCAGTATTATACTAATTTTTCAGAAAGACTGTTTTTTGTATTGAAACCATACACTCAAAGAATCCTGCTTATAAATGAACTCACAATTGATGGAGGACCTCGCGCCGGTGCAAAACATTGTTCATGCGTGCCCCAACTAGGGAGAACAGGTGCCAAAGTCTCAGGATTATCTGCCTTGCTGATGTGATAAGGACTCTTTCCCGGGTTGTCTCAAAATTACCCTTTCTGTCCCAAAGCTACCTCAGTTGACGGTATCTGAAAATGATGAACCTCATTTTTACATCGACAGAGAATGAATTGAATGAGTCCTGTAGCTCCAGAATGACCTTTCCACATTAAAATTACACAAGTCAGGATCTAAATGCTCAAACTGCATTATAGAAACAAAGATCATAATTCAAAGGAGTAATCCTGGCCAAAATCCTATACAAACTACTCCTTCGCGCCGCTTACCAAGTTGTATTTGAACGGGCTATAAGAGAAGGAGTTTACGAGGGAGTGAGAACTGGTTGACAATTTGTGCGAAACCACAAAGTGAAGTTGTAAACAGCACTGTGAAAACTATTACTTATTCGTCGCTGTTGTTGTTCAAATACCCCACAACCAAAGCTGTGGATTGCGTGGAGTTTATTGTATTGTATCGCGAGCCAAATCAACGCGAGAATACAAAAATTCATATTACTCAAATGCGACTCAGGCATTATTTTGTTACTTATCAAAATTTCTGTCATTCATATTCTGGATGGTCAGATCTCTAACTCCCGTAACATGATTGAAATGGAATTAATTAAATGCCTCATTACACCAACTTGTGATGAGGCATTTAATTATTGTTAAATGATGGTGTAATGGTTGTGAGTCATTGCCAATTCCGAGGAATAGAGTGTACTGAAATTTCCTAGAACTAATTGACGAGTATTGGCCCATTATTATACAATATTTGGGGTTCAATAAGCGTACCATGATTATTTGTCTATCAACGATTCCATCACGGTCATTTATAGCGTATTTCTCATTACTATCAGTAAAAGCATTTAGATTATTTTCTTGTGCAGTAATGGATTTTTTTTGTAAATTTTATCAATAGTATTTCTTTATAAAAGGCAAAAATGCATTCCCTGCAATGAGCTATTGTAAATCCTTAAAAATCCAAATGGAATAAAGAATTACCGTATTGAGATAATATTCAAAATCGATAACAAGATATCGATCTATCTGTTACAGAAATCGTCTAGAGAGCAACACCGAACACTGGAACGCCCTTCTGCTCTCACTACGCGAGCTGATCGAATGGGTAATCAGAAAAGACACGGAGCTTACCGGCCTCGGTCCCATTTGCGGTGACATCGCATCGTTGCAAAAGCAGCAAGTGAGTATAAACATACATATATCAACACCCTCGCACTAAATACCACCCCAACCCAATTACATCTCGAACCTTTCATCGACGTACACGTATGTACATACATAATCTATTACACACACTCATACACACATGTGTCTTGTGCCTTCTGCTAACGAAGCCATCAGTATATCACAGCACGACGTTAAATATATATTCGATTGTCGGCATATCGTTAAACCGATACAGAAAGAGCTTTTACATCCATGTATATGTATAGTGTACTATTTCGACTCGCGGTGATAGTTGACCGACACACGATCTATAGATCTTCGTATCGTATCAACAGTGTGCTTTTGGGGCATAGATGTGCTTTCAAAGTAAATATATGCACTAAATATTGAGTCGATCTGTGTGATGTTCATTGACAATCTACTTGTGTGTATATAGTGTAGTGAGTGATGCTCTCTCACAAGTAGGTAATGCGAGAGACTACACTAAAGCTCAAAGCAGCATGAGCTTGAATTAATTACACGATGCGCACACAATGTGAGTGGAGCTCGTTTGCGCATGAGTTCAATCATCAATCATTACGAGCCATTGTCGAAGCTACAAATTTGATCGGGTTACGATTATTCTTCTTTGAGTGTGATTTTCTGGGAATTCAGATGAAATAGTTTCATGATGTAGGACTCACATACAATTTTATTAAAAAGATGTCGAAGTCCTATATTTTAATAGCGAATTAATGAGCATCGTCGAATTTTTTCGAATTTGTTGACGAACCTCCGAGGTACCTTCGAATTCTATAGTTACGTCGATTTTTTGAGTGTTTTCAGAGCCAGTAGCTCTTTCAATTACAAAATATTGCCATAATCGATGGATATAATTGAAAATTTGTCTATGTCGGTACTTGGCATGCTTTCCAACTCGCAATACTTACACGATTGATCAGATTTTTCATGTGATATTCAAAATAATTGAATAGAATGTAACAGCTTCTGATGATTGGATGAAAAATTTATATTAATATCCGCGAAGATGAATTTTTATTTCATGAAAAATCATATCAAGTTTTAATCAAAGTATGATCAAAGTAATACCTATGACTTTTTGCATTACAGAATAGTATATTATGATACAAGGGCGCAAGCGATGGTTTTCGCACTTCGAGATACTTTTTTAGGCCCGAGTCGCAGGCGAGGGTCTAAATAGTCACGAGAAAGCGAAAACCGTTGCGCCCGAGTATCATACTATGTTTTTTTTTTATTTTCTGTGAGCAAATGAAAATCGAAAAACAGTGTGCAAAAAGACTCATTTGCGCACAGACGATCAAAAACTATTATTGATACTCACCAAATTTGGTCGAAGTTCCAATTACAAATGGTTTCTCACCCATCAATTCTGTGCCACAATCCATAGTCTTGAAAATCTTGAGAACATAAATCAAAGGGGTGATATAAGAAATTTTCACAATCACCAACTTTTCCCGATGATCATAAGTTTTTAGTGATGATTCCACTAGGAATCGATTCGTGTTGAATCATTTGGTACCTAATTATTAAAATACATCATAATGATTTGTTGTGCGAGAGAGAGAGAGAGAGAGAGAGAGAGAGAGAGAGAGAGAGAGGGAAAGAGAATTGCTGATTTCGATTGATCATTATGTATTGTTTTGCACATCAATTAATTGGCGGTGGTTCATGAGCTCTCATAAATAACAATCTAGAGAGATTCGGTTATTGATGTACTCGAAGCACAACAGATGAGCTTTTGCATCTATCAATATTCAGTCGCTCATTACAATAAATTTTCTTCGAGAGCATAGAGATCATTGACTGATTGCTCAATGACCTGTAATACTACTGCACAAAGTCTCCATTTCTTATGAAGACAATCATTTTGATGTAATAATATACCGTCAACTGAAATGACTTTGGAACAACACCGTTGTTTTTCTTTTTTTTTTTTGGAACACTCTTGGAAAAATGAGTTGTCTGATCTCGCTAGACTTGGTTGCTCGAATTCAGGTTTCGAAATTGATCTTTTTTATTCGTGATGAATATGAACAACGATTGCTGTCCACGAGAACGACTCTCGTAGCTTTTTGGTTTAATTAAAATCAATCATACAAAAAAGGCATGATCATGATCTGCAGAATGGAAATTTTTTCCACGACATATACGTAGGATCAATGATAACTAGCATGATCCAGTTTTTTAATGAATTTATCATAGAATAATTTCATCGCAATGTTTATGGATAGGTACTTTTCAAAATTAAGTTTCGAATTTCTCACACATCTCAATGAATACTTGTCAAATGTTAGCAATTTTGATGAAAATTTGATGTTTTCTCAATTTGTTACATATGGTTGACATATTATACAGTAGAAATATACGATTTTGGTCAGACAAATCATAAAATTTTATAAAATGATACAAAATTGATCACCAAGAACTGACCTAAATTACACAACTCAATAAGGATATCATGCAATCAGATGCAAATAAAATGATTCAAACCTCAACGAAAACACACGCACACACACACACGAAATGTCATGAGTAATCATACGATTAGATACGACTGCTGTGGAAAAATGGGGATATTCCCACGGCAAACATAGTTCTGAAAATGAGTGGAAATTATTGTTTTTAGAGCCTAAAGATGAATTCCGGACCCTAAGCGTAATCCTTCATGTCACTTTTTCATGGATGTTCCAAAATTACCCCAGTTCACGGTACCTAATCAAACTCATTTTCAAACCTCAAAATTCAAGTAACATGACGTTAGCAATGGCTCACAAACTGATGTTTCAATCGCACATTCTCATTCTAAAAAGGTGAAGCCATACATAGCTAAGCATGAAACGTGACAATTTGCAAGAAGCGCGTGTCAAAGGGCATGTGCAAGTTCGCAATCTACAATTTCCATAAAAGCTATACGTCCATTCTACCAATAGCCTGATGATCTTGATTTAGATAACACTGTTTGCACACTCACACCACTTTGATCCTAAAATGTGGAAGTGTGCGATCTACACTTGGTACCATACACAGTGCGTGTTATCCGTTAACCTACACACACATATAGCTATAGATGAGAGCTTTGCTCGTCACAGTATCTTCACTATATGTGTGTAGAGTCCGAGCAATAGCCCGAAGGCGCTATATACAAGGCTATATATGATGATATGGGTATCCAGAGGTAACAGCAACACGACATCGCAAGCTCTAGGCTATTCTGACACCCGCCAGATAGGCCGACCAACTACTATACATACCTCTCTCTCACACATTTAATCGTAGACCTGATGCCGGTTTGGTTCTATATGTCTCCTCTACCATATAACAGAGCATTCGAAACCCATACCTGTAGTCACTCATACTGAAAAGGATACGTATTCCTAAGATGTATAACCTATATATATGTATACAATAGGCTATGCTGCGTGCCAGAGATTGGAAATACGTATGGGAGAGAGCTGGAGTTGGATCGACTCTATAGGGTTTGTGAGGCTGTATGATTCTCGAAGGGATGATCGAGGTTGGAGGTATAAGGTATAGAATATAGGACAGAATTTTGCTCGGTCGGGCGGATAGAATGTATGCTAGCAAATTCAGAGATTTTCGTTCGGAGAAAAATGGAAGACTGCGGAGGTTGGTATATTGTACTGCGGAAAATCTGGTTATGATCGGACGATCGTGTGGCCGGCGTGTTTCGAGCTTTTCTTACGGCCCTGTTTCTCATTGGTGTCGTTTCTGAAGTCTTGGATATATCCATAAAGAGGCTGTAATATTGAGCGGGCTATAATATCGCTGTAGTGAGCTAGCAATTCTTTTTCGCTCAATATCTCGTGGTTCTGCTGACTAGAACTCGTACAATTCTTCTTTCGCAGTCCAGTATAAGAGGGATTATTAGTCTTTCCGAAACCCACACATTTTGGCTCAATTTTATTTCATGATTGACACGATTAACTCTGCAATTCCTTCGTTTCTTAGAATGCTGAGATGGGTCGTACAGTTGATGTCGATAACTTAAGCTGGAACAAACTCGTTTTGATAAATTTTTAAGAAACGCAACAATAGCACCGTGCTAAACTCAGTGTATTACAGTTTCTGAAATATTGTGTGAGAATCATTACACAAGATTACAAAAAGAAATATTTTTTCTGACCAGAAAAGGTGAAGGTCATTTCTGACGTATTTTGAGCTGTTGAACACGGATCCGAGCTCAAAACAACAGCCTCCCTTAGCCGTTATCGAGTTATGGCCATATTTATGAGTTACAAAAGTACTCAGGTACGAGTTTTTGCGTTTTAGTGTCAAATTAAGAATTTTTGAAGCGTATTTGATGACGGGATCGTTTTCATCATTAAATTTCACGTCAAAAATGAACTTTTCCAAAATTTTTGTACCCCCTAGGAAACTAAAAGAACCCCTAGATGAGCTTAAATTTCCTAGGTGGGGTATTTTTATCCCACACCAAAATGGTGACCAGGTGGGTCAAAACTAAGGGCAGGATCGGATTTTGCGTCGAATTTTACATCAAAAACGTATTTTTTGGGAATTTTCAGCTATGCTGGAGAGCTGAAAGAAAACGCGAGCCAAAGATGACACATTTGCGGCTCCGGATCAGCGTAACTGATGCCGGGTGATTTTAGTGATTTTCTTAGTAACTTTTGCTCTGACTCTCATCTCAGGCTCTTAGCAGTGGTGAAAATTTCCAGAAATTTTACCTTATCTCACCCTTAGTTTTGACCTACCTGGACAGCATTTTGGCGTAAGATGAAATTACCCTGCCTAGGGAATCTGAGCTCATCTATAGATACAGGCTTTTCTAGCTTCCTAGGGGGTACAAAAATTTTGCAAAAATATATCTTCGACGTGAAATTTGACGATAAAAACGATCTCGTCATCAGTTTTGCTTCAAAAAGTCGCAATTTTGAATTTGTCTCTCAAATGCAAAAACTCATAAATATGGCCATAACTCGATAACGGCCAAGGGGAGCTGTAGTTCTGAGTTTGCATTCGTATTCAGCAGCTCAAAATACATCAGTAATGACTTGGAGAAATTATTTTTTACCTCGTCTGAAAATTGTTCGTCAAAAACAATATCATGGACAATTTTCGAAATTTAAAAAATTTTCTCCTAATTCCCATTGCCAGGTACGAAGATAGCTTTTCGATGAGCAAAATCCATCTCGCTGACATGATGGTAAGATAGTTATCTGCAGTTGTTTTCTGTGCAATTTTTCACACATGTCTAATTGTTTTACTTCCTACTTCGGATAGATTTGTGTTTCCAATCATTGCTATCGATGTGCGGCAAAGTGTTTTGCCAAAAATAAGACATTTCTTGTAGTTTTTCGAGCCTCGATGAGGTGTCTTGTATTCTAAGAAGGGATACATTCGGAACATGTTTCACAACTGTGATATTAAAAAAAAACGGCCGATTGAATCAATGATGAACTGAAATCAAACTCATACCTAATGATGAATATTTATTCGAGTCAGAAAATTCATAGAATGGATAGACTCACTACGATTGCATCTGGAAATTGACCGATACAAAAGATAGAGTCTATTCACGAATGCTCATCACTAAGGATTGTCTATGTCTGAGGGGTGGCTTATTTTCGGGGAAATTTTTGATGCCTCACATTCGGAAGAGGGATCATAATTTTTCTCACCCCTGATAAGAATGTCTTATTCATGGGGGTGTCCTATTTTCGGTAATGTCTTATTTTTGGCGAAATGCAATAAAAATGGATTATTTTTCCAAAAGGCTAACAAAATGGAAGAAGATTCAAACTAAATTTTTTTCAAGAACTGATAATATGATATTCTGTGAGCCATATGACTGATTTTGATTATTTCTAGTAGCTATATTTTATTACCCTAGTGAAACTTACAAAATCGACGATCTTGCAAAAGGTGCACGAACACTAAATTAAATTACTCCCTGCATAAATCACACGTGCGAAGACACGCGTTACCTGAATATAAATCATAATGTATGACCGTCTCGTAATCATTGCGAGAGCGTTGTCTAACCCATCACAGCTTCAAAGACGATTCGTAATAGGTCCTCAAAAGAGTCCTAGCCATCGCAAGAGCAAGCGAGAGAGCCCTAACGTACATTTATAGCCGCGAAGGGCTCTCACCTTTACGAGTAGAGACGGAGGCCCCGAGAATCGAAGAAGAGGGCACCTTATCACCCTTTGAGCTCGTTATTACGGGCCAAAAGCGTTAACCGATCTAATATAAGGCGTAATGACATCGTAACGCTCAAGGGCCAAGACTTATATCTTTCCCTTCAAAGAATTGCCCTATACAGCTATATATATAGCTACACTTTTTCTCATTTCATATTATCTCTGGGAGGCAATACTTGTCGCATATGTTCCTCCATTTTTATCCATTTTTCTCATACCAACCCCCATTTTTCATGAATTCTAGATTCAAAATGGTATATTGAAAATATTCTGGGGACAGGGGTAATATCTTGGTTCTTTGCAGAGAGATATGTATTCAAGGATGATGAGCGAGCTCTCCAGTAGACTGTATTTAGCTAATTTCAATCGGTAGACGGGTTAAGTAAATGGAGGCTCTTCATCGGGGTAATGGCGCGCGATGCTCGAGAGTGTGAACCCTTGGCAAGATTAGGTATATATAGAGCTATGTAATCCGGGATTTTAACTTGTGTCTAGCTCATCTTATTACTTCCGTCCCTTATTCCAACATTCCACAAGTAGTACACACAGTCGCGGACGGACTCTATATAGCGGGTACATACTTGAATTACAAACTGTGGATGAATGGCGTTTACTTTGGCTCGAGAGGATTCTATACTGTTCCGCAATTGAATTGAGGGATTTCATCAAGATCGTTGAGATATACTTTCGCTGTGAATGTCATACTGAAATGAATTGATGAAACGTGTTTGCCCGACTACTTCGATCTACATGAAACTGACGGGAAACGCACACTTCCCGGACATGAATTCTGAACAAAGCTGCATGGAGATTTTGTTTTTTCTCTGTTACAAAATTGTGAGACTACGCTTCAATTTTACAGAGATTGGAGTTATGATTTGTTAAGACACCACCAATGGTCTAATTAGGATTGACAATGCAGACCAGTGGCAGAATGCTTACCAAATTTGTTCAAAAAATAATTCGATAAAAGTACATTCCCAGGCTGTCTACCTGTCGTTCCAGTCCTTCTGGTCCTTAGAATGTCCTTATTTGATCTGAAAAGTCCTTAGGTCCTGAGAAAGTCCTTATTTGCACGGCTCGGTCCTTACTAATTTGGAATTCAGAAGCAAGAAATAGAATGTCTTGCAGATTAACTTCTCAAAGGAGTTGAGAAATGAGAAAAAAAGCATGTCATTAGTGCAAATACGCGCGTGTATTCCATATTAAGAGATTTTTGTCAATGAGTGTAGAATTTCGAAAATTAGTACCGATCATATTGGTAGAGATTTCGAGAAAGATCTTGCGCTATGAGTTTTCAGGAGAGGGATTGAAAAATTTAACAGGCAAAATGAGCGTTTTCATATATTTTTACTCGATTTGCTCGTATATAAGAATAGGTCACACGCACTAAATCAGCAATTTTATGATCAAAATCTCCTCTCATAGCAATGCAGCGGCCGATGCCATCGTGAGCATTGACGGAGGTATGAAAAAATTCGGTATAACTTGGACACTAATTGCTAAATTTAAAAAATTAATCGACACAGCGAAAAGATACTCTAAATAAAGTTTCAGGCTCTCTTAACTTTCAACCATTGTGAGGACACTTACAAATTTAGTTATTACATAAATTATAGTGAATAGTTGATTTGAGAATATTATTTGGGTACTCGATGAGAATGTAGCTCCCGAAACCAAGTCCTTACATTGTCCGGTTTCGGTCCTTCAAGAGTCCTTAGAAAGTCCTTCTTTGCCTTGCAAAGATTCCGGTAGACACCCTGATTCCAGATATCCGGAAAAATGGGACGATAGATTCGGCCCTATTTCATGGATATTTTTTACTTTTGATTGATGAAGTACGCGTCTATTATCTCCTGAAATATTGACTAGAGCATCAGGAGCTCAGGCTCGTACACTGTGAGCTTCTGTGTTGATTTTACATACCATCCTAGTCTTCTTACACCTGCTACTCCGTGTCGAGCTTAAATTAACGGCTCTGCGACTTATTCACGTTACATGTTTCACAAAGCTCTGACAACTCAGACATATGTAGGTCGGACTGACTAGACTTCTTTTCATATAGAAGTTTCATGGCTGAAAATTCCGTTTTATTATTATTTATTATTCAGTGCTAATAAAAATCAAAGATGTTGAGTGTTAACAAAATGGCTTTACTTTATTTCTACATATTTCGAGATCATCTTTTTATATCCATCGTTTCGAAATAATCTCTTGCGTGATTTTAAATGAAATTCTGATGGATTTCCTGAATATTTTCGAGTGAAACCACGAATCAACGAAATTCAGCGGGATCGAAAATGATTTTCTTGAAAACCCTGATTATGGAATATTTATCTGTGCGTGTCATAATCATAAATTTTATTCATTTTATTACTACCGTCATCTATGAGAGTTCAAAGATGTTATTAAAAAGATGAAGCCTATGAAAATGATTTATCGATTTCATTAAATATTTTATTGCGATTTAATTATTAAGTCGTGCCAGAACTTTTCAAACTTGGACCCTCCGTTTATCGATGGCATACGATGGATCAGATTTTCTCAGGAAAGTTGGGTCATGATTAAAGTCTATCGATAGTTCCGAAACTGTGTTTAGAGTTGAGCTCGGTACGACAGTTTACCAAACTTTCAATGTTTCGGTATTGATGAGGAAGCTAATCAGGATAAAATCAACACTGAGGTTGGTTGTACATAGGGGAAAATTCAAAATGTGCCTACGTAACAAATCCTTTGAGAAAATTCAGATATTTATTTTCAGTTATTTTCATATCACTTGCAGAAAATACGAAGAAAGTGGATCTGATGAAGAGACTGTTTATCCACAATATTGCAAAATGAAGAGCAACAAGCAACGTTTCAATTTTGATTAAAATAAATTTATTCCCTTAATGCTACTGAATAGCTCATAAAATGAGGTTATATTGAGAATAATATTCCGGAAACTGAGAGTCTTGCTTATCATTTTTTCTAAGTGAGCCACTTGATGCGGAACCGAGACTCTTTTCATCTTTATATTTCATTCCAAAGTATGAAAAATAAAGAAAAAAAAATGTAGAAGTAGCAACAGCAGCAGCGACAGCCAGACTCATAGAAGCGCCGAGCAATGGGAGCAGCAGCCTGCTGACAGCGAAATGAAAAAAATTGATTCCTAGAGTGGCGTAAAAAGCTCTCGCTTGCGCGCGATGCGCAAATTAGCCCCGGGGGTTAATTTGAGCCAAGAGCAAAAGAAAGCGAAAAATTAAGTGACAAGAGGAGGCTATGTGACTGTAGGGGAGGAGAATAGAGGCCGTTGGGTTAGGGGAGGGGGAGGGGGGTGGGAGAAAAGTCAGCTTGTCACAAAATGAAGGAGCCGAGAATGTTTACGCGCGTGAGCGATAAGCGCAAGCTCACGACACTGTGCCTAGCTACGGTTAATTTATTTATTACGGCAAAAGCCAGTAAAGCTCGAATAATCCACTCGTCGGCTTCTGTGCCACCCGTATCTCTTGGACGTAGGTATATACTAATACTCGTTTGCTTCCTCATTTAGCTCACTTTGCGCGCTATGGCGAGACACGCGCAGTGCAGTGCGCATATACGCTACGCTTCACGCGAATTGCACCACCTGCGCGCCTCCTTTTTCTTGCTTTGCTCTTGTGCTTATCTTGAGTCAGATATGGATCCCCCAGCAGCAGTCCATACTCTTGTATAGTAATCCTTATCCATCTGCGTCTGGCTCTCCATAAATATGAATTTCGAAATTCCAACTCTTTTTTTTTAACAAGTCTGCGGCGTGTCGTTAATTTGCGCAACCTACCCAAGGTACTTGACCCGAAAATTGAAGCTTTTTATGAGATTGAGAATTGACGAATAATTTTTTGTAACGACTGTATTTGTAGATTTGACAACGCATATGAGTCTCAAGTATATTGTAACAGTGCAGAGTAGGATATAGTGTACAGATCTCGAATTCTATGGGTTATGAAGTTGCTCCGGAAAAAAAACGAAAAATTGTTCGCCATATTATGATATTTTAAAGATTCTCTAGCTATTGAATGTACGTGTATGATAATATGGAAATTTTATAGTAGTGGGTATCCGCAGTCGTTCCGTGTGGAACCCATGTGACACGGTACCCGCGGCTCCGGAATTCGATCATTTTCGCGATCGGGGAACCCGAGGGATAGTTTAGTGTTTTAAAATGCATATCAAAATATGCCACGCGAAAAATATCGAAATTCGGACCCGCCGTTACCATGAAAGCACACGAATTCCACATAGGATGATTGCGGATACCCACTGCCAAATTTCATACAGAAATTTAAAAGGAATTTCTAGCATAGTTTACACAAAGTCAATAGCTAACACATTGACATTGAATTCTATGAGAGAATTCATACAAAATATTCAATGATATTCCAGAATGTCAGGGTTGTTTATGTTACCCCTTCAATTTTCGTGAATGAGCTTATCATTCCTTCAATAATCACAATGAGGTGAATTTTTGAAAATCTGAATGGAAAACTCGAAGTACGTGGAGACAATCGCCACAATTCATCAAATATTTCGTATTTGCACAAATAAATCTCTCGCGAGATTCTCCTTTTATTTTCTCCCTGAAATTCGGTAATTGAGCTTGACTTTGCGTTAATTTTTTAGACTACGGAGTACTCAGTCCTATCAATGCATTTCTCATCAAGAGAATCGTCGTTGTCGTTCAATGGAATGAAATATCACATGGAATAAATATCCCAAACGATACCAATCCCTACATAAGACGAGAACATCATTCAATGAAATATTTTCGATATGTTACAGGATGACTATCGAGGATTCAGAAGGCAATTAGAGGACAAGAGACCCGTTATCGAAACCAACTTATTGAGTGGACGCCAACATATCGCCAACGAGCCACCTTTATCAGATACTTCGGATTCAGAGGGTGAGTTTCTTATCTAACACCAGCAATCCTCATCCTAAGATAGTTTTAACATCTAGAGCCTAATGAAATGAACAATTGTCAGATAGATTCGAAGAAAAGTCATCCGCTTGGATACAAAAATTTTCAATACAGACTCATTGGTCCTGTTCGAGACCGAGAGCTAAAGGAAGACCTATGTTGTCCAACGACAATTAATTGTCGAATAAATCACCCATCGTATCACAGGATGCATTTTTACGGGCATGTTTAGCGTCGATAACAACTCTGCTGCGGTCCTATACGGGTGTGTTATCATTCGATCGACTATTCTGCGTGCAGGAACGTTGATTTACGCCCTCGGTTCCGCGGCTTGACATTCTAAACCTGACGATTACGTTTTGGCTCAGTTCGGTCGTTCTGATGTCACTGAAGTTTTAGAAGCAATAACAAAATTCTTCTGAATGGATGGTGCATTTTCAATTAGGCTTGATTTTACTTTTACTCGTAATTAGATCCCGGTAACTATCGCAAAATAGATCATGTAACGAACTTGACATATGGTTATGAAGTAGAATGACAACTGAATTCAAACTTTGAAGAATGAACCTGGAAATTGATGACAAGGATGACTGTTAATACTACCCTTAATTTCAATCGATTCATTTCATGATGATATTTTTTCTCTTGAGGCAAGCTCGATTGTTATTGATTTTATCGAGCTGCTTCCAGATATCACGGTGATGATTAGTGTACTGTAACTCAGTTTATACCGTAATCTGGAGGTCTACATTCTTCGAAAATGAAGGTTATAGAACTCTAGGTCGAAAAATTTTCTTTTATTCAAATTATTTTGACTCCAGGAGGAATGTATCTCTATTTTCTCTCTAACCCTTCTTGTAATACTTCAGATAACTGTAGTTGTGGGTTGAAAATTTCTCGAAATCTTGTGAAAATCTCTTAGTGATATAATCAAAGTTTTTAACCCGGTGTCAGGTCATAGGTCATTTTTCTGTACATTCAATAGAGTCTTGATATGAGCTGAAGTTAGTGCGGTAAAATAAATTGCTTGAACCACTCAATCTATATACATCCGTTGGATTGTTTTTGAATGAAAACCCACCAGAATGGAGAAAATGAAACACGTTAGGGACATCAAATAATGAGAGCATTAATTCTAATTGGTTGGATGGGCCTGTCCAATGATATTGTTAATTGAAGCCATCTTCTATACATGATCTGTGTGACTGTATCGAAATGAAAGGGATTCCATTTCTATGTCACAATCGCTGGATCGATGGTCAACCCGGCACTGCCTTCAACTGTTGCATTTCATCGTTTCTGTTGACCATTTTAGATTTAATTGATGGTAGTAAAAGTGGAGTACTCTAAGTTCACTTGATTTGGTCTCTCCGTAGGAAATGTCTATAGATGTGCTGTTGGACTAATTGGAAAATTAGATCTATTTTACAAATTCGGAAGTGAAAAAGAGATCCTGGGTAACTTGATTGAGTATCGTGCTTTTGGTTCGGAGATTATGTGAAAAATTGATACTTTTACGATAAGGCATTTTGATGCCTCATGTTATCAATTGTAGCACTATTTGGTACGTTGGAAGGCTGCATTAGGATGAGTGTAGGATAATCCGCGACAATTAGAATTTCTACAGTAAAAGAGCTTTGAAAAATAAAACACCAAGAATTCAAAATAGTCTGAAAATTCATTAGGGGCCCAGATTATTTTCATCGCCATAATACTGATAAAATACAGTATCGATTTCAAATTTTCTTCCGTCGTTGTTTCAAAATTAACATTTTTTGCAGCTGGTCGCGAACTTGATGCGGACTCACGTAGCTATAGGAGTGCAGAAGAACAAGCTCGTGAACTCACTAGAAGCATACGAAGAGAAGTAAATAAGCTTTCGGAGCAGTGGAATGCGCTGATTGAACGCAGTGACTCTTGGATACGGAAACTCGATGACACTGCAAGAGTGAGTACAGACCGAAATTCTCATTTCTCAATGCAAAATATATCACCGTAGATTCGGACATGTTATTTGGTTCTCTCATAATCGAGAATTTTCATCCTTATGAAACAGTCTCGAAGATTATTCAAAACATAGTAATAATCACACGAAATATCGGGCTGTCAGATTTCTTGATTACTCATGTGGCCTGGTTTATGAAAATCGCAGAGTGCACAATTGAGTGGGGTTACAGTTCTTTATGACAGTTTGAAGAAGATTCCCTGAAAATCAGCTCAATATCATCTATTTCAAAATCGGGACTCTGGAGAATAACCTTACGATTTGCACGGTTACATTAGACTTACAGCTTTCTGTAGCCTTGAATTTTATTGTGAGCTTTATTAGGAATTCATATTCCAAAAACTTTTTACAAAAACAAATGAAGAAATAGACACATACTCGAGGGCGGGTCCAGAAAATGTTTCTGGGAGAAGGAGGGGGGGTCGTCAATCCCATGCAAAAATTTTGGAGCGCGCGCTCAAGCGTTCCCTATCAATGCCCATGCAAAATTTTTGGCTCTCGAAGGGGGGGGGGGGCAATCACTCCCACCGCACCCTCTTCCGTGAATCCGTCCTTGCACAGATTTTTTGAAACTATGAGATCAAAGAAAAAAGTTGTGACAAGATACTGTTCTCACCGATGTGATTCAGTTTTTTCGAGCAGTGAAACTCACACCAGTCACTGTAAAAAAAAAACTCTTTACGATGAAAAATTATCGTAAGTGACTCGAGTGTCACGATGTAGGGATAATCGAATGAGAATCCCTTGAGTGTATTAGCATTAGCTTGAGCCGATATCATACTGCACACGTTCTCGGTTACCCAATATCATCTGCTGCTAACGGGGATGCGATTTAATTACCGAAAACTAATCTAGAGTGAGCAGCGTCCTCGGCGCGTCAGCCTCGTTCGTTGTCGTTGGATTAATTTTCAAGCGGGTAACAGGTTAATCGATATTGATGTAAGGCTGCTAATGTGTGACACTCACCCAACTATATCATCCACTCTCCTCTCCTATTTCCCTCTCCTTCGTTTGCATCCTTTATTTTCTACAATATTAACAATCTCTTGTTACTCGTGTCCTCGTTTTTTTTTACTGTGATAGAGACTAGACTTAAATTTTCCGCATTCGCTAAAATATTTTTTATTTCGCCGATAGAAAGTGCATGCATGTACTGGTTCGAATGATGAAAGTACATGGATAATTGTACGTTCATAACGGCGTTGCTACGTATTGAGAAAAAATATGGAAAAGTTGGATGACTCTGCTGATTCATAAGTCAGTACAGATCGCACGCATTGATAATTCATAGTATGATTGAATCAATTATTCCATTATCTTCGGTTAAGTTTACAAAATGTCCTGATGATATTTTTCCGAACAACTGTTTGCAATAATGTATTTTTTTTTAATGCTGCAATGACCTTGTCAAAGGTCGTCATTTCTTGGCTCAAAAATAAAATTCGCAATATTTACAGACATATCTTCCGTTGACGTTACCTATATCGCTCCGAATATTCATCATAACGATCTATCAACGGAACAGTAATTGAATCTCCAATAATTTTTTCTTCTTTTTCTATGAGAGTCTCGATGAGAGTGGTGTGAAAAATGGTCCAAATAATTGTTTTTTGCCTATTGGAAATAAATTTTTATCTAAATAGCGTCTTCAGTTTTTTATCTATCAAAGACTTCAAAAAGTACTTGGTGGCATAGATTGACAAGCATTATTCTTTGATTCCTAATCTCCACAAGAAATTAGTTTCGATTTTATTTGTAAATTGTTCTCCAGATGCACCATTAGCCCCCAGCCAACCGAAGAATTATTGCACATTTATTCACACTAATTTGTTGCTTAAAAATCCATCGAACCATTGAGATTCGTTCCACAACGTGCCTTTTTTTCTAGTTTTTTTTTCTCACTGTACAATCGAGAGTGATATACTCAGTATACATAGCGGTTGACCAGTAATTCCTGCTTTTTGATCCATCTCACGTAGTCGTTCAAGCGAGTCTCTTGCGTACTTGAAAAAGATGAGAAGGAATTTACGCTCTCTCTGTCTCAATCGACTTGAAGTTGCAAATATTTGCTTCTTGTTCTTCGCGCTCGTGAGCAAATAAAATGATAGTGTCTGGAAATCGTTGATACTTTAAGTATCTCCCTTGATTTTTTATTATTTTTGAACAAACTAGCATCGCAATTATATATCCGTCAGCCATTTCATTACTTTGTATGCCCGTACGAAGATGATAGTCGGATCTATTTATTATACAGAAGCTATTCAAAATTGACAAGGCTCACATCCTGATTTTTGTTGATGGCTTATTTTATGTTGATGGCAGTCGCTGGATCGTTGAGAATCAATGCGGATACATTACCCATTTTCATTCCAATTCATCGTTTGATGGTTTTTTTTTTTTGGCATTGATTGTGTTATTTCATCCTAATTCGAGACGTCGCGTCCGTTCTGAATGGTTTGTAAATACACCAAAAAAAGTTACAGAGTTACTTCTCCTATACTCACATTTTTCGGTAATTTTTATCATGTTGGATTCTTGAATAATTTAATTATGCATCTTATTCCTTCAAATTCACAAGGCCAAGCTGTTTTGTACGTCGATTTGTTCTTGCACCCTGATATTCTTTGTCTCAAACCTCGATTGCACGATCAAAAGATTTGCCTCTGAAAAAAAAATCGGCAAAGAACTTTTTTTTGAAATTACAAATGCCCATATTTCTCGTTAAGCCAATTTTGTCCGAGAATTATCGAACTTGAAAAGCGTAAGAGATGAAATGAAGTAGGATCGCCAAAGTGAGTGAATCGAAGAGTGGTTAAGAGAAGGATAAAGAACTTGGTCTGTTTCTCTTTGCCACTCCTCATCCGATAGTTTTATACTGCATTAAATACTACCGAGTTTCTTTGTCTGCTTCTTCTTTTTCACTGATTCTGCTCGACACATGTGTGCAAGTGTTGCTCTTTTTTTACTCTGCATCTCTCCTAACAGTTTGCATATTATGCTGGCTCAACATCTTCAGTTTCTTTGCGGATGATTCACAATGCTCAATCGGCCACTTTGCATAAGGACTTTCATACACAATCCTTCTCATAAAAAAAAAAAAGAACACTCGTAACCGTAAAATGGACTTCCATGTTTTGCCATAAAACCGGTCGTGGATCTGCAAAAGGTACGATTTGAACATTTTTTTTCCAACTCCATCATCAGTTGCTCAAATTACAAAACAAAAATTCCAATCAAACTTCCAACATGATGTCAATTCAAAATCTCCAAGGATATCTTAAAATCTCGAGGTGTTGAATAAAAATTCCAGAAATCACGATCGCGAGTCATACTTTACAGTATAATCTGTTTCGCCGTCAAAAATCACAGCTGGGACTCATCACACATCTGCGAGCATTGAACCTTGTATATACAATACAGAAATCAAAAAGCAACGAATTGATAAAAGAGAACTCACGAACAATTGGCAAAGTCCATGAATAGTGTGACAGACAGACAGACAGAGTGAACGATATGGTTATAGCAAACGTGTCAGAGAAAGAAATAGAAGCTCAGTATAAGAGAGACGGAGAGCTTCAGAGGAAGGAAGTTCGGTCATTAGGTCCGCCAGGCAGTATTATATGGTCTTTCTGTACGATGGGTGCAGCAGTTGCCGGTTTGAAATTTTTGGAAATTTTTTTCTCCACTACCCACGTTTGCTATAGTTTTCGTAACAGTGGTGATATGGTACAAACTCGGTACCCACTTTCTCATAAATTAGCTCTATATAGCACAGCTGAGAACTCTGCCAGAGTAGAATTGAATTTTCATTGTTCGAAGGGACACACGGTTTGTTATAGAGTATGTGCGGTGAATATGGAGCTCGTCGTGTCCGATGCTTGCACTTACAATTAGTTATACAGCCGCATAGCGACACTGTTGCCGCTGTGGGTGAAGCCCTTAATTAATGTCTCAAACGCTCCAACCGTTGATTCCTTTGCTCAATTATTCAATTGCTTGGTTAGCTTGCATTTTAGTCAGCAGTAAATTAGTATGATATACACTTTGAATTGATCACTTGTGAGGAATTTTCACGTTTCTAATCATCAGGCAAAATTGTCAAATTTTGGAATTTTGTAAAATTTGATCGAGTTTGGTGACTATAAAACCCGATTTTATTGTTGTATGCTTTCACTCGGGTTCAGTTGGAGTAATAATATAGACCCAACATATCACAACTATAAATTCATGAAAATTCTGATAGCAAAAAATTCAATCGATACCTTTTATTAATGATTGATGCAGACGAGGAATCAATCTGGATTCGTTTGCTATATGGTATGCATCAGAGTGACTGAGACGTGAATCGAACTATTCCCCAAGATGGTTATAATCTGATTTTAGATACTCTATTTACCATTTTTGGTATCTGCAGTTGGAGTTTGGAGTTTCTGATTGACTTTGGATGAATCATCCCGATGAATATTGATTTCTTGAATCCAGGGCAATTTTTTAGAACAGCTGATCTCTCGTAAATAGCTCAATTTCGCATTGGTGATCAATAGAAAAAAAAAATCTCATGTTTACCAGAATAGTCCTAGAAAAATTTTAAACTGAATGAGATTACAATATTGTACTGAGTTGCTGGCAAATATTCCT
Source organism: Eretmocerus hayati (assembly GCA_029851415.1). Taxonomy (NCBI): domain Eukaryota; kingdom Metazoa; phylum Arthropoda; class Insecta; order Hymenoptera; family Aphelinidae; genus Eretmocerus; species Eretmocerus hayati. The sequence continues at coordinate 146,551,544 of CM056742.1, read as the reverse complement.
TACTTAATTACACGACTCACCCAAACAATAAATATGAAACCACAATTTCCAAAATATTATCCAAAATACGATAATCGAATATCAAAATTTTGAAATTTGTTCCACAATTTTGCTGAAAATTATCCACGCATTTTTCCACCCATCGATAATACGGAGACTCTCGATAACACGCTTACGCTCGATACGGTCATTAATTCGAAGCGATCGCCGCGCAGAGGTCCTCGATGTGGTACGGCTGCATCAGTATTATAAGTACAGTAGACTGCATCATAGTCGCCTAAGGCTGTACAGACCCCAAGCCTCGACTGTATATATTGCATTACCGATTAATTTTTCTTTCCTTCTTTACTTTCATTCTGTCCATATATACTCGAATGGTGCCGATATATACACCGATCTATCTGTTCATTCAAATTTATCCAGCGTGGTGTCACCATTCCTCTATACACGCTAGACTAAATTTACACTCACCGCGAGATTTTTTGCGGCTTTTCATGTACGAGACATTCAACAAGAGCAAATTCTATTAGATCGTTCGCTGAATGTGTAACGGTCTGTACAACATGAGAAAAATTCATTCATGGCTCTTCGACCTTTGGAAAAAAATCAACGCCACGCTGGGCACAATTATTCGCACATATCTGTTACGTCTTTTGCCCAGGTTTATTTCCAATAGGTGTAAAATATCTACAAAATTTGTATCAATAATGCTACTTTGCTCAGATTAACCCACTCGCGGTCGCGGGCTCTAAACATTGAAAGACGTATTTCTGACATTTGGACTCATTCTCATTTCATCCTCATGAAAGCACCAGGAAGAAGAATGACAAGATTAGAATTTTGAAAATTCTTTTTGTTATCATTTCTTTCTCTTCGTGATCAAGTATTTAGCCTTTGTCTATGGTTTTGATTCTTTATCGTATCAACTGAAATTCTTGAGAATTTTTAAAGATTTTTCTGATATCAATAATATCATCAGAAAAATACGCATCTCCCTCAGAATAATAACGATAACCAATTATTGGTACTGGGACAGAATAAATTCAATTTGACAATGTGAGTAAAGGGGTTGATGTCCAATCTCAAGTTTGGACACAGCCACAAGCAAGAAAGCTCACTACTGTGCACTCAGCAAGTGTGTTACCGGTATCAATCACACCGCCAGAGTAATCCAAGGTGTACCTGAAATTCGAGAGCGTTGCAATTTCGCACACGAGATTCGCAAGCATGTCTGCATTGTATATCTCACACACACACACACACACACACACACACACACACACACACACACACACACATCACACACACATCACACAAGTCCAGCAATTTCTGCGTAAATTCGTATAGGTGTAAGTGAAATACACAGAGAGAAAAGCCAGAGCAGTCTGTGTAGGTGTGATACAATGTTGAGAAATATACAGTTGTTGCGCCGAACAAAGCGCTACTTGTGCGTAAGAAGCCCGTATATTTATTGTACGGGAGTCGAGACGCGATTTACAAGATGCACTCGTCTTCCTCCTGGTATATTATACTATGCATAGAGTTCGTCTCGTCTGACGAAGCGGACACGAGAGATACCCTGTCGAGAGCTTTCGAGAGTCTCTCAGTTTTTTTTTGTGGGTGTTCTTTCTATCTCTGCAGCCTCTCAGGGAGGCTGAATTTCCAGACCCCCTCGACGCGAACTGATCGAATTTGCGGCGAACCGCAGAGTTGACCCGATATATTGTCACACGATGCCCTTATTCGGTCATGTACAATATAATTTGATCAGAAAGCTTATACCTTGATTAATTTGCTTCAATTTTTTCATAACATCATGTGGCGCCAGTTTCAAAAGTATCCGTAAAGACCATCAATTTTTCAACTTATAAGCAAGGTTTGACACGAAACTGACTTTTGAATTTCGGTTCATTTCGGATCAGGGGGGTCAAACTTCTGTGATAATTTTAGAGATGTAACCGATAATTCTGTTGCTGTGCATCCAAGATGAATGGAGAACAATTCCAAAATTATCACAAAAGTTTGACCCCCCGATCCAAAATGAACCGAAATTCAAAAATCAGTTTTGTGTCAAACCCTGCTTATAAGTAAGTTTTTTTCATCATCATACATAGGGTGGGTACCAAACTAACGCGGAAAATCTTACATTTTGGTTAGGGACCGTGCACAAAACATATATGGTGCCCATTTCGGTCATTTTTGACCACCTACCCAACTTACATGGTTTAATATGGTCTTCAGACCAACCATCCACCTACTCCCTCAAAAGGCATATGGTCAGGGAAGAATTCTTCTGGTAAATGTGGTACTCTGCGGATTTTATATCGTTCTGTGGGTTGGGGGAATGTTGATCTAGCACCTCTAAATTTCACTAATACCTCGGTTAATATAATGATACCATGATGCCGAAAAAATCGCTAAATACTCAAATATACAGTTGTCGCGTAGGTTAAGATAGAAAAATTTTCATGTGAGTTTGATATCTTGGGTACGTGTAACACATTTGGCTGAGGGAACGCAAGCATAATTTCTTTCCAATGTCGCAAATCAGTAGACAAAAGACCAACGGGAAAAGATAAGATCTGAACCTCTGTTCTTTAACCATTAAATAAATGAAGTGGCTAAACGAATTAGTCCTGGAGTTTAGATTTAATTGTGTTTCCATCAATATACATTGATTCTTAGATACATTATTTTAAAAAATTAGATTCTCCAAAATTTCTTCTAACTCTTTTTTAGATTGCTCGTAAAATTGAGACCCGACTTTCATTAAAAATTGTACCTCAGATTATTGGCTCATCCTTTTCATTTCCTTGAAACTAAAGTGTAGGGCGGATTTACAATATTCTCTTTTCATTTTACTCTCTCAGCTCATCCTTTGAGAGCTGCTTTTCTCCTCAGAAACCGTCTTTTATTCAACTTTTTTTGCAGTACCTACAAGAAAGGACGAATCAAATAATACGGGCTGCCACAAACTGCCTTGGGGTACGTGTTCACACGTGTATATTACTGCTTCAAGAAATATATTTCACGTGTGAAGATGTGCGTAGGTATATAATCCAACTCTTGTTCCTGCCAAGACAGCGCAGAGTAAGCATCAGCTCCTTGCTGTAGCATAAGTAATTTCCTGTATTCATTGGAGCCTGTATTCCAAGAATGATGTCCTTCTTCAAATATGAAATAGTCAAATTTAAAATTTGAAATGGACTATTCTGAGCTCTGAGTTCTCAAATATGATCATTATTCTTTCAAAATATTGTATGAGGGCAAATTCATCATCCCGAATAATTTTCTAAGAGATGAGTCATTTAGAAAATGCGACATTCTGTTCAGTCGAATCGTGCTTCCTTTTCTATCTACATTTTTTATGAATATGCTAGATACTGTGAATCTGGACAGTAACGCTAGTTTTCTGAATCTCAAATTTAACGTTATTGTCAATCATGATAACGATCTGATGACTAACAACACCCATAAAATATACTAACAGTTTTTTTCACATTTTGTCTAAGAGGTCTCCGTATTTTTCTTTGAATTTTGCTACCGAACTCATTGACTTCCAATCCGTATTTTCAGTTCACAATTTTCTTAATGGCGTTGAAAAATCAACGAAAAAAATATAGTTCATTGTCCAAGGAGTTTGCATTATGTAGGAGCCCAACTTATATCCTATCCATGCTACCACTTACGAATTTCTCTTTCTCTACTTCTTCTTTTCTTCTTTTCTTCTTCATTTTATACCTTGTGCAACATGTATTATGAATGAGCGTTGCTTGCTTACTTGCTTACTTCGAGAGTACGCATACAGCTGATCTGTGTACACCTCGATTGTACTGATCGATTGTACTTTGTACTTCCAGTTACCATTCTGCACCTTCCATTTTCTCTTTTTAATGCTCTTGCATTCTCTATATTCCTTCGAATCTTACACATAATCTGGCCATTCAACAGATGGAACAAATTCGAACAAGTCGAGTAATCCGTCTTGTACATACCACATCAATTCGAGGAAATTTTTGTGTCCGTTGATAAAATTTTCATCTCAATTAGAAAATTGCTGAAAAATTGCAGCTTTCTCCCTGTAAAATTCTTTGCAACAGTACATGTAATTTTTGTTCCACAATTTCTCCCGGTTTTCTCAGGGATGCAAATTCTCATCTTACTGTTATGACTATTTCGTGACCCGCGAGACTTGAATTTGCCGACAAAACAACAAATTGAGCGCTCTTATACCATTTTTTTCTCCGTCCGTGCCTAACTTTGTTTCTTCGTCTGGCTCGATTTTTTTTCCTTTTTTCATTCCTCTGGTTCAAGCATCTCAAGCAAGTTTCACTCAAGGGATCGCGTTATCTTCCCCCTGAACTCAATACCCCGCCCGCTGTACCCATTGTCGTATAGACACAACAAGCTGATGGCTGTCTTTTTTTTCTATTTGTCTGTCTCGATAACACTTTCAAGAGTAAAATACACTCGCAACGTATTTTTTTCTACAAACATTTCAACAACGGGGTATCATCATTTCCTCCTAAATCACTCATTTTTCACAACTTCTTGAACAACCTCTTCCTCACCCCATAACTTCTACATCACGCACTTAAAAATCTCAATAACCACCATTGAAAATCTCAAAGTGTAATATCTCACTATGTCTTCCAGCTCATTATTACCATTTTTCACTCCCGCGCATTTTCCATTATAAGCCCACACACAGCCACTCGGAAGTTTTTCATTTTTCATTTTATATTCTCCCGCCAAGCTTCTACCGCTATTTTCGTTGGCCCTTAATATCCACATAGACCCGTGTGCGTACATATCCATAGTCTGATGCATCTATCCTGAGCGCAATTTATACTACACAAGGATTGTATAGGTTTATTATTCTACTATGCAAACAGACCTCCGCTAGGACTGGCGACTCGCAAAAGTCATTGCACTATGCGCAGTTCACAAAAACAGCAGCGAAAAAAAAAAATTCGAGGCCAATAATACTGCACACGAAGGCGGAACTTGGAATGCACCGCAAACTGCGAAACACTCGAGAGAGTCAGAGTCAGAAAAGCAGGCAGACTCGGCGAATGAGAAGCGCTCTTACACTTTATGAAAATGGTGGACCAACGTGTATATAATAATAATACCCAAGCGTAGGAATGAGAAAGACGCGAGATTATTATTGCGTATAGTATGATACCGTGAAAAAATTGGATGAGAGCTCGTGTACTCGTAGTGGTTGCGAATAACATTGCGAATAATTAACTTTGAATGAAAATCAGGTCTCGCTTTACAAATACATATAAACTCCATCAGTGTACGCATTTGGAATGATTTTATAGGTCAACCTTTTCTCGATGTACATAAATGTAATCGTAAAGAGTAAGAGGGAACATATTTTATTTGTCATTTTTTTTTAATCATTTAGATTTAAATTATCCACAAAACGTTCGGTATCGTATAGAAATTGAGTCGTTTTGGAAATTGCATCGGAAATCAAAAGCTGTGTGATATCGTGGTTTATCTTTGGAGCTTGGAAAATACGATGATCGATATACACGATGCCTATCGCATCAGCAAGTATAAGTCTATATCAGACCACACGACATGTATCCTTCCGAAGTGCATGTTATCTGATGTGTGTGTTTCCCTATATACATGGTTCACCAGCTCGAGAGAAATTACTCATATCGACGCCCCGATGATGTTCGAGCTCATAGTGCGCGGCAACATGGAAAATTGTCTGGATATATCTATTGGGTTGATGTAGTGTTATAGGGTTTGATTTAAACTACTCGTGACATCAGGGTTGTTGGCTGTTAATCAACTCCGTGTGATATACATTTTTTAACGTTTGTACTAGATTGTTTCGAGGCTTGAGAAAAGAGAGGCCCTATTTCATTTTGTAGATTACAAAGGAGAAGACCTTTGATTCTTGAGTGCTGGAAAAACCTATCTCAGTTTTGAGGATAAGATTGGTGATATCTTGTAGATAAACGAAGGGAAGCTTATCTGAAGAATTTAGAACACGAGGAAGTGTCTTAGAATTTGTGACCAGGAAATTCCTAACCTAATGATTTCGTAGCAACACTAGTTATTTCAAAAATTTTGTGTAAATCAATAAAATCACTAGAGTCTTGTGATGGTGTTACATCTGGAAAATGATGTGTAACAGAGCCCAATGAAAAATTCGAATTTCAAATTTTTCAAAACAGAGAATGGGGTTTCAAAAGTTTTGACGATACCTTGAGCTTTCTGGAAATTTTTAAAGATATCATTCTCATTCTCATTTTTTTCATATAATTTTCATTTTCTTTATATTCATACTTTTCAAGATCAATCTTCTTTACACAGTACTTTCAAAAACTGTCATTTAGGTTCTCAAAATTTGGGAACATAAAGCCTCTATCATTTTAAAGAATTTCCGAGTGAACTCTTTCGGGTCAAGCTTTGAGATGGGGATTTTCAATCGTCATTTAAGTTTTTCCGCCAAAATCAAATGAGGCTAGCTCTTCTGCAAAATTTTAGATGAAAAAATTATATTCTTTAGCGCCAATCCCCTCTACTGGATTTGAAAACTTTAATTTTAGCTTTGAATTTCTTTTGAACTTACAATGCCAGGATTACATTGAACAATTTTACTTTTTCGCTCAATATAGTTCTCTTCGAGTCTCATATAGAATGTCAAAAAAAATTTCCATCCTCCAACAGTCATTCATCATATCAAGACTTAAATCTTATTGTTCGCCATATTATTTACGACACAAAATTAATTGATAAGTCATATATATGAGGATATGTGAAATTCGATCTTATCAATTCTGCTCGCAACCATAGTCTTAGACAACGAATGGCGACATGGATATTGATTTTGGATTATTTAGTGCCTCTGCAGGTAAGGTATAGGAGGATAGCCACCCGCAGTTCCCTCGTAACTCTCTCTCTTTCAGCTCGCAGTTATCTAATATCCTCTTGGTTGCTCTTGCTCCCCGTGCTTATATCTGTTGGAACGCGAAAATCTTGCTGATTTAATATTTATGCATGCTTGTTTGGTCTGCTTCTTGTTTTGACATGAGGATTATTTTACGACTCTCAGACCTCATCAACATTTATAAAATTCTTATATTTTTAGATTGTGATCGAGATATCGTGGATCTCAAACACATGAAATTAAATAATAGATATTTTGACATTGGTGATGCGTAGGTGTTGGAATGGTTGGGATCTAATGGAGTCATTAATAATAGGTCATTATGAAATTGGTCTAGTGACGCGATAGACATATACCGAATGATGAAATGGTGCATGTGTGGGAACAAAGGACCATTCGATTTCATATGCAGGATTAAGCAAATCACGCTTATTACGAAGTTCTTTGCAATTGTTTTCTGCATAGCTTATAGCCATATTTTCACTTGTAAAAATTCTTTTGTAATGCTCTACATGATAAGTTTGGGTTAAACCTACACATTATTTTCTGGGTCTAATTCATCAAGGCCTCAAAAATTGAATTCGACCAGCACACCTGTACAGTCGAGAGAAAAAAAAAGAAGGAATCGTTGCTCAGATTGAATCAAAATTTCATTCATTAATATTAAGATCTGAAGGTTAGCTGAAAAGCACCTCTTAGTGTCGAGCTTAGTGTAATCAGTGCGTTCGGAAATCAACCAGCCTGTTGGTCTAACAGCTGACTCACAAAAAAGTCGCTGCAGGCCCATGAGCGTCGAGATCCGCACGAGGTTCCATCACCGAAGGGATCACAAAGCAACATACCTGCGCTGATAAGCCCTAGATTTTAAGCCTCTTTTTAAACGCTTTTATTCTACTTCGCCTTGGCCATAGTTCTGACACTGGTATTTTTTCCCCATTTCTGGAACAAGATTTTGGCTTCCTGTTTCTCGTTCGCTTAGGGACCCCATGATTGACGACTTCAATCAATTGAGTAGGGAGAGTAGACAATTGATCGTTAGCGGTCGTACGCGGTGGGGGCGGGGGGGGGGGAGGTTGTCCTTGACTACAGTATCTGCTGCACGTAATGATGAGTGTGTGACATTCTAATACGAGACACCCATAGGGCTTATAGGCTGTCCAGTGTTATACGCATAGTTTCTTATGTACCGTGCAATCCCTTTCTGCGCGATTTTTTTTATCGGGCTCTCAAATTCTATTTCTAATACACTACGCCGAGCTTCACCACGCCGTTTAGATCAGTGAATAAAAGCGTTTTTTAAAAATTCTTTTTAACCTTTATTTCTTCTTTCGTTCAGATTGTGTCAATTCTCTTCCTTCAGTATAAGATATATTCAACCTGAAGTAGGACCTAATCAAAGGTCCGAAACGTCGCTTGTTCCCTATTCACTAATAAAACAAAATAGTCAAAAAAAAAGAAAAACATCAAATTCATACTCCATCATTGATGATTGCTGGACATTAGAGTCGAAAAAATAATCTTGAACGTAAAATTATATCGTTAGCAAATTGAAAGGCTTTGAAATTTACCCCCGTAAGAATTTATGCCAAGTACGCATTAGTTCAAGAAGGACAATAATTGTTGCAACGATGCAAAGGGTAGTAGTGGTCAGCAGAGCATTATTTTGTGTATTACTTATTATCAGGATCGATTGATTCCGATTTGCTACCTCAATTTATAAGCATTTTATGCGACATCATTCGAAAAAGAAAAAAGTACATCTACTATTCACCCCAATAAAATTGCTGAGTTCAACAATTCTCTAAATCAACAGCGTTGAGAATCATATGCTAATAAATGGAGAAGAGAATAATAGGAGGACGAGAAGAGGATGATTCAAATGATGGAAAAGAAAAGAAGGAGGAGGAGGAGCCGATGTTCGGTTAGGAATGTCTCTCTCTCCACCACCCGCCTATACTCTCTGGCCTCTGCTGCTTCTCTTCTGTATACAACATACACACATGGATATACCTCTCTTTTGGTGATGTGGACACACATATATGGGTACATGTGAGCCCCAAGTGAAGAAGAGGAAGAAGAAGAAGCATACGAAGTATATGGAAGAGAGAAACAGTGAGAATGAGCTCGCGCGGGGCACGTCCCCGATGATGCGAGTGGAGGCATTATAATACCAACACGAGGGTCGACCGTTTCACTCTCCTCAGTTCACTCTCGCTTGTCAACGTGCGTACAGCTGGTGTGTATATATTTCACCGGTATTATACACATCCTTTCTGCTTGTGTCTCTCGATCGTTTTATATATTGTTTTGTTATAACGCCCAACCTTTATCGGATTTATATAGGTGCGTATACTCGCCACGCCACGCGTGCATCAGGCTCAATGGCTTTTATATGTGAATCGCGAGCCCTTTTATTCTATGTACACTGATTTGCCCATCTGATCGAGTATCCGATACAAATTGAGTCAGTGCCTCTTCCATCTGAATTTACCCTATGAAAAGTATACTTCCTCTTCTCACGTTTAGATCTTACACGATCTTTGATCATTTTCTTTTTTTTTTTTTTCGTGTGCTTTGCTGAGATTTTTGTAAATCATTCTAAAATAGGGTATTTACTCTGTGATCTTGTTAAATCAATTTTTGAACAGTTGCTATGATTACAGCGTGCCCTTCTAAAACATTATGTTTCAGTGGCAGCCGGTGTTTAGTTTTGGCCAGATACTTCCTTATTTTGGAACACTAAAAACCAATCAATTTATTGAATTTAATTGATTATAACCTTACCCATGTCTAAAAAAATGAATAACAATCATTTTCGTTCATATTTCTCCACATTAAAATCAACGTTGTTTGAAAGTTTGGACTCCCTTGAATTTCAACACAAGAAAGTTTTGAACACAACGTGTTCAAAGTTTTAAACACATGAAAAATTATTCCCAACACTTGAAAATTCAACACACTTTTTTTTCTACACGATTCTAATGTGTTCGTATTTTTAACTCAGACTAACACGGATAACAAAGTAATTTCAACACCAAGGGCGAAAAAAGAACACCATCCAGAATAAATCCAACACCATTGCGGAAAAAACCAACACAATCTTCGTAATTTCCAACACAAGTTGTGTAAATTTATACACACAATCAATAAAAATCAACACCACCTTCAAAAAATGCACACGCCTCTAACACCATCCGGGATAGATTCAACACCATTGCAAAAAAACCAACACAAGCTTCGTAATTTTCTACACAACTTGTGTAAATTCATACACACGACCAATAAAAGTCATAATCGCCTTCAAAAGAATGTACACGCCTCTACCAAATGTGTTGGAGTGAATTTTGATCCAAACATAGTTAAATTTGCTAATCGGCAACCCATACACAGGCAAAAAGATTAGTCGGCAAAAAACTACTCTACTAATCTTTTCTGCCGACTCCCTTGAATTTCAACACAAGAAAGTTTTGAACACAACGTGTTGAAAGTTTTAAACACATGAAAAATTATTCCCAACACTTGAAAATTCAACACACTTTTTTTTCTACACGATTTTAATGTGTTCATATCTTTAACTCAGACCAACACGGATAACAAAGTAATTTCAACACCAAGGGCGACAAAAAGAACACCATCCAGAATAAATCCAACACCATTGCAGGAAAAACCAACACAAGCTTCGTAATTTTCAACACAAGTTGTGTAAATTTATACACACAATTAATAAAAATCAACACCACCTTCAAAAAATGCACACGCCTCTAACACCATCCGGGATAGATTCAACACCATTGCAAAAAAACCAACACAAGCTTAGTAATTTTCTACACAACTTGTGTAAATTCATACGCACGACCAATAAAAGTGAAAATCGCCTTCAAAAGATTGTACACGCCTCTACCAAATGTGTTGGAGTGAATTTTGATCCAAACATAGTCAAATTTGCTAATCGGCAACCCATACCCAGGCAGAAAGATTAGTCGGCAAGAAACTACTCTTCGGACTAGAGTAGTTTTAGTAGGCTAGCCGAAGAGTAGTTTTTTGCCGACTAATCTTTCTGCCTGGGTATGGGTTGCCGATTAGCAAATTTGACTATGTTTGGATCAAAATTCACTCCAACACATTTGGTAGAGGCGTGTACAATCTTTTGAAGGCGATTTTCACTTTTATTGGTCGTGCGTATGAATTTACACAAGTTGTGTAGAAAATTACGAAGCTTGTGTTGGTTTTTTTGCAATGGTGTTGAATCTATCCCGGATGGTGTTAGAGGCATGTGCATTTTTTGAAGGTGGTGTTGATTTTTATTGATTGTGTGTATAAATTTACACAACTTGTGTTGAAAATTACGAAGCTTGTGTTGGTTTTTCCCGCAATGGTGTTGGATTTATTCTGGATAGTAATCTTTTTGTCGCCCTTGGTGTTGAAATTACTTTGTTATCCGTGTTGGTCTGAGTTAAAAATATGAACACATTAAAATCGTGTAGAAAAAAAGTGTGTTGAATTTTCAAGTGTTGGGAATAATTTTTCATGTGTTTAAAACTTTCAACACGTTGTGTTCAAAACTTTCTTGTGTTGAAATTCAAGGGAGTCTTTCTGCCTGGGTATGGGTTGCCGATTAGCAAATTTGACTATGTTTGGATCAAAATTCACTCCAACACATTTGGTAGAGGCGTGTACATTCTTTTGAAGGCGATTTTGACTTTTATTGGTCGCGTGTATGAATTTACACAACTTGTGTTGAAAATTACGATGCTTGTGTTGGTTTTTTCTGCAATGGTGTTGGATTTATTCTGGATGGTGTTCTTTTTTCGCCCTTGGTGTTGAAATTACTTTGTTATCCGTGTTAGTCTGAGTTAAAAATACGAACACATTAGAATCGTGTAGAAAAAAAAGTGTGTTGAATTTTCAAGTGTTGGGAATAATTTTTCATGTGTTTGAAACTTTCAACACGTTGTGTTCAAAACTTTCTTGTGTTGAAATTCAAGGGAGTCAAAGTTTGGGTGTCTCCTTTTTCTGAATGGAAATTGTTTCCAGTGCTAGTTATTTCAATTTCATATTTATTTTAAAATTGTATTATCAATGATTTTGGGATTTTTCTCAGTTTGTTTTCTTATTAAAAAATCTGCCAAAATCTTGATAAACTTCACATTTTCCAAGACTTTTTACAATAATTTAGCGCACGATAAATTAACCTAGCTCTCGATAATAAATTCTGCGAAATCAAGTGGAAAGATCACTTCCAAAAAAAAAATAACCAACAATTAGAAATAGAGTTCATATTTTGAACCAAATGAACTTTGCCTTTTAATCCAAATTCACAAAAATCTCAGAAATGATAACATGAAATTTTGAAGATGGAAGAGGCGTACTACATCGTACAGTTGCTCGATTAGGTCTCAAGCAGAATTTATTGCGTTTAAATTGCTTGTGCTAAAGTACTTGAATTGCTTTGACCAAATTCTAACTAGCCGCAGACCCACAAATGTCTATCTCTACCAAAGAAGATTCATCCACTCGTCGCGCAGGAAGTTGTGAATCATCAAGTTGAACGCGAAACGAGTACAAACCATCAAAACAAAAATAGACCAACAACCAATATAAGATCTCTTCGAGTCTACAAAACCACCCTTCCAAGCAAAGTGTTAAAATGACAAAGTGAACATCAAAAATCGATAATTTGTGATAAATAACAGTGAAAAGCAAACAAAAACATGTGTAAATGTGCTAGTGAATTGAAATATAAAATTAGCAATCATCCATCTAATATGAAGTTTGTATTATGGATGATTGAAAGATGACATGTTTATGAAACGACTGTGATGAAAAGGAAAAAAGTGCGCGAGTGCGCGTACACGCTGAACAAGATTTGCCGTATTATATACCATTAGCACTTTGAAAGTGTGAAAGAAAAATAAAAATCAAAGAAAATGGAGCTAGTCAACGGTGGTAGAATCGAAATATTATCCAGGCGTAGTATAATCATCAAAGATTATTTAGACGAGAATGATGATGATGAAAAACGTGACGACGATGCAGACAGGACGTCTCTCAAAGATCTGTCAATGGCCGAGCAATTCTACTACGAGGTTATATCGTCTTTCGAAAATGAAGAGGTATATATATAATACTCGTCCTTTTTTTTTTTTTTTGACTGAATTCAATCTTCCGAATGTCACACGTGACTGGTGACAGAATTCTCTACTTTCTTCCATATACTTCTCCTCTTCCACTGAATTCGAATATATTACCAGTCAAATTCAGATTCGCGTATGAATCTGGAAGTTGAGGCGTGTAGAAATAGATCGAAACTTTTACAAATAACTTCCTATTCGATATGAATTTAGAATTGCTTTTGAATCGATTCTGCAGATTTATTCAATATATTCGACTTGAACAAAATTTCAGCTTAAGAGAGTGAAAAATATGAAGTTGATGAATGTTTGCAAAAACTATATTAGTCTTTTTTTCGCTTCACTAAACGTGAATGCCTGTTATTTAAGCACTCCCAAGAACAAACAATTCAAAGCAATTACTTTGACTGCGGCAGCGGTGTACTACTAGGATTTGATTTGTACCTACTCAGGGGAACTTTGATGAAAAGGTCGTTATACTCTTTCAAGCCAAAAATCGATACAGTGATCCCAACTTGCACTCAAAACATCGTCGTAAAAGATATTTGTGACATGTAATAAGTCATTCGCCAACCAACGATAATTTCTCTTAATTAGATACTCATAAATAGGAATAACCTCCAGAGATTCATTGCAGTAGGTTATTTAATACCGGAACAAACTTGAGAGAAATCCCATTTGATCCTGTAACATATGTAAAGTAGTAGCTTATTTCCAATCAACTTTCTCTAACGCACTAGTAGAACTTATAACCATGATCATTGAATTGAGACAGTCATAATATAATCATCCAAGTGTCAACCCATTCACAAGACATAATTCTACACAAAAAAGAAAAAAAAAATATCCTGAATTGAATGGTCGAAGGCAGGAAATAAAAACCATCCAAGCCCCCGTAACAAAAGTAACTTATGGAAGTATAATGTACATTGCATGCATCTGCTCAATTCATCTCATAACTGCCGAGTCATGCATGAATGCGTGCATGTGAGCTCCCTTTTATAATACAACGAAAGCAAATCTCACTGGAGTGCTAATTTTATCCAACCAAGTGTTGTACCCCCACAAGTTTTTGATACTTCACGTGCTTTTTGAGATCTCGCAGCTTTCTCTGGTACGAAATGAAAGAGGTTATAATGGAGATATGGATAATTTTTTTATCCCAACGCCCTGTCTACGCATATCATTTACTCGTGTAATTAATGCCCCCAACGATTAGTACTGATACCAATTGTGTTCAGGTCGAACCAGTTTCTTATCGTCAATTTCGAGGCTATACCCCAAAGCTCTGCACCGTGTGGAAAAGTGCTCGATAATCAAATACTGGAGGCTTTCCTGTCTGATCTGTAAATTTAGAACCTATGAAACATTGCTATGTCAGATTTTGTTACCCTCAGATGACCTGTGTCACATGTTGACAACCCATTATTCGATTTTTTGACTGTAATATTCTCAATCTTCGTCGAACTTGAATCAATCATTGCTCAATTTTTTTTTCTTTCAAAAAATAAGTGGACAAAAATAATACCAAGGCTCTTACATGTATTCTATTCTTTATCTATAATCCTACATCAAAAGTCACAGATAGGTCTACTTTTGAATATATACGGTTCAAATGGTCAAATGAAACAAGTCATTTTCAGATTTCTGAGAAATTTTCAATATTTGAAGTTGTCATTTTGTATGATGCTTGTTGTACCCTTGATCATCTTTGAAAATAGTTTGAATTTCAGTTCATTCAAAAGTTAACTTTTACAGTACATATCTTGGGGACATGTAATATGAGAATTTCTCTCCAAGATTCAAGTTGATATGAGTTGGATTATAGACTAAAAATAGGTAGTTCAAAGTAATAATGTATCAAGAGAAAGAAAATACAGTAAAAAATCCAAATTAGCTATGAAATTGTTATAGAAAGTTACTTGACTTGGGCGGACCACAGTGGGTATTCAACACGTTTACTGCGATGGGCCCCACCGGTGGGGCCGCCAATTTTTTATCTTCCAATCTTGACCAACTTGTATCAATTCGGAAAATGCCCCATTGACGATCCATTATGATAAATTACGTTGCCAAGAACATAGACGATGAGTTAAAAAAAGAAATCAACCTCATATGGTTTGCCAAAACACGAGAGTCTGGATCATGATTGAACTAAAATTGCGATAAACAAGCTTTGCGGTGAATATCTTGAACTCGCTATTCCACCAATTTCTCCTACAGATAACTTTGATTCAATTTTGAAATTTTGGATTGTTGCTTCTCGTCCATTCTAATGACATTATTTAGAAAATAATCACCACAAAGATTCATCGTCAATAGTGCGGCAAAATAATCTCAAGACCTGGAGTTGACTTACTTACCATAAGATTCGAAGTCATACACTTACATACTTATTACCATTAGGCCAATCCAAAACTTTTTCATGCATGAAAAAATGATTTTTCTCACATTGCTATCCAGTATAATTCGGCCCGAATCTTCCACTCATTATCTTCCCATAAAAGTGGCATATAAATGGTCCCTTCGTCTACATCAAACGCAAGCTTTGCTAATCTGTCCCCCTACCGTGAAAATGACTTGACCATGATGTTTCGCACGCCTCATATATAAGCACATGGCGCCTTGGAGGTCTACTTCTCGCTCCAGCGCCGTTGTCGTGGTCTTCGTCCCCCAACCTATATAATCCACAGCATCTAAATACTACAAATTCAAGCTCACAAGAATCTATCTTTAACCCATTGCTTGTATAGTTATAATACACACAACTCTGACCCGCCAAAGGCCAAAAAATTCAAACCAGACAGAAAAAGGTAAAACATATTATCGCGGGTGAAAGATCACGCCCCTTTATAACATGAAAATTGAAGCCATCAGAGAGTGCGGTGTCTGCTGCAATGGGTTTTCATCGCGTGCATTAACCTCGAGAATGTACATACGAGACGATACATGTATATGTGTATGTATGTATGTGCAGGAATCAGGAGCCATCAGCCCAATGTATATTTCGAAGGCAAACCAGTTTCATTATATCGACGCGTGAATTACCCATCGAGGACGTACCGTCTGGTGTCTGCTGCATCGGCTGCATCAGGACCAGCTTTTATTTTTGGACCGTCAGGCTATACCAAAAGTCCAGTTACATATCTGCTCGATGGGATAAGAATTAATGACTTATTGAAGATTTTTGGAGGTGTGCACGTTGGAAAAACATATCTGGGCTGTACAATTTTGTGTAACTAGTGAGATATGATGAGGCGCGAGAAAAGGTCGTTATACGAGCTTTGTTATCATCGGCTAACACGAGACAAGATTGATTTTTTTTTTCCAGTGACAAGTAGAGCGAGACTGTGTTGTATGTATTGTAAAAGTTTGTATAGCTCCTTTTTGAGCCGTCACTCGAGAGACTGTGACGGGGTTCCGATTAAAAAGTCAGCGTTGAAATGAATCCGTTCCCAGCGTAAGATTGCAATTATCCGGATGAAGGTTCTCTCTCACGTTGTTTTGTACTTTGATAAGAAAACCAGTCTACCTGCATCTTTACTTCCAAGGTTTTCTCTTGTTTTCACAAATTATATATCAATTCTTGAGACGAGGGATTTTTTAAAATAAATCATCTCTGTTGAGATGATTTTTTGAAAGTATCGCCCATTATTTGGAAAAATTGATTTGTTTCAAAATAAATCATGCGGTTTGAAAAAGTTATTTCTATGGAATAATGGCCTGAACGTGAGCATATTCTTTACCCGAAACAGTCTATCACGCTGTCGTCATTGTGAGTCCTAATATTGGAATTGTTTTTGGATATTTGATCTGTAATAACCCGAAAATACTTGAATCTCAGAGATTTCAACCATCGATGATTATGGTGCTCTTTTCAAAGAACGAATGGGACAAATACACATTTAAAAATGGAGAATAATCATTCAGAGAATTGCCTTTGTTTATTCTTATGAGCTTATGCTGAATATCAGTAGAATAGAATTCTGTACCGAAGTCGTATCGCCCTTGAGACACTAAGACTTGAAAAACCATGAAATAGTTATATTTTTTCTACACGAAGAATTTCTATTAAAATGATTCTTTCCAAAGAAAACTCAAAAACTCATATTTTCCACTCACGTAGCTTTCATACAAAAACTTTTGATCAGATGAAACTTTTCCTGATCGCTGATTTGGATCAGTTTCGTAGTCACTTTTCAAACTGACTGAAGAGCTGCTTTTGAAGTTCAATCCCTGCAGTCGTCTCAAATCTTCAAACCAGCAAAAAGCCAACAAATAAGTTTGTACTCCGAGAAACGAAGTATGTTACAGTACAGCCATTACTGCATTGAGGAATGAAAAAAAGATTTTCATCTCCCAGAGTTGTCTTGCCACAAAGCCAGCGAATAAGTATACATTTGTCCATCACTTTCGACTCTTTTTTCATTCAACTACCTACGTCATCCAAGTACAAAACTTTTAAAAGTACCGTATGATCATCGTGAAAACGTTATCTCGTTCATTCATCACCCTCGACCGAGTCGACTTTTAATGGTACTGAATGAAAAATCAGTTGGATATCATCAAACGCACGTTGACCCTTTTACAATGTCGGCTACTCGTACATTTTCCAATGACTGTATCAAGAATCCGTATTTGGTACCGTCACTATTTCACATGCGACAAAGATGAGCCTGACGCACGAGAGCTACATATGTACAATGAAACCATGAGGCATTTCGCGTGTTAAGGCAACATGCGATATACTTGATAGGGTTTCAGAGTTGCGTGTCTCGGCTCCACGCTTTTTCTCTCGTTTCTGAATCATGTAATACAAATACGAGATATGTAATGGGATAATATATTTAAACGTGTTATACGGGAAGAGATTCCAAAACGCAGTTTACGCAAATTCTGAGGATCAAGTTTTAGAATCTCGGTGACTTTATGAAGAGAAAACAAAAAATTCTCGGAACAGAAGTCATAAAATTGAATTTAATTAATTTGATCATTTCGAGAAGCCATTAGTCTCGAAAATGATATTTTAACATTCATTTACATCAAGAATTATCATTCACGTAAAAATGAGGCAAGAGCTTGACCAAGGGGCCCTCGGTCGAATCATGGGTTTATAGTATATTCCCGTACTGAGCGCGGTAGCCCATTTGGGGCACGTAGGATAGACATAACATGTTCTCCAGTGCCCAAAATGAGCTTGCAAGCAAGGCGCGGATATATTTTTTCTTTACAAGAACCTTAAAATCCTATCTAAACGCGGCATTTTCAGGTTCGAGTAATGAAAATTACATTTTCTTGCAGTGATTCTTCTTGCAAAGTTCTGGATACATGAATAGTTTCATTTTATTCTGTATTCCCTGGATAATTGAGGAAAATTTTCCACCTGGTGTCTGATCTTGAAAATTTTTGGATAGAGGAAATCTCAACTTTGTATGCTTGGAAGCGATTTTTTGGTACCTCAATCCCCCTCGATCGACAGGTAGTAAACATATCATCGATAGATTTTCAAATTAAAAATGATGACAATCTTATCAAAAGTGATCAACTTTGAAATGCAAGTCATATCTTTTTGCTTCAAAAAGTAGTTGATTACCATCGGAAGATCTCAAGCAGAATTCGCTCATTCATTATTCCAGGGTCAATTTTTCTGACTATATAATTATTGGAACAACTTCTCGTGGTTTCCCAATAATTGGAAGACCAAGTTCTGATCATTGAAATTTCACCCATGTTTGAAGTAATTTCATTACACAAAAAACAATCAGTGTTTTACAGTTTTCCGTAAAAAAAAACAGATTGTAAGAGCAAGAATATGTGTAACTTATTTCGTGACATATTTTTAGTACCAAAACTTTCCAAAAAACTTCGATCGAGTTCATATGTACATATATGTTCCTCATGTACATCGAACATGACTCTGATATATCTGTCGCTCCAAAATTTTCGAAAATTCTGAAATTTAAGTAACCTCAAAGAACATTTTGAAAACTTTCAATCTTGACATTGACTCAATTTCCAATTTCACCAATAAAAAATTTTCTGCAAACGTTTATTGAGACTGTTGAATCAAAATCTGCTAATTGAGAAAACTCAAGGAATTCAGAAAAGTTATTGGCACTATTTTATATAACAAAACTGTGATTAACCACCGATAATCCTTTTCATAGACTCTTTCCAACACGATTCTTCCGACTGGTGACTAAAACGTCAAGTCAGCTTTTCTCATTGTCGCTCAACAAGAGCTTTTGAATCGTTCTATAACTAGAAAACAGCATTGGTCTCAAAAAGGTGCCTCGAAGCTGAAAAATCAGCAGAGCGGAGATGCGCCAATCTCCTTTCGATCGCGCTCGGTCGTATTAAACGCCCGGAAATCGCCACACTGTACCATAGAGAAAAAGAGTAAAAGAAGAATGTCCGAGTGCCTCAACTCACTGCAAGCTCTACCCTTTTTCTTTCCAACGCGATTTAACCTCTTAGGATATATATATATATATATACATACATTGATACCTCCCCTCGCTGACTCTATATATACAGCGTTGACTTTTCAGCCCTTGTGATTCAACAGAGACTCTTACTGACTGAACCACTGCACTTGGCACTTTTATCACGCCACTCAGCTCCTTTTCACTTTTGCACGCGTTCCTGGCATCCTTTCTCACATACATGTGATATCCTTCTATATACACATTTATGTACGTATGTGTATATCTTTATCTGTACATGCATGTAGACCTTTCACGTGTGAGATAGAGAAAGAAATAGAGAAAAGGCAATTCAAGACTTTCCTGACTCTCAGAGTGCAGTAGCAACAGCAGCCGATATGTGCGCTGTTCCCAGACCCATTAAAAGCTTCATATCCACCAGTAGTGAAGCGATTTTCGACAGCCTAGTGTATATGTGATGTATACTAATAGCGAAACGGTTCACTGCAGATGTTAACGTGTATGTGAGATATTTTTGCAATATGTATGTGCAACGTATATGTATACGTTCCCATGCACTGTGGGGCAATCTTTTACGGATGAATTTCAAAAAGTGCGCCGGAAGAAATCGTCGGTACCTGTACGATGTGTGCGATACCTGTATATTATTGGAGATTTTATCCAGACGAGGTATACCGGAGATCTACACTTCACAAAAGATGCTATCGTGAGAGATATATCGGTGTTTTTGAGAAACATGAGGCGATTGGGATGAAACTCAGATCCAGTCAATCGTTTCCTGTAGATAATAATCGATGACTTTTTTGAAATCGAAAAATCGCACAGGATTTGAATTGCATTTTGAACACGTATATCTGATGATTTTACACAGATAAATTCATGTTCCTAATACAACTGACTAAATTTCACTCGACACAAATTCATAAGAAATACAAATTAAATTCTCATCGACGAAACAACATCAATTTGACTTATTCTCCTACGAGTTCTATTGATGAAATGTACGTATCAAGCTTTCCTCAATGAAAAGTAATTAAAATTTGTACTTTTTTTCCACCGCGAATCCATCATCATCCGCATTAAAATTTTAAATCAGCCCGATTAAGTGTATAATTTTGGCTACTAGTCAAGGACATATTCTCGTGATTTAAAAGCTTCTCGCAGCAGAAATTCATTTTCAACTCTCATCGCAATGATGAGAATTCCATTTGAGGTTTTCGTAATCATAATGTAGTCGGTCGCGCCCGTCGTGCGGTATAGCGGCGTCATTCGTCGAATCGAAAATTCAGCAACTTTAATATGTTTATAATCCACTGTTGATTGCATCAAATTTAATTTAGACTACTGTGAATGCGACTCTACTGCGTATAAGTATACTGCGAAAACTACTTTGACAAGTCAGCAAAGGCGTGTTTGCTCGCGGAATTGCTTTCTCGGATTTCCTTCGATATGCCACCGAGGCACATTTTTTGATAATATATGTATAACACTTTCTTACCCCCTTATTTTTGAGCTGAATACGTCGTAGTGGTGTCGTATTATTATAAAACCCTTTCGAAACGTGCGTAGGCTCTATTTTCTTTTGTGCTTTGGATGAATAATGAAAAAAAAAAAAAAAAAAAACGAAAAAGAAATGAAGGAAGGAGTGGGTAATGCTCGCGATAAATGGAAGGAGTTGTTATAAAAGGAAAAGAAACGTGGTTGCAAAAGAGTTCCAAATGCCTCGTATGCACCATCCAGAGCTTACGTTGACTCGGCTCGTGTCGGAATCTAAAAATTGTGCTCCCTCGGCAGCTGACGTGTGAATTTTCAATTTTTTTTTTCTTCTGGTCACCGCTCGTTCGATGACGAAGCGAGTGCAAAAACGTCTGATTAATTTTTTGGATTGAAATTCATAAATCCATCATATGTACTATGAACTTTAGCGAACGATTTGATACTCTCGATTGGACTGGAAAATATACTCCAGATTCTGTTGTCCTTGATCATCTGAGTTTTGCCTAATTTTGATTTAATTTTTCCTTGCTCCCGTTTCATTTTTCATAAAAATCTCTATTACTGGTTTCTCCATCTATGATTTTTTCAATTTAACCTTTCTCGCCAACAAGATCTGATTGAACAATTTTTGTTCTGAAACTATTCTCCACCACTTGACAAATAGTATCAAAATATTTTCAACCTTTTTTTTTTCTTCAAAAAAAAATTTGTAGCCATTTACCCGGAAGACCTAGAGAACTTCGCAAAAAGCTTCTCAAAATACATTTTTACTGTGGATTATGAGCTTTTACAACTGATCCCAGAGAGTTACCTCAGTTCAAGCCGCGGAGCTTGGTAATAATGAATTTTTCTCCACAAAATCGTGCATTTTTCTCTAATTCTCACTCAAACATTATGCTTTGTCAAAATTTTGGTCAATTACATTCTAACTAAGCACATTGACAAAAGTACTTTTACAAATTTTGAGGCACCGTCCATTGATCATGTCTATACAAAATTCAAATCTCGTAATTAATCGATCCAAAATTGAGAGACCTTCGTTACGAATCATACTCACAACCGTGTGCACTAGGACCGTGTCGAGTCGAGACCCCCTTCTAGGGACCCTAGTGTGCACCATTTCTCAGTAAAAGTCAGCTTTCGTACATTTCACAGAACTAGGAGGTGAAATCACATTCGGACAAAATTCGTCAGTCCGTCCATCTCTACAGCAAATCCTATATATCTTCTCGGCCATGTTAAAAAAAAAGTCGTGCTTGCGTAACGTGTCTCACATGCTAAGTTGTCCTAATGAAATTAGCAAGCAAAATTTACTTGTCGCACGCGCATCATGAGTCGTCATCCTAATAAAGCTTTGTTATGTATATATACACTGTCTCCGACGACCGGCGAATTTGTTAATGAGCGCAGCCCACACACACACACACACACACACACACACACACACACACACACACACATGACATTAATACAGTGTTGATGTGTAAATATATTTACTAGCAAGTTTACACTTTGAGTAGAGGCATGTATTACAGTACATATGTCATTGCGGCTTGTTTTATACGTGTGGACATGCTCATCGCAAAAGGTATATGAGGTGTTTGCAGAGGCATTATTGTCCGGGGGTGTATAGGTATGCTGTGGAGTTATACCATGGGCTCATTAGTGCTCATAGCCGCGATAGTAGTGTATGGAAGACATAATAAGTGGCTCCTCCTCCTTGCGCGGTAATTGCCTGTGTATAATTGTTCTCTGTATAGAGAGTAAGGTACAGAGTATTACTTAGATATATGGAAACTTGAAGCTGTGAAACTCGAGGACACTCAAGCCTCAGGCTAAATCTCGCGAATTTTTGCTCGTGCCTTCGTAAACAACTCATCCCGAAGCTTGTTTTTCTTGGCACTTGCTTATGTGCATTCGAGGCTTTGAGACTCTTGAGGAGGTTCGATCCTTCTCTGTGGCAGCGCAGTGTAAGTATATATAGCTATCGATGAGCTCTTTGACGCGTCCCGAGCGCCTTCTCTCTATTTGGCCAAATCAAATGTTTGACTTGAGATCGAGACCATAACTGCATGAGGTTGATCCTCTTGAGAGAGATGCTCTTGCAATTTGCTCCTTTGCTATTTGAATTACTTACATTTTGGTGCACGTGTATACGGTTGTCTTTGGAAATTAATCATTTGATCGAGTTCTCGTTTGGGATCCCGTGTGGTTTAAACAATTCTTTTTTAGATTTAATCCAAAAAATGTTTACAAATATACGATGATTGTCCATGTTCATCGATAGACTAGATTCTTGGTCAATCTATACAGGCCCTTTCGAGATTTTCTACAGTCAAGACTTGGCTTATGAAAAATACCCTCTCGTAACCCACGTCACAAAATCGAAATAATTTTTAAAAAAATTCGAAATTTTTCTGAAATCACATCCTCATTTGTGGCTGAGAGTGTACTATATACAACAAATTTTTAGTCTCTCTGTAGTATGAGATAGA
The DNA here is from genome assembly GCA_029851415.1 of Eretmocerus hayati. Lineage (NCBI taxonomy): Eukaryota > Metazoa > Arthropoda > Insecta > Hymenoptera > Aphelinidae > Eretmocerus > Eretmocerus hayati. The sequence goes on along the minus strand of CM056742.1, from coordinate 146,528,056 downwards.
TCGTCGCAGACATCTTCAACAAATCAGAGATACTAATCGGACAGTTTAACATTGATCTATGATCACAGAAGCTTTGCTAATTGATCCCATCTAGCGTTTAATTCGCCATTGTACATACACTTCTACCGCAAGCTCGCCGTAAAATTTCTCCTGACTATTTTTATTCTTGATCATTGTTGAACAACTTTTACGAGCGATTCGGATATAAAAATGTTCCGAAGCCACGCGCTAAACCACATTCAACTCGTGTTAAACTATAAGCTTTCTATTCATTCCGCGAATGACAGACATACGGACACACCCGTTTTGATCAAAGATATAAAAGTTGACGCGGTGATGGGCACCCAAAAAATAGCCGTTTTGTATCTCTAACTTCCGCCACTTGGCTTAGACAAATGACTCATTATTGAATATTATCTCGCATCAAGACTAGATGTTATGTAGAAATTTCAGTCTTACTACAACAATAAAAAGTAACTAATGGTATATTAGTAAGTGAATTAGAGTGCTAGTTATAGCTGAGTAATCAATCATCGTAAATTGCATTCGACACAATCTCAATCAGGCATCATAACTACCTAGACACACACCGGTTCGATATTTGCAATGAGCATGAAAATCGAGTCATGTGTCGATTGAAAATACTCTCTTTTTGAGATCCACTAATGATAGTCTACGGCTTTAATTTTCTAATCAATTACTCTGATTGACAAACCCATACTATTTGTTCTTCCTAGGAATTTTCAAATCACTGCAAGAATGGCTAAAATCACCATTTCGACGAATCACGATCCCTTGAAAATCTGATCATGACAGTCCCCCCAAAAAAACTAGCTAGTAAAAAAGTATCGAATGTAACATCGGTCAGACCCATTTTGCATGCGTAGGCTGATATGTAATTCCTTTGACGTTGTGTTCCATCACATTGGAAATGAGGGCTGTTGAATTGGAGTACTTTTGATTGCGACAACACTCTCTCATTGTACTTCCTTGAATTAAATATAAAGAGAGAGAAAGAGTCTCCTCTTCTGAATCTCGACGGATGTGGCTGTAGTTGGCTGATGCTGTATATACTTATTTTGCCGCATCTGTAACGCGAGTTAAAAGGCCGAGAGCGCGAAATCCGAGATAGGCACAAATGTTCATCCACCCGCCTGCCTCTCGTTTATACTCATATGAGCATTCGTAAAGCCATTTCTGCACGTATGTACAACGTGTTCACTCGTCGCTCTTTGGAGTGATGTTCTGTATTATACGAGTATACTGGATGTGCTTGCAGCTTTCAATGTATATATTTATATTGTTGGTCATATGCATGCTTGTCGTCACGGTGGATTATTGCAAGGTTTCCTTGATGATGAAGTTTATATGTACTGTGGTTTATAGAAATGTATAGTTAGACTCTCTTGTAATCTTGGAAAATTTGTCACGGGAGAATTTTTGCGTAATCGATACTGTTAAGCCCTTTTTCATGATCATATCCTAATTGGTTTCGTCGATATACGTACTGGATGAGCCATACTTGCAGGATAGTATCTGCGTGACATTCTTCAAAGCTTGCGGATAATAATAATCGAGAAAAAAAGCTTTTGGTATCGTTTGGGCTCTTTCAAACGAGCTCTTGTCGACAAAAAATTGATTGAGGGTAGAAAAAATTTTATGAATGTCAATCAAACTCATGAGTTAACACGTTCACTGCGAAGGCAGTTTTCGTAATTTTTGGTTGGTCACCATCACGACCCTCATTCTCTCATTAATGCAAGTGTAGAGGAAAAAATTCTGTTCGGACTGATCATTTACACCCTTGATAAACCAAAACGCCAGAAAAAATGGCTATTGAAAAAATTTTTTGTGCAAATATATGTGGGTAAAAATTGTAAGATCGAAAACCGTGAGGCCCATCGCAGTAAACGTATTAACTTACAAAAAAATGTAAGGATTTTGACGGTTCAACAATACCCAACTCTGTATTATTCAGTCAAAAGACAAAAGTACTCACTTCCACGTGGAAAACTCTAAATTCGTGGACTTTCTAAGAAACATATTGAGTTCCCAACTATGATTCGGCTGAGATGGGGTGGGGGGGGGGGTGGCATAAGGATTTCTAACTGGTTGACAGGGTGAAAAGACGAACAAAAAGACCTCAAAAGATGGTTGCTTTCCATTAGTAGTTTTTCATTATTTTCTCTCACATCCATAACGATGTAAACGAATTTTAACTGGTGGGATGTATTACCAAAACCACGAATAACTTTTGAAAATTTCATACGATAACAAATTATTTCCAATATAATGAAAATTGAAACCCTGTACACGTACAGTCATTTACAAACGACATGGAAAGGGAGAGGGTTGAATAAAACTGTGTGAGATAGACATTGACGAATTACTCTAGAAACTCGACAGTTTTACAGTGTTACAAAAATGTATGATCTCATTTTGAAATATCTATCAAATATTTCGCTGAACTCAACAATGTTTCAGATCTATTTAGTCATCAAAGTTCTTGAATTGACTGCCACCTTGAAACTGAATCTTTTCCCTCGAATTTTTCTTGTAAATACAATTTTTCATTCGTTTGACCACAATATTTTCCATTCAACTAGATTGAACCATGAAATTCAAATGTTTTTCCTTCAGAAAATTGAGACAAAACTTTCCAATTCCCAAGCCTTACATGCTTACAGAAAAAATTCAAAATTCTGATGAAATACTCTGTCGCACACTAAAACTCACAAATTTTTTCATTCCTTCATTCACGCTTTCATTGTTCCAATGTCGCAGTGCAGAACACACAATAGTATAGATACGTACCAAATCACTCTCGTAGCCGTATATAAATCCGAAGCTGAGCAACGCCGAGAATTCCAAATCAAAGCCTCTATATTCACTCAAAGAGCTTCTCTCCACTAACACACACACACACACACATCACTATTTCTGCAATTTCCACATTCGTATGTTATATGGCCAAATGGCTCATCGTCAAAGTCTCACATTGTCGTTTTGAAGCGTTAATTAAAAAAAATCCTATACTGTACATGGGCTTTGGAAAAAAAAGGACAAGTCAATGTATCTCTAGTGAGTCCGGAAAATGTCGTATCGGAGGGCGAAAGCAAAAAAAAGATAGCAAAAGACCATGCGGTCGCGAGTGAACTTTTATTAGTGCGTTACATTATACACTAGGGTGTCCGTTATTTCCTAAGTTTCTCCGATCCTGCGTGCCACCCACCACAACCTAATCATTTGTTGAGATATTTCGATAAAAAAATTCGTGGACCTAGGTTATGTTTAAGTGCTGCCCCGCCTGAAACGCTTTTTTTATTCATTCAACGCTTTTATTGCACTTCACCGTGGCCATAGTTCTTACATTCTAGTAACATCTAGTGGACAGATTTTTGCATCCTGTCTACCGATAAAGTAGGCATGCGCTGCATATTGCTCTATATTGTACTGCGTGACCGGAAGTGTCGTCGCTCATCGAGCTCGCTCGGATTTATGAAACTTTTGCAGGCTGCGACATGTTTTTTTGATCTGCCCGCACCTCACCCCGGGTCACCGAAATTTCTATTATCGTCTGCTATCGTTTATGGACCGGACCATCAGTCTTCTGTTGCCGCTGCCACTTAGCTCATCGTCGTCTGCTGTGAGTATATTGAACACTCGTTATCTTTACTCTCTCTGTTTGAAAGCTCCTTTCTGCTGCTCTGTGCCTTCGGGCGTATTCTTTTTACAGTCCATTGCAAGCGTCTCATTGCAAAATACAAGTGCTATTGTTATCTAAGTGGTCGATGAGTGGAATTTGCAAACATTGATTCCGAAAAACAACGACCAAACAACAAGGTTAGGACGCCATGCGGCGACCAACGGACTCCGATGTAGTAACAAAGTTGCTGATCGGGTGTAGCAGAGCACAGCGCCGCAAATTCCTCAAAGAACCGCCGCATCACATCACTGTGCCGAAGTTTTCTGCTAGTTCTGCACTCAAGTGTGATTTTATTAAACAGTGAGACTCGTCAACCTATATTGCTGTATAATTACGACGATTGCGTGATGGTTCATTTTTGTTTATTTCCAAGTAACAGTTTGAACAGAGACTCAAATTTTCGTTTAATCTTACAACGATTCGTTGAACCGACTGCATCACTTGACCAATGTGAACGACGACCGTGCGATGGTTCATTTTTTGTTCATAAAAGAAGAAAGAAAGAAAACAGTTTGATTGTATAGAGACACATATTCTTTTTTCGTTTAATCTCAAGATAAACCTATGTAAAATTGAGATACTTAAAGTCCTTCGGATGAATCTCAAGCAGACGACATTCTACAAAAAGTCTTCAGCTTTATCTTGCAGGTTGCATTTCATCTAGTTCCTTGGATGGTTCGACATTATTCTAAAATTATTTATCCTCAAGTCCTCGACTCGATGTGATTTTCAAATTTTCGACTGTGCTTTTTATTTCATCATCTTTTTTCTCGGCGTTTCGATATAGTTGTTCTGTTCTGTTGCATAAAACGATTTTACATGTTTCGAATTTCATCTCTCAACCCCCTTATTTGAGCACTTCGACTGAACTTCGACCGAGAGATGAAACTCAGAATGTTCAAAAATCATAAACACGAAACTTTTAAATTTTCATTCGGAATTGCGGTAACTCCAAAACGCCTTTATTGATTTCAGAATTCATCATAACTGATCCCACATGCTCTGAGATTGATCTCCCAAACCCCTTTTGAGCACCTCGACTGATACTTCGACCGGGAGATCAAGCTCAGAATGTTATAGGATCACGAACTCAAAATAAGTATGCCAGATTTACAGTCTGACGTTAAAAAACTATTTTTCTTTTCCTCATCTGACGATAACACTTTGCATAAGTCCATCTACATGAAATGTAATCTGTAAAAAATTAGCACGTCGATTGCTTTCACTTATTTTTCACTTGTTCCATAGTATATGCTATTAGCTTTAGTATTTTTTTCATATACATTTGTAGTAATTCGTTAACACCAGACGGGGTTCTACCCCAAGGTGAAATAAAGTACCATACATACATACATACATACATTTAGTATTTGCATTTTCCGATTCTTTGTGGTCGCGTGTTTCTCGTGCAGTTGAGTAAATGCCAAATTCTTTCACCGGAAATCGTTATTCATCAGTGCCAATTAATAAGTTTAAGTACCATGAGGTGACAATAGGTTTATTCGATTACGGCGGCCACGCCAGGCCACGCCGGCGTGGCCGGCGTAATCGAATAAACCTTATGTGCTGGATCTTTAGTGATTGGAAGAGCGCGTGCTCAGGTTATGAGTATTCACTTGCATGCGTGTATGATGAAGGATGAACCAATATCAGCGATCGAAAGACAATGTTTGTCATTGTCTACACTGTCTGCTGCATCCCAAGATAAGTGACTCGCGACATAATAGTGGTGACATATTTTAATGCGAGAAACCCAATTATTACTTATTAGCTGCAATATTCGCTGCCAGCACACGTGTTTTCCCCATAATTCCTCATATACGTCGCACAATTTCTTCCACGTGATTTACATCGGTCTACCGAATTCTATCTGCACTACACCGGACAGAATCCTATCGCAAATTGCAAGATTTTGGAAAGTGAATAAAAGCGTTTTTTAAAAATTCTTTTTAACTCTTACTTATTCTGGATTATAACCTTAAAGCAAATTTTGGTCCAGTGATCATCATCCTTGCGCATGTGCGTGCTTCTATTCACCCGAGAGTATTTTTACTCGATAGCCAGTGAATTTTCCTTGAAATTGACCACTTGTTGGAGTCAATTTGATGGAGTAGACCTAAAGTTATGGCTGTTTTCGAAGATTGAAGAATTCAAGGTACCAAATCCGTGAAACAGGGTTCCCTCAGAGAGTCCAAAAAATGCGAATTTTGATTCGATCTATTTTAAAGATGTTAATCTGTGTTTTTGATATATTTTTGAACGTAGAAACGAAACCCGTGCTCAGTTCTACCTCTAATCATCAGGATTTTATACTAGACTTGAAAAACTGAAAAAATAAAAAAAAATCTTCATTTTCAGTCACTTTACGTTCTTTAGATGGATGATATGCAAACAAGTGGGCAATCTCAGGTTCTACTATATATCAAATTGAATGTTTCAGGTGGTCATTTTGAAGAAAATGGCACACGCTACCGATTGAAAACACATTCAGGGACGTAGTGGGACGTAGAAGGAAATGCATGCGCGGTGAATACGAATCATTGACTAAAATTTTTATTTAGAAGGGTGTACAGTTCAAATATAAGAAACGCTCCAGGTGGAGCAGCACATGAACTTCACCTAGGTCCCCGAAAATGTGTTTTCCCACAATATCTTACCAAATGATAAGGTTGTGGGGGGTGGCATGGGTGATCGGGGAAACTCGGAAAATAACGGACACCCTAAAATACACGTAATGTGTGGGTGGGCGGTTTGTTTGCTTATATGTACATGTAAATATAACCCGATGTAATGTATGCATCTATATAGAAGTTTGTGAGGTGAGGTACCGATAGGGTATATAAGAGGTGCAACACACGCGTGGTTTGTCTCATGTATGCATAGGAAGAGTAAAGAGTATGAGGCCGGGTCATGCTTTGATGCGCGATTGCAGTCGGTGCATGCAATGCAGCCCACATAGTGTGTATGTATGCCTTGTGTTTCCTCTCACAGCATCAGAGAACTTGCGTATGTATATAAACTGATCGTGAATTCCTCTCTTGGTACGCTATTTTCACTTACTCTGTGCTCAAACTATATATAGTAGGTATGTATGTATAGTGCATCAACTTGTGCATACAGCTCTTTCAAGAAATTAAACTCTGTGCACAATTTTGTTGTGACTGCAGCTTGCAGCAGCTGCTCTGATCTTTGCAGACATATAAATTATTATCCTCGTAAATCAAAAGTATGATACTGTGTATCCAAGACTGCCCTATAACATCGTAGGACGATGTATCTGAATGTAACGATTTATACAAAAGTGACCCAAAAGTCCTTGCATTTTCGAATTTTCGAATTTTTTATTACAAAATGTTTTCAGGCCTTAATTAAAAATTTTTGTGATCTGACTCTGGTTTTTTTTTCTCATAAATCAACACGATGATCGATCGAATGCTCGATGCGAACAGCTTCAAAAGCAGAGGCTAAAATCCGATATGGTAGTTCAAAGATTTTCTAACTTGTACAAGAATTTGTACGAATCTGTATCGTATTAAAAACTGAACATGAGATTAAAATGAAAAGTCATGATGATATCAAGCTTCTGTCGCAAAACTAATTGTTTATTCGTTAACACAAACGACAGTTGATTCAGCGGATGTTGATCAGAATATAGCTTTATTGCTTGTTACATAATAGACATTTGCTCCAATAATGTCGTGATGTAAAATACTTCTCAATCGTCTTCTTCGGCGAAACACATATACAAAAATTATCGTTGGAGCATCACTTACATTACAATTACGCTGCCGTTCTGCGTCACTCGCTATTCTGCTCGTTGGTAATTTTCAGCAATCTAGAGCTAATTAACGGGTTGAATCCCAGCGATATTTCGAGTTAATTTTGTAGCCCTTGAAAATAATATAAAAACTTTACGTGAAAAGCATATCCATGTAGGAGATGAGACTAGTGTTTTTTTACTATCATTAGTTAGACAATTTTAAAATATTACAGAATATTCTGTGACGCCGATGAGTCGTACAGTTTTTTTCCAACTTGTGTGGCTTAGGCGAGATCAAAATGGAAAACATCTGGGTTATGACTTCGAAAGTCCAAGCTCGAAAGACTCCATCTTGAAGGAGAGAAATTATTTCGTTTCTCATCAGCTATTGCAACAAGTTGAGCTCATATGAAATCAAGAAAAGAAAAATACAAAATTCTAGCAAATACTCTTTTTTATTTTGCCATTTCTTGCTTGAGAGGTCCCCATTAAAACATCTTTCATAAGATTTACGAGGGCCCTTGCATCTGCATCTTTGCTGGAACGTGATGTGTGGCTATAACTAAATTGAATGCAGACGCAAATCCGTATCTCTGTTCTCCCGGTGTTTGACTCAGCAAGCTGTCTAGATCTGCGATGATTCAGAGGCGGATGCTCGCTTAGCTCCGGACCTTAACCTTCTCGACATTGAATCTGCAGTCAGATCCGTTGCCAAAAGATTCGTGACTTTGCCTCTTCTTTTTTTCTTTGAGCACATCAGGTGGGAGAGCTGCACGTGTTTGCGAGAAAGTCATCGTGACCCATGTGCAGCTAGAACACTATCACAACAAATGGAAGACTTTCCACGAATAGTGGAGATTCGAGCTCACAGTTTTGAATGTTTGATAACTGGCATCATTATTATATCACAATGTCGAAAATGTTCATGGATATGCATCTGCAAATATTATTAATTAGACTGTCATTTTTCAAGGAATGGATTGATTTTTGTTAATTTATGGTACTTTCTTTATTGAAACGTCCTCGTGGTGAGAGTTTGATTAAATGGTATGAACTTGATTAATTTTTTTCTTAACCATCCTTTCCATGCTTCTGTCTATATTGTGGCCAAGTTCCAAATGAATGAGCTAAGTAATCCCGAGTCGATTTCATTTGATCCACTTTTGACTTGTTCAGAGTCAGGTTGGAAAGTGTTGTAAGTCCAGATTTTTGGATCAGAAATCACTGTTATCTCCATCTTTCGAATATATCCTAGAAAGTGAAAATCATCTCAGTGCATAGAAAACACGATCAAAATGTGACAAAATCCTTGTAAAAAGCCTTGTACTAGATAAGGAGATTATGAGGTTGGATTCCGAGGGTTGAAAACTCAGTTTTGAAAAGTGAACTTACTTTTAATCACTCCGACGTCAAACAACTCATTCAATAAACGTCCTCAACTCGATTGAAGAATGTAGATACCTTTCAAAAGGTTTTCGTACGACTCTGAAGCAAAATATACACGATAAAGTTATAATTCATGTGTGTATTTAGATTTGTCTTAGCCAATACCTATCAAAGCATTATTCGACCGTCAGTTTTGTCATGAATCCACAAATATTTCTTCACACATCAGCGTTCTACTCTCGACTCGTCGAGCATACACAATGAAGCGATATTGTAACAAATTCGTCAATTCGTTAGGGAATATGATAAACGAGGGATGATATACGGAGGAAAAAGCAAAATAGATATATGAGGAAATGTTTCTCTGTGAATGCCGCGTATTCGTGCCGTGCCACGAAAATCTGAATATTTATGAGGGAAGCGTTTGCTCATCCTCCTATGCATACACGCGTTTATAGAAGTTTTTACGCATATACCTATAGGTAGATACACTACATACATGTTCATTTTGGATAGATACACATGAATCTAGGTATGTGTGTGCACACCTGCATGGAAAGCCTTTGTTCGCACACGTGCTCTGCAAAGCGACCCCCGCGCGCGCGATGGACTTTTGGTCTTTTTGCACCTTTGCGCTAGTATATAGCGTCCGTGCCCTCGCAAACGCGGGCATAGAATTACTCTGGCTTTATCCGGCCATTTGTCGCCACTGATTTCTGAATTGTTTTTGGCCAATTTGTCGTTGCGGGAGATGTGGGTGCTGCGGCATGATTTTTTGCGTTGAATCTTTCCAAAAAAGAAGAAGTTCAGAAGTAACCGATAAATGTAATTCCAAAGATAGCTTGGGAAAACTTTGTCCATGAAGCGAAGAGATCAATTCCTGGTACAGAAGATGATTTATTTCGCACTATTTTGTGTCAATTTTGTTCCAAAAGAAGTTTGGTAACTTGCCTCGATTTTAGGACCAAAACAGTGTATGTAAATCACTTGCAACATCTCAAAATCTCGAATTCATGGTAATTTTGGGGCTTATTTCTTGTCGATAGTAATCTTTTCAGAGAATACTGATGACATTGTTCACACTTATCTCATGCATTGTACCTTTGTTATTCAGCTATACCTTTGCTCATAGTATGAGAGAATACAATTGTTGCATTTCCCTTAACAGCTGATACGGGTTTTTTTGTGATAGGATGAATTTTACTCGATTCGGAAAACTTCGTGGCTTGCAGCACCCGTAATCAAATAAAAAATGATTCGAATCGTCTTGGAAAATATCGAGAACGTTTTCATTTGATTTATTAAATTGAACACTCATCGTCATCATCGTCAGCATCATACATAATTGAAATTGTGAAAAAATTTTCTTTCAACTTTTACTCGGGAATTCGGAGTAACTTTCCCTGCCAGCCCTACACCTCGAACCAAAAAAATCCTACCAAAAAGACCTAAAAAGGTATTACGTCTTCACATATTTGGTCACTTGACATGATTCCCAAGTATGTACATAAGCAAATAAAAGTAGAGCGGAAGATGTAGCCATGAGATGGAGAAATAGAAACAGAAACAAAAAAGGGAGAAATAAAGGACGGGCTGAGGAATGGGCTAAGGTATCCCAGATTCCTTGTTTAGATAGTTGAGTGTTCAACAAACATTTCTCTCTCAAGAAATTTGGACGCAAGCAAACGTTGTACACTAAAAAAAAGATCACTTCTTTTACTTGCATCTTCTATGATTCTAGGAAAATATAAGTTTGCATACTTCCTGTATTCACAGCTGAAGAGAAGGTGTTATACGTTCTTGTTTTGTACTTCAAGTGAAGCCAAATATAATCGTTACTTCATGCTTGCTTTCTTATAACTTTTTTGTTTGAAAACCTATTCACAAAACACTTTGTTATTCATTCAATTATACAATGAATTTTGCAAACTTGGGGACTGTAATTACAATTAGTTACTCGAATAAATTTTTCTGCATCTTTTGTTCCAATCTTCTGGTATAGTTAAGTGTCGCGCAAGATTCTACTGATAAGAGGCTTCCCAAACTTGATTCGCAAAATTATTGTGTCAAAACAGGTTTATTGAGCGATTTATTCCTCATTGACGTCACCGTAACTGCCTTTGTTTTAGGTTATAAGTGTTTTTATCTCGTTATCGAATATTTATGTACTTTTTCATGGCTATAGCAAACTTAAGTTGGAACAGGAATAAATAAGGAAAAACGTAAGTCTTGCAGGGGGGAAATTCTTAATTTTTGTTTCGTATTTGCGTCTCCTGTATTAAAATGTTTATCAATATGATACAAGTTATTGAGACAATCGTTTTAATTTTAGTTCCCTATCGTGTCCCAATCTTAGTTTGAAAAATCATTTAATATCCTCAGCGAATTGTATGTACCATTTAATATCGTCCACAATGAATGAATCAATGATTCGAACAATCGTCCAACAAGTGATTGACATTGTATCGGCAATCCCTTTCATCTTATCTATAATACGTAAGCATCTTAAATCCATTCTCATAATCCAATCATGAGGAACTTATAACACAGTATGCTTGTCACTGAACAAAGTGTAACAGTATTGAATATTTTTCTGTTACAGAAAGTATGCAAATTCCAAAAATCCTTGGAAGAACTGTCGTCACGGATTGCAGGCGCGGAGGCGGTCCAGAGTGGTTGGCAACCGACGAATGCTGTCGTGGGATCACCCGAAGCCCAAGAACAGCTCGAACATCTGCAAAAATTCGGCGAACGACTCGCGCCAATTCAGAGGCTCATAGACGAGGCAAACGATCAGGCGAGCGCTTTTGCCTGCAGCAGCGTCATCGTTTCACACGCTCTCTTAGCAAAACTTGAAGACCTCAACTCGAGGTGAGCTTCTGTTTTGGATTATTGAAGATTTGAGAGACTGGGGAAATTCTATTCTGAATTGTTCTGTCTTTTTGTTCCCGCTGTTTCTTTCAAGAACATTCTTTCATGTTGAGTTGGCTTTGATCTTCTTTTGATTTTGTGTAAATTGAAATTTAATTCACCGCTAATCATTGGCTATGAACCTAAGTAACTATTTTTTAAAATTTTAAAAAGTGATGGAATGCTGCTGAGTATGGTTAACTTCTATTTTGATCTAATCTCGACTTCTAATCGTAAAATTCCACGCACGCAGTTTCTAAAAATTTTGCCAAGATTATAATATCTCTTCTCAGGTTTGAGAGGTTCTATAGTCTGTAATACTACCGTCGGGACTTATTCTGCAAAATTAATTACGCAACTCGAAATAAAGCTTCTTACGTTTTTCATTTCCAACCAGGGTTGGGATTTCAGTCTATACCTACAGTCTATAACAGCGAAACTTTTCTCGTTGAGCGTTTGCTGGAGCGCACCCAAGCGCACCGCACATAACGCGAATGGTTTTTCAAATATAAGCACGCAACGCTGTTGACCAAAGCACAAACTCTTGAATGAAAACTCGGGAGACCAGTATATTCATTTTTCACGATTTTTTATTAATCCTTTACTGGATCAGGCTTTACTAAACTATAAACTTTTTTTCAAAATTTACTGGAATGCTCAATTTGATCTTTACCCGTGGAAAACTCAACGTTTGACCACACATTTGGAGGTTTTTTTTCATTTGTACACAATTTTTCAGATTATGCAGTATCATAAGAATGACGAGTCCAAACGAATAGATCGTTTGTAATACAAATAATCTTTGTATGATGATCTTCGTCACTCAATTCTTTCAAAAATTCTCAATTGGAGAAACTCTCAAGTCAATGAAAATTCTTTCGAAATGACCATCTGCATTCCATTTTCAAAATTTGACCACAAAACTTGAAACTAAATTCCATGGAGCCTACAGTAAACTTTACTATAGTTTCCATGCTAAATTTCATCTAATACGGTTGAGCTGTACGTGTTCCTGGATCAGAGCTTGAATTTAGGCGACCACAGCAATGATGTACGTGTACGAGGAATGATCTGTATATATATTTGTGCTTACTCAGGTGGAAGGTTCTGCAGCTGGCAGTAGACGAGCGCTACAAGCAGCTAAGCGGCTTCGGTAGGGATGGAAGTACCCGGGGCAGCCAGGCCTTCCTCGCGAGTAGCGTCGAGCCACCCTGGGAGAGAGCTCTCACGCCCGCCAAAGTGCCTTACTATATCAAGTAAGCCGCCTGAATTAATCACTCCACTTCTACTTGCTATCTGACTATACCCTCCCACCCTCTCTCACTTTTGATATAATTCCCGATCCTTTTTCCTCAGCGCGCTTTTCTGCATCCGTCGCCCGGACGAGAACACTCGTTCGTCCCTCTTGAATAATTGATTTTGATACATCGCGCGCAAGGGGTGAATTTTTCCCTGTCCGTAGCCTGTAGATTCAATATTTCTTCTGAATATTTCCCAAAGTCGTATCTGAAATTGATAGGCAGGCTTATAGGCCAGTAATTCTAGCTCTGAATTCGTGAGTTTTCGACATGAGTGCCAAAGGACGGTTCTATTTTTTTTTCGATGCGGGATACCCTATAGAACACCCCCCCATAAAATGGAACAACCCCAGGGGTGCGCAAAAAATTACAACAACAAAATAGTGCGAAATTTTGTACTTTTTTGCGTTATTTCGCATCCCGGGGAGCCGTTATAATATTTGGATCATTTTTCATGGTATTATGTTGTAGGCGATGAAATTCTCTAAATTTTAAAGAAAAAAACCATACTAAAATTCTTTCCGTAACTCGAGATAATTAGCAACAAAGCTGGAAAATGCCAAAAATTTCCTTCATTTTTCATTTTGAGGCAAGCCAATGGATCGATGTGTACTTGCTGGAAAATGTAGCCCTCATATATGTAAAAAAAAAATCAGAGCGATCCGTCAATAAACATTGACGCTATTCTAATTGTTTATCCCAAATTGTTGTTTTTTGCAATAGCCGTAAAAATTTTCCACGTGCACTAAAGTTGTCGCAAAAAATCAGAGAGCTTCCTGGAACCCTCAACTATAAGATGCGATCATAAAACCGGTCACTTTGTTACAAAAAATCGTCTCTGGAGCCAATTGTTTATAAAAATCGGAAATTGCCGATTTTATTTTGCACACAATTCCGCGAGTAATGGATATATGGAAAAATTCGTTTTTGGACGTTGTAGTACTAATTCTGCTCTAAATTTTTAAAAAAAAAACATCACTCCACGACCTTTTGGACCGGAGATACCGATTTTTTTTTAAAAATCGATATTTTATAAACAATTGAATATTAAGAGCCGAAATTTGCGGGAAATGGTAGCAAAATGTTCAAAGTTTCATATACAGAATGTTTGGTTCACATACCTTGACTTGCGTCCTTGTCCCAGCAGGTGAAAGTTAATGTTTCCTTTATCTCGCTTGAAAAAAGCTGCAGGGGTGAGGAGTGGGGGTACTCCCGCGGCAGCGTGGCGGGCCGACCAGAAACTGAGCCGCGCTCTTAAAATCCGAGCGCTCGGAATTTTTGACGATATCTCGGGTCCTACTGGACCGTTTTTGATCTTTTTTTTTTTAATTTCGGGTAGCTTTCAGAAAAAAACACAATGGCGTATTAATTATAAGGATTTGAACGGCCATTTTGGGTGTATAAGGGGTACCGTGAAAATGAGAGGTTTTGGTCCAATTTTTCCCTTGTATCAACTAATGTTTCTCACAGAAACATTCTGAATCTGTTGAACGTGGATAATCGATAAGGGAAAGCTCCTCGGAAAATGTGAAAATTATGAAAACTTTTCCGAAAAAAAAATTCTATTGAAAAGCGCATAATCACCAAAAAAAATAAGCATAGGGAACACCATATCAGTTTTCATTCTGGAAATCCGGAAATCGGGGTATATGCTATGGACTTTGATTCTTCATTACAAAGGACGAGAAAAAGCGAGGATTTCTGCCCTCGGTGGATTTTCATGAGAAATCAGAGACAGATAGATGAAAACACGCTGACTTCGATGACACCCTGGAAAAGTCGGACTAAATTCGCGATTTGTAGCACGATTCATTAGAAAATCAGTATTCTCTTGGTTAGGTTGACTATCTATTTACACTGGCGAGAGAGTTGTGGAACACGAAAATCGATAACAGCACATCAAGATATCCGATCCGTGCTCTCGAATCGCAGAGGATTTGTATTGGGGGTTGTGCAGTTTTAAGAAAATCTTGATATTTTTATCACCTCTAGATCAGTTAAAACTAGCTCATTTTATTGTTCGAACGAATTGATGAATTCGGACTGCATCATCAATGTTATGACTAAATTCGTAAAAGTGTCACTCTAGAAAAAACTGCGTATCGTGCAGCATACGTATAATGAGCACCTTCGGCTAACAATGAAAATACCACGAATAAATCGACACGGTACGCAGCATAACGATCATCTCGCGTAAAAAATTCATACTTGTCATGATTCAAAATACAACTGCCAATTGCTGGGGGCTGAGCCTAATTCTCCGCTTGATGTCTGGTTTCAGACTCGTACTGTAGCGTAACTACCCAGCCCTCAATACGAATACTCTGCAACACTCAAATGAGACTAAGGTACGTGTACCCAACTTGCCTCTGCACCCAACTTGCCCCCATATGCCGATCTCAGGAATGGGCGCTCGTTGACCTTCCCGCAATTTTTTTTTACGTTTGTTATGTTGAAATATGAGAAAATACGTAGTTTTCATCGACCCCGGATCATTTCTGCGTTCTCCAGAAAATATAAAGTGAGTTTTCCGTTTTTCGTGTTTGCACGGCTAAAAAATCACCGAGGAAATCGCGTTCACTAAAACCGGTGCCAACTTATTTTTATTCGACTAATCTTGACGTATCTTAGCGCATTCGATTCCTTGTCTCAAGACCTTCAAAATTCGCTCTTCAGGGTTGCAGAACTCTGATTTGGAGCGATTTTATGAACAAAACACGAAGATGGTTTGAGAATCAAGAAGGCCGACATCGGAGTGTACCCAACATGCCCCCATATGGTTATCTCAGAAAGGCGTGCAGTACGGCTTTTTTCACCACGTGTTTATCACGTCAAAATAGGTCGGAAACGATGTCTTGGGCCAGCTAAAAGCTATAAATGTCGCTGCACGGTGATCAAAACGGATCAAAGCGATTCCATTCACTTCATCGCCGATTTACATTGTTTTAAATGATGGGGGCAAGTTGGGTACACACTTTTGTGAACTCTCAAAAATCACCTTTTGGGAGAATTCAAACAGCTCGGCTCCACTTCATTCGAATTGGACGTATCTTAGCTCATTTTAAAGGTCTTGAGACAAGCTTTAAAATGAGCTAAAGTACGTTGGAAAATATGGAGATGGGCCAAAGTTATTAAGAAAATGGCTTAATGGGGGCAAGTTGGGTACTTACCTTATAAATGATTCCTATTCTCTGCAAAACCAAGAGTGCGGACCGGATGGCTTGATTTGCTATTATCGATTTTTTGCGTTCTACGACTCGCCAGTGTAAACACAGATAGTCAACCTAACCAAGTAAAAACTGATTTTCTAACGAATCGTGCTACGAAATGCGAATTTAGTCCGACTTTTCCGCGGTGTCGTCGTAATTAGCGCGTTTTCATCTATCTGTTTCTGATTTCTTGTGAGAATCCACCGAGGGCAGAAATCTCCGCTTTTTCTGCGGTGTCCTTTCTGTTTTTCTTTATCACAGCTCATCATAGTGTAGTACGAATAAAAATCTCTCTTGGAAGAATTGGCATCTTATGAATTGTTGTGGTGAAACTTGGAAATATTTCCCGAATTCCGGATTTTCCAGAATGAAAACTGATATGGTGTTCCCTATGCTTATTTTTTTGGTGATTATGCGCTTTTCAATAGAATTTTTTATTTTCGGAAAAGTTTTCATAATTTTCAAATTTTCCGAGGAGCTTTCCCTTATCGATTATCCACGTTCAACAGATTCAGAATGTTTCTGTGAGAAACATTAGTTGATACAAGGGAAAAATTGGACCAAAACCTCTTATTTTCACGGTACCCCTTATACACCCAAAATGGCCGTTCAAATCCTTATAATTAATACGCCATTGTGTTTTTTTCTGAAAGCTACCCGAAATTAAAAAAAAAAAGATCAAAAACGGTCCAGTAGGACCCGAGATATCGTCAAAAATTCCGAGCGCTCGGATTTGAAGAGCGCGGCTCAGTTTCTAATCGGCCCGCCACGCTGCCGCGGGAGTACCCCCACTCCTCACCCCTGCAGCTTTTTTCAAGCGAGATAAAGGAAACATCAACTTTCACCTGCTGGGACAAGGACGCAAGTCAAGGTATGTGAACCAAACATTCTGTATATGAAACTTTGAACATTTTTCTACCATTTCCCGCAAATTTCGGCTCTTAATATTCAATTGTTTATAAAATATCGATTTTAAAAAAAAAATCGGTATCTCCGGTCCAAAAGGTCGTGGAGTGATGTTTTTTTTTTAAAAATTTAGAGCAGGATTAGTACTACAACGTCCAAAAACGAATTTTTCCATATATCCATTACTCGCGGAATTGTGTGCAAAATAAAATCGGCAATTTCCGATTTTTATAAACAATTGGCTCCAGAGACGATTTTTTGTAACAAAGTGACCGGTTTTATGATCGCATCTTATAGTTGAGGGTTCCAGGAAGCTCTCTGATTTTTTGCAACAACTTTAGTGCACGTGGAAAATTTTTACGGCTATTGCAAAAAACAACAATTTGGGATAAACAATTAGAATAGCGTCAATGTTTATTGACGGATCGCTCTGATTTTTTTTTTACATATAGTACTCTATGAGGGCTACATTTTCCAGCAAGTACACATCGATCCATTGGCTTCCCTCAAAATGAAAAATGAAGGAAATTTTTGGCATTTTCCAGCTTTGTTGCTAATTATCTCGAGTTACGGAAAGAATTTTAGTATGGTTTTTTTCTTTAAAATTTAGAGAATTTCATCGCCTACAACATAATACCATGAAAAATGATCCAAATATTATAACGGCTCCCCGGGATGCGAAATAACGCAAAAAAGTACAAAATTTCGCACTATTTTGTTGTTGTAATTTTTTGCGCACCCCTGGGGTTGTTCCATTTTATGGGGGGGTGTTCTATAGGGTATCCCGCATCGAAAAAAAAATAGAACCGTCCTTTGGCACTCATGCACAGTTCGAAGTCTAGAATTACTGGCCTATTATTCCTAGCGAATGTTCTCGACTCGTGATTAAAAGTTCTACCTCATACTTCTTTACTGCGCACTTTAAATGATGTGATGTATTATGCAAAGACTGGGCCAGGAAGATAATTTTGTAGATGCCAAGAAAGAATTTCAAAGTTCATATCGATATCGAGAAATGCAGACTGAAATTCATCAATGAAACGATCCACATTTCAATGCTATTATGTTTGCTTCCTTGAAACTTCATACTTCGACACGGACGGCTTAAAAATCCACAATGAAAATGTTATGAATAATGGCGTATTAGCTCTTAAAAACTAAATAGAATATTTTGTATCTCTACAAACATAGCCATCAACTGGAAACGACGCATTGGGACCATCCGAAGATGATCGAACTAATGGCTTCTCTTGCGGAACTTAATGAGGTTCGTTTCTCCGCGTATAGAACAGCTATGAAACTGAGGACGGTACAGAAGCGGATTTGCAGTAAGTATGCACTTTGTTGGCTTTCTCGTAATACTCTTGATCATTATTTTCATACTATGCTTTATCAAAGGACTGCGTATATCAAAGCACTTTTGCTCAACTTTCCCAACACCATGGAGTTTCAAATTATATTTACAACTCATAAAATAAATATTGTCATAATCTCCGAAAGACGACAGATTCCTGCTGGAAAAAAAATGTCTGAAGATGTAGATATATCCGAATTACTTACGTGTGAAAATATTTCAGTGGATCTCTTGAGCCTCTCGACTGCCCTGGAGAAGTTCGATACACACGGTCTGAGGGCGCAAAACGACAAGCTTATCGACATTCCTGATATGGTCACGGTCCTCACCTCGATTTACGAGCACATTTCCGGAGAGAATCCGACCCAAGTATCTGTGCCCCTCTGCGTTGATCTCGCTATCAATTGGCTGCTCAACGTTTACGACAGGTGAGTGTCATATCCCGATACGAGTGTTACCATGCTATGAATTTGCAGAATTCGAATATGCCTGGATGTCGATTCGATTCGTGCAATGTGGTCGACATGCATGCAAACTACATCGAGGCTGAAATGTACAATGCTCATTATCTCACATTCCACATATAAGGGAATTTCCACCTAGGTGCAATGGTATTATTGAACCGTATCTTTCATTCTGTTTCAGCCAACGAACTGGTCAAATTCGAGTCCTATCCTTCAAGGTTGGACTGGTGCTACTTTGTAAGGGGCATTTAGAAGAGAAATATAGATGTGAGTATTTTAATACTAGCAGAAGGAAACATATCGTGATTTTGGAACCAAAAGTCCGTTATCTATCATCGATTTTTCTGAATTCTCATCACGTTGATAGAAATAATGGAACCCTTCCATCCATTCGTTATCTAAGAAATCCTCTAATCCAGCGAGAACGATAAAGTATTAAAATTGAGTTTTTTTGGATGGATCCGTTCCATCTCTAATTGAGTCATAAATTGAAAGGAATCAATGTCTTTTTGCAGATTTGTTCAGATTAATAGCCGATCAGAATCGTCTAGTGGACCAGCGAAAGCTCGGATTGTTACTGCACGACTGCATTCAAGTACCACGACAGCTGGGTGAAGTGGCAGCTTTCGGCGGTTCCAACATCGAACCATCTGTTCGTAGTTGCTTTGAGAAGGCCGGCAAGGATCGCAACGAGATCGAAGCCTTGCACTTCTTGAGCTGGCTGCAGCAGGAACCACAGAGTATGGTTTGGTTGCCGGTACTTCATCGACTCGCTGCCGCGGAGACTGCAAAACACCAGGCCAAGTGCAATATCTGTAAAGAGTATCCAATTGTCGGTTTCCGATACAGGTGTCTCAAGTGTTTCAACTTTGACATGTGCCAGGCGTGCTTCTTCTCCGGCAGGAAAGCCAAAAATCACAAGCTCACTCATCCCATGCAGGAATATTGTACAGCGGTTCGTATTCATCAGTAATTGCTACCCCCTTCACGAGACCCCTGAAAATTTAGAAGCAATAGAAGTGTCCAACTTTGCCCAGTGTTTCAAAACATTCGGACACTGCATTCAGAATAATTTTTACCGCCTTGCTTGCATGACGTTTCCTCCTTCGCAGTGATTGTTTTATATATTCACGACAGAAACATAACATATCGTATCAGATAATATATCTTTCCCTCTAAAATAAGATTTATTTCAAATAGGCAATGACCTGAAACTGGAGTCATGATTTTCGAATCATATTGAATTATTTTAACGAATTACAGACAACATCTGGGGAGGATGTGCGTGACTTCACACGAGCGCTGCGTAACAAATTCAAATCGAAGCGCTACTTCAAGAAACACCCACGAGTGGGCTATTTGCCCGTACAGACGGTCCTAGCAGAGGGCGAAGCGATCGAAAGTCCCGCGCCGTCGCCGCAGCACAGTTCGCTCAGTCAAGATATGCACTCGCGGCTTGAAATCTACGCGTCGAGGCTCGCCGAGGTCGAGCTTTCGCGCACCCGCAGCAACTCCACGCCGGACAGCGACGACGAGCACCAGCTGATAGCACATTACTGCCACAGTCTTAACGGAGGAGATAGCATCAACGTACCCCGCAGCCCCGTCCAGGTATGGCCAGCTTCCATTTTTGGACTTTTCCACCCCTGTGTGGCATTACTTCCAAACTCGCGCCGCAAGCTCACCCCCCGCGCTGTAATCCGCTTTCATAACCCATGAACGAGAAATGGGGAGCTTCGGAATTGAATTTCTGTAAACCTTATTTTTTTCTTTTTTTTTCTTCAAAGTTGTACCTTCTTCTTTCTCAACTTTCAGTTTCGGATTAAAAAAGAGCGAAAAGATTTAGCCGCAGTTTATTCTTTGAATTTGGTTACCGCTGTTGTTCCGTGCAAGCGCGTACACATGAAAGTCGTTCTAAAGCTGGTTTTCAATCCTGTATTTTCATATTCGAAGACTTGTTACTGAAGCTCATCTTGATTTCACACTCAATAATTATCATGTAGTCCAATTTTGATTCAGTACAGCCTAGATGTGCTTTGAAAAGACAATTCCGCGTCTTGATCATTGGAACGGTTTCTTCATATTAATTTTTTTATTGTGAATGACACAGAACAAATATAATAGTTGAATTGAATACAGTGTATCAAATGATGGGACAATTGTCAGTTTGTTTTCATTGCACTCCAAATTCAATTTTAACCGAATCGTTTTACGTGGAATACCGCCATCAACTCCCATCAAATTCAATGTCATATCTTTGTCTTAGTCCGTCTCTCCTTCAAGAACTGACACGAGAAAATTAAAGTAAAGATCTCGACGTAAACAAACAACACGATCGAATATAATAGGATTGATATAATGAGATTAAGTGTGCATAACTATTGGACGTTTTCTTTCTCAGGTGGTTGCGGCAATAGACGCCGAGCAACGCGAGGAGCTCGAAGCAATGATTCGCGAACTGGAAGAGGAGAACGCAAGCTTGCAAGCTGAATATGAGAGGCTGCGCTCAAAGCAGACTCCAAGCTCGACGCCGGACGACATCTCTCACGTTCTACGTGGTCAACCAGACTGTGATATGATCACCGAGGCAAAGCTGCTTCGACAGCACAAGGGCCGCCTCGAGGCGCGCATGCAAATACTCGAGGACCACAATCGACAGCTCGAGGCACAACTGCACAGACTGAGACAACTGCTTGACGAGGTGCGTATTTGCTATCACTCCTTCCTGTTGTTCTATATTCTATTCTGCATGTGCATACGCATTGTATCAGTGATGTATTCAATCTTGATGCATTGCGAACCTATAGGTACCGCTGATGACCCATTTGCGCCCCAGCCATTCAATCGTAATCGGCAAAGACTCGTGTTTGGTTGCGATGGGCTGTGTGGCAATCCTGTTCGTGATTGTTTCTGATGGTATTGTCACTCGCCGCACAATAGGAGAATTGTCCACGAGCTTCGTTTACATCATAGTAATACGGAATCTTCAAAGCTTTTTTTATACACATTATTTCAAGTCGTGCCCATTTTGATTAATGAAATTGGATCAAGTCAGTCGTGTTGATTGAAAATTGACTGCTGTAGGATTGAATTGGTTGATCCATTTAGGGAAGCTTTACGTATTAGTCAACATGTTACGGTTTGTTATTAGACATACAAACCGATGTCACTGCGGAAGTAATCATCGACTTGGCGTGGCTAAGAAGTGATCGAAAGAAAAGTGAGGGTTAAAATATTCCAACCGGTCTGTGAGCTTACTAAAACGTCGGCATTGAACTCAAAATTAAGTACCAATGCAAACTTGAATAACCATTACGTTTCCTCAAGGTTTTTTTCACGTTGTCACCAACAGTCATCTATAATGGTACTTGAAAAGTAGATTTTGTTTACGCACTAATTAGCAACATCCCCCTAAACTTAATGCGTAACTCATTTTAAAATTGAATTCATTTTTCAACAGCCAAATGCCGCTTCTCCCTCCAAAACTGGAACACTGCAGATGCGAAGCGTCACAGCTTCACAACTAGCAACTGATTCTCCTGCAAAAATGAATGGTCATTACCATGATTCGCCAGGTATTTGAATATAGACATCCTGCTTAAATTTTCTGCTGGGAAGAATATCTAACAATTCTGCATCAAAGTTTCATTAGCGGGAGTCTGGTACTTGCATGTTTCGCGATAACTCTACTAACAAAGCATAATCATTTTTTCCACTCCAACTTTAATCTCACTTTAATTCAAAAATGTAAGATGATCGAGTATTTTGCATTCAAGTCAACTTTTTTACATCAAAGTGTGTTGAAGCGTATGATACACCATTCATTGTATCTTTTTTTCTTCCTCTGTTTCTCTTGATCTAACTCTCGGTTCCTTTCTCTCCTTTCTGTGTGTTTGTCTCACATCATCTGGATCTAATTGCATCTGGTTCTAAACGCGCTTTTCCGATCAACATTGGGCTTAGGTGGTGGTGGAGTCTTAGGAGAGGGTCGAGTGAGCAGCTTAGAGAGACCACCTCCGCCGCCTCATTCTCACAGCGTAAATCATAACGTGAACAACCTCTTGCATATGGCAGGTTTGTGCTGATTCCATCATCTTTGTTCATTTACCTTTCTAGATTGAATCATCGTTTCCATTCCATCTGCTTGTCCCATCAACGTACCCTGAAGCTAAGTCATACGTGCAACCCCATCAAAGCTTTGAAAAAGTAATTGTGCATCACCCCTATTGAGAATGTAGTATACCTTGTAAACCATTGGATATCATGTATCGTAGAATGTTGTATGGCAGTATCGAGTAAAATTCAATCGGCGTAATATATACATTTTTCTGTGGCAGATTAGTGCTGAAGAATTCGAGTTTCTTCACGAGCCAAATTGAGAGTCTCAACATTTCAAGATGCAAGATTGAGTGCTCGATGATTCTTTAATAAGGTTCCGATAAAATTCGGTCGATCAATTTTGAAAATCTTTCACGAGACAATATTTGATATAAAAATAGAAGAAGATTTCCATATAAAAATATTTCAGAATCAAATTGCAGCATTTCACCCAGTAATATACATTGACGCTACGGGGTTGAGGTTTCGAGACATAGAAAAAAGCAAAAGGTTAAAGAAAATAGAATACGTAATGTGACAAAAAACCGAAGCAAATATACGAGAATCTTTGTTCTAATATAGTAGCACTCCTTCAACATTCTACGACGACTGTGATTCTATACCATATTCCAATTTCATGAGAAAAAAGAATCTACCTCATGCAAATCTCGGAATGTCGAAAATGATGCATCGTAAACTTCTCTGCGAAATTGTGAAGCCGAGTCAGAACTTAATGTCAGAACAATTCTTCGCATAAAGTTTCTTGAAATCGATCTCTTGACTTGAAGAATGAATTAATGTGATTCTCTTGATTGCATGTCTGAATGGACTTGAAATGAAAACTAACTATTCTTATGCTACCATGCAAAGGATGGATGTAAGAAGGTGAGCTTCTCAGAAACATTCGTTAGAATTTGAATTCTCAATTGCCCTCGTCATTTTAAAAATGAAGTACGAGCAAGTTCCTACATTGGTTTTATTTGAAAATTGAAAAATCACTTTCATGTCTCAAATAATTTTGGAGCTATCTCAAATTCGTTCATGATACAGACATATTAGGAAAAATGCTTCTGCTTTCCAAGTTTTTTTTCAAAACGAAAAGTGTTGTCTTAAACTGAATAATTTGCAAGATATGAATTTTTTTTGCTTACCAGCCCAACAATTAAATTTTTTCAGACATTCATTTAAATTATTTTTGTAAGTTACTTATTAAAAGTAAAGAATATTCGTCCATGTAAAATAATCCTTTGCATAAATCAAGATTTGCTCTTGCGACTATTTATACGATCGGCAATTGAGAAGTTAGTAGTACTTTTGATTTTCGTATTGAAGGAATGAATGAAAGGAAAAACTATAAGATGGTCAAAATAATCTCAAAACTGTATAGAAATAGTATTATAAATTTGCAAAAGCGTCGTTGAAACTTCAGTTGAAAAATTAAAAAAAATCAGAAGATGTAGGTATACTTCATAGTCTTACGATCCATTTGCAGAATGCAGACTGCTGTGCTTGCTACTCAAGTAATTCAAACCCTCCATGTAATTCACGTAATCCATGTACAAATTATACAATATCATATTCCTTCATTATTCCTGAAATAATTTGGGACTGTGAATGATAAATAATGCTGGATAACTCCAAAATTTAAAGCTTGGCTTGAGATAACCATCAATCACCTGTCAGTATAACAGGGGAAGATTTTCCTGAATTTTGATCCTCGTACATTATGTAGTGTAGTTAGTTTATCATTTTATCATCCATTGTTCAAGTAATCCATACTCATAGTAGTACTAATTGAAATTCAATTAATTGATAAGAAGATGGTTCTTTTGAATTTTGAACATCTAAGAATTGAGCTCACAGTGCTCCTGAAGGAGTGATAAGTCTCGCTGAAATGTCGACGAAAACGGGTCACGCTATCTTGTAGGGTTACGCGAGTACATTCAAATCCCGTTTCAACGAAAATCGCAGCTGATCATTTACTAAATTGCGAGCAAGAAGTGTGAAAACGCCATTCAACTCCATGTATTTCCATCGGCATATATAAGCAGTCGAAGGATGTCAGTAGCATCGAGGCTGACACAACGTCTTCAAACGGGTTAGAGGGGTGTCAATGTGCATTTTCATAGGAAATTTCCCGTAGAACGTGCTGGTGCATTCCATTTTTTGATATCTAGCATAGTTCTTGGGATGCGAACCAAGTAGAGCAAGAGCCGTTAGCAAAATGCAATCACACAGCAACGTCTTGTACTGAGAAATGCATCGCCAAAGAGGATATGGAGGTCGAGATAAGGAATAGATTCATGGTTTTTATTGTATTTTTCCATGCAGAATATGAATTTGGGACCACTTTCATTCTTACTAGTCAAGTTTCCATTAGAATCGCGGGGAACTGTCGTAATTTTCCAGAAACGTCCAGATTTTATTCAAATTTTTAGAAGAATACTAAGCAATCAATCAAACGCTGTTCCCACGAAGTCGGACAAGAGCCTTTCTGATATACTTGTTCAATGTATCCCGGTCCACTCAATATGATGCAAAAGATGCTAAGATCCGAAAACGCACTCAGAAATACACTATAGGGCTGATTCGATCGAATTGTTATGCGCCCAATTGTAATGAGTTATTATCGACAATCACGACAGTTCTACGCGATTCTAATGAAAACTTGACTAGTGAGAATGAAAGTGGTCCCAAATTCGTATTCTGCATGAAAAAATACAATAAACATCGTGAATCAATACCTCATCTTGGTCCCCATACCCTCTTTGTCGATGCAATTCTCAAAGCAGACGTTGCTGTGTGATTGCATTTTGCTAACGGCTCTTGCTCTACTTGGTTCACATCTCAAGAACTATGCGAGATATCAAAAAATGGAATGCACCAGCACGTTCTACGGGAAGTTTCCTATGAAAATGCACATTGACACCCCTCTAACCCGTTTGAAGACGTTGTGTCACCTGTGATGTCCTGGCAAAAAAATTATTCTTCGACTCAATTTTTTTTTTACCATTAGGTAGAGGACGATTTTCACACCCTAAAAACAATGCCCGTTCGAAATCCACACCCCCGAATTTATTGTTAAAAATCAACAAATAGGCATTTTTTGTGCACCCCAGTACGGCTCGTTGGATAATTTTAGCCCAACGGAGATAGCTTAGAATAATTCCACATTTGCCCCTTGTAATTCCACACCCCGTAGATTCCCTGTAAAATCTTTGTTTATTGAGAATTAACGCTCAAAAGTTAATTAACAATTCCTACCCGGGTGGGGGCCGGAAAAGCGCGACTGCGCAGGCTCATTAGTGTGATATCTAGTTCCAGAAATCTGGCGGGTAAGTATGAATCGTGTTAAGATAATATGCTGATCATTGATCATGTGGCGACTACTGCTGGGTACCCGGGTGTCCCGGGTCCCGGGCCCGGTCGCGGAGTCCCGGCCCGAATAGCAGACGACGCGCAATTACAATGAATACAAAGGCCGCGCAGCGCAGCTAGCACACGCTACACTTGTCTTTTCCACTTTCACCGTTAACCCTGCACTTACATTATTCATGGGGGCACAATTGAACACTGAAGTTTATTTGTGGACCTAATTGTTGTGTTCATTAACACGACTGAGGCGTCTGCGGTGGTGAATAAAAAAACAGCATATTATCTTAACACGATTCATACTTACCCGCCAGATTTCTGGAACTAGATATCACACTAATGAGCCTGCGCAGTCGCGCTTTTCCGGCCCCCACCCGGGTAGGAATTGTTAATTAACTTTTGAGCGTTAATTCTCAATAAACAAAGATTTTACAGGGAATCTACGGGGTGTGGAATTACAAGGGGCAAATGTGGAATTATTCTAAGCTATCTCCGTTGGGCTAGAATTATCCAACGAGCCGTACTGGGGTGCACAAAAAATGCCTATTTGTTGATTTTTAACAATAAATTCGGGGGTGTGGATTTCGAACGGGCATTGTTTTTAGGGTGTGAAAATCGTCCTCTACCGAATGGTAAAAAAAAATTGACTCGAAGAATAATTTTTTTGCCAGGACATCACAGGTCGTTGTGTCAGCCACTATGCTACTGACATCCTTCGACTGCTTACATTATGCCGATGGAAATACATGAAGTTAAATGGCGTTTTCACGCTTCTTGCTCGCAGTTTAGTAAATGATCAGCTGCTATTTTCGTTGAAACGGGATTTGAATGTACTCGCGTAACCCTACAAGATAGCGTGACCCGTTTTCGTCGACATTTCAGCGAGACTTACCACTCCTTCAGGAGCACTGTGTGAGAACATGAATTCTAAACGCCCGTTTGAAATCCGTTGAATTAATTCTCCTTCTCACTTGCGAAAAGAATTCAAAATTCGCTGGAGCTTTACAAATCAAACCTATGTGAAAATGTCATCGCTGGGTTGGAATTGTCAATTTATTACTCCTTGCAATCAACTAATGACTGCATCAGAAATTTAAAAAAGTTCAGTCCCGCGAAATAATGTCCTTAGCTTGACATTTTGCCCGCTTCAATTAATTCTTGCGATCGTCAAAGCTTGCATTCTCAATGATCCTAAAGTATTGTCTATAAAGGTTCATGAAACGGTTAATTTTCTTCATTATATGTAATTTCTCTGATCAAATGAACCACCTTCATTTGGGTAGATGAGAATCTGAATGCAGAATGAAATTAAAGTGAATATTAAGCTATTTTACGATTGCATTGCACAATGAATACTTGAGCGAAAAAATGGACTAGGAGACATCGAACTTATCGATTTCTTCTTGTTATTTATTTGAAAATTCATCTAAGGCTTAGATGAACATCCGAATAAATATCAGGGAAACCCGATTGATTCAGTGTCTCTGAATCTTCTCTGTATTCTGCGATAGATTTACAGTATTTGATAAAAAAAAGGGGGGGACTCACTGAATATTCTATTTTGCAGAAGACTTGAGTAAAGCAGTCGGCGATTTGGTGACTGTAATGACGGAAGAAGGAAGAACAGAAACAAATGGCCCACAGCAACCTCAGCAAACGCAACAACAGCAACGAGCTCAACCACCAGCTTTCAAATGATTAACACTAAATATGAAAATAGGTGAACAAATGGAAAGATTGGTTAGAGGGTCTAAAAAATTTAAAAATAATGTTTTGCTGGAAGAAAAAATATTTCAATCCATCGATTTTACCGCACTCATCGTTGTAAAACTCTCATCGCGCTTGTTTCACTACGTGATAAAACTATGAACTAGAAAAATATTATACAAAAGTTGAGACAAGAATCAGGGCCACTGCGCTACTTTGAATCAATCTCATCTTATCGTTAACAATCATCACTTTGTACCATTGACCAAGAGGTGAAAAGTCTGTTTTCATTGCATATCAAAGAGGCAAGTTCTAATTTTATGATACGTGCTCAAAGCAGCAATTCTTAACGAAGTTAGAATGAACATGAAGTTTGAAAACATTCAAACAGGGTCAACAAGTTGAGAAACTTTTTCGACCCGAAGGGCGCTCGCGATGGTTTTGGGTATTTTATAAATTTTTTGTATAGTTGGTAAGAACTCTTTCATCAAATAGGACAGCGAGAAGTAGATGGGAAATGAACGAATTCTAGCGAGACATACTTGATTGAATAAATGAAGAGTGATTTTCGAGAAACCACATATGACTTGTCATATCATTGCCAAAAGAGTAATACGCTAGAAAAATGTTATGTATTGTCATAATCAGAATAACGAACGAATCAATTGTTATACGCCTGCTGTAGTTGAAAAGTATATCTGGACACTATTAAAACTATTATGGAATAAACTCAGAAAATGCAGAGTTGAACAATTACATACATATACTCATTCACGGAAGAAATTCAAGTAATATTAGAACAAAGCATGCATGCAAATGATAACTAAGCAATGTGTCGAATTGCTTACACTAATAGGCTGTATTGTTATAATTCATACGCTTTCCATCACTGATTATTTCAGCCATCTTTCAACTTTTCGTCTCATGAACTCTGTAAGACTGCTCTGAGAATTTTTTGTGGAAAATTTTCTCTTGAAATGAGAATCCCTATGGGTATTTCATATAGCATGAGTACAAAGAAAATTAGAGACCAAGCTAAAATGAAGTTTCTTAATGTAAAACGCAATCCATGCAATGAATGAAACCTAATGTGATTTTTCTAGATTTTTTTTCAACAGCAGATATGGGTTTTTTGTGAAAATGGCAATTTATGCTGTTTCTTTCATAACTTTTGTTGTAGAGGCGAACGAATGTTACTTATAAGTTTGAAGATATTTATAAACTATCAACAAGGCAAATTGTAGTCTGTATTTAAACAACCTGCAATAAATCTATCTGAAGAAATATAAAGTGAAACTATACTCGGATTTATTACGTACTTCCCAACCAACCTTCTACATTAATAGAGATTATTGATCATCTAGGAAGTCATGTATGGTTTCAAGTCTACTTCCATTAGTAATTTTCACGCTTGATTGAACAAATTTTTTTGTACGCGATGCATCTATCGTTGAACAACCCCAACATGTTCCGCATTGCCGAGCGTCAGATACCGTTTTACACAAGGATATTGCTGTAAGCCCACGTTTCTACTGATGGATATGATCAGTCACATATGTTACTACTTCAAAGCAAGTGTGATACAAGACTTCGGATCTAATTAAAAAGTAAGTCTATTTTTTTAAAGAAATGATAATAATTTCAAAAATCTGCAGTGGAGTTTGAGCAATTTGATCTGAACACAGAACCCTGAGAAAATATCATTTCCGAGAAATTTTATGAACAAAAATTCTCGTTTTCAGAAAATTTGGATTTCTGAAACAGATTACGAATAATAGTGGCAGAATTTTCATGATAACTATTCCATCTGAGGTTGAAAAGTTATACAAAATCTATGTATAGATAATGTATCATCTTGCTTAGGAAATTATTTGCTCCTGGAAGTCGAACTGGATCATCTTATTCCTGATTTTTTTTATGCTTATAGAATACCAAAAGAATAATCTTATCATTGAGAGTTACATGATCTCGGATGAACTTTCAATCCCTTTGCTTAGCTATCCATAATCGTTGAAGGCCCTTGTCAGACAAAAATTTAGCTACTCAATAAGATTCTAGATTACTTCATTATGGACCATGTTGCAGTGGTTCTCTCAAGCACGCGTTCTTGACTCTTATACGAACATAAACACGTCCTATCATGTTTTTTTGGATCGTGGATACCATCTTTTTCAGAAATAAAGGTCATAAACAACTGATTCTGCAAAAATCACATTTTCAAAATTAGAAATCGCGACTTTTTACTATATAAATATAAAAAAGAGTCGCGGTTGGTAATCTGTGTTAGCTTTTGAAATTGCATATTTTATGGGAATATGAAAGGGAGAGTGGACCATGTAAGTCCTCAAGTCGACCCTGAATTTGTGGTGCTGTGGCAAACCTAGTCCTAGCTATTGTGTTAAAAAAGCTTTTTGTTCACAATTCCTCTGGGTAAATTTTCAAAAACAGTCAAAGAATATTTTGAGTCCATGGAGTAGTTTTTGTCTCCATTTGATTGCCTTGTGGAGATTGTTGATCGTGCAATGGATATGATAAAATTCAAAGTGTATTGGGCTATAGAAATTATCGAATGCAGAGAAAATTGACCATCCTTCAATTTATTCAAGATGATTCCACTCATATCTGAGGCAATCAACATTTTCAAGTTTTCAAAAGGAATATTCTACCACATGAAATCTTCACCAACTAAAGTATTTTCTTGAAAAGATTTAGTGGGAAACCCAATTCCTATTTGAAACAAGTATAATGGTAACGAAGTTTTTGTCCACATGAAGGATAAAATTTCACATCACTTAAGAAGCTGCTAGGTTTCCTGATTTGGCTGATTCTGTCTTCTTTCCATTCAAGTCTTTCTTCATAGCATATGCATCTTCTCCATCAGCATAATATTTGGGTTCAACTTCTGAAACTTCAAAGTGTAAACTATTTGTATATAAGTTCAAAGCTGCACGATTACTCCGCCTGACATGCAAGGAAACATATTTAGCACCAAAACATTCAACCATAGCTCTGGAAGCTTGGTTCATCAGCTTTTGGGCGATTCCGAGACGTCTATGTGATCTTTTCACTGCTAAGCTTGTGATGTGGCCATGTGGATTATCTTCACAGTCCTCCTCCATTTTTGCAAGAACATACCCAACAATCCGACGTTTCTCATCTTCAGCCACATAACTCAATTGAGGCCATGATAGAGCGTGATATAGATAATACTTCATTTGATAGTTCTCTGGTAAACATTGTAAGTTGCAGTGCTGCATATTCAGAAGATCTTCTGTGGTTGCGCATCTGATTGTGATGGACATTTTGTCAGGTTTCAGGTACTCAGAGATTATCTGGAAAGGATCATTAAAAAGATAGCTCCATAATCCCTCATACAATCTCTTACTCATCAATAAATCTACTCAAAATAAAACTATATGACTTTCCAGGAGATATCACTGACAGCAAAGTCATCTTGTTCAAGAGAAAGTGAATCAATCATAGGTAACTTGTGAGAAACTGAAGTCACTTGCATCAGACATGTAGGTAATAAATCAACAAATTGTCTAGAAGATTTTCCTTGGACACAGAATCAGAGGAGCAACATGATCAAGAATCTAGTAGTTGGTCATCATTTTTACATGAATTCTTGAATTCTTCATTCATGGAAAGATAGTTCATGGAACTACTTACACACCTACTACCTGACTCATTTTACAAACCTTCAATAGCTGAATAATACTATTGAAATACAAATATAACTATTTTTCACAAAGCACACACCCCATAGGCATGTTTACAGGTGCTCTACAACTTCGACTTGGAATGCATATTACTACTGCATATCTGACATTGATATTCTTCTAAGAATATATTCAATCAATTGAAATTACATTCCTGTATTAGACTCACCTTTAAATGAATGATGTGTGGACAAAATCGATGAAATATATCGACAAACTTTTTCTAACCTCTGAAAAGTGAAAAATTTACCCTAACAAGGTTCCATGCCTTTGTCCCTTCGCACAGATGTGTATGACAATTATATGACACGTAGATACAAATGATCGTCAATCAACGACTGGGGAAACAGAGAAATAGTAAAATTTACACTGATAGTAAAACTTGTGAGTTACAATTTACAGCTGACAGCAGAATAGGTAAAACGCAGCAGAAGACGCATGTGTTTTATTAGATTAGGTCTGTTCTGAATTTCTGATTCCGAACGAAACCCGAATGGTTTGTGACGGTCAATGATTCCATAAACGAAGAAGGCGCATATAGCAGGAAACTTCATATAGCGTTTCTCGTCTATGCGACGTGTAATATCCATGACCCCACCATTATCATTTTCGGCATATAAAACGTCTGGACAAGCTTGGTTATAAGTACTCGGTCTTGTTGATTGTAAACATAACTTTTCAACATTTAAGTATCGCGATACGGTGTTAACAATCATCACATTAGTTCTTTCACTGACGTATTTTTGGAAGCTCGAGAAACGAAAGTGGAAGTGAAAAAGGCCAAAATTTTTTTAGCATGGCCGGACTGTTTGTTGAAAACAATCACTGATTGTTTGGACTGGTTAGTCGTTTAGAAAATTAGCGATGATGAATCCTATACCAATGGAAACCTGGAAAATAATCCCTAAGATTGATCATCAGTGAAAATCCAAGTGACTAAGGGTAAGCTCCTATGGTGATTATTTTAGTTTTCACTGTTTATGAAGAGTATTATCAGCTTATTACCCTATCAAGTTTCCCAATGTTGAATATTTATACAGCCTAAGATGATGGTCAGCGTGTAAATAGATTATAGTATGTATAATTGTCTTACCCCATCATATTTCTCAATATTGAGTATTTGTTCATCCAAAAAATATGTCAACTAGCTCGAAAGTATGTAGTGTTTCAGTGGTAGGTAACGCAATCTAAGATCCTGACCTTCCACAATCTTTTAAGACATTTTTAAGATGTTAGTAGTTCCATTATCTTCATGAGACTTGCCTCTAATCAGTTTTCTTCATTCTCTATCATAGTTAATCTTTGTTTCAACGACTCGAGCTGTTGAGATTATGACAATTACTTTCCTAAAGTTGAGATAGTTCAATATCTAAATTGATATGAGCAGTGAGCTGCTCAGACTCTTCCAAAATGTGTGTAGATTTATCAGATTGTTATACCTAACACATCTTAGACAAGTTTGATCTATGGACAAGGCAGTCTAGTTGTTAGATCTTCATATGATAAGAAATATTTCCACAATACATTTTAAAGATAACTTAGTGCATGTGTTGTCATCGACTCAATCTGAATATCGATATCAAAATAAGACATTTCATCAAGAAGATGGCATAGTCTCAATTGAACTAAATTCAAATTGATTCAATTCTATCCACATTTGGCTACGAAAATCGAGTGTCCATTTTAATGTCCAGTTAACAAGAATCATCATGCAGTCAGCGCAAAGCGCAACCAAAGCCATGCAGTCCAAGCAAAACCACAGCGATTCTGTGACTAATGGAGAGCTGAAGCAAGTAAAGGTTGACAACTGGGGCACCTTCTTCCTGCAGCGACTTTTACAGCTCTACTGTAAAGAAGAGCTACTGGACCTGAGTCTTAGATTTCCCACCAGCAACAACATGTTGAAAGTATGTCTATTTGCTTATTTACAATTAATTCTATCAACAAATATAGAATGATAATGAAATTGCACTGATATGAATTTAAGCACATTTGAAAAACGCCGTGAGGCAAATGTATGTACTTGAGAACCTTCAAGATTGAATATTACTGAATTAGCCAGTTCATTAGTTAAAATATCCGATTTTGGATCAGTCTCTTACACTTTCAAAAAATGTTTCTAATTCAAGAAAATCAATCTACTCATTGAGTCCATAAACTTTAATACATAGTGTTTTCGTATAGTATATTCATTAAATTGAGTATTTCCTTTTCAGGTCCACAAATTAGTTGTCACTACATGTACAGATTATTTTCACCAACTTTATCAAGAGCAGAATGGGGATGCAGCCTCACCAAGTGATGTCATAGAAATGCCATCAGATATGCCTTTTGAATGTGTAAAGTCTATTATAAGGTATGTTACCTTTCGAAGTAAAAAATGAAAAGATTATTGAATCCCTGTGAAATTCATAGAACTATTGTAGCTTCAAGGAAGTTGATCTTTTGTTTTTCACTGTGGAGGCTTGATTATGTTTTAGCAATATCTCTTGCTTTTTCTTGAATTGAATGGCGTAGTGTCAATACTGTCAATGATAACTTTACAACTTTGTATCCTGACTCAGCCATTCACCTCTTTATTGATTATTGATTTGAAAATTTTGAATATCTTTAGGTTCATGTATACTGGTCAGTTGGACTTTTGGACTGCTGAACTCAACTCCCTGTATGCAACGGCACTAAAGTTGAAGATGTCAGTGCTCACAAAACTTTTAGATGCCCAAATGGATTCCAGCAATCCATCTCCTCCAAAGCGATGTGTTTACACTCCCGCTTCTGCATTGAAGCAGACTACAATTAAAACTGAACCATCAGGAAACGTATCAGACAGAAAGTAAGGAAAAATGAAAATACCCTTTGATACTTGGTAATGAAATGAACCTCTGAGGTATCCTCATCACGGCTATACTTTTGCAAACTATCGTGATTGGTATCCCAGATTCAGCTCCGATTCCCATTGAGTCTTCATAGGAATGAGCTCATTCGAACTCGTTTATATTACTCTGAGGCAAGATGCACCAATTATAATTCTGATAAAACCAAGTGGAGATGTAAATCATGGAGCGTGCTCACATTTTATACTCGTCTGTGAGGTACATGACGAATGTCCGATTGCAGACTAGCGTGTTCCAAATGAAAAATCTCTTGAAAAGCTTGTATTCTTCTATGGTTTTTCAAGGTTCCAAAATCCTGCTCTTATCTTTTAATTTTGAGTCTGTCTTGAGTTCACTCGAAATGATTCACCTGTCAAAATATCGTAAGATCAGCCGGAAAAAAACTTTACGAAATTGATTCAGAATTGGTTTGGACTCAAAAACCATTGCATTCTCCCCTTTTTGCAGGGTACTAGCTCCGAAGAAAAAGACTGAGAGTCATTCAGCAACCATAATTATGGAGCACGTCATGGATTCTCCTGTTCATTACCCTAGACAGCGAACTACAATGGACGTGACCGAAGGCCCGTCGCGCTTTGATCTTCCTGAAGTAGAAGAACTGACTCTTGGCGTCTTTTCGTCGTTTGATGATATCACTTACAATACTCAACCTATTGTGCAAGCCTTTGAAAAAAATACAACTTTATCAGCTGACAACACTCTTGATGATACCACTTTTAAATCTGAAGATTTACCACCTGTTGTGAAAGAACAGAAGGCTAGCAGCTCAGATGATGACTGGGAGGATCCAGACACAGACTTCCTAGGATCAAAAAATGGCTCTGATTCAAGAAGAAATTTCGGTGGGTCCAATCAACAATTCTCTCCCAATACAGCTTCTGGCGAGTCTGGAGATAATCATGAAAAAATTATTCGAGAAGTTTTGAAGAAATACCCACATCTCGTGGAACAAAAAAAGAATATCCGATTAAAAATCATGCAAAAAGATGCAAAGAGTGAATGTGCTGCCCCTGGTAAAACGAAAGTTTCTTATGTTGTCATGAAACCTGATTCCCTGTTGCCAAATAACACCGATAAAAGCGGTTCGAGGTCGACAAAAGATGGACAAGTAGATAACAGCGAAACTGGGCCTTGGAAATGTTACAAATGTGATCTAGAGGAACACTATACAAGTTATCAAATGTACAGGAGACACATGCAAGACGTACATGATGAGAAATTTGACCCGAGGGTTTGTGAACATTGTGGATTCAAAGCATCCAAACGCAACATATTGATGTACCACTTATACACGAAGCATAATGTGCCTCCGCCTAAAAATATGTCCTTCCCCAAGTGTAAATTATGTCCCTACGTTGCTCTGTCTGAATCTCTGATGGTAAGACATCAACTCAATCACAAACATAAATCATCAAATCAAGACTCACAACGATCGACTTCGGATTCAGCTCAAAATCGGCAGTGCGTGAAAAATCAGAGCGATTCAACAGGCAAGATCAAACAAGTTATAAAAAGTGAGCCGCAATCATTAGATTATACAAATACTAGCCGCAAGTTTTTTACTAGGTCAGAGAAGTCGGTGCAGCCGAGCAGCGTAAGCAAATCTCAATCTACGAAATTATCTTATGATGCTCGTAAGTTCATACCATATGGGAAAGATGGTACAAAAAGAACTTTTGTGAAGCAAGAAAAAGTGCCGGCCAATTCTGTAGATGGTAGAGGCAGAAATCAACAGATGGTAGCCGTTAATGATGAAGATTATCAGTTTCAAAACATACAAGACTATCCAGTGACTATATCTGGTGATGACGAGATCATGGTTCAAAATTCTGACAGGGGAATGGTTGTTTATGTACAAGATTCCAACTATGATGCATCAGATGGCTCCAACGTCATTTATGAAACCCGCCAATATACACAAATGGAAGATGGCACTGTTGAAGAAGTCGTTGAAGAACTTGAAGCGATCGAGGAGGATGGAGAAAGCGGAAATGTACAAACAGAAGAGGTACAGAGGATGGACACAGATGAGCAAGGTAATCATAATACTGATCAAACTACAGCTAATGAATCGACCGAGATTGAGGAGGTAATTGAGTATCTCGAGGAAGAAACGGAAATTTTGGAGTATGAAACTCACCCCGAAAATTGATATTAGTATCGTGAAATGCAAACTAATGTTGGATAGAGACAATTTTCTATTTTTAGGCAATAGTCTAGAGTATTTCTGAGATGATAGATTGTGTGAATAGATGTGCGGGAAGAAGTGTGCGTGGTCGATCTTTTATAATGGTGCAATTTTCGGTTCACCATAACTCTCTGTTGTGTCCGTTTTAATTGTGCACCTGACAATTGTATATTGAATTTTTTACGTCGTATCTTTTGAGACCTTAATCGGGGTAGTGATTTTTTCTAACAATCTATTTGAGAAGTTTATTTGGTCATGCCATGTGACTTGGGATTTAGGATTGGCGTTTAGTTCTAAAGATTTATTCATACGATTTTACTTGTAAACAATAAATGATATCACAATGTAATTATTGAATATATGCACAAGAGTAAGTGGTTAAAGTTCATGAATGGTGCTTACTCTCATCATTATCTTGAACGTTATTCCAATGGAAATTTAATAAAACCACTGAAATCTCAGAATGAGTCGCATCTTTTATCCTGAGAATTTACCGTGTTTTTCTCGTAACAAGCCGGGGCTTATAAATTTTTTGGCTAGTTAAAACTGGGTCTATAGTTGAACAAAGGGGCTGATAAATGGATAAGTTATCATTTATAGACCCGTTTTGCCAAATGTGAGCTCAATGGGGCTTACTCTTCGGGGTGGACTTACTATAGGAAAAACACGGTAATACCACAATACCCTAGCGGGGGAGAAGAGCCAAATTTGTGAGCAGGATAGCGAGTTTGTACTATAATCGGGTATGGATCTCTGTATGGATGATTTGCTGTTGGCTGCTACATGGTGATAATATGACCTTTTTCGAGTTTTTTCTAACACAAAGTTATGAACTTATAAATTTCTGACTGTTATTCATGCAAGTTTGAATTTGGAATAGTTATGAGTGTAACAATGATCAAAATGTGAAATAGAGCCTTCTAATCATTATTGATTAACATCGTTTTCACTTGTGGAAAAGAAAGACCTTAGACTCAAAATAAGCGTATGACCGTAGTGATAGTGGAAAACTCGTAAGCTCATAGAGTCACTAAGCAAAGCCCCGTATCCCCTTTTTTGCAACATTGTCAGAAGTTGCATCCAAACAGCTTTCGGGGGCTCGTGGAATCAGTGATGATCGAATCGCTGTCACATGCTTCTGTAATGAGCTTTAGAAGCACCCAGATTTCACGTGTATTATGAGTAATTGAATAACGAACTTGGCGTTTTTTTCACAGCGTCGTACTAAATCTCTAAATTGAAACCCTCGAGCAAGATGACTTTTCCGATAACTGGGCTGTGATCGGGAATCAAGGGGACCTCAAAATCTTTCGTAAACCCCTTGTAAATCTTCTGTCATTATTAACCATGAGCGTTCCCGGACAATGATGTAATAAAATGTTGACGCAAATGTCGAAAATTGTTTGAGAAAATTTCGAATTCTTGAGAACTTCTGAATCTCGTTTACAATTCTCCACGGGTACTAGTGCGCGTGATGAGAAACAATAACATAAAAGAAATGGTTGCTTGGTGCATTTTGAAAGATGATAATATCTTGAGGATTTTTTGTGAATCGAGGGGTGTCACGCAAGAATCCTCACACATAATGAATACATTTAACGATGCGGATTCCAAATTTGATTTTATATATTGATCAGAAATTTAGTGCAGAAATTGTTTCATGAGCTATGTGTCAGTTTATCAAATGTAGAAATATAGTTCGAAGTCGACATACGGGCTCCCAGAAACCAAGATCATTAGAAGTTTATCCACTAACTTGTTGTGAGATAACTTTCCTCTTGGATAATAAACTGTTATTTCTGGTGAAAAATTGAATCCAAGTCACTTCCAGTCTTGCGCCAATGCAAGCTCACTCTTTGTACCTACGCTGCCAAGATTAAATCATTTGTGGAACTTGAAGGTGATGAGTACATCAAATTTTAGTAAATGCTATAAAAAAACTCGGTGAAAACGATCGATTCTAATGACTATATTGGAGAAAAATAAGAGAAAACGCATAAAAAATAGAAAATAAGCTTTATTTATTATCAAATGAGTTGTGAGCTCGACATCTTCTCATCTTCACGATCTGCCAAGTCTTGATCTGCCAGAAATAAGTACCTAAACTAGTTTGATCAATAGGCAGCATTTTTTTCATTCACTTGAATTCTGATTCATCTCACAGGCAAGCTGTGATACTTCTACTTGATGCATATCCATTTTCCCCCCACTCGTTGAGTTTTCAAAACCCAACTAGATGCTGCGTGACACGTACCGTCCGCATAGTGATTTCATCCGGTTAGAATATTCTCGCATTTTTCTCTACTTAGTCATAGCTTCCATGAATTCTGTGAAACAAATATTGTTTTTGTGAAATGAGTATAAGAAAACCACATCGACTTGTACACATTTATCCAAGGACGTATAACATGAAATAACTTCCCATAAGGATCACTACGTACCGTCAAAATCTAAGGTTCCTGATCCATCAGCATCAATTTCCTCAATCATCATGTCGAGCTCCTCTGGTGTCAAGTTGTCGTCCAATTCGTGAAGAATATCTCTGAATACTTCTGTCGTAATATATCCATTACCTTCTTTATCGTAAAGACGGAATGCTTCTCTCAATTCTTTTTGAACGGCTTCAGCATCGGTATCATCTTCAAGAAATCTTGCTGCTAAGTTGCACCACGCATCGAATCTTATTTCTTTTCTGCCTGGAAATTGATAATCAAGTGAAGTTGGCAAAATCTCGAGCTTTTCAACTAACTATTCAAAAATTTTTGTCCATCACACAATTTCGTTCGAGGGTATTTTTCAGGAATTCGATCAGATTTTTTGACCCAAATCTCACTTACGTTGCCAGAGCTCTGTGCTATCTGCCAGACTCGGTTCAAATATAATTTTGCTCGAGTTGAAATACAAATAACTACATTTTATTCTAGCTACTTATTACCTCGAATAGCTTAAAGAAAAAACTCTGCTACATCAATCAAAATTTCCGTAGAAAATGTAACGTCGCAGTTGACGTATGCGTCACTCATTTAGTGTAACATTCCTTGGATTTTTGAAGGAATGTCAGAATTTAGGAATGAATATCCCCAAGAATCACAAAATTCTCACTTTGAATCATTGATTTATTTCTTCCTCGGTATTTTTTTTATCGTTCAACTTACCATGAGGGTCAAATTCAGCAACAACATCTGATAGTTGACTAGTTCTAATTTCAAGTCCCATCATACCAAGCATAGTACCAATCATGTCTGTGCTCACTATTCCTTTCTTCTGATTATCAAATGCTTCGAAAGCCATTTGCAATTCTGAAAGAGAAAAAGACCGAATATCATCAAATGGATGAAAAGTACGATGTTCAATTAGTGATCGTGCTTGGCCTTTCTAGCTGTCTACGTCGGAAGCGCGATTTTCGACTCGTCCTCGCTTCGCGAGGACTCGTCTAAAGTCGCGCTTCCGACGTAGCACAGCTAGAAAATGACGTTTGTGACGAGTGCTGCGCACTCGTCACATAATATACTATTTTTGAATTGAGCAGAAAAAGATTGGGGCTTTCAGGACAATCTGTGTGTGCTCTCAAATTCGAGTTTCAGCAGTGTGGATGTTGACGCAATATCTATTATATTCAATCAACAAAAATTCAAT
Organism: Eretmocerus hayati; assembly: GCA_029851415.1. Taxonomy (NCBI): domain Eukaryota; kingdom Metazoa; phylum Arthropoda; class Insecta; order Hymenoptera; family Aphelinidae; genus Eretmocerus; species Eretmocerus hayati. The sequence goes on along the minus strand of CM056742.1, from coordinate 146,487,446 downwards.
CAACAAAGAAAGGCCACAAAAAAATCATATTCCGAATTTTTGTACCACGATTTAAATCGAAAGAAATTGTGAAAAACAATCTCGATGACAACTTTAGTGTACAGTTCCTACCATAAATAATGGAACATGCATACCTGTACTAATTCGACGATAACTCCAATCTTCTTGGGTTTACAAGCGCGTTTGGAAAAGCATTTTGAAGGTCATGAAGAGACCTTTCCAACGAATTTTTTTTCCAATTTTTTAGTGTGTCCAAATCGATTACAAAAATGGGGAAAAAATTGACTTCAATCAAGCACCTGTCATTTTGACGGAGACGAGTCTATCACAAAAATTTGTGAGCCATCTTGTAGGTCCTTTCAAGACCTACCATTTGCTTTCTTTAAAAATTTCTTACGACTTTTCTGATCCAAAATAGAGCCACTCTACGGCTAACATGTGATACATGCGAATGTATATAGTCGATGAGTGGCGCAGAGGTTTGATATTCTCAAGCTTCGATTTTCAATGTAAAAAATCATCATCGGAAGAGTTCAGAATACATAATATCTCCTTAAAATTGTCTAAATTTTTCGAAGATGGAGTCAAAATTTATCTACATGATGACGAAACTGATTAAAATGTTCATAGAATCGAAAATTTCCGAGTAAACTTCGATTTTCGGCAGAAAATGTTCTTCAAATCATTTTCGTTACCTTGTGGAGAAATTCTGACTTCGTTTTCGAAAAATTGAGACACCTTTACTCATAGAAATCATGTATTCTGAACACTTCCGTTGATGATTTTTTGCATCAAAAATCGAAACTTGAGAATATCAAACCACTGCGAAACTCATCGACTGTATGAATTCGCATGTAACACATGTTAGTCGTGGAATGGTTCTATTTTGGATCAAAAAGGTTGTAGGAAATTATGAAAAAAGCAAATTGTAGGCCTTAAAAACACCTGCAAGATGCCACAAGAATTTTTGCATTTTTCTGATAGACTAACTCATCCCCGTCTAAATGACAGGTGCTTGATTGAAGTCAATTTTTTTCACATTTTTGTAATCGATTTGGACACACTAAAAAATTGGGAAAAAATCGTCTTACACAATTTGAAAGGTTTTTTCATGACCTTCGAAATGCTCTTCTAAACGCCCTTGTAGAATCAAGAAGATTGGAGTTATCTTCGAATCAGTACAGGTACGCATATTACATTGTTTATGGTAGAGACTGTATATATTTGTAAATTAAAAAGCACAGGATGTTACTTGTTAGAATGATATTATACTGTACTAGATAGATTGAAGATATTATATATTAGCCAGATATTCATTTATGATGCAAATATGAGGTGAATTCTGGAATAAGCGAAGAACGTTCTTGAAATAATTCACATCTCGTTTACATCAAACATTTCCTCTTTGGGTCATCGGCTCATCTTTTGTACCTTTCCCGCTCGTTGAACTTGACCTAATTCATCACTTGGCACAAATTTAAGCCCTTGCTTTATACTCTCACGGATTGAGTTATCCAATCACTATTTTAAGACAGTTACTCACGTTTCATCTGTTCCTGTGATAGATCCTCCTGAAATAAGAATAGAACGTGATGAGGATTGTTTCGTCGCATAAATTATAATCAGATCTACCTAACGCATTATCAATCAATTGCCTATGCGTTTCCCTTACACTGAATTATTAGAAAAAAATTTTCATGTTGATCATCAAAAAACCATATTTAGCTCCCGTTATTCACTTATAGCCCTATATTTCCTGCTTTGGCTCATTGTACTTCTGTGGGTCACATTTTACAAGATTCAACAAGATTTGATCTGTCACTCTTTGGATTATAATAGACATTCAGACGGGTGTGGGTTCGATTTCTATTTCATAGAAAAATGACCGAAGATTTCATTATGTCAACGAAACTATTATGTGGGTGGGATTTTCCATCAGGTATCGAAAATAATGTAATCTAATAAGCTATATATGAAAATATATGTAAACAATTTTTTCCAAGTATCATCATTTTTTCTACAATGTGACAAACATTAATGTGTATTTTGGGCATCATCCGGGGCGAGTTTGCGAATGTCTTAGTTCATGCTTCAAATTTTTGCATCAGCTTTTCTTTGGTTGAGCACGCAAAGTGCTATTTAGCGTCTAAAATAAAGTATTTGATCCCTGATTATTGTACATGCGCCGTTACAACACTATCCAAGATTGCAACACAATTTTTCGCTTTGCAAGTATACAGACTTTATTTATGTCATTGAGCGCCCTACACCGTTCAGTTGAAAGCCACATTCGATAGATTCAAGTCTTATTGTCAATGCATCATAATTTTGAAGCAGCTCGAAAAACCTCTCTAGAATGGTCATAAACAATTATTTCGGCGTTGCAAGTCGGTATTAGGTATCGAAACGTTTTGCTTAGGGACAGAAAAATCTCGAAAGATGAGCGTATAAGCTATTTTTGGTCCAAGAACGTATATGTGCATATCAAAAGATTTTCGTCTGTCAATGAGGCTCTGCATCAATAAATAAATAAAAGAATGATTACGAAAATTTTAACTGATAAAACTTGAACAATTCATCAGAGATGTTTCGTGTCATCGGTACCGTGAGTTGAGTTGCACATACCAAGAGCTACTGTGTTAGATTTACTACTTTCAAAATTTTTGAGAAGATTTCTAGCTCGATAATTCATGCAACCAAGTGGAAAAAATTCAGTTGCAAATGATTGCGAAAATTGATTACACATTGGGACAGATTTCTTTTAAATTACAATGACCTCCTAAACAGATACTTTCAGGTATAATTGAACCATGGAGCAAACACGAAAATAGCCCATCATTTCTCTATATAATTTTTTGTAACATATCCACTTGTCATTTTGAAGTCTGGATTATTTTCAACGATGAAGTCTGTAGAAAATTTTTTGTTGTAGAATACCGAGTCTTGATTCAAGTGAATTCTACTGTTACAAAGATGAGATCGTTTACAAAAAATGTCAACTTTTTTCTTCGAACTTTTCAAACGCTTGAGCACTACCAATCTGAAATATCACTGTTATGATATCCCAAACTCAAACAACCATGGATTCGCTCAAAAAATTCGATTTGGATGATTAATTTTACATAATGGAAAATAACTTACCATTTTTAGCTACTTCCGCTACCACTTATACGAATTCAAATAATACTGATTTGGAAAGATATCGATCAGCAAAGTGCAGTTTTAACACTGCGCACTGATTTGAAAGACTGAGCTAAGCCTCGTTCAGGTGATTGCTTCCCATACCAGCAATAGATGATCAGATTCACCTAGCCGATACTGAGACCGCTATAATTTGTTTTCATTTCGGATTGAGTTAAAATAGTATCACAGTCTTTTATATTATTACTCAACTCAGTACGTAGCAACAATATAATTTGTAAATTTTAGATTTTGACTATTTATATTCCGATTAATATTGTTCAAAAATGGAATCTTATTTCTCATAGAATGCTTCAAACAAATTCAAAAGGAAATTATTTTGAAAAAAGGTGTAAAGCTATATTTTCTATCTTCGTTAATGTGTTAATCTTGTGAACTCGACTGATTCAAAATGAGTAGATCTCGTATATTTTATCTTTCATATATAGTTAAATTATACACATGAATCAAAAAGATATATTACGTATCCCCCCAAGTCGATCGACTAGAAAACAATAAAAATACTCTGCTGCGTACTGTAGATTGGCAGCTAATTATACCCTCTCTAGCTCATTCTCATCCTAATTTCGAATGTGAAAAAGTATCGCCAGCTTAGTTCCGCGAAGATGCCGCCTACAGAGATCATATTAGGTCTCGTGAAACATGATATTTAGCTCAATGAATGGGACTTATTGTTGATGATTTGATAGGACCACCTGCGGAAAACTCAAAGTCCCATATTGACATCATTAAACTAATGCCTTTGTTTGAGTCGTCACGTAAACGCTCTAAAAAAAGAGTATCAACCCATTCACTATCCACGAGATTTTTGCAAGCAGAAACACATTTCTGACATACAAAGTTAACGTTTCTCTGATGAATCTAGAATGAATAACGGTAAAATTGAAATTTTGATAAATGTTTGGTTTTTCGTCTCAATCTCTCTTGTTGTCCTCAGTTTTTGGCTTTGATTTGTGTTCTATGACCCTTGCATTGACAGAGATTTTCCAGAATTTTCTCATGTTTTCCGATGCTTCAAAAGGAAATGATCACAGATTAACAGAAATTGTTGTCCCTTAAATTTGACAATGTTAGTGAATGGGTCAATCTCAAATCTCATGAGTTTGTGCGGATGTTAAAATTGACAGCAAGTATAATAACAGCATGATTCTAAGTAGCTCCATCAAGATTCGATATGTTAGTTAAATCGAAAGTTATGAATACTGGAGAACAATATTTAATTGCGAAAATATACATGGGTAGTTCCGTGGAAACTATAAAGTGTGCCAGCTTGTACGAATCCTTCGAACCGTTGGAGAAAAAACATAAAAAACTTACAAACCATATAGCTCAAGCATTTTTGTCGCCTTTTTTGGCGCAATCGTTAGTTTTTCGATCCCTGAATAAAAGATCAAAGTGTCAGTTTTGTGACATATGTAGTTTTTCCTTTTTTTCGATCTTTATGAGTCGAAGCGCCAGGGTGGGGCTCGTTGGGGATTCGTATCATATCCAATCTCTCAGCCATAATAACCAAAATCCCTTCGTTTGTGTGTGAGGTGAGCTGAGCATGTATATTTTAGTGGCGCAATTTTGCCCAAAATTTGCACACTCAGTTTCTCTCTATGGAAGTGAAGTACTTGCGCCATTCCCCCGCTTCAGTTTCTCCTCAAAGTTCGTTGTCAGGCGCAACATTTCTAAGCCCTAAAGTATAGAAAAAAAAATTTGTTTTTACACTTTGCATGGGAGAACTTAATTTTCACGAAAATCAACTTCTGCTCAATTTTTTGGTCGGTTCCGTGTAATATCGATGGCGATCCTCAAACGTGAGAACACACAGATCCTAGCCAGGTTTCTTCAAAGTGCATGCCTGGTGACCAAATCAAAACCCAAAAAGCTCAACGTAGCTTAAACCGTTTGGCCATGAGTTCAATTTTAGTGGCAAATGTCAGGTTCCGTGTCATACTACCGTCTTATCCGTTTTATCTTTGTGGTGCCGGTGAATAGAAATTTTTACATTCGTGTGTGAGTTAATCCTCACTCTGTAAGTCTTAGAACTCGAAAAGTCGAAGAATACACCATAGGATATTCGAGTAAGAGATTTGAAGTCGGCACATTTTCGACCATCAAATATCGGAATTTCCACGCAACTTTTCATATTGATGCTTCCTTCAGTGCATCATTTTATGAGCTCGGATTCAAAAAATTGAGAACGAGGACCCGGCATAGAAAAAATCGATCAATACTGCAGCAAATAACAACTTAGCAAATATTTTTTCTAAAAAACCGAAGCGTTTTGTGTTCATGGTTTATGGATTACAAGCAAGCATCATAATCATATATTTTGAACCGGTCAATTACTAAACGGTGGCAGAATTCGGAATTCCATAATACGTGAGGTTTCGTGTCAGTGGTCAGTGGTTTGTGAAATAATGTTCCTATATTACTAACATGAATTGAAAGACTGTGGAATTTTTTGAGTCTTGTATCAATATTGAGAATTAACAGATGAATGCAGATATTCAACCACCCCGCCCGATCCATCTCGCGAAGCTTCAGAAGATTTTGTGAAAAACATCTCGATCCGAATGAAGGTAAGTCCGTAGATTTGAAAGTGAGCAAAGGTTGTAATGATATGATCATATACCATATCACTTCAAATTTCGATGGGGTCGAATGTCGATCATTATGCGAATTTTCTACCGTGTATTTTGAATAAGTTTCAGTAAATTCATAATAAGTGTAAAAATAGGGAGAAACTGCACTTTTGCTGAAATTGAATCATAAGATTTACCATCACGGAAAGGACGAAATAGATTATATTTATTCCCGCCAACTTTGCAGATTTGTCCTTCAATAAGAGTAAATAGTGTGCGCTACTGGCAATCCTCAATGGTTCAACTCATTGTTTTTTTTTTTCATTTGTCAAGTATGAAATATCCTGCTGTTGTGAGCATTTAAATGTAACATCAACTTGTTGTTTAAATAAAAATATAGAGAGCGTTTTATGTTTTTGAACAATTTATTCAAGACTGATCATAAATCACTGACAAAGTATTAAATACTTGTGAGCGTTACGGTTTATTTTCGCTAGTTCCCGTGGTTTGGCACTATCCACAGAGACTTTTCATTTTCACAGGAATATCTAGTCAAAATTATAAAGTTACTCTCACAAGATCTCAAGTGAATGCCAAGTCAACCAAGCAAACGACTTGTTCATCAGGGTACTACTGTATATGATTCCATGACACAAATCTGTTTGATAGTCTGATGGAACCGGAGTCGGGAGTTTCTCCTTCACACACTATCTCAAGATCTTTCATCTCCACCCTAGTAACTAATTCATCATTTATCTGCAATATTGTTGGAAGAGTTTGCAGTCCCTTCACATTACAGCGATGAAAGATACTACAAAATACTTTATCGTGGTACATAAAAAATTCAGTCTCTCCCATAATTTCTTCTGATTAAGGGTATGATATGTTTCTCTCATACAAAACTTGTATTGTTTCATTAGTCAACTCTGAAGTTCCTGCAACCAGATATGAATGGCAAGCCTGTCCCTACTCTATCCTGATACTTCATATAACTGGTGCCAAAAAAGCGCAACAAACTGATTTCTTCAATAAATATCCTTTCATGGAAAAATTTCCATGACACAATTGTGTAAAGTATTAAGCATACTGGATTTTGCAAGATTAGCTGCAACATAGAATTAATAAAGGATAATGTAATTGAAGATGGGATGGGTAACTCATTAAATAGTTCATAAAAATAACATTCATGCCTAGGCAAAAGTCGATCAAAATAACATTTACCTGAGTGCCAACAGACCAATAGAACCAACCAACATAGCTGGGATGCCTGCAAATACTATACACTCCATGTGTAACAAGCTCATGGTCACTTGCTTTTTCATCCTGAACAATATGATTAAAATTACGCTTCGCAGTAAGTATTGCTGCTTTCCTCAATAGATCGCCCAGTACACAAAATGCAATACCAATCAGAGGTACAACAAGGCTTTCTTTCATTTGTGGAAAGAAAAATCGTTCAATTAGGAATTCAACCCAACTAGATACAGCAGCAAGTGTGTAAGCAGTACTGTGATTCAGTACAAAACTGTCCACAGATAGTACTGCAGGGTTTGTGAAAGCTATTGCCAGATATTCTGTCAAATGAAATGTAGAAAGGACAGCAGCATAGATACCAAAAGTCCTCCAAGATTCTGCCATGAGCACGTAAATTAGGATGCCTGAACCAAATGTGTATCCAAGAAAGAATGCACGCACAGATACCTGCAAACAATCAGCTTTCAAAGTATTGTGACAAAGATCTAACTCACAATCTGAAATATCACTGAATAAAAATTGGATAAGAAAATTGTAAAAAAACAAAGGATGCCCAAGATGTGATTCCTTATCAATTTAAGACCTATCTCAGCATTTCCAATAAAATTTTTATAAAACTCTGGGACATATATTTCAACTCTGCAAGCATGCAAACAGACACAAATCAAAGGATAACTTACTTCATGGCTTGGTGGAGACAGAGTCAATTTACTCAATATGCATAAGATTTTATAGTTTATGATATGGATCCAAATGAGATACAAATTGTGTCCATCGTAAGATATGAGGATAAACTCATATGCTAAAAATGTTGCCAGAGCTACCAGAAATGAGTAAACAGCCACAAAGCCTAGATGGTACTGCATATTGGATTTCGTCTCAAGATGACTCCTGGTGGAATCTGTGAGCATGAAAAATACATAGAAAATCATAAGAAGTGTAACCATGATCAGTGCTGCATCCAAATTATCATCAATTGCAGCATTTGCAGCAGAAATGATATACCTAAGACGCCTCAACAAAGTGTCAGCTGAATATGAGAATGGTAACACGAGAAAGGTAAAGGGATTCTAGACTGATTGAGTGTTATAGGCCTATTTATAATATTTTTTAGAGACTGCATCTCACCATTTATCGAGCATCTCAAAAAATGTTAAGCTTTCTGTCATACTGGTAGGAGAATAATACTTCTGCTCAACCCCATAATAGTAAACATTATATTATAGGGTATACTTCGAAACATCAGCTAATTGACCTATCGTTCTTCATAGGAAACATCAGCTAGCCGTTGGTAAAAAACTCTGCTTTTTTCACGCCATTGTTCATTCAACTTGCGCTTTCATACTTTATTTACACCAATCATTTATTCATTTCTCTGATGTGCTCTTTTTTGAGTTGATGTTGATGCGTGGAAGAGGGAGAGAGAGAGAGAGAGAGAGGGATACTGCTGATATATATCGTCTGCTAGCTCGCAAAATTCATCAAAATTTGAAACTCATGACGTCATGACGGAACGGAGTTGACGGTCATTGTGTCGAACAATGGTCGAACGCGCTCAGAAACTGAAAAATCTAAAAATATTTAGATAACCGGTATCATTTGCAAAAGCACACGATTACATGCAGATACAGATGTCAATCGTTATTAATTATAACTTATTGCGATAAAATGCTGAAAAATGAATGTTCATTGCGACAAATTGTTTCGTAAGAAATTTTTGGCTCTTCAAATCTTGAGGCTGGAATTTTTTTCTGTTTGTGAGATGATTTTCAAAAAATTGAACTAAAAAAGAAAATGCTACACCACAAGAGGGCGCAATTGTATTTTGTAAAGATTGGGATTTGGAGGGATGATACATATCTAGTTCAAGTTTTCCAATTTATGGATAAGCCTTTTAGGAAATGTGTGTTTCATATTCCGATTCCGAAGCTTGCGTTTGAAAGTGGTGGAGAACTATAGAGAATCGCGAATAAAGGCTACACCCTCGAAGTATTAGGTTGTGCAAATTGATAATGTGTGTTCAAGAATAAGCGCAATGGCTCGATTTGCTAGAATATATACTAAAAATTCAACACTAAGTGGAGTAAATAATAACTACGTTTACAAGTGCATCAAAAAATAAACGAACTTCGAATCAGCAGGTGAGGTTAACTATTCTCTCATTTCCTGAAGTATACTAAGACCTAAAATATTTTTTGTCTCGTTGTGTATTTTGAGTCGACTTTACTCTTCGATCTCTTCATATCCTGAATGACAAATAATTGTTTTCCTTGGTTGTGTCATAGCCTTGGACCAACAAAATTCTCTTATACTCAGTTTGGAGTGATTTTGACTTGAAAATTTCTACCCCAACTATCATCCTGGTAAAAACCCCCGAATCAATTGAATTCTCTCTTGTCTTGAATACTATTCTACCATTCCCTCAAAGGTATTCTTTTTTTGCTTTTCATACCCACTCATTTCCCAAATCCTAACCTCTATGATGATTATGATTTTGTTGAGTTGTGTTATGTACAAATCTCTTAATTCTTCATACTTCTGTCTTGATCTCTGTCTCTACTGTCTTTTTTGTAATTTTGGAAAATCTTTGCAACCATTCCATTGAAATCCTTGGATCTTGATGGCTCTATGCATTAGTTCTTTGAAGGAGCTGGGCCAGGGTTAAAATCAAGTTGGACTAGTCCTTAATTCCTCATCCTCCTTCTTTCTAATCTCCTTTTCACTTATCGCTATTAGATTCTACTTGATCATGTACTCTGCTATTATATTCTCCTATGAATCTTGCTTTGTTACAACAAGCACCTTCATTGCAATCAATTCATTTTATCGATAATGCACCGAAAGAAAGAGTCCTTGTCACAATATTACCTCCAGTTATCAAAAGTTCCATTTAATAAGCATAAACAAGTCCTTGAGTACTTGTGAAATTTGACAAAAACCATTTCACTAGCTCTTCTTATACTGAATCCAACTCCAAGACACAATGTCAAGACTTTTAAAATACTTGAAAAGAGTACCAGTGGTTAAAATGGGCTGTGAAAGATAAAATTTTGAAATCTGATCAACTTACTTTCATTCTGCAGAGCTCTTGGGAAAAATGCTGCCTTTAGGAATGATTCAGCATCCCATGTAGTATATTCATCTTACAATTGAAACGTGGAACGACTCACCTTGATAAATCAGGAAATGAGTACAACAAATTTCTTTTTTGGGCTTGGATTTAATTGAATAGAGTCATGAACACTGATGAATCATGAGGAATTTTTCCATTTGAATTGAGTCAAATTCAGTATGCTCTAAGTATAGTATCCAGTACTGCATTTCTTTGGATAATCAGATGAATCGGTGTCCTTGGATATTCTAAACTCTTTTTGTTTGAATATTTCTTTGAATCATGGTTCAAAAATTCATATGTTATGGAAGTACTTATGGACAAGAAGAAATGGTATTGGTCGAATTTTTCATCTGTAATTTGATTCTTTGTCCTCAGCATCCAATCAATATAGACAGCTTTTGTTGAGTTGATGCATTTATCTACCAGTGTCATTGAAGTCAATCGCAAATTTGTCCATTCTGGAATTATTAATCAAAATTTCAAGTTTGTTTTGAATCCTTGAGAGCTTTTTGAGACATAGTTTACATTGTTACCATATACTCCAACTTACTCTATACCTAACATCATGAAAGAAGTATAAATTTAACTTTTTGATTGAAATTCCTTCTCTAGAATGAGTCATATAGGAATTCATGATATGTATCTGAAATTTCCTATCAATTTATTTATTTTAGTTCAAAATCAAATATTAGGCTTGCAATATTGATATTCATATAGTCACATGTCATATCATTCACATCCTAATCTCTTAGCACTATCCTTGAACTATTTCTTGCAGATGCTGGATATTATGGCCACTTTTGTGGAAAAAAATGGAATTGAGTCGATCAACAACAGGGGGATGAACCATGTCCCAAAAGTAGACAATTATGACAATGACCGTATTTCATTGTCCGAGAAAAAAACTGAAATTCTTGATGTTCACATTGATGAGCACTGTAATGAAGACACAGAAGACAAACCAGAGCTGGACATCATTATCAGCAATGTAGTCTGTAGTTTTAGTGTAAGATGCCACTTAAACCTAAGAGAAATTGCATTAAATGGCTCAAATGTTGAATATAGGAGAGAAAATGGGGTAAGTTTCACGAAACACATCCGTTTTAGCGAATAATATCGTATTGTATCATGCATCGCTGTGCCTACACATTATTTCGGCAGGCAAGCTGTAAATACTTTATCTTGAAACCTCAAATGCTAGTTGGAGTATGCCTAATATTTCTTACGAGAAAGGACGCGAAAAGAACGAGTCTTTGAATCTGCAACGAACGGAAAGTGCTAAGATAAAACTGAGAGTACTGGGACATCAGGCAAAAGTCGACCAATACTGGGACACGATTTTCCCTCACAGTTGATAGAAACGTTTGGGATTTCATATGGTATCAAAAAATATTCGAGTTTACCCAAGGGTGATGTTGATCAAGTACCAAATTTTGGACAAGCTGTGGCAATGATGAGATACCGAAATGAATCAATTCATATGTAATATGTTGCGTAGCAAATATTCCTCTCTGATTTCTAAAGATGAATGAAACACTCACGTGAGAAAAAAAATTTCATGATCGGAACATAATGAGTACATCCTTGACAACCCAAAGTGTGAATGGCGACTTTCAGTCTCCCAATACTTCTAGTTTAACCTTACGCCCGCCACAGATCCAAAAACCAACATTTTTTGCGCACGGATGCCGGGAAGTAGTAGGCTTGCTTTTCTACATATGTGATTTTGAGGCACAATTACGTCCTCGAGCCAAAATCCTTTGCATACGCGCAGCCGTGCATGAAGGACTCACCATTACACAATACTTCAATTTGTGCTCAGTGTTTTGTCAAAAATAAGCGTTTGAACACCTGCAAAAATCCTTGGATACCATTGTTCACGGCTCGAAGGGATAGTCGAGAATACGCACTGAGGTCATGAATGGAAGCAAGCCGATAATTGGTACGGCATTTTTGTTTATTAGACGCTCAATGCGTCTTTTCAAATCAGTTCGAGATCATACTTTTGTTCAAATAAAAGATATATCAGTGTTACAAAGAGCTCCGTTGACCAGCTCTCTCTAGGACTCACTTCTTGGCATCCACGGTGCGCCTTTAGGACTGAGAAGCTTGACAAAAGTGACGAAAAAATCTGGATAAGTCATCTTTCTCGTTGACACTCACCGAACAAGACCCAATTTTCATACAAATCGTATCAGATCGTCTCATCGAGTGATTGTCAAATCAAGAATTCACCATACATTCCTTATGAAGGAATTCGGTGACTCCCTGTTTTTTAGCTTCCTCGAGGTGCCCTCGCAATTACTCCAAGAAGTTGGGTACTAGCAAAAAATGCCAAGAATAGTTTTCTGTAGATCTTTCAGAGATCTACAAGATGTTATAGTTGAATTGATCGAGAAACTCAGCCTTTTTTCATGGTATTGGAAGAAATGGTAGAAAATCACCAAAAAGCGCAAGGTTTTTCGGGAGAAACTTAGGCTTTTCCACGATGTTTCAAGTTTCTTGAGTTCTGCGATCAATCCAACCACATCACCTTGTAGATCTTCAAAGAATGTATATGACATTTTTTCCTATGGCCCACCTTTTCTGAGTAATTACGAGAAAACCTCGAGGATGCTAAGAAAACTAAGAGTCACCGAATCCCTTCATAGGCAATATATGGTGAATTTCTAATTTGACAATCACTCGATGAGATAATCTGATACGATTTTCCTGAAAAATGGGCCTAGTTCGGGGAGTTCTAATGAGAAAGATGGCTTTTTTAGATTTTTTCGTCATTTTTGTTGAACTTCTTTGTCCCAGAAGCCCACCGTGCATCAGAAAAATGTTATGACTTGGAGAAAAATTTCATAACTAATTGCAAAATGACGGAAAATGTCGAAACTACAAGATTTAAACATTTTGGTTTCGTCCATTCTTCCTCCAAGACATGAACATGTCTTAGGGACTTCAATTGTATGGTTATGTGTTCTTGGGATAGCCAGAAATTCATCTGATTTTCATCATGCAACAATGGAAAGCTATCACAAGGAGATTTCGATCTTGTTCACTGTAGTGGACAAGATGAGTCAGGGGGTGACGTCTTTGTCGATCAAAAAAGTTATTAAAATATTTCATTATAGACATTTTCACTATGAAATCGTTGGGTGGCACTAATCGAAATGTCGGAGCTTCCTTTCAAACAAAAATCGTACCGAAGATGAAGACTTTTTCTTGATCAAATCCTGGCTATCTTAAAACCCAAGACCAATTCCTCATCTTGTTCATTCAGTAACAAACAAAATGCTCCTGGGTTTCCCAATTTCACCTTGTTTTCGTGAATTATAACTTTGTACAATCACCTATAACATCTTTTACTATTCAACCACAACCACCACGCATGACTAGAAAATATCTAGAAAAAAGCCATGGTCAAACTTCGAACATAATACTTTAGCCGTTGCTCTATCGTGGTTTTGTGACTTGGGACCGCGCTTCTTTCTGGTCCAAGCATTTATTAAATTGTTATTCGAATGATCCTTTGATGAACGACACTAAATATTCAGGAAAACTACTAAATTGACCCGAGATTCGTGTCCGATTTTTTCACTGATTTAAGACGTTCCTCTTGCATTTCAAATTGTTCATTTTCCTAGAACTACATAATTAAATTCAAATCAAGTTCAATACGCAATCATTCAACCCTTTATTTGGTAAATATTGCAATTCTGGTTATCCTGTCACGATCAAAAATGTCAAAAAGTCGAGGTGTCATGGCTAAATATCGAAAAATACCCGTTGACGATGGAACCAATTCAAACGTATCTATCAGAAAATGTGACAAAGTATTTCAGAAGCACATTTTCGAAACCAGATCATACCCTTTATATTTTACTCGTGATACTCCAATGTTATCCTAAATAAAGTTACACATAAAATATAAAATACTCATCGAACAACAATCGATCAAGAGTCGGACCTGTTTAATTGTATCTTGGTCTTTCAGCTGGTACGAATGAGGCTTAGAAAACCGTGTACATTAGCTTCAATATCATCATCTGGTAAGGTGACGTGCACAGGAGCAACTAGTGAAGATGAAGCGAAAAAAGCAGCTCGAAGATGCGCGCGATCTTTACAGAAACTCGGCTTCCGAGTGCGGTTTAATAATTACAGGATAGTCAATGTTCTCGGGACTTGCACGATGCCCTGGTCAGTCAAAATCACTTCATTTTCACATCGGTACAAAGACATAGTCCAGTAAGTATATTCAATGGTTTCTCAGGTTCCAAACGTTCAATTTCACGAGTATTAATTTGGTTCTTTTTGGCGTTCAGGTATGAACCGGAAATCCAACCTGGAGTCATATACAAACTAAATGATTTGAAAGCAACTCTCAGGATATTTTCCACGGGTAGCATCACTGTCACAGGTAACAATTGATTTCCCTCGAATTCCGCCCATGCAATTAATGAACATATGACTCTGACCTGTGCGTGGGAATTTTCTATTTTAGCTCCGAGTATAAATGCAGTCCAATCAGCAATCGAACACGTCTATCCTTTAGTTTACGAATTTCGAAAAGAAAGGTCAGTTGAAGAACAGTGTGCTATGGATAATAGAAAACGGCGATTTGTCTTCACCATCCAAGAAACTGTTATTGGAGATGAAGAGAATCTGGAAGAAGGAGAAGAAGACTATATGGTTGCAGATGATGATAGTGAAAACAGTAATGCAAGTGGGTCTTGAATTGATTACTACCTGATATCTTTTTAATACCCGCAGTTCGCTCCTCACGAACATGATTTGCAGTGAAAACGTTTGATACAATGTATAGTTCAGTCAAATAGAATAGTTGAGTGTTTTCCCCCTTTTTTCCGGCTGTTGACTTGTGTAATATAATCATTTTCAACTTCATGAAAAAATTAAAAACATTTCTGTTTTGGGCCCTTAATGATCTATAAATTGATCACTGTTCACAAAGACTATGAAGATATACTAAGTGTATTATTATATAAATATTGTAGGTAGCATTCATAAGTATGACTCTTCTCCTGACTGTATTTGTATGATTAAGAGTGTAAGAAAACTCCCAAAGGAACAAATTCAATAATTTCTTAGCATTGTGTTGTATCGTAAAATGTCACTTGAGTGGTGCATCATTTGAAAACGAATCAAATAAAATTTCTTTCCTATTGTGAACATCTGTTCAAATTTTGATTAGTTTCCCATCGATTATCTGATAAAGTGGGGTAATTCAAGGATCGCAATTCCTCACCCAAATCACCGCATTAACTCCAAAAAATCCGTAAAACTTCGTAAAATAGAATTCAACGGATCTGTAGAATTTTACAGATGTTTGAGTATTCCATGGACTATTTCTGCGTTTTATTCGTTGTAGCTTTTGGCTATCGATCTTGAGAGAATCTCTGGAATATTTTGAATTCAAGGATCACTTTCCTGGGAGATTCATTTCAAGAACTCATCTTACAGGTTCGAATCGAATAGGTAGGATGACACAGCAGGTCAAAGAGGCAAAAAAGTCAAAGATGCGGGAACAAGGGATATTGCGGTGGAGTAAAAGTTTGGGGCGGGGTATTTCAGAAACCATTCCCAACAAGAATCGAAATCATTTGCTTGGAATTTTCAAATTAAAATTGATTTCCCCAATTTTTATTCCGTTCATAGAAATGATTACTTCCCAGAATTCGATACTCCCGTTTCTTGCCCTGGAATTGATTCACGAAAGTCAACAGGAACTACGAATTTGGCATTAAAAATTTTGATCTATTGGAATATGTGGTCTGGATAGATTCCACTTATGAAGCGAGGTCAGGATCAATTCTTCTACGTAGACGTTCGGTCCCTTTTCATCTGAGTTTGATGATCTCGTTGAATGAGAAAGACGCTGTGATCTAGCATTAGTTTAAAGATGTACAACTGCAATGAGGTATTCCATGAACTCAGACAATTGGATTAACTATGGGATAAATTATTATATTTTTCGTATTACTTTTCGGACATACATTTTGCAAGTAATCTCCTGTAAGCAAGCCTAAGCATTTTGAGAGAGAAAAAAATTATGTCTATAATGATCAACCACGCTATTGAGTTGAGTCACGGTTAAAATTGAACTATTCAACAATTCTTTTTGAAGAATTGGTGGTGGAAACAATCTCTTCTACGGTGAGTATAGGAATTATCCACCAGAATCATGCGAAAGTCATTGAACACTGGGATCTATAGTTTTCAAGACCCTAGCACCCCATTGCTCCGCTGATGTATATCTCGCAAATTTCAACAGTGTTTGCAGATTTACTACCAGTGCCAATGAGACACGTTTTCAACATGAAACTGACGTATGGGCTGCAATGAAATCATAGGAGAAAGAATTATTTTTCGCGTTGGAATGAGTTTCCATCGTTGATACTGCATCTGACGGAGTTTCTACGGCCACATGTTTCAAAAGACTATAGACTTCTTTCACGCCAAATTATACATCCTATTGACTTTGATGGGTTAATTACGGGCAAAGGAACCCGAGTATCGAATTCTGGAGAGTATAATTTATCTCATTAAGCAAGTAAAAACTGGAGAGTTAAATTTTATTTCGAAAACCCCAAGCAAATGATTTCAATTCTTGTTGGGAATTGTTTCTGATCACCGGAATATATCCCACAGGAATATCTCATGTTCCCGGACCTTCGGCTTTTTCGCCTCTTTGACTTACGTGATATGTCCTTAAAATCAAATTGATGAAAAGCCAACTACTTTGATTCTCTGATTTAGTAATTCTTCAAGATAGCTTCAGTAGATTCTGCCAAAATTTTTGACCGAAACAGGACTAATGATTTGAAGGATGATCGGTATCTTTTACAAACACCTTTCAAATACATTCTTTCGCAACTGGCGACCTGCACGCTCAGATTTTCCAGTACGTTCTGCGAGAATCACGCTCTTCATGAACAGTAAAAAAAAAAAGTTCAAGTAATGCTCAATCAGAAATTATTCTTGTCGCGCAACTAACACTCCTAAACATCAAGTTCACTAGTTCAACAGTGATCAGAGAATGACCGAGAAATGATCAGTTCCGCTCCAGCTACGTGAATCTTTCCACATCAAGTACGAAGATGAATGTCATCTTCATTGTCGGGATTATACCCTATAGGGACTCCGCGGATGCGTTTTCATTATAGAGATGAAAACGCATCCGCATCGACAGCGAAGTATCATGCCAACGCTGTTATAAGCTAAGTACTAAGGTCGACTTGGACAGACAATTTCAATACCGCAAACAGATTATCATATGGTAAAAGATGGACAAAATGTACAAGACAAATGAAGGGCATTCCGCCAAAGAAGCTTCTGGTCGAAAAATGCCAAAATAGCATAATTTTAAGAGTTTTCTCTTTCTCTCTATCTCTGTTGAGAAATCAAAATCAAATAGAGGAAGTGAGCATCCTACATTAGGAATCGTAATGAGTTATTTGAATAGGACTAGTTTATGTTTTGTTTCAGAGATTCTTTTTCAACAATGTATTTATTCCATCATTAATAGTCTCTGCTTTGCATCACAAAACTTCAGATACAATTATTCAAAATTTTTCGGTCGCTACTTAATTTAGGAATGTCGTCGAAAATGAATCATCATTGTTCAGGATCGGAAATGAATGGAGTATCCACTTAGATGATCGAGATAAACTTCGTGAACTTGTTTAGTATTTTTGTTCTTCATAAAAAGCTGTTATGGAGTGAGAAACTAGAAAATGAAGACACTGAGAGAGCATGTAGAAATTGTAATAATAGTGGTTATTTGGAAGGGAAAACTTCAAGTAGTAAACTCAATGATGAATTACCTATTGATTTCTGAGTCTTTTCACAATAAATAATGTTAACCCATTGATCCAATGATATCATGAGAAGAATGAAAGTTATAGCTTAGTCACTGAACTAGAACTTCCAACTCATGCGAGCTTACAATATAATGAACAAAACGACATTCTCTCAACTATAAATCACACTTTTATCGTCGTATTTATATTATGAAATGTACAATATATAGCTACATCATTGATGCACAGTATGTTTGACGCATTCAAACTGACAACATTATGAAACTGACAATTATTCGACTCTTCACTGCTGCCTTCTGGGTAAAAAATCACTCAAAGTGTTACTCATTGATATTTTTGTTTTGACCATGTGTGTCTTATTACAAATACTCTCAGGCTCTCGGTACTCCATATAGGATCTCTGTGTAAAAAGTATTATGATCATGCTATCAATTATGAATAAAAATTACAGTAATAATAATCATAATCATAATAATAAAAATAACCAAAATGACGAAAATAATAATAATAAGAACGATAATGACAATAATAACGACAACAATATCACTGATTAATCACCATCAGCATCGTTATAACTGTGATTACCACCACCATCATCGTTATCATTATTATCATAGTTATTATTCCCGCACAAGGCAATAGTCCAATATGACCATAAAATCCTGCCTAGTACGGTTGTATATTTCACCCTAATTTCCTTATAAAACTGGCACAAAACTTTCAATTCTCAAGGATCTTCATATTTACTTATTCCAGTTCAAGAAGATCAATTCTATCTAATTTTCGCGTTTTTGGATATCAAATTTGTTTTATAAGGAATATTGGAGCGTAATGTATCGATGTTGTATCAATATATCAAATGAATGTTGCCAGATCCATGCCTCAATTAGCGATTTGCGTTCTTCAATTGGTTGGAAAGCCAGTCAAGACCCTCATATAAACCTGGAAAAAATTATGGAAATTATCATTCCTACACAACAGCTTCATTTACAACGGAAATGATATACGCAAAAATCCAAGGGCAAGCACCAAGCTCAAGATATTCTGTATTACACATACCATCTCCACTAGTTGCACAGGTTGCTTGAATGTACCAGTTGCGATTGCGAAGTGAGTGTAGACCAAGCTTATCAGTTATTTCAGCAGCATTCATAGCATTTGGCAAGTCCTAAGATACAGTATACTATTAATACATGATGACTAAAGTCTAATAAAAAAATATAGCAGAGAATCAATCTGCGTCAAAAAATCAATAAGAAAACTTTACCTGCTTGTTAGCAAAAATCAACAAGACAGCATCTCTCAATTCGTCTTCAGCTAACATTCGCATGAGTTCCTCTCTTGCTTCTCCTATACGTTCTCTATCGTTACTGTCCACAACAAAGATCAGACCCTATAGGAAAATGAAGGTGAGTTGTCAAATATTCCTAATGAGAAGATTCCAGTTAGTGCAAGACTCAAAGGTCAATTCATTCAATGAGATGACTGAAATATCCAAGCCATCCTGCAGGTGAGCCAGCATTTGGAATTGATCCTCTAAAAAATCAGTGTCTTGACAGTAAAAAAGTTAAAAGACAGGAAAGATGTCCTGCGACCTTTCACTTCGAATGACAGAAAAGACAGTATGGGTTATAGAAAAAGAGCAAGGGCTAAATTGTTTTCAACAAATGACTGTAATTCTACTAGAAAATATGATGAGTAGAAAATCCACGATAAATACATTTATCAAGAACTTGAATGGAGCAGTGCAAGATTACCCTGTATCATGGAAGAAACTGGGAAAATGACAAGGTTCCCCATCATACTTCAACTTGATCAAATACTTCTCAACGAAATAAATTATCCTGGGTTACTCACTTGTGTATTCTGGAAGTAATGTCTCCACAAAGGTCTGATCTTATCTTGACCACCTACATCCCAAACAGTGAAGCTGATATTTTTGTATTCAACTGTTTCTACATTGAAACCTGTAACCAAAAAATGTATACTGTTAAATAAATCCTTAGGTCACACGGCCGGTTTCACATGATCTCTACGATCAACATCAATGATCCTTGGCCATACAGAGATGAGAAGAACATACTCTGGCAATGATCAAGATTTTCAGGCAGTAACATACTGTCTGGGAAAGTAAATCAGTGCCTGAATCTAGCTAAGACACCATGATGAGAAGTCAAGTGAACTTAGTGAGTCAATATAATATCAAGTGGCAAGGCATCTTACCTATGGTTGGAATCGTTGTCACAATCTCACCCAATTTGAGTTTGTACAAGATTGTAGTTTTACCAGCAGCATCCAACCCCACCATCAAAATTCTCATTTCTTTTTTGCCAAAAAGGCCTTTGAATAGGGTAGTGAACATATTCCCCATGGCTGGTTCTTTTTAGACCACCTGCAAAAAAAAGAGTCAAGCCATAAATGCAATTGACGATTTTGAAGTTACCATGTAAATAATTTGAGGCTCTCAACCAGAATTGGGAGAAGTTGAACAGGAAAATTTCTGCTCGGGAGGGTAAGGTCACTCCTTACATATACGCCAACAACTAATATAAATATGAGAGAGGATACACTACAGCTACAATTAGACCTAACAATTTAGTCTGCCTCTGCAAAAATATCTATGCACTAATATGCTGATTGAATGAATGTGCTACCATCTTAATTTGGCAGAATCATGACCAGAAAGACAGAGCACTAACAAGGTCACATTTCCATGATTTCAATTTGATAAGGATTTCTTATTTTTTCAACTTGATTAAGAATATCTTGCATCTTTGAATCAAGTTACCATATAGTCCTCTCAAATTACAAATGTTTCCATTATATCCTTATAAATTTATCTCAACCCTGATTATCAATTTAAATCCAACAGAAACCTTCTCATGCAGGGCTACTAGCATCGAATGAGTTAATCAAAATAAACATTCAAGACTATTCTGTCCAAGTTACGATCCACAACTATGATGAAGTATTCAATTCAGATTATGTCAATTGCTCAAATCACACAACAAACAAAAATGAGTCAAAGTGAACATCTGAAATAGTGAACAGACCTGTAGTTTCCAACAAGGGTATTTAAGGGCAAGTATTTGGAAGATTGACACTAATTGGTGGAAAATAGAATTATTAGAATTTGGAAAAGTTACAGTTGTTGAGGAGATTGTAAATAATACTACACTTTATAATAAGAAGAAGCAAAAATGATCTGATGAAGTATACAGCTTGGGATAAAGCATCTGTGTAATTTCATTTATTCATTAAAAAAAATGGTTTTCAGTGAATGTTCACAAGATACTAATATTGTTATACCTAAGTGATGTATGATACATCTGATCAATCATCAGTAGAAGAATAATTCTCAACTTGAACCCCATCAAAAGATATCAGCTGTTGGGAAGGTCAAGAATCATTTAATGAGCATGTGCAGTTATCCAATATCTTTTGGATGCGCAAGTAGAGACTGAATAAGAAAGGAGAGAAAGAGAAAGAGAGAGAAAGATGATCCTTACAGAGATAGTACAAATTGATGACAAGATGAGTAGTAAAATTAGCAGCTGTGAATGGTCCCAGTATTATACTAGAATGATTATAAAACTTTACATAATTCAGTTCCTTCCAATACAGCTGTTTGATGAGATGAGAGAGCTTATATTATCAAGATCAAGATGGAGTCATGCCTAAAATGCTCAAAGAATTTCATCGTGCTGTCTGACTATGTGTCGAGGGGGATGACCAGGGGGATGACTGCAAGATAAAATCAGCCATAAGTTTCGAGTTTGGACAGTTAACTTTGAAAATTCACTTTTACAAGTTCAGCTCCCAGATTGAGCAACTCTCTGTTTGAAGGCATGCAGACATGGGGAACAAGATTGTTAACCTAATATATGTACTTGCAAAAAAAATCAATGAGAAGAAACCAAGAGAAGATCCGGATTCAATAAGAAGACTAAAGTATCAGTATAACTGTTTCTGCATCACTTTCGAGATAAATTTGGCAACTTCGTAAAAATACACGACAACTCAAGTCTCCACCTGTATTGACATTTTCATCATATTGCAAGCAGAGATACATACTAGTGCTCGACGATATTGAAAGTATACAGCGTAAGGTCACGATTTTGATGCACCAAAAGGATCTTGAAAGCCCTGGTAAATCCGATAATTCTTCACAACTGTCCCAGGAAGCGTGACTTCATGCCAGAGAAGCAAAAATTGTAAAGCAAATTGAAGTGATGATGCATCCACCCGTTGTCATAAGCGACAGTAGTCGACAGTACCGACCGCTATTACTCACCGAAATGTCTGTGTAATCTCTTTTACGGGCCCTTTCAAACACGGCTCAGCGGTTATCCAAAAACTATCAGCACTCAATTGTCCTCAACGCATAAAGAAACCTTATTTATTGATGGCTCTTTATGCCTCAAAGGACAAATTATGTTAGCAAAAACCGAGAAAACATAAAGCCAACACTACTAATAAGTACTGTCTGTCAAAATGGCGGTGGAGGAGAGAATTTCATGCTTCATGCCACGTATAGAGGCCACGATAGGAGCTTTTGGAACCGTTTTCGTGCAACTGATTGGTTAATAGTGGTCACGTGATAGGATTAAGCTACGTTCATATTTTAAAAAGCGAGTGTTTTCTGGGCGACGACGAGATGCCGGCGTCTGACCGGTTTTAAAAAATGAACAAGAAGAAATGCAAGCTAAATTGTTGATTTATCACGAAGCATATGATGAAACTTCAATTACAGATTACGCGGTAAGATACTCGTTTTAGTAATCCTGTGGAATGACAGCTCTCCAAAGCTTTGTTTTGATAAGCCGACTTGCAGTGCTAGCACATGGAATTTCAGGTGCTGCTCCCAGTTCTGTTCCGTGCGTTTCTCTGGCCAGGAAATATCAAACTTTACTTGCTAAATGATATGTTTTTTACAGAGTTCGGGGATTGAAGATACAATAATCTTGCAATGGGTTAAATCTCTTTTGGATCAAAAGATCGGATATAAGTAGCTTTTTGCTAATTGGAAGGACCTGAACTGTGCAAACTTTAGTGTCTGCAATTCTGCACGGTTGAAGGGGGACTCCACACGAGTTATCTCGCATTCCGTGGATCCTCAAGTGACGAAATTTAAAATCGATTCAATGAAAAGTTTCGAAAACACTAAACTCGGGCATTGGTTACTTATGCATTGCTCACGATAAAATTCCATACCACTGAGAGTCGAAACCTCTTCATGATTAGTAAGCTATCAATGTCGATGAGTGGAATTTTGATGAAAATTGACATTATCTTCACGAAAATTTTCAATTTTTTCAACTCGAATCCAATTTCATAAAAAAATTATTAACTGATGGAAAACATATAGACAATACTTTATACTGTCTTTTTTTTTGGTCCAAAATTGGATAATGACTTGATGTGTATATCGCTCAGCCTGTATCATGAGGGTGGAGGGCGAGGAATAGTAATTATAATCAGAATCAGAACGGAAGTTTCGAAAGCAAACAAAAGCCGGGGAAGGCTTTGAATCGAAGTAGAATGAGTTTATTATTTTGAATTTTCGATCAATCGAGTGCTGTTTCCGACAGTAACCACTCATGAATCATTTTGCATGTGACTCCATCAGATTCCCGTCAATTTCAACAAAAATCCGAAATGAAATCACATCATTTTGACTCACATTCACCTCTTCAATTGTATATTGTATGACAGATCATAAGCCTCCTTATTTAATTTTTCCACGATCTTCTCTGAAATATATAATAGGTCATGAATCTAGTGCTTCTTCGAATTTTCCTGTGAGTTGAATCGAATAAAGTGAGAAAAATGGTATTCATCGCGTATTATACTCGTCTCTAAACGAGTAAATCTGCATAGAATAAAGAATGATTATTCAAAATGAAAAATTTAACTAAAATCGTATGCTCTCCAGAATCGGTTCCGAAATTGATTAAAGGTGATCAGAGTTACGTCGACGATTTTACCTCTTTTGGGTATCAAAATTCCTTGTTAGTGAACCTTTAACTTGTTATAATTGCACCTGCTGAGATGTAATCAATCCCTTCACTTCGTTAAAGATACTAATTGCAAAATTTCTTTCAGACTTCAAAATACCCTTATACGATTGAGAAAATTTGTTATCAAAAGATTCTACAAGCAAGAGTGATATAGCTCATACAATTGAATGATAACAATATAATATAAGCTCTGACAAAAAACGTTAAAATCTGAGATTTAAATTTCAAGTAATTTTGGCTGCAAATTATCAGAAGGAAACTGAAACCTCCGGCCTGTGCATGAAATACAATTATGCCACATTTTGCGAGAAAAAAATTGAGAATCACGTCAAGGTTTCACAAAATTCTTTATCCTGAGACATAATGTCAAGGAACGTGACAGCGTATGAGAATGATAGTTTTGCAGTCTGCAATTTGAATAAGATATAAAAATGAGATGAATTTGCTATACGACTTCTGAAAGTATGTAAATGAGAGATTTGATGAGAGAATCAGACATTGACCCAATAACTGGACTGATCTGCCTCTTGATTCGCCAACGGAAAGTCCGCCCGAGTAGCTGATAGAACAATTAGCTTTGCACTGGTTAACTTGCAGCCTCGCCCGCAGGGCTTTCATTATTGGCAGTTTCGCAGTATAGCTACGTGGATTTTCATCTGGCTATCGTCACTGCCCATCACCCGAACAACGCGTGATTGAAACCAACTCGAAGTGTGTCGATGCCCCCTCTTAAGCCGTTTTGCTAATAGTTTTGGCCCACTTCAATTTCTTTGAACATTCTTTATTGCAGTTTAAAGCTCGCTTCAAGACCTTCAAAACGCGCTAAGGTAAGTTCAATTTTAACCAACCAAAGCGGAGCTGTTACGATTTCCCCAAAAAGTGATTTTCTGCAAGTTCGCGAAAGGGTGTATACCCAACATGCCCCCATTGAGCAATTTCTCAACGACTCTGGTCTACCTTAACATTTCTCAATGTATCTGAACTCATTTCAAAGCAAGTTCCGAGACCCACAGAATGAAGAAATGTATACGTCAAATTCTGATATACTGAACTCGAGCTATCACGATTTTCCCAAAAAATGATGTAAATCTCCGATACAGTGCATAATAGTATATTATGATACAAGGGCGCAAGCCATGGTTTTCGCAACTTCGAGTGACTTTTTTAGGCCCGAGCCGCAGGTGAGGGTCTAAATAGTCACGAGAAAGCAAATACCGTTGCGCCCGAGTATCATACTATGTTTTTTGATCTTCCGTGAGCAATGAAAAGCGACAAACAGTGTGCAAATGACTCATTTGCGCACAGACGATCAAAAGAGTGGCAACAAACCCAGTACTGTACTCCCTTTCGAAATCCAGGTAAAAATCGAATGACTTGGGAAAGGCTCGCGTATAGCTTGTGAATAGCTTATGAGTATCTTGTGTACAGACAAGAATAGACAGCGTTATTTTTTTATCTGGTTATTTAATGAAGCTTTTAAGACAAGTCATTCACAAGCTATTGAATGAATTATCTTGGACTTGATGGGCCTCATTATTGTGCCTTCCACACGGGCCAGCTCGACCGTCGGCATATCCACTAACACCGTGTGTGGGTGGAAGATCTAGAGAAAATGCTTTGAGGGCTTGCAAAATACGCTTGCAAGGTTGTCTTTGATGTCCTTATTATATACTCATTGTTGATAAAAAATTCCGAAGTTAGGATAATCCCGAAAATTATCTATGAGACCACGCATAAATTAAGTGAGGGTTCTGAGGGTAAGGAGGGGGGGGGGGGGTTGGCGAAGAGGATTCTTGGGCCCAGAAAAATCTCATTTCGCCATAGAGAATATGGTTGATACAGTGGTGATGTTTTGGGATGTGGGTCAGTTCATGTGATTCCATGCAGAGGACAAAGAGCGCGTACCTTGATTGCTGCAAGGGTGAAACCCGATAATCCTAAATTCATTAGATCAAGTGAGGATTAATGCTCACATTCAGTCATTGCACTTAATATAGAAAAAATTTATACCGTGTAGAGAATTGTTGGTGTACAGTCCTTTTTTACACCGTGTAGAGTATAAGTTTTGTGTAGAGTACTTCTGGTGTCGAATTCGGGAATCTGGTGTAGAGAACTTTTCGAGTAGAAATCTTATGGTGTAGAGTTCGGGGATTAAGTGTATAAAATACTTATTGTGTTGAGTACAATCGGTGTACAGCCATTGTCGTATAGTGTGTAGAGTAATTTTCGTGTCGAGATCAGAGGGGGCCAATCTATTCGCAAGCGGTTCCAAAATTATTCGTTTGGTTTTGTCACCTGGGAATAACCACATGGGAGGCATGTTGGGTACCACTTTGACTTTCATGTTTTGCATTCGATCTTTGTATTTTGCTCATAAAATTATACTGAATCCAAGTTTTGCAACTCCAAGAAACAGATTTTGAAGAGATAATGGACAAAGAGTTACAATATCCTTTCATCTTGGACAAAAAGTGGAACATTTTTTTTAGTCAGATGTAGATCAACTTATATCTGTTACCGGCAAAGTCTGGAACGCAGGCAAAAAGCGAATTGCCTGGCACGTATCCGACTAATTATAAGTCCGGAATGGATGTTTCATTCAAAGCTTTGCCCAGGCAAACCGCAGATTGACTGTTTTCGTGCAGGCAAGAATCTTGTCACTTACGGTTTTTCTTATCATCAAGGACAGCAGAGATATACGCTTTGCCTGCAAGCAAAGTTGGATAAATGGACGGAGGATTCCGAGTTTTGACTTTGATGCGTTTTGACGTGAGTGAAAGTTCGAATAATACTTCACGTATCTCGCATAAATAAGACATTCTTGGAGGATGAACAAGACCGAGAAAGATGGAAAAGGATCTTTGAACGCATCCGATCCTCTATTCTTTCTAATTCCACCTACAATAAGTATCCCACCAGAATTACTTCGAATGGATGTGCCGTGCTTATTGCTCTAATTTGTCTCAAATAATTCAAGATGATCACTCATAAATTTTCCTATATATATCGCAGCATGCATAGGAAGAATGATTTCTTGATCTTGATTTATACAAAGACTCGAAATACTACATTTTCGACCATTAATAACTTGAGCAAAAATGTCGCAGTGTATACTGATGCTGCTTCCCTTGATTCTTTAGTCATCTATAACAATGTTTGGGTTTCGAGTGTAATGGGGAGATCTCCAAAAACTCTTCAAAAGTCGCAAGATCAGTGTTTTATAATCCCTCAGATCTTTTCGTTTGAAAGTTGATACCGCATTGACATTTTAAGTTGCTTAGACTTATATCTTGTCTCCGGAAAAGAATTATCAATGAAAGGACATTCAGTTAGGGATCTATCGATTTCTAATCTTCTAAGCTGTGAACAATCATCCGATAGTTATTTATTTCCATATGCATATAAATAGAGTGACTCACTCTATTTACTTGTATTAACAGGAACTAGACGTTATGTCTGTGCTCTATTACAAGATCGTTCAAAAAATATCATGACGATCTAAAGAATAACAAACCTGAAGCCTGATGAGGTCCACAAAACCTAGTGGATGAAACGTTGCAATAAAATTTCCATCATGAAATTTTGGGAATTTATTTAGTTCCCCACCGTCCTTCAAGATCGACGAGACCAAATATTCAACTCGTATACCTACATCGTTTCCTCTCCTTCGATTCATGTCCGCATCAGCCTTCTCAATTTAGGGAATGGGTTGGGCGCTCAAATCAATCTTATTAGGAAGACAAGGAAATTCTCTTCGACGTGAACTCTTGGAAGAGTCAATTTGATGCACTGTGATCAAAATTACAACGTATTGTTAATGGAGCATGTTCCATTGAGGGAAACGCGATTCTTGCACAAATTCCCCATAGAACTCGCCCGGGTGCTGTAATTCGAGCAGACGTATATCATTACTATCTAATCTCGATACTTTAGTCTCAGCGCATCAAACTGACATTGCCAAGGGGTCAATTCAATGAGAATTCCCTTAGCTATTCAATAAAATTGGTCTTAGAAATGCCTGCGTATGCGCAGACTAACTCATTTCTCAAATTGAAGAGGTTGAGAACATCAATAAACGGTGGAAAGAAACGTCTTGGGGCCAAAATAAAGTTGGGACTATTTTTTCTGAAAGAATACAACATTTCACATCGACATTCGAATGTTTCGGTTTTTTATAAATTGAGTTGTTGAGGAACCGAATTTTCTCTGCTATTCACCTTTCTGATCATTGTGGACGTGCTTGCAGTGAACGTTCATGACTTTGGAAGAAAGTTTCCAAGGTCTATATTTCTATAGATTCTGTCGAAACCTTTCGAATACCGCCACGCGCGTATTCATATGTATGTTACGTCAAATTGGTGCTGCGTGCATTTGAATGGAGAAAGATTGGTAGTTTCCTTTGTTTAGATCCCGTAGAGAGTGGAAAGATCATTCTCTGGACCATATACTAGAATCAATTACAAATGGTGACAAAACAATCTGAAACATACTGCAATTCAAAGTCTGCTTTTGCAGGAGATTACTCATAATATGCTTCATCCTCAGGATGAAAATTTTCTCCATTGTCCCTGGAAATATACGGCAATCCCATTGGTACCGCTTTCTAAGCAAATTTTGATACCTGCTCAAATTTGATCCCAACAAACCCTGAGCTCATCTGGTCCTGCATTCATTTGTAATGTGTGATTTGTGTGATGTGTGTCGTGATGATTGACGTGAATGATTACTCACACTCATCATTCACTCTGATCAAAATGCATCAAAGCTCGATACCCCCCTCCCCGGTCTATTCATCAAACTTTGCCTGTAGGCTTCGCACGCAAAGCGCACCTTGACTGCACGAGAACAGTCTGTCCGCGGTTTGCTTGGGCGAAATTCGGGATGAAACATTCATTTCGGCCTTTGCCGGATACGTGCCAGGCAATCCGCGGATTGCCTAGATGGTTCGCGGATTACCTGCGTTCCGGACCTTACCGGTAACATATCCATTGTGCTGAATGGGGAGTCGAAGTTTTTTGTTTTGTACTATCAGCCAAAAATTATAAAAATTTCCTTGCCTTGGGTGAAGAGTCTAATACTTCAGAAATATTAATACGGAAAATACTGGTGAGTTGCTACACTTTTTGAAATTTCACCTGCGATTAGAAAATCCTTTTACTCTTCGGCTGAAGTCCACGAGAGTGGTTTTTTTTTCGTATTAGCAATTGATATTATATGTAGTAGTATCAATAAAAAAGTATCAGCCTAGAGATGAGAATCTGATTCTTACGCAAGCACAGACAACAAAACACGCGCTTTTATGTTGGAAACATAGTGTGTTCAACAAATAAACTTTACAAAGCGCTGTCGAGATGTTTTCGCTATCGGATATTCCAGGGGAAGTGCGGGTAACATAGGTTGCAAACATCTCATGGAACTGAGGCTCAGGGAGTACAAAATGCACCGATGAGTGATAGTAGATCATCATTGTGATTGAAATGCATTTCGCAGTTCAATTCAAGATTTCTTAAAAGAAAAAAGGGTAAAAAAATTATCATCCTTGGAGGAGGTTCTTATAAAAATAGTAGATTTTGCACCGAGATTATGAGGTTGTAGCTCGCTTGTGAGCGATCGGTTTTCGGACCGAGCCGCAGGCGAGGGTCGAAATAATCGCCCGGAAGCGGGGAACCTCATGATTGAGGCGCGAATGCTATTTTATGCAATTTTGTAAGTACTTAAACATCGGAAAATTGCATAAAGTAGTGATTTGCACTGACCAGGAGAGTGTTTTAAATCCGGATCAAGGATTCGGCTGAAATTCTAGAAGTAATCTTCTCTCAGCACCAAAGGAAGATATCACCAAAACTGTACACTCTATCGATCAAGTTTACAAGCGACAACCAAAAACATTGACATTGATATGTGTGGACGGGTCCGAACCAGCAAGGTCATAAGTCCATTATGGTTGAAATCGAATTTTAGATCGGAAATGACAGGAAATACACGTGAAAATATGTATGATCCTAGAGCGTTATGAGCGCCATGACCTTTTTAGTGGAAAAAAAGTTTCGATAAGAATGGTATAATTCCATGCATGCTCAAGCATTGAAACATCACTCTCGCACCTTCTACGTTCAAGTATTGCGTTTTTATGAAAGAATTTGCTGAATGTGGAATCAAAAGGTCCCGACTATACTCGTATCATAGGAAATTGGGTTTCGATAATTATTGATGAAAGTGGGCTCTAACGATAGATCAAGGCACTGTGATAAAAAGTTTTCACGGGTACAAAGTCCGAGGAGATCCTTGTTTCTGAGTATCTTGTCTCAAAAGTGGCCCTTGGACGCCTCGAAAAATAGGGTTATCTTCTATCGAATTATTAAAACAGGCCATGTAGATCTTATTTGCATATGCTTGCGAAAATCTAGCCATCTCGATTTTTGTCAATAACATGATTAATTACCATCATTATCAAATTTCGTTATCATTATTGATGACTTCGGCCAAATGAAAACTCACTCGCAGAGAATAGTGAGCCGTAAGCAGCAATTTTTATAAGACATTTGGATTCAATTACATTTGAAAGGAAGTCGTCTCAGATCAAATCATGTAATGGTTGAGAAGGAAAAATACACTCACTCCATTACAGATGGAGAATATGATTTGACTACCCGAGTTTTCCATTGTAAAAAAAAGTTTGAGATAAATTTCTTAAACATGGAAAAAATGGACGTATACTGCTCTGATCTGGGACTGTCCATGTAGGTATACTTGCGATTAGTTCGGAAATGTTTTAGCCTTACGATCTTCAATTTTGGATATCATCTTTTGGAACAAGAATAAGAGTGTTTCCAAACTTTCAGCGAATTTCATAGTCTAAACGTGAAATACTTTTGCGCGAAGCTAAACATAAGTCTCGTATCAGCTTGAAGCAGTCCTTGTCATAGGCAGTACTGCACGGGTTTATATAGATGAAGACCGTCAGTATATGTTGGCATCTATCGTTACACGATCTAAAAATCGATCGCTGTGTTCTTGTAATTTCCAAAGAAGCAACTACGGCCGAATCAAGATAAAATTTGCTAACGAGTGAAAAAGAAAAGTATTTCA
Source organism: Eretmocerus hayati (assembly GCA_029851415.1). Classification (NCBI taxonomy): domain Eukaryota; kingdom Metazoa; phylum Arthropoda; class Insecta; order Hymenoptera; family Aphelinidae; genus Eretmocerus; species Eretmocerus hayati. The sequence goes on along the minus strand of CM056742.1, from coordinate 146,456,365 downwards.
AACTGATCGTAATTCCAGATGCGACATCCTTTTCTAATCCGCGCAATCATGATAAACATCTGAAGAAATCGTGTTTACCAAGTGTAGTGGAATTTGACGAAAGTTTTCCCAACACCCACAATGACTTTAAACGGATAACCTTCTGAAATATCTCGAATACATACACGTGAAGTGGAAATTTTTCTCTCGATCTTATTAGTATTGATTTCCACGAAACAACTGTACTGAACCGTGAGGCAGAGAAAATTGGGCAGGTCCTAACTGTGGTTTGAATTCATGCCAAGAGCCTTTCATTTAAAGTCTGGTCACTGTGTCAGACACCTTTTTCTCGTCGTTTTTCTTGACATAAGAGATAAAAAATTGGAATATCACCTCAGCTGAAATTGAACTCAACGAAACGGGCGTGCTGTAAAAATTAAGTTGTTATACATTGGAATGTATGATATGTCATTCCAAAGTTCCATATGGAACAATAGTATATATTATCCCTCGCATCTTCCTCATGAGCAACTTCGATTTTTTAAATAAATTTCGAGTTCAATTCTACATTCGGGTGAACAAAATGATAAGATTTCAAACTCCATAATACGTAATACGTGTTATCCAGCTTTTCCGGTTCCAAGATTCCAAGTGTGGAAAGTCTTATTTCAACCGAGATGCTGTATTAATTTTTTGATAGAAATTTGATTTCTGGACAAGACTGCTCCAGCTTCCCGTAGGGCTAGAATTCTCGAAATATTATTGATCAAAATTCAAAATATTTTCATCTTCGACCAAATATTTGGAAATTTGACAACATTTATCATATCCGTAATCTCTCTTGTGAAAAAGGTTTTCTAAGTATTCAAGACAAGTTGAAGGATCTATTTGATAATCATTTGGCTTGAGAAGATCTCGTGAAAGATAGCAGGGTACCTATTGAAATGAAAATTTGCGCAAACCGCTCGCGTTCGAGGTTTTTTTTCGCTGGCGTAGAATTGTATTTCATTTACCTTATTTTGTCAACTCAACAAATTTATGGTACAATGATCACAGCAGAAATCAATGCAATTTATACCTATGAGACTATCTTTGCACGGGTGCCATTTGCGCACATTTTTACTTCAATAGGTGCCCAGGAACATAATTATTTCGTTCAATAACATGATGGACGATAAGGAGTCTTTTAGATCACGTTTCAGTTGGTGTTGTCGAGTTTCTCAGATTTTCCAAACTTCATCTATAGTAGGGCAATGTGTTGAGATAAGTGAACCCAACATGCCTCCTTGGGACCTTTTTGCCAATAACTTCGACTAACTATAACATTTTTCAACGTGCTCTCGTTTATGTTAAATCTTGTCTCAAGACCTTTAAAATTAGCAAAAACGGGATCAATATTGACCAACCAAATCCGAGCTATCTCCATTTTTTCAAGGAGTATCTTTTTACAAGTTCCCAGAGGGTGTACCCAACATGCCCCTATTGTGCGTAAGAGGTCTGTAGCGTGAACGGAAAAATCTCCGTGTCCATAAGTTAGATGAGGCGTTCCTTACTTTATTTTGCAGTATTTCATACCTATTTAGATGATTTTTTAGATGGATTTTTGATCAGTTGATATAAAAGGTCATAAAAGATGAATACGAGAAACATATACACTTCTATGTCCTACGACTAATCTCCCGCGTATTTTGCTCTTAAAAGTGCTCCAAATACGAGTTTTACATTTTTGAGAAACGGTATTTGGAGGTTTTGAGACAGAAAATTGAATGAGCTAAGACGCGCAAAGATCGGGGGACTTGTGAATGTCTGGCTCTTGTATTACTGACGACGATTGTGTAGGTGTGCAAACACAAAAACTGCAACAATTCTTCTCAATTGTGCTAGGAAACGCAAAAGTTATTCGGCATTGGTCCAAATCACAAATTTTCTTAAATCCAGGAATAGCAAATTGAAAGAAAATTGGGGGGGGGGGGTGTCAATGAATGCCCATACCTCAAATCTTCGTAATGGGGCGTATCGGGTACACTTATTAGAATTAAAATTTACAAGATCTTGATCAGGCCAAATCTGCACACAGAATTTGTAAATGATTTTCCATATACAATAGTGCCATGCATATACCCATTTTCACCAACACCTCTCGATCGATCAATCAATCAATAAAAGTCCCCCCTTTTCTTTCATACAACACTTCACCTGCACAATCCCAATCTGCGTGCGCACCATTCAGCCGCGCCAAATTCAACATTTGGCGCGGCTCCTCTCAAGCTTCCAGCTCGTTCACCCATGTAACACAGCCTCTTATCGTTTTCTGTACATCTATTTTACGTTTGCGCCTGCGCTTCAAAATACAGCCTCCCTGCACCATCCATCCCTCCCACAGTATATAGGTACCTAGATATCTCCGCAGGGGTGCGTGCCTTAACTTACAACTCTGAGAGCAGAGCCAGAGTGAAGCTGAGGGTGGGGCGTCATCAGGGCAGAATCGGTCCAGAGGCTGCGCGCAAACTCGGTCCATGCGCGCACTCTGCAGCATCAGAGTGTGAGTGAGTGAGCAAGCAAGAGAGGCCATTTCCCTCCTCTCGGCTTCATCTGGCTGCATGCAATATATCCCTCTCTTGAGAGTATAAGAGAGGGAAGATACAAGAGTGAGTGAGTGAGAGAGTTGGAGGTGCTGCTCGGGGCGCGCGCGTTGGTTATTGATTCGGCGGGGAATGACGGGAAATGGTGCGGGAATCGATAAGAGGTGGGTCCCATTCGGATCGGGGCGCGCTTCGAGCCGGGCTCGCCGCTCCTGAATAATCTCATAAAAGATCCAGCCAGTCAACCCTGCCTATAAAAAACCTTTATACCCAAACCTAGAACTCAAAATTCTCTAGAACAACCGTAAAAAAAATTAGTACTGACTGCTGCTTCTACTAAGTGGTTATATACAGGGTAAAGTGAGTGCTTGTGCGGGCGCGGCAGTGTTGTCTGACCACAGACGGAGCTGTACTACTGCGCCATGAACCGACGACGGACCCGGAGGCTGATGAACCATCTAAACCAGTGTTTTATACCCACGTTTCTTTACTGATCGATGGATTTTATTGTGATGATAGGAGATTCAAAGTGACAAAAGGGTATAGAAAAAAAAGAGGGGTGCCATGCGGATGAATGCCTCGTGCCGTTGCCGTTGCCGTTGCCGCAGCAGCATCAGCAGAAGAAGAAGAGGAGCCAGTGAGCTGTGCGCCTGCAGGCTTATTACGAGCCCGGGAGCCTTGTCGTCGTCTTGGTGAGCTAGATTTTTGAGCTGAAAAAAAAAGAGGGCCTTGGAGATTGAAGGGTTTGAAAATATGATGCTGAGAGCCGACGATGCCGATTGCACGTAATAATAAACATGCTGTGGTGGTCTAGCATAGCCCTCGTGCTTCTCCTAAGCTCTTCGCCAGGAATTGTCGTTCGCCATGTCGGTGGCACTCTCAAACGAGGTGAGTATCTCTTTATAGACCACCCTCTTGCAAAGATCATTGAGAGCATCGGCCTCGCGCACGCTCTTCTTTTTTTCTTTTTACCACAATATATACACCCTTTTCATTCCTGCTCTTATGATCTTGTGAATTGGAATGAAATATATTAATGATCCCAAAGGATAATTTTAGATTTGATGAAAAGCAAATTCGGGGACTCCATTGATGACTTTTGTCGCCCCTCCCAGAACGTGTATCGCCCCCTGTCAATCCTCCGCACAGCTCGCAAACTCTATTTCTGGATGTATGTATGTGTGTACGTATGTATTCGAAAGTTGAATCTGTGCCCCTGGCAATCTCACCTGCATCCATTGACTAATTTAGGGAAAGGATTCAAAGTTGTGAGTTTGAGGTTTAGAGGTTTAATCGTGATTTAGGTGTTTATGGCGGTAGCGTGACTGAGAATAGTTGAAAGGAAAGATGATCGGAATACTTTGAAAATTTTGAATTGCTGCGTCTCTGATGTGAGCTTTGCTGTACTGCAGCAGGTAATGACGTAACTGTATCTGGGGGGACCTCGGTGAGCGAGCGTTGGCTAGTGTGTTGAGTGATGAGAGATGCAAAGTGACGCACGAAAGCTTGGACTGTAAAGAGATTCATAAATGATGTATCATAAAGTTTGTCGTATCTGATAGTTGCTTGTATGATGAATTAAAATGAAGATCCACTTGAAATAAGGTAGTGATGGGAGATTCTCTGTTTGGATTCGAGTCATTTTTGCAAATTTGAAATCGGGTAAGGTTTCATATAGTTCACACTTTCATTTTTTATGATGATAATTAATGCAAAAATAGTTTCTCCAGTTGATTCAAAACTTGAATATTTGCGCTCAAGGGAAAATTTCTTTGAACAATGATTGAATAGAATCAGTCATTTGAGATAACTGATCTAAAACTTGAAACGGACGACTGAAAAAGATTACGAATAAGTGGATTTTCCAGATTATGGTATTAAAAATGAGGACTTTTGTTCGCGAGTCCACGCCCATTCACGGATGATGAATGATATTTTATCGGCAAAGATTATTTTTTTTAGTGTCAGTGGACAAATCAAAACTGACAATAGATGTTTATAAAGGAGGTGCAAGAGCGAGAATGCATTCGAGCGTAGGAGTGGGGTCAATGAATGGGCAGCCTGTAGTGCGGCGCTATCTTTCACGTGTGAATACATGTATCACTCTTCGTGCTCGTTATTTGTTTTGAAAGGGTATATCTATAAGGATTCCTTTCTTTTGCTGAATGAAGCATTCTTTACTTTCATTCACAATAAAATGTGTTTATTGTACTCGGCCCATTCAAAAGTTCACATTTTAAGGATTTTTCAGCCAAACTTTAGTGCTAGCGAATTGTGTGAATCTTGTAATAGCATTGTGAAACTTGCTATAATTGTGGCTATATATTTTCATTGCTTTGCGAGATAAAATTCAATTTCTGATTCTTAGTTGATAAGCCGAGAATATTTGAAAATTTTTCAATCGTAGAGAGACTTGTAGCCACCTCCAATTCATCCGGTGCTACAATGTCTTGTGACAAGCTCTGCGTTATTTCATGTCTAGTGATACCAGTAGGATAGCGTTAAGATTAACTTGTGATGACTTCAGCTGAAATAAATATGAAGAATCTGAAAAAATCCTAAGAAATCTCTGGAAATGACAAGAACATATACGCCAACAACGATGGAACCTCCATACTGTGAAGAGAGATCAAAAAACCGTAAATTTTTTAATCCCGCAATCTTATCATTTTTCGCTATTCCGCAACCAAAATTGATCCACTCCGTATCAGAACATTTTTTTGAGATGGGTAGCGTGATCGGATCAATCACCTGGGCTCATTGGAGATATTTACGTGACAATATAATAAAAAAGCATGTTCAAATAATTTATCAAACTTTTTCACCAAAATGAGACGACTTATGCATAACCGGAGGATTCTTATACCGCCAGATCAACTATTATAGAACAAAATCATTCAGCTTCATGTTTTTAATTTTACCAGGAATAAAGATCGATTTGGCACGTTACATGTGCCGGGGATCACCGATAGGTCTCGCTTCCCGTCTTATATGTGTAAGAGATTTTCGTCAATATCATTTGTGAGACCCGTCCATGATCAGCTCTAATTGCACCAGAGAAGTACATCGATCTCTCGGATTACAGAATGAATATGTGAAACAGTAATAACATCCCTAAAATAAGTTAAGGGATTGAAAATTTTCCAGGATAGTATTTTTGTGGAACTGAAAGGATTTAAAAATTTATGAGAATGCTAAAATTCAAAAACTCAATCTGTGCGTCCCAACTCACAGCATCGTGTTATTTATATAAACAGGAGATGTAATTATCAAAGGCAGGCTGCAGAAAACGGAGCTCACCAGGCTACGATTCAAAAGTAATATTTGTTTTAGAATTCCTACGCTTTACCGTCGCTTTGAAATGGCAAAGCGTTTGAAATCTGAAACGAATGTTTATGAAATTCAACAATCATCAGGACTTCTGCAAAGCTCCAGCATACTCTCCACCCGAATCATCTACTCACAATATTTAACAGAATGTTGAGTTCTAACTTATATACAGTGGAATACGACGCTTAGGACGAAAACACTTAATACGAAATAACGCTCATTACAAAAGAGAGTGCTCGGTCCTATGAATTGCCTATATTTGCTCGTGTAATTTTTCACAGTTGAGACGAAAAAAATACGGATGGCACGAAAAAGTTCAAATTTTGGGAGTCTCCAGTATCGTCTCGATAGAGATCTCTATTTTTTTCGTTGAACTTGTGAGAATAGAGAAAATTGATTCTTTTAACTGAGCTCTATTGTGATGATAGTGAACGAAACTTATCGGTTATAGATTAGCAGGATAACTTGCCAGAATAACAAAATACAAAGAGTTTGATCACCGAATACTCTTATGGTTTTGATAGGGTCAGGACAGAAATTGATCCTGATGGCGAAAAGAATGAAAGTCACATTAACATTTGAAGTTTTCTAGAAACTCTGCACCAACTTCTATGAATACGCTATTCCTTCTATTGTAAAATCAACGATGCAATACTGACTAAATAACTGAAGTCTTTCCACGGAAGGAGTCATTTGGAAAATTCCATATAAAAGTGGGTACCTGATTTTTCCACTCCGTTGACTCGAATTTTCTTATCTTTCCCGTGATAATGGTGAAAAAATGAGGATGAGTTCGTTTTTTTCTGATAGTGATTAATAAAAAGAAGGATATAGTGAACGATGGCCATATTCTTCAGACAATTTGTTATCTTAGATGCTATTTTCTATGCATGATCCTCCCAAACACTTAGTACGAAATCCGGATATGACGAAAAGATTTCCTCGATCCCTTGAGTTTCGTCCTAAGCGTACTCTACTGTATATGCTAGCAGTCGAGATATCATCACTCCCTAATGGCATAATAATTCATGAAATTTCTATCTTCTATTCCTTATTCCTCACTAATTGTACAATAGGTTATTTTTTATACGATCTCTCAACTATTGCAATGATATCACAGGATTTGTCCGGTTAAGATGAGCGATTTACAATAACAAAATTATGAACCATCGCACCAGCAACGCAGCTTTTATCCATCTCAGCTTATTTTTTGATGCCAAAACTCAATGATGTTCAAAATTACTGCTGACAAGCGGAAAGATCTACTTTCGATGATTTAACCCGACAATCATTGGATGCAATGAAAAACATTTGGCACACTGCCTCCTTTTCATCCTTTTGGTTTGACATATATCCATCATACTGTATGAGCTCGGTAATATGATCTTATAAAAAATTCAGATTGCTCCAATAAAAAGAAGAAAGTACTGTATAAGCTCTTTCCCGAATGAAAAATGTGTAGCTATCGCCTAAAATTGTGAATGCAAAATATTGAATGACGAAAAGAATACAGTTTGATGCATAAAGGAGCAAGTAGTCTAATTCATATTGACTTTCTTGAATAAAAACTCCAAAAATAGAGTTCCCGTAATGAGGAAACATTAAGCTATTCACTTCATTTCCATTTGAACTTCAAGGATAGTTAGAGATTGAGTATTTCTAGAGACGGGATGAATATCCGACCCCTGAACGACTCGGATCTCGATGCACTCAGTAATTATTATAGGAAACTTCATTTATCATTAATGAATAATTTGACTAATATGAATTTATGTCTTATAGAAACCTCGAATAGTTTGATCTTTCTTCATTACAGAAGCAGACTATACCTTGGATGACTCCTTCTGGAACGAGGAGACTCCTGCTGGTAAGTCAACAAATGATTTTGTTATGCGTTTATATTCAGTGCGAGATTAAAATAGAACGACTTTTTTGATAAACATGCGATAGAACTATAGTAATCTGCGAAAAACTCGCCGACGCCTTTGGGTCCGCGAATAAGTTACAAACTGCACTTGAAAGATTACGAGAACATTTACTCAATGATCCCTATTCTACGATTTCTTAGTACCAAAGTCAGTAGTTGAAAATCGTGAGAGAATTTAAAAAAAAATATTTTGCAGGTTTTGAAAAAATCTACAGGACTCCGTATGAATTTTTACGTTATCGTGATGCCGCTTAGGAATTCAGAATAATTGATTGAAATAAAGAAAATGAGAATAAATTTACTGTGCCGATTGAGGAGGCCCACAAAATTGGAGAATGTAGAAATGATCCTTTACATACATTGTGGCGCTGAATATGAATGTGAACTCAGAACGTCAGTACTCCGTAACCGTTCTCGAGTTTTGACTGTATTTACGAGTTACTGAGCTCTTGGGGTGAATTGAAACCAGTTACAGTGAAAGCAATCTTGGAGTCGCCATGAAGATCTACGTTGAAAAAGTACTTTTTAGAGAATTTCTCCCCGCTATGAGGCTCGCTCTAAGGGAGGACTTAGACGCATCAAAATTCTCTATGCGGGATTTTCATCCCATACAAAAATGATGACAAGGTCTTTTCAAAATTCAGGACGGAGCCCTTTCCTAAATTAAAACCCACAATTGTGGGTGAAAATCAATGAAAATTTCCAAAAAACACGCTTTCGATGAGGAATTTGATGTAAAATAACCACCTACGCTGAGTCCTGACCTATCTAGTCAACATTTTGGTTTAGGACAGAAATATCCCTTTGAAAGATCTTGACACGTATAGAGTTTTTCTTAACCCGCTCACTGCAGAACAGCTCCCGGGCTCCAGAAGGACATTTCAATGCTTGGAACATTGAGTACTAGTCTCAAAATGGTGAAAAACACAAAAGTTAGAAAGTCGAAAATTTTTCGATTTTTATTTTTTTTTCTCGGAAATGAACCTCTCCTGAAGGGTGATTTGTGTGCTAATATCATTGTTAGACACTCAGGAACTTTCCTGGATTTTTTGAGATTTTTTCACCGGACCCTTCAAAAGTTATCACAATATATTGGAAATCGCGTCTGTTCAGTATACTGGACATCCGCAGTAAGCGGGTTAATTTCCTGAAGGATGCAAACATGTCTTAAAAAATATGCTTTTGACGCAAACTTTCATGGGAAAAACCAGCCTGTCCTTAGTTTTCCTACCTCAATTCTGAGAGACAAAAACTCATTCCAGGGTATCTTGTCACCCATAAATACGCTCATCACTTGGAAACAGTCACAAGCTAGTTGTGTTCTGGTTTCAGATTCGGGTTCAACATGTCTGAATATGTTATGAACGATTTCCACCTCTTCTCAAATTACATGAGTCGATAGGCGTTTTTGGTTTTGTATTGTGGGCTTAAAAGCGTTCGAAATACTGACGTTTTGGTAATAATATCCTTGTTCCATTATTCTACGAGTTACTGTAATTCTTGAAGAATGTAAAGATTTTCTTTTGAATCCTATAATAAAAAAATTAATAACTCCATCAGCACTATCTCCAGACTCGCTCATGAATGGAACCAAGAACTCTCAACGTATTCTAGATTAACTAAATTCTCATTCGATAAGTGGACGCCTGTGCAGCGGTGGTATCAGATTTAAAATATCGACTTTTATATGATTTACATTAACATAAAACACCATTGCAGAAAGGGAGATGATGAGGAAAAAATGGCCATAATAATTATCTTTCAGGCGAAGTTGAGCGGCTTTTGCGGCAGTACCAGCAGAATGAAGAGCTAGTAAACAATATTAAGGATCATTTTTATCAAATAATTTACCCGGTCCAATTAAGGCATCATGAAAAAATGGGTATATCAACTAGAGAGGCCGGTGTTCCTAGAGTAAGTAGAGTAAGTAGTTAGCCAGTGTCATTGTCTATCATGCACATTCCTCCCAATTTAAACAGTCCGTGAACTAGATCTCATCTTTGTTGTCAAACTTGCTGTACAAATAAGCGATGCATCGTACCAAACAGCTTCAGAAGCCAACGTCATACTATGAACTTATTTGAAACTCATATACACGTTGGAAATGTACTTTTAGTTTCCTAAAAGCAGTTTTAATTGAGCAACTTGACTCTGAAGTCAGCTTACGATTTTTCTCAGAATGCAAAACTTTATACGGTATATACTCATCCACTACTGAAATCCCAAATGAGTCACTCTATTTTCATCAAATAAGAAAAGACAGAATTGTTGAAATGCTACGATTATTTATGACTCAATTACTACCGAATGAAAGCATTTCTCGTTCGCTTTTACTTTTGCTAATCCGAGAGTGCCGCGAAGGCTATTTTTGTGAGCGAGCATTATCATTGAAATCGTATAAGACAAGTAGTCTCGTCCAAATTCACTCCATTTTTCTCTACTCTTGGCATGATTCCATGCCAGAAGCTACTTATGAATTCTCCTCAGTCATCCCGCATTGCTTTTGGGTGTCAACAAACTTGTGTATTCTTGGCTGACAGTATTTTCACATTCTTCATGTTTCGTGCACAATAAGACGCGAAATTTTTTCTTCTCTTTTTACTTCCTACTGGAAAGGATTCAATTTTTCTTATCACAGCTTCATCAGCTGGTAATTGGGAGTGTACTCTCTCGTCTCGGTCTCTTTTTCCTTCTTTTCCTCTATAAAGGGATCCAAGAAATGTCTCAAATGTAATATTTATTCATGAAATGTCGTCTTTCTACGTACTAGCTATGCTTTATTGCAGCATAAAAATGTCGTACATTTTCTAAGTCTTGCGTAGGTTTGGTCCCTGACTTTCATCAGTAGATTCAGCTTTAGCTAACGCTGATGGACTTTGCAAGACGCAACAAACATTGAAGAATGTATACCTCAAGGGGCGAAGGACTCGATTGCTATTGGAAATATTTTAGATACACAATGGATCATATTCTTGCTGATTGCTCATAATATATGAATACAAATTTTCAATAACGTTCGGTACTGGGCAGGCCCAAAAACGGTTTCTTCGAGGATCCCTAAGCATTAGTGGGACTTACTATCTTTGGATGAGCCAGTATGAAAAAACTTTTGTTGCTCCCCAAAAATCAAATTTTCCAGGTGGGTCAACAGCCTTGAGGATTTGTTAAAGAATGCATGGAAAACGGCATCCGGGAGTTTTTTCTTCAGATCGGGATCTTGATGGATATTATCAGCGCAGGAGCAATTTCAACCAACTATTATCCACGTGTCTTTTATGGAGCGGAGATACTTCAATAATGAGGCAATTGTTCGCCATTGTCATTCTTGACCTCTCTCATATTCCAAATCTAATACATCATAGGTCTCTGAAAACACCGGGATTATCTTTGATGGGTCAATAATGTGAAATTCTAATTGACTAGTCCTCCAAGATCGAGTCAAGAATTTCACATTATATCCAGAGAAAGGACGATTCAAGAAGTTTCATTCGCTATATTTAATGGGTCAAGATACCTATTGGTTGGTTTAGGTGTTGAGAATGGTCGTGCACCAATTATAACGGCAATACCGACCAAAAATATTGATTCGAAAGGAAAGAAGAAAACCCGTAAATGACGTTTTTCATACATTTTATATCAAATCTTCAAGAATCTTGCTCCACCTGAAAAATTCGGCTCAGGGATGTAGCAAAAGTTTTTTCATACTTTTCCACCAGAAGATAGTAAATCCCAACTAACGCTGAGCATTTCTCGAAAAAAGCGTTCCATTGTCCCACCCTATCCGGTAGTCGTTTCAATTGATCGAATGAGATGAGATCGAAGTCTAAAAAGTATAAGAGCTAAAGTTTCTCCCATCTGAACGAAATCAAAAATAGACGACCGTATAAAGAGATATACTGGACCCTTTAGCTATGACAAACGAGTCTGGTTTTGACACATAGCACCCACTACGATTCCAAGCTGACTCAGGACATCAGTGTGTTTTCATCGTCTTCATCATGAACCTTTTTTTTTGTTTGGTCTAAAAATTATATTTTATGGCTAACTTTATATATTATATCGCTAGGGATAGAAGTTCATAGAGCTTACTCTTCTTGTATGACTTGTCCATTTTTTTAGCATCCTTCAAATAATTCTAGATATGAGACATCCCGTGATTATGAGAACTCGATTGGTCAAAATCGAGATCGTCTTGTAGCTCAGTTCTTCAAATCATTAGATTTCATTTAGATGTAAATTCTAGAGCTCATAAATTCAAAATTGATCGCTCAATAGTCAATGTATATACGATCCTTTGGTGTGTATCCGTACATGTAATCATACCTCTGGCATTGATACCCTTGTGATCAAACAAAATTGCAGCAAAAATTCAAATTCATTAAATGGCGAATTCATAAGATCATTCTTAAAGAAAACTGCAGTCTTGCATCGAACATATTCTCGCTTCGAATTCGATCATCCCCAGCAACACAATTAAAATCCGTAATCTTTGCAATTTTATGTACTCTTTCATTTTCTCCATTACAGTATCCACAGAAAGGTATGTATGGAGAAAATGGATACTCAGGCTCGAGATCAAAATCAAGGGTAAGCATAGCTTCTTACTTACAGGTGAATTGTATCCGTTATAGCATGGAAATTAAAAAACATAATTGGAAATATTCAAATTCAGCAAATACTCATTTCATCAACTTTCTTTCAAAATTATGCAATATTATTATTGATGATCCCTCAATCGAGGATATCGGAAACGATCAATTTGAATTTAAATGACTTTATTTGCATATTAAAATTCTGATATGCCAACATCAAGAGGAATTTCACAAAAGTTGCCATGCACATATTAGCTTTATGAACTCGCGTATAGAATGTAATGATGAAACTTGTATCACACAACATAGTTTGATATCCCATCATATCATTGAAATCGGATCAATTTTACCATAACTATTTTGACATACACAATCAGCTCAATAGATTGTCCGATAAACACATATACTAGTCTTCAAAGTTACTTTTGAAGCAAGTGTACACAAGAACCCTAGATTTATTACTCCCAATTTCTAAAAATTTCAGACTGGGAAACATTTTCATCGCACAGCTCTCCTCATCAAAGCCTTCAACCATAAATTTCGTCTAGATCTGGAGCTAAATACGTGAGTAATACCAAATTTTGGCAGCATCAAATTGCGGTCATAGGTAGTCATGTGAATAAAATCCATAAAGAAACTCTATCCAGGGTCTCTTTGTAAATATTCAATAATAATATCTCGAGCAAGGCTCGGGATCAAACACAGAGATGGAGTAAATATTAATTTTTTTTTTTTCATCCAACTCAAATAATATGTCAGAGGGCAAAGTAGGTCAGGCTTGATATTCATACGTAGATAGATCTGGGTTTCCCGAGAGAATGATCAGGCAATTTATTTTGTAAAATTTTCGCAATAGAACAAAATTCGGAATATCATTTGGTATTTGTGATCGTCCTAAAAGCAGTTTTTCTCTTGAAAAATTGCCATTTTCTAAAAAATACAACAATTTATTCCGATTACGAAAATTGTAATCCGAGATTCTCTATCTCTCATTTTTGGAGCCAGCCTTAGAGAAGTTGAACTCAGATTGCCAAGATGTTAAGCCCCTCAAAACCACCAACCACTTACTCAAGTGATATATTTGATGACATTTGATGACTACATTCATCGGGTCGCTCGTCTATTTCACTTGCTCTTGCATAATTCTCCTAAAAAATGTGCCCTGGGATCATCCCGTGATATTATTATCTGAGCCTCGATCTGAGCAAAGATAATGAAAGACTTACTGATGCGGTCACCATGCAAGCTGAAAATTATTCCCATTTTCCTCCGATTCTGTTGCGATTTGGGCTAAACGACGAGGACACGAATATTTGTTATCATCTAACTTACCAGAAGAGGTCACCACATCCGGATCACGGATTTGGCTGAAACTTTGGTAATAGTCTTCTTTTAGTGCCAAAAGATGAAACCTAAAATTATAGACCCTAACGCTCAAGCATTTCCGAGCTACAGCCAAGGACATTAGCATTGCAGGTATACCTATATGTAGAATGTTTAACATGGGTCCCTGAAGATGTAGCTCGGAAACGCTTGAGCGTTAGGGTCTATAATTTTGGATATCGTCTTTTTGTGCTAAAAGAAGACTATTCCCAGAGTTTCAGCCAAATCCGTGATCCGGATGTGATGACCTCTCCTGGTTAGATTTGTCCGCTCTTCGTTAAGCCCAACTTAAAAGAGAATCGGAGAAAGTTGGGAATGAAAATGTGCGTAAATTATATGTTAGGAGGTTCTCGCGGTCAAGTTGTTCACATTTTTATCCGATTCTCTTGCGATTTGGGCTAAGCAACGGATTGAGGAATACAAATTTGACCACAACAATGATTCGTCAACTTGTTTCAAACATCGAATCATCAAAATTCTCGTCTTCAATGTGTTTTTGAACTCGCTGATGGTCGTGGCGGTCGCGGTGCGCGGTGACCGACAATGAAAAGTTTATTTGGTGGTTGAGTCTGTTCAATCTGAAATTCTTCTAATTACCATTAATCCATCTCGATTTTAGGCAACTCTTAGCTCCAAATCTCGTGCAAAAAGATTTTCTAGTCAATGGTGCTGAGCAAGTTTCTAAACAAGTACGTATAAAAATAATCTGTTTATGCATGATCCCCACTATATTGCACAATGATCAGAATCGAATGAAAATTTTATTCATTTTAGGAGATAGAACATTGTTACTATCACGGAACAGTCAAAGATTATCCTGGCGCTAGCGCCGCATTCCACACTTGCAACGGTGTGAGTGGTGTTATTCATCTAGGCAATGAAACATTTGTTATTCATCCATTCTACGGTGGTGATATGTCGGTCAGTAAAAATCGATTCTCAACAAATTTTTGTAACGTATAATAGAATCAACTTGTAAAGTTCAAAAGTTGGCAATACAGCTTTTGAGCTTTGAAACTTTTTCGAATGATCATTTTTACGCTTATGATTGTCTCATGAATGGTAAGAACTATATTCTCAACTATCTTTTAGCAGAAACATCCACACGTCATATTTGAAGCTAAAACAAAAGCTAGCAAGGGCTGTGCAAACTCGGGCAATCTCGAGTGGCGCTCGAAAGCACGTCGCCAAAAGCACATTTCTGAAAGCGACTTCGGTAGATATAAAAGAGATGTCAGAGAAGTCACAAAGTACATCGAAACTGCCCTTTTCATCGATAAGGCTATGGTACTGTGAAACCATATATCTAATAATCTATCTATATTCATTCAACGCGATTAATCTCTTTTTGAAAGTTTTTTTTTTCTTAAGAGGATCGATGTATGATTTCTATTTTATTTTTTCGAACATTTCCGCCACCAAAATTGATTCGATAAAAGTATATCGGTCTTCTTGCTTTTTAGTGTTACAATGAATTTTGCTGTTCGTGTTCATAGTTTGCACTTCTATTCATAATTTCAATATATTCTTTCTTGCAGTTTGATAAAAGAAATGGGAGCACAAGGGCAGAGGTCGTCCACGACATTATTCAAGTTGCAAACATTGCCGATTTGGTGAGTAACTTTTCGAATATTTTGAAAAATTTGCATTCAAAGTAACCATTTTTATAATCATGCAGAGATAAAAAATTTTGATGCGCGTATTTCGTATTTTTATTTCAGTATTTTCGTACCCTCAACACTCGAGTATCTGTTGTCTACATTGAAACATGGCAGGGCGGGAACCAAATAGATATAGACAAAAATACGGATATCAGTAGGGCCTTACATAATTTTAACAATTACATGACTAGGAACTCGTTTCAAATATCTCACGATACTGCTCAATTACTAACGTAAGTACTCATTCTAGTTAAACTAATTGAATATTGAACATGATGTATTTTCTAATTGGACCCATTATTGAAACAGGGGTGAAAATTTTGTCGGTGGTGAGTCGGGTATCGCTGCCCCAGATACCGCCTGTACTGAAAAGTCACTCTCAATCAGCGTCGACATAAATACATACGAGCCTCACCTTTTAGCTGGTACTATGGCTCACATGATTGGTCATAATATTGGCATGTCTCATGATGATGGCAGTGAGTATCATTTGATCAATGCAACTCATAGAACCTGAACAGGCTTTTTGTAAGATTTTGCAAAAAACTGAGACATGAAAAATGATGAAATCACGATCGAATGGGTCGAGAAAGATGTCATAATCGTTTATGGACTGTCCGTAAAATACGTAGACGGATTTGATTATTTTTACCCCTCCCTTCCCCCCGAAGCTAAGCGTAGCTTTTCGGACAATCTGACCTCCTCCCCGTTTCCCCCCGAAAGTTGCGTATCTTTTTTAAAAATGATAAGAAATTCATTCCACCTAAAACAACCAAAGAACCTGAGAGATAGGCCGTGTATAACTATATACAACAAAGTATTCACGCATCTTCAGAATATGACAGAAAAAACTCTTCCAAGTCATCTATCGGAGGGATTGAACACTCCGAGGACTCGCTGAGCGCGCAATTAAAAATTATGAGTCTATATCAGTGATTTCGCCGAAAGTGGGATTTTCCGTGTTCCATGTTCCTCCAAGTTTCAAAGGTTGGGATGTGCACTGTAGCAATTTTCTGGAGTGTATTCTATTGGTGCGCAACTATGTTAATAGTTTTGGAGACGATTCTGACGTTCCCGTAGTTTGTAGTGCCTTATAAAAGATCGAAATGTCAATTCCGTCCCCTGTAGACAGCCCACCTTTGACTCGCGCATATGCAGAGTCAAAAACCCCTATATGTAGCTATGCACTTCAATTTGTAATACTTCATACGACATATTCAACCACTTTGCGGGTCAAAATTACATGCTTAGTCGCACACGGACATCCGACATTTTGAAAACGGGTTTGCACCGAAACTGCTTACACAGCACTAATTAGGTCGGCAAAGTCTCCGATCGTCTATTGAGCCTTTCTAACCAATGAGGTTGATTTCCAGATACCCAACTACACCTAATCGATGCGTGACAGTAGCCAAAAACTCGAATCTGTAGCCGGGTGCACCACATGAACGTGTTTTCAGAATGGCGTACAAAATTTTCGGTCAATTCCGCCCCCAAGTTGTGCTCCTCGCCAACGCGCTATATGGCTTTGTGGAATACATTTTCTTGAAGTATTTGATTGCATTGAATCAAATCTATGCGGAAAAGAGTCTACGATTAGTTGGCAAGCCGTGGAAATATTTCCAAGGCGAAATGTCAATTCCGTCTCCGTCAATTCCATCCCCCTCTACGACCCCTTAAACTATACATATCTTCGTCTGACTTTACTTTTGAGATCCGCGGCTTATTTACGCGGAAGTATTTACTTCCTTTTTGTGCCAAAACGAGTGGAAACCAACTACAACCACCCACTAAAACTCGTCTGGGGCTGAAATAATTGTTTGATCAAAATCACTCCCTGCGACGATTTTGGCCTCAAAAATGCACACTTTCGGCGGAATCACCCATATACGTAGCAAAGCCGATGAACCCCTTCCCCTTCCGCTCGTTGCTCGACGTAGTATTTTTTATCAATTTTTTCACCCTCCCCCTCCCCTTGGCCTTCTACGTAATTTATGGACGGCGCTTATCAGGTCTGCTTAAATTGTACTTCATCTCAAAAAGGGAAGCTTGTTAGTTTCATCCACCTCTTAGATAGGAAATTGAGCCCTCATCCCTGTAAGAAAGTCATTGGAGTTTACAGCTGTAACTTACAGTTGTCATTAATGGTAACTGTAACTTATACAGCTGCAATACCCAATATTAACTCTTCTACAGGAATGTGGTAACGATAGAGCACTCATTTAGCGGTATGTAAATCCCAAACTTTTTCAATGTTCCAGGATCCGACTGTCGATGTCACGATTGGCATGGATGTATTATGGCCCAATCAATTGTAGGATTAGAAAATGTTCAGCCGTATAAATTTTCAGAGTGTAGTAAGGCAGATTATATAAGTGCTTTGAGAGATGGTAAAGATGTCTGCCTCCTAAACAAACCAAATGAGGTAAGAGAAAAAGGAATCTCCTTAGTACAGTTGTTGATTATTTGAAACAAAGTAAAATATGTATGCAAGTATATATTTCGTGTTCGCAATTCATTTGTGTTAATGCGTGATTACAGTTGGAAGTAGGACGATTATGTGGAAACAGGGTAGTTGATGATGGAGAAGATTGTGATTGCGGTTCTCTTGATGAGTGCGAAGCTAACGATCCTTGCTGTGATGCTATAACTTGTAAGCTTGTAAGAGAAGCCGAATGCGCCTCAGGACCAT
Organism: Eretmocerus hayati; assembly: GCA_029851415.1. Taxonomy (NCBI): domain Eukaryota; kingdom Metazoa; phylum Arthropoda; class Insecta; order Hymenoptera; family Aphelinidae; genus Eretmocerus; species Eretmocerus hayati. Next base: position 146,438,219 of record CM056742.1, on the reverse strand, counting down.
GCTGCCACGATTGCAAGGTAACAATGCAATTCATTCTTCAAAATTCATTGCACTTTTTTGAAAAGTTGAACTCATGGATTGAAATCAAAATACGATCGAATAGATTCAAAGATTTCAGTGCATAATTTCATTGTCTTAGACTTGAACACCTTTAGGATAAGTCGAAAAAGTTTTGAAAACGCACATTGTCGACTTATAACATTTTCTTCATGATTCAGATGTTGCAGATTCCAATTGCTCTCAGTGCACATACACTGTAAACAATTGGTTGAATTTTCAACCAACATTTCAACCAGAAGGTTGAATTTTCAATCAAGTGATATCATTCAATATTGAATTCCAAGTTACGTCGGTGGGATATCCAGTTTAAACGTAGTTTTGTTGGCGATTGTATCTGGATGGGTGACCACTGGTCGGGATATATGCGACGCATAGCTCGCGCGGAAATTTTGTTTATTCTATCATTATGGGTATAATACGGGACCCACGAGATTGATAGATGGTGATGATCGGTTGATATTTTTGGATCAGAGAAACAAGTTTCATCATGTTTTTTGTAAACAAGCAGGAAAGAACATGTAGCATTTCCATTCAAAACCACCTATCGATCCCATGGGTGATCTATTCTTAAGCCTATCCACAGTGATTATATATTTCGAACTATTGGTTGAATTGGATACGCGTCACTGATGAATTTCTTCCCGAAAACGCTCGCGGGGCCGCCGCTGATGTTTTCTCTTATTTGTTTACGAGAAAACATAACGAAATACCTTTTTCTGACCCAAAAATGTCAATCGATCATCACCATCTATCAACGTCGTGGGTCTTGTACAATAACTATAATAATAGAGTCAGCAATTTTTTTGCGCGAGCTAAGCACGGCAGCCCCAGCCGATTGGTCACCAATCCGGATACTAAATCGCGGAAACGTCGCTTAAACTGAATTTTCTCCCGAAAACGCTCGCTTGACTTACGCTGATGTTCTTTCCTATTTGTTTGTGACACGAAGAATTTTGTTTTTCTGACCCAACAATGTCGTACGAAAACCACAGTGGCCGGCACCTAAATGTATCAATACATCTCATGGTTTGCGTATCCTGGAACTCACAGGCATTGTATATTCAACCAGCTCGTTGAATTTTCAATCTCTTGGTTGAATTTTCAACCAGTCCGGTTGAAGTTTTGATTCAACTAACTGGAGGAAGTTTTTCGAATAAATTGTTTACAGTGTACGTATGTGGAAAAATTTCATTGAAAAAATCTGAAAACTCGACAGCTTTAAAACAGATACAAAATTCAGACTTTTTTTCACAAACCAAGGCAATTGATGAGAATGAAATAAAATGACATGATCATCGCATATTTATACATATCTCAATTTCTGTCCTTAGTTGCAACCCAAGGGTTCAGTCTGCCGAGAAGCAACAAACGAGTGCGATCTGCCTGAAGTGTGCACAGGCGAGGTAGGCCGATGTCCAACCGACGTGCACAAAAAGAATGGGCATCTTTGCGCTGATGGTGCTGGATCTTGTTTCAATGGATTCTGTCCAGCCTTGAATTTCCAGTGTCAACAAATCTGGGGCTCTGAGGGAACCGCTGCGGATACACAGTGCTTTGAGCAGTTCAACTCCAAGGGTTCGATAAATGGACACTGCGGTACTGATTCGTCTGGACATTTTATCAAGTGCGAAGCTCAGTACGTGTTCCGTAACAAGATTCTTACTTCTCAATCAAATTGTTATGATATAAGCAAGGATTGAGAATTTTTTTGTTTTTGTAGAAACGTGCGTTGCGGTCTATTGCAGTGCCAAGACGGAAGCAAGCAACCAGTCATAGATGGGGTCGATGCACTGTATTCTAGGACTATCATATCAATCAAAGGCAGAGAGTATGAATGCAAGTGAGTATGGTCGTTCTTTCGACTAAATTTTCTGCTTTCTAGTCAATAAAGTAGAGAAGGTCATCCGTAATCTTAACTATATCGAAAACTAACTTTACCAGAGCGACAACGGAAGAACTCGAGGTCAAAGGGACGTCAGCAGGTTTTGGCCTAGTTCGCGATGGGACGCCTTGTGGTGAAAATCTTGTAAGTCGTGCAGATATTTTAGATCAACAAAGAGTACATTTAATATTGATTTTCGATTAATCGTTCTCTTCGTTTCAGATTTGTCTCAATCAAACCTGTACAAATCAATTTCCTCACATTGACTCGGAAAAATGTCCTAGCAATAACAACAAAGAAGAATGTTCAGGGCATGGGGTGAGTACTTTCTAAAAGAGACAAGACAATCTTGACAAATTTAGTATCGTAGAATGATACTAAATTTCGATTGGTTCACATCGCTGGCTAAAAAGTTCGAGATATGACTAAGAATTTGGGATGAGCAAGATGAAAACGTTCAATTTCTCAAACAGGCGTGCGACAATGTGCGTAAGTGTCACTGCGACAGAGGTTGGAGTGGACCAGATTGTTCTATTAAACAAGAGATACCCGAAGAAGAGTTGACAACGAGCAGTACCGAGACACCTTCTATATCTACTTCATCCAAAAATAAAATGGAGAGAAAAGAAACACCTTACGGTAATTAAATAGCTTGCTCTTGCTTTCCAGCCCGTCTTAGATTTCTAAAATATCTAATGAGCCTGGAAACAATCCAAAGTCGCTTAATGGGCTATCCATAAATCACGTAAGGGCGGTTATTTGTGGGGGGGGGGGGGGGCCAATTCTTCATGCTGCGTACATGATTCACAAATTGTCCTGTTTAAAAATTGTTCAAGCGTTGAGGACGAGTCCAAAACCATGAATTTTCCCCTTACTTGATTTTTGGACAGTCCCTTGAGGCTATGTTTCATTACCCATCCGTAAAAGTGATTTATGAAATCGAACGTACATTTAATCAATCATTGCTTCACGCTTGTTTGTTTCCATTACGCATGCCGATACCTGAATTACTACAATACCGTGGCTCTTCTAAAATGAAGAAAACTACCACGGATCAAACACGGTATATCTAGTAGCAACGCTAATGACAGTCGTAGGAGGAGTTTTTATAATTTTTGCCGGGATGGCGTTGTGCTACAGATCAGTTGTGGTACACAAAAACTTCTCTCTGTGTCTCAGGTCAGTATACGAGCTAAAAATGATAAAGGTTTCTTTAGGCTATCTTTAGATTTTATTATTTACCACCGGTGTCACCTGAAAAATCATGGCGAGTCCGTAATATTAAGGAGCTGTAGTCATATATCATATATGGATCCCATGGCACTCAAATTCATAAAAAAATCCCATCATAGTTGGCATCAGATCTAGCAATATTCCACTCCTTCATTATTAGATCATGAATACCTTAAAAATATTCTTGAAACGATGAAATAAACGTCTTAAAAAACTCAATCAAGAGTCACATTGAGTATGTGTTGAAACTGATTCGAAATTTGACATTAATAATTTTTCGTATCAACTGCAAATTCACGGTAACTGTAAACGCTTTCGAAATGTATTTTCAATCAATTTTCTGGAATTTTGTAATTTTGTTACTCAAGATTGTATATGAAGAGGTTATTCAATAATTGTTTCCAGAAAAAAGAATACTGTCCCAAAATTCGATCCTCCATACTCAAAAAAGCCAGTTCCAAAAAACTACAGTGGACCTGCTGCTAGCACAAACCCTGAAATAGCAGCACTCGACAGTGTCCACAAAATTCTCAAATTCGGACGAATGCCACACTATAGGTATGTTGTTGATTCAAGAATATTCCTCCTCGTAGAATAACCATTTTCCACCTCTCATACTCCACAACAGTTGGGTTTCATCGAAACATTGATCACAGCTCCATACGACTTTGACACTGAAATACTCACAGTATTTTATTTCCTTCGATGTAAATAATTATCTTTCAAGATAATGACTCGCTCGTACGAATGGATATCAGTGTGAGTGTTTGTGCTTTGCGTCCCGTAAAAAATTTTGCATGATTTTCACTTGAACTTTTTGATGTCTGCATGTCTGGATGAGGATTACTTTGTATTTTTGTAAAATTTTTAATAAGTGTAAAAATCACTCAATGGCGCAATTCTTATTTATCTTTCTCAAAAAGTCTCAGATTAGGGTCGCATAGAATTCCGCTTTCACTTTCTATGTCCAAAAAAAAACGACAGTGTTGCACAATTATCTGCAACAAACAGATTTACATACGTCAAGATCTCCTCGACGATTGTGTACTGTAATTATTCATTTTCATTTCCATGGTGGTCATTTTTGCTCGTGACCATGAAGTACACAATGACAAGCAATTTGAAAATAGTAGCACCAGTCTTTCTTTGATGTTTTTCTTCTCACTCCCCTATAACATAGGGGAAAGTTCCACTGAAGAAATCAGCTATGGTCAAAAGTTTGATTTGAGTGATTATATTTTGTTCCGATGTCAACCTAATCGAGACCAACACATGAAGCACGCTACAATAAACGTGAAAGCAAAATCCGCAAAATCTCCAATGTTACTTGAAGATGATCTGAATGCACCCAACTTGCCCCATTCATAGACTAAATAGTCACAGTTTCGTTCGGGGTTTTGTTAAATTCCGATCAGTAGATGGAAAGAAATGGGGGAAGAAATCTCAAAGCCTAATAACCGCAGTTCATTTAACATGAACTTTCATAGTATATTACTCCCGATGGAAGGTTCGGCTGTTTGTGGTACGGAAGTAGTTTTTTTCAGAGTGTAACGAGTTGACATTATTCTCCGTGCCCCTAAACAGCCTGCCGAGCGAGGGTCATATGCTATTTTTTCAAGATTAGGGCGAATAAACGCTATAGTTTCCTGTTCGCAACCGGGGCTAAAAGTGGCCCTTCAGTCGCCCTTTGCTGAAAAGTGAATCTTAGAACAGCTAAATTTGATTCTTTCTTTCCATCAATGGGGGTTAGTTGGATGCACTTATCCTTATACTTGTTATATCACAATTTTTTTAGATCTCAAATAAATCTAATAATTTTCATAAGCTTGAAAATTCCATTAAATCGTGTGTATTCTGACGAAGTGAGTCCTGAGAGATCGAAAAATCGCTAGACAAATGCTTCACGATGTACAGGAAACCCTCGTCACAATGAGCGGAAAAACTTCCATCCCAAAAATTAGAAAATTTAGTCATTCAAGCTATTTTTTTACTTCACTAGATAGACCTTCTTCAATGATGATATGAGTAAAATCACGCTTCCTGCGAAACTGCACAGACATACTTTTATAATCGAGAGAATGTTTTGGAAGTAAACGAAATCAGAAGTGTTTGCACAAACACTCCTTCGGTATATTTTACGGCCTCGAGGCCTCCATTGAATTTGTAATCAAAGTTCTGGAATATTTGTTAGACCAACAGATTTCACCGTGATAGGAAAAGATATAGCTCCAACGAAATCTGGAACTCTGAAAACTACGCTATCTTTGAGGTGAGCATACCCAACAAAATTAATCATACCATTGAGAAATAGATAGAATCCCATATTCCTATGTAAAATAATCTGAATTCGTAGGAGAGTAAATCATATCAAGTACTATACCCGTGAGATACAACCATTCATCTGTATGTACATCATCATCAATTAGATGAGAAATCCTTGTATATCACAGTTTTGTCATGGGCTCTTAAAGTCTTAAAACGTGACCCTCGTTTCGTAGAAAAACGAGATCTCGTTATACGCGGTTTCGTCATCGTGGCGATTATTTAGAGGTATCAACTCCACGTATAACGAGGGGTTCCTGTATTATGTAGCAGAGATTCTGATACTGACTCTGTAAACGAGATCTAGTTCAAAGGAGTGATAGTCACTAAGAGTTTTCGAAACGCACCATCACTAATTAAATTTACAATTTTTTCTTTTTCGCAATTGATATATTTGTGATTGAGAGCCACTCACCCTGTATGCAAAAATTCATCCAGGACAAAGAATTTCAACTACACCTCAGGACATTCGTCGTAACTTCCTTGACCAAGAGTTTTGTCGAGAAACTTTGAAAGTTTCACACGGACACAAACATATTTCTGGATAATTAGCGATCCTGGATCAATTTTTCTTGACACTTGTTTATCAATCTGTCTAATCCTTGATATTTAATTACTTTTAACTATGCTATATATACTCTATTTGAAGGGGTAGAGCTGAACTCCAATTCCTAATTCAAAAATAATCATTAGATCACTTAGAAAATTCTAAGCACATCAATGTGAGATCCAACTAGGATCACGTAGAGCACTTTTTATCTTCTTCAAAGACTAGGAAGCACTTTTGCATATCACAATTTGTAGGCCAAAAATCTTGAAACAAAACAGAAATATACAATTGACAAAAAAACGGATATAGTATGAATATACTTCATCTCGATAATTGAGATCATAAATCTCTAGTAGCTAGATAATTGTATCTTTTTTGTCGACAAAAAGCTTGCTCACTTCCAGCTTTTTACGAAGTATTTTATCTCACATCAGTTAGTAGCTCAATGTGTGTGATAAGTAAATGATAAAATTAGTCGAAACCAATTATTTTTGGTACATTTTCGATGTGTTTTTTTTTTCAAAAATCCCAAGTCGATTGCACGATCCATCTGGGCTTTTTTTAAAACACTTTTTAGAATTACTTAACTATCGTCGTACACGTTTGAAAAGAAACGTATCATAGCAACACAACATATCTCTGAATTTTTGTTCACTCTTTCCGTCTCAAAGTCAGTAACATTGATGATCGGTGTTGTGATGAAAAAAAAGAATCATCTACTCGATCTCAGTGCAACCTTCATACAATTTCAGAGAACACAAACCACAGATGACCCGGTTGAGACACGAAGAAGATGATGGAGGTGCGGGTACCGAAGAAGTTGTTTCGTTCATCGACTTGCCACCAAATAGTATGGCTAAGCCCGAAAGAGGAATCCTGAAAAAACAAGTTGGCTATGGTAATGTATCAGAATCAACAATTTCAACTTATAAACTTCAATTGAACTCGAATCAATTTCAACCTAAAACATTTATTGAATTGATAAATTAGTTTGCTAATTCAAAAAGCGCGCCCCCCCCCCCATGAGACTTATCTGATTCAATGTGAAAACAGCAGACTGAATAGAATATAGTGGTATATGGAATTTTTGAGAATTATTTCACTGTTTAGGGCTTCCAGGAAGTGGAGGTATGTCAGACGCGGAAAGAGCTTTGAACGGTTACCACGACGATATACTTGAAGTCTTGAGAAATGCTCACCGAGATTTTACTGCTGCTCCTTCTGGAAGTGGGAACCTCCTCGATGATGAAATGATACGAAAATCTTTGGCCGATCATGGATTCTCGAGTGATTATCGGAAAGGTTCTGATAGTCACGATAATGCCGATAACATGGACGACGATGACGATGAAGAGGAACTTCCGCCAACTTGTGGCACAATTCGTATTCGAACACTGGAGGATATAATTCGTCAATTGGAGAATCATTCGACGAGGCACATGAGTCCGGTTGATTCCGAAGATATAAGAATATCAGAAAATGAAAATGATCGACATTACCGAATGGACTCATCTGTATGCAGTGAGTCCTCACAGGGGTGAGTCTTCACAATCTCCTTTGAGAAAACATAATTTTTAGAAAGCAATCTCTTTAGAGCGTTTATACTTGGAAATATTGAATTTTGCAATCATTAAAAAGAAATTCTTTTACTTTGAGCACAGAAATATTTCAAGGATGCGTATTCCTCGTTAATTTTTAGAAGCAGAAGGTGTAGCCGTACTCGAGACGACGATACCAGATTTGTATATGGTAGATACCGACAGCCTGCATCCAGAAGCCCTTTTGGGCATCATCAACACTCTCGTCAATTACATGAAGAGGAAGGTCTCTACGAAACTGCCGATCCAGACAGAAATCCCAATGCCAGGGGTGATACGCCTGATAGTGAAAGGTAATTCGAGAATGAACTCCAAAAATCATTTCCATGCACCCCCTTGTACCTCTATCATGAATTGATTGAACGACAGTACAAAACTTTCCAGTGAAAATTCAATCCTAGCAATTTTATCAAAAGCTGGGGTTTCGATTTTTTGACCATGAATGTCCGATACTTTAAATACGAGTTTCCCTTCTCATCGTGGATTGTCAAACTTTTTGTGTTATTACAAATAATAATTTGACATCTTCATCTATAAATTTTCAATTTTGTGGTCGATCCTCAAATCTGCTTCAATACTGTATAATTCCAGTTCTGAAACTGAATAATTCTTTCAAAGCTCGACGACCATCAGCCCGGTGGACGAGTAAGGGTAGACTGTGTCATCGCGCAAAACATAAAAGTCCTGATGCTCGCCAGTATTAGCGTTGATGTGCTCTACACAGATATATCATTAGTAGCCATTTACCGACCAGCTGATCAAGAGAAGCGAATTTTATTCTTCTGTCTCGAGAGCGACACTGCACAGATATTGAAATCATCAACGCAACCTGCCAGATGGAAGCAATCTTCAAAGTATTCAAGAAATCAGCAAAAAAAATGGACGTCTGGTGTATGAAAATATTCGCTAGACTTTACATTTAGTCTAGATTGTAAAATAAACAGTAGGTCTCCGGAAAAAAAGTAAATATTGACGATATTAGCGATATCAAAAAAGTACTGCCCTAATTAAATGCGTAACATTTTCTTGAGTACAAGCATTTGATGCTCACTGATTAATATGAAGAAGAAAAAAAACAGATAGAATTCGGAGGATAGCGGCATGACCCAATGTCCTGAATTTGCATTTTATACTGAATAGTGTAAATAATAATTATATAATACTCGACGATAACAATCGGTACTAAATTATGATGGATTCAAATTATCTACGTGAAATGTTTATAATAATAAAAGTTAACAGGACTAATCAGCTGTCTGATGAATTTATTGATGTATGCTCTTATTCATCTCATGTCATCTGTGTCATTGTGCATCTAAAATTATCTCATATAATCATGTTGGATGAAGAAAGAAATTGAGTGAATAGGTGAAACGAACTATTTGGTTTTTATGAAGAAATCATTATTATGAATATATCATGATGAAAAATGTTGCTGAAGATCATGGTCTACTCATTCAATCATCAAAACGTGCGTTTCGTTTTTTTTTTTCTTGACCATATGTGCCACGCAGTTAAAATTTCACTTCAACGAAGACATGAACTCATCAAACAGTGAAGACCCAACAGTCATAACATTTTATCTTTTCCCTTAAGGCCGTGTCGGAGTCTCGCGCAAAACGGGGTTACACTTTTCGCAATGGTTTCTCCATCAATTGAGACGGGGGTAGTTGCAAACTACTCGAAATTGCTTTAGGAATGTGCCTCTGGTACGATCCGTGAGGATAAACGTCCATATCTTCTTCAAAATTCGATGTAAGGTGCAAAGTCGCGCTCTTTGAGAATCAGAATCGGAATATCTCTCGATTCTTCGATTTCTCCTCAAGAATGAGAGGCATTTATCCTCACAGATCGCACCAAAGGCACATTCCTGGAGCAATTCCGAGTCATTTGCGACCACCCCCGTCACAATTGATGGAAATACCATCGTGTAACTTGTAACCCCGTATTTGCCGCGAGACTCCGACATGGCCTTAAAAAAGCGAGAGCAGGAGTTGTATGGATATTCCTCTGAATAGAGATCTACTACAATGTTTCACTTCTGCATTTTCAACACTGGGCGCGATGCATTTCATACTTCAGTTAGTGAACCATTCATGAGCCCCCAGTTTAATAGCTGTGATTTAAAAAGATTAATTTCATAAATGACCCCACATCCTAAGATCTGCTATCAATACACCTTAGCGTTAGTTTCTGGGTTTTCTACCTAATGAAATCTCATTTGTACTGCATCATTCTAATCTATGTTTATATTATACTTGATCATTCTGATACACTGAAAGTCATTTTCGAACTTCTTCTCCTCTTCAAGATTGACATTGCATTCATTTATCATATTCACGCGGGTATTTGTGAAGATAACTTCAATCTTGGTATCCCATTGACACAAAATCACAACTCAGAGAAAACATAACGAGTGACAAAGACCCGAAAATCGCATCATAAATGTTTTTCATTATTTCTTATGTTTTCCCTGGTAGAAATGTGGTCAATTTTCTAATATTTTTTCTGGATACCAGGTGGGTGGTATAGGTCTTATGGTGGGGAGTTCTACCAGGGTTAGAGAGTATATTAATAGTGTAATCGCAGAGATCGCAAATGAAGAAAAAATTACCTTGAATGCTTTGAAAAATTGAGAGTAGGTAGAGATTAAAGGATGATACTTCTGTGTAGATATCAGACGTTTATACTGATACAATCTCAGAGTACTGAAAATTTTACTCATCATATTCATACAAGCTTTGTAATTAGTTTCAACACACCTAGACGATCGAGCATGTGCTGGGTTACGTTACTCATCTCAAATTTGCGATTACTCGGCTCGATCAAACAGACAATTTGAGATGCAGCACTAAAGCTTGATCATGACACAGGTGCTGTTGCAGATACTCCTCAACAACGTCTCACTATGAACTGACGGGTTATCTTAAACAAAAACATGCCATCTCGTACAGGCGAGTTGACTCCTTTAGATTTGATCTCGTGATATTGCAAGTTCGAAAAGGAATAGAAAATGTTGTGAGGTGGTGTACTGTAGCACGATTCGTCATCAGATTCAAGGTGGGATGGCGAGGAAAAGGCATTTGATTTTCGTGAAAATTTCTCGTGATCTCTCCATCGGGCTTTGTTTAATTTGAGGAATTTTTCTGTTTTCAAAAGTTTCTGGAATAATGAAGATATTCGTGTTCGCAGTTTCGACAGAAACGCATGAAAAGATGATAATTTTTGCGCATGCGCGTACATTCTCGGGTTTCTCGGAACAGGGGTCTGGAGGGCTGGTTTGTCCGTGGAAGCCCAGTTTAATCAATAGCCAGAAAATATCCCCAAAATGTCGCGAAGACATTGCGAAAGTGAGTCGGATGAAAATCCACAAAATATTAGTTACACAAACTCGAAGGTGATGAAATATGCTCTGCAGGTCTCTAAAGTGATTCGGGCAACATATATTCCGAGCGAATTTTATCTTACAAAACAATTAGAATTCTGATCAAAGTCTATATGTACTGAAACTCTGCTATAGATTTCTCTCTATTAAATTGTACTAACAAGCAGAGCACTAGGTCTGCGGGTCACGGATCTTCACGGCGGGAATTATCTTGTTTCAGTGAGAAATGAAGATATTTCCGAAGGCTCAACCCAGTGTGCCTTTCATCCCAAGATATAGCTATGGAGATTAGCATTGCTCTAGGCCTCTGGTGAAAAGTCGTGTATAGGTATACTGACAATGGTAATTCCCACAGCTAAATTTCGAGATAAAAGGCACATTGGATTGAGCCTTCGGAGATATTTTCATTTCTCCCCGAAACAAGATGGTTCTCAGATTCTCATCTAAATCTGTGTCCCGGAGACCTGGTACTCTCCTTGTGAGTATCATTTGAGCAATAGGTTTTATAGGGCTAAATAACAACGATAACGCAATAGTATTAATTAACCATCTGATTAATTTTACAAAGAGGCAATGCTCTTTCTCGAATTTGCACATTCTTCGAAGAATAGTACAATGAACGGAAAAGAAAGTCTATGGATCTGGTTTTATTACTTGGAAGATGTGAACAGAATCCCTGAAGGTTTATTTCATCAACCTTTAGGCGACCAGTATATTTGTTTGCCATTCCACCGGGGTTGGAAACTTATGCATAAAATGTAGCTACTTTTTTGTCTTGCCAAATTCCATTTTCAGAGTCAAAGATCAGTTCATTTGGGACAGTGTTACGACCATTCACGATTTCACGTCTTGAGTTTTTATCAGCCATTTTTCGGTTTCGTTATCACGAAAATTGCGACAATGCGGTCATTTGTGCAACCCTTAATATGTTCTGTTGAAATACCTCCATATTCCATATTGGAAATACAAAATCGATCGATCGAGACCTCAGATAGAACTGCTCAACTTAATCGCGCTTTTCAACAACGCCCGCCACCACGCAAAAATGGGCCATTTCTGAATGGCTGACTCATCGAAGCAAGGCCGAATTCCTCCATCTGATTCAATTCACATTCCCTTGTATTCAGAATTCTTTCGATTCCCGTTTTCAAACAACAAAATCAATCAGAGGGACCTGACATGAAGCTCATACTCAAAGACCACGCTGTCATCAATACGGGACGGTACCGTGCGGGGCCGGCACGATATGTGGCGTCGAATATTAGCATGATCGGCGAAGATTAATATCCTCTTGGTTTGGACATAGAGATCATATCAGGCTCTTTCATTCGATAAGTCGACTCTTTCTGGATTTCTATAATCTCAGTTCTCTGGAGGTTAAAATCCACCACGGGGATGAAGAAAAATGCATCCTTTCCGGAGATATCGCCCTAACCTCGCAAACCATTTTAGAAAAGTGCACTGTGAGGATTCCGATCTTAAACCATTTTGACTATTCACAACTTATTATCAGTATTGTGAAAATTTTGTCTAGAAGATGCGAGAGATCCGCCCCTGTCCATTCGCGACCCATTTGAGTGTCAAGCTGACGATTATTCATCAGCAATTCAGTCAATTCGTATATAATCGATCTTCCCGTTTTTTGGAGTGAGAGGGTGCAATACGTTGCTGTTATTTTCCTACAAGAATGCTAGCTACAGTGAGCCTCTTTCCGAAGGTATGTAGCTATACGTGACGTAAAGCAATGGTATCAAATTAATGGGAAGAGATTCATTACTTCTGTCTTCGAGGAACGCCATGCGTTACAACAATGCATTTGGTAAGAGTGAACATAAAACGTAGAATAAAAGTGGGTAAACCCAAGTATAGTGGAAGGATTGGATATTTCACATGTTCATACTCACTGAAGGGGGAAGGGTCGACCATTTACTCTGATGAGGACTCAAAGTATTCCATAATTACCATGTTGTCTGCATGTTGGCCATCGTCTACAGTGAGGATCATAGGGCTGAGTTATGGGGACATTTGTCAATCGAGTCTGGTAGATATTGAGAAGAGCTCATTTTTTCAGTGAACCTTTCCGATGAATCACGCAACATTTTTAGATGCAACAAAATTTCCACCAGATGACCTAAGAAACCATGCAAATAATTAGCTAACAAGCAATCAAAAGCGCTACTCACCACGGCCCATACGGGCTAATTGCGAATGTGTCTCTGAAGAGTTCTACTAGTTCAAGTGAACAATAACTGTTAACGATGAGATTGCGCGAATTTGATCTTTGATGTTGAAATGAAAGCTTCCATGGGTTTTTCTGGATATTTCCCGAAACTGTTGGAGCAGGCACTATATGAGCTGTTTGGTCAGGATCAAGTATGAAAAAGATATAGCAATGAAGGTGAACTTTATTCCACGAGCACGTTATCTTTCATTCAAGTCAGCAATGCTTCTTCACATTTGTAATTATTCGTCTCTTATAATTATTCAAATTGAGAGTTCGTTATTTCGGGTTCTTGATGACTGAGACTCGGAATAAGTGTCCTACGAACGTACACATTGACGTCTGAAACAAATAGAATTGCAAATCAGCAATAACGCCGTAGTACAGCCGTATTCGGGCAGCATGCACCGTCACACTAGAGATATTTTCTTTCTTCTTTTTCATGTGTTCAACGGCCGTCTTCAGCCAATGGGCCATTACAACCGGGGAGGATCTCGTGGGTTTCAACGTTTCGGCTTTTATCGTGGCGTGTTTGAGATCCAGCCACTCACCCTAACCTAATTCTCTCTACATTTGCCCGGGAATCATGCCCGTGGAGCGAGGGAAAACTCCTGAGGGGAGAAAACCTGTTCCGGAGAGTTAGGCACATTTATCATGCTACCCTTACGGTGCTCATGCCACTTTCCATAAGCATGGACATCGTAATTGTAACATTTCGTGCCTCCCGCTCACGTTGCTGAGGTGTAAATGTCAACCAATCGATCAGAAAAGTCAGCAAGTCGAGGTTGGTTAGACCGAGATGGGCAGCCACCCATCCAAGTACTAACTGCGCCCAGCAATTCTTAACTTCGATGATCTGCCGAGCTGACACTCAGCGACCCCACCAACTGTGTCGGTCGTAGAGATATTTTCTTATTTCCCTCGTATTTGCAATTTTCGATTAGCGTACGAATATCTTCCAAATCTGCAGAGGCGAAAAACAATCATCGAAATGACTAAAATCACTCAAAGTAGTTTACTTAAACCTACTTCAGTTGAATGATCGATAGTTTGCACAAAAAATGATCTTCGCTGATAGGACAACTGCTCCATCCGATAATGCACTTTGGGGTACCTATTATCGAAGATGAAAGAAGTCCAAGGTAAATGGCCAATGTATGAATGAGTAAATAAATCCAAGAAACGTGAGGGTAGATGAGAAAGTTGTATTGGTATTTTACTGATCAAAGTCCTTAATGCGGAATACATTAGTTCCTTGATTACGATCATAGACATTACATTGTACAATGTATTTACACATTCGATACTCAGATGCATACATGGAATATTTATCGCAAATGATTCACATGATTTCAAATGTTGAGAATATTACATCATCATACATCGATGAATGAAATTGAAAGCTTTATAATCAGAGAGGAAATTCACTGACTATTTCGAGTTCATAATCTCATGGTTTCGATAACTAGAAAAGAGCATTTACGATTTACAGATATGCATTATAATTCATACGGCGAGAACTCGATTCCCTCGTCTGATATATTGTCGAAAAAATATAACATTACCTAAAAAACAATAAGATCCTTATCCTTAGTAAACGTCATGGAAGATGTCATGGATGCATTCCTCTAACTAAGGGGGAAATAAATAACAATCAATTTCGCTAGTTGGGAAAATGACAAGTATGTGTGCTGTTGTGCGGATCTGTTGAGAACGTTGGACAATGGATGACAGATTTTTTTTCTTATTCACGAAATTACGATGAATCTTCATGAGGTATCCATTTTCCGGAGATTTTTGGAGATTAATAGGGTGTAAACCTATTGTAGCCACCTCTATAGACCGTAGCCTGCAACAAAGAAGCAATGGTTACTTGGATGGTTGAGAAAGGAATTTTAACTTGACATTTGTAAGACTTGAGATCAGAATGAAAATTACGTCAAAAAGTAAGGATTTCAAAAATAAATTCCAGTGACGAGTTGAGAATCTGTCGAAAAGTTGAATAAAACTTATGACTAAATGGTAAGACTCATACGATTTTGAAATGAAATGATATTGTTGAGATAAAAGTTTCCATTCTTACCCCATATCCAGCGACGGGACCAATACCGTGACTCAGATATGGATCTGCGTACTCACGGCCATACCTGAAATCAATTTACTATTGTAAAACCAAGACCAACCTAAAGCGCTAGATATTTCATATTTAATATTCAGCTTCAGCTAATGGTATAATACGTAAGGTTGAACTCTAGAAGATGTACGTTTTGATTTCTTTCACGTCCGGTAGCTCTGAAATTCCTTCCTAGTAATAATTTACACCTTCAATCGTTCATTAGGATCTCGATACAGACTATTTCCTCAAAATTCACTACATTAGAAAATAACGGACCGTGATCTGCTTGGTTCTTCGTGATCAATATTCAAGGATTTTTTCCACAACCACGGGCGCGCCCGGTCGGCAGCGGATCTACGGATTCGACTACAGATAATCTCGTTTAAATTTTGAAAAACTTCCATATCACACTTTCATAGCCAATAGAGAATCAGATATAACAATCATTTTTCATCAACAGGTCATTTTTACACGACAAACTCCAACGATTTGACCGTAGTGATAATTCAAGTCAAGAACAGGTGGGAGGACGCAGATGTTGATATAACCAAGGTTTTACATATTCAAATGCTATCGATCGGTTCTGCCACATATCTCATTAGAATAAGCAAGGTTGCAAATATACACCAAGGGGAAGCGAGTACAGATAGCAATCAAAGACATAATTTCATTTAGAAGCACTCAAGATTTAGTTCTCGATGCCTCGCGAATCGATGGCACATTGTTGAGAACAAGCCAGATTCAAAACAATCAGCATTTAGTCAATTTCGATAATATATCATCTTTGAAGCGTTTTCGCGAATTTCCGTTATCGGAGCAAACAGTTGGGAAATCTAGCAAACGGGTAGGGTTCATGAGATTGGGTAAATTAAACGATTGTATCTCGAAGTATTCTAATTCCATGAAACGACTGTGACTCGGTGCAGTTTCGATTATCGAGAACCATGAAATATGCACAACTTTGGAAAACTCAGACTATTATACCAGAATCAGGATCGAGAATAATCTAATAAAATCGCTTCGTGAATTACGAAGAAAATCTGTCAACTAATTTTTGCTCCATGCAACAAGAATTGATTCGCCATCAGTTCTGTTCATAACTCTCCCATGCGAACGCGTCAAGTTCAAATGATGAAAAATCGAATCTGCCACGTTCTGGCACAACTCTTTAGAATGTAATGACAGTAATCAAAAAATCGGGAAATGAACTGACGAAGTGCCCAAAATGGGCGTAAGCGCACGGTATTTGAGATATTCGAACGAACTTTTAATGTTGATATTTTATCTATAAAAACCCCTATAAATGAGTGATTGACGATTCCGCAGCTATGAAGTCTTGATTTTGCTGATGTGCGAGTTCAAAGTCTCTGTTTCATCGTTGAAACTAAGCGACGAAAAGCAGCTATAGTGCCCCCCCCCCCCAATGTTCGATTGAACTACTCTAGGGATTCGTTGAAATAATAAAGCCATCACTATTCAAAATATTATCTCTTAGGATGTAGGTTTTTAGAGAGGAATAGAAGTGGATTGGGATAGAAAAAAAGAGGGGTGTTACCAACTCGTTCCTTTCAAGATTTGATTATGGGTACATTGGAAGAAGGGATATCTTGTTCCGAATTGTTTCTTGTTTTGCGAAGAGCACGACCACGTCGACGATTCTTTCTGGAAGAGTGAAATATTTGTGTAACTTGACTTGTTTTAAAATTTCAAACCATGCACCTGTGCACGTCTATGGTGAATGAGAGGCGTATCATCTGATATTATAACACGTCATAAGATAGTCATAATAAAATGAAGTTCTCGTAATATTTTCACTTAATAACAGTGTTCAATGAAAGACGCGATTTCATAGGAATCATTAGATCTGGATCAACTTTTTCGTGACGCGAGTTACATTCGAATTTTATTGCTGTAAAGTCAAAAAAGCCTGGTCTAGCGCTCATATAATCTCAATAATGAATATTCAAAACTGTTCTATAGATGCGGGATTGAAAAACAATATTATCATATTAGTTTAGTTTCTCAGTTAGTCTGAAAAGAGCTGAGCGGCGGAGTGATAAACGACTTACCCTGCTACTGCAGCATATCCTGCCACTGGCTGTGCGGCAGCTGCAGCGGCTCCATAGGCCCGTGCTGCTACAGCTGTATATGTGGCTGCTGCCGCATAAGAAGCTTGCTGTGCTGTTGATAGTGGAGTTTTCAACAGTGGCGATGTTGCTGCTGCTGCTGCTGCGGCGGCCTGGAGGAGAGCATTGCTTTTTGAATTACATTGATTTTTTCAACCAAAGTCTTTTTTATAGAAACGACTATAGTCCGAGGGAAAGCTTTACTCAAAACCTTTACTATGTACATTCAATATTTCCTGAGTCCGAAATACTGTTTATACGTCCATACGTAGAAATAGCGTGTTTCTAGGCGGAAACAAGCTGTTTCTGCGTACAGACGTATAAAACTGCATACGCGTCTCGTGCGGAAACATTTTTCCAGCACTCGACGCGTAATCTACTATTTATAAAATTTAAATCGAATAGTTCGGACAAAGATTTTGATGGGGCATCACGAAAAGTATTAGAAAATTTGAATTGGGCATCAGTTGATAATACTCCTGACAACTGAGATTGTAGACTGGGAAGGAGTCCAGGCAAGAATCACACCCATTCATATTAGCAAGCCCCCAACTAAGAATGAATCCAACATGATTTTATCGAGTAAATCTTGATGGAGACCATCACATGTTGCCTTTACAACATCCAATACATTTCCATCAAGGACTTGAACTGTAGAAGAAATCTTACCTGTAATCTGTAATTTGAGTCTTGTGTAGCTGCATGAGCGGCTAAGAACGGATCATAGTAAACCCTAAAATAAGAAAAAGGATTGCATTCAACTGCAGTTTTGCACCGCAAAATAGTATCCTTAGACAGTCTCTCAGAAATATCTTCTATGCGGGGTCATGAAAGATTCAAAGTTTTTGAAGGCGATATGAAGAACTATCTAACAATTCCCAAAGAATTTTTACATATCCCAGAGGAACTCAAGTCAAGTCAAAATCAATTCAAGTAGTAAACGAATTCATGTGCATGATTTGGCTTCATCTTAGTAGTAGGTATTTCAAGTAATTTGTTGGAATTTTCCCATCATTTGAGTCATCCTACACCGATTTATACTATACATTCATTTCTAGCTACTTGTATCAGGACAAATGAGCCAATCCGTTTGACAAACAGAGAAGCCTTGAAGACCTTGAAAAACTGAGTAAAAATCGATAATGAAATCGACTCTGTTGATGGATCCCATAATTTTCGATCGTTTATAACGTTAAATTTCACCCGGGTGACAACATTGCCACGCAAATTTGATCTTTCAGATTGCAAGTTTGTCGATCATAGTACTTACGCTTGTGCAAATGGATGAAGCGCTGTTGCTGCAGCTGCGGCTGCAATAGAGCTTGGATTACGCGTAAGAGCAAGAGCAGCTGCACCAGCCGGAAAAGCTGCTCGTGCAGCTCCAACTCTTCCTCTCTGGATAGCCACTCCCCTCAATGCTGCTGCTGTAACATAAATTAGCAAGCGTATTTACATAGATTCATAGTCGAGTGTGCACAAACGGATGGTACTTCTACGCTGCATTCTGATTTAGCGGCCTGGAAAAATTCAATTAATGCCCTTTCTGAACTCTCCAGCGTCCGAAGGATTCGTCGTGAATCTCATATTTTTCTTCTTCTCCATTGAAGCCTCTTTAGGTTCTCTCTTGGAGTCATATATACCGTGTTTATATCACCGTGTTTCAAAAGATGTGTACATGCCGTAACTGGGGATTAGGAAAAATTTTGTATTTTCAGTGAAGTTTTTCAAAAAGTTTTGTAATAGTTTTCAGATTTTGTAACTTCCAATAGAAAAAGTCACTTTTACCATTACGTTTGTAATGTTTGGAATTTGGCGGCAATTGTTTGTTGTGTAATGATTCACCTCTAATCATTACATAATAATATGTAACATTAGTGTAATGTCTTCGAGGTTATGAGATGTTTTATGTGTATTGAATCGAGGAAAGAGCTCAAAATCATCCCGGGAGCATTATAAGGTGAGTTGGAAAAAATTTCCCAACTTAGCGTACACTAGACCCAAGTTTGGGATTTCACTTCGATCATGGAAATTTCTCGCATACGCGAGAGTTTTCCAACTCAGCCTACGCGAGACCCAACATCAGAAGCTTTGCTTGGTCATGGAAAATTCACGGGTCCGCGAAAAATTCCCAACTAAACGTGCGCGAGGCTCAACATCGAAACTACAGCGATTCACCTCGACTATAGGAATTTCTCGCATACGTGCACGAGAATTCCCACACTAAGTGTACGCGAAGACCGGAATCAGAAGCTTATGTTGGCCGTGGAGAATATTCGCGTGCGCGAAAAAATTCTCGACTCGGCGCACGCGAAACCCAACATTAGGAGCTTCTCTCATCCATGGGAAATCCTCGCGTGCGCGAAAAATTCTCAACTCAGAGCACGCGAGGCCCGCAGTTCACCTCAACCATGGAAATTTCTCGCGTGCGCGAGCATCTTCCAAATGAGCGTACGCGAAGCTCAGAATCAGAAGCTTTTCTCGGCCGTGGCTGCGTCTACATTGGAGCGTATGCCGCTTATACAAGTTCCCCAATTTAGCTTACGCGGGTCCCAACATCAGAAGCTCCTCTTGGTTGTGGGAAATTCTCGCTGGCGCGAAACATTTCCCAGCTTAGCGCACGCGAGACCAAGATAGACATCTGATGTTTCGCCCCCCGCACGCTCAGTTGGAAATTCCTCGCACACGCGAGAATTTTCTACGGTCGAGAGGAGCCTCTGATGTTGGGTATCGCGGGCGCTAAGTTGAGAATTTTTCCGCGCACGCGGGAATTTCCCACGGCCGAGATAAGCTTCTGGTTCTGAGCTTGGCGTACGCTCAGTTGGAAGATGCTCGCGCACGCGAGAAATTGCCATGGTCGAGGTGAACTGCAGGCCTCGCGTGCTCTGAGTTGAGAATCTTTCCGCGCACGCGAGAATTTCCCATGGATGAGAGAAGCTCCTAATGTTGGGTTTCGCGTGCGCTGAGTTGATAATTTTTTTGCCCACGCCAGTATTCTCCACGGCCGACATGAGCTTCTGATTCCGGTCTTCGCGTACACTAAGTGTGGGAATTCTCGCGTACCCGAGAAATTCCTATGGCTTGTTCTACATAGGATGCGCTCAGTGCGTGAGCGTACGCGCATACGCTTGAGCTCAGAGCATTCAATCCAAGAATTTTCATGAAGCAGCCTTACCAGTCGTTTTTCACTCAGAATTTCCTCACGGGAAGAGTTAGTTGATGATCGGGGGGCTCCGTGTGATATTATCGAGACGAAAAATCAAGTTGCTTCGTGTTTTTCTACAACCAATCAGAGAAAAATATTAGCGTTGACCACCCTAAAAGCTACGCGCTCTTTCATTATCGGTGGAATACGGGACGCGCGTATAATAATTAATGGCGGTCTCCTAGTCACATTTTTGGGTCAAAAAAACGATGTCCTTCATGTTTTCTCATGAACAAGAAGGAGAAACCAGCATTGGCGGCACCACGAGCCTTTTCGGGGGAAAATCCAGGTTGACCAACATTTTTGCAACTCAGTATCTGGATTGGTGACCACCCGTCTTAGTTTGCGAACACTGTAACTTTGTTTGGGATCAGAAACTAGGCAAGAGCAAGACGAGTGATCACCAATCCAGATTCTGAATCGCGAAACCCGTGCTCAACCTGAATTTCTTTCCGAAAAGGCTCGCGTGGCCAACCCTGATGTTTTTCTCTATTTGCTCATGGGAAAACACGAGGAAACTTGATTTGTTGGCTCGATAATGTCACTCGGGGTCCACCAAGCATTAGCCAACTCTTCACTTCTGGAAATTCTGAGTGGAAAATGACTGGTGAGGCTACTTCACGAAATTCCCTGCATCAAATGCTATGAGCGCAAGCGTATGCGCGTAAGCTCACGCGCTCAGCGCATCTTATGTAGAACGAGCCTATTGCCGAGGTGAATCGCTAAAGTTTCGATGTTGAGCCTCGCGCACGCTAAGTTGGGAATTTTTCGCGGATGCGTGAATTTTCCATAGCCGAGCGAAGCTCCTGATGTTGGGTCTCGCGTAGGCTGAGTTGGAAAACTCTCGCGTACGAGAGAAATTTCCATGACCAAAGTGAAGTCCCAAACTTGGGTCTAGCGTACGCTAAGTTAGGAAATTCTTTCCAACTCACCGTATTATGCTCCCGGGATGATTTCGAGCTCTTCTCTCTTTTCAATACACATGAAACATGTCATAACCTCGAAGGCATTACACTAATGTTACATATTGTTATGTAATGATTAGAGGTGAATCATTACACAACAAAAGATTGCCGCCAAATTTCAAACATTACAAACGTAATGGTAAAAGTGACTTTCTATTGGAAGTTACAAAATCTGAAAACTATTACAAAACTTTTGTGAAAATACAAAATTTTTTCCAACCCTCTGTTACGGCATGTACACACCTTTTGAAACACGAAGTATATAATTTCCCAATTATGTAGATTTGTGTATCATGATCGTCGTGCGTTTGCATTTCAGAGAACTCTCTTGTACAGGAGAGCCATACCTCTGAATTTCGGCACTCTCATCATCTGTTAGCAGATTAGTCTCTGTAGTCAGAGCACCCGTGGACTGTGCAAAAACCCACCCCGTGCTCCAGCTCCGTAATCGAGGCATACCTGGAGAACTCCTGCTACCGACGCTTACAGCGTTTTACCGACAGAGTGAGACTCGGTGAGAATTCTCTCCGCGTCATTCGTGAACGAGACAATGTCAGTTCAATGCCTGCAACGCGTATGTATTACAGGCGTGTATGTATTATATTTTTGGTAGAATTAACCGTTTGGCCGAAAGGTTAAACACCGCCTATTCATTTGAAAACGATCGATTCTACAACTGGGCGGGCTGAGACCAGCCTTTTGGCCAAGTGGCTGACATACTCCAGCCATTTGATCAAACGGCGGATCACGCGCAGCCTTCTCATATGAGAACTTGTGTTTTTCGGTTTTTGGCGGCGGGCTCGTAAACTCATCTCTTGAGAACGAGGAAACGAAAATGATCCGAGGGTGACAGATTCTATTATCAAATCTTCAAGACGCAACAGTCATAGGTTCATTATATGATATCATTAAAATAATCATAATACTGTCTTGCAGAAATAATTTTGCGATTCGTATCAAACTATCAATTTTCATTCGTGCTTGATCAACTTGCATGGCATCTAGAATTGCAATTCAATTCTTATTCCAAAAGAACTCTTGGTGTTTGGCACTGGGTTTTTGAGGGTTAGCTTATAGTAGTAGGGGTAGTTAATTACATCGTTGACACCTTTGGCCTCAAGGATCGATGATTTGGACTAGGCTTTGTGGAGTGGTCCAACTTCGTCATTGCAAACTGTACCAAAAAATTGACAGATCCAGGGAGGATATCGCCTCGTGGATATGAGTTTTTGAGTGTTCCGATTGATATCCCAACCGTGGGCATTCCATTTCAAAATGTCCACTATTATGCGCAAGATGATCTCAGCATCCAAAGGACTTCGATCAAATTTTTCGTACTGTCACTAGCACGAAGCACGCGAATCATTTTGAAGACTGCCGAAAAATTCTGGAGTCCAGGTGAAAGAAGTTGCCAGCTTTTGATGGAGGATGCTGGATGCTAGTGCTAACATGTAAAATTCGATTGGAGCTCTTTGTATGCTGAAACAGTGGCTCATGTTGTAACATTTTTCGAAGTACTCTGAGGACTCTGAGATATTTTCTGTGCAGCACAACAGACGTTTACCAAGTCGAGTCCGAGGTCGGCTTCAAGAGAAAACTCATGAAAATTGGATCGAAAGTCAGACTCCTGCGTGCAGAACATGGATTGACGCATGCAAATGATTGAAAAGGCAACTGTAGGTAGAAGTCGACTTCTCTCAATCTTTTCCCCTTTCATTGGCGGAGGAAACCAAAAGTAGTGATCATACCATTTCCTGCATGGGTCTCTCCACAAATTTGGTCAATTTTTTGGACAAATGTTCCTTTACATAATAGTCACATCTGGGACCAGAAAAGGTCTTACATGAAATTTCAATACGAAATTTGAAGCTCTTCACTTCTACTCTCAGATGTTTCTTGAACCGTTTCGACCCATCGGTCTCTTTCTGACTTGCAAAGGTCTCAGTTCTGACCAAATTTTTATCAATTTTTCCGAGAATGCTATTTGATCTAGCATTAATCTGTTGAGTTGCACGTAAAATATTCGAAGAATGTTATGGTATGAGCTCAGTTAAAGTCACATGGAACCAAGGAGGCCGGAGAAATTAGATTTTCCAAATAGGATTCTTCATTTCGAGGAGTATACAAAATTCACACCGGTGATGTTTAATGAAACTGAAATACTTGAAAAAGTAAGAGGATATGGTTCAAATTGTTCAGAATACACTCCGAGAGACCGGAGAATCAATCCACAAAGGATCATGTTTTACTCGAATTCAGAATAAGAATATATACTCAACGAATATAAAAATAGAATGTTGAATAGAGTAGATTACTCAACATTCTCAATATCAATCTAATCTGTAAAAGTGAGTAGGGAGAACAACAAATTTTGAGGCTACTACAGTTGAGACCATACAGTGGAAAAGGGTCAAAAAATGAGAATCCGTCCGCGATCAAGTATATAGTTTTAGGTCCGAATTTATAGTCGTTGGTATGGTTGTGGTTATAACCAATGACACCATCTAGCGCCTGTAGATTTTAGCGTTGGTAATGACAACAACTACGACTATAAATTCGGAACCTAGAGACAAAATGAGGTGACACATGTTTTGTTGTTCAGCCCACGTTGAATTTGCATCCGAGCTATACAAATTTCCAGTCTGTGACCAAAAATTGACATTGGCATTAAACTCCCAACTTCGCTCCCAATGGGTCTTTCGAGATGAATCTTGATGGATTGTATCAAACACGACTTATTGTTTCAGAGATGAGCTGCAGGAAGATCAAAAATTTGCATGGGGTCTCATTGGAGAAGAATGAAGCAATCCGATTACTCAAAAACACATACTCGTATCATCTCGTATATTTTTTTTTGAGAGTGCGTGGAACTATGCCAAACTTGGTGCAATGGTCCGGGAGGGGCCGAGAAATCGTTCTTTTGAGGTAGTACTAACGGCACTGATAGGTAAAGTGCAGATTAGATCTTCGTCGACTAGATTCCGTCCGCCTATATAGGTACAGTAACGCACACAGCAAACGACAACGTAACCCCGAAACGGCAGGAAGGCTGTGGATCATTGGTCCATTTGTTTTTATATGTTTCTCGTGCACTCTTCACCTTGTGCATCGACTCACGCGAAAATCGGTACGGTAGATACTGCCCTACTCGTCATTCCCGACCACACGCCGTGTTAAACGGCTTATACAAAATTCCGAATTCGAGGGAAAAAAAATTGTTTCCATAAGTTTCTCGTGCACTCTTCACCTTGTGCACCGACTCACGTGAAAATCTGTACGGTAGATATTACCCTACTCGTCATTTCCGACAAGACGCTGTGTTAAACGGCTTATACGAAATTCCGAATTCGCGGTTTTACTCTGAGAAGTTTTTCCCCCGAATTCGGAAGCGTCTGAAATTCCAACTTGCGTGGTTTAAGATACTAATCAACCACTGTATCGAACTAGATAATGTTCTATACGGGTATTCGAGGACCGCTAGTACTACGTTAAAAATTTCTCCCGTCTGCATTGCGGGAAATGACTTCTCCACAGGGCATTCTTGATTTGGTCCACCGCCCAACAGATGGAAATTAGTATTAGACACTCGGAAGGGTTGGTTCCCGCATTTCCGTGATAATTCCGACCCTCAACTTCGGCCCAACCTTTGAGATGCGAGTCTTTTGAATGGACCAAGTTTCGTTGATTCTGTGAGACGCAAACTCGTCCTGCACTGCCAATTTCCACTCCTTTTTATGAGGGCTATGGATGACTTCAGTGTAATTTGTAGGTTCCGCACAGTTGATGAAATTGGCTTCATACAGTCTCGGTTTCTCGAGAGTGTTCCTATCTCGGAGCTCCGGCGTGGAATTTGGAGAACAATCCAAGTTTCTTTCTCTTGCCCATCTTCTGGGGATTGACTTCAGTAGACGTAAGTTCTTAGTTGATATGCGCAAGGTAATTCGATTTTTCTTGCTTCTCTGGTTCATCCGCCAGTATACGGGGATCATCTTGCGTCAAGACTGATGCATCATTTGCAGAATCGTCTGATTTTTCAGTTTGGGTTGATGACGTTACTCTTGAGAATATAATCGTTTTATCAGCTGATAGCTCGTTTTCGAGAAGATGAAATTCAACATCTCTCACCGCGAAGATTTTTCGAGGATTTTAATCGTAGATACAATGGTTTTTCTGCGTTATCTTGATAATAGGGGATAATCATGCGCCAGCTAAATTCGATTTGGCTCTTTCATACGCTTCTCCATGCCAAAAGAAAATTCCCTGTTTTCGCAGAATTTTTTTATTCGTCTTTTATCATTTATAATTAAAGATTAAAATCGTCCGAATTCCACGCGCGCTTTCACTGGCCAAGATCAGAGATTTTTACGGGTCTTTTCCGTTTGGAGTATCCTGATGTCGAAACCCGTAATCTGACGTCAATAAAAGCGAACTGACGTCGATTCAGTCCATGGTTTGTTTACATCGAAAGCTGTTTGATAACCTGTCGTGACCTCTTGGCTTATTTTCGAGACCAGCATTAAATTACCAAATGTTGATTTGGACATGTTGATAATAATGTTTCTGACTCAGAATGAATGTTTTTCAAGTCCCGAACTCAATCGTGTAAATTTCATTGACATTAGGTGAGTGGCAAGTCCAGATCACTACGGCAAATGTCTTTCTCCATCCTCCTGATGCCTATGAACTCTTTATAATGCATAAATTCACGAGTATTTGATTATTTGACGGTGATGCTACACTGAGAACCGTGAATACTTCACCGCACGATGCGATAGTACCTGTGACTATCTATATCGTAAAACCAAGCGGGACGATACTCACACTACCTCATACGATACGTATAGTCTGCTGCACTATCCCAAACTCTCGAGATAGTAATGGTTACTATCTCGCGTCGTCGGGGACTGGAATACATTTGGCCATATAAATATATGATTCCTGATGAGAAATTTTTTCATGCAGAATTTAGGTTGCTGCTATATGGAAGAATCAGAATTGAATTTAAAAAATTTAGCTGCTTGTAGCTTGGTTCCATCCCTGAAATTTCTAGAATCTGAAGATAATTCTTTCCAATACAAGAATTGGCTTGTTGGTTTGCAAGCCAATCCCCAAATTTCAAGGTTATAGTTCCTGCGTAACCATCCAAGTGTCTTCGGATGAATTCAAAATTCTGTTCCTTGAAGATGTTTCTACCTCCTGTTCATCGGTTGAGATTGTTAATTCATAAATTAATATATTCTGTCATGTCTCTGAGCTATGGCAGCAATAGTCTACATGACATTAGTTTGTGGCGGAGGAAATGCATGCCCCACCTTGTATGTTATTCTTCGACACAAGACCTGAAAACTTTTCTGCATTTGCTGAATGTGACCAGCGCTGAATGTGACAGATCTTGAACTGCTTGATTCTTATGGAACACAGAACCCAGAAGCCTGTGGTTCTTGGTGTAGCACTCGCATATCTTGGTTATAATTAGTTTTAAGGAAAAAAATTGTCTGACAATGTAAGGGAAAAAATTGCAATTGAATAATTTCGCCATCTCAATTTGCTCTTTCAAAGTTTCACATGCCCTCATTCAGATATTTTTAAATGTTCACTTTAGTATATTTTTGACAACATCTCCAAGCGTCATCAAGATTTTTATCTTTGATTTGGGTTGAACTTAGTGAAAGAGTTATCATTCAACACAAATCAAATGAGCCAAGTGTGAATGAAAAACAAGAATCTTGATGACATTTGGAGATAATGTCAACAAGATACAACAAAGTGAGCTCCCAAAATCTCTGAACAAAATTTATGTATAACTTGGAATGACAAGATTATCGAATTTGAACTCCTCTCCTTTGTTGTAGATAATGTTTATATGAAACTGATTAATTATTACAAGTAAGATATGCGAATGTAACCCCAAGAACCACACGCATTCGGATTATCTTCATTGAGAACCAAGCAGCTCAAGGTCTGTCATATTGAGTATGAGCAGATCAATCTATGAATATTTCTAGCACTCAAGTCGAAGGAGAGCATATGAAGTGTGGACTGTATTTCCTTCGTAACAGGTCAATACTGTCTGGACTATCATTCTTATAGCTCAGAAGGATGACAGAATAATTCTATCCATCAAATAAAAATCACAACTGATGCATATTGGTACAAACATCCCCAGGAAAGAGAATCTTGAGTCCATGCGAAGTCACTTGGCTGGTTACGCAGGACCTATAACCTACAAGCTAATTCTATCAAGTCATGATCTTGCTTCCATAGAAGGGACAATGTACTTTTTTGCATCAGATTTCATTCTCCAAAGATGGAATATGCTAGCAAATTCCATTTTCATTTCCAAATTTATCAAATAAAGTGAGATGTGGTGTGAATCGTTCTCCATGTTATTCAAATGGGACTGATGATATACCACAGCAGACGAACCGTAGTGCCATCCCCACTTCTCATGTACTTGACTGAACTTTCGGATAGTAGCCATTACTATCTCGGTGAGTCGGCAGTACAATCGGATCGTTCGAAGGACTATTTTTCAGCGTCGCATGAACGATATATGGAATCGTTGAGACAACGAACAAAATATAGTCAGGTGTACGATTCATGGCTCTCAGTGTAGAATTTGTCAGAAACATGCGTTCCAATTATATAGAGTGCTACTCGACATCACATAAAAGTAAAGCAGACGAATCGCGGTGCGCTGTAAAAAAATATCAGTCACTTTGCAATAATTGACGTCACTAAGGCTCGATCGACGTCAGGATACCATGAGCGCGAACAAACTTGCTAAAGTTTCTGATTTTTGTACGACATATTGGTTTTGGAATTTGAATCAAGAGTCAATTTTCTATGATAAAAATAAAATACTCCCGAGCCACAGATGAAGAAACTGTATTGTAATTTTCTTCCATTAGGCATGAACTTTTTATAGGAAGAAAAAAAATTGGTGATGATGAATTCCTATTCTTTGATGGCCACAGCATTGAACTTGGTACGTTAGATGTCCGGGACCAAAGTATAAGATTCTGTGCGAAATGGAGACATGCCAGTCCCATTCGGTTCACTGCCATACCATCGCTGGTGAGATGTGGGACTTTTATTTCTGCCCGGCAAGGTCCTATTCAATGTAATTTGTACACTACATCATTCACTGCGCCAGACCATAGATTTCTGCATGTTTCGAGAGTGTAACATACTTCGAGCTGACTCTCCAACAATTCATTTTTTGCGCTCAATTCACCCAAATTCCCGTGAGCAGTAGAGAGCTGAAGTTCGCTGTACACGAACTCTCGAGATTCGCGTCAACGAATTCGAGGCCGTTGTCGTGTCTGAATGCCTTGCCTTCTCTACCGAATAAAGTCAAAACTAGTTAGTGGAGAAGGTTATATTTCAAAAAAGCTTCAGTTTAGAGCTTGGAAAAATAAACTTGCTGCGACTTGATCCTCTATCTTTCGACGACATTAAGCAATAGTTACCACCGATCGCTTCGGTTATTATAGCCCACAAATCAGCATAGATACTTTCACCGACCTCCAAGTTCAAATCAGTTGCCCTTGGAAAGGACAACAAACACAGATCGGGGTGCAGTGCTGCGAGGCTTACCAACAGGAACGAGCAGCGTGGAAGGGCCGGGAGGGGCGCAGAGATAATTTATTTCCTGCAAGCGAATCTCCACAGGAGCAACGATGCGCACAACCTACTTGAGGCAACTGAGTGAATTTGGCACCGAAATGCGTGAATACAACATATAACTAGGAGCTGCACCTTAAGTCAGTTGAACTTTGTCAAAATTTCGCAACACAACAACAAAGAATTTTCTGCTTCCACAAAGTTTCTCGAAGAAGATCACGGATGGCAGAGCATCAATTTCTGTGGTTTATGGAGTCAGAGGGTTCAGATAAGTAATTCAGTGCCATATGATTGCGCTTATCAGAGGCTTAAAAACTTTGCGATCGGCATAACCCCTAAAATTGTATATGTTTTAATTGACGATGGATTTTTTTTCAACACCGTGATATGAAAACAGTGGAAAACTCGATACTTTGTGTCTCTCCTTTCTATTTTCATAGGTATCAGATGATCGTGTTATCGTGTAGGTGATGGCGATTCTCAAATTTGGGATCACCAGGAAGAGAGCTGCAGTGATGTGTGGCAGCGAAGCGGTGATTTGAAATTTTCCCCACGTCGTGCGATACCCGCTTGGGCTTGAAAGATGAGTGTAGGATGGAAATAATTCCTGCAGCAACATCATCTATCACTGCTTCAGGTTCTCAAGCATCGCGCTATGCTGCTCGGCGGATACTGGCCCCAAAATTCTGATGAGATGGCCGACGAAATGACCCCAAAGTTGCTGTGCACTTCTTTCTACGTATATTGCTTAAGTAAGTTCGATGATAAAATGAATAGGAAAACGCCTATTCCGCGGGTGAACTGATCATTTCGAGGCCGTAAATTGTCGAAGTTCCATGATAAGATCCGATAAAAAAACGCGCGCGAAAACTCCAAACGTGAAAATCGCACAAATATTCGTAGAAAAAACCGCAGGCTACAGGCCTCATTGATGCCGAGTAGCTCAAATTTTGCTTGTAGTTCATATATAGTTTCTATATTACCAAAACTGTAAATGAATTATATAGTAAAATCGTACATAGATTCTGTACACGAAGTACATAGATTTTTTCACTTGGGCAGTGGAGAAGAGCTAAAACGAGCGTCTCAGGATTTAGCGAACGTTAGTGATCCGGGTTTGGATGGCATCCCCAATAAGGCCCTGAACATGGTAGTTCGGGAACATCCCAGGATACTATTGAATCTGCCAAATAAGTACCTTCTTGTGGGGTTCTTCCTGAAAGCGTGGAAACGGCAGGAGTTGGTCCACATACCGGAAGGGAAGTGGAGAACCAGCTGAGTCCTTATCGAATCTGCCGCTGAATATGTTGGACAAGATCGAGAAGATGTATGGCCGCATGATACTGAGCCTTACGGAGGGAGAGTACGAACGTAGCGGTTGGATGTCCCCGAAACAGTTTAGCTTTCTCAAGGTACTCAGCACACTGCACGCGATCAAGTGGGTGCAGGATAGAGGATAGAGTGGCTGCATCTACATGAGACTGATTCAGCGACGACTCTTGTCCGGTCGGAAGGATAAGCGATAAAACAGGACACCTTTCGTGCTCTGTTTTATCGATTATCCGCAATAAATCGTTCTCATTCCTCACTACATTCCTGTCTAAACATGAGAGAATCCAATAAGAATAACAATTTAGCAGCGGGTGACTGAGTTACAGATGTATCAATCCATTCCCACAACTATTTCCACCAAGAGAACCAGTATCCCCGAGTCCAACAGTCAACAAATTATCCACCATTGATTAAGGCGATGCGGTCACCGTGCAACCCGGAAATTATATCTTATTTGGATGTGAATCAAAAAATTTTCTCGAAACGAAGTTGGAGACGATTTGTCCATTACGTATTATCATCTGAATTGTGGTGGACAACTCATTATTTGTCACGAATCACAAGGCTATCACTAATAAACGAGAATAACTTGCCCGCGGGTACTTTCTAACCTACAAATTGGTACATTTTCGTTCACAAAACTCTCAAAATCTAGTCCGATTGGGGCCAAACGAAGAGTTATCCAGGCCAAGTTAGATGATAATAAAGCCTGGATAACTCGTCGTTTAGCCCATAATGGAAAAGATTTTGAGAGTTCTGTGAACAAAGTTCAGCGTGCACGGTGACCGCATCGCCTTAACCTTAAATATTCAGAAGAGCGGGCAATTCACTTCGCATGGGCTCTATGCATGCAAGGGCGAATTCACACCCCCTCCTCCCCACCCTCTAGAATTAGAAATTTTGCATAAGCGATACAGGAAACATAGAATTTTGAATGTAATCGTCCCCCGCCCTTCCAGAGACCTTCTCTGGACCCGCCCTTGGCTCCTTGCTCGACTTGAGCAGTGGATGAATTGAACAAAAAATCACCTTATTCATAAAAATGCTCGACACTTGGGCTGCGATGTACCCAAAACAGTTTCCAAGAACAACTTTTCAAGGTCTTAATTCAAAGTTTGATATGCTATTTGTTTTGTTGAACAATTGTGATTTCCGAGGAATCTGCAAGGCATGCACAGACCCTTACGAGTCCTTATATTTTTCGCATCGCCGGGGAGACATCAAAAACTCGGTAGGCCTGACTGAAAACTGTAAATGAACGACTCCAAGTACTTAGGGTCTCGACAAGAAGTTTCCGCGCCTGTCCGCAGTCCGCGTGGCCGCGAAAAAAATACATGGGAAGTAATGGGAAGAATGGGGGTAGGTCTGCCCGCGGCTTGCTCTAATGTCCGCGCATGCGCGCTCCACTCCCATTGCTTCCCATGTAATTTCCTCGCGGCCGCGCGGATTGCGGACAGGCGCGGGAATTTCTTGTTGAGGCGCTTAAAGATCTTTAAAAAATGAACTAAGTTAAGTCCCTTAGAGTGAAACGGCTCCGAGATATTCAACTTTTACAATTACACAATTTTCTGTAGGGGTTTCTGTATTGAGACCTTTGACCGTTAGTGTATTTGAGAGTACTTTGAAAGAGTTCTTTCAACAAACTTGCAATGACTTGGTGGAGATGAGACGTAACCCGAACGGTAACAATCGTGCCTTCTTCGTGCCATTTTAGTGAAAATTGCGAAGAATCGTATCTTCAGATACATCGAATTGGGAAAAAAAGAATAGCCTCCCCGAAATTATTGCGATTCAGATCGACAACTTAAAGAACATGTTGGAGGATAGAATAATACTCCGAACGTTCTAAGTGATTCACTCCTGAAGTTTCAATTTCTCCGAAGAACGCTCATTGTGTAGCTCACATTGGAATGTAATAATCGACATCTACTATTAGGCCTCGGATTTAGAGGAAAAAATCTTGGAAATGATCTTTCGCAAGGGTTGATAACTATTCTTTTAAGGGGAGTTATGCGCTCCTGGAGATGGCCGAAAAATCGCAAAAATTTGCTCTTTCCTCTCGTCTTGATCTAGAAGTCTCTAGATCAAGATATTTCACCGTGGAGAATATTTTCTGGAAAGTATGAGCTTCAAAGGGCATGCGGTAGCCGTGCAACGCGACCGTAGAGCTCCGTTTGCATCTTATATTGGAATTTTGATGAGACGAAGATTGAGATGAATCGTCGAATCATCTTTGTTATCTAATTTCTACTTGATAATTCTCTGATGACCCCAAATAATAAGACTATTGCAGAAAAACGAGAGTGACTGGGCTGCTGGTGCTTCCAACCTATAGAAGGAGCACATTGTAATTCACACTTTACCCCGATTCACTGGCGATCAGGGCTAGATGACGGGGAGACGCATCCAAGATAGACGATAGCAAGTGTGCAACAACTCGTCGTTTATCCCGAATCGAAAGAGAATTTGAACGAAATGGGAATAACTTTCAGCTCGCACGGGTGCCGCATTCCCTTAAGAGTGTTTCCCAGCTGTTTTTAGCACCATCGCGTTCAAAACGGTTTATTGTAAATATAATTCATTAAACAAACAACTTTGGGTGGATAGCGAAGCAGACCCACGCTTCCTGCTCGTGTTGTGGGGTCGTAAGCATCATCCAACCGATCTCAAGAAGTCGAGACTTGGTAGTGCTTATCTGAAAAATTTTTTCAAGATCGAAACAGTACGTCATTCCCCTCCCCCTCCCCACCCGCGATGGACCGAGTCAAATCTCTTGAATTTCTCTATGATTTTCTGTCCGCCCGCAAACTATCCACCAACGAATTGTGTAGGCGGAGGCACCACATTCGAGGTGGACTTGTCCCTAAACCAGGCTATCACAATAATTGTTGTTCACAATAATTATTTATCATCCTTTGCCATTCACTTCCTTCACTCATGACATTCAATAATTTCACGTTGTCAGTACATGTTTCTATGTTTCATTATCAAATCTCCTATCCAATAGCTTCAACACGCACATCCATTCATCTTACACGCTCAATGATTGCCTAGTTGAAGGTGAATTCGTGCACGCACGTAAATCGCCTCACGGTGCAGATATTACGTCCGAATTGATCTCCAACTAGGAGGGTGAGGCAATCATTTCTCTTCGCTTCATCTTCTTCATTTTCATTACACTGAATTTCTGGATTGAAAATTATGGTATTGAATTGTATTATATTTGTTTCGAACGTACACTCTGTCGAGTATTTACGTGTTACCCACGCCACCTTCGCGTGGATGCCAATGTCATATTTCCAGGATATAGTCATTCTCTAATTCGTCTATCAGATGAGTGTGAACTTTCTGAGCGGACTCTAGTATATAGAGAGTTGCAACGAAACGCGCCGCTCCACACGTCGCGACCAGCGCCGACGTGTAAGAGCGTGGAAAGAGCTACGGCGTTCATCCGGCAACGACTCGCGAGCTCGCGAGCTTCTGCTTCGCGTTGTAAAGAATTAGATTCAAAGATTTTCACGTAGAAGTGAGTTCGGGGAGGTGATCGATTATTATTATTCATGCTAAAACACAAAGTGACAGTTTTTCATTCTAATGTGAGGTTATATGTTGGTTCTCTGTAACCTCATAATGAATTTTCTGTCTGAATTGGTGCCAATAGAGCAAATGTGATGTGTGATGATGTGCCTCAACTTTGAATGAAAAATGAGGCAAAATTACTTTCACAGGTTCTCATCATCATGCTGCAGACTTTTCAACTGGGAGAAGAAAATTTTATTGTGAGCCAGCTCAAGCAGGTTTCAAAGACTCTTTGGGAAGAGTTTTTGGCCTCAATGATGCTAATCAACAAATCAATTTCATCCTCTCTGAATTAATTCATCCTGATGATTCCATAAGTTTATTCATTCTCGGTTATACCAATGTGTCTGATGGAAAGTCTGGTGATGGAAGTTGGAAATTTCAAAGAGTATGGAAGCTGAGTATGGCGTGCTTGGATCCTCAACATCATTGTTCCTTGAGATACATTATACAATGATCCTGGAATCAATTCACAATCAAAACTTGGTATGAGAAAATCGACAAAGTTATATCAATATGATTGTACATCTCTCGTCGAGTCAAGTTTCACTCACAATCAAACATATACATTCATTGTGATCTTCATGAGGGTGGCCCATGAAATTGTGTAGAGATTTCTTGATAACTGTAGGGTTGGTCTAAATGTGATAGTTTAATCTAGACTTGAACCTAAATCCAGGCTATATGTCCATCCTGGCCTCAAGTTATATTTCAAAACTGATTGGGGTTCAAATCTCACTTCCTTCCATCGAAATCAGTATAAATGTCAGAGATGTTCCTTCTGCTAATCTGAATCTCATTTATTGCAACGTATACCATACAATCAACATCTAGATGTTGTTGTGTAGTTATTGACATATGCAGAGACATAGTAGTTTTGTGTTGCGTGAACTTTCAAAATGATGGGATATGTGCGTAGTTACTCATGAATATTTATTTTTATTTTATTAGATTTTATTCATATAATTTGCCAACCAATGGATGCTCATTTTTTACCAACAAATATATTAGGTATTCTGTTTAGACCAAGGACATGATCCTTGGGAAACTGACATGCAGTTTTATTGGCCACTTGTATACGGAATAACATTGAATTTTCATGTTTGCTTGTGAGTGAAACTTGACTCGACAGAAGATGTGCAATCATGTTCATATAACTTTGTCGCTTTTCTCATACCAAGATCTGATTGTGGAATGATATCAGGATTATAGTATCTGAAGGCACATCTAGTTTGAGAGTCAAAGCACGCTATACCCAAATTCCATACTTTTTGGATTTCCAACTTCCATGAGCAGACTTCTTTCCGCTCAGAGTTTCACCACATCCACTCAATCATGGAGACACATTAGTTTCGCCAAGAATGAATGAACCTATTGAATTATCAAGAAGAATTGATTCAGGTTGTAGCAGAGCAATGAGTTTTTGAAGTCACTTCAAGTCAAGGCTCAAATTTCAAAAGATGGTAATGTAAAATTGATTTGTTGATCAGCATCATTGAGGCCAAAAACACTTTCCACAGAGTCTTTGAAACCCGCTTGAGCTGGCTCACAACAAAGTTTTCTTCTCCCGGTTGATAAGTTTGTAGCATGATGATGAGAAGCTGTGAGAATAATTTTGCCTTATTTCTCATTCAAGTTTGAGGCAATCATCACACATCACATTTGCCCCAATTCAGACAGAAAATTCATTGTGAGGTTACAGAGAACCAACATATAACCTCAAATTAGAATGAAAAACTGTCACTTTGTGTTTTAGCATGAATAATAATAATCGATCACCTCTCGGAACTCACTTCTACGTGAAAATCTTTGAATCTAATTGTTTACAACGCGAAGCAGAAGCTTGCGAGCTCGCGAGTCGTTGCCGGATGAACGCCACCGTAGCTCTTTCCACGCGCGTACACGTCGGCGCTGGTCACACGGCCAGTGCTCAGTGGCCGAGTGGCCTATGGCCAGTATTTAAAATCGACCCCCTGGGGGATTATTTTAATATCTGGTCGTGGCTGTCCGACCACTCGCACTGGCCGCACGGCCAGCGCGGCCAAGCCCGGCGCTTGGAGAGAGCTACGGCTAGCTACGGCGTTCATCCGGCAACGACTCGCGAGCTTCTGCTTCGCATTGTAAACATTAGATTGCATTAGATTCGGAAATTGTCACCTAGAAGTTAGTTCGCGGAGCTGCACAATGATTAAATTCATGCTAAGACAGAGATTAGATGGGCTAAGACACAAAGTGACAGTTTTTCAGTCTAATGTGAGGTTACATTTGGTCCTCTTTCTCTCCCTCTCTGTAACCTCACAATGTATTTTCTGTCTGAATTTGTGCCAGAAATGCCAGAATGCAAATGTGATGAGTGGTGATGTGCCTAAATCCTCAATGAGAGTTGTGGCAAAATTTCTTCCACAGGTTCTCATCATCATTATGCTGCAGACTTCTCAACCGAAAGAAGAAAATTTTGTTGTGAGGCAGCTCAAGCAGGTTTCAAAGACTCTATGTAAAGAGATTTTGGCCTCAATGCTGGTCAACAAATCAATTTTATATTACCATCCTTTGAAACTTGAGCGCTGACTTGAAGTGACTTCAAAAAGTCATTGCTCTGCTACAACCTGAATAAAATCATCCTGGCGATTCAATAGGTTTATTCGTTCTTGGTGAAACCAATGTGCTCCAGTTCTGAGTGAATGTGGTGTCCTCCACATAGTTGTACCTTGAGATATGTACATTATTCTATGATCTTGGTATCATTCAACAATCAGATCTTGGTATGAGAAAAACGACAAAGTCATGTCAACATGATTGACATCTTTTGTCGAGTCAAGTTTCACTCACAATCAAACATGAACGTTCAATGGAATCTCTTGTACAATTGGCCAACAAAATTGTATTTCAGGTTTCCAGGGATTATGTCCTTGGTCCAATACCTAAAATATTGGTTGGAAAATGATATGGAAAATGATATGAATAAAATGCATGAGTGGGTGCGCACATATCCCATCATCTTATAGTTCATGCTATACAAAAATTCTGTCTTTGCATAAGTCACTCGCATACATCAAGAGCTAGATGTTGATTGTATCATATACTTTGCGGTAAATAATTCAGATCAGCAGAAAAAACATCTCTGATATTTATACTGATTTTGATGGATGGAAGTGGGATTTGAATCCCAATCAGTTTTGAATTATCTAACTTGAGATCAGGATGGACAGATAGCCTGGATTTGGGTCTAAGCCCAGACCACGCTATCAAGCATTCAGATCAACTCTGCAGTTGTTGAGAAATCTCTACACAATTTTATTTGCCCTTTTTATATATAAGAGATTACATTGGATGTCCATGTGAGTGAAACTTGACTCGACAAAAGATGTCAATCATGTTGACATAACTTTGTCGTTTTTCTCATACCAAGATCATAGAATAATGTACATATCTCAAGGTACAACTATGTGGAGGACACCACATTCACTCAAAACTGGAGCACATTGGTTTCACCAAGAACGAATAAACCTATTGAATCGCCAGGATGATTTTATTCAGGTTGTAGCAGAGCAATGACTTTTTGAAGTCACTTCAAGTCAGCGCTCAAGTTTCAAAGGATGGTAATGTAAAATTGATTTGTTGACCAGCATTGAGGCCAAAATCTCTTTACATAGAGTCTTTGAAACCTGCTTGAGCTGCCTCACAACAAAATTTTCTTCTTTCGGTTGAGAAGTCTGCAGCATAATGATGATGAGAACCTGTGGAAGAAATTTTGCCACAACTCTCATTGAGGATTTAGGCACATCACCACTCATCACATTTGCATTCTGGCATTTCTGGCACAAATTCAGACAGAAAATACATTGTGAGGTTACAGAGAGGGAGAGAAAGAGGACCAAATGTAACCTCACATTAGACTGAAAAACTGTCACTTTGTGTCTTAGCCCATCTAATCTCTGTCATAGCATGAATTTAATCATTGTGCAGCTCCGCGAACTAACTTCTAGGTGACAATTTCCGAATCTAATGCAATCTAATGTTTACAATGCGAAGCAGAAGCTCGCGAGTCGTTGCCGGATGAGCGCCGTAGCTAGCCGTAGCTCTCTCCAAGCGCCGCGCTTGGCCGCGCTGGCCGTGCGGCCAGTGCGAGTGGTCGGACAGCCACGACCAGAGTTTAAAATAATCCCCCTGCGGGCCCATTAGTGGCGTCCATCAATTCTATGACAGCCATTGAGTCTCTTCGTGGACACTCCTGGACTGTCGAAGCGAAGTTTTGGCCGAGTCTACATAGACGCGCTCACTCCGGGCGCGCGCGCTTTCGCCGCTCGCACTCTCCACCTAGACACTGCGGAATAGGTACCGAAAAATGATTCGAAACCCACCTAAAAGTGTTTCCTCGCAATTCGAACACCCAGGCCAAGTTTGTGAGATGGAAAATTTTTCAATCTATCGTTGAGAATGACCCAAAAACTCATTTGCATCGAATTGAGATTGAAAAATGAGAGATGTGGATGTCGATCGATGTGCGTGATATTGCCACCCCCAACTTTTCAGGTATCTAACTCTCAGCCTGTTTAACAATATTCAGCATCATCTTGGTTATACATTGGTCCTCATTTCAGGAGCTGAATAATGAGCTAAAGTTTATAAAATCCTGATTAAGAACACCCGAGATGTCCCAAATTCACGGAGGAGTGACTCTTGTAACACCAATGTTATCTTTTGTGAATTTGCAAGAGCTCGGTTCGTCTTAGCCAGAATTCTTCACGATTGATTTTATCCTACAGTTTTTGAGATAAGTATCAATGTAGACCCAAGATAATGTTAAATATTGTTGAACAGGCTGAGAGTTAGATACCTCAGAAGTTGGGGGTCTGGTTATATTAGGCACATCGATCGACATCCACGTCTCTCATTTTCCAAACTCAATTCCATGCGAATAAGTTTTTGGGCAATTCTTAACGATAGATTGACGGGTTTTCACTTTACGAAGTCGAACTGGAAACTCGAATTATAAGGGGACTTATGTGGGTCATTTTTCGGTACTTACTCCGGTGTTTGGGTGAAGAGTGCGAGCGAAGAGAGCGCGCGCGCCCGGGATGAGCGCGTCTATGTAGACTCGGCCTTAACGCCTCGACACGGCTGCAGGAGGATAACATCATCAACCCTTGTTTTGCCCGATAGATGGCGCTTTGGTCGTACTGCATGTGCGATGGGAGATTATGAACCACTTTTTTGCCTCATAGTATTTCAACCACACATTTCCCACTCAAACGAGATGAGTCAAAAGAAACACCATAAAATTTCCAACTGAATGAGTTGTCACACAACCGGAAATTTTTCCGATATCTCGGGAAAATCTTAGCTCTTCGGCCCGCTCGGCTAGGTATCCTGGTCGATGCTCTCACTAGTTCAAGGTTTTTGCGAGCTGGATTCAGAATTTTTGAACGTGGGAGGGCTCATGCAATGGGAAATTCCAAACCACAGGGGGGCCTAGTACCTGATATTAGCCGGAACTGTTATGTTATTGAGGAATAAATCGAAATAGATGAGGACGCGCTCTGTCCCACCAAAAAATTGCCTCCAAGGTTTTCTCGATTCCTCATGAATGAAATGCCATGAAACTTTGCACGGTATTGTGTTATAAGATTTCACAGGTGGCCTAGTATCTGAATAACACATTCAGTACCGATAAAAGCGTATAAACAATAATACCGCTCTCAGAATCATTGGATGCAGCTGCAACCTCAAAGTACGCCGGTGCGTGTCTGGTTGCGGTTTTGCGGGGACTCCGGACTAGCCTTAAGGCGACGCGGTCACTGTGCACGCTGAAAGTTATTCGCACTTTTATGCAATTCTCTTGCAATTTGGGCAAATCGACGAGAAGACGAGTGTTTATCATCATCTAATTAGAGTTCGCCTTCTCGTCGTTTCGCCCAAATCACAAGAGAATCGGATAAAAGTGCGAATTACAAAGTGCCTATATTTTAGGTTAGGAGGTGCCTGCGCTCAAGTTATTCGCAATTTTCTCCAGTTCTCATGCGATTTGAGCCAACCGACGAGAAGACGAATTCAAGTTAGACGACGATAAGTATTCGTTTTCTCCTCGTTTAGTCCAAATCGCAAGTGTATCGGATAAAAGTGTGAATAACTTTTAGCGTGCACGGTGCCCGTGACCGCACCGCCTTAAAGCATTTCATTATTTTTTTGTCGGAGCGCAAGGATTTGCGTTCTCGGTTGAGTTACTCAGAAAGAGATCCTGAGTGAACGGACCGGGATTCGAACCCACGCTCCCTCGAGCGTATTGTGTCAGCCTGATCAAGATGCAAGGCCTCTACCGACTGAGCCAATGGACGCTCTTGGATTAAATAATTATATTACTTGGAGTTATATGCGTGAAACACTTCACCATAGTGATGACCGCTCAATGCGATAATTTCATTGACAGAAAGCCATACTTTTCACCAAGGTGTCTACCGAGTCGGCTGAAAAAAAATTCCTGGATTATCCAGGTTATCCAGTCTCAAAATAGCAATTATCCAGGTCCAAAAAACACACCCGAGAGGAAAAGGGAGAATGCATAATCGAAATCTACAGTTTTGATCTATGAATCTTCAAAGTTCAACGAGATCAATCCCTTCAAAAAGTATACCTTCGAATAAAACAAGGTATCGAGTCCAAATGAAGGATCCTCGGAAGGAGTCAATAATACGATCCGGAAATCCAACGGTCTCATTTTGTTTACCAATCTCATGAGGAGCTTGAGTAATTGAGGGAGAATACTTGAACGATGGGAGCGCTTATCGGCAGGGGGAAAAGAAAATATAGATATACAGTACCGTCCTAAAGTTCTCGACGGGTCATCCCTCGAGTACTCTGGCTTGCAACAGCGATAAGTCGAATTTTATGCGCTGTACAAGAATTTTCAAAAAAGCATCTTAAAGAACAGAAAAAATACTAACTTTCACTGGGTTTGGATGATTTTTATCAAATATTTTTGAAAGTCCTACACGCTGATGAAAAAATAGAAAATATAAAAATTTCTTACTTTCATTGAGACACCTTCAGTTTCAATGTGAATAAAGATACGGCAATTCTGAAAAAAACATCTTGTAGAGCCGAAAAAATGCTATGTGTAGCTATTTTTTGATTATTTTCTACGTGTGGTGTATGAAGACGTGCGAGCTGTCCAAATCCCCAAAATCATGGTTTTTCACCGTTTTCTGTGCCGTTTCCGGCGGTGAACAGTCATTTTGGGTATCAAGACAGCTCGTACGTTCTCACACGCGGTACGTAAAAAATGATCAAAAAATGGCTACACATAGCATTTTTTCCGCTCTACAAGATGCTTTTTTCAGAATTGCCGAATCTTTATTCGCATTAGAACTGCAGGTGTCTCAATGAAAGTAACAATTTCTTTAGATTTTCTATTTTTTCATCAGCGTGTAGGACCTTCAAAATATTCGATAAAAATCATCCAAACCCAGTAGGAGTTAGTATTTTATCTGCTCTTGAAGATGCTTTCTTGAAAATTCTCGTACAACGCATAGGATTCGACTTATCGCTGTTGCAAGTCAGGGTACTCGAGGAATGACCCATCGAGAACTTTTGGACGGTACTGTATGGACCAGATCAATATATTTCAACAAATCCGCGCGCACAACCTCCGCGGATTTTTTCGCCAGTTTTTTAAATGAAAGTAGGTACTAAAAATGATTTTTTACCGGAATTTCACCTCCCAAAAAGATTTCTTAAGCCCGCTAGAATTTTTCGAAGTTCCAAAAAGTGTCTGTTTTTGCTAGTCCTTGAAACATCATTAAATCGAAACACTTAGCAAAGTCTGCGGGGTCGCATTTTCTCCGTTTTTACCTTAACTTCTAAAAATAAATTGGGCGAGTCCTCGAAACCAAATACGCCTACTCCAAACGAGCGATTGTACATAAGGTCACTTTTTTCGATTTTTAGATCATTGTTAAGGTAGTTGTACACTAAAGCTGAAAATACTGTGAAATCTCCGGTCGCACTGACACCTCTGGTTGCATCAAAACTGTCCGCTATTCGGAGGTGTCCGCTAATCAGAGGTTCATTTCTGTGATTATACTTCTGCTGGTCGCAAAAAATTGTCCGTTATTGAGAGGTGTCCGCTAGTAGGAGGTATCCGCTAAGGGAGATTCCGCTAAATACCAGAAAAACACCAAAGTTGGGGAGGATTTAGTTCAAGTGTTAATGAACACCTGTGCAGAATTTCAGAATGATTGACCGTTCTGTTTCGGAGTAGTAGCCATCAAAAACCCGCCACTTTTAACATTGCGTTTATATGGGAGTCAACGATCCCGCATGAGCGCCATGCTAAAAGTGACGAATTTTGATGATTACCACTCTGAAACAAAACGGTCAATCATTTTGAAATTTTGCACAGGTGTTCATTAACACTTGAACTAAATCCTCACCGACTTTGGTGACATTCTGGTATATTTTGCATTTTAGTGTACAACTACCTTAAATGGATGCCATTCCGACGTATCTCAGTGGATTTTCCATCTGGTTTAGCTAGTTTCTTTTGTCTTGATAAGTCCATGATTTGCAATCTCGAACATCCAAATCGGTTGGATGAGATCTGAGCTATGTTGATTAAAAGATGGTGAGAGAGTTATTAAAACGCTCAATTTGTCTAGCTCGCCAAATCTATCGGTCTCCACCAATCGACTTGGAACTTGATAGAGTTACACTTCATCAAGTATCTCAAACAGATGAAAGAGATTGCGCACTGTGTTTTGGCCTCCCGTCGGGCCCGTGAATTTTACGAACAACCTAATTTTCGCAGACTTTTGTGTAATTTCCGAAGCGGTTGCCTTTCTCTTTCTGCGCATGTACACATCTGTGGAGCTTCGGAAGAATTCCCAATCGATAGCCCTTGCAATTCCCCTCAAAATGATCTCCTGGCAAAGTCGATTTGATGCAACAGAACTAGAGATCTGAAAGTTTCAAGGCAGGAAAAAGCTCCAAGTGACAAAAGTACGTAAAGTCACAGATTTCGGGGGTCATGAGAAGCGGCCGAAACTTGCCATCTGGGTGTGATATCTTTTTACTGATGATCTAAGAAACGAGAAAAAAGACTTTACGCATCGTCGTGTGGAGTAGGCGCATTTAGTTTTCGGGTGCTTGTTTGAATCATGGTCAAAAGTTTACATCTAAACGAAGAAAATGCGACCCTGCAGCCCTCGCCACAATGTTTCTAGTCGATTTGACGATGTTTTGAAAAATAGCTAAAGCAGGCCTTTTTGAGACTTCAACAAATTCTAACGGGCGTAAAAAATATTTTTGAGGGCTGAAACTCTAGTGAAGTACTATTTTTGGTACACACTTTCATGAAAAGATTGTCGAAAAGATCTGCGAAAGTAGTGCGCACGGATATGTCGAAATATACTGATCTGACCTGTACATTAAACATTAGGGCGACATGTTCCCCAGGTATCGATTTTCCTAGAGGATCACGCTTGAATCTTCCTGATTTGGTGTGTACTTGACGACAAAATTTACTGAAAAGACTTTGAGAATTGCGAATTCTAACATTTGAAAGCTATCTTGGAAAATTCGACCATCCATTTCATATCTCCATAATCGCATAAATTTTTTACGTTGCCCTTGGCCGCATTGACAATATCTTGATACATAATTTTGACGTAAAAACGATGAAAACATCGAATTTGAACTACAGGTCGCGTACCCCGTACATGGAAACCGTCTTTTTAAGAGTATTGGTGCATTTCCGAGAAACCTCCAAACTTTCTTGGAAACATTTTTTCCATCATTTACACTCGAAACAGTAGGATACCAGTGTGAGCTCATAGGAAAATTGAAACTTGGGAAGTAACTGTAACCCTAATTAATTTCGCGACCGGAATGCAAAGGAATGCAAAGAGTCTCCTCATTATAACTTGAGAGAGATCAGATAAATTATGTAGCCAAAATCGATATGGAGGAAAAGATTCCCAAAAAGTGTGCTGCTGAAATTCAATATTTGTTCTGTGAGATGAGAACTAGGATAGGATATGGAGAAAAAACAAAAATTTCCGACAACTATTACTGTTGCAAATCATTCATCTTGATACCACGTGGAATGGTTAAGAATTTAGCTAAGCTGGATTTCCAGGTTTTTCCTATGATATCCCCAGATTCTCCAGGTTATCCAGATACCAAACCAAATCTCTGGA
Source organism: Eretmocerus hayati (assembly GCA_029851415.1). Classification (NCBI taxonomy): domain Eukaryota; kingdom Metazoa; phylum Arthropoda; class Insecta; order Hymenoptera; family Aphelinidae; genus Eretmocerus; species Eretmocerus hayati. The sequence continues at coordinate 146,393,829 of CM056742.1, read as the reverse complement.
TTTTCCTTGTTCTCCAGGTCGGTAGACACCTTGCTTTTCACTGATACGACATGGCTTGTTGTGAAAAAGGATGAGATTCATAAGACAAATGTTAGTCTTCATACTATCAACGAAGCTTTATCTCACAAGATATTATTGGTCTGTTAGCATATTGGACATAACCTGTCCTCAAACGAGCTGAAGAAGTGTTCCAGCTAATTTCAAGATGTTTCTCACTTGAGATATCCGATCAAATATTTCTGATGAAGCTAAACACAATTCTAGCTCATTTGAGAGCGCACTGTCCAATTTGCTGGCGCAGATGGATCATATTTTGTGAGCCAGTCTCATATACATATAGTATGAAGAATATTTATTTTAGTATTTCAGAATAACATGTAATTTTGACGAAAAGTATCGATCTTGGGCAGTAAAGTTATCACGTTTACCGGCTATAACTGCGGTGATGTGACTCTATTCATACCTTTCCCGTATCTTCGCTATGATTCCATTTCTTATGTATTTGATGCCTCTTGAGAAGATGCCTATGATTTCTCCTCGTATAGACGTTCACGATCAATGTTCTCCTCTATCATCAACATCCTGTATCGACCCAACTCATTTTCTTTCAGCGTATCTCAAATCACTTTGTAGATATTGACAAGAGCTCTAAAATGGACTAGATTACCTTCAGCCGAGATTGAAGTAAGACGAGTTGCTCGGAACTCAAGGAGATATAGATTTGATTTTTTCAAAAAGGCAGGATTCTTCAACTAAAAAAAGCTCAGCTTCACGAGCACCTAGCTCTGACGATCTTAACACGTTCACTGCGAAGGCAGTTTTTCGTAATTTTTGGTTAGTCATCATCACGACCCTTATTGCCGGACTAATGGAAGTGCACTGGGAAAAATTCTGTCCCGACTCGTTATTTATACCCTTGATAAACTAAAACGCCAAAGGAAATGACTATTGAGAATATTTTATGAGAAAATATAAGTCAGCAAAGATTGAAAGTTAAAAATCGTGGGCCCCACCGGTGGGGCCCATCGCAGTGAACGTATTAATATTTCTCAACGTAACTTATCTCGTTTTGAAGCTCGTCACAAAAACTGTAGAACAAGATTGAGGTATATTGGAATTTCATGCATATCCTGTATCTACTAGGGGAAATATTCTGTTTTTGCGAGAGCTGGGTCTCATTTTCTGAAAATGAATCGAGGCTTCTCTTGCTCTTCATCCAAATGCATCGTCATACTCCTCCACTTAGCTCAGCTTACTTTGAAGAATTTTCGTGATGAACTTTGAAATAAGCTGAACAGCGTCATGAAACATAAATATACACCCGAATTTGAAGCTCAAAAAGCCTTTATTCGTCCTCAGAAAATGAAATTTGGCCCTTGTAAAAACAAGACATTTACCTTTTGAATACAGGATATACATGAAAATCCAACGTGCCTTCATCCATTGTACATACGGTATTTAGAACATCATCAAAATAAGGCGCGTTAGAAAATATTGAGATACAAAGGAAACAGCTAATCATGAGTAAGAAGATTCTTTGGGTACTGTTGATCACCGAAACATCATATTCTGAGGTTGTATTTACTGCACGGTGCTCTCCTAGGACAAAAAAGTTTTACAAAAATGACGAAGAAAATCTGAAAAAGCCACCTGTGTCGTTGAAACTCCTCGAACAGGATCCATTTCTCAGGTAAACCGTATCAGATCGTCTTTTTGAGTGATTATCGTATTGAGAATCCACCATACATTGCTTATGGAGGAATTCGGCAACTTTACGTTTTCTTCGCTTCCCCGAGTTTTTTTCGCAATTACTCAGAAAAGGTGAATGCTAGCGAAAAATGTCAAGAATAGTTTCTTTTAGATTTTTTGAAGATCTACAAGATGACGTAGTTGGATTAATCGAGAAACTTAGCCTTCCTCCATGGTATTGAAGAAGATAGTAGAAATTTAGTAAAAAATCCAAGGTTTATTGCGTTGATTTTCCATGCTAAGCAATTCTCTCCAGGTTGCTTGAGGTTTTTCATGAGTCTAACTACAGAATCTTGTAGATCTTTGAAAAATCCATAGAAAACTATTCTGGACACTTTTTGCTATGACCCATCCTTTCTGAGTAATTTCAAGAAAACCTTGAGTAAGCGAAGAAAACGGGAAATCACCCAATAGGCATCTTGCATTTTTTTGGACCCCCCTAAAAAAAGGTTTGGCAAATTCGAGCTAATCGAGATGGGTAAGGTGCAATTGGAAAGAAAGTCCCAAACCTTGTTGTCATCTTGCGCAAATTGTTTGAAAGTCAGACCATTGTGTCCCTATGACATCACACGATGCAAGTCATCTTATTGTCATACAATTCGCGCAAGACGGAGAAAATTTTTTGGGATTTTTTCTTCAATTGCACCCTACGTATCTCGATTCGCTCGAATTTGCCAAACCTTTTTTAAAAAAAATGCAAGATGCCTATTCCTCCACAAGCAATGTATGGTGAATTCTTATGTTGTCAATCACTCATAAAGACGATCTGATACGATTTACCTCAAAAGTGAGCCTTGTTCAGGGAGTCTCAATGAGAAAGATGACTTTTTCAGATTTTTTCGTCAGTTTTGTCAACTTCTTCGTCCTAGAAGCGCACCATGACTGGTTGTAAATGTGAGAGAAGTATTTCTGGATCATCACTCCTTTTTTGGGCTATTTTCGAGTATAATGCAAGAGATATCCATTGATTGCGTGAAGGTATTTGTGTTAAGTTTTTTTGGTCAATTCTATATCATCAACCAGCTCGAGTTGTAAAAGTTATGATTTTTAAGAAAATTTGAGGTACCCATATCTTGAACCAAGTTATGGGAGTAGATTGCAGCTTATGAGCTCGTTTGAAATCCATGGCGGTCTAAAAGACAATATTGCTCGAACGGCTCACCATTCGAAAATATTTTTCATAAATCACATTCATGAGTGATCTGATCAAGACGTGTGAAGGTTTGGATATGTGCAAGAACTCACTCTAACTAAGTACGTGGGCTACAACAGTAGTTTACTATTCAACGTGAGAGCAAAAATTCAGTATAATTAAAATGCATTCTCGAAGGACATGGAACTTTTAGAGCCGTGATCACATCAGCCTGATTCTGAACCAGTTCGAACTATGGCAGGAAGATATATACGATGGTTTGCGATTAAGTTTATACAACACTGCCGTGAGCATGCATCACTATCATCCATCAGACTCGTCAACTCACACTCCGTGCTACAATCATTGAACACTGACATATGAAGATTCAAAAATCTTCACGAGTAACAGGAGATCAAACTCGGCTACATAGCTGTGCGGTGTAGAAAATGTCGAAGTACTTGGAATGCTTCAGGATACTGTACACGACATTGTTATGACAAAGTACCTAGTACTCTTGTCAAAACAAAATTGGTATCATTAGAGAAAGGGGTCATACCAGTTCCTGCTCAAGTTGAGACTTATCCCATAGGGTCCAAGGTGAGATCATATGTAGACCCTCTTCAATTTCCCCCATCACTATCAACACAAGCATATTTCCACCCACATATTAGTGGACTACTGGTAGCAGTCACGGATACAGTGACGCCAGATGGTTTTCTGGTATTTATGGAACTTGAAGTATTTGATTCAAAATTGTTAGGGAGGATTATCAGAACCAAATGCCCTTCGATCTTGACTATTACAAGAATCGTGATGGGCCGATAGATGGGATATCACAACGGGTGTAATGGTGTATGTGAATCCTCGTGAATTATATTATATTCATGGATGAATCGTATATGGAGGTAAGCCAAGGCAATGACATACGACGTGCAAATTAACAAGGTAATTATATTAAAAAGCGATAAAAAAATTCTCCCAATACCGCGCCAACCACAACCAAGCACAACCACAGGCAAGGTACAGACCTTTATTAACTAGACAGTCATCAACCAGTAAATGTGGAACATTACCGTGACATATTATGTGATTCTATAATACGATTACAATTCGGACCATAAGCCACTAGAATTACCAAACTGCGCAGAGAATCTTTCTATATAGATAAAGTAGACCTGAGCAATGTTAACAAGGTCTAAAACGCCGTGGTCTGAAAATTCATCGGGACTTGTGCACGGTTAGTAATCAAAGCTTTCGTGCATGCACAGATTCATCTCAATTTCATAGATAATATTTATTAAACAGAGGGACGATCACAACGATCTAACGAAAGGTACTTCCGGGTGGAATAAGAAATGTTGAATAAGATATTCAATTCAGTCTAAAGAAAAAACATTTTATACTTCACTTCCGTACGACTCATCCTCTCGACAATGGTAAATCAACATCACTGATTTGTGATGAGGTATTACCAGAAATCAATTGCTTCCGTAATTCTTGATTGATAGAAACATGCTAGAAGAGTAAGTGGTTACAGTCGCAATTCTTGCTAAAATCAACATGTACCATGCTATCTATCTCACACTTGTCGGTGTACACAGTTCATGTTTTATACTTTTAAAATATGCCTACGGGCATCAGCTCTAGCTTAATGAACCATTCCATCAATTGAGCTATGAATAGTCATAAGGATGTCTATAAATGAATTGAAACTTGATAAAGGTTCGATGAGATTATCAAATTATCACTATCAAGATCACTATCTCTTTCAAATATGCTTATAGAAGAGTGTTCATAAAAAATTTCTGTAATAGCTCAATTTTTAAAGATCAAATCCAACAGATAATCATTTGTCCAGAGGATTTGAAACGATTTTCTACATTGATTTTCTCGATCACTTATACGTATAGATGATCTTTATCAAGATGCCCGTAACGCTGGAAAAAATATTCTGAAGAATGATTGACAAAAAACAACTGTTGAATTTTGAATTGGTGATTCATTTCGTCGGCTCGATGATTTCAGTTTTAAACGTGATTTGTAATCCTCACTCTCATTCATACTTTCAGGACCGCGAAGAAGATGATATTTCATAATAGAACAATATTTGTCAAGTGATTGAAACAAGATGATATTTTCTATGTGGACAACTAAGAAAAAGTACTCGCAATCGAATTTTTCGATTTTACCAAAATGATTCCTCTGAGAGTACAGGGTCGAACAAATCCCCGATAATAAGTAACCTTTCAGATGTGTAAGGCACCGTAGTTCTTTCCCTTTTATATGTGAGCAATCAAAGTTTTCAAAGAGTCTATCTAAATCATTAAGTAATCACTCTATGATCATATTGAAACTGAATAAAAGAAAATTATCAAATGAGTAGCCTTCTGAACAAGATATAAACAGTTCTTGTATGGAGCTGGACACTGCTTACCTTGAACTAGTACTTGAGATCAAATACGAACTTCTTCCATCACCTGGGGACTTTTGAACTCTTGAATATCCACAAATGATTCAAGAATCAACTGGATAATGATAGACAGGTCATTAACTGAGTAGGCATAGTCAGATCACCCTCCTTCATATAAGCTAATGGTTTTGTTACATTTGATAGCTGTTCATTTGAAGCTCTTATCTAGATGATGAAAGAAGTTGGAATCATGACATTCATTTGATCTTGAAATATGGATGAAGAAATTTCAAAGAAATTGTACTATCAAACAAAGCAATTAAAAATGTCTAAAGATAGACCTTGGATAGCTTCGAGAAAGTATAAATATTGAGTGCTTGTTCCTTGTATTCAAATCAACATATAGATTATATACAATTTTGTAAGGTACTACAATCAAACTATTGGTTATTTGGATCATGAACATTTATCTGAATTAGTTAAAAATTATATTCTAAGCAAAAATTTACTCAAACAATTTGACAAAGAATAACTTTTAAAAACTATCATTCATCTGAATTGATCATATACTTGGGATAAGATGCATCAAAACCATTCGACACAAAAGAACTTCCAAAAAACGATCAGCAAGCACTCACGAGTGGCAAACTCACGAATCAACTTGGCTAAATTAAACGCAGTTTCAAGAGTTCATTAGAAGATACAAATTATTTATGGTGGATCCCAATGTATAGAAAATCAATTCTATCAAGAAACATATCATCAAAATATCCAACATTATGTCTGTGGTCCCTATAAAAACAAACACTTATGCATCAACTAATCAAGAAGGGAGTGTTCTTTTTTGTGAAACCATCAATATGTAATAATTTTGAATCAGATTGGTGGTAAATTCAATACCAAGTTCAGGTTACTCGCGCTCATCTCGCGCTAAAATACATAACCTAACAAGATATGAAATTTACAGCGATCAACTCACAGTTAGCACAGGGTAATTTAAATTATTAATTTTGTGACTCGAGCATGCCTTTATTTGAAATACCATTACATGTTGTTGGCATCTAATCAAGATCTAATCAAGGAAATATGGTTCTGATGCTGGAAAAAGCTGTGCAAAGAAACGGATATGATATTCGTACTTTTGTGAAAGACATACTTCATCATTAATTGCATTTAGTGCCACAAAGTGAGGGTTAGAGACACAGATATCTCGTCCTTGACATGAGGACGATTCGACAACTCATTTATCTGATAGATTTAAATAAACAATAGGGAAATGACTATCATCTCTTCAAACTACGATATGGTATTCCATTTCCTATGATAAATTTGGTACAATAAATGTGATCAAGAGCAAATTAGGATCGAGTTTTGCTGAATCTTAAGCATACAATAAATGAGACACAAAGAATTTTGCAATGAAGGATTGTTAGAGTGATAGATTGACATGGGAGCGATTGGATAAAAATGTATAGTTGATGATTGCACTATAGTTGCCTTCAAAAGTGGAAGACATTGAAAATTCGACAGGATCAAATGTTTTGCTACTATAATCTAGTTTTAGATTATGACATTTAAAAAGGACTGATAACAGCTGTTATCAAGAGGTATGATGAAAATTTTGCCTCAAGGTAATCAAGTTGAGGAATAACCCTCATCCGTATCAAATTACATAATTCAAGTTAGTATTTCAAAGTTTGTTCACTTCTTCACGATTACAAAATACAGCTTCTATATTCTTGCAGATTATCGATGTCTCTTTTTCTTGAAACTTTCTGGGAAAGATTGCTCCCTATACAAATGAGTATCATGCTTGAATGTGAGGAATCACATATGAGCAAGGAAATAATTGAATTCTAAAATAAGGGATGCAAAAGACCGAAATCACCAGCATCCACAACATAGCTAGCGCAAGTTTTTGATGGCACCATTCCCCTCACCAATATCAAATTCTTACTCAATAAAAAAATGAGACATCTTAAGAAATAGCATCAAGATTCAGGGTAAGATCAGTATCATTCCCAAGGGAAAGAAAAGGTTATTGAAATTACCCAATTGGTCTGATGAATGCTCATTAGTGGACTAAAAATAACTATTTTCAAGACCAATTTGAGAGCTCTTCATGATTCATTTCATTGTTTTGCACACAGAGAGCAGTCACTACTGTGCTTGTAAACCTTGATGAACACTCCCCAGGAAGGTGAACTGCACGGCCATGACGGTCAGAGTAGCATTCGAGATCTTCTATCTCGCTCGCACTTATAGATTAAGGTTCGAGTGCGAGTGAGATACTTCTATGTCTATGGAGTGAGACGAAAGATCTCGAACGGTAACTGACCGTCATAGCTGTGCAGTTCACCTTCCTGGGGAGTGTACTTCTATGAATCATCTAACTGATTAATTTTTACCTGAATTTTTCAGGTGAAAATGCGTCGATGAAGACGACACTGTCATGAAGCTTAGATACTGAAATATAATAGGTTTTCCAAATAGTCTCAAGCATAAAGAGGCTCTTGTTCAATGGCATGGGAGCATGCACCTAATAATAGTGAAGTTACATGATTTGCGAGGAGCAATTTTGGGATTCATTTTGTTGCCAACTAAATAAGTATCATATCTTTTACACACTTCAAGATCCCCGACTTCGAAAAAAATACTCAAACACAGAATATTTATTCCTCCACAAGTTACCATACTAGTAATTTTGGAGAGTCTGGGAGATTCATCTTCTTGCCAGGTCATCTGGAAAAAGCTATTTCTCCTAGTGGGTGAGCGATTACTAAAGATGAATTTCCAAGCATAAAATGAAAAATGATGACAACACTATTTCTGAGTTGAGGTAAGCTGTATCAAAATACGTGCATATCATTTGACTCAAAGCGTCCAATGAATTATCTATCATTAAACTCTTCTACGCTACAATCAAAGAGGCAGTGTCACTTTTGGGTTACAGTTCAAGTTAAAACTGCAAAGAAGTCTCCTACACCAAAAGGACATCATTTACAGCTTCTTTGCGAAATTTGTAAGCCAAATGTGGCAATTTCTCATCTTTTTAGCCATACTGATGGCATAGTTGAAAGAACATTGAACCAAGACTAAAAAAACAGCTGATACTCTAAACATGATCAAATCGAGTCTAAATACCAACAAGGATGTTAATAGGGACTTGATCCTTCAATTGTAACAGTTTTTCAATACCTTTTCAGAGTGTAGAGTAACGAGCTCAGACTTCGATTTATGACATTGTACTAGATAAAATTGAGATCGCCCTCAAAATAAGGTAATAAATTATTTGAATTTTCGTGCAATCGCAATAAGTAAATACATGACATGAATGGCCATCAATTGAAAGGACAGGAACACACATTTATAATTGCAATCTGCTTAAAATCGGTCGATAGACGTATCTACATTTAGAAATAAAGAATTTCAGGAGTAAAATGAAACATTTTGTGAGGACTTCGTGATATGATTAACATTGTGAATTATTCTATTCGGGCATTTTATTGAAATTCTCAGAATATATGGAGACGAGGTATATGCATATCTCGCACTCGCTTGCACTACAAGACCCCTTCGTGCTAAAATCATCCACTCTCGCCTTGATGTATTCAAGATATACTTTCAGAGTATCTTTTTATTAATAGATGTGTCTCCTGCCCAGAGACACAACCAGAAACTCCAATACCGCAAATATATCGTAATTTACATCAAAGTGAGCTGAATAGTATATTTCTGAGTACGTTAGCCCATTTCGGGTACTAGGACAATTTGTCTGTCGAGGAAAGCAAGACAGACATGTCCACCAGTGCCAAAAATGGGCTTACAAGCGAAGTGCGGATATATTTTTTTATTGCGAGAACCCTAAAATCGCATTTAAACGCAGCATTTTTAGGCTAGAGTAATGAAAAATTTATTTTCTCGAGAATTACTTTGCGCTAGTGAAATTTTACTGTCTCCTGGATAGAAACGAAAGGAGAACTTTCACAGCATGATGAAATATGAGATCTTTGGGTGTGGCAGGGGCTTCCAGGTTTTCAACAAGAATGGCTCGAAAACCATCCAAGATTAGAACCAACTGCTTTTTTTTATGCAACCAAGCGTGGGTTCAACATTATCCAATTTTTAAATGAATGCAAATGCTTTTCGGAACATTTGAGTGAGTCAGCGGCGCTCTACATGAGAATTCAATCATTTGAGCCTTTATGCATCAAAAGTTACGTACGTTCGTAACGAACAAATTTTGAAATTTTTAAAATTTGGATTTTTGGGCCTGGGGACTTATCAAGAGGGTGAATTTCATAGATACTCGTGAGACTTTCCAAAAGTGAAAACTACCCCGAAGGTGGGGGTTGATATACTTCGACTATCCAGGCTTAGTGTGGTATAAGATAGGGCACCTGCACAATGATCTAGCATGTATAAGAAATTGGATAATATCGGATGCTGATAATTATTCTGATTATAGACGAGACTCTGTACTGATTTGCAACCCCCGAATCTAATGCGAACTACCCCTAAGCAGGGGATGAAATCTGGAAAAGAATCGTTTTCCCGGTAGATTAGCTCTGATACCATATTTCGATTCGAAATTCTGTTTCTAATGATGGGACGAGACTCTGAATCAATTTCCAGCCCCCAACTCGAATGCGAACTACCCCTAAGCAGGGGATGAAAATTGGAAAAAATTCGTTCTCCCGGTAGATTAGCTCTGATGCCAAATTTCGTTTTGGCATTCCGTTTCTAATGATAAGACGAGACCCTGTGTCAACTTTCAGCCCCCAACTCGAATGCGAACTATCCTTAAGCAGGGGATGAAAATTGGAAAAAATTCGTTTTCCCGGTAGATTAGCTCTGATGCCAAATTTCGATCTGAATTTCTGTTTCTAATGATAAGACGAGACTCTGTATCAATTTTCAGCCCCCAACTCGATGCGAACTACCCCTAAGCAGGGGATGAAAATTGGAAAAAAATCGTTTTCTCGGTAGATTAGCTTCAGCCTCTCTATGTCTCAAAACTCACGATATATTTTTCAAAATTAGGAAAAATGCCACCTTGAATCATAGGTATTGGACCATAGGAACCACGCAGTCATGTACGATGATCGGTTTCCAAATTTTTCAAAATATATCCCAAGTTTTGAGACGCAGCAAAGCTCAAATGATTTAGGATCTTATAGAGAGCCACGCTGACTTACTCATATGATCTAGAAAGTATTTTCAATCATTTGAAAAGCGGATATTGTTTAATCCGCGCCTCGTTGATAAAACAGAGCCATTTGCATTCACGCTAGAGGTTTTTCCGTTTTAAATCGAAATTTTCTTGCACAGTATGTTCACAGTTACGCTGGCGCCTCGGAGCACGATTCTCAGCGAGTATTTTCACCTCCTATATGAAATCTCGGGGGTTTCAGGAACCCCAGTTGCATTAAAAAGACCACATTCCGCGAAAATGAATAGTGCAGTGACCGATACTGGATTTCTGACACATTTCCACGACTTGAAACCAGGGTTTCACACGAAACTGATTTTTGAATTTCGGTTCATTTCGGATCGGGGGTTCAAACTTCCGTGATAATTTTGGTGATGTAATCGATAATTTCGTTGCTGTGCATCCAAGATTGATGGAGATCAATTCCAAAATTATCACAGAAGTTTGACCCCCCGATCCAAAATGAACCGAAATTCAAAAATCAGTTTTGAGTCAAACTCTGCTTGAAACTACCAGGTTAAACTTCAAGGAATAAAAAAAACTAGACAATGTCTTGGAATGCCTATGCATGCGCCGATCAAAATGCAGTATTCATATGAGATTACTAATTTAAAAGAAGAAGCAAAATATGCAACGGCACTGTGCTGGCGTTTTTTTTTTTTTTTTTTTTTTTTATCAACTCGAAGACTCTATAGTTCACTGGAAGATCCCAACTTTCAGCAAACGGTATGAATTCCATCTTAATTTCTCGCCAAACGACTGAAATTTCACTAGCCCAGTGTTGTTCTTCACAAAAATTGAGTTTTGGTCCACCAAGATGTATGAGTACGGGACAATTGGGCAATGCTACGTCAATTTCCTGTTATATCTATGGACAGAAAATGCATTCGACAGATATATTTTGAATTTTACGTACTGTAACTGACTCAAAATCGTAAAAAACTTTTGATAAGATTGATAACTCGAACCCCTGATCATCTCCTTGTAGAGTAGAGTAGCAAGATCGACGGTACTGTCGTGATACGGAAAAACCACGTATCTAGAACGAATTTCCTACGGAGATACGTAGGTTCTTCCGTTAAACGGCAGGGTAGAAGGAAGCACTCTCGAGTATTTAAAAAAAATTGAAAATGGAGCGCTATCTTGACATCACTTACGGAAGGAAATTTGCGCAAAATATTGCTGTTACGGCAAACACTCCTCGTGCATTGGTAGTCTTGCGCACTTGCAACGGTAAAATCCGAAATCGGGGTCTTCAGCACATTGAGTTTAGGAGGAACTTGTGAAGATAATGGTAAGAGTTCAGCACCCTAACAGGTTCTCGAATATATGCTACACAGCTGCCTGGCTTGGTCATGGTATAGCGGATGGGGTTCGCGATTGTGATAATTGTTTGGACTTGAAACCAACCGTAAACTATAACCGGATGTATAATAACTTTACGACTCTACATAATACATGTGGAGTAGATAATTGAAAAACCAACCGATGTCATGCCTTGGATTACCTTTTACAGGAGCTGCCTTATAGACTCCAATCTCGATATCAAGGCCTTGATTGGAAAGTTGAAGATACACCTACCCTCTGGCCACTGAACACACACTAGAACAGAAAAATATGGTTTCTATTGAAGTATCTGCAAAACTTACTTTCACAGATAAACACTATTTTCTTCAGAGATAAAATATGAGTCTTCAAAGTTATGGAAGCAATCTAGTGTACAAAATTCAAAATGCTGATGCCTATAAGAAAGGATTACGTTATACACTTCGTGATAAACTCTCATTACATTTTGAATTAGAACAAATTTCAAATCAAGCTTCGGCTTCATTTTGCTTATCACTATCAAGTTATCAGAGATGCTTCGCAGCGATATCAATAGATACTCATCGGCAGGGTTTGATTGAATTTCACTCGCGACAGTTTTGTCAAGAAAATCTTGGCTTTAAATGAACTCAACAAAAGTTACTGTTAGAATGTATCAATGCTTACCATTTGGGACAGTTGGTGGCTTTTTCGTCTGTACTCGAGCGGTAGCATTGTTAACCTACGGGCAGGAAAGAATACCATGCACTGGTGAGACAAGTGCTAATGATCGTGGATTGCATAGTTTGTATGGTTATTTGAATCTATTGACATCTCTAAACTTGAGAACATTGGATGGAGTTCATTTATGCATCCTAAGGGTCATTTTGTCTAGGTTCGATGAGCACACGATTGGATGGAAATCCTGTGTCATGTGTTTACAAATGTGAGCAATCCCAACGAAGCATATCCATTAGGGTGGGCCGAAAAACAACTTTTCTTCGATATCGATACGCTTGGGGTCGGAAAAGTTGGGTTTCAACTAGTACATGTGGAAATTTCTTCGCTGGGCGCTGGGAAACCACATCTTCAGTGGCAGCAAGAGCCGTGAAGGTTTTTTCCAAATCAACACAGGTTTAAATGGGAAAGTACCTTTTTTGCTCATTTTTTCTTCACTATTTAGCACGTATTCCTAACGCATCTTGACATTTTTCGACGTAACTTAGCTCATTTTGAAGCTTGTTCCAAAACCTACAAAATGAGCTGAAGTACGTCCAATTTCGACTAATCCAAGCCAATCTATCTCAACTTTCCTAAGAAGAAAATCCCAAAAATAGGGCGATTCTCCCTTCAAACTTTGCTTGTATTGCTGGTGCATCTGAACATTTTTCAACGTACTTTAGCTCATTTTAAAGCTTGTTCCAAAACCTACAGAATGAGCTAAATTATGTCCGATTTCGACTAACCCGAGCCAATCTATCTCAACTTTTCCATTTCGAGTTTTGAAAGGAGTGAGGCGGGAGGGGGAAGTCGCTTATTTTCGGATTTTTCAAAACTAATCACTATATAGAAAAATTGAGATAGATTAGCTCGGGTTAGTCGAAATTGGACGTACCTCAGCTCATTTTGTAGGTTTCGGAACAAGCTTCAAAATGAGCTAAAGTACGTTCAAAAATGTTCAGATGCACCGGAAATACAAGCAAAGTTTGAAAGGAGAATCGCCCTATTTTTGGGATTTTTAATAATGACCACTTCTTGGGAAAGTTGAGATAGATTGGCTTGGATTAGTCGAAATTGGACGTACTCTAGCTCATTTTGTAGGTTTTGGAACAAGCTTCAAAATGAGCTAAGTTACGTCGAAAAATGTCAAGATGCGTCAGAAATACGTGCTAAATAGTGAAGAAAAAATGAGCAAAAAGGTACTTTCCCATTTGAACCTGTGTTAATTTGGAAAAAACCTTCACGGCTCTTGCTGCAACTGAAAATGTGGTTTCCCAGCGCCCAGCGAAGAAATTTTCACATGTACTAGTTGAAACCCAACTTTTCCGACCCCAAGCGTATCGATATCGAAGAAAAGTTGTTTTTCGGCCCACCCTACTATCCATGTCTTACCCCAGAAATTTCATAAATTATGACGAAGGATGAACTTCATCACACGAGACTGAACCTACTGGGATGAGACCCACCACCCACCTCTCAAAATATTCCACCATTTTCAGGCTATCCCGAAGCTCAAAAAAATTTCTGACGCCCCTCAAACTTATTATCATCTGCGGGGAAGCTAAGAACACACTTAAAGAAAGCCTGGGGAAAATGATATCCGACCTCATTTGTATGGTACCGGCTTGAAATAGTGATTTGATGAAACCCACGAATTACTTCAAGAACCGACAAACACACACACACTTATTTGATAACTCATTTTTTCCACCTCCCCATCACACGTAAGCCATGCGTAAATTCAATCGACCGTGCTCGATTTATTTGATGAGATAACCCATAAGTGGATTGCGAAGACTTAATACGAAAGGACTGAACCTTGTCAGCTTCTTGACTAGAAGGCTAAGAGGAACTAGCCTCCAAAAAGCTACTGCAACAGTAGAACGGGATTCTTGAAAACAATCCGGCGCGACTCGCCAAGTGCCGAACAGCTGATTCTACCGAACGACTGCGACACATATATACTACTTTTTAGAATCAGGGCGGCTTAACGCTAAATTGAGCCGGTAGGAAGAATGACTTCTTGGTCAAACTATACCAAAAGTGCAATTTTTGGAGTCAAGGGGATTTTCAAGATTCTTCTACCGTTTCTCCCCCACTCAAAGCTAGGCATCGAAATTCGAACTATGAGGAGCTTTTGGATGACGAAAAAATGATATTCACTCCATGACTAGTAGCGTCCACAATCGCATTTGACAACTAAAAGGCTCATGGAGACTTTTATGATATTGTAGGCCATTTATTTTATTAGGAAGAATTCCTGTGCTGAAGGTTGAGAGAGATCAAAGACTTGCCATTTCAAACTTCCACGTTTAAATGAATTGTGTATTCGTACAAGTGACTTGGTGCATTCCGCAAGGATTCGCGGTGGACATTCATCAATTACCGAATCTTGATCACCTCGCAGGCAACGGTCTCTTGGCATACGAAAACTTTCTGCAGCTACTAGTAGAATAATTTCTGTCTTCGAGATTTGAAGCCTTTTTGAGACATTTCATTTCAATATACTTTAAATCTTCCAATACTGGCGCGTTTCACCGCTTTCCAGGAACCTTAACACATTTCGGCTCCCGTGAAGATTGGCATCAGCACATTTCAAAAATCACGCGAAAACTAGTACTTCAACAGTTACGTGAAGTTGGCCCGCCACTTCGAGATGAATATATCAAAAAATCAAGCAAAAAATCCTGAATTCAATGGTGCAACTTTTTTAATTTGAACAATTTGACCATTTGAGCAATGAATATTCAGTGCTAAAATATTACCCCCACCAAAACATATTAGATTCTCATAACCCATATACAGTAGGAAAACCTCCGCTGGCTTAAATTGAAGCTCTTAATTTGACCATATCGATTCAAGCATCAGAACTCATCACTATTACCGCAAAATTGTTTAAACAGACAAAGAGAAGTCCCCATGTACAAGGCATAGGCAGGCGCGAACATGGGAAGTGTGCCCACTCCCCACTTTGCTATGCTCCTCCCGCCACAGTCGGCGTCGCCTAAACCTTATACATGCGGACTTCTCACTGTCTGTTTAAACAATTTTCTGTGAATAATGGTAAGTTTAGATGCTCACATCGACATGGTCAAAATAAGAGCTTCAACTTAAGCCAGCGTGGATTTCTCTACTGCATTTATTCGTGGGGTAATGAGCTTTTATTGTATTTTGGTGGGGGTAATATCTTAGCACTTTGAAAATTCATTGCTGAAATGGTCAAATTGTTCGAATTAAAAGTAATGAGCCATTGAATTCAGGATTTTTCGCTTTATTTTTTAGTATATTCATCTCAAAGCAGGCGCAGATACAGGGGGAGGGGGGGGGGGCGATCGCCCCCAACCCCTTTTTATGCTCAAATTGCCCCCGCCCCAAACGCATCAAACCGGACAGAAAATTCATGTGTCCTAAGACGTAAATTGAATTTTTTTTTGTTATAAATCCTAATAATCGTAAACAGTTAACAATATTTATCGTTGATCAATTCATCCGCAGATGTATTTCAATGAAACACTGCTTAAGCTCAATTATTTGAATTTCTATCGAGTGCGGGTGTGGGCACATATATATGTGTGTGTGTGTGTGTGTGTGTGTGTGTGTGTGTGTGTGTGTAATCCGCCCTCCCCCCACCCGAATCCTCAAAGGAGGCGGGCCAACTTCACGTCACTAACTCAACGCTACACGCACACACCTTGACTTTCGCCGCACGGGTCACACGGAGATTCTACGAGACTCTGCAGCTCAGAAGAGTTAAAATGTGCTTATTATCGTCGAAAAGTTGGAATAAAGACTACTCCGAATTTTTAAATTGAATATCTCTCATAAAAGTGCCAGTCTTCGTCTCAAATAAAATAGCATTTGAAAAGTGTTAGGCTCCGAGAAATTTATTTTTAGTAAGTCTGCAACGTTGAACCATTTACTTGTTCAGGCCATTCGCCCCGTTCGCCTCGTGCGCTTTGCGTTCAAATCCACGATCACTTGCGTTCTGCGTTCACGAGCTGCGACTGTCGCGAGTTACGCGACCTATTGACACGGTCCGGTTGTCCCAACATTCCTACCGCATTAGCTGCACCCGGCTATCTTGATGGAGTTGAAGATAAAACATTCACTAACTGATTACTCAACTGAAAAAAGACGGTTGGATCGAATAAACGCTGATTTACGAATGACTCTTACAATTGATTCAGAATCAGTTTCGAAAACTCGGTCATTGCAACAATTTCTGCCAATCTGAGGAACAAAATTCCCGTAGATATAGTTGTAGATGGCAGCAAACATTTTACAGGATACGACTCAGATTCGGATACGAAGAACTTGATTTCTAAATCTAAACTAATATTATTGATGGATATTTCATTCGTTTTCCTGAGGTGAGTCATCACTTGCCACAGTCAATCATCATCCATACTTTTTAGTGATAATCGACAATAGCAAAGACTATAGGAATGTTGGATTCAACGGACTGACAAGGAGCACCCAGGTGTTGTGGGCCACGGATTTGGCTGAAACTCAGGAAACAGTCTTTTTTCACCACCAAAAGGTGAAACCCAGAACCGCACTTACAAATGCCCAACCGTTTTCGAGCTATAGCCCACGACACTAGCACTAGCAGCACTCCATATGGGCCCATGTTTAAAAAAGATATATATAGATATACTCATAATGCTAATGTTATGAGCTACAGCTCGGAAACGGTTGGGCATTTGCAAGTGCGGTTCTGGGTTTCATCTTTTGATGGTAAAAGGAGACTATCCCCAGAGTTTCAACCAAATCCGTGTTCCACAACCCCTGGGTGTTCCTCGTGAGTCAAAAGTCCGCACTACTCGCGACGCAAGGTGGACGCAGCACGCAAGGGATCGTAAGTAAGGGATCGTACTCCCGGTTCGCACATTTCGCCCGCGCGACTTGCATGTTTCGATCGAGTGGTTCGTTCGCTCCGACGTACACGCTTCCGTGTTTTCGTATAGGTTAGTTTTTCGCTCGACTCGTTACTCGCCGCCTATAAAAAAACAGTGAATATGTATCAGTGGTTCCGCCGAGAGTGGGATTTTCCGTGTTCCAAGTTCTTCCAAGTTAAATTAACTAATTAATCCAAGCTTTAGAAACTGTTTCTAAAGCTTGGAATGTGCACTGTAGCACTTTTCTGGGATGTATTCAATTGGTGCGCAACTATGTTGAGGCGATGCCGTCACCCTGCACCGCGACCATGGACCTTGAGAATATATTAGATGAAAAATTTGATGACCCGAAGTGACGTGAGATGAGTTGTCAAATACTTTTTTATTGTCGTATACCTCAAGTCACCGTTCCCCGAGTAGAAAATCTTCACGGAGCGCCGGACCGAAACATACGCCCCGTATCCGGGAGGTAGCCGGGGAGTCTCTGGAAACTAGACGGGTAGGAAACGGGGGCAAACGGCTTGCGTGTACGCGCCATACACGGATCTTTACGGAATTGTACGCTTGTACGTTTCCGTAAACTTCCATATACTCGCCTTGACCTGATATTTCATGATGACCACACGACCGTATAGTCCCGTAAACTTCCGTACACTTTACGTATGTTTGAAGATGATGTTTATGACGTGCCCTAACCTTGTTTTTGGAGGAGAGATCGAAGAACTATCGCTGATATCGTTCTATATGATTCCTCACATTATCAATACGAGTAATTAAGTGATATGGTCCAAGGGAATACGATATTTTGTGGCAAAGCGGTCGCCATGCACGCTAAACAATTTCGTTTCCATTAGTTAACATACCTAAACAGGCGTGGTAGAATAATTGTTGCCTGACGTTGAGATTAATTCGAGAAAAATTTACAGTGGAATAACATTGAGAATGTGCTTACATTATAGATTAGGAAACACCAAACTAGTAATACCTCTTTTCGCGTAGCTTGGCAAGGGAAGGTTTCTACCACGTGTTTTTTTTTTTCGCTTCAAATGAAGTCGACCCACGGTTCTATTTTTTTTCAAGTAATATAATGCATTAGCCACCAGAGATGGCTACCCTTCAGTTATTCTTGACTTATTGTTGATAATAAAGCTGGAGGCTCGATCGCTTGCGTAATAGTGTTTTGCTTTCATGATCTGCATATGCGAGTTTCATGCTAATGGAACATCCACGCAGTTACCGGAAAGTTTCCGTATACCCCCCGGAGTCTACTTTCCGGAAAATTCACACTTCGCGTTTGTTTCCCTTTATGCGCCTTTACGGTCCCGGATACGTGGCGGACACGCAGTCTCCGGAGCCGGATACGGGACGTATACGCTCCGTAAACTAATTTCTACTCGGGTCAGCCCAAACCACAAAAGAATCGGGGAAAATGGGAATAACTCGGCCGCGGGAACCCCGGCTGCAATCTACTGCTCGGTCCAACCGTTCACCGGGCATGAAAGTGTCCCATGAACTATCCTCAGTAAATGAACTAATCATCTGTTAGCCGTGCAGGAATGTTTTTAATGGTTGATAAGACGTTATTTTTCCTATATTTGATTGATTTGAGCTTTGCTTCAGTGAGATTTTTTAAATATAACAGTGTTTCATATCACGTACGGCGGTGGCTCAGATGTCCGTAGCTATGGAACAGTCAGAGCGGTATTTCATTTCCCAGGTGCATTTGTACCCAGCAAATGGGACACTTTGTACGAGGGTTTTTGCGACGTTTGGGTGATATTTATAAACATAGAAGAGTTTAAACAAACTTCAAACCAATCATAAGGCCATCGTCAACCCAAATAGCTCAGTATAACAAGTTAACCTGAATATTATCTATGTCTGCCTTCAAAACCTCAAAGTCACCTAGTTCTGCATGAAAGGGTTGTGTTGTATACGCCTTTTTTTCTAAATTATGGATGCAGCTACATAACTCCAAATTGGTGTCAAGAAATGCATTTCCTGGTAAGCAAGAAATATAAGGATCAAAGTTTGTGAGAGTGCGAATATTAGATTGGCTGTTTGCCCTTCGACGAAGGATGTGTATCTGATACACCACTGCCACACATGCTTCACCCTTTTGTCCAAGACATTTCAGTGCAAATAAAGTGAATAAGTTACGTACTAAGGATCATATGATCTCTCTCATTGTGAGGCTCCATCACCCTCTGATATTTCTAAGTCAAGCAATTAAAGCGCTTGGATTCAAATAACAGCATGTAAAAGTATTACCAGTCGTCTGGGCGCCCACCGATGCTCCCGTGGCCACTTCATTTCCCCCGGAAAACCTCCACGTTTTCCTACGTATTTTGATGCGCTGAGTCGATTTTTCGAGGTCGCTTTTCCGAATTTTAATAACTTTTTTTGTTATTAACAATTTTGTGTGCGAAATTGAGGTTTTTGGCTAATATCTCGAGTTATATGCATTTCCCGGGAAAGCTTAATCGGATCGATGTTGTAGATCGAAAAATTTCCCACAAGAAAGGTCCTCACAACTTTCCTGGAAAATGAAAACCCCAGTCGGAAAGAGCGCGAAAAGCGCTCGGCGCGGTTAACATGCGTTCAAATGGAGCCGTCGACCGTGCGCTGTTTGGACGCACTGCCATTTTCACAATTTTCATTCTTTTGCGAAGCGACCTGGCTCATGTTGTAGAGGGACTGGTCTACTTTGATATGGTATGAATTAGATTTAGAAGGAATCGAATAATTTTGGACTTTCGACGAGACGGAAAAAAAATTGAGCGGAGGGGATACATGTGTGCATGTGCGACAAGCACACGCACATAGTGTATGTTTTGAATGTTCGTTTGCGGTTTAATAAATCAGAAAAGACTCGTGATTAGGGCTCATGAAGCTCAGATGGCGACTGGAATCTACCTGGTGGCAGACACTGACACTACTGCATCCAGAGCAGACTGACCTGTCTGGCAATGACCTGCCAATCAGAGATGAGTCAAAGAGCACGGGGGCACACGATGCATACATGATATATCTGCAATGTCTGCATACATACAATCTCTCATGAAACTCAATCTTTGCTTTCAAAATTCGGATTCCACCACTCACAAGTATCCACGGCCTCAAGCTACAAATTCTGCAGCATCGGCAATAATTTCTCTAGCTGTAGCTATAATTTTTATAGCTGGTGGGAACAAAAGATTTTTGTTGCGGGAAACTATAAAAATTGATGCCACTCCCAGCAGAAACTGTAGCAGATTCCATAATTTCTATACAAATGCCGTTTCGTCCCATTGCTGTAGCGGTCCGCAACAATTTCTATAGCCAAACATTTCTCAGTGTAGATTTTATAATGTGTTGTCGCAATAACCATGCATAGGTTGATTCCATATACACTGATTCCTCAAATCTCTTGCTTCTGTTGATCGTGGAATCTTAATAATTAAACTCTATTCATACAACTTTGATTCAGGCCTGATTACATGGATTTCATTGTATTTTTCTGATCGTCAGCAATCTGATAGAATCAACCAAGCCCATTTCGATTTCTACCAAGTCAAGTCCGATGTTCCCCAAGGTTTACATCTAGGACCCATATCATTCATTATCTTCATCAATGACTTACCAAATTGTATGGGAAATAGTATGATATTTATTTACGACGATGATGTGAACATTTTTTCCTAGAATCCATCCGTTGGTAGACTCGGTGGATAGAAACGGATTATCTTCAAATATCGAGAAATGTAATGTCATATCTCTCATCCAGAATCAAGACGGAAGAGACTTTGGCTAAACTATTGATCGGCTATGGATCGGAATAAGCCCTCGAGAGTTGAAAAAATCAAAGATCTGGGTGTAATATTCAGAAGTAATTTTTTTCCAGGGAACATGTTGAACATGTTTCAAATGAGTGCAATCGTCTTTTAGGATTTATAAAGAGGAGCACATCCGATTTTGAAGATTCGGATTGTATGAAATATTCATTCTCCACGCTCATTAGACCAAAAATTAGTCTTGCCTCCCCGACCCAGAGACCTTGTGTGGCTTGTCTCAATAATGAACTGGAAAAAAATCCAGCATAAGCTTGTCAGATACCTAGCATTCAAAATAACTCAACCACAACTATGACATTCAGTACTGCTTAATTGAATGTACAATTTGATTACAATGATATTCTGACAGTGCACTCTTCGCTATAGTTGAGTTGTGATATCCCCTATTTGAAAACAAACTGCTTGACGGGCTATTTTCAACCATATCAAACAAGATCAACTATTGCACTTCGTATCAATTACAAATCCAATAGAGGTTCAAGCTCCATCATCCCTAGATGTAAGTATTGCATTTTATTATTTAAATTGTCAACATTTGTTGATTGCAGTGATTTCCCTATCTATTATTCTACCTCTAATGTACACATTATGTAGTAGATGCAAACTACGGAATTGAAATTTGCTGTGGAAACGGTTTCTAGCATTTTTGACCACTTTCCACCATCTTAAATGATATGATTCACAGCGGTTTTCTATGTAAAATTGCAAAACAAACACGATGAAATAGTCTAATTCCGGGGTAATCCCCAA
Source organism: Eretmocerus hayati (assembly GCA_029851415.1). NCBI lineage: Eukaryota > Metazoa > Arthropoda > Insecta > Hymenoptera > Aphelinidae > Eretmocerus > Eretmocerus hayati. The sequence continues at coordinate 146,371,817 of CM056742.1, read as the reverse complement.
CCTCCGTGGGAGAAATCGTTATTCGATATCAAAAATTTTTTTCGGGGCCTAAATCGAAAGTTGGCGGCATGCAAATATTTTCATTCTAACTGTGAACGTTTCAATAATATGTCGAAAAATGTTCTAGATCGATTCATTCAAATGCGTCAGAATGCGATTTAGAAACTAAAGGAATATCCATTTTTAGTTCCACAAAACAGGGGTCACTTTGGCTCCTACAAATCCTTGCATCAATTATAGTTTGGGGTTAGAAAGTGGGGAAGAATACTTCCGGGGCCATAGCTGACAAGATATACTTCACCATACTTGACCGCCAAATCCCTTTGAATATTAGTGATGGTATCTCAGAGTACTACTCGAGACGTTCAGAATTTGTTTTAAAAGTTGTTTGGGTTACTCCTGATCCGAAATATAACTGCTCTTCTGACGGGTGATATCTCCCGAAAAAAGGACACTCAATTAATGAGAGAATGATGTCTTTGTTCCCTGAGCCATAGGCAAGAAATCCAGATGAATCAAGGAATTTTTTGAAATCAGTAAGATTCTCTAGCGATTCCTAAATAGTGGACCTTTTTACAAGAAGGATCCTCCTTTACAAAAACAGACGTCTTTTGGACCAGGCACAACCTAGAATGGCATTCAGAAACGGGGTTGAATCTCTTGAGTGGTCCTTTCAGATGCCATGACTCATAATTTGGCCAATCAATTGCCGTGAAATACAGGAAAACCTTCGTATTCGCGGATTCCGTATTCGCGATTTTCGTTAATCGCGGACGAGTGAATGATAGTCCATCTGAATATTTCCATAAGAAATGTGCTTCAGTATTCGCGGAATTCCGTATTATCGCGATCAATTTCCTTGGCACGTAACTTCCGCGAATACGGAGGTTCGCCTGTAAGCACATGATGAAATTCACGTGAAATTGTCAAAATATGGACTTTTCAGAACTGGTCAAGCTCAGAGCTGTGACATTTCGGCTACAAACGAAATAACTAGATTGAAAGTGGGTGGGACGAGCTCCTTGGGCGAGCTTAAAAATGAGCTAAGCAAAAGTTTATTCCCACCGCCTATCTCCGACATATCGGACTATGACGGTTACGGTGCAGAATCATTCATTAGGCGATCTCAAACTTTCGACCGGTAGTGTAGCTTTCTCAAGGGGGATATTCTCTCATCAGTCTAACCCAAGAAGGTGAAAAATGACGGACATATTCAGGAGAAAATATATACATATGTTCATTCCAGCATAAATTACTTATATAAGAATATACTTATTCCAAAGCGTTTGGTCATAACTTTTTCCCGAGAGAAATTCACACTAAAGAAATTCATAAAATTGAGAGTATCAAGTGGGATGTTATAATTGTCTGTCGCGTATATTGCACAGCATTATTAGCAGGGTATCTGGTGGTCCGTTTCTGAGGAGCTCAAGGGGTTTTCGAGGACTTCTCAAAGATGGAATTTTGATTTCAAGGACACAATGTAGAAGAACCTATTGGTCCGATTCAGTTGGGATCGAACAGCAAGTGAGCACAGTAGCTGAAAGTAGACTCAACTCCGGTCTACAATGTAAGTGTCTTAGCTTGATGACTTCGAGTAGAAAAGAACTACAGTGAAATCTCCCAATAGCGGACATCTCCGGTCGCATCGAAACTGTCCGCTATCCAGAGGTGTCTGCATATCAGAGGTTTATTTCTGTGGTTCTTACTTCTGCCAGCCGCAAAAAAATTGTCAGTTATTCAGAGGTATCCGCTAACCGGAGGTGTCCGTTAAGGAAGACTTCACTATAGTTAACGAAGTAACAGAATCAAAAAGATAATGTTGAAAAGTTTTTGTCAGAATTGAACCACCCGAAAATTTCTACTAGAAAAGTGTGATGCCAACGTTTTCGAGTGAGTCCTCGTCACCTCGGTATGAGTCAAGAGTTGGGGATTTGTAATGCCTAAAAAGAATGCGTAACTTCAAAAGCGGAGGTCAGGAGAAGAGTCATCCATCAGTAAATGAAGAGTTAGCACAAGGAACAAGTTCAGTACTTAGCTCCTACCCAAGAGTTTCAATGGGAGCAAGCCACGGCGCAAAGATGGTGCCAATTTTGAAATTGCTGTGAAACTACTGGGTGAAATGATCAAGAGTTTCGCGTACACATTTTTCCTGAACACTGCTCCCATACAATGTAGGATTCGTGATGAGATCCAGTTTCAAAAATTGGAAACATCATAACATTTTTCGTAATCCTCAAACCGCAAGATTGACTTCGACTACCGAGGAAGTTTTTCATTCTTTGACCATACGAAGACTCAAAGCGAGAAAGTGGTTTGGTAGTGTCTAAATAATGTTGATCTCCAATGGTGCAATAGGAAAAGTTCAGAGGATTTTATTGAGACTGTTTAGTGATGCGTCATTGTACTCCTCAATCGCTAAAGGTTCAAATACAAAAACTACTGGCACTCTTTCCATGGCATCATTCGATATGGATCGAATAGTACTGCAACTGAACCCCGAAAAGTAGCTTTCTGTGGGAGAAAGTGACCAAACTCTTGCTAACAGCCTAATTTTGGCCTCAAACAATAGGTAAAATATCTGGTTTGATATAGCAGAAGGTTTTTTGGTTGAATATTTAGGGGACTATATAAAATAATCAATAAAAACACGCGAAAATTGTCATACTTTTAATTTTTACACTATAACTCGGAGAATAAGGGATTTAGTGAAAAATGACCCCAGTACTGCCTTGCAGATCTTTTCAAAACCTACAAAAAAGTTTCGCATCAAGTTTGCCGTTTTTGAGTTATGAACTCAATAGCGGAACAACTTTCCTATCGGCTTGATTTTTTCAATTCTTCTAGGAAGAGACGCGTTTCTCGGACATGTTGTAGAAAACTTCATTGTAGATCATTCAAAGATCTACAAAAAAGTCCATATCAACTTCCCAAAAACCCGTAACTTTTTTGAGTTATGAATGAAAATAAATGAAAAATCAAGGTCCTATCATCTCATTTCATTTATTATGTTTCGTTGTAGAAGTATTTTACGGTTTGAGTTGAATTCAGCGCTACTAAACTCGCTGCTAATTTGACAGTTGTCAATTAAGGGCTAAACGACCGACTGCATCTTGAAGGGGATGAAGAACCCTTTAAAATGGTACAGGTCGCATCTCGCTAAGAATGAAGCCCTTCGAGAATGGCTTAAAAGGAAGAGAAAAAGTGTGTCGAAACGCTATTCTCGCAGCAGAACTGCCAGCATGCGGCGCTCAGAATCTGCACTTTCTTCTTTTTCTCACTGCACACTGGAAAAGCTTTGTACTCAGCAAGATACGACTTGTAGCATTTTGAAGGAAATTTCATCCTCTCTTAGATTCACTTGATCGCTTAACCCCGAATTGACGTCTGTCAAATTGGCAGCGAGTTCAGTAGTGCTGCGTCGGCTGCCCCATATAAGCCCATGTTGAACGCGCAGAACATTCTTCGCGCATTTTCCGCCCCAGTCTTAGGTTTTCCGGAAAATTTAGTAGGAACTTTTCTGGAGGAAAATTTGCATTGTACAACTATGGTCTCGACAAATTTCCCATAATAATACATATTTTTTTAGTTTTTTTGCAAAAAAACCAGAATTTTGCACTAGAAATCGTTAATAAGAAAAGAATGTCGGAGTTTTCGAGCTGGCGACCTCGTGCATTCGATTCAGCGTCTAAAAATGCACAAGAATACACCTTCAAACCTTCTGGAACACACGTTTTTTACTCAGACACCTCGCCCCTTCCTAGCGCCCGGACTAATGATGAATTGAGATTCGTTAACATTCGTTCAATTTTCCACGAAAATTGCAATGAATGATGGATTCTTAGATTAATGAGGATAATGATCCTCTCTCTATAACGAAATATTGGTGATGATGGGTATGCCCTGCATTCAACTCAAACTATAAAATACTTCTACAACTAAATATACCGTCAACCGGGGTAACTTTGGAACAAAAATTGCATTTTTTTCCTTAAACCTCGCGAAACTTGAACGTCTTACATCAGAAGTGCATTGTCTCTGTGGTCAATCGAAAGCTTACAGTTTCAGCTTTCGATTGCGGTATCTATAGGGTCCATTTGGACATATCTGGTTGGAGCTATGAGCGCTGAAAGTCGTGTTCCAAAGTTAGACACGGACTGGGGTAACTTTGGAACAGAAATTGTTATCATTATTTATTCGTCAATTGATTCATAAACTAGGTCACGCCACCGATTTTCATCATCAGTAATCGAAAGCTGAGTGTCTTAGATTTCCATTGACCTATTATAAAAGTCCATTTGTTGAATTGAACGTCAATAATTGAGCATAGACGCCTTCAGGATACCTCACTATCTGTACCACGGCTAACTCTCGAGGAGGAAAATTCCTTCACAGTCGGTTTCTGACAAAACCTGCCATAACTTGTCTTCCATGGGTCGAAATGAGACATTCTTTGGCTCATTTTGAAACTCTCACCAACGGCTACTCAAGTATGTAGAATTCAAGGATGGTATGAATCTTGGGAAATGATTGAGAGTACATGAACAAGTGTTCCAAAATTACCCCAGTGTTCCATGGAATGGAAGTTGTACCGCGTCAGTTTAAAATTGCCCGCTTTTTGATCTCGATTTGAACCAACGTATAACATTTGCACCGAGCCGTTCGCATAGAGATATAATACTATATTACCATACCATAGAGGTATTATATCTCTATGGCCGTTCGCCGGCCGCCGCCGCTGCGGGAACCAACGAACGGCGGCCAAAGGTCGTAAAAATCTTACCGGCAAAAAATGTCCAGGGTCGCGCACCCACGGCGCGCGCAGCGCCTTCCTCTCTCTCAGTCTTCGCAAATCTCTCATCGTGAAAGAAAGGAGTCAATCATCGGGCTACTCATTTTACGCGCCTCGTGGTCGAGAAAAATTTGTGCTCCGAAATCGCGCGCTCACGCCTCGCGCGACATTTTTCGGGTTGTGCCGATTTTTAGTGTACAAACTAGTGACTTACGTGAACGCAGATTATTTCAACAATAATCTCAGAGTGCAATCGCGACGTGTGTGCACTCAAATTACGAACAATACTGGATTTTCGCAGCACGTGCAGAATCTTACGGACCAGTGCCACGCACAATTGGTCAACGGCTCGCCGCCACTTTTTCGTTGCTACAGTCATCAACGGGTGATTTGTACGCATCGAAAACGCGATCACTAACGGGTGATCCGGAAGTTGCACACGGAAGTGTTGCAGCTCACCGGGCAGGTGCATCAACTGCACCTACGCTCATACACACCCACACACACACACTTACAAGCTCACACCTCTATCTTACGAACTTTTGGTATGTGAAATCTCATTTCCTTTTTTTTGATCTTTTTGGCAATAAATTCAACTCTTTCACTGTTTTGGGGGTTTTTTTGGACAGGCCTTCTGCCTGGTCTTTTTTGCCTCGGGTTTTCACCCAAAATTAATTGTGTTTTTATTTCATATACCCTTTCTCATTAATTAATAAGAAATTACGAACGTGAAGTACGGAATTCGGACAAAAGTTCGGGTTTCGACGATACACCCGGTTCCTGAAAAAAAAATACATACTCGTCAGTTTTCACTCTACAAAATCGAAACTTCGTGGAAATACTCCAATGTAACAATGGATTCAACCAGATATGTGTACAGACAAGTGAAATCTCGCTCAGCTATCTCGAATTCGACCTACTGAAGTCGGTATACCACACCACTTTTTCCGAGAAACTGTTTGTTGGGTTGAAAACGCACTTCTGAAGAAGTCAGCTTATAAACGGATCAATAGTTGATGAGGGCCTTCGCGCGAATGCAAAACATTGTTTATGCTTGTCCCAAGTGGAGGGAACCGGTATTAAGGCCTCAGGATCATCTGCCTAGCCAACTGTGTGTGATAAACACTCTTTCATAGGTTGTTCCAAAGTTACCCCCCGTGTTCCAAAGTTACCCCAGTTGACGGTAATGAATGAAATGAGACGATGGAACATTTTTCACCTATTTTCATTCATAACTCAAAAAAGTTACGGTTTTTTGAAGAGTTAAGGCGATGCGGTCACCGTGCAACCCGGAAATTATATCTTATTTGGATGTAAATCAAAAAATTTTCTCGAAACGAAGTTGGGGACGATTTGTCCATTACGTATTATCATCTGAATTGTGGTGGACAACTCATTATTTGTCACCAATCACAAGGCTATCACTAATAAACGAGAATAACTTGCCCGCGGGTACTTTCTAACCTACAAATTAGCACATTTTCGTTCACCAAACTCTCAAAATCTAGTCTGATTTGGGCCAAACGAAGAGTTATCCAGGCCAAGTTAGATGATAATAAAGCCTGGATAACTCGTCGTTTAGGCCATAATGGAAAAGATTTTGAGAGTTCTGTGAACAAAGTTCATCGTGCACGGTGACCGCATCGCCTTAATATGGACCTTTTTTATGAATCTTTGAATGATCTACAATGAAGGTTTTCTACCACATGTCCGAGAAACGCGTCTGTTCCTAGATAAATTGAAAAAATCAAAACGATGGGAAAGTTGTTCAGCTATTTGGGTTCATAACTCAAAAACGGCATACTTAACGGGAAATTTGATGGGAAACTTTTCTGTAGGTTTTAAAAAGATCTGCAAAAAAGTACTGATTTCTTTTTCGCTAAAACCCTTACTCTCCGATATATAGTGTAAAAATTGAAAAAGAAAAAACTTTTTCGCGTGTTTTTTTTCAATTATTCATATGTTTCCTCAAATATTCAACCAAAAAAACTTCTGCTATAACAAACTATATGTACCACCTACCATCTGAGGCCAAAACTAGGCTGTTAGCAAGAGTTTGGCCACTCAGTGTTCGAGTTCAGAGGCTTACTAGGAGAGGTCATCACATCCGGGTCACGGATTTGACTGAAACTCTGGAAATAGTCTTCTTTTAGTGACAATAGATGAAACCCAAAATTATAGACCCTAACGCTCAAGCGTTTCCGAGCTACAGCAAAGGACATTAGTATTGTCCATATGGGACCCTATTAAAAATTATACATATAGGTATAGCTGCAATGCTAATGTCCTTGGCTGTAGCTCGAGAACGCTTGAGCGTTAGGGTCTATAATTTTGGATTTCATCTATTGTCACTAAAAGGAGACTATTTCCAGAGTTTCAGCCAAATCCGTGATCCGGATGTGATGACCTCTCCTGGTTAGTTGCAGCACTATCTCTGGTATTCATAGTCGTTTCTAAACCGAGGGTTAGCGTTTGATCCGCGGTTTAAGCGCTATAGTCGGTGCGGCCAATAAATGAACTTAAAGTCTCTGCATCATACCAGCGCATCAGAACACCAAAGACTCAGGCTCATAATCTGACCACGATGACTACAGCGCCTAGACCGCGGATCAAACTCTAACCCTCGGTTTAGAAACGACTATGAATACCAGAGTATTATAAAAGATTAACATGATTTAGACCCTACCAAACAACTTTTTTGCTTTGAGTTTTAGTTTGGTTGAAAAATGAAAAACTTTGATGCATGTCGAAAATCATGATATTACGAAGAAACCCACGAGATTCACGAACAATGTTATGATTTTCATAATTATTCGGAAATGTTTCTCATCATGAATGTTCCACTGTAAAGGAGAAATGCTCTTCAAGTATGTGTATACAAATTTTTAACCAATGCTTTTTCATCCATATTCATTCGCAATTCAAACAACAGTCTTTCTCATTTTGCGTCAATGAAACGAGTCAGAAATAAATCTCGGATACTTGATGTTTTTAATAAAACGAGTGCATACCATGATTACCAACACTCACGAGACTTGGATTGACTATTTGAGACGAGGGCTCATAGTGTGATGTGTACTAACCTTGGTTGCAAATAACTGTGAGGACGATTCACAGCTATCGACGATGGAAAAATGAGTTCTCAATCATGATTCATTTTGTCCGATTTCGTGTGCTAGTTGAAATCGTTCCTAGGATCTGATGGATGGAGGTATTATCAATTCCCGAGGAATTAGGATGAGGGTGATTCCGCCGAAACTGTCAACTTTGGGGTTCAAATGTGTCATTTTGGTACGATTCCTACCCTTTTGACCATTAGATATCCATTTATTCCCAGGTACCTTGAAGTCAAAATACTGAATATACCAGGTGGCGTATCGATATGACGAATGATCGTGGACCCAACAGGACCCCAATCATCTATGCCAACGACGCTGGATCAATATTACGTTTTCTGAAGAGTCCCAGAATGTGACAAATCGACCTTTGAACTCATTTCATAAGCTCGTATGGTTCCGAGTCGACTTGGACGAATATACATCCTTTATGTCAGAATAAAGGATGATAGTGAACTACATTAGGAAACTACCAAATCGAGTGATTTGAATGATTGCTGCGCTCTGATTGGTATGTCACGGATGTGACATTTTTTGTAACTTCCGACAAAATCAGCAGATCTTGGATCCACTCGCCGAATCCATCCAAATAAACGGTCGCGCTGTACCAAGAATTTCCACCCTAATCCAAATGGAATGAGATGACACCCAGGAAAAAGTCTCTCGCTCTCATAGAAAAACTCGAGAGGGTGTTTCTAGTGTGTCACGGAATGTGACATGCTTTTCAAGTCCGTGCCAGTTACACAAGATAAAACTCGAGTAGGAACTTGCATTTGTACATGAAATTACTTGTCCAGATGTGAGCTTCCGTATGTATTAGTGTCGAGGGAATGCAAACTCTTCTGTTGCATGATGAAATGATGAGCTTAGAGCAGTGGTTTTGAATAAAGGACAAGCAAAAATCTCGTTTTTGGCTATACTAGAGTATGGAAAAAAGTACATATCGTCATTCAAATTCATTTTGGTTCCGAATGATGGTAGCTATTGATATGCAATTTCTAGATTTGACCTATCTCTCGTCACTAGAGAATGACAGCTACCGCAAAACATCGAACTCAACAATTTTTGCGGATTTGTTCCCTCTTGCAATTTGTTCAAATATTTGGGATGGCCTGGTATATAAATTGATCAGATACCACCGCCCTCGACTTGGTTTTTGGTAATAAATGCCCCGACCCTCTCCCTTCTCCTCCAAATCGGTCACGTAGTGTGTGTAGTGTATGCTCCCTCATTGCATTATTCACGTCACTACACTCAAGGTTTGAGATATTCCACCTTTTCTCACCGATCCCTCTGCAGTTCCGTTACATTTATACTCCTTCAGGCTCGAATCTATAGACGAAAACCGGAGTCCGGATAAACTGATCCGAGGCACCCCAATCGCCAGTCCGAGTAGTTGCGCAAACCCGCCACGCCGATTGTGATGCCTCGAATTATCTTATCCGGACTTTGGATTACAGCTACAAATTCAAGCCTCAACGGGATGAGAGTAATTTCGCGTAAAAGCGGACGACGAATTGCAAACATGTACCAAACTCTTTTTTTGCCATTCTTAATCGATTCTATGTTCCAAAACCTGAACTTTTCACTCCCTCTGGGATCGGAAAAATTTTTCTTGTTCCCCCGAGGAATATTCTTTTGATAATGTTTTTATGAAAAAATATCAATCTTTATTCAGTAAAATTGGTGTAGTTTCTAATTGACGCTCAATACGACTCCGTGAATGGTGGCATTCGAAAGGTCTTCAAAATCTATCGAAATATGCCTCGAGAAATTTTTTTTGGAATTACGGACAGTACCGCAGTTTGTGCCAGGTGAATGAGCAAAAAGGAGGAAATCAGAAAAAATTGTGATTTTGGGTTCTACTCGGGTTTTCCTACCTTTTATTTATATTCTTAACCTCATCGATTGAAAAATAACTTTTTCTGTGCATGCGCAGGAACTAAGGCTGCTGAAACCCATTTTATTGAAAAACCTAGGAAGTTTCCTTCAAAATGACTACTTGGCGGAGTCAATTCAATGCACTGGGCCTAAAGTTACTAAGTCTAAAAAATGATAACAATCTACTCGAGTCACGATACTAATGGGAAATTGGTGCAAAATCCGCATTTAATACCCCTCTCGAGCATGCTTCATCATTAATAGGATGTAACTTTGGGTCAAGTGTACGAAACTGACTTTGCCAAGTACTCATTTTGGAGGGATAACTCCCTTGGCTTCTTAATGAGATTGGTTTCACATTTTTCAAGGGAAGAGGCTGAGATTATTGATAAAATGTAAAAAAAAAAAAATAGCGTAGAACCCAAAAACACAGATCGGACACTTTTTTTGTACACCAGAACGGTTAAACTCCACACTCGAGCATCAAAACACTAACTTTCCTACCTTCTATCCCCAATTATCGCACTTTTCTAGGCTTTGTAAAGTGACGGTAGACTCCAAAATTAGCATATTGGTGCCCTACATAAAATCGTAGAACAGCATTCTGTGGGAGTTCCTTTGAACATAGTGACCTTGCGAAGGGCTCTAAATTGAACTTGACGCGTCATTAATGAGACCGGATTTACAGCGTCAATCGAAGAATTTCAATCGATAGAGAGATCGGTGTTGAACTTGCTGTGGTTCTCGTTTTCAATCATTTCTTTAGGGATGGAATCTTCTTAAGGGGCCGAATAATTGCATCAAAGACTTAGACAAGTTCAATAATTCATACGAGTCTGTCCACAGAACTTTCAATATTTGGGCTGCTCGAGGACATTTTTTTTGCGGCACGCGTCTGGAACCAATTTTGCTGGTTACCAGGACCTCCAAAATAGGTAAAGAGTACGTGCTCACTGATTTGGGAGGATGTTATTTCTCGTGTCGATAAAGACCACATTTAGCCATCTAAGGGACACTGACAATGAGTGGACTCTATTGGATCTAGATCTACGTTCCTAAAATATGCACAAGTCAGTTTAAACACAGTTACGCATTGTATCTCTCTTTTTTGTGACTTTCTGACCATGTATGACGAGCGCGAGTGTCCGAGTTCCTCCAACCAGCGGTTCGGCACCCCCATCGGTAATTTTAGAGAATACACCATGAACTCCTAAAACCGAGTCTATACTGGCACTTACAGAGAAAAACTGGATTCTCTGGTGTAATTCAGCTGTTTTCAAGACCCATATGAATGATTGCGACGTCATAGAAGAGCTCCCATGAGCTCGATCACACATGAGTTTCATCGATATAAGCTTGGTAATGCTTCTCACTCACATAACATTTCATGCCTGGGCATGGAAACTGTGGGACGTTGTTCATAAAAATGTGACGAAAAATGGGCAAAACATTTCAGGAGCGTACCGCACTTCCTCTTTGCGTACCATGAGAATTTGACCTTTTTGAGTCGTGTGGGCGCATGAACTTACCCATCTTGCCGAGGCTATCATTTCAACGCAGTTGGTTGCACGCGCCTGAGCCAAACGGAATATCATTGGTATTGTTTTGGGCTATCAAAATACGTTTCGATTATTTGATTATCGGAAATTATATTTTTTTTTATGAGCTTAGTGCGAGAAATTTGAATTTCTGGTGGAAACTCGGTAACACAAACTAGAGGCTACGTCGAAGGCACGCGACTATAACCAATGCCTTCTCAAAATATAAGGTATCTAGATGGTCACTGAATTTTGGCAGAATTTTTCGAGCGATGTTATTTTCGCAGCAAGCTTAGGAAATCAGAAAATGACGCGAGTAACATGAGAGATTGCTCGAGAATGAGGGTTGTGAACTGTGCTGCGGATAACCAGATCCTTCCGGCAAAACGACGAATAGCGTCCACATTCAGAGGCATTGGAAACTATTGGAATCAGTTTCGAAACCTTGATAATCGTTTACATGTTCAGAGATTTTATGCAGTAACACGATGTTAAAAATTCCGTGCATGAACAGGCTCATCTGAACATTATTCAAGGAAAGACTACCAGATTTGTAGAACACAAATCTCGAGCAAGCTTTGAATACAGCATCCTAGTAGATAACTATAGTAGTAAATTTATAGATATATTAAAACAAAAGATGCCCTGAACAGAAAAACTACGAAATATCTTTGTTTTTTCTCGAAAGAATACCATCTTCAGCGTTCGATCAAGAACTGTGTTCTGCAAATCCGGCAATTGTATGAAGTAATAAGGATCTCGCCTTATCTCGAAACATTGATTCCAGTCTACCAACCAGTAAAACGATGAGAAGCACTTGATCTGAATCCCAAAAGGCCGATAGGATAATGTACAAAGTTGAAATGGTCTTAGTGTAACTAGCTAATCCACGACTCGGTCAAAAATATTCAATCAATGAATTTCGTGATACCCTTATCGTACGAGAATCGATGTCAGTTATTCATATCGTCGAGAATTTAACCGGAACAGCTCAGAAAGCAATACACTAATTACTTTTAAGAAACCTTACACGAGGAAGCCTCCAATCGATTTTGTTAATGTATTATTCTGAGTTTTGAGGTAAGGAATTCTTCAGAATTATTGGAGTCTACAATTTCCAAATTCTGTAGACACTAATCAAATCAAACGTGAATACTGAAAGTGTGATCCTTGATACAACTATCAGTACTAGATAAAAATTTTAGCTGGACTGTGTACTGGAAGCAGTGTACTCTGTTTGATTCTTTATACTTTTCTGAATAACTCATATGATGATAATAAGATCAATACCAGTTTTGAATCGAATACACAGTCCCTTTAATAAATGATGGATCGAGTCGGGTCTCAATAAAACAGTGATATTTTCAATATACTTTGTCGTACGGGAATTTTGAAAAGAACATCTTGAAGATTACAAAGAAACCTATGAATTCATGTGTTTAAAACACTCCTTGTGTCCTTTTTGAGTGCATGTAGTCAACGATGAAAATCTAAAAAATTTCTCCTTCAATCAATCACCTACAACTTTGGCGGGGGTGATCCGATCACAGAAAATTGTACGGGATCTTGTAGATCTTTTTAAAATCTACAATTTCCTTCTTCTGAACATCTCTCTACGACCTTTCCTGTCCAAGTGACGAGCTCAGAAAAAAAAAACTTTGTAATACATGGACTGCTTATGGAGATAACGCGGCTGGCGCCTGTTTTGTCTCACCTTGCTCTATTCTAGCGCAAAAATTTCATCAAAAAATATCATGGCACATGATTTCGACGTAAAATAATCTCATCTTTCAGAACATTCTATCAGATTTTGTCTTGGGTTGGATATGACGCCGATTTCTCAAGTTTCATTCGGAAAATTGATTAATTTCATAATTTGTCTTTATAGATCACATCGAAGGCGATCTGATCAAATATCCTGAAAGATGAGATACTTTTAAGCCAAAATCATGTGCCGTGATATTTTATTCATGAAATTTTTGCACTAGAATGGCGCAAGAGGAAATAAAACAGTAGCCAGCCTCTCTATCTCCATAAGCAGTCCGTGTAATACAGAATTTTCTTTCCAAGCTCATTACTTGGACAGAAAAGGTCGTAGAGAGAACTTCAAAAGAAAGAAATAGTAGTTTTTGAAAACATCCACAAGATCTCGTAAGAATTTTTGTGATTGAATCACTCCCGCCAAAGTTGTAGGTGATTTATTGGAGGAGAAAGATAGATTTTCATCGTTGACTGGTATGATTATACCATACAAACGTTATTAAATTTGTAATTTTGGCTCCTCCCTAGCGCGCCATATCGCTGCATAAAACACATCTTCTCGAAGTTTTTGGTTGCATAGGACCAAATCTATGCAGAAAAGTATTCGATTAGTTACCGAGCCGTAGGAATATTTTTTGAGGCGAAAAGTCAATTCCGTCTCTGTCAGTTCCGCCCCCTCGTGTGACCCCTTAAGTTTGACATATCTTTGTCTGGTTTCAGTTTCGAGATAAGTATCTCTGAATACTTTCTTTTTGGGCCCAAAAAAATAAAAATCAACGGCGATGAGACACCAAAACTCGTTCCACGCTGAAATAGTTTTTTTACCTAAATCACTCCTCGTGACGGTTTCGAACCCAAAATATCGCAGTTTCGGCGGAATCACCCATATATGAGGGTGACACTCATTCCCCAAATTTCTATTTCCCTTTGGGCTCACGCTTGACTCTTTCTCATCTGGTCAGCCGAGATAGAAAAAACTCTTGTGAGGGATTCTGATATTTGGTAATAGTACCATGCGGAAACAAATTTTTACATTCGTCAGCCTTTACTGAAGAATTTGCCTATCCAACCCTATGCACGTCTCCACGACCGCCTTGATTTTCCATGGCGTCGTAAAACGCGTGAGAAGAAGGCATCATTTTAGCACTTATACAGAGTATGGCCTACTCCTGAATTGAACACGGCCGAAAAGAAAACACGATCCTACCCGAATTTAAAAAGTTTGAGCAAAAAAATTACACCCGGAATATGTATATTAGTAAGCTTTGGTACTACCTCGATTCATTAGTCGCTAGATTGTTGGTCGCACGGATAATAAAAGTATAATTAATGTAGCGGCTAGATTCGATTTCGAGCCAACATTGATATTGATGAAAAGAATCATTGGTGCGTAGGTAGTACATTGAGAGATGCTCGAATCACCGGGTGCTGAAATCAAAACCCTACAATTGCTCAGGATTTTCCTAAACAGACATTGAAGCCGCAAACCGAGATCTTTGAAACCATTTGTGGGATTTCAGTGATATTTCAACAGATGAGCTACGGGGTGATGTCATTTTTATGGTCTCGGCAAAGCATTCAATTTTCAATGTCATACAGAAAGCTGATCGTGAGGACGCAAACATGATATTGGTTGGGAATTGCAATTGATCTATAGGGGATGCATAAGAATATTGGATACATGTAGTTCCAAATCGTGGCATCATGGGATCATTATCATGAATGAAAGGGATTATTATGAATATGTACATAAACGCATATGGATTGGCCTATACATGTATGTACATATCTACATTAAATATATATGATTATATATGTATATATAAGTATAAAAAAGTCATGCACACCTCAATCTTTCTGCCCTCAACCACGGTGCCGTGTAGCCTCTCACGTGCTCGGTCCGCGTCAGCACTATTTGCGAATGTTACAAAACCGAATCCCTGCATGCAAGGACAGACAAAACAACATGCATTAAACTCAACTTACAGATTGCCGCACTTGACACTGACTAGTACATCGACATGACTTTCTGCCTTTTCAATCCACAGAAATTCGCTTTCAAATCAAACGAAAATGATAGATTTCGATCGTTTTTCGGGCTTCAATACAGGTGGTTGATCTTCAGTGAACATTACATCAAAAAGTAAAATCGAACTTTGAATTTGAACATCATCGGGGCTAGAGAATATTCGGTCATCGCATTCCCGTCACTTTTATAGATGCTAGAAAATTGGCGACGATTTACTGAATTTTTTTTAATAATGAAAACTTGTTCTTTGCACTAATTAAGGCTTACAATAATCGATTCTTGTCGTCTTCCAGAAAAATTGACATCTACAATATTGAATTAAAGTGGACAGTGATGGGATTCTATTAGCTCTGCTAGAAGGGTATTATAGGAACTAAAAAAGACTGGATAAGACCGTCAACATTTTGAAAGAATAATTTTGTAAAAGCAATGTTATTACCTCGCTGGGAATCAACAGAAAATATGCAAAGAATCTGAAATTGCATACACAATAAGTTTGTCAGGTTTTGATGTTGCCCCATTGTAGCGACGTGCAACAGGAAGTACATCAATTCTTCTAATTTACAAGGCTTGATTAGATTCGACACAACCATGAAATTTAAGCAAGAATGTTCGGAGTTCGATCAATGCGTGGACTGTTATACCACTGGGGCTCAAAAGCTATCTAGTTGAAAGTTTTGCAAAGAGTAATGAGCAATAACTATTGATTTAGAAAATAAGTTGATCAAGGAACCACAGAAAATGTAGTGTACAAGATTCTGAAAGATTCAGAACATATGTTACAAAATTTTCAGTTTTTATTAAAAAATTGCTCTCCAGAAATAAGAAGATGGACTCCAAATAGTGCAAGAAGGTGGAGGAACGTATCAAAATTATCTGATGATTGATCATAAAAAAATTGAGCCATCATCACCAATGGAATCTGTGGAGAGATGGCTTTCCCCTATTTTGTGCGGGTTTAAATAAAACCTGATTAATGAAAATGAATCAACATCAACCAGGCTTCATCTAAATTTTTTTCCGCTCCACTAAGAAAAATCTTCAGATCTCCAAAGATGGAAAGATTCACAACTCACATTCACGAGAAATATTTCATGCAATTTCTCAAGATTACTATATGCTAAAACTGAATAAAAGTAATTCCTCATCTTTTCAAATGAAAAATTCATTTTTCACTTTAGTTCTAGGACAACGAGAGTGATATTTTTCAAACACGAGTTGCCACGGATGTACGATTCTACGTTGATTCAAATTCAATTTGATGTAATGTCAACTAAATATGTAGCGAAACCACGTAACATACTTGCATCAAGCAATACAGTGCTGTGTATACCAATATCTTTCAACCGTACTGTCTACCCGTCAAATTTCTACCTCCGACTAGTTATGTCGATGTACTGTAGTGCAAGCGATTTTTATTGCTTACAGAAACGCACCAAACAACGTGCAACAAAGAAGTAAGTCAAATCATGGCGAGTGATTAAAATCATGGTCACCTTAGTTCTATATATCATATCCATGTCATATCATATAATGAAATGTTACTTTTTCATCACATGTTCACGGTTAGATTTGGAAACTGAAAGATCGTATCATTCTTTCAGAACTTCAGAATATGCATAGAAATGAGTGTAAGTGAATGAAGGGCATTTAAGGTTTGACGCTCCAAATTTATCTAACTATAACAAAGACAGTTGATTTGCTAAAGATACCCAATAGCTATATGAGTCAAGATTTGTGGAAGAGCAGAAAGTCAATTAAGAGAAACATTTATGTTGCAGTCAGCCATTCAGCATGAAAATTCAGAATTGCGAATTTCCTGCAAAGTTTGAGGACACTTTTCTCTTTCTTTCTTTTCCCCATTTATTCGTTCATCCCATGTCATTCTTTCAACATGCTTCCATCATTTTCACCTTATTTGTTGGCTCAATATTTAATGAGTATCGGTTAATTTGGAACTGAACCGAGAATTTGGAAACTTCGGATGTACGACATAAAAACATTTCCCCGCGATTTTTTAGTGAAGCTTTTTGATCATAGATAGAAGTTGAGGGAATTTCCCAAGAGAAATCTTCAAACGAAATTTGAAAAAATCTTAGCCTTTGAAAACAAGCATTTTCACGTCGGCTCTCCTCAGAGAACAGTAAAATTTTCAAGCATTATTCATCGAGTCAAGGTAATACTGAATATTTTTCAAAGACTCAAAAAAATTACGGAAATTATCGACTGAAAGACACAATTACTCCAACTCACACGTACAAAACCATGACTCTTACTCTCGCATAGAAGCACTCGACAATATGAACACGGAATTAGTAGTTACGCTGAATCAAGAGAAAAATGCTCAAGCGGAATTTCGCGAAACATGCGGACAAAACGACCGTAACTAAATTCGACGGGAGCAATTATTTGAAGCAATTATTCAGAGTGCGGAATACTATTTAGTAAGAATGCAACAGCTCTTCTACTGAACTACATTGACTAACACCAGTGGTTACACATTTGCAATTGTACCAAAATTATTAGCATACATTGTTCAACTTAGCAAATGGAATGTGAAAGTTGAAAGTTCAATTGTTGCTCACATTTATAGTGATCAATGATACTGAACAATATTCACAAGATGAGAAAAAGTACGGCATTCAATTTTTGCAGATGAAGATATACTTTTCAAATTCATTCAAAAACCCTGATTCGAGTGCATAAGAACCAGACATCCAAACCATCCTCATACTCTGCATTTTTCCACCCCACCAAGACCCACCATCAATCCAGATGCGTTTTCAATCACAAATGCAATTATCAATATCATTGCTTCAAGTAGAAATTCAAAGGGCAATCAAGATTTAAAACGGAGCTTCGACATGCCTTTCTCCTGTTCTTGAATATGTGCAGTGAATCAGAGATGAATATGTAAATTTAGCAATGTATCAAATGAACAGACCAGTTGAAGAGTTTCATAAAAGAATATTTATAAATTGTAGAACATTAGTTGATCAAGTACGAAAATGTATATCGTTATTGCACATCATATCACTCTCTTATGGTAGATTCAACTTTTAAAAAGTCACGTCTCATTTGTATCTAGTTCATAGGTTGACCATATAGGAACTCGTCATTGACGTTCTTAAAATTACAATTTTTATGTGACAATGGTGAAATGTTTGCCGTCTCTAATGATGGGAGGAATGGAGCATGTACGTCGCCCATAGATCATAGCCAAAGACTGTCAGGTTGGCAGTAGACTGTAGATGTAGACACAGTAAAACTTGTTCATGAGAATTGAGACTGTATCTTAGAGCGTCAATCATTTCATCATTTCCACCAACTAGAATAATGTGTTGGTTACAATTGTCATGCTGGAATTTTCTCAATCAATTCGAGGAATAAGGGAATGAGATCATTGACTCATCATGAATACGATTTGAGAGCACAAAGTAGAAAATATCCCTTAGTTAAGAGAAATTTCCAACATGATTCTTGTTATATATTCATCGTAAGTTCTGTTGAGTGACAGTCTGTAACTGAAATGTTCCAGGATGTTTGATAATTCTTGACTATTTCGAAATTGGCGCTCATGAAAGTGGAGTCGTCACAATGAGAATGAATACAAGGAAATTGATGTAACATCTCCGTTCGCAGGAGTTTCTCGGAAAATCGTTCCTGTCAAACATTACAAGTTTGCACTGACTTCTAAATAAGCTTCTTGAATGTCATTCGTTATATCTTCAAGAGATTTCCAAATACTTCCAAGTTTTCTAAATGCATTGGGCAGAGTCGGTAACGAGAAGAATTCAAGGTCCATCAAAGTTAAAAAATGATTGATCAACACCAAATGGAAGTGATTAAATTTAGTCGGGAGAGCAAATAAGACCGAGAATCTATTTTGAAATGCACATTCTAGTTGCAATTTTATCACAGATGATGATGACTTTGTCATCTTTGACTGGAAATGTCCAACTTCGTTTCGAGTTCATACATCCTGGAACAGTTCAAGATCTCATCTTACAGTGAATACAGTCGTGGTGATAGTTTTATATAAGGGGACGAGCAGCCTAGTTGATTTTACCTTGCTGCCTCTTTCGTTGAAAATGATCTCTACGTCAAGAATCGGCCCATATTGCTGAAACATAAATTTTCATGCTTTAATTAACATTTAACTTGTTGGCTTAACGTCAATACTACTGTTGCGATCTTCCTACTGATTCTGAACAGTAATCATAATTTACTGTCGAAATGAATGCTAGTGTCACTGATTAAATCCCTTGCCGGGATAAAAGAAATTTCCAAAAATGTGCAATACAGTGGGAGGAAGGAGTTGAAATTAGCTCTCGTTATCACGGATGAGTTGAAGAAATGCAAGAAAAACTTACACCGAACATGGCTCTGAGATCAGGATCTCTGAAGCGGAAGGGAATGTTACTGACGTGAAGTCGCTTTGGTTGGCCCTTTAAATCTGTACCCTGTGTCTGCGTAGCCGGTGTGATAGCACCAGAGGTAACTGGCACAAGAGCACCGGCTTCGATATTGCCCTCCGAACTCGTCTCATTAGCGTTGGCCGAGGGAGTTGGCTGCTGTCCACTTCCACTGGCTGCGGCTGCTGCAGCTGCTGCCACCGCCGCCTGGAACACTTCCGACTATCGTCGGACGTAGTCAATTTATTATGGCCATGAATCATGCTCTTGGCTATTTTTGCGAGCGATTTTCATGCATTAATATTAGATCAAATAGAATATTATTGATGACGGCGCTCCAGCAAACGAGTACTACAGTTAATAGATTTGGACGCAGTCAATTTGAGTTTTTGGCAAGCAGGGCAAGAGCGTTGAAGTTGTTAAAGAACGAATATACGGAGTAAATCTCAAATGATTCCGAACAGAGCTATAGCGATGCAAAAACGAGGTAACGAAATTTGCAAGTACGATGTTGCTCATTTACATATGTATTTATACGCTGTTTATGGATGCGGAACCACAATATCTGTTTTATATCAACTACTTCTATCACCGTTCTTTCGTGATACACCAACACGTAGTGTGGACGTTCAATGAATATTGAATTCATATCATGAATTTCGAATAGATTCGAGGCATCTAGAATTTTGTTGAAATAAAAATGTTCTAAGAGTTCAGATATTAGATTTGATCTACACTGTGGTAGAGAAAATTTTGTATCTTCATCGACCATCAAGCTTAAAAACCAAATTGAGGTCAATCCTAATTACGGCTGAATTTTGGGCGGATCGATCCAATATGAACAAAAAGAGGTATATATGTGTTGAATGAAGCGCAATGTGAGCAATACTACATGATGTTAGAATCAATCAAGCGCATAGATTGATATCATCATGCTTCCTTACAATTAGCGATGATTTGATTATGAAATAATTAACTACATTTATGACTAGAATCGAGAAAACATTTCAGCTAATTAAACTTATAAGTCTAATTAGCTGAATTACATGTATTATGTATATCTTTACTGAACTTTTGAGACGGGGCAATACTCGTAAGAAAGCTATTTCTGCAGAATGAGATATTATTTTCAGATCAGCGTGTCTGATAAAAAAAAAAAAGGTATCGTAATAGGTAAGAGAGGATCGGAGAAATATGATGCAGGCGCAGCAGAGCGGGCTGGGCAGGCGGGTGAAGGCGTTACCACTCACAATAGCTTGCTGCTCCACGCCGTTGGGCGGGGGTGGCGGGCTGAAGTTGGCCTGAGGCTGCTGCTGCTGCTGCTGTGGCTGTGTCTGTGGCTGTGGCTGCTGTCCCGGCGTGGTCGATAACGGAGCCCCGGATGCCGGCTGTCCTTGCGCTCCTGCTCCCGGAGTCTGTGCCTGTGCGCCTGTATTTTCCTCCTTGATGGTAACCGGGGGCGGAGGTTTTACTTCACCTGTAGCCGCTCCTGCGGAGCCAACTACTCCGCCAACCCCGTTAACTTGAGGTGGAAAGACACCCCCAGCGTAAGGTGCAGCCATTCCTGTCTGCACCATGTGCTGCAACAAAATTTTATCGTATCAAATTTTTCTGCATTCTCAAAAGGGAATTCTGTGCTGATGCATTCTTTTCCAATATATAGACCTATTTGCTGGCGCGGGTTCTCAATATCGAAAATTCTACTATCTCATTTATGATTTCCCTTCTCTCGCCTCGTCGATAAATAATTTTGATTGGTTCAGCGTCGGATGCTGGGGGCGCATGAATTTTTTATTCGAACCATTCCTCCGAGCGTCGAGAGCTCGACGCGAATTGATCGCAAACTTGCAGAGAGAGCAGCTTCTCTCGCGCTAGAGCATCTAGACTTGGGAAGACAGAGAGATATACATATAAGTACACTCTACACTACTCTCGGTAAGAGGAATATTGAGAAACGAAACTATGTAAGATGGTACAACAACACTGGATGCATTCCAAATTTTTTATTCTTCAGTCGCGTGAGTTCGCCACTTGTTTAGGCATGAAAAAATATTGCCAGCTCGAGAATTGATATGAAATCGCACTTAAAGTGTTTCACGAATACGTTTCATCGGATATGACAGCGATTTCCTGCACGCACGAGATGGTTTTGAGTGCTATACTTTGAAGGGCATTATCACTTATTCGTAGGAATATAGACTTTCTGGCAGATCAAGATATGCTAGGAATTAAATTGTGAGAATCGGTGCGTGTTTTAAATGGTTACTTCGACAGATACTAGAAATTGCTGGTTAGCGACTTCTATTAGAAACCTTGTCAGCTGTGTCGTGCAAGGTATGATTTGAACAATGTAGAGTCGCTTAGCTACCAATGCGTCCTATTCTGACTTCCAGAGCAATGTAAACGAGAAATTTGAAGAGTCAATTATTTGAGACAAAATGCATTATTTCTCGTATTCCATCAAAATCATCGCAGCAGAAGTCTATTCGAAATTCACGTCAGTCAAAAGCACTCAGTATTTCATCTTATTGGCAAAAATAAACATTTCAAAATTCTAGAAGTTGAAAAAGTCAACATTTCTTTACCCCGCATTATAAAAAAGTCAATCAAGATTTGTAACCAAAGTACAATGAATATTTACCGAGTACATAAGAATCAAATCTTTACACAATTTATTAAGCAAAGCGCATACACACGTTAATAAACCTGCTGCGTTACTGGGCGTGTTTTAAATATGAGACAGTACAATGAAATAAGTGCATCGTAAACAAGTCATGTTTATCTTGCAGAAAAGTCATTCTCCCGCGGAAGCCATCAGAACTCCTGTCTTCTCTTCCGTCTAATTTTACCTCCCTTGTGGAAGCTTCTTTGGCAAACATAATCAGACGGAAAAAATTGTCACCAAAAAGAGCTTGGGCAATCATCGATATAACTTAGTTAGAATTTTCAAGTTAAGTCTCACATTCCTCAAGATAAGTGCACCGATACAACTATTTCAAACGTCGATAAGTTCTACAGTTGCAATGAGAACAAGAGAATGCATTACCTAAGTTTTATTTGCCATCTCCAAAAACATTTTCAGCAAATAAAATAGATGTACGATAAGGGAATCCGCAATATAGACCTCGTCAAGACTATTTGAGGAGAAAACAAGCCAAGTTCCATTATAGAAGTTCGATCAAACGAGACGCGAAACTCATATAAAACGTAGACTGCTTCCCGCATGAGAGAGATAGGCGTGGTGGAACGTCTTCCCTCTTTGTCGTGACTATATATATATGTGAGATGAATGAAATTCGCACCCGGCGGCGCCGCGCCACATTGCGGTCTGTTCCACGTGACTTGGGCCCAAGATTCCGAAGCTCTCTGATTTCAATCATCTCCACGTGAATTCTCGTATTCGCGCGAGATTCTCGATTTTAAACTTAACCCCATTCGAGTACAATGACTTAAGCGGTCTTTGCAGAATCTTCAATTCACCATTGCCGCGTTCTTCAGTTTAATATTTTAGAAAAACTGTAAACACTGAAACACACTTCACAATCAAAATAAATGTATTTCATGGGTCGGTTGTGAGAGCAAATTCACTAGAATTTTGGTTGATTCATCACGAAAGCAAATTCTACTTCAAGAAGTTTACATAAAACAAGAATATTTCCGCTCATAGTCAGATCTAAACTTAGTTTCGATATTATTCTGTTCAAAAGTTCTGCGAAAATCAACTTCTCCGAATATCTGCGAAAAGCTCTCAGTTTTGAATTAGAATCAAGTTTTAAATGAATATTCATCAAAATAGCCGTGACGAGGCGAGTGCATTTCTCTGGAGGACTTACAAATAATGAAAACTGGTTAAACAGTGTGCTGTGAGAAGTTTTGAATTTGGAAGAATAGTTTGGTAATGATCAACAATTTGTTGGTATGAATAAGAAAACAAAGCACTCATTAAATTCATTCTACCCCAGTCAAGCAACTTTGAAGCTATTTGATCTTGAAATTCAACTATTAGATGTTATCAACATAATATGCGATTTTATCGAAACTGCAAAATATTTTGCCAATGTTATCTCCGTCCTATACAAGGGAACATTAATTGAATGATCTCTATTGATTAGATCATCAACACTACCGCTCCTATAAATCCTGGGAACGCATCACTTTCCCCCGAGATAGCGATTAGTCAGACCTCACGCGTCGTCGGAGGGCAATTTCAGGAAAAAAAAAATGTTAAAGAGTAGAAATATGCCATTTTCCATGGGGCTTCTATGATTATAGATGCTAGTGAAACATTAGAGAAATAGGAAAAATATTTCACTCTTATTGATACACTTGTTATTTTGTGGCGAAGACAAGGCAATTCTGCAGACGGCACTTGTAGAGCGGAAAAATGCTATCTTCTGATTATTTCTTACCACCCGCGTGTGAGAACGTATGATCTATCAAATTGCTCAAAACGGTGGTTTTTCATCAAAATTGGCACCCAAAACGTTGAAAAACTATATACCATTCTGAGTATTTTGACAGGGTATACGTTCTCACACGCGGGACGTGAGAAAAACAGCCAGAAGATAGCTGCACGTAGCATTTTTTTGCTTAACAAGATGTCGTTCGCAGTATGATCGTATTTTCATTTGCGACAAAGCTACAGGTGTATCAATGAAAGTGGAAATTTTTTTTTTAATTTTCCAATTCCCTATTAGCATCTACGACCTTCAGAAAGATTAATTAGAGTTATGCAAACCCCATACAAGTTGGCATGCTTGCTGCTCTCTAAGAAATTTTTCTTCAAAATCGTCCTAACGACGCATAGAGTCCGAGTAATCGCGACTTCGGTCGGGAGGGAGGGGGGTGATCATGCGTTCACTGTCCAAAAATTTAAGAGACGTAGTGTAAAACGTTTCAAAGTTCTGTTAGTATTTCTAAAAAAAACTTTACGTAGAGAGAAGCTCTCCCAGCACTTGGTTCCTAGACGACAACAGTTGACAACTTTGAACTCAAGTCTGTCAATGTGTATCGAAAATTAAACTTCGTGAGATCATGCGGCAATAGTCGTCGACAAAATGAAACTTGTAACTTCATTGAATGAAAACTCATAAAAAATCCAGGGAATACTAAAAAATGATTCGATTTGATGCAAAAACACTCACATCAGTAGTTATCATGCGGGGGAGGACCCAAAAAATGAAATCCATCAAATTTCACACGATTTATACTGGACAGTTTGTGACAACAATTGATATATATTACAGAACAAGCGTCTTCAATATAATATCAATAAGAACGAGAAGACGGAAACCGTATGTATTCGTCGGGGATGAAACACGGATGGTCTAAATAGGCTTCAATTTTGCATCGCGGAATGCCGTTACTGCGTGAATTATTATCAACGAGGCTATGACACTGAGCTCCACTCAGTCTGATACGTTTTAGCAGAAGCAGCAGCATCGCACATATAGAGGAGTATTAAACGGGCATTAGTTTGATGCTCGTTCACGCGCAATTACTGCGGCTCTTCTCGCTCTATCTCTCTCTTTCATCGTCGTCGTTGGGTACATGTACAAGCCGGATGGTCTTCGTACGTGCGTTTTTATCGTCGCAATTCGGTCTAATTAAACGTAATCGGATGAATGAACGTAGAATTACGCGTCGCATCTGATTTACAGTGTGTCTACTACGTGAGTAGTCCACTCGCACCATCATCATCATCATCATCATACGGGTGTTCCATCATTTTCATCATCGTTTACTGCAACGTTCAAAATCAATCGACCCGTTGATGCTTGCTCTCCCTCATCATCACGACCCATCAGAACCTGCCAGACTCATGTACTATACGGGATATTGAATCGTCAAAAACGTATGAATCATTCTTAAAATTCCTAGAATCTAAAACAACGTCGTATGTTAAAATGAAATCTTCAAAGCATGTCTCGTCAATCTATCATAAAACTACTTCATAGAAGACCCTCCTCAAAGCAACAGACATTTTGGCAATAAGTCGTCGTAGCTCTTCATCAGTACACATGAGAGAAGGGTACGGATGTCCTCTTCATCTCACGCGAGAGTCTACCTATACTATTCCTACTCTTGATCAAGCTCGTAATTTGCGAAAAGAGACGACCTCGTCCGGAGTACTGCGGCAATTTGTCATTTCTCAGGAAAGGCAGGCAGGCGGGTGGCTGACGGCGTCACATCCACACATCTCTGAGCCAGTTTCGTTTCTCCATACGAATGCTGTTGCAGTAGTGATGCAAGAGTAGCATACACGATAGCAGAAAATTCAGAGGCTCATGTCTCTGGATATATGATGCATATGATGAAAAGAGACGGAATTGAGAGAGAGAGTAGAGAAGCTTCTGATGCCTGCTGCGGCGGCGCACCTCTAAAATATAGGGATGCTGCAAGCCGAGCGAGCGAACGAGCTTTCAAGCTCTCGCGGTGGTGAACAAAATTGCTTCTGCTCATGCTCCGTGATCATTCCTTCTCTTTCTCTCGGCTGTATCGACGCACTCTATGGGCATGCTCCGAAAAATGAGAGATGCATGATGAGAGAGCAGAAGGGCAGTTAGCAGCAGCAGCAGACGAAACTTGATGTGCCTCGAAGAAAATCAATGTCAACTTTCGCGCGCGGAAATCAATCGGCTCCTGTTTGATGGAGCAACCTAGCTATCTCCAGCTCTATACGTAGTGATAGATATCCCCTTTCGCGGTATAGAGTAGAAATAGCAGACGCCTATAGATCCGCAGCAGCCTCTCTCTATCTCTCTTTGGCAGATCGGGTTTGACGGGTATAGCGGTTTAGTCGTTGCCGATCTCGCACCACTAGTTTCGAAACTAGCTATAACCACGCATGATGGTATGTTAGGTATATAAGGAGAGATAGTCGTGAGATTTTACAATCCGCGTGTTTTGACCTTGCTTAAACATATAAACCTATACAATTTGCAATAGACTATCACTTTTTGATACCTAAAAATTATAACTAACAGATGCGTCGATTTTCGCGTACGCAGGCGCATCTATCTAGACGTATCTCAAACTATACTTTTTGCGATTCCTCTCAATCTCGTTCGTCTTCTTCTTCTTCTTACTAATCCACAGTATCTATGTATACTCTTCTCGCGTTCGCATGATCTTCGTTTTCTAGAAAGCGCGCGTTCAAAGTTGTTGTATCTATAAGATGTATTTCTCAAAGGGATGAAAGCATCGGGCAGGCGGGCCATGCATGCATGCTCCAGAGTCGGCGCATCCGAATAGAACGATCGATTTCTCTCGTCTGTCTGTCTCTCTCTTTATATTTGCTACTGCTGCTGCGTCGCTGATGATGATGCTCTCTGCCCCCTTCGTGCACTTTATATATCGCCAACCATCAGGGAGAGCAAGCAAGCAGCATGCAATGCATGCAAAGATTATATATAGTGTATATGTATACATATCAAGAGTTGCCCCAAGATACGATACGACCCCTTCTGAGAGCACGCCGTTTCTATTCTGGGAGCACCGCGTGCTGCTATATACTGATGCTTTTGCTGGCACTTTTGCGGTGATGATCGTCGCCGGCTAAAAGTATAATCATATACCATACACATTCTTGCCGAAAATTCTCCAGCTGCTCTGGAGAGAACTTTATTTGCACGCGGGCGGCTTCTCTCGCGAATAATAAAGAAGAGCAGACGAGCATAGGTATGTATCTGTGTGTGTGTGTTTGTATATGTATATGTTCGGATGTAAGTATATTTATGGATTGCCGCGCTGATGGCGGCATATAATTTAGGGGGAAAACTTTGAAGGGGTATTTTCTCAAACACTTACGGGGTAGTACATTCCTTGCGGAGGAAGGAAAAACGCCCCGGAGCCCCACAGCTTGAGGCCGTTGTGCTCCAGCGTTGCGGATTTATGGGATGCAGCGTCGGTTTTTTTTCTTCTTCAAGTGACGATGATCGCCAATGTATGGCGGGGTGCCGCCCTTGACAAATTCAGCAGCCGCCCCAGCTTATTCGATTTATTATATCTTTCGTTTCTTCCTCTGATGTAGACTTGTATGCCGGATCAACACACTGCACGCGGCTCGGGACGCGCGGCGCGCGCACGCCGACACCGAGCTCTTCGCGCTACCTCCTGCTGCGATATTCTCCTTCCTGATCCGCGTCCTCTTCAATTTTTTTCTAAATTCTGTTGGATGTAGCTGTAGAATTGATATTGATGAGGTTTTACTCTACGAGATGAGTACCAGAGCCACTAATCTGTGCGGAACATGTTGAACGCGGCTCATCCTAAGCTCGCCTCGGAGCGCGCGGTCGAGCCCACAAAGACGCAACTTGAGCCGTTCACTAGCTCCACGCGTCTCTATTTGACACTCCTACACTGTGCGCTTTCTGCTTGCGACTGAAAACGCTAGACAGATGCGCATTGGATGATGCTTGCCCGCCGGGTCTGCTCCGAATGCTCCGATTTGACCATTTCACGGGGCGGTGGCGCCACCATGCGGTGACAACTATTAGTACGACCGTTTTGAAGCTAAATACACGCGGCTTCCACAGTATTACGCTCTGTGTACATTGTTAGTACAGTGCAATTTATTGCACATTCTGCGTATATATCTGTATGCAGTGTTGTGTACCGATGAGAAGACAGCGAGTACTGCACTCATCATTGGACACACCGGTCGAGTGTACTTGTATATACTTTGCAGAAGGACCCGCTGCGTGCTCGAAAACTGCATTGCAAAGGGGAGCTCGATAAACTGCGCACTCGCTCGATGTACTTAGTACTTGAATGCATGTAGGTATATACCTATCTTGGATATCTTGGTACGAACCTCGTCGTCAATCCGATATCGCGTGCAAATTTATATCGTGCTATTGGCCGTGATGCATCCTAAGCAGTCGACACGTTTCGTTACGATATGTCGAGTATACATACATTATCTATGTATAGTTCACTGCATCGCTTAGCTCACCGCACGTGTGATGATATTTGCGCGTGGATTATCTAAACCTGCTTCGTTGCAATAATACAATTGCAGCCTGTACAATTGTGCGGCTATAACACGCGATATGGTGCGGGGTTGTATTCAGAGTTTCTGTTTGTTGATGTCCGGCTCTGACAGACGTGTCGTCTGCTTGGCTTCAGCGAGCTGACCTGACAGTTTGTGACAGTTGACACCTGACACCTGACCCGTGCCGTGTGTGGTGCGTCGATTTATAATATGTTGAACTCGTCATCGGTTCCTACAGAAAGTGAATGAGATTGATTAGTCGAAGGCAGTTGACGTGGATAACCTCATAAGCTTTAAATGATGCGATTGCCCGAGTGTTTCGCAGAAATATTTTTGACAACAAAAAATTTGAATATTCTTAGGATTTAACTAAGTTGTTGGAACTACTCCTGTTAATGTGGTAAAAAATTGACAAGAAATCGCAATCAATGAGCTACGGCCAATGATGGTGCAGAATGCGACTTGATAGTCTTATTGAGCGCGGTGGAAAAAGTTGTTGTGACATATACTGTATTCTGTACAGATGAATCGAAAATCTAACCGAAATCGACGAATGCACACAAAAGATTACTTTCATCTCACAATATTAAAACTTCATATATTTTATCTTTGAATCATCTAAAAAAAAGCACGAAAGTTATACATATGTACATACATACTGTAAGATTGATACCTCAATCGATGCTCATTGAAGCGTCAAATTGACAGGTAAGATGAGAGAACTAACGAATCAATCAACGGCATTTGAATCAAAGCTTATCAAAGAGAGCCATAGTCGAGAAAATTTGGCGCGTTATCATATCAAATCTATCGTCAGCGTCTCAATCGAAGACAGTTGTCAGAACAGTAAAACGTCGAATCGGGACTGAATCAAACTCTTATTCAGAAACATCTATTACTCATTCTTGTCACGATCTCAGAGAGAGCCGAGGTAATGTAATGATCCATCAAAGTACGGAGCGGGCTACTTCCTCTTTGTAGGGCGCAACTACGTATTTTGATCAGGGTCATCTATTGTGTTTAATTTTAGTGTCTGTATGAATACTTACTTCAGGCCTCACAAAGTTTGATCAAAGGAATTCTCGACCAAAGTTGTCAAGTTGTGTCATTCTTTCAGGTGGTGAATTACTTTTCGACTTTCAATACCCCTTTATAATACTTTTTGCAAAAGATTCCTTGTGACTAAGAAATACAATGCTCCGTAGTATATCAAGAAGCACAATAGGGTTGAAAATGAAATGTAATTTGACTCAAATTGACTGTTGTGGCCCATTAACATTACGTAAATGTATTTATAAAAATAACCGCATTCATCAAACAAGTCCAGTGTCGTCAGTTCTGGTGCGATTCATTTGCACTCGAGGTAGACAAGTAGTTTCATGAATTTATGCAACTTCTGATTAGATACAAACTACATACTCTTGAGTACGTAAATTATGTTGCAGTTTCTTGTCAAACTTTAGTAGATTGCAAAATTTTTAAAAGGTTTCTCCCAAGAAAACTGATTAATAGAATGACTTTGTGTCCCTAGAATGCACTGCTCATATTTTAGCTGCACTTACACTATTCTGTAATTTTCCAAATTGAGAAAATGCACCAAAGGAAGTATCCCAACTACGACGCTCAAATAGTCTTGAGTGAATAAAAAGCCCGATGGATCTCTCAGTGAAACAACCGGGTTACACCAGTAAATTACAATCAATTTAGCCTTGTCACCAAATTAGAGAAGTTGAAGAGATCGTGTATGTCTCAGTAAAATCGCGAGCGACAAAGACTCAGTTGCAAGCTTTGTAAGAAAGAGAATGAAAAATCGGGTAAGAAACAAGTCTTATAAGGGTGGGAGAGGGAAAGAGGTTGAGAGGAGGGCAAAGATCAAATGAATAATCTCAACGAGTGATGGAAGAACATGGAAAATAGTCTGCGGAGTTGAATAGAGAAGGAAGAGCAAGTATATAAGAGAAAAGAAAGCAATTCAAAGATCATAGAAGCAGCGGATGAAAGGTACAGGAAGAACGTGTAAAAAGACCAAAGTGAGTGCGTTCTATGCTTGATGATTTTTGATTGACCGGAAACACAGTGACGTCGCCAAGCGAGACTGAGAACGAAGGTTCTTGATGTATGATCCGAAACTCCTCGTATGTATTCAGTAGACTAAGCTTGTTGAAGCAGCACAAAGCCCTCGAATCGTAGTAAGACTCTGCAATAATTATGTTGACCTTTTTGTCCGGATATTGAATTCATGTTGGCAAGCTTTATTAGAAGTGTCACTCCTACCAGGAACGATATTTTCAGTAGCGATATGAGAATACCTCTTTCAACGATTATCTTGATGTTGAGAATAATTTATTATAGAAATTCTATCATTTTTAAACAATCCGACATTATGTGAGGATTAGCCGCCATTGACAAATCCTCATAGAAATTGATCCCAATGAGAATAACTCGAAAACTCTCAACTAAAAATACCATTTTACCGCAACATCTCACGATGCGGTTGATATTCTGTATCGCAGATTCGGTTCGCAATCAAAAAGATACAGATGAGCTATTTCTCAACCGCTAAAAATAATCTGCCATACTTTAGTTAGAATATCATCAAGTATCATCTTACCCGCAGAGGAAAATATCAATTAAAAGCGAACGAATAGTTTGGGACAAAAAAGATCTGTCATTTTTGTTAACAATAAACTTCTGCACCAAGAATATTTGAAAATTAGGAAATCATTCTTGGGCGGAAAATTTAATCACACAAGGACGATCAAATAATTCGTGATTAATCACACAAGATAGCATTCTATTTCCGAAATTCTTCCTCTCTAGTGTTGTGTAAGCTATAAAATTCATGATCCATCTTGTGCTACTTTTGGTCTTACGGTAATGATTTGAGAAGCGAAATCACAAAGGCTTCACGCTTGAATCACTTAAACGTGGTATATCGAAATAAGTGGAGAGCAAATTTCTCTGTCAAAGGCTGATGAAGTCCCAATTCATTGAAATAACGATAAAGCTGACTTACTGAAATCGTTCAGGATTCTCTGGATTTTATGCAACGAACAAGAACTGTTTTGAGATATATTACCATTTCTTAATGAAGTGAAACTTTACCCTAGTCTCCTATCAAGATTCAGATCCCGCAAAGGTATCATTTTCCTATGCGTGACAATATTTCAATATAATTCATGCGATTTACATCTCTATACTTCGTGAAATATCTATTAGATCGTTCAAAGTTTTAGTTCAGAACTATTTTTCATTGAAGTTTCTCTTGGCAAATTACCTTTCGTGTTCGTTCTGGCACTTAGAATAAAACGTACGTTAATCTTGTGTAAATTTAGAAGTAACTTACAGCTGTATGCATGGCCCTTCTTAGCTGCACCATTCGGATGTCATCGTCGTCCAAATTATCATCATCGTCGCTGCCGCCATCGTCACTTTCTTCACTCTCGCTCGGGAACGAAGAATTCCGCAAAGACTCCTGCAATTCGTTCTCTTTTTGAAAATTCCTGGATAATTAATTACATGCACGTAAGATCGAATTTTACGATGAAATTCGCTTTCAAAAATTGTTTGAAATATAACGAGAGAAAAATATTTAAAGTATCCCAAATAATTTTGATTTATCGGAGTGTCAATGTTAATTAATACTTGAATACAATGCTATAGTTATATAGCTGTCTCATTAACTAAGATCAACTTATTCCAACTTCAGAGCTCACACCACGGTGTATCTATACTTTCGCAAATCATATCATTCATTCGTACGCGAGTTTTTCTTCTATAATGAATTAGATCTTACGAAATCGTAAGAAACTGATAAATGTTGATACTAATTATTGATAATCATCATTTGATGGCATGCTGTAAGATGATTTTGTTTTGGATCGATCAATTTGCGTTTATAATTTATTCAAAATTATATGTACATAAAGTCAAATTCTAAATGCTAACTTTAAACTTGTGTTACATAGAACTTAAAACTCACAGATCATGACAGAATGAGCATGAATATATATGACTGATGTCTTGGTGTATACGTATAAACTTGGAATCAAAATCTTGGAATGTGAACAAAATGTTAGCGAAATTACTGGAAGCGTTGTCCTGCCATTGGCATAGACATCATTTTCATGATTCGAGGATCACGTATGCTGCTCTCTAGCACAATACTGATTTCCATTTCAGTTGCAATCAAATGAAATCAAATTCAAGACAATCCCTCCTGCCCACCAACAATGCCGTGCCATTGCCAATTCTTGACAGCAAAATTTGAATTCCGACTCGATACATATATTAGAATCACTGACAGTTTGGCATGGAGAATTTTTCTGTGATTTCCAGGTATATTTCAAAATTTGAAAATGCTCAGAAGCTAGAAGCGACTTTGAAAAAGTTTTGTTCAAAAGTGACGCTGCACGGAATGAATCGTAGCAAAAAAACGAGAATTTTCAGCGTATCTCACCTCTTCTTGATCGATGAAGAAGTGAATTCGAAACGATGACGATGTCAAAATGTTCGATCGCGATGAAAGAATGCACCGCGCACTCGGAAACTGTCCTCATTATATTCTCACAGGTATAGCTATTTCTACGTTACAAAAGCTATACTGGTACTGCCCTTCGCCCACATACCGCGAAATTCTGCTTATCAGCCAAGATGTAAGATGTAACCCCATCGATGCTTGCACGCTCAGAGCGAGACTCCTTACGATTGATTTCTGGAGGGAAATCAACTGCCGGGAGGTACCCCTCATCCCGCGCCTGCAGTGTTCTGCACGTCTGGAATTTTCAAAAAATCCATTCACGCGTTTGATTTTCCTAGATTTTATTCGAAGCCTTTTCTATCACTTCTTGGAAGAAATTCTTTCGAACACGATTCAATTCAAACCATTCTCATTGGAACTAACGGTTTTTAGCCTTCGCGAACAAAGTACAGATATTTGACAGTTTGTTTCGAACACCTCAGCTCGTTTTGAACATTTCAATTTTAATGAAGAACATTGCATACATGCATGATCTGCTCAAAAATTCGATTCGATTTCACCCTTGCTCGGCCAAACAGCTACAATAAATTCAAAGAAAATGAACGCGAGGCTTGTCCGTTTTGAATGAAATTTACGTTTCAAAGGCCAATTTTCATTAGAAAATATCTGTGATTCAATATAGCTAAGATATTAGATACGCGGAACAAGACAAAGGACGAAAAGGTCTGCATCTCCGGATACCTATGCGAATCAATCAAATCGTTGAGAAGCCAACCATGGCTAATCGAAATGTTGACGAACTGATAAATCTGCTGTTTAAAGAATAACTGGAAATGAATACACATACACGAATTTGTAATCGAAAATAACGTACGGTATTATAGTCCAAAAAGTTGAGAGATTCATCGAGGTCCGCGAAAAAAGTGATCGCAATCGCAACTTACCCATATCCGTTGATTGATCTTCTCCCACTCCCCATTTAACTCTGCTCTCAAGTGAAACACTCTAAGTTTCTGAAGTGATTTCGTACTCATCTTCTAAACAACATTCACAATATTTCACAATATACTCGGAATCGTTTCGACAAATGCTGATTCCAGCAAATAGACACCCGCTTGGTGCAGCGTATTCCGGGAAACTACTTTCCGCTTCCCGCTTCCGACTGATACGGCGTAACGGTGATTTTTCGAATGATTCGAAACGGTCAATCGGAGGTTTTGAATTTGATTAATTTCGAAGACACTTTCTTAGTTCTTTTGAATTCAAATATTCGATCTGATTTTCAAAATAAATACATTGATTCATGAAGTATTATTTAATTGATGCGTTTTCGATATCTTAATTTTCGCAAGATGGTCTTGAAGAAGGTGAGGACAAAAGATGTGAATAATGTTGGCTCTGAAGCCTGAGTATGAAAGCTATTTTAGGCCTTAAGGATTAAAAATTCTGTTCAAATCCGACAGTAGTTTCACAATATGAGACATGTACTCTCTCAAAAGTTCCGTAACGAATTTACAGCACTGTTATGGTCAATATATCATTAAATAGCTGTTCTTTTTGGTGCTGACCCATTTTCTCGGGAGATTGTTCCATGCTCTTTTCAATGATTG
This sequence comes from Eretmocerus hayati, assembly GCA_029851415.1. Classification (NCBI taxonomy): domain Eukaryota; kingdom Metazoa; phylum Arthropoda; class Insecta; order Hymenoptera; family Aphelinidae; genus Eretmocerus; species Eretmocerus hayati. The sequence goes on along the minus strand of CM056742.1, from coordinate 146,337,200 downwards.
TCAACTTCAGGGAACAAGGGGAAAAAGATTCATACGACTATTTGTCAATAGCATTTTTATTAAATATGATGCAAATGTAATATTTTTATTTTAATATAAAATATAAACACGAAACAATCCTGAGTATTTTATACATTCATAAGACAACGATTTATCGATCCTATTGTAAAATTGTCGCAATTTTTAATACAATCATTTCGAGGAGAAAAATATCTATCCAAAATCTACATAAAGACATAGTAAACTATACAGTATAAACATTGAAATGTAACACCGGAGAATACGCTGAGAACAAAAACACAGTAATTGTAACAAGAGCAATTAATGCAATATTTCTGTATAGTACAAAGTCTTCGCAAGGTCTATACACAACAAGAAATTGATATTTTTATGAAAAGTGTTCCAATATTGATTGTTATTCGTAGTCTAATTCATACAACTAACATCAATTACAACAAAGAAGTTGTTCCCGAAACTTCATCAACATTTCAGTATAAAGTGATCCAGAGGGAATTTTCTTATGGATTGGAATCGGAAGACCTTATGATTCAATAATTCAGACCTTAATTTTGATGAAGCTAAAACTAGTTCTGTTATCTATCACACTTATTTCCTCATCAACCGATACTCGATTTACATTAAACTCTTTTTGGTTGTACAGCACGCTGTACCATTCATATATTACATGATTACATATATTTGAACAACAACAATTATTTCTACTATTGGTATAACTGGGTGAACAATAATTTAGAACTTTTTCACACTGTAACTTTCCTCATAAGGTGAATTCAAATGAACATTAAATCTCCTCTATAGAAATTATTAGTGATCAATATGAGCGCAGGACCAACAAATACCAAATCGAAGTGAAGCTGGATTTTAAAATTACATCAGAGACATATTTGTGAACAAACAGACAAAACAGGCAGAAACAATCTTAATGCAAGAACAAGTTAATCCCTCCCTACATTCCCAACATGGATCAAACTTCAACAGGCATTATAATTATAAAATCAAAAAATTGAGGATAAAAAATATATTAATATTGTGTTTCTTCTAAAGTCTCACATAATAATGTGGTGAGTACTAACCGGTTCTCATCGCTTGACAACAAAGTAGACTTGACCAAGTGCAACATACTCAGTGTGTAAGAGCACCGGTAGCGTAGAAATTTGAATGATTTTCGAAATCTATTATCTTAAAAATTCTCTCAGTTAAGCTGTGAAACTTTACCAAGATCGGAATAGAGAAAAAGTACAAGACTGGTCTTCTTTGCTTGAAACTTTCAAATTTTGATTTCCTTGGTCTTTTTGTAACATCGAGCAGAATTGAACAAAAATATGAACAGTTTTATTGATATAAGAAGGAATTTGAAAGATTTTCAGACTTTTTATGTATAGCTGGTCTTGAGCATAGCATTTACTCATACCTAATATTGCACTTGCTTCAATCGTTCAAGATGATGTAAATTTAATTGGTATCTAACACTTATAAGCTTTCTTTGAGGCATCAAAACTCGAACCCTCTATCATTCATGAACAAGATCATTAGAAACTTTCAAGAAAGTTCTATTAATAAACTTTATGTACATTACTATTCTTCCCAAGTTTTTTGTTTTTAATCATGAGGCACTTTGTATTTTGGCTCTAAAAAGAGGCGTCTAAAACCGTATCGTATATCAGGATAGAATATCACGACATGCAAAATGCGCCTTCCATTTCAAATATCATGAAAATGATTCTTCATAGGTAACATGGGTGCACTGCAATATTTTCATTGTAGCTTTAATGTGTATTAATATTACTTCATGTTGCAGCAGATGTTATCGAAAATGATGATCAAAATGAATGGAGGAAAGGGCAAAATTGAATTCGGAATTTCTTCTCAAGAGAAAAATATAATGGAGATTCAAACTGAATCAGTTATAAAAATTATTGGCCAACTTTTTTGCAAGGATATTTCGATACATTTTACGGCTTAAAATCTCGGAATATCCCATTCATTGATATCAAATTCTTGTTCTCGTATTTTGAACTTTTCTTATATGATACATATGGTGGTGTTAGCATCGATTTTTAGCTTATTCACTCAAATTTTGTAGACTATAGAATTGAGAAGGATTGCCAATTCCTTTAATTTAATCGTTCTTACATCAGATTTATCATTTGATCAAATTCACAAGATATTGGAGCATATTCTTCAATCTTTCTTCCTTTCCTCTGAACTGATTTCTGATACAAACAGATTACTCGAGTAAGGCAGTGATACAGGTTTCACTTTCCTGAGTTGGTAAGTGAAAGAAGACTTTAATTTATCAGTCGGCAGAGATTTATCTAATTGTGACTTGAGGTTCTTGCTACGAGCGTTGAGTAATACTTCATTCACGTTATCGGCTTTAGACAAAGATTCGAGCTTACCACAATTCCCATGTGGTTTGTAAACTGGTGAATAATTCATCGATGCAGAGGGATCTGGCAAAATCATCGGAGTTTGAAATGCTTCTTCTTGCTGTTTTTGGAAGATTCAAGTAAATATCAAGTGATTCGTAAAAACAAAATTTCCTCAACATTAAACGAATGACCAATTTCAGGCGATACGAATATGTATTGGAAGTGACATGAGTACTGATAATTTGAAAAAAGCTTCATTGTCAACATGTCAACAATTGTCAACATTTTTTGTTAAATTCAAATTCGCAAGAAAGTTAATCTTTTGTAGCTTCACGGATTAATGACAGCATTTATCAGAGGTTGATTTAATTTCTGCAATCTCCTCAGACTTTCCCGTGTAATTAAATCAAAATGCACAATTGCTAGGAATCATCACGTTCTACGTAGTTACGGGCAACGAATGAACGATAAACCTCGAAGGACATAGATTCATCACGAATTTGAGCCGAAGCATTTTTGGTGGCACGGTCGAACGATGGTTAGACTCCCAAATATCCATGATTCTTGATAATACGATGAAAAAGAATGGAAATGGAAACAAGAGTGAACTTTATGGTTTATAATATTGTTTAACTTTTATCAGATAATTTTCCAAATGAAAGTTCAAATTTATACCTTGTATGGTTGCTGCATTCGATGAATTTCTTCTCTTTGCTGGAGTAAATCATTGTCTTTACTCGTCACAATTGCAAATGTATCTTTTGGTGCAGGATCATTCGTTTCTATTGACAAGTGTGCACGCAGTTGCCTATTGCGAACATCTAGTTGCATGATGTGCTGCTGAGCTTGAGCTACTTGTTTCGTCAGTGAAGTGACTTTCTCTTCCAGGGCGGCCGACTCTACACACTTGGACGAATATTTTGCTGATAAAGATAAAATCTCCTGTTTAATCCCTTCCAGCTCTTCCCTAAAAATAGACAGTCATCCATTCATTCATCAAATCAAATCCACTTTAAATCTAATTTTACTCAGTTTGAGAATTCAAATTCCGAAATCACCATCAATAAGAGTTGATGGTGTAAGGTTTATGGATACCGAAACAATTACATTGTTGACGATAAAGTGGACTAGCGTTCGGTGCAATGAATAATAGAGTAAAGAGAGAACTATTGACAAACTAGTACTTACTCGTGCTCTTTATGTAGTATTCCAATATCTTCACGCGCCTGAACCTTCCGAATGAACTCTTGTTTGAATTTAGTTATCTCTTTCTGTACCTCGTGCTCATGAGCTTTTCTCATGGCGTCCAAAGCTGCTAAGGTAGCTTGAGTTTCTTCAGAGAGAGCCTGCTCTTTCTCAATTCTCAAACTTTCCAATTCCTGACGATGTTTTTCTTCCAATTCTGCGATTATTCGTCGATGGGAATTTTCCATTGCCAGCAATCCTTTCTCGCAGAGCGCACGAAGTTGTTTTATTTCCTCTTTGAATCGTTTCCTTGTCTCAGCATCAGTATCCAGATCGGTGTTGACGGACTTCTGATATGCAGCTCTGAGTTCATTGACATGAGCTGAATGTTCTGAGTCAATAGCATTCAGCCGTAGCTCAAGTTTTCTGATTTTGTCACGTAAATTAGATGCCTCGTGTTCATAATGAGCAATCAGAGATTTTCTCTCGCCTTCCCAAATGTTCTTTATGTCAGCTATCTCATTTTCTTGATTCTTACGAATTCTTTCCAATTCCGCCGAATGCTCAGAGGAGAGCCACGTCAATTTCTTTTGGGAAACTTCACATTGCTTACAAATCATGTTGTTCACGCGATTGGTAAGGTATTTGATTTGCTCTCGAATCTCTGAACTCTTCTGACATGCACTGGCTAAGCTTGTTACCAATCCCGATATTTTAGGCCAATCAAAATCATCGACATCATCTCGCATTCTTTCTTTTATACATTGTTTCAAGTTTTCAAGATCACTTATCATGCATGTCAGCACTTGGGCAATGTTCTTGATTTGTTCTTTCACCTGATGATCATTCATCATTGTGCCTTGCACGTTTTGTGAAGCCGGACCAACGATAAATACATTCTCCGCATCATACATCGAATCACAATCAAGGATATCAATTTCATCTACTGAGCTAGATATACTTTCATCTTGAACCAAAGTAGAGACAAAATTTTTTCCAACTGAAGCTGCATCATTTTTCATCTTCTCTTGTAACAAACTTATTCTGGCATCAATCAAAGCTTTTTGAGCAATGATAGCCACGTAATCCGAGAGTACTTGCCTGTGATCTCGCTGTGAAGTTGTGCGGCTTTCCACGTCGGTGCACACATTTGAAAATCCTCTATAAGCATTGGATAATTCATGAGTGGTACGCTCCATTTCTTGCCGCAAAATATCTTGGGCTTTGTCTGCCCATGTTTCAAAGTCCATATTTTGGGAAGAAGTGAAGTCTATGTAAGAATCCTCAACAGACGAAATATTCTGTTCGAATATTTGACCACAACGCAGGATGAAATGAGATACTTCCACCTGAGCTAGTTCTCTGTTCAAAGTTTCTTGAGCTAAAAGCCATGCTTCATGGATCAAGCTGTTATCGGTTGATCCATCATAAGGAGCGCCACTTTTTTGAATTCTCTCCAACTCTGAATATTTTGGCGCTGACTTCATCAATACATACTTCAATTTTTCATTCCTGTAAGATCGGATAATTTCATTAATTTCGATTTGTTTTTGCAGCAAACAGTTCAACCCTTCAACCTGTGCTTCTGGAAACTCTGTGATGTTTTTGCCAGGTTCTGTTATACTACCTATGAACACTAATTTATTGGCTAACACTCTAGTTAGATACTGTACATAACTTATATTTTGGTAAGTTTTGGATGTAGTTCCGTTAATCTTAAATTTCAAGTTTGAAATAAGCTGACTAGTCTCAACCAGTTCATTTAAAACCGTTCCCTTATCTGGTGTTCCCTCGAGCAAGCAACGAATTTGTCTTAAAATGACAAATTCAAATGCTATCCTCTCTGCAATCAATTTCAATTTCTCTCTTTCATCGAGCCGACCAACCTGAGCAATTTGTTGACGCCTCTTTATCAGTTCATATACCTTATTCCTAAATATTACTTCTAACTTCGATACTGCTGCCTGCACTGACTCAGTAATTTGAGCATTTGCTTGATTCTTCTTGCATTCTACACAAGTATCAAGAATTTCGTTGACAGACCGCAAACACTTTTCTGCTTTTTCATCTCCTTGCTTCGACCCCAAAAATTTATCGAGCCGCCTCTTCGATTTGGCGACGGCTTTTTCGAATTTTCTCAGTCTCATTAGAATTTCTAAAGAGATTTGATTAGTTGAAGACTCACTAACTTCGCTACCTTCACTGGAGTCTTTTTCAACATCACTAACCATGCACTCCGTTACACTCGCTACTTTTGTTTCCAATGCGCTAAGGCGTATAAGTACTTTCATTGGTTCTGAGCTTGTGGCACTGTCTAGTGATTTTCTCCTTAATCTATTTCTTTCGAGACTTCGGGTTTCTCTCTTGCGTTCTTTCTTCACTTCTTTGGAAACACCTTTCAGAGTCTCATCCACAGAGAGAGGTTTCGTTACTTTCCCTTGTTCGATAGCAATGATTTTGTTCTCAAGATCCATGAGTTTATCTTCAACCTCTTGGGAAATTTGGAAAGATTCTCTGCCTTTCAACGATAGAGATCTTCGTTTGTCCCGAGTTTCCACTTTCGTACATTTCTGTTTCAATGTTCGAACTTGTTTTTCACTGACAGCCAGTTTATTGGTTAAATCTTGAATCCTTGCAGCCATTAATTGGACTTGAGCTTGATTAGATTCTTGACCTCGAACAGCTTCTTGTTTGTGCGCAAATATCTCAAGTTCCAATGCATCTTGCATCGTATGAGCTTCCCTCAATTCTTTGCGCATGGCACGAATTTCCAAGACTGCTTTTTCGAAGCGACTCCTCAGTTCATCGTATTCTTCCATAACTCTGGAAAAAAATGTTTTTACATATTAATACGCGTGAAAGGTATTGAAATATTGAATAAAAAGATAATAATGAAAACAAATAATGAAAATCATGAGTCGAATATTGAAGGTCTTGTACGGTTATCAACAATTGATATAATATATTTTGTCGGAAAAATCATGAATCATATAGGAAAAATGTAATTCAACGTTTTTTGTACTTATTATGAGTATTCAATTTGGAAGTAGACATTAAATACAGACACGCACCGTTCTTTGTCCAGCGCGTGCAGATCAAGGTCCAAGTCGATGTTAGTCAAGTCGCTAAGCGAGTCGAAACTCCTTCCACGCTCTCTGGCCGAAGACAGGCTGCTCTTGCCCTCCAAATCTCTGACTCGGTTGTACAATCGTTCGTTCTCTTCGATTCCTGTAAATTGTAAACATGACGTTACGGGGCATATGATAGATTTTCAAAAACACTGAGGGATTCCTTCTTACCTTGCGAAAGTTTGTCGCTGAGGGCGTTGACCTGTGCTTGATAGCGCTCCACAGTCCCATGACTAGACTCAAGCTGATCCGTCAGCATCTGGCACCTCTCGACATTTTCTCGAAGAATGGCTTCGGTTTCGAGTAACTTTGATTCGAGTAGCTCGTTGTCGCGAACCCTCTGCGACTCGCTCCTTTGCATCGCACTGACAAGCTGCCCGAGCTGCTTTTCTTTCAACTCAGCCTCTGCCTTGTGTTGTCTCAGCCTCGTCAATTCTGATTCAGCTGCACTAGCTTCCGTTCTAGCGACACCCAATTGCGCCTTCAGTCCCTCTATCTCGTGCCTCTGGTGTTCGATCATGACTAGCAGGCTGCTCTGTTGCTGCACTTCCTGTTTTTGGCCCTCCTGTATCCGAGTGAGCTGGCTCTCCAGCAAATCAGGCCTTAGCTGCTGTTGTTGTTGTTGCTCATCGCCAACTTGATCTAGATCACACCCAGCCATGATGAGATCTTCAGACTTGACGCTATCTAAGGTACTGTGGCGTGAGCTTGGAGGAGAGCCTCGATTACTGCGTTTATAGACCCTAGAACGCGAACTCGATCGGGAGCGCGCCTTTACCCTAGACAGAGCCGTCCTAGTTAATGGTGGAGAGGGTGGTGCACAAGGCAGTTCTGACCAGTCCTGCTTCGTAGGAACTGCCTGCAAACCGTTTTTATTGCAGTCTTGTGCGAGCTGCGAGGGAGGTGGTGTTGCTGGCACCTCGGACCAGTCACCCGATTCCCGACGACCACTTTCCGAAGCGGTACGGTACTCCTCGTCCGAGGAGAATAGGATAGAGCGACCGGATGGCGTGGTGGCCACGGTCGTGTTGGAGGTTGTCCTCTCTCGTTCGACCCCGGGCGACCTGCAACCCACGACGGACGCCCGAGTCACGAATCGAGTGTGATGGGGGCTTGATGGAGAGCTAGTATTTGTAGACACTAATGGGCTACTCGGTGGAGTCACGTACGTTGTGGGCGATTGCGCGTGGGATTCCTGCTGAGACTGTGAAAGCGAGACGTCAGGACAAGCGCCCACTAGGTCGAGAGTTGTTGGAGGATCAGGCAGGTTGGCAGCTCTCCTGATAGCCGACATCCAGCTGGACCTAATGCCAGCTGTGACAGCTGATAGTACCGTACTCCCCCGGTCATCCCAAGTCTGCGATGAGAAATTTCAAATAATTAGATTTTTTGAGATATTGGCCGGACAGAAGCCGATGTCATTACAATTCGAGGTTCATGACAACTATCAATCATGGCAGGACAAATTTCATGCACAATTGAAGGAAAGTTGACGCACAAGTAGGAAAAAAGGTTTGGTACGGGCTTAATAGTTGATCTAAACATGAAAACCAGAGAAACTCACCACTGTCTGAAAGCCGTAGTTTCGAGCGACCTGCACAGGAGTAACGGCTGTCACGGTGTTCAAGTCTATCACTCCATCCATTATTCCTTTTTCTTCAGCTGTAGAGTCTCGATAAAACATGAGACCACATCCTCGTAACACGAACCAATGTTTATTCCACTCCTGTAATCAAATGAGCCATTTAGTCGTGTAACTTTTTTGCGATGAGCTAATTGCAAAGCATCCATAGAAACGCGATATAATAATGCGAGCTCTCATTTCAATAACTGAATATGTCATCGATGTACCTTATTCGAATTTTGCTTCATCAGCCACCCTTTCTTGATGTTGAGCAGATCTTCTGCAGGGAGATCGACTCTTAGTTCGGATGTAGGAGAATACCTGCTGCCACAGATATCAAGTCCACACCCATCGGGGTCACCACGAACCTGTAAAATATTCAAGATTAATTTTTCTCTCGAGTCCTATTCAATTTCCGGCACTAATTCTCATGTAAAAGTTTGATATCAGAATTACGTCCCATGTTGTCATCATTATGAATCATGGTAAATCATAATTTCATCATGCTGATTGAATTTACCTCACTATCAATTGAATTTTTGTAATATCAATAATTCGAAGATCTAATTTGAAATCTTCTGTGATTGAACAATACTACTGTGAGAGATTTTGCTGAGAAGCCAATTTGCTATAACTATGACAGGCGGAATGACACAATATCTTACATTTGTTACGAAAGATTTATCGAATATCACTCTTCAAAGTGTATGCAATATTAGAAACTCGTATTGACAGATTGCGCGTGTTCAACAGACGTAAGCTAGAATCGATGGATGCATGCATGAAAGGCAATCTCTTCGCTCGCCATGAGTGATTGCAAGCTGACAGTGTCGGTTTTCACGTCTCTCGCCTCATGTGGCGCGGTCGCGGTTACGTGTATATATACTTGTCGTGGGATTGTTTGCATCGGGCGTTATTGGCAGTTGAGTATACGCACACTATCGCATGATTTACGCGTCATTTTGTTCTCTGCTGAGCTTGATGTTTCCCCTGCCATTGTGCAAAAAATGAACAAAAGAGCTTGAGTACAGGAGGCGTGTATCACGTTTAGCATTTGAAAAGATACTTCATTTGACGTTCCCTTGTCATACCAAAACTCAACACCCATGGTTGCAGATTTTACTGACATTTGCAGAGGTGGAAAGTGTTTCTCAAAATACTAAGACAGTGTCATAATTATCCAACTGTCGGATGAAGGAAATTAACCCGTCAATACAATACGGAAATGAAGCTAAATAAACAAAATAACTTACGAGTTTGTCTTGGTGCACGGTTGCCGACGTGTCAACGACATCCCTTGTAGGCTCTGAAACTCTAAGTTTGGTTCGTCTGGCGCGTGGTTGTGTCAGAGAAGCCGCGATGTCTCGCAACTTGCCTTCGCGTTCCCTCTCGTGCTCCAGGAGTATTCTTCTGCATGCATCTTCGTCTAAAAGGTTTGAACGTATTTATTGATAAATTGTTGCAATTTCAGAAAAAGTCGTACAAGTAGCTGGTCATTTGACTTTTTGAAATCAAACAAGACAAAATTGAATTTTGCCGCGCATGGCTTTCAATTGCGCTTAATCCCAGTATGCTGCGCTTCATGATCTTCTTGCTATCGCAAGTAGATTTTGAATCGCAAGCATACAATAAAGTACTCGATGCGACCTGAGGCAAGCGTCTGACCAAAGCATCCAGAGGGGCACTGATGAGGTGGCTTTGGATTGCTGCACCGAAATGCTTAAGACAAAATTGGAATTTTACTTTCAGCCAACTAGAGTGAGATAAAAAAGTGGTGAGTATAGTATGTTACATACCCAACTTGTCAACAGAGTTGAGAGATGTGGAGATGATGCGTTCGGATTGATGTTGCTGCAGCTGGTTCAGTATTCTCCTTCGAGCTTTATCGTCAGCTCTGTGCTTGTCCCTCGTCGGCGGCGAGGCGCTGCTGGCTGGATGATCCTTGTAGGATCTACTGTTCTCCACGCAATTCAAATTTTTACCAATAGGTGGCTTTTCCAAGTTGTTCGAGTGGTTGTTCAGATTCGATAGCAGATTTAAACTATTAATCTTTGGAGTCGTTGTTGCTGCTGTCGTCGTCGTTATCGTTACTCCTGTCGTTGAACAACCTGAAAAGTATATCAATCAATAAATTTTAGTATTTAACTGTTCTTGATTCCACATCATCACGCGGATCTTTGTAATCCTCAAACTTACTCAAATCAATTTGAGAAACAACTTGAGTTACTTCAATGAAAAATTTAGATGGTGATACACTAAATTACACTGATGTAGTTCAAACCCATATCAAATGCTCAATGAATTTTTTGTGATTATGTAACACACAATACAATTTCCTTACAAGACTTACCTATACTGAGTGTACTGTTGTTGATGTTTGGAGAAGATGTGCAGACTGGTGCATTAATGACATACGAGCTGGCACTTTTATTGTCCAATTGACTGATGTTAATTAAGGACGAGGCACGACAGTCTTTCCTCGATAAATCTTTGGCTGCTTGACTGCACGAGTCTCTCAGGTTACCATTCGATGTGTTGATGTTCAAATTATTTTCATTTGTAGCGACAACAGAATTGCCGTTCGGAAATACTGAATTACACAACTCCTCAACCGCTTTCGAGTTCCAGGCACTACCAGTATTTCGTGGCTCAGATCTACAGCTGTTGAAGCGCGGCCTCGATGGACTAGGTGTGTTACCTGTAGTTATTATGCAAGAGATTACAAACGATGCTATCATTTTCACAGTACATATCCTATTAAGCTTCTATCGATCTCAATACATTTTATCTACCCACGATGGTGGGACTGAGTGATCACCTCGGTCAAGGGTGAACACGAAAAGAGGTTTGCTGTATCTGTATTCATTCGACGTGAGATTGAATAGCGCACAGCAGCAAAGACTTTCACGAGACAAAACTGTACTTCAGAAGTTTAAGCATCTTGAAACCTTCTTATCGCGGGGTAATTATTTGGTGGTCAAATGGAAATACCGCACAAGTAAGAGTTTGTGAAAGAATGAATGATCACTTGTTCGTTACTAATAGAATTAATAACTTCACCTAAAACCTTAGGAAAAGATTGAGGAAGTACCGCACCAGTGGATGGGAAATTTTTTCTATCTGACCAGAATTACGCGATGACTATTCTAATAGTTGGGTTACGATCAATTGAAGCTCTCGGTACATTTTTGTGAGCCCATAGCAGTTATAGTTCTGGTAATATGAATGGACGAAATGAGACTTTTTGTCTTAATCTTGACATATTCGCGACTTCATGTCTTATTCCTATCGAAAATCTTTTATTTTACATAAATGAGGTAGGCAATTATTTTGAAAAAAAGTTCGCGATAACTTCAAAGGCTTTTGTATCTATGGAAAAATTTCTGTCAAAAACCCAGCGTTGAGTTTCCTGATACAGCTGAAAAATAACACGTCCGATAAGACCACGTGTTAAATGGCCGAAAATGGATAAGCCATAACTTTTGACCAAGGTAGGCGAAGTTCAACAAAATTCACATGGAGTCTTTTGACACTAAAATCAACGTGTGTGAAAAGTTTCACCAAAATCTCAGTGTTAAATCTCTTGGGTGCGGTACTTCCTTAAAGGATCGAAACGGATCAATCAAATAAATTATAAAGCAATGTATCAATTAAAAATTCTACTACCCTTATAGAGTTGGCTATAACAAAAATCCGCGAGAAGTATTTTTAAAAATTACAGATCAAGCCCACTGATTTCTTGCAAAATCGAATTTTACGTTATGAACTGATTTATGGAGCGGATCAGTTTTTCTATTTTTGAAAGTGTGGATTAGGGCAACATTCCCAAGTTTGATTCACTTGGAACAAGTTTTTTTATGTTGTGCACAATACTTGCTTACATAGCATATCTAACCCTAGAAAGAGATCTTCTGTTCTGACTTAGATTTCAAGTTATAGCACATCTATTTCTCAAGCAAAGATATACTTAAAAGACCAAGCTATCTCCGAGATGATGTTTCAAGTATCGTTGAATTACTAAAAAATTATCTCACGTCGGTTAAATTAAATATCACAAATGGTTATAGATAAATGATTAGTGTTTCATATACAATATCTCACTTCTTATCGTTGGCGTGATTTGAAGTATTGTCGTCTGGCCACCAGGAAACGTAGCATTTCGTTTGTGCCGGCCCTGAGAAATGAATTCGAGGATCAATTATATCAATTCGATGTCAATTCGGGTACACTATAAAATCTCTTAATGCCATTCGATATACGTGAAGATTTTGAAGAAGGCATTAACGAAAAAGTTCCAAAAAAACTTCTCGTACAATGTGGACTCAAAAGTATTCGTATTTATATAAATTCGATGTAAATTCGGGTATACTGTAAAATCTCTGAAAGCCATCGATGGAAAATATACGTGAAAATTCTAAAGAAATCATCAACGAAGAAGTCCTAACAAAATTTCTCGTACAATGTGGACTCAAAAGAATTTTATAAAAAGTTGACTTTTAAAGGTGGAGGAATGACCATGGCACAAGGGTCAAAAAGAAGCTAGAAGAATGGGTTAGAACTTGTAATGCATTATCAAAATGGTTATTACATGCAATGTCTGCACTCTGTACAGAAAGCATAAGCATGAATATAAATTATCTTCATGTTTTTTGTTTAAAGGAAAAAGCTCCCTATCACTTGTATAAATATATAAAATCTTTTAGTTCATAAGTTTTTGTATAGTATGCAATTTTCTTTTCCAACCTACGTACAGATGTAATTGCATCTCTGTAGTGAGTACTTTGTACTAGTACTAGTTGTAAAACTTGATTGATAATCTATTGAAATTGAAAATGAAGAGCGAAAGTCACCTTATTTCTGGAGTAAACTTGAAGGACATCAGCCCACCACCTAGTTTCTTCTCGGCATGTGCCTTTGACGAACGTAACTCCCTCAGGCGATGTTATTGCAAGACTATGTGGATGACCAGTAACGTCTTCAGCCGCAGCCACTTCGAGAACTCGAGTCATGTCAACTCTGGCTTGTGGCACTGTTTCGGGCTAAAATGAAAGATAAGCATGTCAAATCTACGGTTGCACCAGATTCTGGGAAGATTTTTTGATCAAAGATGAGAAGATATGAGAAAAAGATGAGAAGATTATTTTGGCGTAACTTTTGTAAATGGAAGATCATTTTGGAAATTTGACATGAAATTGATCAAGTATTTACCCAATTGTATCATACTTATTACAAAAGCAACAATTTAGTGTGTTGATGGAAATCGTTGAAATTTTCAACGTCAAATTCAAATTCGGGACGAGTTGATCCACTACCAAGAGGCAATCGAATATACTCATTCGTGAACGAAAACAACAGCTGTATACTCTCGACGATAGATTTTTTGCACAGAGTATCTCTAGACTTTTTTACATTGAATATCAAGAGTCTGCTTGAAATAATTACTTTAAATGATCCAAAAGCCAAAATTGGAAGTAGTTTTTTCTTACGGTATTACATTGGGAAAATCGAGATGTGTTGCGAAACCGTATACGAGCGGTGATAGATAAACGGATTCGTTACGGACAAACTGGATTTGTGCTTGAGCGTAAAGTATCGGCTGGAAATAGCTTTGGAGGCTTTGATTTCAACGAATGCGTAACTTTAGTGCCGTCAGGAGGAAAAAATATACTCTGAGGGTAAACAGGCTAATGACCCGATGCATAATCCAAAATTATGAATGTTGATGTTTTTTAATCTTCCAAACACAAAAATATAATTTCTCTAAAATTACTATACCCTTTGGACATTCGCAAGCATGAATCTTCAAAGGGATCTTCTTAGACGTTTCTTCAAATCAGTGATAGAATTCATTGAAGCTAATAATGACGATCATAAGAATTGAAGTTATCAAGTAATTCACGCAATAATGCAATGTCAATTCAACGCCGAATTTGTGTACGAAAAAGATACATCCTCGAAGGTCCGACAGAATGATTCATTGACAGTTTGTTAATCAACATTTGTTGACCTTTCATCGATACTGTCATCGATCCTACTGATACCAAGTGCATATAAGTGCTGTCGTGTCATGATGAAGAAAAATCACTTACGTGTTCGTCGACAGAGTAAGTGAGCTCGCCATCGTCGTACAAGACAAACCATCGTCGTTGCCATCTCTGTAACAAATATTTTCATTTCATGTAGATTCATTCACCCACGAGGGAGTGTGGATACATTTAGTAACAATTTCGATCGTAAGATTTTATAGGTTGTAAAACGATATGTTTCATTGCAAGAAAAGTTGTCAGAGTGTAGAATCTTGTATGTTTTTATGGACATGATGCATGTTGAATCCGCGAAAGAATAATCAACTTTCTCAAGAATTTGTACGAAAAATCACAGTTACAACTGCATTTAAACCTCAAACTTATCTATTTGACATAAAATCGTTATTTTTATAGCTCGAATCGAACTACAACTTTTTTACAAGCCTATAAGTTGTTCAATGTGGTTTTTATAGCATGAACTCATTAATTTTCAAATGTTCACTGAATGACGATATGAATAATGCATGCCACACGGTTCGAAAATGAAAGTCTAATCAAATTTCCTCGCCAATTCGCAATCTCAAGAGGTTTTCTCTGTCTTTTTTGTTCCTCACTGCTAAACGCATAAAAAAGTCAGTACGTTCGTTGCAAAAAAGCCATTCCCTAATTCAGCTCAAATAACGAATTCATGCAATGATTATAACTTACCTTCGTTCGGTTCAATGGATTCGAGAAGTCCCAGCCTGGCGCCACGAACAGATACCCACATTTTGAAATTTTTCGGGTGGCCTGAAACACAAGATAAAATTCATCATTATTGAGATGTTGAAAACATGGATTATTTAATTTTGATCAGGGAAAAGAGGATAAATATATCACACATACAGTAGCTATTCAATAGTTCAATTTCGCGTCAATGGGTCGATATTCATCGTATCTCAAGGTTAGTTCGGCCCCACTAACTTCAAGATTATCTTGAACGAACAAACTTGACAGAATCTTGAAGTGGGAATGTAAGAAACTCGGAGAATCTTTGTCGTGATATAGGATGTAACGACTGTCATTCAAAAACACTGTCGTTCATGAAAATAAATGATAATCAGCGTGAAATTCAAAACATGATCGTAGACCTTTTGAGGTTCAAATCGACTAAATTTTGAGTATAACACGCGAGAGAAGGTCTTCGAGGTGATCTGCGAATCATGCAGACTGAGCAGATAAAAAACGTTTACTATCCGAAGAATCGTTTGATCACATTCCGCAAAATTTCTATGATTGATACTCAGACTTTCACTAAATTGATTATGCATTGATCGCGAATAAAGAGCCACTATGCATTAAAATTTTGCTAGGTTAAGGTCAGCAGCAGTGCTACTCTTTGACCATGACGAATTATGAAATAGCGTTGAATGATGAACGCACAGTTTTATGAGCAATTTCACCATGAAAAAATTGCAATACAGTTACGATACTGTTATCTCTCAGTAATCCACATTCTGGGTCATGCTGAGATTTACTGCAGTTTATTCATGTAATGCTCCTAACAAACATTAAATCACTCAAGTATATAAATACGATATTTCGTAACTCAGGGGAATTAGGAAGTTAGTGATCCTTGTAATAGATTCTTAAAAATTCTCACTCGTTGGAGTGGAAAGAGATTCAATGAACTCAATTGTAAACATGTATAAGTATCACTTGTGTATCATGCACATACGCCATATGAAAGTTACGCTCGCAATAAGAGAAAAAGAAGAGGAACAGAACAATGAAATCAAATACAAGCATCTGATTTCGATAATGTCCCTCGAGCACAGGAAATGACAGCCGTTTCGAAAGCAGCCAGACGACACACCTATCGCTTTGAACACACCTTATTCATTCTATTGACAAGCCCGACTTTTCCCCTCCGTCACTACCATCTTCCTTTTTTTCTTTTGAAGAGTTTAGTAGTTTTAGCTAGTTTTTTCACGCCTTCATAAGTCGTTTATATATAGAAAGAACATCTTTTCATGAAGTCTTTCAAGTAGACAAGACCGAAGTCGAGGATTAATGGTAATAAGAGGAGACAGCGCTCCAAGATCGATTCGCGGAAAATTAGCCAGAAACGACTGAAGATTCATACATACTTCACAGTTGAAGTAAGTGATGGCTTTTCTGAATTCGATTTGTCATGCAATGACATGTTCCTGAAAAACTATGCGTGGATAGCAAAACTACCGTCTCTAGGTGACAGAATTATGATCAAGAAATTTTCTAATGTATTGAAATCATTGAAATCTGCATTGACTCTGATAGAATTGGAATTGAAGATTCCAAAGTTGACTCTTCGAATTAGGTGGAGGATTATCCTGATGAATGATGCGAAGTTTGATAAGAGCAGGTATGTGGATTTCGCACTGCACTACACAGCTTTATAATTAAAATGAAATTAATGCACTTCATTGACAGACTATTGCAAATAAGAAAGTTGACTTGACTGTGAGATTAAGTTTAGATTGACCACACAATATTTCTACAAAAAAAAGATTAACTCCAAGGCAGAAGAGATTTTAAAAATCGGCCATTACACACCACTGAAATTCTTTTTTGATCATTGATTCATTCAAGTATGTCTCCATCGAATCTTAAGAGAAAAAATAAGTCATTCAAGTATAAATAGTGACATTGAGAAAACTTTCTGATACGCAATGGAATTTTTCATGAAAGTACTATTCTCTCTCCATTTGTTCAATGTTTCCATTCCTGTGGTGATAGTTGTGCGCGCACGGAGAAAGTCTTGGGTGAAAATGCTCGACGGCGAAGACGTACGACTGTTTTTCTCAATATATTTTCTTTCTTCGTTTGCAGGCTGTTGGCTCGCTGCAAATGTTCGATTTACGCATGCCTACTCGAGGTATATACTACTCACTATACTCTCGTTTCATTTCAACTTGAATTCATTTCGTTGAACTATCTCAAGGATTTAGATCATTCTTCACGAGGGAATGCAACATTTCGACATTCATTGGCAAGAAAGCAGAACGAACCAGCTGAGGAAAAATAAGTCACAACTGACGATGATCGTTGCAAAATTTACGAGATGTTTCAAACAGTTAGGTCAGCTGTTTTTTTTCAAACGAGCATTCAAAATATTTCATTGATATTCGTTTACGAGAACGTTCACCTGTGCTAAAGCGAATGGATAATCAATCAGTGGGTTATTTCCATGAAAGAACCATGGCCATAGAGTGTTTGTGCGGAGGCAAAAGAGTTTCCCCACCGGTTCAATTTGCAATTCATGTGCCCGAGCCGATTTTGCACGTTCAGTCAACGACTTTTCCATGAGTAGCCACCAGGACGTCCTATTTCACTCTATTTCCATCTTTTGCCTGGCGCCGATGAATGTTGAATAAATAAGTTGCATCCATTTTGCGGTTTCCAATAATTCGAGAATATTTATGATCATTTCAATTCCATAACTGAAATTCGAAATTTGTCAATGGCGCGAGGCAAAAATGTTTGTCGGTGATACTGATTTTTTCATAGATGAGGACATCCAAATGTCAATTTTCACTGATTTTATGCAACTTGTACTAAATCTGCAAACGGATTCAAATTACAGCTTTCTGACTTGCATCACAGATTCGTTGAAAAGACAATTATCATATTTTGAGCTTGCAAGCTCTCTTGTTGACGAAGAAGTTGAGCTGAATATTCAGAGTCCCTGCGCGGCAGGATTCATTAAAGAAAAAATATGCCATATTTTGAGCTTGCAAGCTCTGTCTTAGGCGAAGAAGTTGAACTCAACATCTATACTCAAAGTTACAACCAGATTCATACAGAATCCATGAATGAAAACATTGTGAAATTTGGGGAGCTTGCAAGCTCCTTTTTTAAAGTTGGATTCAACATTGAAGCTATGATAACTGTCTGAAAGTTATCTTGGATTTCAATTTGATCGAACAAGTGAATCTTAGCTTCAACAGCGTAGGGTTCCACACGAGCATCAGCACTGGGGGTACTGCCCTTAGAGCTTGCAAGCTCGCATGATTGGTTTCAATCCATTTACCCAGATGTCACAAGTTTTGTTCCAACTATTTGAAATGATTAATAGTTATATGGTGTACTCTCACTACCATAAATCATTATCTGATTACGGACACAACAACATTTGAGCTTGCAAGCTCGCTCTTCATCGACACACCCAATCAAAAATTAGCTACGATTGCATTAATCAAATCTAGACTACGCCTAACTAACAAAAAATCGAAGGCATATTAATCGTACTACAGTTTCATTCTGTACATAATACTATCAGACAAGATAAACCATCCACGTTTTCGCAACACTTTCAAGCGCGAAGCTATATAATATAGTATCCAAGAAAAGATGCCCATCGCCAGATTCTCGCATAACAAACTACCGCTGTCTCAATAATACCATGCACACCATGCATGGTACATCACACAGTGGCTCATGTTGAAGAAGGTGGCAATGGTTCTGTACATATAATATATAAGGATAGCGATCGGCACGTGTATAATATAAAATGCTTTTGACTCGTCAGCATTAAGCAGCATCGTGCTTTAGCCTCGACGACGACGACGACGACGACGACCGGCATGCAGAGGTCTGCAAAATCTTCTGCACTGCAAAAACCTCAGCGAAGGCGTTTTTTTCTCGGGCTATGTACGGCAGCGTCGAGTGCAAGTCACGAGCGCTCGTGGAATTTGTGTGGCGGCGCGACGAATCGGGAGTGCACCGGCTGTTACATTGAAGATTAAATATATATATATATATATAGATATGTATATAGAGATGAGGAGGCGGCGGCAGTGCGGCCAGTGCATGAGGCAAGTGGCATACCGAGAGCCGGTGCACTTTCGTGTAAGCGTGCCACTGTGTCAGTAACTGTAATCCCCCGCCTCGTATATATGCACCTTCTGCAGCAACAACTCCCCTCGCCATTCGCCGCTGCCTCATGCACCGCCTCATGCACCAACTCTCTGTAAAAGGGGCCTTGGGAGAGCTTGTACATATATGTTAGGCATCTCTCATCAGGTGAGCTTTGGGTGCTCACCTCCGAACCCTTTTTGCTATCAGATCGGACTCTGATATGTTGCACCCTTATATCTGACTGCAAGCATGCATGCATATGATGATGTTGCTGTATAGCATCGTTTGATCTGGAGGCGCGAAAAAGACGCCCATGTGTGAGGAGTAATCCCCACATGAAAGATATTTTCTAGACTTGCAGGCGTCGTCTATTATACTACATTACTGATGCATTATATTTTGTGTCGTGGTGGTGTTGGTGGTGGTGCACGACTCTCTCGCTTTGAGGCATGCATCAGAGAAGTTTTGTCTGATGGCGTTGGCGTGACTGCAGATATTCCGTGCACGCCACCGAACGCGAGAGCTCTTACGACAGCGGATATGCAAATTCAGCATTGCCGTGCGGCTTTTGGCTGACTGACAGCGAAGCCCCGCCAGCGAATTGCCGATTATTTTCCAGGACCCCTCCTTCCCTCCCCCTTGGGATGTCTAAATACTCATACTTTTGCATCATAATGTCACGCGCGAATGCAGCACCAGCACCAGCACCATTGCAGTGTCATCTCCCCTTTTCATGAATATATTACTATATATTTAGAGGTGCTGCAGTCATAGTGACTATTTGTTTAGCTAGACAGTATCTATGCATTGCCGAATCTTATTTTTGTTCGAGACATGCAAGATTCATCATCAGAAGTGGTGTGGGAGCATATCGATGTTATATCATAGAAATTGATCAAAAGTAGATGTTAGATCAGATTTTTGGGTACAATTGAATTGCTCTGTGGAATGAATTTTTTCAATGTAATTATTCAAATCAATGAGAATGAGTGACAGGTTATCCATAAATTACTCAAAGGGTTTAAGGGGGCTAGGGAGTTCTCCCAATTCCTTACGCTGCTCACATGAGCCAGCAATTTACCATTCAGAAGATCGAACAAGGGGACGTGAATATAAAATCAAGACATTTCTCTTAACATAATTCATGGATAGCCCCTAAGATTCGAACACACTAACAATATCCCATAGCTCACAAAACTTTCATTGCTGAATATCGATTTAGCTCCAACGAGCCAATATCAAGTGATAAATTTCTAGTGCCTTGGAAGATTCAGCAAAAGCTCCAGGAATTTCTTCTGGTGCCATTTATTCATCCTATATCTCAATTGGTCCAAATTTGTTTTCCGGTTGAGGTTTATTTTCTCATGAGCACAAGAAAGTGGTCAATCGTTGGTTGAAAAATTTTCAGAGTGTGTAAATGTTTGTTCAGCAAACATGAGGACCCTTGAGGAGGCTTAGGTCATGAGTATAGGAAGACGAAATGTTTTCCTTTCCAAAGATTTTCCCACCGCTTGGAATATTCTTTACGAGGATTTTATGCTAATGCCAAGGGTCCACGACAAGATACCGTTAAAATGAGAGGGAAACCATATCATGATCAATGTGATCATTATCAGATCATAGGAATGTCCCAGAGACGCAACGGTTTTCTTGATCTCCTGATGGCCTAGTAAAAAAATTTTGTGGGATAATCTCGAAAATTAATAAAAAAATTTCGACCTTTTTCCATGACTTTTTTGAGATATGGCAAATTCCGGACAAATTTTTTGTGTATTTTCTCTATGACAACTTTGGTATGAAAACAAAGTCTCATGCTAAGTGGAGGAGCATGCTTATACAAAAGATGACATTCACAGACTCTAACAAAACGCACGTACACACTCACTTTCACATTCATTTTCTACTCCTCTGTTCGTGTATAACGATACCCGGTGATCAGGTTCCTTGCTCTTTGGGAACTCCGATTGAAAGGAAATTTATGGCTATTTCACGATGAGCCCAAAAGGAAGTGATGCATAAAAACTGGCATCGATATAAAATCACGAGGAAAGACTGCAACTTCATTGTTTTGGTGGGTATGATTGATCGTTTATTCGTGACTTGGTCGATGATAGCATCAAAATATTTGACTGTGAATGAACGAGAAAGTAAAATTCACGTTTGGTGTGAGAATATTATATGGCGAAATAAGATTGCCAACAATAAATTTACCGATTTTAATACGATATTCTTTATCCTTTTACTAACTCAGATTAAATTGGCAATATATGTGGTTAATGCGAAACTGTTCATATACATGTGCGACGATTAAAAAAAATATCAACACTTTCTCGGTGATTTTATCATTACCATTCAACGGCTTTTTTTATAGATAAGCAATGATATATTCATTTCACAACCTGCGATGCCTACAAAAGGTTCATAGCTAATTCATTTCTTCCTTTTTAGTAATGTCTAAGCATTTACTCGTGGGCATGGCTATTTTCCAAGCAAGAATTTACATTATCAATATATTTCACAGATGTGATACACGGAGCCTCTCATTAACTCGAAATAATACCAATATGTCAAAGCTGATGTTGCTTGAAGAAATTGAAATTGAAAAATGTTCTTGATACGAATCTATACCATGTCCATGGATCAGAATTCATTGAAATTCAAATATTGAACAATTACAGGACTTGGAGAAAAAAAATCATAGAGTAATATTAGAAAATTTTTAAAACTTATGAAAATTGAATAGGCAGAAAATTACTTCGATGAACTGGTCTAAAAAGACCCACGCACAACTTTTAAATAATAAAATGCTCAAGTTATCGCATATTTCATTTGACTGGGCATCAAAAACCGTCCGATAAATCATAGTTTAATCGAAACAAGATATTTGATTCCCTGTAATTCTCGAGATGAAAGTAGTTTATTTTATGCTAAAACCGGAACACGTTTAAATATTCATTCGTCTACTTCAAGATACATATACTCTCCTAACGGTCACATAATAACCCAGTCGCAT
This sequence comes from Eretmocerus hayati, assembly GCA_029851415.1. Lineage (NCBI taxonomy): Eukaryota > Metazoa > Arthropoda > Insecta > Hymenoptera > Aphelinidae > Eretmocerus > Eretmocerus hayati. Next base: position 146,314,953 of record CM056742.1, on the reverse strand, counting down.
AGGATTGGAAATTCAATGTTGGTGCCCACCTTGATGGTGCCCGCGTAGGAAGTCGAAAATACGTAGAATTATGCGCGACGAGTAAGAGCACAAGACTCAAGAATCTACATTGAATAATTGCGTGGCTCGTATATAACGGTACTAATACACATCCGCGAACGTTTTATAGTTTCAAAAAAGAGGTCGAAGAGCCGGAGAGATGGCTTTCTTCTCTCTCCTTCTCATAATCTATCGATAATGACAAGACTAGACACACCGTTCACATTACTCTTCCATCAGAGTTCAGAAGAGAAGAGAATCACTGGATGCTATGCGAAGACCACGCTGAATTTTGGATTTCATATATGAATATAAACAGAGATACAGTTGTTCTCGATTTCAGAATTCAACATTGGTCTTCCAAATGTGTGTCTGGATGTTCATACGTAATTGACTTTGGACGACGAATGAGTTCACGCATTATGAATTGTCTGAGCGTCCGAGAAACTCAATGGTATATGGTAGTGCCAAATTATTTCAATGGATCTAATCTTACATGCAAGAGTTGTCACGAATATCCAAGCAGTGATTTGGTCATAACGTTGAAAATACGTGTGCATTCGTAAGTAGTATGTCTTTCCCTCAACCGGTACTTCTAATTACATTCTGTTCGATGCTCTGGGTAGGCTCGAGCGCCGCTGGCATCGCGTATGATCTAAATTCTTGCACGAATCAAGATCACAAGAAATCCTCAATCCACCGAGACATTTGGGATGAATTAATTTGATAGTTTTCGTGATGGATTCCCACTCTACAGATCCAATACAATTTTCCATGTCAAAACAATGTTTTGTGGAGGTTGAGAAAGTTTTTTGAACAAGAATGGACTAAAGTAATCATACAGTGACTTGTCCTTGAATTTTTTTGTCAAAGTACAATGTTGATCAACTATTCTTTATGGATTTGGTAACCTGCAGAATGTTTAGACAAGATCCCGAGCCATAAACCTCTCTCCTGTGATGGACAATTTTCACTAAATAAGAAAATTTCTCTTAGAATGCCAAAAGCGCATCCAAAATTTACTCTAGGTCACTTTGTACCGGACGACATTTCGAGAAAATGCACTAAGTGATCAGATGCTAGCACGAAAAAAGGTGCAGAACCAAAATTCTGAGTGCTGCGTTAACATTTATACTCCAAAATTAGCCATCTAATCAACTGTCTCAGTTCCATGGACACAATTTTACCACTACAGAAACCAATTCATCTGGACGGGAAAAAATGTTTCCACTAAAATATGATGGGAATAAATAAAATCTGCGTGGAGAAGTTTTTTCGACGTCAACTTTATTATTTTTGCAAGTGATTTTAGAGCCAAATGTCAGTTCCGTGTGTGTCAGCCAGTTCTTTGGACTCAAAAGTTGTTCCTTGGGATAATCGATGGGCAAGCGTGCATTAAAAAACGAGACAACACTTCTCCATACGTATGACAAATCATCATTCTTTAGACAAAAATGAATGAAAAGAATTTGCATATTCACGCGTTTACTCAATTATTGATTAATGGATTTTCGGACACGTACTGTGTGAACTTGTGCGATAATGCCCATGTAGCTATCGCAGTGTCTTTTTGAGCTTTTGAAGATTCCAAAGATTTTTCTTTCGAAAACCAGGTCTGGTCTACGTTAGAATAAGAAGTTCGAAAGTTTAGCAAATTGTTTTTTTGCTCTCTCTAATTAAGGTTGAGTGAGCTTGCACGACCGCACTTTGAAGTTCTCATAACTAAAAATTTCGTTACAATGACGATGGTACAAAATAGGTACGTCTCGTCATGTCACAATAAACTTAGAATTTTCATCACACCGCATTGATAAATGTAGCCAGGAAAACAGATGAAAAGCATGATACAATCTGGAATGTACTCTACTGCTGTTAATTTCTGTCAGTCCATCAGTCACGATTACCCAAAAGATTGATAACAAAACGAAAGATGCTTCAAGAAAAGGCATCACTTTTCTGTGGTTACAGATAAACTATGGCTCGAGTATTTTTCAAGTTTTGAACGGTGAAACGACAGAAAAATGTTCACGAAGAATTTTGTACCATTGATATGAGGCAATAAGAGTCAAGCTGAATCTACATGAGCAATCATAAGCTAAAGAATTGAGTAGAATTCTTCAGGCTTCCCGATGCACCTGCATAGTTGTAGTTGCAAGCGAACACGACACGTCGAGGAGATCGGACAAGTGTAACGAGGTACGGTGTCATTGCCCCGAGGCACGCGGCTGTAGCATAGCGCGGACGAGGCATCGACGACGACGCCTTCTTCCTCTCCCATCACAGCGACAGCAGAAAATACCAGAATAGCGGCGTCATCAAATTAGCGCATCCATTTTGGTGCAGTCATTGATTTCAAACTTTCTGAGCCATTGACAGAATTGATGCATCAATGTATGTTTCACAATTTGTCTTGGCGTCAAATTCAATTAAAATGAACCACATTACAGCAGAAATTTGTGAAGCTCGTCTAACTTGGGCAGTCTCGAGTCCTGAAAAAACTGCCAAACTTAGACCGATGCCCAACATACGGAAACTCGGACTCAGGACCATTTTTCTCGGTCAAGGAAGTGAATTTTTCATGCAATATTAATTGTTTGGGTGGAGCGCATTATTCACGTTCAATTACGAGAATACAATAATAGTTTGAAATAGTCATATAATATGGCAGAACTAACGTATGATACAATCATGAAAGATTCGGGAAACAGAAACATTCATTTTTGAATCAGAAACTTGATACATATTAACTACTACCTCATTCAGAAGCAAGATAATAGTCATTAATTTTTTACTGCTTCCCCACTGTCACTTGTCACTTGTGATACAACTCTCCATTTTCGTTTTGCAACAATCGAGAGAATTCCAAATTCTTTCATCACTTCTTTCCTAGATTTTCCACTCTCTGCAGTCGTCTCAATAATTTTTCAATTTGTGACTGACGAATTAATCTCTTTTCTACTCGTCATGATGAGCAATTGATCAACGACTGATTCTCGAGTTCAGTTGATGCAGATATTTGTGAACATCACGTCCCAGTTAGGGAGTTCCTCTTCGAATTCGGTCCCAGATATAGAGTACCGACGACTCACAAGTTGTCCCAGTTATGAAGCAGGTTTTTTTGTCCCACTTAGGGTGTTTTTCCCAAGGGGTCGAGATTTTTTTCCCCAATAAGGAGGTTTCCCACCTAGGCAGTTCCCACTTCGACAAATTCAAGTATGTTACCAAGCATCATCTCGAAATCCAGCACCCTTAGAGATCCAGGAGCTTCTGGTACCAAGGTACCATCGTCAATTGCATGGTTAGAATTCGAATTTCATTTTGAAATATCTATCAAAGTCCGTCACATACTTGTGCAATCTCAACGCTTCTAATACCTCAAAATGAATAAGTAATCCTAAAACTACTTTATCTTAGAAAGCGATTAGAAGTTATTGAAATTTTTTCACGTCCAAAATAAAGATAATATGTGAAACAAAATTCTTTGTGACAGATGGGAAAACGAAATTCTACGTCGATTCCGGACCGTGGTTCAGAAATACTGGAATTCAGATGTGTTTTATTTATTGGAGTCATGTGCAATGAAGCGCTCCAAATTAAGGCGATGCGGTCACCGTGCAACCCGGAAATTATATCTTATTTGGATGTAAATCAAAAAATTTCCACGAAACGAAGTCGGAGACGATTTGTCCATTACGTATCATCACCTGAGTTGTGGTTGACAACTCATTATTTGTCACCAATCACAAGACTATCACTAATAAACGAGAATAACTTGCCCGCGGGTACTTTCTAACCTACAAATTGGCACATTTTCGTTCACAAAACTCTCAAAATCTAGTCCGATTTGGGCCAAACGAAGAGTTATCCAGGCCAAGTTAGATGATAATAAAGCCTGGATAACTCGTCGTTTAGCCCATAATGGAAAAGATTTTGAGAGATCTGTGAACAAAGTTCAGCGTGCACGGTGACCGCATCGCCTTAAGGGCTGGAGCCAGACTGGCGCGTCGACTCTCAACGCTCGATAGAATTTAAACAGAGCTTGAGAACCTCCAAAGTAAACGAAGCACGGAACTGTTGGCCAAACAAGCCACTCAACGAAGTGAAACGCTCTTTGGTGGAAGATCACCCTGGCGCGAAAATAAAAAAAAGCTGTGGTGGCGAGTGAGCGCCGTGCGATCAAGTTTTTCTCACCCAACCGCAGAGTATCTATATATCTATATATTCTTATGAGTACTTATCAGCACACAGTGTGTAACCCTTTCCCGATGCCTTTCATTGTTAGCATACATCGACCAAGTTGTTCATCCTCAAAGTATAATATGAGCTGTATGTACACAGGTAGCGAAGCGTGCAAAATACTCATATACTTCTCAAGACGACGACGATGGCAAGAAGGGAAGTATAGTATAGATAATACTTCGATGGTGCGAGAGAGCGAGTTTATAACATGGATAAGGTTTTTCTTAAGGGTATATATAGGGTGGCCTTCATATTCCTGACGGACAGGATAACGCTTGTGGTGCGGTGTTGTTTCGATTCTCTTCTCAGCATCATCAGCTCTCTCCAAACTCTTTCAGATCTCTGTCTTGTAATCTTTTTTTCGTCTCATCTTTTGCGTGCGGTTCTTTTCTTGTGATATCTATCTTGTTCGGCAGGCTGTGGGTGTTGTTATTTTTTCTGGCTCTGGATGTTCAGACCGCAAAATGCCATCAGCCACCGCGCGCGGCGACTTTATATATACATTTTAATTGAAATTTCTCCCGACAACAATCTTTATATACAGCGACACAACTTATACTGGGGGTCGGTCGGTTGTCGCTTGGCGCCTTCGTTTTGTTTCCTGATGATAATATTGCGTACAGAAGCGGTTATCAAGAGGCGCGGTAGCGCCTCGCTGGCGAGTATGAGCAGACGAAAAATCGAGCGAGGCGCTGTGCCTATCTATACTTTGAATTGGGGTTTTTTAACCTCACACTTTTTTTCTACTTGGATTATTAACTTCTTAACGTTGCTCATAGAGCTCTGCAATGCTTTAGCAAAGCCTTTCTCAAGCGATTCAGAGTTCTGTACAATTATTTTCTCAATCCGAGCACTGGACACGTTTTATTCAGCACCGCAAAATTCATGCCTTCGTTTTACATCTCAGTTCGATTTCTTCAGCCCCGTGCTTCGACTCGAGATATATCGAAACATACTACACATGTGTTGGGTATGTAAGATATGGTCGAGGAAGAGAGAGAGAGAGAAAGATAGAAGCGCATGCGCAAGATCTTCCTGTCCGGTTGACGGCAGTCTGCAATGAGGCGTACCGGGCAACGCGGGCACCGACCAGCTGGTTTGTTATCGCGGATAAATGAATTTTCGAATTATCTGAATTTCTCGATTCTATAATTATTGCATCAGATGTGGATACTCGAAACTAGCCACGGCTAGAGGTGACGTGAAGATCAAAGCGCCATGCAAGAGGGACAGGGAGAAGCGATTCTTCTGCTTTGTTGTGCTTCATGTGTTCGTCGCGGCTCCGCAAATATCTTTCTCTTGCCTGGAGCTGCATGGCTCTCCAAGTTGAACTGAACAAAATATACCTACACTGATAGTAGTGTATTTTTATGGAAAAAATGACGGAGCCGTGTGTAGGAAATTCTCAAGTGCGGCGGGGACAAGTGCTTGGAAAATTTGTGGTTACCCTTGGATTTTTATAACCAAGGAGTGAGATCCCCCCCCCCCTCATTCACTTTTTTTTCAAAAGTAAAACTAGGCGAGTATGAGGTTTAGAAAAGAACTATTCATCTCCAGTACATCAAAACTTCAAATTTTATACGACATGGTTTAAACTCTTGAAAGGAATGAGATCTAAAAAAACCATGTCGAGTATTTTTTGAGCTGATTTGTCACGATCAACATATCATCACTGATAGAGACTAGAGCCACTTTCCTCCAATCAAATCTTTCTTTCAATTCATCCTAATGCTGGTGGTTTGACAATTTCTTACTAGCTAATTGTCGCTGAAATGACCCGAAGTTTAGGTGAGTAGAAGAGGTACAGGGGAATATCGAAATAGAGAAAATATAACTGAGTTTAATTTGGTGTTCATGATGATTCACTAAAATCTCATATCATACTCAGTTATATTTTCTCTATTTCGATATTCCCCTGTACCTCTTCTACTCACCTAAACTTCGGGTCATTTCAGCGACAATTAGCTAGTAAGAAATTGTCAAACCACCAGCATTAGGATGAATTGAAAGAAAGATTTGATTGGAGGAAAGTGGCTCTAGTCTCTATCAGTGATGATATGTTGATCGTGACAAATCAGCTCAAAAAATACTCGACATGGTTTTTTTAGATCTCATTCCTTTCAAGAGTTTAAACCATGTCGTATAAAATTTGAAGTTTTGATGTACTGGAGATGAATAGTTCTTTTCTAAACCTCATACTCGCCTAGTTTTACTTTTGAAAAAAAAGTGAATGAGGGGGGGGGGGATGATATATACTATACCTATCTTGGTGAACCGCAGGGTAGCTTTTTCGAAGATGACCAATACGACGATGGCGACAGTATTAGCTCTCCCTCTCTCTCTCTCTCTCTCCCTTGACATTTTGATGCGGTTCTAATTTATTGAATTAATGGGCGAAGTACTATAGATTGCTTCGATTCAATGCTCTGGATGATAGATTGATCTTTAGAGGCGCGATGCCTGCGGCTTGTGTAGCTCTCTTCTGCTATGCTACCTACGTTCGATGTATACTTGGAATCAAATTAATGAAGTGTCACTTTAGTTCTTGGAAGTCTGTTTTCTTGTGGGAATAAATTCATTTCTTGGACTAATAATAACTCAGGTATATGATGAAATATGTGCTGGAATAGCATGGCACCTACGTTTAAAATATCAGAGGATCGTCGTAAAAGTGGTTTCATCGATGATTTTGCTGTGAATTAATTCATATTTTCTGTTTGAACATGGAAATTAGGATCGTAGATAAATTCATCCTGGAGAAAATAATTTTCCTAATAAATCCCAAATCGGGCGTATTCGCGAGGAAAAAAATTCAAGTTTCTTCGAACTCTTATTCAAGGAAAATATTTGCATACGACTTGGTACATTCTGAATGAAATGATTATGATCACTGGGATGTCAATAAACGGTCAATAAAGACTAAAGTCCACTATTCAACAGGAATAAGTTAGGGAAGAACATGGGACAATTCGAACAAAAAGAAGTATGTTTGATGATTTGCTCAATCTCATAATGATCAATATTTAAGATGATATTCTTATACTATCTGTGACGATATCTAAATCTTTAAGATGACGGTGAATTGATTTGAGTGACTTAAATATCTACCATTCATGACTTCTGGATAATACACAAGGTGTATCGTTGAATCTGAGCATACCTGCTTGATAAGACACTTGCATCTTTGATGCCACTATTGATAGCGAAAATCTCAGTTATCAGTCAGAGTATTCCAACAGATTCAAGTGCCACTTCGACATGATAAGCACGATGTCAAGTGATGAGTTTGATTATTTTCTCAAGCAATTAGAGGGTCTGATAAGTATTTCCCTTGATTATTATTTTCTTTGTGAAATTTAAAGTATGTGACATGATTTTCGACCAACTTTCGCTGGTATTATATAAATTAGTCTCTTCCCATTCTTGGTCCTATTTCTTATTTCATTGTCCAATCTCAGATGTTGCTCTATTTCAATGTGTACCTAGATATTTACAGTTCATAACATTCTCTAGCGATCCTTCATTTACCGTCAAGTGGGGTAACTTTGCCACACTTTCGACTTTTTTTTGGCATTGTTTTCCGTATAGCTCGGAAAGATTACGGCAAAACCTACCCGTATTAGTAGCCAATCGAAAGCTTAGAATCTTAGCTTTCGATTGGCGTGAGGTAGAACTCGATTCGAGAATCCTGTTTGAAGATACGGTCTTGAGAAGCAAAACACTTTTCACAAAACCTGGGGTGGGGTAACTTTGCCACACTCCAGTATCTCCACTGGAATTTCAGTATCACGACTAGAATTCTTGTGAAAATACGAGCGTATCTTGTATCTCATGAGCTCTAATAGATGTTGTTCCCATTGGGAACGTTTTTCTTGACATCCCAAGCTTTGTGCAGCATTGAGCAAGTCAAATGATTGATTTGAAGTAGTATCAAAGCTGTTTATATAAGTTTGGTTTTTCAAAATTCCACGGAAGAGTGTCGAAAGATGATGCTCGACTTATGCCTCAAGTACTTGCACTTTTAGCTAGGATTTGAGATTGAAAAATGAAAGTCAATGTATCTCTTTGATTGGGTTCTGGATAATTATTATGACTCTTCTGCGTTCCAAGAGAAATTTTCCCGCATTCAACGCTCTGTATGAGTTATTGATGCTGCACGAGTATTTTCAAGAGAGCCTAACGCAAAGCAGTCATTGGCGATTTTTAATCTAAATAAAATCCATCTAGACGGAATTATTTCGTTTAATGAAGAGATAAGTGATTAGTGTTTTTACTGGTATCTCAAATTCTTTGGCTGCTTCGCGGTAAGAGAGTTTGCCACATCCTATTTGCCTAAGGCACTTCTGAAGCTTGTCATATGAATAATTCTTGTAATTCCTTCGACCCTTCTGCCTTGCATAGTTTCTGGTCATCTGTAAGAGCAGATGGGTGAAAATTGGATTGGGAGAATGAAAGTATTATAAAATGGGAATTTACGTGAGAGAGGTTGAACAAAATAACTGTAGACGTGAGCAGTTGAGGCGATGCGGTCACCATGCAAGCTGAAAATCATTCCCAACTTTCTCCGATTTTTTTGCGATTTGGGCTAAACGACGAGCGCACAAATATTGGTTATCATCTAACTTAGATTTGTTTGCTCTTCGTTGAGCCCAAATTGCAATAGAATCGGAAAAAGTTGGGGATAAAAATGTGCGTATATCATAGGTTAGGACGTTCCCGCGGCTGAGTCATTCCCACTTTTCTCCCATTCTCTTATGATTTGGGCTAAGCGACGGATTGAGGAATACAAGTTGGACAATAACAAGTATTCGATAACTCGTCTCACACTTTCAATCGTCAAACTTTTTATGTAAGGTGTATTTTGAGGGTCCATGGTCACGGTGCATGTCGGAGTCTCGCGGCAAGAACGGAGTTACAACTTACGCGATGGTTTTTACACCTACTGAGACGGGGGTGGTCGCAAATGACTGCGAATTGCTTCAGGAATGTGCCTCTGGTACAGTCTGTGAGGATAAAAGTCTCTCACTCCAAAGGAGGAATCAAAAAATCGTGAGATATTCCGATTCTGATTCTCAAAGAGCGCGAGCTTGTACCGTAGATCGAGTTTTGAGGCAGATAGAGACTTTTTTCCTCACTGACCATACCAGAGGCACATTTCTGAAGCAATTCTAAGTCATTTGCAACCAATCCCGTCTCAATTGATAGAGGAACCATTGCGAAAAGTGTAACCCCGTTTTGCGCGAGACTCCGACACGGCCTTAAGCTGCAGTAGGAAAGTGTGGCAAAGTTACCCCACCATAGCCAAAAAATACACCTTTTTTCCTTTTTCTCGACGTAAAATTTGTACCGTGGAAAAATACTGCTTTATAACAACTGAATCATCAAGCTAACGGTTTAAGTCAATGAGGATATGCAGCATTTACCTGTAATTCGACGCCAAGTGCTCGTACTGGGTCAATTTTTTGGGACCAGATTTTTTTGCTTGTCTCTCACTGCGGTACAAAAATAGGTTATAAACAACTCTAAGGCATCTAGAGCCGCCTTCCGCGGGCGCAAAACATAGCTCACGCATGCCCCTACTTGAGGGAATTGTTACTAGAGCGATAAGATTCCCTACCTTACCTACAGCAGCCTCTGAAATCTTTTCCCGGCGGTGTGGCAAAGTTACCCCCCCTGTGGCAAAGTTACCCCATCTTACGGTACTCAAATAATGGAATTTCCTGGAGGAGAATCTACTTATTACTGAAACGTATGCATTCTGTCTTTTCAACATTCAGCCCAAGTTTGTTTCTATACAGCCGTACTTTTACAAGCTTCATGAAAGAATTCATTCTACTTGATATTTCATTCCACGAATTCCCATGATATCCCATGTAAAAGTTACGATTCAATGAACATGTATGATCGCGGTATCCGTGGATTCCATGGTTATATACGTTCATACATGAAACCAGTTTGAAAATTTGTTAGTTTGATTCCGGAAAGACGTGGGATACTAATTCACAGCTGGAGTAACATCAATACTTCACGATATTGATCAGAAATTACTCAGAAAAATCTTCCTCGAAGTCATTCTCAGCTTCCAAACATTTGAAGCACTGAAGAGAAAAAATTCACATCAGATATCTAAAATTTTACTCTTTTGGAATTGAAAATCGACTCCTACAGATATTTTTTTCAGTAGTATATGATCAGTATTATGATGTATTAATGTTAGAAAAGGTGAATCAATATATCACAACTTTCCAGGATAAAAAAATTTCTGAAGTGGCTGTATGCATGATCATGTATGACCATGGAATCCTCGGATTCCATGATCATATATGTTTATGGAATCGAATGTTTTACATGGGATGGTAGAATCGTATCATCTGCATATGCTATAGCACTACAGTTTTTGATGTTGGTGTCGAATAAGTCATTTACATTTATAATGACTAATCCTGAGTAGAAACGGGCTCCACATCTAATTTTCTAGTTTATCCAATAATATTCCTCTGTCTATTGAGTGTCGAAAATTTTTGCAAGATCTGAAATTTATTCGATTGTATTTGATTTAAAATAGACTAGTAACAGCAATAATCTACTCTCGGTGTCTTGAAATTCCAGATCCGATTTCAGATTCCTCGCAACATCAGATAGCAGTATTACAAATCGAACCCTCGTCGTAGGTCGTCGCGAAGCCGCATTTGCACGCATGCACGAATTCGCCTTATATGCACACACATTTGTAATTTGCTCAAGCAAATAGATAACAACGAAGATACAGTCACACACGGCGCTCACCACACTCAGTAGTACCTATCCAGGGTATAGAGCATACTTTCACAGAAGATGCTCTCGCATTTTCTCTCATCTTAATTGATAATATATTTTATTCATACTCGCTCTAGCACCCCACCCTATATATGCACTAAATTCTAGAATGTATATATGAGCAGTTCCTTTGAAATTTTGATACTTGGAGTCCGAAAATGTGCCAACCCCAAATCCCACTTCGGAAGGTTCTAACATATATTTTTCGACTTTTTCATACATACAATGTATAATCTAAGTCGCGCAAGGATTTAAAAATTCTCACTCATCGATGCCATAAGGATAACACGCATAACATGGTACCGTCACATCGGAACCTGACATTTTGAGCGGCACATGGAACCTGACATTTGACACTAAAATTGATCTCACGGACAAACGATTCAAGCTACGGTCTTGAGGTTTTGGGGTTTTCATTTGGCCATCAGATACTTTGAAAAATATTGACTAGGACCTCTGTACTCTTGCGTTTGAGGGTCGCACTAGTACCACACGGAACTGATGAAGAAATTTAGCAAAACCAGATTTTCGCGGGAAAGTGCTCCACAAAGTATGAAAATCAATCTTTTTCGAAATTCTGAGGCATGGAAAAGTTGCGCCTGACGATTTCCTTCAGAGAATAAGTTGGTGCAGAACAGTCTAGCATGAGACAATTTTACTTTTACCGAGGGAAACTGAGAGAGTAAAATTTTAAGTAAAACTGCATCACGAAATGTACGTGCTCATCATGCACACAAAAAGTGGTCTTTGGGCTCTCATAGCAGTAGGATTTGGTGCTTGATAGCACTATATTTTATGTAGCCCAAATCTCAAACGAGCCACACCGCGACGTTTCACTCTCACAAAGGTTGAAAAAATGAAAAACCACTCTCTCCGTCGGAATCAGTTAAAACCGCTTCCAACCTACTGATTCGCAGTGAAATTCACTGAAAATCAGTGCATATGTACTGCAAATTAGTGAGTGGCAGCGATTTTCACTGATTCCGGCGGAAAGAGCATGCAGCGCACGGAACTGACATTTTGACTTCTTTTTCGAGGATACTTTTCTTGGGCGACCCTGCATCGCAAAACCAACGATTACGCCACCAAGTGCACCGAAAAATACGTCGAAAATGACCTGTACGCATTTTTCCCAAGCGTTTAAGGGTTCGTACAAGCAGGCACACATTATTTCAAAGTTTCCACGGAACTACTCATATAGCGTCTCTAGAACAACCATATAAACTTTTGCTCAGACTCAGACACACACGAGTGCATATTCATAGGTTATGGGTAAGAGAGTACGAGAGGCAGGAAGCTCGAACCATCTTCAGGAGTACATATTCAGAACATCTTTTTTTTCATTTTTTTTTACATACTCTCTGGCGCTTATGCAGCAATAGCATGAGGATGAGAGAAAGAGACCAACGTCAATCGCGTGATCGCGTGCCAAGCAAATAGCAGCCGCATGTAATGTATATAAGTATCATGGTTGCTGCTGCAGCAGCAGCTCCTGCGTAGTTTTGCCTGTCTCTCTCTGTAGGCCGATGTTCTATGTGCATTCCTTGTAATCAGAACGGCAGCAGAGAGTCCGAGAGGAATAATTACGCACTACCGCTACCAACCACCAAGTAAGAAGAAGCAGTGTCTAAGCCGCAAAACAGCAGCACCAGCAACCTATCAACTTTGCAGGCCAAGCTGCCACATTCAACACTGACCATAACCAAATATTACTATTATCATATTCCGATCGAGCGATTATGTGATGTGATGCTGATACAACCTTTGCTGTTTTTGCGCGGATAATGCTTGTATACGCAAACGGCTAGAAAACTGACATCGTAATTGCAAAAATCAGCCTCAAGCTCAGTACTTGAAGAGTGTATCTATGAATTCACGAAGAGAGCTGAATTTGCAGCTTACTCTATTTACTTACTATGCAATAAATGGGAGACACATTTCGTTCAAAATATACACGAAGAAGTTCTATTGATAATATCAAAAGAGGTTCACTCAACCGGTGAGTGAATCATAATCCTTCAGATACCAGGTTGATGAATGGATGTTCCAATAATGTCGATTCTTTCTCGTGTTTATCCCTCTCTGATTGTCTTTCGGACTCTTTCTCTCTCATCATCCTAGGAAGCAAACTCTATCTCAAAGAGATACACCTGATGGACCAACTGCCGCAAGTGCAGGTCATGGGGACAAGCATTCCGTGTTCGTCTCAGATCAAGAGTATTAGAATGTTTATCTATCGACCACTTCATTAGGGCAAACAAATCAGTCGAATTAGTCAGCGTATCCATGGATCCCTCTATTCCTTGAGCGTTGCTGCTCGTAGTCTGGCTCGTCCGCTACGGCAACAACTAGGTAGTAGCTGAGTTTTACCATATTTCGACTAATAAGGTGCGGCGTTACTTACTGGGTTAAACAAAGAGCAAGGCTTGAAACTCCACCGTTTGCACAATGCTTGGATTGGGTTTATTTATGGCAACATCCCTCGACAAGCCAATGTCACACCCTACCGTGTGAGTCTTGGCTGGCTCTCCGCTGAGAGCCGCCGAGAGTACCTTCTCGGCTCACTTGCACTTGCCGTTGTTAAACACAATCAGCCGGCGTTTCTCAGATCCAAGTTTTCCCTCGTCAGTGAAAACCCTACCTTACGGCAGTCAGAAAGGAAGAGCAAAGCTTCTTTCAACTACCGATCTCCACGCACTGAAGCTCTGAATCAGTCGTTTACCATCCGTGCTTTACATCTCCTGAATAAACTCCCCTACCTCGACTTTGAAGCTAGTCTGAACAACCTGAAAGATGCTCTGCTGAATTTTCTACGTGATCGTGATAGCAAAGATTGGTTCGAGCGTGCTTTGCACGAAGAGCTAGAACCGATCCCGTCACCTCTCACCGATATTTTGCAAGAACCTACGTAGCCGACACGTACTATAGCCTGAATTGAGAGCTCAACCGGCAAAAAACGATGTCAATTCAATGGTTACATGTCTAAATGTAAATACTTCTCAGTCCCCTCATTATTGATATCTTCATTATTTTTGATTTTATTATTAATTTATCAAGTTTGAGTCTTGGCATATATACCTGTTATCTGTGCGAATGGGTTTTAAGGTAGTTGTACACCAAAATTATTCATCAACAGAATTTCTCGAGATTCTGCAGAGAGATAGTTCCAATATCGAAGAGTACGTGTGCAAAATTTCAGAACGGCTGACCATCCCGTTTTAGAGTATCGATCGTCACAATTTGGCCAGTTTTGCACATTTTTAACATTGCGCTTATGGGAGCGGGCCCCAAAAACAGCACAAAAATGGGTCCAGCGCAAAACCTGATCAACAGAAAATGGTGGGACTGCGAGAGATCCGAGTTTATGTATCAATGAATCATATGGCCAAGCCTGGAGATGATGGACCACGTCGTTTTTTACTAATTGTTCATACAAAGCGTAGAATGCAAAAAATGCGACACGTGATTTCGATTTTAGGGTAGATAACTTTGGAAACCATGCCTGATTCTGTTCAGGAAGGCTTAGATGACCGTTTTTGTTTGTTGTTTGATGGAAAAAGTGCAGTTATTAACAATAATAATAATTTCGAATATTTTGATGTGAGCAAAAAAGTGAGGTTAAGTCTCTTTGACTCACGTAGTTGGTGTACAACTACCTTAACTCCCGTCCTTAATAAAATTTATATCAATCAATCAATCAATCAATCAATCTCTCCTATTCTAGTCACTGTGAACTATGTGGTCTTGAGGAACCACCCTCAATACCTTTCTCCGTGGTTTCGAATCGCCGGAAACTTACAGTTACGTCGTGCCGGTCGTGATGGCATGGAAAATCTTCATAATCTCGAATCCTTCCGCACTCAGGCCAAGAAGAACAACTTCCAAATCTGTAATGATTTAATTCTCCTCCATGCACCGAGTAAAAAGTGCAGCCATCGGGAAACGATCCGGCGACCTCTTGATCAAGAGTCTGACACGCTGTTGAATGAGCTGGTCCGGCCGCACCAAGCGGTAACTCTTATATATGTGATTCACTTGAAGTGGGGGCGCCTGTGCAGCTTATGCCCGTAACAAATCACAGCGACCAATTTACTCAACACTTTACCATCACTAGACTTTGAAGCCTCTAAACTAGATTCCTCCAAAAAAATATGATTTAACCAATTACTTGAGCTTGATCGCTCTTATTGGGTAGAAGATTCATTGCCGAAGGCAAATCTATAGGTTCAACATTTGTAGGGTTGGAGGTTAAGAAAAATCAGGTTCTTCAGATTCAATTTGTTTTTGAATGATTCCTCCTGAATTATTTTGCTTCCTCTGCAGTTACTCGCGCAATGATCTGCTCATAACTTTCCACTAATGTACTTTCCGTTTACGGTAATAACATAACACCTAAGAAATGTATAGCCATATCGAATCACCATATATTACGATTATTCATCTTTTAATGTAATCTACATTGTACTCTTACTTTGCTAGAAAGGGTAGTACCCCAAGCTAAATAAAGATATCAATTAATCAAACAAAGGGTCGCTTGCTACGGAGTAGCCAATGCCAAGTGTAACCACGCCTATTGAGCAGATATGGGCAAATCAGGTTACACTTTCCGAACTTGACTCGATAGATCAGCTGGTAGAGTGTCTTTTCCGGTGTAAAGGAGGCCCTCAGTTCAAATCTGGGTCCAGGCGACTATTTCTTCTCGATGTCTGTCATATGCAATTTTTTCATCAATTAACACCTCCACGATCAAACCCGACCGTTAATTTCTCAATAAATTGATCTCAAATTTGAAATTGGTAGAGAAATAAAATTAGTCCTCCAATGCCGATTCACGAATATAATATCATAAGATATGGGCAAAATGCCAGTTGATATCCAGAGATGCAGTCAGATGTATAATATGATTAGTACCTGTGCACTCTCCATTTGCAGGATATTTACAGGAGGATATGGGGAGGAGTGCATACTGATTGCTACTGAAAAACTGCCAGGATTCAACTCGATTTTTTCTTTCAACTAGTCAATGGACCTCACTAATCGTTTTGCCTTTTCAACAAACTTCGTTTCTCTATTCCTCTACCTCACGTGGATGGGGGCAATTTCTGTAGCTAAACTGCACTCGTTCATCACTCAACTGCAACTTTCTTGCATTTTTTTTCCAACTCTCCACAATTTACAAGCTTCATTTTCATGTATCTCTCCATTGCTGCTGCGCATAAGTATATAATTTTGTAAAGGAATTTTCCCATTCGAATGCTGTTTGAATAATGCAGAAAATTATGGAGGTTATTCACGATCACGAGCAAAACTATTTATTGTTTCTTTTTTCTTAGTAAATGAAATATTTATACGCAATTTTACTAACTTCTCAATTGTTATCTAATTTGCATTTCATGTTAACTACGTGTACTTATTTTTGCATTCATTTAGTACGTATCATTTTTTGCAAGCTCCTCAAGAATTCATAATATTCAATGAATTATTGGATTTGAAAGTAGATAAATATATCTTTGGTCGTCAGAAGAGAACGGCATTGGATTATTGGAGATAAAAATAAATAAGCCAATCAAGAGATGAACAGAAAGATACTGCGATACACGTAAGATGTACGTCTATACACACATATAAACACACACATTCAAGATGCATCACGTAATCCTTCTGCTATTGCTGGGCAATTAAATATCATTAAGGAACCGTGCGGTTTCAAGAAAACAACAGCGTGATACACAAATCGCTACACGAAAACTCAGGATCGCTATCATCCAATCAAAAATTACCAAGCACCTTGATGAGAGCGAACCACCGGAATTTAAATTTCGTTGTCCAGATTCATTTAAAAAATATGTCCATGTTTTTTTATCTAATGTGACACAATTTCTCCAAGATTGAACCTTTGCTTATTATGATCCCCTCATCATGAAGACGTGTTATCGAGGATAACATGCTATAAATACTCTACACCTCTGTGATGAAATCTTCAAATCTCTTTTTTCCTTCACCAAGGTCGTAATAATCTTTATAAAAAAAGAGACACGTGCCAATTTCAATCATAAAAAGATTTCAATCAAAGCTATACAGAACTGAACTCATTAGGATATCTTAAAATCTAAAGAAAAAAAAAGGTGTCGATTCTCGTTGGACAGAAGTTGACAGGAAAAGACAATAAGCATCACCAAAGACAAATACATAAGTAGCGGAAGAGTATAAAAGAGAGTATAATACAAGTGGCAAGTCTTTTGAAATCGTTTCTCGCGCCAGAGAGTAAATTGAGCGTCTCGTTTTTTGTCATTAACCAACTCCTTAGGTAAAATGTCCACTGTCACGCAACATTTGAAACGCTTTCGATACACCGTATACCGTCACAGGAAGCGGTTGGTATAGAGTAACACAGCAACGATATGGCGTTCAGTGGCAACGACACTTTACTAAATATAATATACCATTTACTGCGACTGACCCTCCGTCGCTGCTACTAACAACAATGCAACGACGAAGCATCAGTAAGAGGAAAAAAAAAAGAAATACAAATGGAAAAAGAGACGAGGAAAGTACCTCTGTAGAGAAAAAAAAGAGGTATTATAAGAATGAGGTGGATGAGAGGACCTGCTGCGTAACGCACAATGATCTTACCTGGCATGTATGTATGCATACTGCAAAGAGTGACGTAACCAAGTCTGCATCAGGTGTGTGTATGTGTATGAAATATAAGGTGAGAGAGGTATACGACGATGGAAACGAGAATATATCGAGAGAATATGCAATTGTCAAAGTGTGAGCTGCTCAAACTGCATAATACTATGTATAGGTACGCATCAGAGACACTCTGGCGTATAATTTATCATGGGCGCGTCAATGTGTGAGATATTGCTTGCATGTATTTGTAGAAAAAAATGTATGCGTGAATTTATTCACTTACGAACACATTCAAGCAGTGCATATAGCAACGTGTGAATGTGGAAGGTTTGGCTTGCGCAAAGACGGCGACAAGCAGCCTACGTTTCGACCTTATAATATTGCATATATGTGCAATGTTACATATATACACTGGCGACGCGGTGCTCACAAGATATTCGCGAATGAAGGAGAGAAAAGAGAGAGAGAGACATACGAGATGATGGAAGGAAAGGTATGAGAAACCGATATAGCTTCGTGCATGCGTTACGCAACGCTCTGTATATAATAAGCACACATGCATCTCTGTATAATGGGGCCATGGAACCTTGCATGATGTGAAGAGGCATCCGCGGGTGAACATGTGTTTGATCTCCGTTCGATTTGGTTTTGTATTACAGAAGGACATATATGTAAACTCCCCAGAAAGGTGAAATGCACTTGCCAATGGCGGCTAGATACCGTTCGAGATCTACTGGCTCACTCGCGCTCATTGATTAAGATAGGGAAAAAAGTGAGACAGAAGATCTCAAATACTACTCTGATCGTCATGGCTGTGCAGTTCACCTTCTTGGGTGTACGCAGAACTGTTCGCCTCGTCCATGTACAGCTCACTTCATGATCTTTCTGCGTCTCACTTTTATCTTCATCAATTATTACATATACGAGTGAGACGGTACGACATGGAGCTTGGACAGTTCAGCTAATCCCCGAATTTACACTAATCCGAAAGATTCACATTGTAAATTGTAAACATGTTGTTGGCTCCTGGTATCTAACCTGATGATTGCAAGAGGTTTTTGATGGTGAAGAAAACCTGGGGGTGTAAACTACTCTTACAAAACAATGCCTTTTATGTTACGTTAAATTGCGTGAGAGCCGTTCGTCCAATGAGAATCCAAGGTTTTGGATCCCTTATATCATATTAAAACCACAATTCAATGGGTTCAGAATAGATCTTTACGCTGTCAGATGCTCCTGGTTGAGACCGGCAACTAATGATATGTAGAAGAGATAGGATTTTCCCTGAGAATCAAAAAAAGTTCAGACAAGGTGTTTGTGCCTTACAAGCCTTTGGTTTAAAACAATTTCCAAGCAAACTCGATGCAAATTCAAATTTCTAAATAAAATTCCTCTACCGATCATGTTTTCCAATTGACAAGAGTGAGATTCTGCGCACATCAAAACTTTCATCCAAGTTTTTCCACACTTGATTCAGAAAGAAATATTGAACTCAGGAACAAAAGGTTGAAAAAAAGGAGTTTGACATCGTATAGTTTGGGCGGAGTATCAGCTTTACATCAAAATGCATAAGAAAAATTTACTACTCAATCAAGTATTTAATGACATACTTGGCCCGATTCTACAAGCAAAAGATAGATTTTTAATCATGTTAACTGATGCTAACGGGTTCTCCACTCTATTTCATCGTGTTTTCGCTGTGACCTCAGCTGAGAAAAATTTGTTCGTGGAATGAAACCTGTTGCACTCGTTAGCCAACTCCTTCAGTTGTTTACTTTTTTGCGTGCCCGTTCAGATTCTTTAGCTAAGATATTTATACGAAGCACGGAATATTTGTACTGAATTGATGAAATTAACGGAAACATACTGTTTTTTAATGATAAAGCAAATCTACTGCTCGTTGGCCGTTTTCTGGTGCGTGAATCTTTTTCCTAGACCGTAGTTCTCAACAAAATACTTCTCTCAACAAAATACTTCTTCATGTACAGTATAAATCTTGCGATCCTCGAATGGGTTCGGCTGTAAAATCCATTTTAGGTGACAAAAATGCACGTTTTTTTCGTGAGGACTACAATTAAGCGCTCTTTGACAGCTTTGAAAGGGCCACTGTTTCTTCTATGGAATGAAATTTTCCTTCCCCAGAGAATCTGGCACATTGAACACGTCCTAGAATGATACAATTTTTATGGAGGAAAGAATCTGAATTGCAAGTGTTTCCTGATCTATACATTTTGCACGGGAGTCTTCATGTGTAGTAGTACATGCAAAACTTGGGCACAAAAAATTCTAGTTACTCCAAAAATTTGATTATTTTTCAATCTTTGTATTTTGGTAGCAAAGTATAAAAAGAACTCAACAGGTGAGAAACTATCATTAGGACAACTTCGTTGCTTCAAAAAGACAGCGACTCTTTCATCACTCATCAGGGAATCATTGCTGGAAGATGTCTATGTCATAAAACCATCAGTTAACTTTGGCCGAGTGGTTAATGCAATCGAGCTGTAATCCAAAGATCGGCAGTTAGAGCTTCAGTCGCGGTTCAGTCTTCTTTTTCGGAGTTGGAATACTGAAAGCATTGACAAATCCACGTGAAACAACGTAATAAAGAGAGCAAATATAAAATAAAGTGGACGATAATAGATGTCAAACAGTTATCTGCATTGAAGGAAGAAGAATCATCCATGTCCACATTGGTAAAACTTCCAAATGGAGCTGAGTACACATTCAAAAATTCATTTTAAAATTTAGAAAGTCAATATACCCTGTGTGAAACAATGCCAAACTTCATTGTGACAGTGATGATAAAGAAGTGTCAAATAGAAAACAATAAAGAAACCATCCATACAATACAGTTATGTCGTACAGTCGGAATAGAAACCTTAAGGAGAAGAGGGGCCCCGTTCGTGTTGTTGAATAATACACACTGCGATCATTGTTCAAGATCATTCTATGACTCTCACTATCTAATAGTGAATAGAACGAGAGAAAGTTTTCACGGTCACATACGCACTCTACGGTCTCTTGATACAATGGAATGAATGCATGCACGGTAAATGTCTCTTTCATCGACTGGCGTTTAGAAAAGAAAAAGAAAAACGTTTCCCGTGTCAAAATATTTTTAAATCTCTCTAAAACATTGCTTGACGAATGAGATAATGCATCATTTCATATTGCAGACTGATGTTGTAAAGCTGGATCAAATTTGAAATTGTCTTTGTATAAAAGATCTCCATTGCAATATGGCTCTCTGTACAAAACATTGAATTTGATGCATCGAGCAAGTTTATGATAAACGCATATTCATCCATTAGCAATAACAAAGCAGCGCGTTATTCAGCTGATGATTCAGGGTTCGTAATTAAACTGCTGCATGCTGCATAATAACAGCTGAGCGATGGCAGTTTGGTGGCAAATGAAAATTGCTCCAAAGAATTGATCATTCATACATGAGAATACTTTCATAGAATGAAATTAATTGCACCATTTCACCAATTAGACTATTGATAGTATTTGAACATTTTAAAAATATTAACAGTGACTATCAACCAGATTAAGAGTCTACCAATGAATGACGACACAGGGATGAATGGGAAGTAAAAGATCAAGGATGAACTCCATCCATGAGTGCCTAAACAACAAATGGTCAATTTGCCTGTCTGACGAATTCAGCAAAAAATCTGGTTAAACGACAGGATCAGTTCTCAACCAAGTAAACATCCAAAGCAGTAGTGGTTCTCATCTCTCATAACTTTCCACAACAGCTTCTTTCCATGAACACGCAACACCAGCATATATTACAAGAAGCTACTCAAAGATGCACGTCTGATCAGCGAACTAATTAGCAATGTATTACAAGCTCTGATCGATTTCTCCCAAGTATTAAAGAACAAACTGCACGTTGCATGATGTTTCGCATATCTTGCCGGCGGGCTACGTCATATTATAGCAGATCGTTATTATTGCACACGTGCGAAGTATATATATATGAGAGACAGGAAGCATACATATATTGCCAATGGCTGTGTCTATCAAATCAGGGGCGGAGAGGAGCTTCTTCTCCTTCTTTCTCCTCTATTTTTCTCCCCTTAAAGACAGACAATATCTTGTAATATAAAGAGTAGTAGAATATGCTCTCTAGATGAAGCTCGGCAAATTAGTTGTACAGCAGCATCGGCAGCCTGGTAATTACCGTCCGTTTCACGAGCCACCATAGAGAAAGAGAAAGAATCAGATTTTTGCGTATTATGAGTACTCTTTTGCATTCGATGAAGACTACGACGACCCTCCTCCCGCAACAGATGCAATATGTGCAATCATGCTGAAGATATACTGATGCGATGTACATACATATAAATCCGAGGTGGAGTCCTTCTCATACAGATGCCGCCATCACACTGATCCTTGCTACCAACATGCCTCCTTCCCTCTTCCCCTCTTTGCAATTAGCTTCTCACGGTCACGACAAGGACATCCACTTCGTGATAGGCTAAACACAGCTTGGCCACAACCACGATATTCAAGCATGCAGCAGAAGAACATGCATACTCTGTTGAGATATTGCCTACCGATCGTTGCCCGGTTCTCAAACACTCAATTGGCTCAATTGGCGTTCCCTTGGTACCCCTCCTTCTCCTCCATCAACTATATCTTTCTTCGTCATATACTCCTCA
This sequence comes from Eretmocerus hayati, assembly GCA_029851415.1. NCBI lineage: Eukaryota > Metazoa > Arthropoda > Insecta > Hymenoptera > Aphelinidae > Eretmocerus > Eretmocerus hayati. The sequence goes on along the minus strand of CM056742.1, from coordinate 146,292,553 downwards.
CGTTCCATGCATGGGGAATCTTTGAGGATCGTGGTGATCATTGCATGTGGACAGGTATATATCTGTAGTGTGTTCTGTCCCTCTTATGCATACCGATTGACCCTCTGCGTGGTGGCCATAGGATCGGTTAGGTTATAGGTATAGAGGTGAAGAGTTTAGCTTTCTATCGGAGATATCGGTCACGTATACGTGGCGAGCTATCATATTCCATTTTGTTTCTTGAATAAACATTATAAATTATTGTGAGTGAAGATTGATAGTTCATATTACGTATGGTGGCAGGGTATACATGAAAGTTCTACGGTTTTAGCCTTTTCTAAGCATGGCAATTGCAGGTTTTGGAATTTCCCCAAGTATTAGCATGGTAGTACTTCAGGTAGTACTATAGGTTATTTTGATCGATAGATCTCCTCGATCTGCCTTTCCAAGTCCTTGGGTAAGTAGACCGCCTGAACATGATATTGACTACGAGATATCTTCCAGGCAGGTACAACAGCATAGTGGACCAGCTCCCCAGGAGAAAACTCTTACCAGAATGGCATCTTCTACAAGAACTGAGAATCAAGATATTTGCGAAGTGGGGAAAACCAAAGATAGACCTATTTGCTTCGACCAAGTCCGCTGTAGTCAAACGTTACGTATCAATGGATCCAGCAGACCCACACGCATAATTCACCGAAGCGTTCATCAGCAGGGCTCGGAACTTCAGTCTGGCTTGGTATTCTCAGTATGGTTGGGTATTCTCTCCTAATCTGATTCCGAGAGTACTTTCTCATCTCAACGAGTGCAAACGGCGGGACGTCATAATTGCACCTAAGTGAAACCAGACCTTTTGGATGTCAGACACCGTCGCAAGGAGCAAGGAATCACCACTAGTACTCCAATACCTACCTCGAGTGCTAATCGACTTGACAAAGAACCAGCGCCCTGCTCAAGTCGGTTAACTTACACTCCAAGAGTGGATGGTTGGGTGTGGACAAAGTTAACTGTGAATTGGTCGACTGATGAGACAAACTTGGCGAAGTAGAGTTGATGTTCTTCAACCCTCAAAAATACAGCGATGGCTAAATTCGCGTTCTTTGAATCAGATAGATCCATAGGTGCTCCTTCACTAAATGCTTTTGCAAAATTTTTGGCAAATGCGTTCCCGTCAGAGGGGTCATCGTAGAATCCAACGCTTTAACAGGAATAAGCTGCATTCTGCTTTGGTAAGTCGAATGTTGATCTCTCATCACACTCTCTTGTTTGACAAGTCATAGAAGGTATTGCTTTTTCAAAGCCTCCGGAAAAAATTTGTTTGGGATGCTGAAATGTTGATGCACTGGCTATCGCCACCACCATAGAAGCAGTCCCTTTTTGAAATTTTAAGACGTACAGTAACTGTTCTACTGCTTGCTTCGGGCAGAAGAATACACGATCGGGCTCTCTTGAAAACTTCAGACAGTTATCTATTACTTCCAGAAAATGAACTAATTTTGTAGCCTACTTTTGGCTTGAAAACCGATGGAGCATCTTCCAGACAATCGGGATAGAAGCTGTCCACTCATTCCAATTAATGGTTGAGTCCTGTTACTCTGATTCGAAAATACCTACGCAAGTCAAAAGAAAGAAAAAGCAACGTTGGGGGTTGTCCTTTGTTTGTTGCAACTACGGGCAAGAGTCGAAAAACTGTACCCAAGACAGTTTTGGCTAATCGGCTCCATTCTGTACTCAAAGATGCAGGGATAGATGACTCTCGCGGAAGCATTCGTTCTGATGTTGCTTCTCGATCATGGCTGGACAATTTGCCTGTTCAAAATATACTAGACCACGGCAATCGGAAACATTCAGGAAACACTATTGTCAAGAGATCCGAGTAAAATCTTCAATGAAGGCATCCAGTTCACCTTCAAGCAGTTCTGATAAAAGTTTTTTCCACGTTTGAGCAAATGCATTGTTATGTTCAATCATTTCTGATTCTATCAATAATATAAAAACCTTGTTTCATAATCAATTGAGTTTCAGTTCCATTCATGCATGCATGTGTTATCGCATAGCGTTGGGTCTTCATCTTTTTTTCATCCAGCAGATGAGAAGCGCGTCTCTCCGTGTATTGGCCAATAGCATTTGTGTTTTTCACAATAACAAAACATTGATTACATGGGAAACCAATACACAGCATCCTCGCAAGGGTCTTACTGCATAAGAAACTATGAAGTTAGGCATATCCGAGTGAGATGACAATCTACTGAGAATTAATGAAAAAAGAATAGTGCATGATAGCAGCTACAGTAAGTGAAAAGAACTCTCATAAAGGCAAATACTTGATAGCTTCTCTACCGAGTAGTATTTTTTGATGTCAATTAATGAAACTAGATTGCAAATTCGTGGATAAGTAGTTTTGTCTCGAGGGAAATGCCAGTGATACCCTCACGCAGTTGTAATAGAATTTGAAAATAATGATCCAAGTGACCATCGAATGTCAAGAATACACAGATAAGAAGAAGGATCATTAAAATAGACTATCAAAGATTTCATAGAATCTTTAAAATTCTCAATTTGTGAAGTTTCGAGCTTTTTTCGTAAATGTTTAGCTATGTCATACTTCTCAGTTTCCATATAATGACGAAAGTCGCATGCAGTATTCTCAACTCCGCCATGAACTAGTTCAGTTCAGATCATGTCATTTCGTTGCATAATGATGATCTTCAGAGCCAAACCAGAAAAACTTGGCCCTTAACCATCTTACAATTCCAATTCTTTGTAATGAAGAAGAAATTGTATTTCATCATACTGTACGTAGGCGCACGGAGACTGCACTCGAAACTTCCCATCTGCACGAGATCTGATGATAAGTAACCTCATAACGCGAAAATCTAAAAATCATGTGAGAAGATGTCTGATTTTTAGGTTAGAGTGCTGTAAAAGTACAAATAAATTTCGATGCAAAAATTTCCAAGTGGCTTCATTAATCTACAGTACCGGTAAGATATCGCTATAAGTGAGAATGGCTCCGTAGAAATTAAAATCTTGACGGTAAAGCGTCGTCAGGGCAAGAAATGAGTTCAACAGAAAGACAATCCAGCCTCAATTTTATTGGCTGCGCATCGGTGCGCGGTGAGCAAAAGCAATTACCAAGCGCTAATAGGCCTCGTTACTTTTTTACTGTCATATCTCCCACTTCTCTTTACCTCTGATCGTGGTATTTAATGGAATGAGCAGATCAGCGTGACAGAAATACACATACGCACGTAAGAGAGAGAGAGAGATTGGGTCAAGATCGAATTGATTTGTTGCAGCTACTCTTGCTTTGCAGCGGGCGTTGGCATGTACTGCCACTAATACAACTATACTAGGTATATGATGCATACTATACGGCCCCAAGGCGTGACGAGCACGAACGCAAAAAGCGTATCGAGTTGCTCTCTTGTGGTGCATGAGTTTTCCAAGTACATAAGCTCGTTTTCACGCGGATGACGAGATCCACTATGTATATAGTGTTTCAAGCGTGTTCACCTCATTGGGGTTCATTACGCCAATTATGCGTCGCTGCAACGATAGATATAATAATTAACAGGGGAGGGAGAGAGAAAGGAGAGGCGCCTCCTCCTCCTCGTCCTTACTGGCGTAGTAAATAATAACTGCAACGTGTTAGCCATCAAATGTGAAAAAATATGCTGTGACGAGAGGTTGCGCTTATCTCAAGGGGACGTTCTAAATGACCAGACCCTGCGGCGAGGTTCGTCACCTTCTCACCCCCGTGTGACTTATTCACACCAGACTTTTTAGCGCAATCATGCACCCGCGCGCTTGGGTACATCGGAATTATCGTTTCAACAATACCTATTCGACTAACTCATTCTATCTGACACCCCTCTTATTAGGGTGATGACAGACAACCCGCTACGACACGAATCTCACGACACGACAACACCCGAAACAACACTAATTCCACTCCTGCATGCGAACCTAATCATCGATGAATTTTATTTATTTTCATAATCCATCACTGTAAAAATGAATTCAATCCCTCGATGTTTGGGCTCGCAGGAATGAATTCCGTGCCGTGTCGTGAGAACTGTGTCATATCGGGTTGTCTGTCATCACCCTTACATATTACCACACGAATCACACACTTGGTATCAATATTCTTATCGTTAAAAGATATTTTTTTTTCAACAAGATGCTTACGAATGAGAAATGTGTACGAAAAAATCAAGGTCGAAAGAATTTCATTCGCGGGTGACTCTCAAAGAAAGATTTCAACGATCGTAATGTATAGGTTTTCGAAGAGGGATAATTAACGGTTTCGAAATCGTGTTTTCAGTAATTACTGTTATCTTGGCCCTTTGTTCATCGAAACCAGCAGCTGGTTATACTAACTATTCTATACGTAAAATATACTATTCGAGTCGCACAGCCCATATAAGCAAACAAAGAAAATATAATTTGAAAAATGTTCAATTGCGTAATTCAACTGTGCCTGCCTACGCTCTAAAGAGTCTATGGGACATAGCGAGAATTCAGAGCGTTTCCCAGGGATTCTTCCTCGTTATATGGCATATATGGCTGGAAAATATATCTCGAATACGTGAGAAACTATATACTCGAGGCTGGATCACGCGATGCATTTAGCTGCTATGGCTGCGCACAACGCGGTAGCGAATTATGAGGATTTTTCTCACAAAGCTGAAGATATATCTCGAGATATGTAAGTAGTAGTGTCACGAGGAAAAGAATGTCAGAGTTGAGTAACATAGCTATTCTCCAATATCTCAAAGAGACTACCTAGGAAGACGTTTGATGAGGACTTGGTAAAATTAGATCTAGTATCAACATGACTCTTTGGCAATATTGGTGAAAATGAAAAAAAAAGCTGAATCTATAATTTATATACCTTTCGAGTGATTTTGGTCCATTTTTGAAGGGTAATATGTCATTGCTGTTTGATATTTTTTTCCTTTGACACATTTTATCAATATTTTTCATTACACAGATGACATGTTTCACCCTTTCGAAGACTTTTTTCATCTCTGAAACTATACATACTCATCAAAAGACAACTGTTTTAATTCCAGATATATTTTCTCAAGTTTGTATCTACCAAGCTCAATATCCCTTAACCATCTTAGCTATGAAAATTTATGGAATAACTGCCCTAAATAATGAATGTTGAAAATTTGTTCCAACTGGACAGAGCGAACCAGCCAAAACAGCTTATACTCTGGTCTTCATCTTCAAGTTAATTGAATTGTTGAACATGAGTACTGCGAACTCATGCAGTACACTTATTGAAGTTTTACAAAATGTCTTTTGATAAGCATGCATAAGTTCAAAATTGAAAACTGTTTGTAAATGTGGCAAATGTGACCTGCGTAATGGAAAAAACTGATGAAATATGTCCAAGGGGAACCTCCAAAGAGTAGTTACTAGAATTCATCTCTGCGACGAGGACATTCACTAAACCTCTAGAAAGTAACTTGAAATAATAGTATTGTGCTTTTCTTCTTCGTCAAAAAGGATCACAAGTTACATTCCAAATATCTTCACAGTCTAGGAATGTCCATCGAAAAGAAATAAGAACACCTGAGACCAGAGTATTTTGAAAGGTTATGTTCCACATTCACACTATACACCAATATCTTAGATAGACTAATGTGGAGTCGAGAATAATTGAAAAAAAAAAAAGAAGAAGAAGAAATGTGATTATTTTGTTTGAGTTGCAATAAACCGATTATACTCTCTTTCCAACAGAAGCTTGTGTGAAAAGGTAAGTATTGAAGAAGGAGAGAAGGTGCTTGATGCAAATTATTGCGAATGATAATGACACGCCCACGTGCTCGCTGGATCGACGTTTCAGAGAAATAAGGGGCGACAAGTGTGCACGCTTTGCCAATGGCAAAGGAATTCGTGAACGATTAGAGAGATCAACTCGAATCCAAAACAGGCTCGAAAGTGCGCGGCGCGGCGGCAGCTTTCGCTAGCTGTATATATACACATATATTGTAATACTTGGAAACTGCATTACCACAAACACTGATTTCTCGATCTTGAACGCGCCAAGTATCCGTAAAGGGCACTAACATACTACATGGGTTATATATATACTCGCTAGACTGCATCTATTTTATGCGAGACAGACTTTGAGACTCTGATTCTATGATTTTCTGCGAATAGAGTCTCGCCTTGATGAGCCTTTAAACTTTATACGACCAAAGTCGTGACTTCGTGTGTTAAATTTTTTATTAATTCTAATAAGATGAGAGAGCAGCGCATATCCGGCACAAAACCAATTACTTATGAAACTTGGAAATCGACTAACAATTCATAAATCAATGAGAGAGAAATATTGATAGAAAAAGTTCTATAGGATATTGAATTTTAATTCGAGCAATTAGCCATATCGACAAGAAGATATGCAACTTTTTTTGCAGCACCAGCGTGTGAAAAACGTGATCTTCTCTCGCGTTTCATTCGCAAAACGAAATTTTATTCGAAAATAATGAGAGAGAAGGTCATAATAATGATAAGCCAAGATGCGCCAGCGAGAGAAGCCTCTTTGTGTTGTATGTGTAATAGCGGTTTTGTACGGCATTGATAGATGACGTCGCCACGCGAGGTGGTCGTTTAAGAATAAAATTTTCTCTTCTCTCGCCTCTCAATTTTTTACAAATTACTCTCTGATGCACTTTATTCTTATTTCTGCGCTTTCTTAACTTATATGCAGCGTATCTCTTTCTTCGCGGGCAAGCAACATGAATTATCAGAAAGAAACTCGAATTTCACCAAAATTAAAACTTGCTAGCTCGATCGAGCGCGGTAATATTCACCACAATCATTTTTTTTTGCTCTCTACTTCTCTTATAACACATTCACCTCTCTTCGCCTCTGCTCAGTTTAAAGCCTATCTTTACGGTGTGCAATATAATGAATGCTTTCATTTTTCTTCTAACTCGTTTCAATTTTACTAGATCCGAAATTAGAAACTTTCTTCTCTTTGACGACTCACTATACTTTTCCAAGAGTCTGCGGATAAAAGAGAAATCCGCGCGCGCTCCGCGTGGTCGAGGTACACGCTTGGACGATTGTAAAAAAAAAGTTATAAGAGTCCGCAGCGAGCTTCGCGTCGATCACAAAATTAATCTGGCGCATAGCAGTTCTCAAAGTATATACCTTATATACCTTTTACCAACTTATAACCATATGAACAGCAGCAGCAGCAGCAGCAGCAGCAGCTCGCACATCGAAAGTCGTTTTCGCAAGTGATAGATATGGATCGCTGCTCGATATATTCCCCCAATATCACTTCGACATCCACTTTCACACGAGCTCTCGATATAATATATAGAGTCAGAGTCTCGCTCAAGCAAAAATTCATATAATACGCTCACTCGGAAAAGAGGACAATATAATAGCTGCACCATTACACTCCTTGTCTTGCACGACAAGAAGAACGTGAAATTTTGTATTCTTCCCGCGTAAAAGCGCGTGGAACACTTTTCAATGCAAACTTGAAGCTCTCCAGCGATGAGCGCAAATTCGTGTATAATTTAATTTACGAATAGCAATTGTGATGTGTATTAGGTTGGGTATATCCTCTTCTCGGTGCGATTTTCGTGAGGCGCGTATAGGTTACCATGTCATTGCTCAGAAAACTGATCAGCAGCTGATGCTGCTGGTTGCGCTTTTTCGACATGGAAACTGAGAAAAATCCCACTGATACACGAGTTCAAGGTATAGGTAAGTATATTGAGTCAAGGCTGCGTGCTACTTGCATGAGGCACAGGAATAAAATGGAGTACAAGGCCGGTCACAAGTTTCAGGACACCCAAAATTTTTTTTTTTTTACAGTTTTGTACAGATGGAACTACTAGGCTCTACTTGACCTGAAAGGACTTCATCAGAGCTCACTTTGATAAGGTCATTTCACATGATTTGAGATGGCATTATTCATCTTCATCATCAGTACGAGTCTGGATCTTCTCAATTTGCGCTTGAAAAAGTGCCAATTTCGATGATTTTTGGGAGAATCTCCTGCGTCGGGTAGCTCAAAGGTACAGAAACGTTTTGGAATGGAACTTAACAGTCCTAAAAGTATAAGTCTAGAGCTTCAAAATCCGTTTTCCAATATCGTTTTACGTTACTTTTACGCCGAGCTATAAAAATTTTTCTGAGGAGAATTTTTTCGAAAAAAGCAGCTCCCTTTTATTAAAAAATGACGATGAAATTCACTTTTTGGGGCATGTCCCAAGGGTCTCTCGTTCTTCTGATCATGACTTAGAGGATAGATACCAGGATCAGGGATTATATTCCTCTCAAACGCTATTATTGTCTGTCTTTTTCGAATTTTGGTGTTAGTTTCAGCGAAAAGTCTTTCTTTACAGGAAATGTCATAACTCGGAGTAGAAGTAACGTAGAGTGACGTTCAATAGTGGATTCCAAAGCTCTAGACTTGTACTTCCGGGACTTTCAAGATCCATTCCAGAATATTCCTGTGCTATTGGGCTACCGAAGTCAGAAAATTCTTCCAAAAATCATCAAAATTTGCATTCTTTCAAGCTCAAATTGGAAAGATCCAGATTTGTGTTGATGGAAATGAATAATGTCATCTTAAAGTACGTGGAAAGACCTTCAAAATGGGCCCTGATAAAGTTCTTTTCGGTCATTCAACTAGAGCTTAGTAGTCCTACTTAAAAAATTGGAATGAAGAATTTCGCGTATCCTGAAACTTTTGATCAGCAGTGTGTGTGTGTGTGTGTGTGTGTCTCGATGTGAATGAGCCGCCGATGCAAATTTTTTCTGATACGAGTGCCTGCGCTCTATTGAGACACCTGATGCTGACTGATTCATTTTGCATTGTCGTAGAAAAAAAAAATTGCATCGCCGCGCCGGTGAAATTCATCGGGCCAACGACGACAACATCTCAAGCCAGAACTTGGAGAAGAGATCCTGTGTACGAGGAGTTTATGTGTATATGTTATTTGTAAAGCGTGCGAGGTAGGTAGGTATGCGTCATGTATATGGGGTCTTTCATAATAAGCAGACGACAACGGCTTCGATAAGACAGACGCGAGAAAGTGCGAGAGTACGCCGTGTGTGGTGGTGATACTAGATTGTGCGATCTCTTTTGGACCTATTGCGGATATAGGTAGGAAATTGAGTGAGTCGAGGTGACGATGCTCGTTCCGTAAAACCTTCTCTTCAATGAAGTCCTTATAAAGATACATAGAAGTACGGCTTCAGGCCTTAGAGGGCATCTCTCTCCTCTACTACAAGCGTTCAACTTTTTTTTCTACGATCGTTGAGAGACCTGATGCATCAATGTACTCGTCGTCATAGAGAGTATATAGAGATTTTTCTCCATGTATATATACAGAAGAGAGAGAGAGACAGAGACCTGAGAGGAGGTAGTGGGCGATCGATGAGAAAAAACAACCCATCTTGCCTGCGATGCTTAGTTCCGAGAGCAGTTTCTTACAAATGTCCAAGCTTGTGTCCGTCCGTCTTTTACGGGGCGGGCGACCTGTCTGCTCCCTTCCCCTAATACTCCTCCACGTGTGTGTGTGTGTGTGTGTGTGTGTGTGTGTGTGAGAGAGAGAGAGAGAGAGAGAAAGAGAGAGATGAACCCGCGACATAGAGTCTACTGGAAAAGGGAAGCTGGTGAACGAGGTTTACGGTCAGCTTGTTGGATTCGCAAACAACATTTCCCTATCGATATGCTCCATCTTGTCCACGGGATCTCTTGAATTCGAGATTGATTCAATCGTGAGGTGCATTCAACTTGTAAACACAAGTTACCCTCGTAAAACGTGGCTTCTGATAACGAGCTGATGTGCAGACGTCATCAAACTGTTGGTGAACACCAATCAGGAAAGCTATAGAGTGAGATTTGCAAGCTCGGGGTTAAACTTCAATTTCTTACCACATCTGTTTGGTTTTCTTGAGGGACCGCGATGGATGTCTTGCAATTCCGCCAGGAAATGATTTATGCAATGGAGCAATAAGCCAAATTCTGAATAAGGAGTTCCTCTGGTGAAGAGGGAGTTTTTGGACCTGAGTCATCAGATTTTAAGATTTTAGCAATTCAAGAATGAGATTTTCTGTTTCAAAGATGAAAAATTCAAGAACTAGAGTCTCCGAGAGATGAGAAATATTATCTAAATTCTTCACATGGAATTTCTGAAATATTTCTAATTCGCTTAGGCTTCAAATAGTTTTAGAGAAGGATGTGATACACAACCTGTGGAAGAAATCAAACATCCTCGTGAGTAACAATTTTATGGGACACAGATCTCCCTACACAGCGGTTAGTACCTTCTTTTGTAACACTATGCTGCAGCAGTATCAGCAACAAATGCATCAACCTGTAAAACCTATATCATCAATGATGTTCATGTAGAAGATGGCCGCAATTGCACAATCTCATTGCTTCATCAATCATCGAGATTACTCCTATCACTTGATCGGTTGGCTTATGATATGGTGCTAATAAAATTGGCTAAAAATTTTAAAAGTTACTTTGTCCAAGACCGGATGAAGTCAATCCTCATTCTGAAACCAGGTATTTCAATAATAATCATAGCATATGCATATCATTTTAATGAAGCACATGATCCAAGAGAGAGAGTGTCATGATAAGATCACCACTGTGACGCTGGCTGGTGATTGGACCGAACATCACAAACTAAGGATTTTGTAAACTTAGTATAAGCAAATTAAAAAATAGACATTATAGTTTCAGCCTTTCCATCTAGTGCCGAACACTCTTACAATGTATAGCTCTAGATAATTTACTGGGTCATCCATCGATGAGTTCGACTGATACGTAAATGATTCAATTATTGAAATCACTGACAAGAAAGATACCATAATTTCAAGCCATCGATTACCAACTCACATTGCATAACTTCAAAACTGATAATGATGGGTTCACAGCCGGTGAACAACATGTGTGGCCTATTGATAGGTTAGTGTATGAGTGATCATTTTTCTCAAACCTCTGTAGAAGTTATCCAGTAACAACAAATGAGTGATCTAACGACTGTTTGGAAACATTTTATATGCTTAGTTTTGAACATTCCATTTTTGCAAAGAACTCTGATTTCTATCTGCTTCAACAAAATACTAACTTACCAAAGTGTGAAGAGGGTGTCCAAACGAATTGAGATAACAACAAACCATGACAACTCATGAAATTATTGATGAGGAAGTCACTCATCGAATACACATTCTCAGATTCAGTTAGCGACAAAGAAGAACTTGTTATTGAACAAAAACGTATTCTTTGATAGTCCAATTGAATGATACAATTGGACTTGAACCAAAACATCGTCTCATCTCTCACACAAGAGGCTGCACGAAGATATTTCTCGAAATGGAGATTAAGAAAAATCATCTGATCAATCGCGTTGAGAACAAGTTTTGGCAAGACTCTCAGAATCCTCCAAATCTGTTCCTCACACCGCAACCTCTCTACACGTTCCAAGGTCTTTTCAGAGGTATTTCAGGTATCAAGTCACATAGGTAAGCTAAAATTCGAACTCATCTTTTGGCGACACAAAAGAATCTGCTCTCAGCTATAATCTCTTAAATACTTTGTAGAGCTGCATATAATCTTGCCGATAATACGGTATTCGGTCGCGTGGTGCATCTCATTTTTTTAAACGCTTTTATTCTACTTCGCCTTGGCCATAGTTCTGACATTGGTATTTTTTCCCCATTTCTGGAACAAGATTTTGGCTTCCTGTTTCTCGTTCGCTTAGGGACCCCATGATTGACGACTTCAATCAATTGAGTAGGGAGGGTAGACAATTGAGCGTTAGCGGTCGTACGCGGTGGGGGCGGGGGGGGGGAGGTTGTCCTTGACTACAGTATCTGCTGCACGTAATGATGAGTGTGTGACATTCTAATACGAGACACCCATAGGGCTTATAGGCTGTCCAGTGTTATACGCATAGTTTCTTATGTACCGTGCAATTCCTTTCTGCGCGATTCTTTTTTATCGGTTTCTCAAATTCTATCTCTAATACACTACGCCGAGCTCCGACACGCCGTTTGGATCAGTGAATAAAAGCGTTTTTTAAAAATTCTTTTTTTTTTGGAATTCCTTACAGAGCCTTTACACTCACATGTATATATATATATATATGAGCTAAAACGCGCGCCATCATCGCGAGCATCTCCCAATCTGCATCATCCACCTCATCACTATCACTACACACACACACACACACACACACACACACACACACACACACACACACACACACACAAAACATGCATAACGTGTCGCTTGGCGCAATTCAGAGGATATATTCGTCCTTCGTTATCGCGCGCGAAAATCAGAGATCGGCTCGGTCCGATATATTACGTGCGCCCTCTCGCACCATCACACTGAGCTGATGCTGCGGTGCTCTGCTCCAATCGCCATGAGATCTTTTCGCGATCTCGCGTGCTGCATCAGATTCTCTCGCCGAGCTTCTCCGCATACATGTTCACACACACGTACTTGTGAACTGCATCATAAGGCCGTATATACTGTCACCACACGGCGTAAAATAGTTTTCTCCCATATTTCTCGATATGTAACGGGAATAAATCAATTTTTCGACGCATCCATAATTATTTATATAGTGTACACACACGCACAAACACACGCACACACACAACCATACACACACACACGCACGTATGTTTCTGCACCATTGTACCGCAGGTTTGATAGTCAGGACCTGATATGTGGGTGATTCCGCCGAAAATGGGATCTTTTGGGGGACGACTTCCACTGGATCGTAGCAGTTGGTTTCCACTCAATTTGACACAAAATGGAAGTACCTGGATGTTCGTATCCTAAAAGTGAAGCCAGACGAAATTATGACAATACGAGGTTGCGGAGGAAACGAAATTAACATGTCACCTCAAAAAATAATCGCACTGCGCGGCAACTAATCGTAGACTCTTTTCCGCATAGATTTGCTGTAGTGCGATCAAACACTACAAGGAAATGTGTTTCGCAAAGTGATATAGCGCGCCAGGGTCCGTATTCTAAGTTTTGCGGTAAAATTTTCCGGCAAATTTTGCGGACCTAGGTGGCGCTCCACCTGTAAAATTTGCCACTGTTGCTGCAGTTTGCCGGCGCGATTTGCCATATTTGCGTTGCAGTAAAACATACCGCAAATCGCGACGACAATCTGTAGCTCGAAAATTTTGTACTCCATTTGGAAAACACGTTTATGTGGTGCACTCGGCTGCGGATTCGAGTTTTTGGTTTATGTCACGCAAGAATTAGGTATATATTTGGGTATCTGGAAACCAACCTCATTGGTTTAAGGCTCAGTAGACGATCGGGGACCCCTGGTAGAAAAATGAGCGTAGCAGTACTGGCCACGCCACCTACGGTCGTAGCACTACGGTCGTACCGCTACGATCGTAGGGCTACGACCGTAGTACGACAGTACAGCTACGATCGTAGCGGTACGGCCGTAGCTCTACGACGTAAATACGCTCGCATTAAACTTTAGCGATACAGTTGATATTATTCATAGAGAAACTTTTCGTCCGATCGATGAGGTTAGGTGATAGGCTGATGATAGAATATATATAGGCAGCATCTTCAGTTACCTACATATATGTACATCACGCATGTTCAGTGGCGTAGGTACACGCGGAAGAAGGATTCAGAATCAAGGCTATAAGTAGAAGACCCAGTAGACGAACAAACGCGATTTGTGACCTATAGTGGAACAGAGCGATAACAAACGTGAATTACTCAACATATAGACTTGTAAACGTATTTTACATTATAGATTATGATTCTTTGAAGTCTTATCTGCATGACATATACCATTGTTTGTTAGTGCAAGTTATCAGTTTTTTGTAAACAATTGTTAAAAACCAAGTGTTCAAACTGCGGCTCCGGCAGGTCTGTCGGAGTCAGAAACACGTATTTTTTAAAGCGCTACATAAGTGTGTCTTCGGCTTGTAGGGTCCAGATTTCTTTTAGGGCAACTAATATCAACCCTTGAAATTCTAATGCAAGGGTTAGAAAATATTGAAACAAGATTATTATTGAATAAACAGCTGTTCTGCTATGGGTCACGAACTCCCCTGCTGGACCAAAAGTCGAACAGCTGTCTTTTTCGCGTTCGCCTTTAGGCAAACGCGCACACGAATAGCTGAATCGTCGAAGAATATTATCCATAAGTATGCCTGCATTGAGAAATATTTTTTAGTGCTCAGAAATTGAGCATTATATGTCGAATATTTTTATTCATGTAATGACTTTTATTTAGATCAATAGTGAGCACGAGTTTGATCATGTATCAAAACATTCCGCAATGACTCTATAATCATGAAAGAAAATATACGTATTATAATACAAACCTGTAGTACTAATAACATCGTAAGGCTACGGTCGTAGTGCTACGATCGTAGAGATACGACCGTAATACGACCGTAGTACGATCGTAGAGCTACGATCGTAGAGCTACGACCGTACCGATACGGCCGTAGTGCTACGGTCGTAGTACGGCCGTACGACCGTAGCGCTACGGTCGTACTACGCTCATTTTTCTACCAGGGACTTTGACGATCTAATTGGTGATGTGCAAGCAGTTTCGGTGCAAAACCGTCTTCAAAATGTCGGATGGCCGTGTTCGAGCTGAGGGCTCAATTTGAATTCGCAAAGTGGTGGATTATGTTATTTGAAGTATTACAAATTGAAGTACATAGCTACATTTAGGGGTTTTCGACTCCGCATATGCGTCGTGATGAATTAAAAAGTCCAAGTTGGGTTGTCTACAGGGGACGGAATGGACATTTGGACCCTTTATCGGGCACTACAAAACACAGGAACGTTAGGATCGTCTCCAAAAGTATTAACATAGTTGCGCATCACTAGCATACACCCCAGAAAATTGCTACAGTGCACATCCCGACTCTTAGAGACTTGGAGGAACTTGGAACACGGGAAATCCCACTTTCGGTGGAATCACTGGGATGGTAGTCTATGCGCGGATTTTCCATAGATCAGGAAGCTCAAGCATATACTTTTTGTACCACAGATTTTTATATGATGGTTACGCGACTTACGCGAACAAGGAGCTGAGATAATATTTGTGACGGAGGGAGGAGAAAAAACAGCATGTACTGATGCAAAATGTGCATCAGAGAGTTAGAAAGAGAAAAGATACTTTTTGCATAGGATAATGCCTGCAGGCTTTCGCAGTGCGCGACGACGACGAAGAGGAGTTTTATATATATATGTATATTTAAAGCCTGCGGGGTTTATACCGCAAGAGCATCGCCATGGAGAGGAGGAGAGAAACAACAACAAATGCGGAGACGAGTCATCGACCTAGGCGTTGCGCGAGAGTGCGAGAGCTTGAATAAGCCGCGAGGTATTGCGAGAGTGATGGTGGGGGGTATGATCTCTATCTATGAGACCGGCATATACATGTATGGATGATTCCGCCGATAGTGAGATTTTCCGTATTACAGATCCCCCAAGTTTTTCCATGGCTAAGAATATGCATTATAGCAATTTTCTGGTTTTTGAGACGACCCGGACGTTCCCGTATTTTGTAGTGCTTGATGAAGGGTCGAAAATAAAAAATGTCCTTTCCGTTCCTTGTAGGCAACCGAACTTCGACTTTTGGATTCACTGCGGTGCATGTCAGAGTCGAAACCCAAATGGACTTCAATTTGTAATACTTCAAACAACATATTCCACCACTTTGCGAGTCAAAATTACTTGCTTAGTTCGCGTACGGACATCCGACATTTTGAAGACGGGTTTGCGCCGAAATCGCTTGCACAGCACTGATTAGGTCGGCAAAGTCTCCGATCGTCTATTGAGCTTTTCTAACCAATGAGGTTGATTTCTAAACGCCCAAATACACCTAATCCATGTGCAACAGTAGGCGAAAACTCGAATCTGAACCCAGGCAACCCTACAAACGTGTTTTCAAAATGGCGTACAAAATTTTTTGGCCCTTTCCGTCCCCATGTTGTGCTCCTAGCTAATGCATTGTACCGCTTTGTGAAACACCTTTTTCTATAAGTTTGTGGTTGCATTGGATCAAATCTATGCGGAAGAGAGTCAACGATTGGTTGTCGAACAATTAATAATTCCGCCCCTGTCCCTTCTCCTTTTCCCTTAAACTTGTATCAACTTTGTCCGGCTTCAATTTTGAGGTATGCAGCTCTAGATGCTCCTTCCTTGTACCCAAACCTGCGGAAATCAATTGCTATCTACGAGACACTGAAAATTATCGGGGACTGAGATAACTTTTCGACCCAAATCACTCCTCGTGACGATTTTTAAAGCCAAAAAACTCCCCTTTTGGCTAAGCCACTCGTAAATAGAAAAGTAGCGGTGAATTGCACATTTTGTGCGGTATACATCATGTATATATGTAGGCGCAAGGGAGAAAGAATTGTCGCAGACCATCATTCATTTTGCACATGGATGACACCGCTTCTGCTGCCATGCCGCCTCTGCATAATTCTCTTTTCAGCTTTTATATATATGTAGTATGTACAATCAGAAGTCTGATGGTAATTTTGCGCAATGTACCGTATATAACTGAGCGACGGATCTTGAGAACGCAATCAATGCGCATCCCACGCACCCCCGCAACACACACACACAAATACATACTTACACACTTTACATGTGACATGCATTGCATGCGCGACCCGAAGCGGATCCCTTTCTCTCAGGGTGTGTCCACATGGGAGGCGCCCGCGCCGCGCCTCGGCGCCCGGCGCGGCGCACGGCACCGCGCCAGCGCGCACCGGGCCGGTCTGCATTTTCCCACGTTACCGACCACATCCAAAGTTTAGAACCGGAGTTTTGCGACAGAGGTCGGTAAGTAAGTTTACACAGTCCCCGCATCTGTAATGTTTTTATTTACATTTTCGTGTTGTCTCCGCAAATTCATTAGCGTTTACTAATTAACGCAACATGAAATCTATCAAAAAGTGAGTATTTGCTCAAACGAACCCTTGCTGTTTCATAGTAGGATCCGTCCGAATTTGAACTGCTACGAATTTTTTTCCCAGATCTTTTTGTAATGTGAGCCATGTGAACGTTAACCATGAAAATCATAGCTCGAAATTATTTCATGTTTGAAAATCAACGCACTACTTATTTCGTTCACTCAATTTCCAGATTTGTAAACTCCACTGAAACCAAAATGTGCAACCCACAATCCTTGATGGAGCGACATTCTCATCGTCCCCTTTCTCTCAAAGTGGAAGGCAGCAACAATCATCCAAATCAGTGGTTATTGCAATCATCCAGCAACGATGCTCTTGTTTTCAATAGGCAAGTTGATGTGCTCTTCACCACCTTACCTAATTACATCAAGAATTTGTTCCTCGATGCTGTTGTGTATCTCTGTTTGGTACATTGTCAGCGCTGTGCTCAAAGTATACATCACTCAATACCTCTTTGGTGATGCTATTATAATTTGCGGTTTACCCATTTCAGTGCTGTGGTTTCGGTTGCTGAAGTTAGACCCAGGAAGAGATGCAAATTCACATGAGTGGCGGTGAAAAGAAGATTCTCAATCATAATAGAAAGAAGCATGTGCTTGTGAAACTCCTGTTTGATACATAATTAAATTTTTGTGTCGAGTTCAAAATTAGTGTAATTGATTTTGTGAACCAATGCTATGCCTACCTCTTTCTTATTTTACTGTCAGTTTTTCAATTCCATAGGATGTAGGCCTAGTTCAGGAATTTGGAGCAATTACGGAAGCCTATATGGGATCTAGCATCCTAAACTTGATCTCAATAACTCATCTAAGTGTTGCTCATAGTGCACTCTGAATCGCTTACAAGTAGAATATTTTATGTACATTCAAGTTCAGCAATGTTGAAGCAGGATGAGTGAACTCAATCAGCCTCCATTGTTTGAAAATCACATTTAGAAAAATTTCAAGACTCCTCTGTAATATAAATTGAAACTGGATCACCAGAAACCCAAAATTATTCTCAAGTGTAATGCAGAGGTGAGTCCTTTGATTACTCCCCCAAAGTATTAGCATTTTCCAAGATAATTTTGGTACATGTACTCTAGTTTAAACAAGAATTAATGTTCCTCCAATTACTTGATAGCTACTTATACTGACCAGATAGTCTTGGAATAGGTCTTTCTGAATTCTTAGTTGTCAAGAAAGGTCAATGCAACATTAACATCATTATCTCCAACAGATCTGTTTTATTAAAGTATCCTGAGTTTTAATAGAAGTATACAATTCAAAATGACTTATGGATATTACATTTTAACCTAGATACTCGCTCTCTTGAGCTCTGCTGTACTACGCACTCTTACACTTTCTGGAAGAAATGTTAATACATGAATCTTTTTACGATGGCTCTGCAACAAGTGTGATGGAGTAGGCTGCCTCACAAATTAGTGATGAATACTTCACAGCGTTGATCATATAATGATATATGTTAATTATCTATTTCTCCCCATCTTCTATGTACATATCAATGATGACTAGAACTCCATTTACACACTCTAGTAAGTACTCTTGGGGTACATCCATCAAAGACTGCTTCATCGGATTCAGAAAAATACTTTCATTTTCTTTATTGCTTGAGCTCATCACTGTCTCCATCACCTTGACAGCTTGACCAGCCACTTCCATTGTGTCTTGCTCTAGTTTTGTTATTTTTGCTTTGTCTCTCAAATATTTGTCTGATGGAGGAGGAGATACCATTTCATACTCGGGCATCTCTTTTTGACTTGTACCAGGTAGATCTTCTTGATTCGGAACATCCTTCAACTTGTGTTTTCTCCCTTGGTCAGTGGTCTCATTATTTGTATTTTTATCAGCTTGGACACTAGGGCCCTCATTGTTCTCACTCCTGTCAGGCTTATCGTTATGTTCACTGGTCTTGGAGTCATCACTTTTTTCATTGGTATCACATTTTAAGCCTAAATGGGGTTTTAGGAACGTCAACAAATGTCCTAGATAGTATTTAGACTTTTTTTCTTCATTTAATCTGTAAGTTTTTCTATAATTTTTCCATTTTTTTTTAATATCCTCACCTGAAACAGAAATTTTTATATCATAGGACTAGAATTTTTTGCACCATGACTTTGCTGACAAAATTTGAAAAAGTGGCTGATTGAGAAAGTGACTGATAGACCAAACCAAAATTTCATGAAGCTCATTTTTCAATCCTTGATTAAGAGAATACGAAGCGAAGATTATGAAGCACTCACCTTCTAAAGGCTTTCGGAGATTCAAACCATTATTTACATTATTTTCAATTGTCTTGAGTGCAGTGTTTCTGTCAGACTCATTGCGATAGCTCTCGTTTTTTTTGTCGTACAAGCATGGATGTTTTTCATATTCTTGAATTATTTTTGTGGCTATTTCTCGATCTGTCGAAAACTTACACGACATCCCGATAAATGACCGTAAATGAGGGCTACTGAGTATAATTTTTGGAGCAGAGTAAGGACCGGATTTCAAATCAATTTCCCATCGGTAGGTACGCAACGGTTCCCAGTGGCAGTGTTCGCTGTCTGCTAATTTCAAACTGACGAATCAAATCATTAGACCAGATTAGGCTGGGTCACTGATCGGTGTATGTGCTGGGCAGTACTGGTGCTGGGACAACATACACCGCAAAATTTTGTGAAGATCCGTATGCTTGCCAAAATTACACAACGCGTGTATTTTTTCTCGATATTAGTTCAGCCCAGTGCAGCCGATCTAGTCCAGATTCTCCCCCACGTATTTTATCCACGAAATTTGCGACGTAAATTATCTGGACAATATTACTTCCGCGACCCGGATCCTGGACGGTACGCTACAGCATCCTTGGCAAGATCGCGTCTTGGCTTGGGGCCTGTCTGCTAGGGCTCCTGATGGAGGCCGGCCTGGTCGACTCCAGGTCGACACAATGAGCCCCGAGGATTATGCCTTCACTGAATATATGACTGGTAAAACTTCCACAAAGCTGAATCATTCTGGCAGCTCTGTCTCTGATGGTATACCAGTTTTGGACCTGTCAGACCCTAAGCAATTAGCAGAATTTGCTAGGCCAGGACATAAGTTGAAGGTTCGTAAGCCAACAGTTATAGATGGCATGGAACGTACCATAGCGTGTCCTCACAAGGGCTGCTAAAAGATGTTCTGTGACAACAGCGCTATGCGAAAACATTTACACACTCATGGACCAAGGTTAGTTGTTCTTCTTTTCATTACCATGTCAAGCAGTTTACCTTCACTGTCCAATTGACATGAGCTATGGGTTATGAGTAGTAATTGTCATCGTGATGGTATTATTCTTAGGCATAAAAACTGTCAAAGAAATTTTTGCTCCAACTTGCATCACCAGAAAAAAAATTGTTTGAGCAAGTGAGAGGTGTTTTCTGTTATATCTGCTATTTTAAGATAAAATCCATGGCAGTTGAGTACTGGTGTGATCAGAAATATTCAATTAAAACGGCCCACCATTACATGAGAGCCCTCAAAGTCAACACACTGATGACATATTACGAACACGAAATTGGGCCAAGTTTTCCAATGATAAATTGATTGTCTCATATCAAAAAAAGATTATGATACTTGATTCTTGTAATTGATTTAGTAGAAATCATTCTAACATTGTTGATGCTCACTTTCTCCCATTTTCTTGTCTACAGAGTCCACGTTTGCGCAGAATGTGGCAAAGCCTTTGTAGAGAGCTCCAAGTTCAAAAGGCATCAACTGGTCCACAGAAAAACCATTTCAGTGCACATTTGAAGGCTGCGGTAAAAGGTTCAGTTTGGACTTCAATTTACAAACTCATGTGAGGATTCACACTGGTGACAGACCATATGTGTGTCCTTTTGATGGATGCAGCAAAAAGGTTGCCCAGTCGACGAATCTGAAGTCTCACATACTGACACATGCAAGAGCAAAGTATGTTGATCAACATAGCTTTAATTTTTATGGTGCTGCATTCCCAATGCTCTAATTATTTTCATATATATACTATCAATATCGTTAAACATTAAGTATTTCATGATTGTGTATACAACTTTAACATTTACAGGTATATTTCACCTTGCTTATTGAGCTCTACCTGTGAGACACATGACTAAAGGAAGACTAATGACCATCGTAATTGTCAGAACACGAAATGCACTTGGCCGCCAGGGTCCACAAATCCAGATGCAACAACCGCAATTCGTCCAAGTTGAGGTAACCAACGTTGATAATCAGCAATTCATCGTTTATGCTGATTAGTGTGCATCAAGATCCTCTTTCTTTCTGGTGTGCTCTACCGTCAAATTTTTCAGAATTTGATTGATGACTCTGACTGTGTACATATTAATGAATGATAAGAAAGTGAACCCATGAAATCAGAAAAGGACCTTGAACAAAAGGTCAAGAAACTGATGAATTCAGCTAAGTTTCATCTTAATTGGTCATGAGACTCAAATGAAGCGATTTTTATGATTCAAAATCGCTTTTAATCAGTAAACTCTATTTGTATTAAGAAATGAGAATCCAGTTTCAAGCTTTCATTTTGAAGGTTTGAAAATGGAGGTCTTACTTTGAGTCTGACATTTTCAGAGCAGGCTTTCCAATCTTGATATCTCTAATTATTGGTTATTTATTTGTTAGAAATAATCTAGGCTATAGCTACCCAATTTTCAGTTTTTCACATGAATTGGATTCTATGCAGCTCCATCATGTCTGTATGAATGCGAAAGTGGCCCAACAAAAGTAGGCAACTAACATGCTGTGTGCCGCGATAGCTCAAGGGCCAAGGGCTATTCTCACACTAAGTATGTAGAGACAGGCAAATCAAGATGTTATCAAGCAGTTTTTGATCAAACCCTCACAGCTTCGAGAAAAGATCTTGGTTCGGGTCATGGGATATTTTTTGCGTCTCATGCACTCATTATTATTGTTGACTTTCATCATTTCAAAAACACGGCACCAAACGTGTTTGCAAACCTTGATCAGTTGCAATCAGTTGCACCAACCTCATGATCAGAAATCCGGCGACGGCGATCACGGTTCATGAACACGTGGTCGTTCTAAAAGACATAAACATAGTCGTAAATACACTCCACTCAAGAATGTTAATTTGCAAAATTTCTCATGATTTTTGTGGTGAGAATATCGAATTCTGAGTGACTACTATCGAGACAATGCTGACTGAACAAGCTCCAGTACCCATCAAGGAAGTCTGGTGAAAAGAGGAAAATCAGTCAAGATGATTCTTTGTCAAAGAAAAAGTCCAAAGGGAGCAAGGATTTGTACAGACAACCCACAGTTGAAGAACTCAATCAGTTGAAAGAAACTGAAAATCTTTTTCACTCAAATTTGTTTCGACTGCAAATAGAGGAAGTTCTAAATGCAACAAAAATTAAGCAGACAGAAAATTCTTTGATTCATGGTTTGAGGGTTTCAAAAAATGTGTGGCTTCAATTTCAGATAGCGAAGAATATTCAGTAAGAGATTGATTAAATCTATCATTGAGGATCGTGTTTGACTTACCCTAAGTAATTCTTTTGATTTTTCTAGCTCAGCAGTTGTGAAGTAATAAATGGAGTGCGAATACCTATGCAAGACTTACCAAATGACTGCGTTGGGACCCTCTCATATGCTCCTCCATCGTGCATCATGGTGGGTGGCTCATACCTTTTTGACACAGTTGTTGGCCCACACTGTACAGTTGATGTCCTCATAGAAATGCCCGAGAGTCTCTTCCAAAAAATAGATAGTAGAAATTACAGGTATATGAGAAAAAAAGCCATGTATCTGTCAATCATAGCTAGCAATATAAATCAAGAGCTATCTGAGGCCAAGAGTTTTGTAGGTAATAATGCGAATCCACTTCTGAAAATAGTACCTCCTGGCAAATTAGGTACAAGGGTCACTGTTGTAATTCATGTTGTGGTCCAAGGAACCACTTTTCTTATGAATACATGTACCCCAGGAAAAAACAATGTTAGACCTAATTGGTTTTTCAATGCGGATGATAAGAATAGAGGTATGTATATTGATTTATCATGTCTATTTTATAGTTGCAACTGTCTTATCAAAATGTTGTGTATTGCAGATATCAATCCTCCATCTCCATTTTATAATGGTATTGTACTTCAAGATTTATCATCAGTAACAGAAAATTTACATTGTTCTAAGATGGTGAGAGAATACGCAAATATTAGAGATGGTATTGTACTCCTCAAGATCTGGTTAAAACAGAGAGAACTTTCTGGGCACTTACAATCTTTCAATGGCCATATCATAACAATGTGTGTCTTGTACTTACTGTTTGTGAAAAAACTCAATACTTTCATGAGTAGTTATCAGATAGTCAGGAATACATGGCAATATTTAGGTGAGTATATACGAGTTCTTCAATCTTTGATCTAAGAGTTCGTTAGTCTTTCATCTACATATGGTTTTAATCAACCATATCTTGAGTAGCTAGTTGCCTTCATAACATATCATGTATAATCACTTCTTAATGTAATTTTATGGTGTTACAGCATCGAGTAATTGGTGCAAAGAGGGGATTAGTATGTGCCAAGATGTAAAAGCCTGTGGAAGGATCAATGAATATCATAAGCACTATGATAGTGTCTTTCTGGGCCCAAATGGATTCCTCAATCTTACAGCAAACGTCCTAGAAGATGCCCTCTTGTGGGTCTCTAATCAAGCCAAGCAATCAATTGACTGTTTGAATAATACTCGAATCAATGATTTTAAAATTCTTTTTATGAGACAAGTACCATTCTACAAAGCCTTTGATCAAATGATATGGTAAATAAGTTTTATTGAATAACTAGTATCTCATGTCGATACTAATCTATTCCGATTTTCAGTGTACATAATGTGAAAGCTCTAGAGAATGTTATTGAGGCTCATTCTGATGATGCTGGTAGGTTGAATTATGGTCCAAATAAATATGAGTCGGCTGTGAAACTGATTTTGAAAGTCCTGAAACAGGGCTTAGGCCAGAGAGTATCTCTCATGTGTTGTCCTTCACGTAAAATGAACGAGTGGGATACTGGGGATGAGATTCCAACAGACCTTGAGATAATTTACATTGGCATGCAACTAAATCCTGATTTTTCAATGAATATTTTGGATAGAGGACCGAGCGCTAATCTTCCGGAGGTACGTAACTATCGGCGATGGCATTTTTTAACGCCAAGATAAAATCTATACCCATCTTTCATCTTTCAGGCAGAAGCATTTAGAAAATTCTGGGGTGATAAGTCCGAGCTTCGTAGATTCAAGGATGGAACTATTTGTGAAGTCGTTGTTTGGCAGAAAAGCCACGCAACGCTCGCCAAGAAGCGTGCTATTCCTTTGAAAGTCGCGAAATATCTTTTGGAGAGGAAAGTGAAGTTATTTGAGAACAAGCATTTTTACTTCTTCTCGAATCAAGTTGAAGACTATTTGAAACTCAACAAGGTAATCAATACTGAAAAAAGTGAACCGATTCCACGAGTGTCGGAGTGATATTTTATCTCGTTAATCATACAGGTAAAAGTGAGCAAATTCAGTTATGGTCCAGAACAAGCTTCTCTTCAGGTGATCAATGTCTTTGCTTCTTTGGAGAAGGAGATCACTGGTCTAACCGAACTGCCACTGTCCGTGAGTGGCCTCCAGGGTTGCAGTCCTCTCTTTCGCTACTCGGATCCATTTCCTCCGCTGGCTTGTGTTCGAAAACCTGATGATACAAACGTCTTGGATGGAGATGCATATCTGAGGCTATCCGAGGAGCCTGTTGCAATACCTTACTACCTCGCACCCATAAATGCGGTCTTGCAGCTATCTACAAGTGGCAAATGGCCTGACGATCTTACAGCTCTCAGACTCACCAAGGCTGCTTTTCATCTGCAGATAGCTGAGCGACTGAGAAGTCAGTGCAAGCTTCGAGCCCGGGGTCTTTTAAATCACATCGAGATCATGAAGGTGAGCTAAACGGTCCTGAAACGTTGTCTGAATAGAGAAGTCAATACTACAATCACTCACATATCAATTTTGCCATTTTACAATTCTGACTTATGTCAAGGTTGTATGTACAATACACAATTTTTATACACCTTCCTCATAGCTGAACATCCTCTAGACTGAAGTTTTGCCTTGATTGCTTGATTTTATATTCAGTATAGTGCAGTACAACGACTTTTATCAATTTAGTATATTATTTTGTTGTGTCATTCTGAATAGTGAACTTTGACTTTATATTCCAGGAAGATTGGAAGACTTTTTCTTATTGTATTCATTTGAGGACCTATTTACATATCTACATAATGCGATGATAGACATGACTGGGCAAACTAAAATTGAACCACTTGTTGCTGCTTTGGAAATCAAACAAGACAAATTTGCCTATCAATTAAGACTTGAGTGTGAAGTAAGTATCTGATCGGTTTTATCACTAATCATTGAGTAGATAATAATCAGTTGTTCGATGATCTTCAAAGGAACAGGTATCGAATTAGAATGACAGAAAAGTTTTAAGCGTTATAAGACACCAATTTAAAGTTGACATCAGGAATGAAGTCAATTTTTAAACAACTACCCTTCTCTGAGGTGCTATATATACACAAAAATCGTGACAAACAATAAAAAATGATCTTGAAGGTTTAAAAAATGAATAAGCTGAAGATGAAAAACTTTCGTGCAGTGTCATGATAAACAATGGCACTAGTTGGTGAACAAAACACTCCTCCTTCTAGTCTTGTTTACCTGAAACATAATATTTGTATTTATGATTATTGAATGTTAATACTGCCCTAAATATATACAAATTTTCATTAATTTCATTCTTATTTAATTACCAATAGCCTTTTTCTTGTTAACAAAGAACTGTATATAAGATAGAACTTCCTTCGTGCAATTATACTGTCTGTCTTTTGGCACAAGACTATGCCGCATAGCAATTAATGGAAAATAACTATCAATTAGATTATTATCTCCAGATCCCTCAAGGCTCTTCCCTATCTGTTCTATCAGTGCAGCATTTTGTTCAATCATCTGCTCCATCGAGTGCACCTGTTCATCGCTGCTGCTTTTGCTACTTTTTTTTTTGTAACCGTGCTGTTGTTTTTGGGAATCACCTTCTTGCAAGTTATCACTGCTTAATTGGGTCAAATGCTCAACATAAGGAACTATCCACACCATGTCATTGTAAAACACCCAAGAAGAAATCTTCTCCGAAGCAGCTGAACCACTTGGTTGCTTTTCATCGATGGTTTTTTTCTCACTTTTAAATTTCTTCACTAGATTCATCCATCGATTCCACAATTTGTGTTCTAAAAGAGTAATGAGAGACATGGACCTTCAATAAGATCAAGTTTCAAACCTTGGGGCATTGGTAAATCGATTTTATCATAAAAAATATCTAAACTTTGGAAATTTCTCTTACCATCTAAATCAATGTTGAAGCGGCCCGAAAGCTCTTCTGCTATGTTTTTTAAGACTTTTGGGCGCTCATCCCGGTATTGCTTGTGGTACTCTTCCAATCCTTTATCGTACAAGAGAGGGTGTGCTTGAATATTTTCGATTATAGCCGCATCCAGAACAAAATTTTCTTTTTCGTCACCCATTTCGATCCAGCACTTACGGTCTGTGAGCGATATCTGCGATCAACAAATATAATACTTTGCGCCCGTGCGTGAAAAAACTTGTCATCCCCCCACCACGTCTCGACAATTAGCAGACCAAAAGTTAACAACATTTCTCCCGCTTTCTTCATTGTTCGAACGTTCGCCGAACACTCTCCTTCAGCTTCGCCACTAATTCCATAAATTAAGAATCTAGCAGGTGAGTTCATGACCTAATTATTTTATAAGTGATTCAATGATACGTCTGTCTTGTATTCTAGAACATATCCGTGTCACATCCGAAGCATTTTAAAAATCGGTTTTTTGTTCTAGGCACCAAACATGGCGGAGAACGTGGAAGCCCTTTCCAATGCCCAGATTTCAGCAAGTATGATGATTTTTTGGTCACCTTACAACAATGCTTCATTGTCTTAGTGTCGAATTTATTCAAATATTGGTTTTTTTTCCAGTTGGTGCACTCAATATTGTGCCAAATCTATCCGTAAAAAAAAAAAAAGGCATATTGTACTCTATTGTACGTTTGCACGGAGTTTGCAGATCAGCAAACGGAGATAAAAGACTAGACAGTCTCGATAAGCGGGGAATCTCAAACCAGATCGCCGACTGGCTATGGGAACATCGTAGGAAGCTCGGCATCGATTTCTACGTAACAGGTAATATATGTTTGTTTGAATTTCTACCTTGATACTCTAGCCTTGAGTCGTCTCATAAAAGAGTCCATGCAACACCGCGAGTCGGTCGAAATAGATATTTTTGCCATGAAAGACGGTTTCTTTCGAAAATTCTTGGGTCGCTAATCACGAATGAGGCATCGCGCAGCTTCTAAATCGTGTTGCGTGGGAGTTTGCGGAAGTGAAGTCGCGAATCGATCGAGATCGAGGTTTTTCTGTGACGTCATGGTGTGTTCGGTTCCGTATTGGGCCGCTCATAGTAGGTTGTAAAATTACCCCCGAAAAGACGCTCCTGGCGCGAGAAAGTGGCTAAACTCGGTACAACACGACGTTCGTGGGTTCAAGCGATAGGTAACACCTTCAATAATCGATATTAACAAGGATTGATGTTTAAAAATTGGGGCGCGGTATAAATAAACAATAAAACCATGCATTTTCTACCTTTTCCTCGGCTTTTCCACAATAAGTCGGAAAAGAGCAATTTTTTGTAAAAATTTGTGAAATAACTTTTTGTAGATCTCTGAAAGATCTACAAAATTGATCCGAAATTTTTTCCTCGCAAACTGCAACCCTTTCGAGTTTTTCCTCATCAAAGTCAAATTCGAATTTGTTTAAACAAATTCGCGGAAATTGTTTGTAACGGGCTCTATTTTTCTAAGATAATTTAGTGAATTTGGAGCCAAAAAGATCTCTAGATATTTTTTCCTAAACTCGATCGTTTTCGAGAAATGGGAATGGCCAATTCCGAGACTTACCCTCAATGCGGCGCTTTCACGAATGCACTTGGGGCTGCAAGTCGCGGAATTGGCTATTCTCATTACTCGAAAACAATCAAGTTTAGGAAAAAATACCTAGAGACCTTTTTGGCTCCAAGTTCACTGAATTATCTTAGAAAAATAGTTTAGGCCCGTTATAAACAATTTCAGCGAATTCGTTTAAACAAATTCGAATTTGATTTTGATGAGGAATAACTCGAAAGGGTTGCAGTTTGCGAGGAAAAAAGTTCAGATCAATTTTGTAGATCTTTCAGAGATCTACAAAAAGTTATTTCACAAATTTTTTCAAAAAATTGATATTTCCCGACTTATTATGATGAAACCGAGAAAAATTTCAAAAATGCATGTTTTTTTTGGTTGTTTATACCGCGCCCCAATTTTTAAACATTAATTCATGTTAATATCGATTATTGAAGGTATTACCTATCGTTTGAACCCACAAACGTCGTGTTGTACTGAGTTTAGCCACTTAGTTATCGAATTTCGAGGGTAATTGAACTACCTATAGCGAATGTGGCATCACCAATCCGACAAATATTGAATGCTTCGTCGTCTGCGGGGGTGGAGGCACAGAATTTAAATCGAGGAATTTTTCAATAACGGTTGGGGATTGAGGGGTATTTAGGGTATGCAAAACTAGACCATGACATCGCCTAGCCTACGCGAGTGCGACGCTGCATTCTCGTAATTTACACAAACTATGCCAACACGTTTCGCAAAATTTCCTGCAAGATTTTGATATCGTATGAGAGCCTTGACGAGGCCCATGTACAAGGCTGTCTGCACGACTTTCAACAAAACTTTAATTTTTCCCGGGATAGAACGTTTAACTGTGCTGGAATACATCAGCTATGGACGATGAATTATGGAAAGATTGAATGTAGAAGCTCGGTGCATCAATAATCGCTTTTCTAAAAAATTCGGAAAAATCGTTTCTGAAAAATGACTTGTAACGTTGCGTGTAACGTACGGGACCCTACAAATAATCGAAAATACGCTACTAGGTGAGAAATGGCATTTTTTCCGCTCTTCAAGATGCTTTCTGCAAAATTCTTCTATCTTTATCCGCGTCCAAATTACAGCCGATACAGTAAAAACGGTTTTTTTCTCGAAATCCTTGATATTACATCAGCTATTTGGGGTACCAAAAAGGGCTGAAAGAAAAATCAAAGACCATGAAAAGTTAGCATTTTTTCTTATCTTCAAGATGCTTCTTTCAAAATTACTCTACGTTGATCTGGGCTCGAGCAATCGACGTTTTTGCAAGAGAGGATTTCATACCCCCGTTCAGGAATTTTTGCACGGTACTGTATATGCGTGGTTTGTTTTTGGGCCGAAGGTTGATTTTCAAACAGTCCACCTATTCTTATTGAATTGTGATCGATGGTACATACACCCTTCGAGGATCTGCCCTGAAGATTTAGAGCTGACTCTATCAAACATTTATGCATTTATGAGTCTTTCAAAACGCAATTCTCAAAATTTTTTAAAGAGTGTTTTGATCCGAATGAATTGTAATGCAGGAGATATTTATTACAGAACTTGGGGACGGAGAGGGAAAATGAGTCTTGTTTAAATTTTTGCTAAAAGTATGAAATAAAGCTTGGTCTAGGAAACTCAGCAACATGTCATAGTCTTATGCGAAATTATGAGGATGGATACCTGAACTTGGTGCTATGTGTGATTTATCGTAATTAGTTTTTGTTTCGAGGTGATGGTCGCCCTTGTATGAGTTTTAGTTAGTGTGAGGCCATTACTTTGCTATGTAGATGATTTCGATAAATGACACATAGCAGTGAGTTAAGTTATCCGCCGTGATACTTCGGTTTAATTGACTACGCAAAGAATTTTTGCAAGACTTTCTGCAAGTTTGTTTCAACACGTGAAATTCTTGTTGCGTCTCCTATACAAGGGCTTTTGCATCAAGACTTTGAACAAGCCTTTTTTCCCCAAAAGAACCAAATGAAATGTTCATTTTGCAGTCAATCATTGATCAATTCTGAATATATCCATAATCCTACTCCAATATATTGACATGTACTCTTATTATTTTCAGCTAACACGGTCAAAATATTGATTATGATGTTCTGCGAACCCAATTGGAACGAAGACGATGACGCTTCTGACGAATAATGAAGTTTTTAATTGGACATAAGCGCATGTAAAAATTGATCATGTATCCCAATCAATTCAATGAATAAATGATGTGACAACAATTTAATCGTTCTCGCAGATCGTAATTATTTTTATTCCTTTTCAATTCACAATGATTTTTATAAAGCTTTATTTTCTGGATATTCCACATAGAACAAATTAAAGATTGTTATTGCAAAATCTCTTAACACATATAAACTACCAGCAAATGAGGTCAGGTCACGACAAATTCCCTTTCCCTCATTGGCGAATTCGACACTTTCGCTATAGTTTGTCATACAGCACTATCGAATGTGTTGGTGATTTTTTTTCGCGTATTCATTCGTAACCACACGACTGCGGATATTCCCGATCGTAGCTTTACGGAGTGAGAATGGTACATGAATGGTAAAAAAAGAATGATACAACTCGTTCTTGTACGTCTGGTTGGTCCATTGGCAGTTCAAGTTATGAAAATTTTGACGAAGCTAGCCGTGTTACGCACAGAAAAATATCAATAAACGAAAAAGGAATACATCTCTTGTAGCAAATTTAAAAGGTCCACCATTTTCTTGATAAACATATGCAAGGCAAATTGCTAAAAAGTAGATGATATTCCGCAATCAACTAATTGCTCCTGCTTTTCTACATTCAAGTGAAATATTTGTTGAGAAAAACTTCCCTCAATGCGTTGAGACACATTGATAAGACGTAATAGATTTTTAATTTATGCTTTGGAAGGGCCAAACGTAAGTTCTCATCGTTCTTCACAAGCTCTGTACAAGCTTTAACTGAATGAAATAAACAATTTAATAAAGGGCTTGAGGTACTGGATACATATTGCCAAAAACGACCAGCAGCATCCACGTTGGCATGACACTTGTGATTCTCACGCTGTATTATCTCATATATTGTAATCCGCACTTTGAGTAAATATGTGATACTCCAAAGCTATTACCGTCTGCATAATTTAAGTGCATAAACGTGATTCACTTTTTTGGATAACCGACGTACAGAAAAAGGTTGAATGAGTAACTTTGTCTAGTTTGTCAACAGAAGCGAGCGGCACAAAGATTTGATGGATAGTCGAGCGAATTGGAAACGTACGGAAATGTTCCGAGTATGCTAAGTTGTTAATGTGTGATATAAACACTTCGTGGATGAACGATAAACGTTTGTACATCCCATTGAATACATACATTCATGCCAGTCGTGAGAATCAATGTAAAATTTGTTCTTAAACTAATTCGAAACATTATGCACATAAAGCTAATTAATTCATGAATCATGAGAATTCGCTCATTCGCGAAGTAAATTATCTTATCAAGCAAGTCAATCGCACGCCATACCAACATAAACAAAGCAGTCGACAAATCGCCATAATCACTGATGTGACTCGTGTGAAGAGTGCTAACAAGGCTTGAAAAGTTATGGTGGCGTCTGCATCGGTGAAATTATTATATGAGCAGTAACAATTCCTGAAACAAAGAGGGAGAAAATGAAGAGTACTCCCATTTGCGGAACATTTTTTGTATATGTTGAAAACAATAATCTTCCGAGGTTGCTGCAAAATAGAGTGCATAGAGTTGCGTTTACATTTTTCCACACAGTTAAATATTTTGCTGAGCTGTTTGATCTTGACTTTGCACCGATCCCGACGAATTTTTCTTTCCAGTTCGCTAAGAATATAACGCAGTTGGCGGCACTATTGGTTTCGTACCCCTTGGGTTTGGTAAATTGGGGGTGTAAATACAGTACCGGTCAACAGTTTCTGTACACCTGAAAATCAATCGATTTTTATAACTCCATGCTCGGATGTCTTTAATGCAAAATAATTGCACCTGAAGTCATTTTGTAGCTTATTTTCAAGTACATCAAGAGCTATTTGGTATTTTTTGGTTGCGCAGGTCAATACATTCGCGCAGAATTAATATCAAGCCTTGCCAATTTTCACAACAATCGGGCCAATACGCAACTCTCTGCAAGTCTGGCGGAAAGGGTGAATTCAGATAATTCAAGAATCATTCCAAAAAAGAAGTGAAGAGCTTCAAAAGCCGTTTTGTAAAATATTCTACGTTATTTCTGGTGCGAGCTGTGACTCCACTTGTAGAAGAAGATTCATTCCGGATATAGGACCACAGTAATAAGAAGAAGAATAACACGGTGAGCCCAATTTCTTCAACTTCCATAAATTCTTGGACTCTTTCTCGAGAAAGATCTCACTTTACGAAAAAAGTCGTAGTTCGGATCAGAAACAAGGTAGAATAATTTGGAGAAACGGTTTCGAAACCCTTAACTTTCACTTCCAACTGCTTTTAGAATCACCTCGATCCATGGACTCGTGGCTGACTTGCGGAAGTCTGAGTCTTGACCCAATCTTCATCAATTATTCCAACGACTCCACTTATCCTGTTGAAATTCTGTTGGTTCAAGTGCTCGGAAAAAAGCGACGAAATCCGCCTGTGTAGAGTTATTTTGCGCCAACGAGATCCGAGGAGTCGAGTGATCCAAATAAAATTGAGTTTTCTGAGTTGTGCACAAAATTGTGAATGCTAGTATATAGGTATTTGCCCTATACAGGCGTCACCGTCGCTTTTTGAATCCTAGAGATCAACTTACGTGAGCTAATAGCTCAGCGAATGTAACGCTCCGCCCAAGCAAGGTGGCCGGGGCCACCCAAAGCAAAGTAGGCGGCGAACCGTTCGCGGACTTCTTGCGGTCTCACCAGTCCATCGACCAACTGTTGATCCAATTGCACACGGTTGAGGTCACCAGGCTCGTATGTGCTCAAATTGGGGTTGTTGCTGTTTATGAGGAAATTGTGCAAAGCCATAATTGAAGCGATGACATCCTTAGTGGTAGACAGGTCGAACCCCAAAGGCTGCTGCAAGATTTCCCACTTCTTTTGTAAATTACCGTACTGGCACTCAACGGGCATCCGGTTTCTGCTGTGGACGAAGTTGTACATTTTTTCCTTCCGGGTTGTCAAACTGCGCCGACTGTACGGTTTCATTGTATGACGCCCCAGAGGAAAGATTTCATCAGTCAATATAACAATTGGCACAACAACGTCACTGTTAGGTAGCGCCCGAGCAGCTGGCAATCCCAACTCATTATTGTCCAATTTGCGTTTGAGAGCTGAGACAGCATACACGCTTGAATCACTGAGGTGACCTGCAATCGAAATAAACGTGACATCAGAAAATTTGTAATTAGCATAAGCGACATTACTAATAACTGAAATCACCACGACGTTAGAATTGATCCCAATATGCGATTGCGTATTATAATCTGTCAACGTTAACATACACATGAATGAGTCGTTGCGGTGCAAAAAACATTCCGTGGGCCTTATTGTTACAGTCCCGTTCGACAATTTCTGAGCGGTGAAATGAAATTCTTTCTTGCAAAAACGTCGATTGCTCGAGCCTCATTTGATGTCGAGAAATTGTGGCAAAAGCATCTTAAAGATGAGAAAATGATCAATTTTTGTGACTTTTGCTTTTTCTCTCAGCCCTTCTTGGTTACTCAAATAGCTTCAGTAATTATAAGGATTTCGTAAAAAAATCATTGTTCCTACATGGGCTATAATTTGGACGCGGATGGAGATAGACCAACTCTGCAAAATGCATCGTGACGATCGGGAAACAAGCCATTTTCAATGAATTTTGATTACTTTGTACGTCGAGCGAATAAGAGTGTGAGAGCTCTCAAATCCACCAAAACCGTATTTTTCCATAATTTTCTGATGTTTTGTCCGTATTTTATTAAAAAACCGAGAATCAGGCTTATTTGAGAGCTATCACACTATTATTCGCACGACGTAGAAAATAATCAAATCATCATTGCAAATTGAATTTTTTCCGCTCTTCGAAATGATTTTTTCTAAATTGTTACATTTTTATCCGCATCCAAATTACAGCCCATATAGTAAATACTTTTTTTTTCAAAACCCTTGAAATTATAGCAGCTATTTCAGGGACCAAGGAGGGCTGATGGTAAAATGAAACTAACAAGAAGTTGACATTTTTTATCATATTCAATATGCTCTTTTCAAAACTTCTCTACCTCAATCTCGTCTCGAGCAATCGACGTTTTCGCAATGGAGAATTTTATACCAACGTCCATGATTTTTTGCACGGAACTGTACATCCATGATTAGTGTTTTAGCGAGCACGCAATATGGTTTTTAATGCTGACAATGTCTTCTTTATGGGAAATTTCTCCAAACTCTCTAAATCTGTTCGACTGACTTTTCCTGTCGAAGCTTCGACTGACAAGTCGAGTAACTCTTGTTCGACTGAATTTTAGGGTGTTTATATCGAACTCGACTGATTTCAGCTCTTCTGCTAATTTGACCGGTGAGAATCAGTCTAAGGTCGACTGAACCGTCATCAGTCGAAGCTCGAGTGAACTTACATATAGTTATTATATTCAAATGTTCATGTTAAAATGTAGTGGCCTAACAATAACTCTGGTTTGATACAGATATTATCTGACTGGAGAAATCGTGTAAAGTAATTTGGCCGGCACATTCTTAATATTCCCATCAATAATTCACACAACGGTATGACGGCTTTTGCATGGAACTAGGAGGGAGTGCTGACATTTTACAAACAAATTTGTGAATATTTCCACGCAGTTAGTTCTAATTGTTATACTTAGAGGGCCTTCTAGTTTTGAAACCCAATTCGTCTTTGGGGAACTTGATGGGCCCTATTCGAGTTGTGTCACTCAACCAGCTCAGCGGTGAGTGGACAAGACGCCAGCCTTCTAACCTGGTGTTCCGGGGTTCGATTCCCGGCCAAAGTAAAATGAAACTGATATTTTTTTATGTCTCCTTATTCGTATGATTCTCTAATGTCGCTAAAATCGTAAATTACCGCTCACAAACGTCGATAAATTTTTGGAAATTTTAAAACTTGAACTAAAAGTCAGTAGAAGTTCGACAGAAAAGTCAGTCGAGACGGAGTGGACGGAATCTCAGTCTAGGCTTCGACTGGAAAATCAGACGAAATCGACTGACATTTCAGTCGAAGGGATTTAGAGAGAACCTAACACTCAGTGAGTCTCCATAAGGAAAAATGGAATGAGAAACTTGAGAAAATGTGAAAGTTGCATAAATGGCCAGGGATAAGTACAATCCTAGAAATAAAATGTCCTGAATGTAACTTTGCATTCATGTGGGTTGGAATTGAAAATGAATTTAATATAGACCATTTTATTGGCTTGTATCTATGTTGCTTATTTTTATTCATAAAGGAGAAAGGTCAGGATTCGGGAATAGATACTTTTAGCACATTATTGTACCCGATTCAAGTTGCTTTTCGGCAAGAATCTTGACGCATACAAATTCGGTTACCACCTTTTTTTCGAGAGTGAGTGAGTGAGTGAGTGAGTGAGTGAGTGAGTGAGTGAGTGAGTCTGTTTGTTTGTTTGTTTGTTTGTTTGTTTGTTGTTCGTACCCTTTATCCCCAATGATTGTGATGAACAAACAAGGATTATGATTGAATACTAACCGTAGTCACCTAGTGTGTACCAAGTCACTCGCCGATCAGCATCGCTGAGCGTCATCAGGACGATACTGTTAAATCCCTTAAAATTGTGGAAAAGACTGCCACCATGGGGTGGACGAATAATCCATACGTGCATAGCATCTAATGAACCAGCACAATATGGATGATCCCATAGTGTAATATATCTTTCAGCGATGCTCAGCCAATGTGCGGGCTCGGACGGGCACCTTAAATGTAGGGGTGACAGAACATCTTTTATCGCTGCACAAGTTTCTGCCAAAAGCTTGTAAAAAGTGGATCGCCCAATTAGGAAGAGCAGACATACTGAATTAACAGAACCACCGTTGGCCAAGTAACTGTCGAAAAATTTT
Source organism: Eretmocerus hayati (assembly GCA_029851415.1). Lineage (NCBI taxonomy): Eukaryota > Metazoa > Arthropoda > Insecta > Hymenoptera > Aphelinidae > Eretmocerus > Eretmocerus hayati. Next base: position 146,256,493 of record CM056742.1, on the reverse strand, counting down.
ATATATTAGTATATAGTTATTGAGTGCATGCTTATGCATTGCAAAAGAATTAGCTAGGTATAATACGGTCAGTGTTATTATTGAGAAGCTTCCCGAGGAAATTTTTATAACGCCTTCGAAGGAGCTCTCCAGAAATTCCAGGGTGAGGCTAGATCTGTTTCAATGATTCTTATTGACCGAAATACCTCCCCGTAAAATTTATATGGGCCATTTCGGAGCATTTCGACGAATGCCTGCACCAGGGGGGTCTGGAAAAAATCCGCAAAAATTTTTCTCTATTAGTACTATGTTGATATAGTACAAAAAATTTTTTTTTGGATTTTTTCGAAGGCCCCCGTGGGCCCTAGGGCCCATAAAAGACCTATTTTTGGCCCCTTTTTAGCCTATCTTGGGAAAATCATAGCTCCGACCTGTTTTAATTTTTTTCAACGTACTTGGGCGTATTTATTTTGTCAAGACTAGTACTTCCAAGAAAAAAACTGTCCGAGACCCAAAATTCAGCCTAGCAACTTCTGCAACCTATTTACTAAAGGCAGATTTTAGCGATTTTTAGGCCTTCTTCAAAGTGATGTAGCTCCTACTAGACATGTGATAATCGACTTCTGCAGGTGGTAATTTTGAAGGTCTTGAAAAAACCTACAATTTGACCACCTGCAGAAGTCGATTATCGTACTTTTTATAGGAGCTATAGCCGATACAAGTTGAGCAGTTTTGTAAAAACGCCAAACTTTGAGCTCAATTTAAAAAAATCACTTCTTTTCTTTCGAGGTGTAACCTATGAGAAAATGTTCTTAAAAGCCCCAACTATCAACCCCAAAAATAATCTGAGTGGGATATTCAATTCTCGATTTTATTCAGCCAATTTAAAACACCCTCTTTTGACTTTTTGCTTAAAATGCCAACACAGGCATGGCTCGCATATGCTTCCATCTGAGTTGTTGTGCACCAATCTGGGTGGAATTACTCCCCAAAGTATCCCCAAATATGTGTAAGAACTTCCGGAGGCGAGCCTCAAGCCAGAAGCGAGCTGGAGGTTCAATCCATCAGGTCCAAAATAGGCATTTTTTCGTCTAATTTCGGGCAGGCGAGCGGGGGCTCGATTGCCCGTGTTTCAGCTCACAAACGAGACGAGTGGCTAGTATGGGGATCCGAACATGTTTTTCCGACTCAAAATGACCATCTTAACACGATGCCGGGGTCAATTGAGCCCTAAATCATTGTCATTTTGCAGTAGAGGCGGAAAACCTGTTATTACGGAGTTTAACGCCGTTTGAGGATTGGATGATATCCTAGGCACGAATTGACCCCGGGATCGTGTTTAGATGGTTATCTCGAGTCGAAAAAACACGTTTGAATCCCCATTCTAGCCACTCGTCTCGTTTGTGAGCAGAAACACGGGGAATCGAGCCCTCGCTCGCCTGCCCGAAATTAGACGAAATAATGCCCATCTTGGACCTGATGGATTGAACCTCCAGCTCGCTTCTGACTTGAGGCTCGGATCCGGAAGTTCTTACACATATTTGGGGATACTTTGGGGAGTAATTCCACCCAGATTGGTGCACAACAACTCAGATGGAAGCATATGCGAGCCATGCCTGTGTTGGCATTTTAAGCAAAAAGTCAAAAGAGGGTGTTTTAAATTGGCTGAATAAAATCGAGAATTGAATATCCCACTCAGATTATTTTTGGGGTTGATAGTTGGGGCTTTTAAGAACATTTTCTCATAGGTTACACCTCGAAAGAAAAGAAGTGAGTTTTTTAAATTGAGCTCAAAGTTTGGCGTTTTTACAAAACTGCTTAACTTGTATCGGCTATAGCTCCTATAAAAAGTACGATAATGGACTTCTGCAGGTGGTCAAATTGTAGGTTTTTCCAAGACCTTCAAAAGGACCACCTGCAGAAGTCGATTATCACATGTCTAGTAGGTTCTACATCACTTGGAAGAAGGCATAAAAATCGCTAAAATCTGCCTTTAGTAAATAGCTTGCAGAAGTTGCTAGGCTGAATTTTTGGTGTCGGACAATATTTTTCTTGAAAGTACTAGTCCTGACGAAAAAAATGCGGCCAAGTACGTGGAAAAAAATTAAACCAGGTCGGAGCTATGATTTTACCAAGATAGGCTAAAAAGGGGCCAAAAATAGGCCTTTTATGGGCCCTAGGGCCCACGGGGGCCTTCGAAAAAATCCCCAAAAAATTTATTTGTACTATATTAACATAGTACTAACAGAAAAGAAATTTTTCGGATTTTTTCCAGACCCCCCCGGGCCCCGGTGCAGGCATTCGTCGAAATGCTCCGAAATGGCCCATATACTATTTTTCATGCAAAATTCGCAATGAAAGGATGATGTTGGTAGATTTTGGAAAGCCCCAACAAAGTTGATTGTACACATTTTGTGAAGTACCAGGTATTCTCCAAGTTGAGGCAATACGTTGACGGTGCACGGCGTGAATAAAACAGGAAAAACAAATTCCCACTAAAATTATGCCATTCTCATTTTTATAAGATTTGTCAAGTCCTCATCACGGGCCAAATTTAGCTCGAGCAACCATCGCTCAGCCCAAATTGCAAAATTATTGGAACAGAAATCAGAATAACTACCAGCGTGCATCGTTTCTGCATCGCCTTAACGAAGATTTTCACTCAAATCTGACGATTCGACACATCTCTATTAGAGAAGGAAATGTTATAGAAATCTAGTCGTCGGCTATTTCGGTGTTGGTGAGATAATAATGTGGGTCCAAGGACTAACATAAGGAATTTTGTCAGTCGAGCGATGTGAAATGGAATACGGAGAATTTCGGGCTAGGAATGCATAATCATGTTCGAAAGAATCACTTCGATGCAAAATGTGGTTTGAGGTGTAGTTATATGATTATCGCACAAAATCGTCTCAGGAAAGGACGCGTTTCTTGCAGACGGTTATGAATACTCAACTGGGGCGATAGTTTACCATCAATGACGAAAACAAACAATTTAATTGCCAACGTGAGATTCAAGAATGGCGATCTTGGAGTGCGTACTTGAAATTTGCTCGATTATATAAAAATTAGAGATAGATGAGCTTCAATACATGGTACAATCTGATGAACATTTGAGAAGGTAATAATTATTGTAATGATTTTACGAGTCTTTGAAGGACATAGCAATTATTTCAAAGATTCTCGGAGTGAGTAGCGGCCCTTTTCAAAGATAGTCATGTAATCAGCTAGAAAATATATACATTTACGACATACTTACAATAGAACAGATGCCAATCGCACCTCGGAAGATATAGGTAGTCTAACGCAGACTTGCTTTTGGAGTCTACCTTCCACAAGTTCGTGCAATCTATCAAAATTCTGGGGGCCCATGTGGAAGTTCTTGTAGAACAGTTCGTGGTCATACAATTTTAGGTATCTGCAAAGTCGGTTGTACCCTCCATACGTATCTCTCTGGTGGGCGGTTATATGGGGCCGAACCCACCACCGCCTCAACCTCTTTTTCATCATTCGAATTTTGGCCAAATTCAAATGTAGTCTCAATACCGCCGTTTGAAGCTTGAGGCATTGATACGCCTTGAGAAGCTCCTCTCTATGGGCTACTGCGACCATGGTCACAGATATCGTCGTAGTTGCCTGGAATGCAAGCAAGGAGAGAGCGATGCCTTGGTAATTGCGACCAATGAGAGTCTCTATGCTCGGTGTCAAGAGCTGGTGCTCTGGACAGTATGCTTTCCTTGCTTTGGCTATGGAATTGACGTTCCAACATTTGCGTAAGGTTTGATGATGCACTTGACACACAGATCTACTGAAATAAACCCTGCGGATGGAATTTAGAATCATTGACAAACAGTTAATCAATCAATATATATTATTCAATTACTTTCAGTTTTTCCATCAGCCAATTCATTTAGGGCGAGGAAAATCTAAGCTTTCAATGTAAAATTGATGTACAGATAGGGGAATTTTTCGGTGCCTTAGAGTATTGTAGAATGTAAGAGTCACTAATCTTTGATAGTTGACTTGCTTTAGACACAATGTCTGAAAATCGATTCACCCGCCCGCATCCGTAAGTAAGTTGCAATTGAGGGCGTGGGTGGAAAAAGTGCGTAACCGCCATTCTGCCCTTCTTCTGGATATCGCTCATTTATACAGAGGCTCAATAAGGCAGAATTTCAAAATGGCAAATTTGATATGTGAATGGGATTCTTAGGTTTTTGGATCCATTTACAGTTGCACACCATGGGTCCAATAAGACTCGTGGTTGCATCAAAAAAACCTTTGGTACAAAATTTGATGAGTGAGATACGAGTGAATCAAAAACATTGTAGCAGTACCAAATGCTGATCTCCTGAGTCACTCAAGCAAACAGTCTTAGGGTTCGATGAGGAATAAACCTTGCTGATACTGCTACAGAGGCTCAATAAGTCAGAATTTCAAGATGGCAAATTTGATATGTGAATGGGATTCTTAGGTTTTTGGATCCATTTATAGTTGCACACCATGGGTCCAATAAGACTCATGTTTGCATCAAAAAAACATTTGGAACAAAATTTGATGAGTGAGATACGAGTGAATCAAAAAGATTGTAGCAGTACCAAATGCTGATCTCCTGAGTCACTCAAGCGAACAGTCTTAGGGTTCGATGAGGAGTAAACCTTGCTGATACTGCACCCAACACAGCCAAGCAATTTACTAGAATACGTTGATGAAATCTTACCATCAGCCATGCACAATCTACTCAAGACTGATTTTGCTGGTTGGTGAACACTTTCTTGGGATAATAGTGTATACAAAGGCAGGTATTTCCCTTTTTTTCATCCTGGTTTGACTAAGTGACAGATGCCATTCAAGATTTCTCGATAATTACTTTTTCCAAAAGTTGCATTTAGTGGTATAGCATGTGTGCTTGAGCTATGATTTTTGGCATCACAAGAAAATCCAACTTTTATGGGCTCATTGATCAACTGATTATACACTCTTGTAACACCTTTCTCAAGCGAAAAGTGTACTATAGCTATCTCTGCTAGGTAATACTCTGGATCAATTGTGTCCTCCAAAATGTGGTGATAGAAATAGTTTACATGAATCACATAAAACTGTACATTCTGCAGGGCTGTAACAAAAAAACAGTGACAGAGTAAACAATCATGACATTTCTACCTTTGCAAGTGAAAAGAGAATCACACACAGCATGTTCGTTGCATACTTTTGTTGAGCCACTTTCGCATTCATACAGACATGATGGAGCTGCGTACAACAGACCATAGCAAGACTGACTTAATTTGCAAAGAGAATAGTTAATAGCACATACCTGGAACCTCGTCAATCCTGTATCATTTCCCTTTATTAGCTCGTTCCATAGTATATGTTCCTGGTTATCCGTGCTACATAGTTGACATTTTCACAACCTTCTAAGAAGGGTAAAAAATTCTCAATTGCCTAGAGAAGACTGCTTGAGATAATCCTGAGATTGGGAGAATTCACAAGAGGCAATGAGATTTGATGTTGATCTTCATACAACAGGAGGTAACACTCGGAGGAAATGAATCTCAGCTCATAGTTTGAGACGATATGAGTTAGACTGAGGAACCAAGTAATTTGTTTTTGTCGGGTCATGGAGATGGTTTCTATCCACACCCACCAGGTAATTGCTGCAACAATGAGGGCCTCTTAAAAGTGCAGTAGACTTGAATCTGAAATAAAATATTACATACATTTAGATAACTGTTACACGTTTTTGGGTAAATGATGGAGCGTATGAGGCAAGAGAGGTGCATACATGATGTAGTGCTGATTCAAACGGACAACTCCCTGGGCTATGTAGATGTTGTGCCTGCACAAAGTTATACCTCGTTAAGCTGGAAGTCGGAAAAACCATTCGTGGAGCTTTGATGCAACTAGCCGCCGTTCCTGGCACCAGGACACTCGAGCCCTTCTGCGCGTGACGTCGTAGACTTGGCGATCAACGTCGGGCCTGATCAACGTCAATCAACGTCGGGGCTCATTGTGTCGACCTGGAGTCGACCAGGCCGGCCTCCATCAGGAGCCCTAGCAGACAGGCCCCAAGCCAGGACGCGATCTTGCCAAAAGGATGCTGTCGCGTACCGTCCAGGATCCGGGTCGCGGAAGTAATTTCGCTAGCTTTGGAATAATTTTCGTCGCGAGTTTCGGAGATAAAACACGTTGCGTTAATTAGTAAACGCTAATGAATTTGCGGAGACAACACGAAAATGTAAATAAAAACATTACAGATGCGGGGACTGTGTAAACTTACTTACCGACCTCTGTCGCAAAACTCCGGTTCTAAACTTTGGATGTGGTCGGTAACGTGGGAAAATGCAGACCGGCCCGGTGCGCGCTGGCGCGGTGCCGTGCGCCGCGCCGGGCGCCGAGGCGCGGCGCGGGCGCCTCCCATGTGGACACACCCTCACTACACGTTATAGTAGATATAAATATATATATATATAATGTGAGCCGATCGTCATCATCGGAAATCTCAAGATTTGCTTACACTCCTGATGTGCATGTGACATATGGCGACGCTCAAAAAACCGGACTCGAAGATTTTTTTTTCTTCTTTTCCTCGTCACTTTGCGCGCAAAATTTGGAACTGTTGCCAAAACGATGACACAAGCCTTGAATCGGACAAAATATAATATAACCTGGTGCAACACATACACAAACACACACATATACAATTATACGCTTTTTTTTCTTTCTTTTTTTTTTTTTGATTTACAGAGATCGAGGTTGTCAAGAAGGCGAGCGCGACGAAGTGGGAGAGTTGCATTATAAGTATATATTTTCGATGCACAAGGGCCGGTCAAATATAGCACCGTATCAGCCTCGAGGCGGCATATCCCAAAACGGATCCGACAATCCTCTCTTTTGCTTTTCATTATTCTTGATTTTTATTATTTTGCGAGCTGTGGTATATATACGACGAGTGAGCTTGCTAAAGCTCTTGTACCCAAAATTGTACGAGACGAAATTACACGATTGAACGGGTTAAATATAAACAGAGGCAGAAGCTGACACCAAGACATGGCAGTGTTACTTGTGCGATTTCTCATGTTGCTGAGAGTTGAGAGCAAGGAAAATTTGTGTAAAAAAATTATTTGCATGGTGAAGACTCGTCTTAGCGCTTATGGAGAATGATTTTGATCAGGAGTATTTTTTTTAGATACTTTTTCTAGATGAATGACATTAAGTCTAAAAATAATGCAAATATATCAATCTCGAGTGTGTCAAATGAGAATACTTGATAACAGCAGATACCATCGTCAAAATTTGCAGGAAGAAAATAAAGTAGCAAATTGAACAAAAATTTCATTCTTTTGAAGGATTAAAAAGAATACTTGAATGTCTCACCACATTTCATCGAGTTGGAGACGGAGATTCTAAATTTTACAGCTCGTAGCTATTCATCTCTAAGAAAGTTAGCTACCTCCGTGATAATGATGGAAAACTTACGTGCCTCGATAGAAACAGTAGGCTATCATGTGCATCAAGTATTTTTTCTCTATGAACTCATAGCTTTAAAAATGGTTAACAAGCAGTATGTGTTGTGTCACCACCACACACCACACGATGTCATTCTATCGAAATGAGCAATTAGAATTTTCTTGTCACTATAATTAGCAGACGGTTTTTGTTATAAAATTTTTTCAACCCAATTCACGATTTGCGTCATCATCGCGCAAGGCCTCTTGATGATGAGAGACATATAAGTTGAGTGTGATAAGAAGTTACATCTATAATTAAGATTCAGAATTTGTAAAAGATAAGACTTAACAAGGAGATAATTCACGTGCCATTCCACGTTTGATACAATCGTCATCTTCGTATACTTCTGCGAATTTCTCTAGATCTCGACTATTTAGGCGTTAAGTAGAAGACACTAAGAATGAGGAACTCGAAGACTTTCTAAATATAGAACCGGATAATGGATAATCACGTTAGACGTATATGAAAGAAAAAAATAAGCCGCCATACTTTCTCCGCCGGAATCATTGAGAATCGCACTGAACTCGCCAGTGCGCCGCCTTGACCTCGCTGACTACTCAGTGATATAAAGTTGATCATCCACTCAACAAGACCAGAGCACTTCGATATTTGCATTTAATATGATCCTGGATAACAACAAATGATGCTGACCTTCATCGACTTCATGAAATCAATCTAATTTTCAATATAATCAAATTGTTCTCCCATGCATGCACACTGATCTTTCACTGCATAGCGAGCTGCATAGGCACTGGTTATTCAGCATATATCGCTCCCAAACTCTTGCTGATCGTAAGTGTATACACTGATCATATGTGTATAAAAATGGTGCATAACCTCGTTGTCACCTTACGACTTTAAGCATCAGTCACAGCCGTTCTGTGCGTGGAAACAACTTTTATTCATGTTTTGCTGAATGTTTGATCGTGCCAGAACTCAGTCCGTTTGGTCTGAATGTGATAGAATTATCTGAAAGACCAAATTATGCAACAACGTTCACATGAACAATCACTGATCCATCAGTGCCACATCTGTTAACTTTTGGTGGCATTCGCAGACACCAATAACCAAAACAAGCAGCCATTCATGTTCAAGAGTCACAATAATCAAGCACAATAATGATGAATAGTGATAAACTACTGACGAGAAACACCCAGGGGTTGTGGAACACGGATTTTGCTGAAACTCTTGGCATAGCCTCTTTTTACCGCCGAAAGATGAAACCCAGAGCCGCACTTGCAAATGCTCAACCATTTTCCGAGATATAGCTCATAGCATTACGAGTATATCTATACATATCTTTTTGAACATGGGCCCATATGGGCAATGCTACTGTCATAAGCTATAGCTTAAAAAGGTTAGGCATTTGCAAGTGCGTCTCTGGATTTCACTTTTTGGCGGTAAAAGGAATCTATCCCCAGAGTTTCGGCCAAATTCGTGGCGCACAACACTTGGGTGCTCCTGGTGAGCGACGAGAGTTTTCATTTTAAGAGAAGGGTACACAAATTTCCGAAATTTCTACATTATTAATGATTCAGAGCTCAAATGACATATTTTATGATGGAAGTACCCATGCATCTTATATTGGTGCTACACTGGCCATTCTGATAGCTCAGATACTCAGAAGATCAGACTTAACCTCAAAAAAAGTACTAATTACCAAAATTGAGGTTGGCGCATACTCTATCGATGGACATATCTATGCTTGGAGGTATGTATTTAAAAGGTCAAAAGGCAATTTTTTGCACTGAGATAATGATGGAACCCATTCTATTATAAATTCTGAGATGATATTCATCAATAAATTGATCAGTTTATTGATAATTTGACAATGATTCTATGAGGCCTATTTAACAAACCACCTTCAAAAAAGAATTTCACCATTATCTCAATACAAAAAGTTGCCTTCTGACCCTTCAAATACATACCCCTAAGCAGTAAGCAGTTCATCGATAGAGTATGCACCAACCTCAGTTTCGGTATCCAGTGCTTTTTTGAGGTTAAAATTGATATTTTGAGTATATGAGCCATCATAATGGCTAATTTAGCACCAATATGAGATTAATCCACCAGTTCCATAAAATATGTAGTATGAACCCTAGAATCACTAATAATGCGGGAATTCCAAAAATGTGTGTACCCTTCCCTTTATGAGAGGTTGTACATAGTTCTCTCTCTCTCCCTCTCTCTCTCTCTCTCTGAGGTGACCTCATAATAAATTTTCTGTCTGAATTGGTGCTCCTGTGTTGAACCACGATAAGAGTTGTAGCAAACCTATTTTAAATATGCAGGCCTTTATGAGCATGCTACCGACTCCTTAACGTAGGAAAAATATCTTGTATGCCAGGTTATGCAGTTTTCAAAGAATATCGAGAGAGTTTAATCCTCTATGTGATGCTGAATGATAGTTAGATTCTACCTCAGTATTCTATAAAACTTGAACATGGACTTGGAGTGCAGTCAAAGGCTCATTGTTCTGCTACAACCTGAATCCGTTCATCCTGAACATTCAATAACTTTATTCATCCTTGATTAATCTAACGTGTCTCTACAATTTAGAGCGTGTGATAAGAAATGAGTCTAAGCGTGAGGTCTAATTATGAAAGTTGAAAATCTCAAGGAGTATGGAACTAACTATCATTTATCAGGTACTTGGTTTCTCAACATAGTTGTGTCTTGAGATGCGACTCTCTATTATCTTGTTATCATTTCAGGCACAGATTTTGATACAGAACAACAACAAACTTGTATAAACATGTTAAGACATCTTTCGCTGACTCAAATTCAACTCATCAAAACATAAGTATTTAATATGATCTTTCATGAGTGTGATTGTGTGTGAGTCTTCTAAGAACTAAGTCTATGGTCTTGATGTAATAGTCTCTAAAGTTACTGATTGATACCACATTCAGACCATAGAGACTGAGTTCTGGCACGATCAAGCATTTAGCAAAACACGAATAAAAGTTGTTTTCACTCACAAAACAGCTATAAATGATGCTCGAAGTCGTGATGAGGTTACAACGAGAGGTTATGCGCTTTTGTCCATTCCTGACAACAATCAGCGTATATGTAATGATTGAATCGGCATAAACCACTCCCGGTTTGCTGGCATGATCAGTGCATATACACCGGAGTTCAAAGAGCTCTCACTGATTCCGGAGTAGAGAGCATGGTATTGAAACAATTTTTTCAGAAAATTTGTTTCTCCAACTGCATAAAAATCATCATTAGGCGGAACCCGGTGGAAAGCTGCACAGCAGCTACATTCAGACCGAATTCTCACATGCAATTTTTGGATCTGAACTTATCTATTACGTAGCTTCCAATCGAAGTTTGCCCAACGCTGATAAAAATATCAATCTAACCCAAAGGTTACCCAAGAAAAATTATGCTCGGATGAAAAAAATGAAGCGTGACAGGTTGGGATAATTTCAGACCGTCATCAAGAGTATTTTGATTCAGGTCCTTTTTTCGAGCACAAAAACGTCCAGACTCATTATCACACCACCTCAATCACACTCATTACAGGTATAAAAAAAAGTCGATCAGATAATTACTTCATCCTGTCTGGGGGACTCTGATCCCCATACCCACTAACTGAACACTACTTCAGACTGACTGCGTTGATTACATATGGAAAGACGGAGAAAGGGGAGGAGAGGTGGAGGAATTTACTAAAGAGAACAAGAGGAATTATGGACGATACATGCAGGAATACCACAACTGTGCTCGCAACTGTGCGATTTGGTCCAACGAAAAGTCAGGTGGGAAAAAATATGGAAGAATATCTGTATAGTGATGAGACGTTTGTCGAGTTGGACATAAATAGACAGAGCAAGGTTGTTGGCATCATGGAATTTGCAATGTTTGCGCGTGAAGAAACGAGAGCTCTGCTTGTAAAGAACTGCCGGAAAGGAATTTCAACGAGGCTTCTTCTTTACGCCGTTTGAAAGTACAACTTGCAAGCTACAATTTTCCTAGCCTGGTATTCAAAACTATCCCACATTACTACAGGTATTCGAAGTATAAAGATGGTGTGTACATATTCGATGAAGAAGAGAATCTGTGAAGGTTAATTTTCAAGAGTAGTATTTTTAGTAGTGCCTCCGAAATAGGCTCGCAAGCAGAGTGTGGATATATTTTTTCATTTCAAGAACCCTAAAAATCGCGTTTTAATTGAACGCAGCATTTTTGGGTTACAGAGACGGTAATTGATTTTAAATATTGAAAAAAAAATATGAGCGGATCAAAAAGTAGAGAGGTAAAAAATATCAAAGCGACCCGAGATATAACTCGACGACAAGAGTTTCGACATAATCTTCCCATGAATATTTATTAAATTTTCAAAATCAGAGCCCGTTCATTTTTTCTTCATTTTTCAATACGATACACAAAATGCAAGATATAATTAATTCTGACACAACCTGACTCTAGCTTTGAGGTGTGACACTTTGAGTATCTCGTCTGTGGAAGAAGAATAGTCTCATAAATGGAGTCCAATCCTCGAGAAGATGATAAGTATTCTCCCCAGGGCAAATCGTAAATCTCGCAAAAATAGAGCTTAGCCCGCGGTCTATACGCAGATAATCCTCAAACCAGAAAGAATTTGAATATCAATGTAGAAACACAACCTTGTCAAGTGTGATGGTCAAAAAAGACTCCCTCTTTTAGAGCTTCTCCCGCGTTTAAACTTTCGAGAATTTACAATGCCAAGAGATCGTGAATCGCTCCAACACTCAAACTAGACTCCTCCCAAATTACACTCTCAAAAAATGAGGTATACTGCGAATTCCGTAGTACATAAATTCATCCTGCAGTCTCTCAAATTTGCTGATATATATGTTAAATACCTGTGTGCGTAGTAAATGTCACTGAAGCATATACAAATAATAATAATAATAATAATACTCGTTGTACATACATATACATATCACTACAAGTCAGCAAGATAGAGAATGGGAACACACCATCACGGCATTGAAGGTGCATATTATAAGAGTGTTTCTCGTCCGTCTCGAGAAGCGACAAGCGAGGTGTGGTAGGTATCGTAAATGAGTGGTAAGTGAGCGAATGGCCTGCACAGCAAGGCGTGACCGTTTTGGCGAGGATCTCCTAATTGCCTTCTCTGTAAATGCAGCGGGGACAAAATGTCGTCAAAAAGGCGTTAGAAAGCTGAATGGCATCGCACCTCTAACTACCAACAGTTATTGCGATCAGAAACAATTTTTTGCTCCAGCCAGGTAGCGATAGATTTTACTACTTCTTGAAGAAGGCCTTCAAGGTTCCATAACATTCTGTGGGGAGATAGGAAATTTTGGGGGAGAAGATATACCTAGGTAGGTATAGGTAGTAAGCGTATAGCAGAGCAGCGCAGCAGAGCAGTTTCGAGGTGTTGAATACTCTGCTCGCAGGTGGATAGGTATGCGGGGAAATGGGCTTACAGAATACAGGTATAACATGCAACGCCATAACTAATATTCCGAGGGGGGCCCAACCTGCATCCATCGATTGCTGCATGCATCAGAGTAGCTGAGATGCACATCTGTGCTCTGCTGACTCTCATTGATGGTCGGTGATCGGCGCTATGATTTTTTTCCTTAAATTTCGACCCAACAGCGCCACGTGCAATATATAAACCCCATATAGATAGTTGATACACCTGTTGCAGGTATATCTACCCCCTGTGCAGCAACGTAATACAGTATCTTCTACGTTTCTTCTTCTTCTTTTTTCAAACAGTATTATATTGCAGGAGGGGCGATGTCTTGCCCCAACATTTTTTTTCTTACGGGCTTCTAAAAACAGGGATCCTCATGAAATCCTTCGACGAAAATTACCTAAGAAAGGTGCGCCGACTAAAGCTTTTTTAGAGTCAGTGTTCATCGAGGTGTTCACATTGACGGGCCTCCATTCAAGACAAAATTTCAACGTTTTTGAAAATCTTACCCATGCTGCACATAGCAGCATGCGGATGTAGATTTGGGCTTATACCCCCATATTGGCGCAAAAACATGTTGTAAATAATAGAAACCTGTTTCGTACAATCTACTTTCGAGTGTACGACAAGTGTCGGGACAACAATTGCTTGCAACTTTTCTCGTCGTAGAGTCGTCGTCGTCGTACTGGTTTAATATATATATATATATACAGTCACGCGACACTACGACGACGACGACGGGGCAATTATTGCTGAGCAAAATGGGTCCGGTTGGCTATGGTCCCAACTCTCGTGCTTTGATATATATAAACATAGAGGTATACAGAAATCGTGTGTGGAAAAGTCAGTGAAAGCCACGGATCATTACACACTATCTCGCACGCGCTATTAAGGTTTAAATATGGAAGGGGTAAAAAGTGTGCTCTGGCCCGTCGCCGAGAAATGCATTGCATGCGACCCGCGGGTTTGCATGCGAGAGTTGCAGAAAGCGGATCGAGCGGTGTATGTACATACATACATACAAACATCTGCAATGCACCTGTTCGACAACATCCACTTACTGTGATCTCTCTCTCTCTCTCTCTCTCTCTCTCTCTCTCTCTCTCTCTCTCCTCCCTAATTAATGTATAATCGAAAATTGAAAACTCGTTCAAGTATGTATAGCTAAATGTCACGCCGTACGATTCAGATGAATGCAGGTGCATAGTTAAAAACGTTAGCCACCAATTATTTATACCACTATAATACACGGAAAACTTGATCACTCATAAGTATCATATAGTTGTAAATACAGAATAGAATACCGTCGGTGTCGGTGGTCATCATTGAATTAGTGCTCACTCAAGCGATAACACTATTAAAACCGTATGGTCCAATGGAAACACGCGAGGAGGGGGGGGGGGGAGATTTATAAATCTACGCAAAGAGAAGCTCCTCGCAACGCGGATATCTCCGTCTATATAGAATCTACCTTAGCCATGTAGCAAAACCGTACAGCGTGACGAGTAGAAAAAGCCGCGGCTCGCGATCCTGTTATCCGCGAGCGAGAATACCTAATACTATACCTATAATGTATACCTAACTATGCGAAAGGTGTATAAGACGACGTATTCTGCTAGGTATATATAGCAAATCGTATTAGCGTGCACTCGTGCACCCATTATTACGGAGATTGGAGCACGCGCTGAGCGGTACTAAACACCATATAGCCACTATTATACATACATACACACACAAACACTAATTCTTAATACTACGAATTTTTCAACAGTTAAAAATTGAATGAATTGAATGCATGTGACCCCAAAAAAGAAGGATTTTAAAAAAAAACTTACCCTATTGCTCTCGAGTGCCTCAGCGGTATGTTCATCTTTTTGCTTGAAGCAGCTGCTGCATTTGCTCTTGTTAAAGATGTTTGGTGCAAATTTTCGACAATCAGATGCTGAAGGGGTACCAGGACCCCTATTATTTCCAATACAGCTAGTTACTCCGGACATGCTGTTTTTCCAGAGTTTAATTATTTGACTTGATGCAATAATAATTCTTACAGCATAACGACGATCTCATCGCGTTCTCCAGCACAAGCACCTCTCACACCAAGGTACTTGAGGTTGTTTAGTATTGTATTTAACCTGGTGCACACGTGTTTTCTCCGGATTATATGTAAAATACACTCAAATTTAAAGAGTCCATAGAGAGTCCTCGCACAATTACCTCCGGCGTGAATATTTTATTTATATATATATACAACACTCTCGGATATTATATAGGAATACCTATACTTTCTCTAATCCGAGCGGCTGTTGGCGATGCTTACGTGTGCAGGCCCGCCGCCGCCGGCGACGGCGATGTTACACTGCACTGCTGCTGCTGCTCTGACTTCGACGTGGACCGGTTGCATGAACGATGCATGGCCAAAAAGGAATTGATGTAAGATTCGAATGAAACCGGTATTGATAGAAGAGGTTAGAAACACCTGGATGAACAGTATTTTGATTGATTGGTCTTGAAGATGATGAGCTATATAGAGATGCTGGTTTATGAATGCACTGATCGCGCGCGAGGACCGGTTGACACGACGAGAGCGGATATATGCTATGTGATGATGACTATATGGTATATATTAAGGTGCCCAGGTATGGGGCGAAAGTTAACGTTATAACCTAGCTCCGATGGCTGGCGCGTACAACCACGTACAACTGGCGCGCGAGAACTGCAGACAAGTACGAGACGCTCTCTCTCCAAAGCCGTGCACCGTCGCGCCGCGTATATCCCTCTTCTCCTCTCTCTCTCTCTCTCTCCTCTCTTCATACACGTCTGCCATATATTTATGCATATATAGATATTCACCTCTCCTCACGTGCCTCTCTCCGAACTCCCTCTCTCTTTACTCTTTACACCATTTACCATCGCATGCATTGCACGCTTATATTTTGCGTAGATATATATATATAATATGTACGCACTGCAACTGCATATTCCCATATTCCGCGAAGCCAACAACCTCTCTCGCGAGGTGAACAGTATTGCCCGCGATGCACCATATCTATATATAACTTTTTACAATTATAACATTCGAATAGTGCAACAATTGCGCGCTCACCTGTCTATTAGACAAATGCATACAAGTGGTGCTACCATCTCCTGCAAAGAAGTATATATGATCTTCCATATTCTTACCGATTTTACCGATTTAGTCTATCAAAAGCGTTATTTTGTCCGAATTGCATTTTACACCTTCAGTTTGTGGCGAAATTATAAATTTCAAGAGAATTGCTGATGTTCTTCCTCGCGATTTCGATTTTCTCAAAAGTATGACTGGAGGGGCTCAGATTGTCAGTGGAATAGGTGATTTGCACGGTGCTACTGAATCCTTCAGTGGTTTGAGTCACTAATCAGTTTTAAGACAGCAATTTCTGAACAATATCTTTATTGAAAAAAATATCTATGAACATGTTAAAAATCTTGACTTTGCTGAGATTCAACATAGCCCAGACAGAAAATACTCATTTTCTGTTCATTTCATCCAGAGCTTAATATCCTATACTCTTTACAATGATGATTCTTGAGAAGCTTTACAATTCAATTGTACAACAATGGGCCTACATCCAAATACTTTCGAGCATCTATTGAGGTGATTTAATAGAAAAACTGTACATCAGCACATAATCAATTATATGTGAATTTTTACATGTTCCATTAGCACATTTTTATCATCAAAATCATTTCCACAAATACCGCATACTAACTCTTCACTCTCATCCTCACTCTCAATGTCATCATCCAGTTCTTGCTTAAAATTCTCTGTCTTAATGAAAACTGGTTCTACTACTATTGTTTCTGCATGCTCCTCTTCATGAGTGAAAACTTCTTCGTTGTGAGATGGAGAATTGTTGACAATGTCCATTGATCCTGCAGTGTCTTCTTCTTCTAATACTTCATCAGCATAGCACTCATCGGTTTCAGAATTTGCAATTGTCAAAACAGGAGAATCCTCATTCTGCTTGGATATTAAATGAAGAGTGTTGTTATGCTTTGGATTGGATAAGAACTGAATAGTTTCAGCTGGAGAGCTTATAGGTATTAGGCGCATTGTATTGATATTGCCTGCTGCATTGATGATACCCACTGTATCATTTCCAATTTTGGATGGATTTGCAATTGTTATGACATTGATAGACTGATTTCCTGTCATATTAGATATTTCTTCTGCAGTGAATGCTTCAATGCATACTGCATCATTATATTCACCCTTTACAACAAGATAAGTATCTTGTGTTTTGGACAAGCCATCTCCTTCCTCAGGAATAGAAAGTAATGCTCCCACTTCTTCCGACTGATCCAATCCCTCCATCTGTTCCTCTGCTTCTACTTGTTCTACTTCTTCCTCTGCTTCTACTTCTTCCTCTTGTTCTTCAAGTTCTTCACGTTCCTCTTGCTCTACCTGTTCTAATTCTTCCACTTGTTCCATTTGGTCCATTTGTTCTACTTGTTCTTCCACTATTTTAGCCTTTTTTGTTCTACTCTTCTTCTCTGATGCTTTACTCTTTTTCTTTTCAGGCTTAGGTTTTGGCGTTACATTACTTTTTGCTTTAGCTTCAGCTATCATTTGGTCAGAATGTTTGACAATGTGAGCACACAACTCGTCTCGATCTTGGGTTGAAGTTTCACACAAAGGACACAAGAATGGAGGTCCAGTGACTTCGCTTTCGTTTTTCCCTGCAGCATGTACCCATCTCACATGCTCACGTAAAACGACCTTCTGGTTAAATGCTCTAGAACAGATGGGACAGACATGAGGTCTTTCTCCAGTGTGTATTCTTTCGTGTTTTCGCAAGGTCCCACCGTCACGAAAAGATTTCCAACAATATTTACAGCCGTATGGACGTTCTCCAGTGTGGGTACGATTGTGTATCAAATACCCTTGCCGAGACGAGAACGTTTTTGAACATATATCACAATGGAAATATGCTGGACTACCAGCGTGTGTTCGTCCATGTTCCCAAAGACCTTGGCGCGATACAAAGCTTTTACCACACTCACAACACAAAAAAGGAGAATCTGCTGGATGCGCTGATAATCTATGTTCATCTAACTCTGATTGCTTTTCGAACTGAGAACCACAAATTTCACAGCAATGTGTTTTTTTCCTATGAATCCACTGATGCCTGAACATTTTTTGTTTAGTCATGAACCTTTTACCACACTCTGAGCAGGCATGTTTTCCTGCTTTGGGAGTCGCTGCATTTGAATCCGAACTATTTCTTTTTACTTTTTTAGAACAATTCACTTGATGTGTGGCCAAACATGTGGTATCTTGAAACTGTTTGTCACAGTATCCACAATCAATGGGAGAAGTTAAGTCACTTTTGGCATGACTTTTCTCATGCAAATTCAAAGATGCAGCTCTAGCAAAAGAGACACCGCATTGAGAGCATATGTGATTTCCATTTGCGGTTGAATTTGTATCAAAAGAACCTTTCTTACTGGCATTTTTGGATCGCGCTGATTTGCCTTTTTTCCCTTCTGCATTTTTGAGAGAATTCAAATTCAAAGTATACTGCTGACCAATATCATTACTTCCTGAGGCATACTCAATATGAGCAATTTCTCCATTTGGTAGAACAGTGAACTCTTGGATGGTGTCAATTTTACCAGATTCATCTTCAAGACCTTCGATATCACCTTGGTCAGTTATATTGTATGTTTGAACAGACCATTGCCCTTCTGCCAAATCTATATTTTCTAAACTTTCAACTGCTGCTATAACAGGTGCTTCTTGTGATTCGGTATTATTCTTAGCAGCATCAGCACTCTGATTGTTTGTTTGATTCTGGACCAATGCTCTTCCAGCAACATAGCTGTGGATTTTCATATGGTTTGAAAGACTTGATGGTCTTTGGAAATCTGCTCCACAAACAGTACACTTATGAGGACGTTCCACATTATGGACTTCTGCCATGTGTTTCTGAAGATTAGCTCTGGATCTAAATAAATTCCCACAAGTTCTGCAGGCATATGGGCGTTCAACTTGATGACACACCATATGATTATTGAAATCAATCTTTTTTTCAAATTTTTCTTTGCACGTAGGGCAACAAAACTTGTGAAGTGTACAAGTTGATTCATGTTTGGCTAAATCTGACTGCATTAGTGAGATTAAGCATTTGGGACAAGTGACTTTTTTATCCTCAACTCTTGGGCACATTCCTCCTAGTTGTCTTAGAGCTTCAACAGCCATAGACTCATCTCCAGTGTTGAAAGTTTTGGATGCATCTGTTTCTTTCAAGTAAATTGTGGTGGTTGGATAAACAGTGGCATTCTGATCATCATCATCTGATTGTTCCGTAATAATTTCAACAACTTGTGCTCCGGATAGATCCTGATCATCATTGACAATTGTAACTTCAGTTATCTCCTCTTCCATTACACATTCATCAACAGGTTCACAGATTTCCTCATGAGATATATTATCTTGAAGACCTAAACAAGAAAATTAGTACGATTCATTTAGATGGAGAGCACTTTATTATATCTAGTCAAGTATCGACAACATCCAAGATATGACTATCTTACCTTCATGTACAAAAGCAATGTATTGTTCTTGTTCATTAGTCTCCATCATGATGAATTTTATTCAACAGGCTCTTCTGATAGAAATTGAAAAGTACTTGATATTGGAGACCTAGTATCAACTTGAAGTCAAGTTAGGTGCCATACAATTGCACAGATGAATCACAACAACAATAACAGTCAAATAAGTGCGACATACGTTTTTCACCCCATTTTAAACTAATTTATTATCATTATCTTAGTTGTGAAAATACTCAACAAATGTAATTTGAGTCAAGGAGAGGTTAAATTATGTCACATCGTGTTGCCTGAAAGACCCCGTTAGCCTCCAACGCCGAGCCTGATGCTGTCAACTTGTCTGCTCAACACCGATAATTTTAGACATGGAATTATCCACAATTATACATTTCCTTCAATTTTCTCTAAAAAGTTTGAGTTAATCTTCGATGCATGCACACTTTATTCACGTTGATTCGTGCACTCCATTTGTAATTGCGACTTGCGACTTTCGAGATACAGATAATACATTGCGCGATATTTGTAAGGTTGGTAGTAATATGCCGTCAAGTTGTATAACCTTTGAATGAGTTTAAAAACTTTCTTGGAAACTTTTTTACTTACGAATTTACACTGTCAATAATAATGGAGTGGGATTTTTGCACTCTTTATCAGTTGTAATAGTATAGATGAAGCTGTAGGTCTGGTGAGAAAATATGACAAGAAAATGGTTCGGATAATTTTCAGATCTCGTAATCATCAGCCATCAGTCATGCTGTACAAAGTGTCGGCAATAGAGAACCCGGCTTATCCCATAGTTTACGGATACGTTTGTTTTTCATTCAGTATTTGAGTTTGAGATTCCATTGATGACCCTTTCACGGTGGAAAATATTTGTTTCAATCGCGAAATTACATCTTAATTAATTTTAGTTCAAGATGAGTTGACTTTGACCTTCTACTTCAACTTCAGTTACTTTCACAAATAATTGACACCTTGGTCAATAATAGATTGCGAAGTAATCAACAATAATATTTGCCTATTCATTTTTTCACCATGAAGACTTTTGATGGTTTGGCAGGATGGAACAGTCTCATATGGTTTTTCACAGTTGTTGGCCTACCCATCACTATTCCGTGGTTAATTAATCATATTACTGATTTAGTGATGTTCAAGCAAAGAAAACGAGCTCTTCAAGGAAAGGTGTGATGATGTTAATAATATCTATTCTTAAGCATTTTTAATGAGGAATAACTTTTTTAAAGGTTGTATTGATAACTGGGGCAAGTTCGGGTTTGGGTGAAGCACTGGCACATGCATTTTATGGATGTGGATGTAAACTAATTTTAGTGGCGCGTAGAACTCAAGAATTGCAGAGGGTAAAAGATGCTTTAATGAGTAAACATCAAGTTAGTACTGTATTTACTTACTAAATTTCTATGGTTTCAACATCATACTCTATTTAAATACTTTTTCAGGAAGTTAAAACACATACTCCCACTATTCATCCTTTAGATTTGAGTGAGATTAACTCTATTTCAGCAGAAGTAGCCAAAATTTTTAAATACCATGGAAGAATTGATATTCTGATAAACAATGCAGGAATATCCTATAGAGGTGAAATTGCTGACACCAAAATAGATGTTGACACCAAGCTGATGCTTGTGAACTATTTTGGGCAAATAGCTCTAACAAAGGGTAACTTTCAGTCTGTTAACATAAGGCTCACCACTGGTGAATTTAGTAATTACCCATTTATAATTTGCAGCTGTGATACCTGGCATGATCAAACAAAATCTGGGTCACATTGTATGTGTTAGTAGTATTCAAGGTAAAATAGCTATCCCTCTCAGATCAGCTTATGCAGCTTCAAAGCATGCACTTCAAGCTTGGTGTGATTCAGCTAGAGCTGAACTATCTACAAAAAATATTGAAGTAACTGTTGTGAGTCCTGGTTATATCCATACTGCTTTATCTCTAAATGCACTAACTGGGAGTGGCCAGAAGTATGGAGGTTTGTATTAGACAACTACTTGGGCCTCAAAGCAGTGAGGTCAAATTCTCCAGTTTCAATGGAAAAACCTTTTGTTCTCAATAAGTTTGCAAAGATCTCATGATTTATTAAATCATAATTCGTTTCAGTAATGGATGAAACAACAAAAAATGGATACTCACCTGATTACATAGCTGACAAAATCTTACACGCAATCGTGAAAGGTCAGAAGGAGATAACCATCGCGAATTTTGCTCAAAAAATCGCTATATTGCTCAGAGTAGTATCTCCTTCATTGTATTTTTACGTCATGCAGAATAGAGCACAGAGATTCATGAAGAAAAAGTAGGTGATATGTTCCTGATTCTTGTTGTTTTTGAAAACATTTGATGATATATCTCTTACAGTAAATGATGTATTTGTGATAATTGCTGATAATTGTAAATATTTTGTATACATGTTGATTAGTAGATGAATGTATTATTAGAATTTTGAGTGCAAACATAGATTCTTTAGAATGTATTTTATTAATTTCTAAATTTTCAAATACAGGTCATGTTTACATTATATACATTCTTGAGTGTTTACCCAAACTCTGAATATATTTTTCATGCATTCAAATCTTGTGTTTCTCCAAGTAGGAGCCTAAATCATTTTCAACATATATTATTGAATGCTGACTAAATGCACAGGACAGAATGGCAAGTTTTCGCAAGTAGGTCACTTGCATGGTTGAGAATCTATTTACACTTACTTTTTCAATTTCACAAATTTACTTTGTGGTACACTTCACTACGTTTTCAAAACTTCGAGTTTGAATAATTTCTAATGAATGTCTCAGCTTAAAATATTGAAAACAATATCTTTACAAATTAAACTCAAGTACAATGGCAGTGAAAACTAACTATGGGAATGCTTCCACCGTTTTCAGGATCAATTTTTTTATAGTGAAGCATAATGTAGTCAGCTCTTGGAAAATACATTACATAGCTTTCAGAAACACTACCTTATAATCAACAAGTGAGCTCTGAATGCTTTCTGATGAATTACCATTATTCATTATGTAGCTCTAAATTGAATCCATGTTATACCTTGAATTTTTACAAAAACTAATCCTTTTTCAGCATTTCTGATTGTTTAATTATTTCTTGAGTGCCCTTAGAGTGCACTGGATCATCAGATTCAAATTTGGAGCTATAAAAATATTATCTTGCAACCGTTATTCCATTGTCTACAATTTTTGCAAGTTGCCAGACCCCAGTTAAAGAACTAGGAAAAATACAATGTTTGGTGCAGATGTATGTGTTTCACAAAGTATCCAAAAATAATTTTATTACTATCAAGACATGAGTCAATGGCTAGGCACACATGAAAAAATATCCTCCAAGAACTCAAGGGCTATAAGCAGGATGCAAGGATGCATGCGTAGGAGGGTATTTGCATGGTTACATCAGGATAATGCATTCAAAAATTTGACATGTGAAAACAAGTTCACTGAATGTGAATTAATAGTTATTTATTACATAACAAATGGATTCTGGGCTCAACCTCAAATCAATGCTCTTAAACATCCTATGTTAAAGCTATAAATCAACAGATGGAAGAATTTGGACAAAAATGCTCATTTATAGTTCTTTCTGTGTACAGATTGCTACAAGCATTTTTTCTGTACATTCAATAGAACTCACATTCTATCATTATTTTATCAAGCTGGTTTAACTACACAAGAGTAAATCATTCACTTCTACTTGGTCTTTTTGGGGTGTCAACACACTTGAATATCACAAGAATAAAAAAAACGTGTAGTTCTGATGTAAAATAGAAAACCTTACATATCAACAGTGGGCCATACCAGATGCTATCAGAAGTTCTGTACATGTAAAGTGAATTGTGTAGTTGGACATGCTTGGATTGTATTTTCCCTAATTCTTATAGCAATCAAAATCGATCCACGATCACATTAATTCCTCACAGTCGCCTACCTTTAAGCAATCCAATTTTGAAACTTGTCTGTGAAAGAATAACATTCTTTCACTTAAATGCTTGATATATCCTCCACACACTAATACTTAGTGCCAAGACAGTAATTGTAGTGTGCAAAATTTTTCTTCTTGTATCATCTTTTCTGACAAGAAATGTAGGTGACGAGGGTCCAAGAACTGCTAATACCTCAACATGAGGTAGTTTACTTGTGTCAGTTTCAACTTGATACTGACAACATGGATCAAACTGCCATGATACAGTGTATAAACCACATGATATGGCAGCTGTTAAGCCAAAAGGACCACATATATAGGGTCGATCACTCCATAGTAGTCCTACAATATTGATATACTTAAGCACTCACTGGATAAAATGTTCTTGAAGTAATCTGCAGAGATTTACCTGTGACAATTGCTGCTACGCCTGACAAAGCTGCAGTTTTATGTAAACAGTTGCCCACTGTGATCCATCGGGATGTCTCATCTCCCAATTTCGATGGTTCAATAACAATGAGCAGGCATTCTGATTCCAAAGCTCTTTCAAGTTCATACTCGAAGCTTTCATGAGCATTTTCATCATCATAAACTTCTCGGATTATGGCAACTTTTTTTGGGCCCTCACTGTTGGAAGCACATTCAATTGAATTACTCTGAGTCATTCTATATGAGCTAACAATACACTGCCGTATTTTAATATCAAAAAGCAAGTATGTTCACTTTTACTGTGACTTAGTTCAAGATTCAGGAAGATCCCAATGGGAATATTTTCTAAGAACTAACTGTTATGTAAGATGTGTGGAAGATATGCAGCAAAACTTTCTATCCTCAGTATTAATTTTACAAGACATAAAAGAGATCATTCAATTGGTGTCATGAATAGAATCATGTCATGTTTAATTTTAACTAACAAAAGGTAAATCCAAAACCATGGAAAGCCATGTTTACATTCCTGAAACTAGTTTCAATGTCAATCTTACATGTAGGTCAAATTACTTAACAATTGAGCTATCAAATAGATCAGGTTTAGAATGATGAGAGGAAAGTTTGGAAGGATGAACACACTATTTTTTATGAATAAACGAGTAAAATGAACAAATTCAGTGAAATTGAGCAACACACAAGACACAATACTCCATGTTTGAGGTTAGTTTTTACAGCACAATGAAAGTAACGAAACATTTCACGGGAAACTCCACGATGTCGGAAAGTTGGACGAGAGATATTTTCTGATTAAAACGAACCTGTCACTCGCTTCATCTACCATTTTTTCGGTTGAAAAAATGATTATTGAAGCAACGGTTCCCGCGAACCGGACTCCGAAACCCAATCGTGCTTTGCAGCTCCAACATGGGAGTTGATGCGGGAGTGCACGGGGTGATCGATGACGGGAGTTTCAAGTGTCCCAAAGTGTCCCAAAAAAGATCAAGCTCAATCAGGCTATCAGACCCAAATCAGTAAAAGATTTGAATTAGCCAAACTGGACAGGAAGATCATTGGAATAAAATTTGAAACATTATTCTAAGCCATTTGGCTTAGAATAATGCAAGGAAAACTACTTAATTCGTGGATTGATATAAAACTAGCCAGAAGTTTTTCAATAAGGTGCTGCTGCATGAAATTGACATAGCATGAGTGGTTTGACTTATTTTTCTTTCACCGCTTTTGTCTGATCGGCACGTTTATTGCAAATTAATCGGACAGAGTAACAATTGTTCCTTATTCGTGACACTTAAATAATTATTGGTTGTAATAGCGGAACAGTCGAAGGATTTTATTCTTTCTTAAAATTTCAATGTCAATTAGAGGACGATTTGGAAAATACAAATGTGTTATGCGTCAGACAAGAACTATAATTAATGATCAATGATAGTAGTGGCCGTCCTAAATCCGACAAATTTTGCGGAGCATGTTCCAGAAATTTATTAGAGGGTCTTCGATCTATCTGTACAGTCTTGCTTTCATAATCTGCGATATGACAGTTCTCAAGAATATCGAAGAGCAATAGCTTAATTTTTGACTATTTCATTTGTCAATGTGTTTTGACAAACTAGCAAACGGGTATCATGCTGCCCCAATAGAAGAAATTATTGAATGGTCATCCCATTTCACAACAGTATTAATAAAATAGTGAACCAGAAAGTTATGTGATATTCGCGATGTTTTCGAAAATACGGTAGGCTTTTGTATGACAGAATTCATCAGGATTATAGAGAACCCTCCCAGTTTTAATGATTATAACTAATATAGCGGGTGCAACATTGATAATGAGTATGACACATGCAGCTGAAATTTCGATCAGATTCGAGAGGAAATAATTTCAGATTCTTAAAGTGATGAGACTAATTCCACGTAAGATCATGCAATGGATTCCACTTCAAATGTTGGATCACTTCGACGATATGGGATGTATGATTCTATGGACAAGATATAAGCAGGGAGACACGTTTTTTTTGTCTTGCCCATTTTCGTTTTGTTTCAGAGATTCGGAATTTTTCGATCGGACCAGAAAAGAGTCTTTTTCCAAAAAAATCGCGCTTTTACATAAAAAAAAACGTGATATTTTGAACTCCATCAGCCTTCTTGCAATAAAACTTATTCAGGGCGATCAAATTAATGATATTGCATGGAAAAAATTGTCCATTTGATCGCCTTGAATGGGACTCATTGCGCGAGAAAGTTGATTGGGCTTGAAATATCGTGTTTCTTTGATGTACAAGCGCGATTTTTTTGGAAAAGGACTCGTTTCGGGTCCGATCGAAAAAACTTAAAATCTCTGAAACAAAGCAAAAGGAGGCAAAACAAAAAATACGTGTCTCTCGAATTTTGTCCATAGAATCGTATATCCCATCGCCGAAGTGATCCAAGATTTGAAGTCGAATCCATTGCATGACCTTACGTGGAATCAGTCGCGAGTCAACGTAAAAGCTTTCGGAGTAGCGATTTTCCATTAGGTCTTAGACATTTTTCAAGTATTCCAAGTCTCTTTGGAGACGAGCAAGCAAAATTAAGTCTGTTGTTGTATAGAATCATGCATAATTTCAACTCTTTCACTATATTGCGAGTTCTGAACATTAAAAAACGTATTTCTGACACCCAGATTAAATTAATCATATGAACTTATATAGGATGGAAAATATTCTGTTTTTTCCTCATTTATATACTCGTGTGAATGAGACGAGGCCTCAGCTCGTTTTATTCATATTTGTATCAACATAAAAACTTTTGTGAGTTTTTTCGAAACCAATTAATGGAAATCGATATAAAAGCAGAGAATTGGTTTATTATACCTTGGACAATGTGAGTGAATGGATTGAGCCAACCTGATTCCATACTTGAGATGATGGCATGCACGCAGGGAGAGTTATTAGTTACTGAGCAAGCCCTTATTATGAGTCGAAATTTGGAATTTCTGAAAGTCTTATTTTTAGATTTTGAAAAACATCGAGTTTCAATCATAGAGTTCAAATTCTGCTTATTTGAGAACATAAAAATATTGAAAATTCTTATATCCCACAATTTTTGGGAGGAAGTAGTATATTACGCAACAAGTGCGAGAAGGTCAATTTCCGCACAAGTTGCCAAACGAGTGCGGAAACTTCTCGCACGTGTTGCGTGTACTATTTTTTGCAACTGTGCGCGAAGTTGTAATTAAATGCACCACTGTCCCAGCAAGATTATCTTGAAAATGAAGTTTTCAAGAAAGGCCGAATTTAGAGGGATGACGTGACAATCATGTTTTGGAACTGTGCGTGAATGAAAATGCATTAGAGCGAGAAGTTACATTCACGCACACTCCACCAGTGCGTAAATGTAAAACTGTGCGAGAAGTCATTCACGCATTACTTCTCGCACTGTAAATAATGAAGAGAAGTCTCATTTTTTTACAACTTCGCGCACACAGTTGCAAAAAAATTTTTTTTCGAATTACTTGTGGGATAATTTAATGGTCTGAAGAAATTTAGGTAAAGGGTTATGCTTTGATTCGGAGGAAGATCAGTTATTTATGAGTGAACAAAACTATATCAAGAAACTCAATATTCAGTAGGTTATTGCCTACCCAATGCGAGAAAGTCCGAATCTGATCTTATGAGAAAGTGACTGGCAGGACTGATGAAGGGGTATCTTGATCGCGATGACGAAGATCAATTCTATTTCATACGATTTATGTATATTATGTTATCCAAACTACAATATCCTCATAAGAAACACTCCATCATATTCAAATTCCGATTGAGTTCCAGCAAAGCACTATACACCCGACTAGCTATATATCAGACAACTAGTTTGGAATAAACTTCACATTACATTGCTGTTCTCGACCAATTAAAATATCCATGAGTCACATTATATCTGGCGTCAGTCGCTTCAATATTCTTTAGCATCTACCTAATTGATGGAAAAATAAATGACTGAATTTCATGTCTTATCAGCCGATTCTTCACACCATATTTTAGGTTTTGACAGACTATTCGAAATACGAAATGAGAATATGACCTTCATCTTTCAATACTTACTCTAAAATAGCCATGAAGTATTTATGATTATTTCTGACTCAAAATTTTTGAAATCCATCGATAAATCCATATTTTGAAGAGAATCTCCATACAGCTTCATCTTTTACTCATTATGGATCCAAACGCTCTCCATTTTCTGGAATCTTCGGTTAAGCTTTTTCAGGTCTTGCCTGGGATTTATATGTATCTTCTTTATTCTGAAACGAGACAGCGCATTCATTTCTTGTTATGTGAGATAAGAGCTTTTTTCAGCTGCACCCTATGAGTAACAAAATCACAACGCCGAAGTTGATCCGGATGCGCGATTTCACGGAAAAAAATCTATGATTAATAATATCTATTATTGGCTTACCCAATCCTTGCCCATTCGATCAATACAGAATAAATTGCACAGACAATTACCGTGCAAGAATCAGATGAAGTGTGTCAAGGCTTACGTAAGAGATCGTGTATCCGTTGATGCTAGATCGTGAATCTATCCGTTAATAGTAACAGATATCAAATTCCGTATCCTTATACGGAAGCACAAGTACTTTAATTTAAGCCTTGCAATCACTTAAAAAACAAAATCGACCTCGGATTGAATAGACATTTTGACCGATGTGGTGTCAGAAAATTGCACGAACTTGGGATGATAACGGTTTTTCTACTCCTTGATTCGTTTTGGTTTTGGAGTCTTTTTTTACTACAGATATACCCATCAGATTCGATTCTGGATTTATATGCTTGCACGGTCGTAGGTATCCGCATATGCAAGGATTTCCGTATAGGTAGTAATTTTGTATTCAACACCGATGTATGACCCATCCATCACGTTATGAACTTCAAAGAGATCTCGAACGTTTGATGAGGATTTGTAGATTTTTCTTTGCATGAACGAAGATACTTTCTGAAGGATTCCCGTGACGCGAATTTTAGAAACTAATCTAGGTGTCAGGTGAAGGTAAAAACTCAACCACTCAAAAGATAACAAATTTCCATCAATCTACGTATGCAAAATATCTTTTTTCATATTGTGTGCGTAAAGTTGTGCCGAAAAGTTACTTTGCGGGTGAGTGTGCGGTGCGCAAAGTTGAGCGAATTCTTTTTTACGCACGATTTTCAGTGCGCAAAGTTTGAAATTGTGCGCAAAGTTGTTAGAGTCGTGCGCAAAGTTGCTATAATCGTGCGCAAAGTTCGCTTATTAGTGTGCAAAGTTGTTTGTGTTACCACAATGTAGGAAAGTTTTTCGTACTCAACAAAGCTCAAACATTCAAACATGATGCCTCATAAAATGGGAGTATATGTACAATACCATTGCATCTATTGTTCGGGTCTAATAATTGATTAAAATAACTAAGTACTGACTCAAATTGAAATGTGAGCTTTTCTAGGATAATCAACACGATATGGTTGATGTCGACCATTCCCTGGAGAATAGTTCTCATTTTTCATTCGAAACTTTCTGATTACTCAAAACTTTCACCCATTTGTCAATAAAATTTTGAAAGTTTCTTGGGTATTTCACTTCCAAATTCTATCCAAGTAACAGCGTACTGATATAGGGTTTCAACTTTGATTGTTAATGCCTGTTCGGTAATTCTGAATATTTTTTTCCTAATTTATCCATATTTTCCAGTCAGAATGGTCCATGTTTGCAAAAACTCAAAAAATTCTACATCCACGAGTTTTGTCCTAATGTTTGACAATGAGATTCTGTTGCCAAATATTCAAAGGACTCAAAATCTTTTGCTATGAAATTTGATGATAAAGCTTTCTTTAAAATGAATTTTCCCATCATACAAACTTCTCGTTTGATACTGATGGTAATACTTCTTTGGTGGGAGTACTCGCATGTCTTATGTTGGTCAACTATTAGTACTTCTGAAAGTTGAAATCGAAATTTTTCAGCGGTGCGATAGAATATGATTTATCATGGGGAGATTTTTTTATGATAATTTTTCAGAATTTTTTTTCGCCCTTCCTTCCCCCGCTTGTCAGGGCATAAGCCGCGGGGAACAACTTTCCACACCAATATGAAAAAGTATAGTAACCAACACGGGCGCAACTTTTCCGCTCTCGTTTCCGAAATTTTCGTGCGTAAATGTGAAACTTTGCGCAAAGTTTTCTGGGCTGTGCGCAAAGATATTTTGCGCACAGCGCAAAGGCTCGTTCTACATAGGGTGCGCTCAGGGTACCCATTGAAGTAAAAATTTCGCAATTCGCACGGCGCAGCCCGCGCGCGAAATTTTTTTCTCGCGGGTGTAAAATGATTATTGATTTTATGTAGCGACCACGGAAATCGTCTGCTGAGCATTGTTTTGATCCAGCTGCATAATCCCTCGCCGCGTGCTCTTCTGCTTATTACTAGATATGTTTTCGTGATCACCAGCCTATGTGATAATGATCCACAAAAATCCGTAGACGTACCTTCAATAGCTTCTGTAAAGTCATGCTTGTCCCCAAGTCTTGAAATTAAAAATTAATGTTTCATTAAAACGGCTCTTAGGTGTGATGCATGTGATTTCGTTGAGTTGCAGATTGATGAGTTGATACGCAATACGCATGGATCAATCAACTGTTGTGCAATATGACTTTACTAATAGGTAGAACCAAAATATGATTCTACTAAAGTACTTCAATCACTCTCAACATCAATTCTCCCTTCCTCAAAATTGGCGTGAATTTAGAGATTGAACTACACATTAGGCAACTAATGATTCATGTCTGATTCTCACACTAATCTTAGGTAGATCTAAAATTTTCCTCCCGAAGCTGCCTGAATCCCTGGAGATATCTGCTGACTCTCTGAATTGATGATCCATCTAAAATTAGTTTTATTGGCTGATATGTAGCTTAATACCCAAGCATCATAGTTTGAACTTGAGCAAATTCTGAGGGAAGAAGGCATGATTTCAGATATTGTTAAGATACCCTAATCTAATCATATTTTGGTTTCACCTAGTAGAGTCATATTGCACAAAAGGTGATTGTGACATGCATACTTGCGTATCACCGCGTCAATCTGCACCTCAACAAAATTACATGATACCCAAGAGCCGTTCCAAAGAAACATTAAGTTTTGATTTCAAGACTTGGGGACCAGCATGACTCTACAGGAGCTATTGAAGGTATTTACGTCTACGGATTTTTGTGGATCATTATCACCAGGCTGGTAAACGAAAAACATATCTAGTATAATGGACAGAACACGCGGTAGGGGGTTATGCAACTCAATCAAAACAATGCTCAGCAGACAATTTTCGTGGTCGCCACATAAAATCGATAATCATTTTACACCCGCGAGAAAAAATTTCGCGCGCGCGTTGCGCCGTGCGAATTGCAAAATTTTTACTTCAATAGGTACCCAGCGCGTGAGCGTACGCGCATACGCTTGCGCTGGAAGTATTGATGCAGGAATTTTCATGGAGCAGCCTCATCAGTCGTTTTCCACTCGGAATTCCCACAAGTGGAGAAAAGGTTGATGATTGATGGGCCCCGAGTGACATTATTGAGCCAACAAGTCAATTTTTACCATGTCTTCCAATGAACAAATGGAGAAAAGTATCAGCGGTGGCCACCCGAACAGCCTTCGTATCTGGATTGGTGACCACTCATCTTGCTCTCTGATCTAGTTTCTGGTCCTCAATAGAGTTACAGTCTCCACAAACTAAAATGGTTGGGCACCAATGCAGATACTAAGATGTGAAAACCTTGCTTAAGCTGGATTTTTCCCGAAAAGGCTCGCGGGGCCACCGCTGCTGGTTTCTCCTATTTTCCATAGGAAAACACTAAGAAAATTGTTTCTCTGACTAAAAGATGATACCCGGAGACCGGCATCAATTAATACCATGGGTCCCGCATTTCGCCGAAAATGAAAGAGCGGGTAATGCTTAGGGTGGCCAACACCGATGTTTTTCTCTAATCGATCGTGGGAATACATGGAAAAACTTGATTTTTGGCCCGATAATGTCGCTCGGAGCCCACTAGTCATCAACCAACTCTTCCCTTGGGGGATATCTGAGTAGAAAACTATTGATGAGGCTGCATCATGAAATTTCCTGAATAAGTACAATGCTTTGAGCGCAAGCGTATGCGCGTACGCTCACGCGCTGAGCGCATCCTATGTAGAATGAGCCAAAACATTTTGCTCACGTCGCAGAAGTTACAACTGTGCGCAAAGTTTTGTTCGCACTCATTTCGGAAACTCGTGCGTAAGTAATAGTATATTATTGCCCTGGGCGCGTACGCCCAGTTCGGGCGCTAGGACAATTTATTTAGGGATATAAGTCCTCTGCGCCTGAAATGGGCCTGCGAGCACAGAGCAATAATGATTTTTCATCATGAGAACCCTAAAACCGCATTTAAATGCGGTCTTTTTAGGTTAGAATGATGAAGAAGTACTTTGCGCCCTTGATACTTAATGTACTATTTTGCGTTCGGGAGTTCGTCTGTATGAACAAATGAAATCTTCTAGAGATCTTGTAGCCCTATGATTTGGAAGCTGGCTTGTGGTTGTACATACGTACATGGCGCTCGTTAAAAATTTATTGAGTAAATGGGACATACAAGTCAGTGCGGAGAGATATTGAACTATCCTATAATTTTTGAGTGCAATCTGAGCCACTGACTTTGAAGTGGTAGAAAATTTTTGGGTCAAAGACGTTGATGGCTTAATTCCTTGGGGTGGAGTTTCTGTCAGTATAGAGCTATTGAAACCTTCATTCGAACCTTCTTGGGGCGGATTTCTATGACTATCTCAGCCCAAGCGTTGTACTGGAGACGTTTTCCACAGTCCAAGCCGGAATGGAAAAGCGTGTTGTTGTTAACCGTGTTTGTTAACCTTCTGCATCGATGCGATTAAATATCAGAGATTTTCATCGACTGATTTCAATTTGAGGCCTCTAAAGTTTTACTATCACGACAAGAAATAGTACATGGGCAGGAATATGTTATTTAAGCCGGTTTGGTGCAATTTGAAACTCCTTTTTGCAAGTGTTTTGCATTGTTGTTCAAGGTCACGTAAACATCAAATCACTTGCAAAATTCTTCTCCTACATGAGAGTGTATAACTCGAATTCCGAGTTACAAGTTCAAGAGCACTATTAATTCACAACGAGAAATTCCATGAATGACAAATTGTTCCTGTGAAAATTCACGCTAAGTTTATTGTTTACTTTTAATGATTGTTTCAGTCCTCAGTCAAACTCGATGGACTATTTCCAGTAACTCTTCGGCTGTAAATTTCACCCGCTTAAGATTGAAATCTACTCCAAGGAATTTAGAGCGTGATGTGAATGATTTTTCGTCTGCGAACGAGAAACCTCACCAGTCCAAAGGTTGTATAATTTGAGATTTTAATGGAACCACACAGATATCGTGAAAACATCTTATAAAATTGCATTATTGCAAAATTTTTTGCGATTCAGCTCAATACCTACAGACTTGGTCTTGCGGCGATCAAAAAAACTAAAACTTCAAAACTTGATAGAATAAATGTCTCTAACTACCGAATACATTCTTTATTTTTTCTTCGACAGTTTTTGAGCTTCGCGCTGTATTGTTGATTGGTCGTCAAAACTCCCACCAGTTTTCCTGCTCAATGCCCCCTCCTGCCCCTCCAACAGCAGGGCAGGGGCAGAGATCGAACATGTGATCTCATGTTGATCCATGTTGATCAGTGTTGACAGAGATGGATGAGTAGTACTCTACTCATCTCTGGTGTTGATTGATTATTAAAACCATCAGCTGTGGATTACATTCATTCAGATTTCTCAAAACCAGTGGCTACAGAACATAGGGGTTACGGCAGTACGGCAGACAATCCAAATAAATCCCGTATGCCATCAAAACATCGTTGTTCGTGCGCATGGTGATAAAAAAAGTAAGTTTTAGGTTTATGTATTTTAGACATTTCCTAATTGGGTTGATTTCCATCGAAACAGTGCCTTGCAACTATGTGTTCCATTACCCCTCACAATTAACTAAGTTTTCATTATGAAAATTACGATTTTGTGTTTGTTTTGGTTTTTTATCTGGTTTCAATCCGCAATACCTAACCTAATCTAGCGCGACGGTGCAAAACACATGGTGAGCTTCCCTCTCCCCCCTCACCCCGCCGGTGGTTTTCGTCGATTGAGGTTACGTTGATCACTTGTAGATGTTTGTAGGCAGGGCCCCGCAACTCCATAGGCAAAAGTGGCTAAAATTTCTGCTACGATCCGTGGCCCGAGCGCAGCGCCATCGGGCGGATTTTTACGGGAAGTTGAGTGAGAAGCTCGAGCCACCGCGTGAGTGGGTATTACAGTCTGCTGCAATCCCACATTTGGCTCGAGCCAAAACTTTATGCTGCGTCTCCACTGAGCCGTTAGTTTTTACAAATTACTCTACGTGAAAAAAGCATTGAAAAAAAAGATTGGTGCAAGAGTGATTAAACTGTCTTATTTACTTTATGATGGGGAATTCAAATTCGAAGATTTCCTTTTATATGGATCGACCAATGGCAAAGATTCAAGGATTTCGGGAGAAGGGAAATTATGGAATTTGACAATGAAATTTATAATTTTAAACGCGCGGCGATTAGATATAATCGACAGTGTATTAGTTGTTCATCTTTCAAAGAAAAATGAGCGCAGAGATTTTTTTGGCCATTATGGTTTAAAATGAAAATTAGAATACACTTTTCCAAAAAATACATCCCACTTTTTCAGATCCTGAAACCGATGAGGACACAATCGAAAGCAAAAATTAACAACACTGGAAACCCAGGCCCCTTGGGGGGCCGATGAACATATGTAACATTTAGCCATAACCTGGCAAGCGTGCTTTGGTCTAGTGGTATTCCTCCCGACTTGTACTCGGAAGGTCTGGGTTCGATTCCCGGCAACCGAAATTTTTTTCGTTTTTTTTTCTAAATGTGCATTTTGAAATTTATCTTTTAAACTTCTATTGATATTTTTCTATTTTCATTAGAAACTGTTGACAAAAATTGAAAGACTTCTCGATATAATTACATCGACTCGCATACCTTTAAGATCATTGAATTATAACATTTCGTCATTATCAATGTTAATAATAGTTACTAATAATAAATTATTCTGAACTCAATTTTCCCAAATTCCCAGGGTGATAATACAATTAGCAACAACGCCCGTGTGAAAATCTAAAGGACGTGGTCCCGCGGAATTCTACAGGGAAAATCTACGAGAATGGTCCGATATGTTCTGGAGAAATTTACCGCGAATACGGAAATCTGCAAAAGAATGTTTGATGAGTTTGTGAAATCCAATCTTTGCGAACAGGAGTTCTTTCTGGTTACAAACTTTGCAAACTTAGTTTGCAAATCCAACAAATACAAACCTCACAAACAGGTGTTTGTTTTGCCAGTTTGTATTTGTTGGTCCAACAAACTATTTTTTTCCGTGTACCCATCTAAAACATAAGATTCCATGAACATACATGATCGTGAGGAAAATCGGGTTCAAAGTTCTTATAATTCTGAATAATTGTTATGCACTATTTTGGAGCTGGTGCAGCATCACAATACCTCAATATATCAAACACCCACGACTATGAATAGATAAAATGGTGAAAGAAAAAAAGAACAGAATCTTAATATAATTTTTCATTGGAAAAAAGATTCAGTTCATACAATTTTGCATCTGGTTATGGGATTCAATAGTAAAGTTTGCATAGAAATTTCTGGAAAAGGTATGAGTAGACCGTAGTGTCAATGATATCATTATCGCATGAATTATGTGGCTGAAGATGAGTCGATCAAAGGTTGGGGTTGTGATTATGGTTACTGAAAATGTAACCGACGTGCTTTTTCTAGACTCGATTATGAAACAT
The DNA here is from genome assembly GCA_029851415.1 of Eretmocerus hayati. Taxonomy (NCBI): domain Eukaryota; kingdom Metazoa; phylum Arthropoda; class Insecta; order Hymenoptera; family Aphelinidae; genus Eretmocerus; species Eretmocerus hayati. Next base: position 146,220,676 of record CM056742.1, on the reverse strand, counting down.
TCAATTATTAGTTCTCAAAATCCTGACTCAATTCATTCGATATAATAAATTAATTCATTGTGAAAACGAGTCTGTCTAGTTTGACAATTATTTGATTTTTCAATTTTTTCGTAACTAATTTATTTGATTTTTCGAATTTGATGATCCGAGTTGAATGATTTTTCCGAGATTTTACGTAAAGTATCTTCCGCAATACCTTATAAATGAATTTCGTAGCCAAATGTGTCATTGTACGAACTGAATTTGATTTGAGTGAAAACTTATATCAAAATTTTGTCTTTTTTTCTTTCACCATTTTACTCTGCCATATACCCGGTATATAGAAATGTGACAAATTTTTTTGGCCACACATGCAATATATAGATATAGTGACAATGCGATTAGCTAGGTTAGACTTGGCTAGTTTTTGGCCAAAGAATGGTCACAATTTCTACCAGGGTAGTACGAGATTGAGTTTCAGACACATTTTGTGGGTGTTGTGCGGTCAATATTGTTAAGTATTGATGCTGCGCCAACTCTAAAACAGTCATGACAAGTTTTCCGACTTATAAGAATTTTGAACCCGATTTTAACATGATCATGTATGTTCATAGAATCTTATGTTTTACATGGGTAGGTTTTCATTTGACAGTTTCCTCTTTTCTACCCTCCATAAGTCGACAGGAACGCATTTTATCCAAAAATGTGTAGAGCAATTTTTAGTAAAAGATCTTTGGAAGATGAACAAAAAAAGTATGTACCGTCAAATTGGCTAATTTCGGTACGGTTTTGGTACTTTCCATTTTGTTTGGCTTGCAATTCCTATTACATTGACAATACCCACTCCTATTAGTAGCCAATCGAAAGCTCACAGTCTCAGCTTTCAATTCAGACGGGCTACAAAGTTCAATTTGATGTGTCTAAGCCAGATGAGCTGTTAGCAGTTTTGTAAGTGCACCATCAAAGTTAGACCCCGATGGGGCAACTTTGGTACACTTACAAAAAATTTCAATCTTACCCACCACCATACGGAGGAATCAATTTTGAACATTCATTTTTCATGTTCTAAGCTATTTAAAACATTTATATGGCTCGACGCGCCAACTGCGTGTTTCCACGTCTCGCCGTATAGTGGCATATATGCGTCTCGTGCCAACAACTTTGTTCTCCACGATGACCTTTGGACGTCTTCGATAACTTTGTTGGATCGGCTTCGCAGACGTCCAACAAAGTTATCGCAAAGAACAAAGATTTTTGGTTCTCGACGCATAATATACTAAGGTAACTGTGCCTAATTTGCCCCCACTCAAGTTCTCGAATGTATGCACCCACAGACCTTGCCACGCATTTTTTTCATGTTTGTTAGATTGAAGTATGAGAAAATAAACGTTTTGAATCGATCCTCAATGACACGTGCATTTCTTAGAACAAAAAAAGTGGTTTTGGTACTTTCGACTTCTTTTTTGTTAGTCACTAAAAGCTATACCAAACAAAATTGATGCAATCAATTTCAACGTGCCTTAAGTCATTTGTTTGTCTTTGTCCCAACTTTGGAATGCTTTCTGCAAAATTGCTCAATTCGATTTTTACTGGTTCTACGCCCACATTACTAGAAAAAGTGCAGCGTTCCTAATTTGTCCCCATAATCTTTTTCCAAACTCGTTTTTCACTCCATTCAAATATCAATCTCACTCAAGAAATTCAGAAGGGGCTAAAGAAGAGCTACAAAATGAGCTACCCAGGTAGAAATCTGAGCATTTTTTTTGGCCACCTGACCAATTTTTGGCCAGTTTTCTTAGGTTAAAAATGGTCTCATATAAATGGCCAAAAATTGGCCAATTTTTGGCCAGTTTTCTTAGGTTAAAAATGGTCTCATGCAAATGGCCAAAAAATGGCCAATTTTTGGCCATATTTCTGCCAACATAACCTCAAAAATTGACAATCAAGTTTCAAAATGGTAATAACTCAAAGATAAATCGTCTATTTCGTTTCTCAAGGGAACGGTTAACATGTGTTTATGAATTTTTGAGAATTCCCCAATTAGTGATTTTAGAGCTCATATCACATATTTCAGGGGAGTTACATATTTTATGAAAGTACCCACAAATGTATCTTATGTATGTGGTAAATTGGCCATTCTGATAGCTTATATACTCAAAATGTCAAACATAATCTGAAAAAGCACTGAATACACGTAAATACCAGATTTGAGGTTGACGCTTACTCTATCGATGAACGTGCTTTCGTAGGGTCCCAAGGCAACTTTTGTGTTGAGATAATGGTAAAATTCATCTTTGAGGGTGATTTGTTTGACAATTTTCAGGATTTATTATTGAATTATCAACGTGGAATCATTGATAAACATCTTCTCAGGGTTTTTGATTAATGGATTTCATCATTATCTCAATATAGAAAATTGCCTTTTGAGTCTTCGAATACCCCTCCAAGCCCAGATATTATCATCGAAAGAGTAAGAGCCAACCTTGATTTTGGTATTCAATTGTATTAAGAGCTATTTTGAGATTATGTCCAACATTACGGGTATTGAGGTTATGTTTGACATTTTGAGTATCTGAGCTAACCACACTCTTTGGTCAAATTTTTTTCTCGCGAACACTATTCCATATCCTAGAATACTATCCTCATCTTTCCTGATTACTTCATGAACATTTCCAGAATTTTTGAACCGTCATCTCACATTCATCTTATCGATGTCCTTGACAATTTTATACAAATATTCATAATAAAACCATGCTGTAATCCTGGTAGTTCCGGTAGTTCTGAAAGACAATATCTATCAAGATCTCCAACTTCATTTGTATAATATATTGAAGCTTGACGTGCTCATCGGCTAAGAATTTCAGGAAAGATAGATATTGCTTATACAATTGACAAAATTCATTATGAAACCATTCGAAGAGCCGCTGAAATACATTCGTGCTTAATCCCATTGGCCAAAAACTGGCCAAAAAAGCATTACATATTTGGCCAATTTATGGCCAGTGGCCATCCTATTTGGCCAGTTATTGGCCAAAAAATGCTCACCATTTCTACCAGGGTAAAGTACGTCTTATTTGGAGGTCTGGGAGCCGAAATATCCCGATCATACGCAAAACCCGTATAATCTCATGCAAATATGTCTCTTTTCTACGTGTGGGGGCAAATTAGGAACACACTCTTGAAAACTCGGGAAAAATCTTCTTTAGCTAAGATTAAGATATCTCGGGTCCAATTTGTTGAAATTAAACGTGCCTTAGCTCATTTTAAAGGTCTCAAAACAAGCTTTGAAATGAGCTGAGGTACGTTGGAAAATATGGAGATGAATCAGGATGGCGAGCAAAACAGAAGTAGTGGGGGCAAATTAGGCACACTTACCTTATTCAAGACCTCATAGACCATCACTCGACTCGAGATGAGTTGAATAGAAGCTGTCATAAAAAATTCAACCAAAGTTACCCTGCCGTCTTACGTAGAGTAGGGTAACTTTGGTCCGAGTATTTCATGGGGTTTTCCCGATTTTTCAACCGTTAAAATTCCAAATGCAGTAAATACACCAATGTAACGATGATTCCATCAATATGGTGATATATGTAGTCGAAATGTGTCGTTATTCACCCGTAGTTCGTTCCAGAACACTTCTTGCCAGATATACTAAAAGGACCACTTGCATATCGGTGCTAAATCAGCCTTTTCGGAAAAAGCTTCAATAAATAACTACAATCATGCACGCGGGATCTGCGTCGGCTCAACACATTGCTTTATGCGTGTGTCAAGAGGGAAGAATCGGTTTCACATCGATAGAATCATCTGCTTTGCCAAACGCAGTTCTGAAAGTCATTTTTTAGGGGTGTACCAAAGTTCCACCCACTGTACTAAAAGTTACCCAGTTCCTCGTATGAGGCGTCCTATTCCCGCAGTGACGTATCTTTGTCCAAGTGCCATATTTTTCACGGGTTCAACCCCATAACTCGAAAAGAATACATTTCATCGAAACTCGTAGAGCAACTTTCTGTGGGCCTTCAAAACAAAATAAATTCCTACACATTTCTTCGTATAAGGCCTCCTGTTCCCATAAATGAAGTGTATTGATCCAGAAAAGATAATTTTGTGTTCACTATGTCGGTTTCGGTTGTTATCAGAAAAAATATGGATCTTGGACGAAATTACATTTTTTTAGGAAACAGGAGGCATTGCATGAGGGAATGTGTGGAGGCCTTCTTTGTTCTCCCTTTCAATGATCTACGGAAACTTGCTCTATACACATTTTTCGATGAGATGTATGTATTCTTTTTGATTTATGGGGTTGGAACCGTGAAAAATATGGAACTTGGACGAAGATACATCTATTTGCAGGAACAGGAAGCCTCATATGAGAAAATGTGTGCAGTCCTTATTTATTCATCTTTCAAAGATTTAAAAAAAGTTGCTCCCACAATTTTTGGATAAAATTCGAATTATCGAGGGTAGAAGAGCTGAAAGGATCAAATAAAAGCCTATTTTATATTTCTTTTCACGTGCGGCTTAGGTGGCGATTTTGCTCTTATTGGGTTTTGATCCCATAAATTTCTCTAACCATATCCAACAAGAACCCTACTTGGGGTCGGCAGTCTGGATTACAACCTTCTTCAAGAGCACCGTGCGATCGATGCATGTGGGTTGAAATCAATAATTAGGCTCGTTGAGCTCGACCGTTCCAATGATAAATGAATGCCCCACCAAACAGTGAATGTTACCTCAACGTTTCTGGAACGTTGCAATTGCAACCTTGGAACGTTCCGTAAATAGTCGGAAACCCCGTTGGTGGAACGTTTGAGCAACGTAAAATGTCTACGAGATGTCTGTTGTCTCAACGTTCCCAGCACGTTTCTGGACGTTGCGAATATAAATAAATAAATGGATTGTTTTTTATAAATTGTTGTTCATTAGCTCTTGTTGCATTTAATCTTTCTTGTACTATGTGGGTATGTTTCTGATTGAGCGCAAACGATGGGATTGAACGGGGATGGAGCTGATATATAGCTTGCGAGACACAGAATTTTAGAAACAATTTATTTATTTATTTAACAAAGAATTTTCTAAGTCTTGGTTGCACAAGAATCATCTCGGAAACGTTTGTGCAACGTTTGAAAAACCGTTGAAATGCCCCAGAAACGTGCTGGAAACGTTGAGACAACACACATCTCGTAGACTTTTTACGTTGCTCAAACGTTCCACCAACGGGGTTTCCGACTATTTACGGAACGTTCCCAGGTCGCAATTGCAACGTTCCAGAAACATTGAGGTAACATTCACTGTTTGGTGGGTGACAAAATGAGAGAGAGACAGAGAGAAATGTGAAATAGGAGTAAGTATTTGACCAATTCAAAACAATCTACGGCATCGTTCTACATTGCGGGCTAACAAGCCATTATACTCATTTTTTTCCAAATTCACAATCAACGGAACAATTGATTCCATGGTATTCGTGGGTGAAGAATGAATCAACTGGGTTAAATTTTTTTCAACCAACTGGTTGAATTTTCAGACACTGGTTGACCATAATTTGGTTGGGAGTCAAACAATTTTTTACAGTGTATATCGAGAAGTCTTTCAATTTTTGTCAACAGTTTCTAATGAAAATAGAAAAATATCAATAGAAGTTTAAAAGATAAATTTCAAAATGCACATTTAGAAAAAAAAACGAAAAAAATTTCGGTTGCCGGGAATCGAACCCAGACCTTCCGAGTACAAGTCGGGAGGAATACCACTAGACCAAAGCACGCTTGCCAGGTTATGGCTAAATGTTACATATGTTCATCGGCCCCCCAAGGGGCCTGGGTTTCCAGTGTTGTTAATTTTTGCTTTCGATTGTGTCCTCATCGGTTTCAGGATCTGAAAAAGTGGGATGTATTTTTTGGAAAAGTGTATTCTAATTTTCATTTTAAACCATAATGGCCAAAAAAATCTCTGCGCTCATTTTTCTTTGAAAGATGAACAACTAATACACTGTCGATTATATCTAATCGCCGCGCGTTTAAAATTATAAATTTCATTGTCAAATTCCATAATTTCCCTTCTCCCGAAATCCTTGAATCTTTGCCATTGGTCGATCCATATAAAAGGAAATCTTCGAATTTGAATTCCCCATCATAAAGTAAATAAGACAGTTTAATCACTCTTGCACCAATCTTTTTTTTCAATGCTTTTTTCACGTAGAGTAATTTGTAAAAACTAACGGCTCAGTGGAGACGCAGCATAAAGTTTTGGCTCGAGCCAAATGTGGGATTGCAGCAGACTGTAATACCCACTCACGCGGTGGCTCGAGCTTCTCACTCAACTTCCCGTAAAAATCCGCCCGATGGCGCTGCGCTCGGGCCACGGATCGTAGCAGAAATTTTAGCCATAAAATTAACATTGAGTTGCGGGGCCCTGTTTGTAGGAAAGAAAACATTCCCTCAATAAATTTTTAAAGTTTTTTTTCCAACCACGTAAGCATCGTTGGGCAGTGGCTCGAAGTGGTTGTCAAAACCTATTGATTTATTTTCTTCGGTGAAACTTTTTGGTATTCTAAGAGGTGGTTTAGTGACAAATTCGAAAATGCCTGCCTGGAACCAGATACAAGCACAGCTCCGAAATCCAAACAATCCAGTCGTCTTTTTCGACATATCCGTCGGTACGACTGAAATTGGAAGGATGATTTTTGAACTTTTCGAAGATGTTTGCCCTAAAACTTCTGAGAATTTTCGTCAGTTCTGTACGGGAGAGCACAGAAAAGACGGTGTACCTTTGGGATTCAAAGGTGCAATTTTCCACCGTGTTATCAAGGATTTTATGATCCAGAGTGGAGATTTCGTCAATGGAGATGGAACTGGTGTAACAAGTATTTATGGAGGTGCTTTTGCTGATGAAAATTTTACTCTCAAGCATGATTCGCCAGGTTTACTCTCCATGGCTAACAGTGGAAAGGACACAAACGGTTGTCAATTTTTTGTCACTTGTGCCAAGTGTAACTTCTTGGACGGGAAGCATGTGGTTTTTGGGCGTGTCATTGATGGACTCTTGGTGATGAGAAAGATTGAGAATGTTCCCACAGGACCGAATAACAAACCCAAAATCCCAGTAACAATATCACAATGTGGTCAAATGTGAAGCCAATAGTGTTATTCATTGGGTAACTAAAGTATTTACTAATTACGTTGTGAAGATCCTGAATGAATGTTTTCAATTTAGTGTACAAATATGTAAAATGTAAGGTTTTGACGACTCTGTTTAATACTGTACTTGGGGAATCTGTGCGGTTGTATGATATTCTTGTAATTAAAATTTCCTCAAACATGATAGAGTGATACTTCATTAAACCTTGAGAATATAGGTGATGCTGCATCAATGACCGATCTTTTCTTTACTACAATGATACAGCAAGGCTTTATTGATGTTCTAGACCCTTTATTCTTAACATGTACAATGGGCTTATGTAAAAATGAATTTGACATCGCCAAATGCTCCATCGTTTATAGAATCATGAACTTGAAATTGACAATATTCTTTTATTGATCAACTTACAAACTCATATCAGTGTGTATGTGACAGTACTAAATTTTTTGTGTAATAACTCTGAAATACTCATAATCAAACTGATTTATTAGATAGCTTCCTTCAAATGTTCCCATTTTGATTTGAATAATCAGCTTCAATTTAATGCTGCTCACCTTCAATCTTCTCAACACTATATGATGATAACATGGAATTGTACTCCTTTCTTCGAATGCAACACTTTTTTTACATTACATTACATAACATCATATTGACTTCAAGATTTACTCATATAGACGAGGTAAAGATTTTTTAATCAGTATCTCCAACAAAGATGAACAAGATCTTTCTTCAACAAATTGCAAGTCAGAAGTTCATTTCTATCAGATATTAGTTTTTAGTTAGTACCATCATAGTTTTTGATGGCTTTTCTGAAAACCTAAGAGTTTATGTCTACTCCTGTTTAATAAAATTTATTGGTTGTATTGCTCTTTTTTCATAGATTGTAAGATCTATTCTTATCCCCTTTTCATTGGCAGAGTCAATAAACTTCCAATTTGCATAGAATACATATAACTTAGTTTTGTTATCTGAAACAGATATGTAGAGTAACATTGTCTATGGCTTTCAACATATCCATATAATGTCATACAATCACTTCATTTTCACATATTTGAATTTCCCTTGCTTTCTTCTACTATTGCCTTGCGCTATCATCAAAGTACGTTTCACTAATTGTAAGTTTGCCATATATCACCCTCAATACTTACTGTCACATTCAATTAAAGTTTTGATGTGAAAATAATTCACATTGTGAACCTGGTAAATACAAGGAAATATATATACCCAGTTTTTGTAATCTTCAGAGGAAGGAAATTCAAGTTTTCACTCATCAGATTGAAGGTGTCTTGAGTGGGTATGGTTGTCAGTGGCGCTCATTTATGTATATCCATAAATGTCATACATAATCTATACATGCATACTCACACGGTGGACCGGTCTTAATTGTCGATATACATCAAACTTAATTAATTATCCTAATCAAATAATCTCTCATTCTGATCTACTCTTTACAGTATTAGTCGTAAAAATCATACACCCACTCTCACAGAATTTAGAGAAAACTACCCAAGCGTGTAATACTCACGACCTGGGACATGAACTGAATCTTAGCCCATCCAGCGATTAGTGAAGGAAAAAAATCGTCGCTGAGATCAAGTGAGGATCATCTCTAATGCAATTAGTCTAATTTTCAAACCAAATTGGGTCGCAATGATTCAAATCAGAGCGAATTGGGATCATTTTTCCATGAAAGTGCATTATTAGCATACTGCAATCAGCCTCACCAAAAGTATTTGTGGAATAATCTCCTTTGGCTAATGAATCTTTTGTCGTTCCCTTTCTAAGAAACGATGTTCGAACTCATAAAAAATCGAGGCAGATGTTCAGTGCTATCGGAGCCGTTCCATAAGCACTATGGTTCTGCAAAATACTTCATCAGCATTCGAAAAAGCATTTAACTCGGACTTATAAATGTTTGTCTGTGTTTGAGTGCTATAGAGAAATGAAGCGATCCCAAAATCGCGCGAAGGCTTCAGTTCCGGATCCCTTTTTATCATAAAAAAAACCCGAAAGAAGATCTGATCGAGCTGTTTCTTCTCCTGTATCGCAAAACTTTTCTGTCCCTTTCTCGACAACTTTTTCAGAATTAGATAAGATCATGGCCTTGTACATTACCGTGAATAAGATGTCCACGTATATGATTGAGTATGATAACCAATGGAGCGATGACGCGAGGGCCAAACGGTCCTAATCGGAAGAAAAATATTTTTCATCTTTGTCAATTATTAGACCAAAATCCATGCAAATTCTTTGGAATTGGTCCTCTAGATGCAGTCAAAAGGGTTTTCATCTCTTGACTTTAAATGCATAATACGCATCGTTCACTCATGTAAGGACTGATATTTTTCATGCATTATGCATTTATGTGAAGAATTGTATTGGCACATCTTTTTTCATAAGTGACTTATTAGAAACCGTACAGAATTTCGATCTTTGTGAGTGATTCATCTCGTGAATCGTCGACTGCTCTTGTTACCAGAGTATCTAGATACTTAACTTAACAAGTAAACAGATGAATACGTTCGAAAGCTTTCAATTCGTCTTGCAAAGTATTCAAAACTTTTTTGCTACCAAAATTTGTTCATGAATTTTTAATATATTTCTAGAATGAAATTGGTTTTGTCCATTCGTGACTCGTATTAAGAAACTTTGATCAATCTTAAGACGTTTGATCAAACATTCATTCGTCTCACATATATATAAAATCATTTGAGATTTTCTTAATCGACTGATTCCGAGGTCAGCTGTTCGTTACGCTAGCAGAGATATTTTTCCGATTTAACTGGGCTCAAGCCATGGAATGATTCACTTCTGGGCTGTGGTTATCTTGGTCAAAAATTGTTATATTTAATACCTAATTCATAGCCTTAGCCAAAAGTTGACAATTTTATGACTCACTCCTCTAAAGGACTAAGAGAGTTTTTATGCAACTTGCTGCGGAAACCCTTCATTTCCCCGAGCGTTTGCTGAAAACAAAGTTTTCGATCTTCTGTGCGCGGAAATTTGGCAATCATTTTCCCCAGACAACTGATGGTAAAATAGTATCCGATACTCAAACGGGGTGGGTTTTGCATCACGGTGGTAATTCCGACCCTCACCTTTTCTGTCCAGAAAATATTACTCGGTGTGGGATAACCAACATTCCTACCCTTTGTATCAAAATGAGCTTTTTCAACACGGTACATAATATGCCATCTGGCCTTGATAATTGATGGTGTCTAGACCTCTTCATTACCGCACGGAAAGCTTTCGTGAGAAACTAAATCTGACATGGACGATTTATTTAATGTAATGGTAATGCAAACTACAATATGTTACAGAAGGTGTGTACATAGTGTAACCGGGGGGTAGCAAAAAAATTGTAAACTTCATTCGTGCATTTCAAATTTTTTGTAAGCCCTCCTGGTTTTTGTAACTCTTCAAAAAAGTAGGGCATTTTAGTGTAACGCTAGACGTGTAATAATTAGTCATCTTCTGCTGTTTAGTTTCGCGTACGCGAGGCTCGACCTCGCGCGCGCGAGAATCTCTATTCGGCAGCGTGCTGATTTGCGTACGCGAATACAGGGATCCCTCGCGGTACGCGAGTCATCATTACATTTGCGTACGCGAGTCTCGGATAGCTCGCGCACGCGAGGGATCCCTGTATTCGCGTACGCGAATCAGCACGCTGCCGAATAGAGATTCTCGCGCGCGCGAGGTCCAGCCTCGCGTACGCGAAACTAAACAGCAGAAGATGACTAATCATTACACGACTAGCGTTACACTAAAATGCCATACTTTGCGTGAGCCTTACAAAAACCACGAGGGTTTACAAAAAATTTGGAATGGACCAATAAGGTTTACAATTTTTTTGCTACCCCCCGCTTACATTATGTACACACCTTCTGTAACATATTGTATATCTTATAATGAGTGACCTTGATAAGTCTCGCACGATTGACCGATATATTACATCTAATTGTCACTATTACCCTTGCGTCCATACACGACAGTCTTTGAACGCACATAAAAATCAGTATCATTTTTCCATCCTCATCGTCAGCTCAATTCGAATTGATCCTTGCAAGACATATATCGCACCAGGCCCCCAATCGCAAGCTCATGTCCAATATCTCGTCATTTGGCTATTTATGTTACAAAGATGAACTCGATCAGGGAACATCTTTCCATCCTATAGCCAGCACGTAAATCGAGCATATTGTGAATAAGCTTCCAACTAGACGCAGTCTACGAAATATGCATACGTGGTGCACTGAGAAAAATTGAGTTTGCTCCGAGAGAGTGAATTTACTCAAAACAAAATTCGAAACATTCCTTCAGAATGCTGTGAAGCTCAGCATTCTGAAGGAACATGATATACAATAGAAGGATAATGATACATCTGTCCTCGAATCCCTCAAAGAATCTCAGTGCTTGCGTGCAAAGATCGCTTAGATGAGGAGCTCGGCTCAGGGCAGCTTCAGAAGCTGGTCGCGTCCTCCCGGTGGTCCTGGACCGCTGCCGTTTGTAGTAACACCAGCTGCGCCAGAAGCCGGGGGCGCCTTTTTCAGCGGACTCTACCTGCTTTCACAGCCGCCAAACACGTCCTCGTCGACGATTGACGGTCTGGGCTCTTCCACAACCATGATAGGAGTTGCTCCGTCGTGCAAGCTCGTTTTTGAACGGGATCGTCTGTAAGCGTCGCGGCTGACAGCCCTGGTGAAGCTGAACTTGCGTACAAGGCGCTTGTCCAAAGGTGCTGGACTTTTGGGACTCTTGTTGCCAAATTCTTCCTCCTCGCTAACAACACCCAACTGCTTAGGTTGCTGTGTTTGAGGTGTATGTAGCTGACGCTGATTTTGGTTTTGGTCATGAATCGTCGTGGTCACGATGGGCATTGGAGCTGAGCAACGAGCTGCTAAAACTTCACCAGCTAGTTCGGCTATCGCATCGGCTGCCCAATCAATTTCACGATCACTTGCGTGTTCGTGTACCACACAGAAGCGTAGTGCGTATCGGGAACGTACGCGGGCTGGGATCATGTGCAGTTTGCCTGAGGCATTTATGCTGGCCAATAGCTCCTGTAATGAGAGTTGCAGAAAAAAACAATGATTATTTGATCTGGGAGTATGTGAAGCAAGCCTCCGGTAGTTATCGACTGGTCTAGTTAAAATATTATGCAATTTGATTGCTATTCTGTGCAGTACGTATATATACAAAAACATAATCAGCACTTCTTCATCCTAATTACTATCAAGATAGCCCGGGAGGAAATGAGCCCAGGGAGCAGGTTTTTTTGCAGTAAAGGCTTCCTTGCGTCTAAAAACGGTGAAATATTGATGTTCAATCAATTTTCCACTATTTTTGCCGTGGACACATCAACAGGCCATTATAGCAGGAAACCCTGACTTCCCAGGCTATCTTGATTGTCCTTCATCCTAGAAGTGTACTAGACTGGCGAGGTTCCGCGAAAATTCATGATATTTCATCAAAAGCTTGAAATTGAGTTTTCATGCTCTTTTTGGTGTCACGTAAATTATCCAAGCCCACATGAGAAACAAAAGTTTTCTGATGAAAACAACATCATTGACATAATTTTGAGCTGCTGAACACGAATTCGAACTCAAAATTGCAACTTTTCCTGCCCTCTTTCGAGTTATGGCAATATTTCAGTCTGGGGCGCAAGAATACCGAGGTATGGGAATTTGCGTTTTAGAGGGAAAGAGAGACCTTTTACAGTAAACATGAGGGCGGGATTCATTTTATCATTGAGTTTTTATGTCGAAAACATTTTTTCAGAGTTTTTGTACTCCCCTAGGAATCTAAAAAAATCTCTAAACAGAATCCCCTAGACGGGTGAACAACGTGGCAGTCTGTTTTTCCACAGTTTTTAACCGAATGTTTTTGTGAGTGGAACTACCTGATTTTCTCCAACCAGCTTTGTCATAGCAGTGCGAATTAGAGCTTCTGTCCGTGTATAGCCGGTAGAACTTAATTTCAAAATTCATAATTCAACCAAGTTTGGGAAAGATAATAACCCATAGAAATCGAAATTGTGCGATATTATGGGTGAAAAAGTAATATCTATCTTATTGTTAGTTTAATTTAAACTTTTTTGTACTTCGTTTAATTGAATTTTTCTAGCTTCATACCCATCCCTCGCCGATCATTTTAGCATGAGAATTTATGTCAATACAGTGAAGTCCGCTCAAGACAAAACTCAAAGGACCGGGAAAATCTTTTCGTCTTATCTGTATTTCGTATTAAGTGTATCAAGTACTTAGCATAAGAAATTCACGGAACCGAGCACTTCTTTCGTAATAAGCGTTATTTCGTATATTAAGTGTTTTTATCGTAAGCGGACTCGACTGTATATTCACATGAATTCTCAAACAATAATTCCACATAATTCTTAATTACTAATGCGTGTTTCAAACATATTGTATGGATTTAGTGTCGATTACTCATGATACGACTGTCATTATGAACAAATTACCTGATTGAGTTCGTCGTCGCTGTCACGCAATCTGAAGCATACAAGCCCGACGCGCACCTCATTGAGCATCTCGAAGCGCTTGTCTTTCTTGAGTTTTGCTTCAAATCGCTGTGCTAGCCTGATGTGCCTGCGTATATAAGTCTGTAGTCCCGAAAGTCCATACGACCTAATCACGAACCAAAGCTTCAGAGCTCGAAAACGTCTGCTCAAAGGTATACCCCAATGCCTGTAGTCGATTGACTCGGCCGAATTGGCATGTTGAAGATATAGCGGGTCGACTGCGAGGGCTGATGTGAGTTTGACTCGGTCGCGCACCCACATGCACGAACAGTCGAAACTGACCAGGAGCCATTTGTTGGGATTCGTGTTGAACGAATCGGCGTACTCGATACCAGCCATCAATGGTCTTAATTCTGGGCAGATGAAGGCGTTACCTGCGTACGCGCTATCAGCGTGTAACCAGATTCCAGGGTAACGCTTGCAAACGGGCCCGATTTCTTGAAGCTTATCGAAGGCACAGCATCCCGTTGTACCCAGGGTTGTTGATACGAAAAATGGTACCAGACCCTGGGCAACGTCTTCCGCGAGAGCTGCTTCCAAAGTGTGGCCACGCAGGCAGCAGCGATCGTCTGGCTCCAGCACGCGCAGCTGCGATAAAACAATGAAAATAGTAAGATGATCATCAATAGAAGTACTGATTTAAAAGATGATTTTGCAAATTCTCATTCCCAGAGTATGAAACAATAAAAGATTTCAAACAAGCTTCATTTCGAGGGTGAAAAGTGAAGATTTTCAAAAGATCATAGGCTATACCACAGCGCACTGCTCAAAATTTTTGAACAAGATGAAACCTGCCGTGGAGAATATAATTGATTTCATCTGAATCAGTTGTGATTCATCAATTAGACCAATCTTCAAATCGAGTTGGGTGATACCCCAGGTCGTTGGTAATTGCATTGAAACTGGAAATTCTGGGAAGACTTTCTTTCAAGCTACATCAACCTGAAGTGTTCAAAAAGATGAGGGGTTGCTTGCTGTCTCTGAAAAGGATTAGTGTGTGAATGGATCTCACGACAGTTCAAAGTGCTTTTAGTCCGTGGTCCAGCTATCTAAATACTTGTCGATCGGGATACCTCGGGGAGATGATTGATAAAGGTCAGGTTGGACTAGTGAAACACAGATCCGCTTGGATTGCCACCCTCACCAAAGGGGGTTATCGAGATAATTAGTTACAAAATCAATAATTTTTCGGTTTGACTTGTCAGAAAGATACCTCAGGGTCTCGACGGATTCTGAAAGGGTAAGATATATAGAATCAATAAAAAATTGGGTTGCCAGGCCTACCCGGGGGGTTTCGAAGGTTGCCAGGGGTAAAGGTCGCGAATCAGGCTCGGCCGCAGCGCCGGGCCGGAGCCGGGCGCTCGTCAAGTACGCTTCTCTCGCTCATAACTCGGCATCCACGCACTCGATTGTAATATTGCAAAGGTACTTTTTTCTCAAATTCATTGGTATCTACAAGATGAGATACTTTTCTCATCTCTTAATTTAATCGATTTGGCGTCACGATTGTTTGAAAATCGAAATATCGCATTTCGCTCTAGTAACTCAGCCGAGACTTGGAACCAGTCGCACAATCCTGAGTTTCAAGTAGTTTTCAGACCAGCATTTTCATCAATTAGCAAACCAAATCCATCATTAGTGGTGTGCGTGGATATATTTTGATATTTAACGTGTGATATTCTTTCAATGATAATTAATGAACTCTGTTGGGGAAAATATGATTTGTTTCCGAGAATTTTGAAAGGTTGAGGGGTGAAGTAATAGTTTGAAAGTAAAGTGGATTGAATATGATACCAAATTCTTCATTACATCAACTCATATTTATACACAATAATATAGAGCTTTTTTTTACCACAGCATTGTATCGATCGCCACAATTCACTCATGGTCAGAATCTTCGAAACAATCGGAGTCTTGATTAAATTCATCAGGGTCATAAAAATCGTCCTCGTCTTCTCCAAAGTTTTCTCCAATGGTATCATCGTCACAAGAACATCTATAACCTTTTCTGGAGTGGGACTTCCGTCAAACCAAACTACCTCCAGACCATGCCCACTGTCCCTCCAACCGCAGTCTTCAGGACAGTAATTAACGAATTCGGCTTTAGTTGCATTGAGCCACATCATATTCACGTATATAGTTCGAAGAACTTTCTTTTCCAATACTTTCCAATAAGGTGGATGCAACTGGAGTCAAATGAGCTAACTTTTTTCAAGGATGGTTCATCCGTT
This sequence comes from Eretmocerus hayati, assembly GCA_029851415.1. NCBI lineage: Eukaryota > Metazoa > Arthropoda > Insecta > Hymenoptera > Aphelinidae > Eretmocerus > Eretmocerus hayati. The sequence continues at coordinate 146,204,797 of CM056742.1, read as the reverse complement.
TTTAGAGTTTTCTCAAATTTCAAGCTCCTTACTTTATTGACACTGTTACAGCCTTTCATTTCGTATATGTCACAAACAAATCTCTGGAGCAGATCCATTTTCTTTCTATTTTTTATATCATTTGAATAAGTCAAACTTTGGAACATTTTCTGATACTCTAGCGATCCAGGTAAAATGGAATAAGGTTTCGATTTGCCTTTTCCAAAAAACGAAGCTGTGTAGTCACAGCTTGTGAGAGCATGAAAGCCTGGAAGTGATCGACACACTTCAAATCCTAGATTTGTTGACAGCTCCGTGCAATTGATCCGGTTGTAGTTGTTGCAATTTTGAGTTACAGAGGTAGGAATCTCGCGGGAGCCTTGATCGGCGCTGGTTTGGGTGGGGGAAATATTAGAGTCTATGGTATATCAAGTTGAGGAAGTTGAGAGAATCGAGATCTTTTTGTATGAATCAAGGGCTGTTTTTATCTTATTGTGGTCGGCATATTATATGACCTATACCTAGGGCGGGAAAATCGCAGAAATGGGTGAATACTCATAGAATTTCATAATTCCTTCTTAACTTGATATCAACGATGAAAAAGTCATACCATGGTATCGATCAGGAATCTCATTGAAGATATTCGTATGAACTTTATACGGAATCTCTCGTCCTGCGATCATTTCAAACCTTGATCGAGCGGCCCCAATTGTTATTCAAGTAAGTGGAGCGAAATGCGATGTTTCGATTTTCAAACGTTCGTGACGCCGAATCGATTAAGTTTAGAGATGAGAAAAGTATCTTATCTAATGTAGATACCGATGAATTTGAGAAAAATGTACTCTTGCAATATTACAATCGAGTGCGTGGATGTCGAGTTATGAGCGAGAGGAGCGTACGTGATGAGCGCCCGGCTCCAGCCCGGCGCGGGCGCTGCGGCCGCGCCTGATTCGCGACCTTTACCCCTGGCAACCTTCGAAACCCCCCGGGTAGGCCTGGCAACCCAATTTTTTATTGATTCTATATATCTTACTCTTTCAGAATCCGCCGAGACCCTGAGGTATCTTTCTGACAAGTCAAACCGAAAAATTATTGATTTTGGGACTAATTATCTCAATAACCCCCCGCGTGAGGGTGGCAACCCAAGCGGATTTGTGTTTCACTAGTCCAACCTTACCTTTATTAATCATCTCCCCGAGGTATCCCGATCGACAAGCATTTAGATAGCTGTACCACGGACTATTTGGAGTGTTATCATTTGAAACGATTTCTTGAAGCTCATTCGAGCCTCTTCTACTCATTTAGAGCAATTTTATTTGAGGAACCTTCAATCAGCCTCTCCACACAACTTTCATCTGGATTGCATTTATTGTTTGTTAGGAGCTACTATCTTCGAATTTGGCCCCTTATGATATCACCAATATCTGACTTTCGTCAATCGACCAGCAGACGTTTTCCCAGCCATGAAGCGCGATTAACATGATCCGAGTCTCATATGCTTTCGAGGAGCCTTTCCTCCACAATCAAAAGGGTTATGAAATTGGAGAAATTCGGGAATCAATTGAGGAAAGATCGCTAACAAGTTTTTGATTTAAATATGATCCAGGAATCACATTGAACGTACTCGCTAATTACTCCGTATGAATCTAAGTCAAAGGTCATGCTCACCTTTACAAGACAAATCATAGCCGCTTTCTCAACGCATGAATGAGCCTCAGTGCTGCAGTAAGCCACAAGACGTGGTAGAAAAGCTGAATCCTCCATGTGAGGCGCTTGCTGTCTCAAAGCTCGTATAGCTTGCGCTCTGGCTGCAAGCATTGTCACAAGAATGCATTCACTGGCCGAACCCTGGATCACTCCGCCACCATTCGAGGATTCTGGTTCGGCTAAAAATTCCTCTGGCAAACCTAGCGCTCGACCAAACCAATCCAACACGATTGTTTCAAGCTCAGTGCAAGCTGGTGAAGCCGCCCATGAGAAACCAATGCACCCAATAGCGTCAGACAGCATGTCCGCAAGAATTGAAGGAAATGAGTTGCCCGATGGAAAGTAGGCGTGGAAGCGCGGGTGCTGCCAATGAGTTATCTGCGAAAATTTAAATATTTTGACCTCAAATTCGAGGTTGATAGAGAAATAATAATTAGCCCTCGAATGCCAATTTACGAATTTAATACCATTGATCCACGCAAGAGGGCGCTACAAGTTCGAAAAAAAGAACCTCAGTTCAAGTATTTTATCGGATGGCTTACAAACGTTTTTCAATTTAGCAATTGGTCCGTGTAATTTCTTGTTAGAAGGATATGGTCACGAGTCTCGACGAAATTACTCTTTCTTACTCTAAATAAAGCGTTTATATCTTCTCATTCAGTAACGAATTAAATCCAGAAAATTTGATGGATATTCGGTGAATTAAGCTTCTTGAGTCAAGTGTAGGTTCAAATTTCAAGGTTTCCAATTTGCGTTAGAAGAAATATGTAAAATCTTTCATTTATTTTAGAATATTTTTCACTCATCTTCAATCATACTTAATTCAAAAATTTCACGATGGTCTCGTATTTTGTATAGGTCATTTTTTCCATGAACAGCCTCGCGCAATATCCTCTGTCAAGGTTGAAAGGTAAAGTTGTCGTATCGTCATTCTTTTGTTGCATCGTTCACAAAAGTGTTTTTTTTCCTGAAACTCAGCTTATCGACTAGGTATGCATGTATCAACAATTTACGTGAACCTACACTTCGTTACTGAATATCGAATATTCCTGAATTGTATCAAATCGGAATTTTTTTCAGTAAAATTCTTTATTCAAAATTCAGTAAAATAGAAATTCGGCTATGGCGAACACTTATTGAAATATCTCATCATTTGAGTAGCCCCTACTGAGAAAACCACGTGGTTCGTGGAATACATTATTTTTTCTCCGTGAATCTTCAATGTGTGCATTCGATATTGCATTTTTCATTTATACAAACGAGATAATATTGATATATTTCTTGTTGTAATGTCACTTACCCCAGGCATTATTTTATACTCAACATCTCTCATTATTGCATCGAATGACTCTGCTTTCATGGGTGCTTCGTTTGGTAATAGAGGCCTCAAATAACCTGGATCGACATTAGCAGTCACGCGTTTCCCTTCCAAAGTCCGCATGTAGTTGCAGATATAATCCACCATTTCCTTACCGTGCACACGAAATTCTTCGATGTTCATTTTTATCTGAAATATGCAGTCTATATAACTAAAATATGCAGTTACAATCTCGTTGAAAGTACCAGCAAGTGTATCAGAACACACTACATTATTTCTTTTTCATTGCGACGGGTCCCACCAGTGGGACTCGCTTTTGTTCGGGTTTCAGTGTGCACCAAACGACGGAGACACATCCAATGGCTCATGTTGCGGTTGTGACTCTTTAAATATGACGCCAAGAACATATGTACACGCTGTTTTAGTATCGGACTTGGTTTGTACAAGTTGCTCTACAAAAACTCAGTTTTCGAGAAAATTCCGATAAACATCACAAAAATGACCAATAAGTTGTGAATCTATTGAGTCCTCTTGGATATGTCAAAAGTTACAAAATGAACCCAGGTACGCGTGATTTGAGCGATCTGCAATCGAGTAATCGGAAATCTAGACGCGAAATAACCGTGAAGCACGCCAAGTAAATGGTTGAAATTGCCACTGAACTATCGCTCTCCTCAATCTTTGTGCGAAGAACTAATTTCACTTAATAAGTTCAAGAGTATTTAAAAAAAAGCTGATGAAGTGGTTCGGCAAGGTTAGGGTGGACAAATTCAAAGTATAGTTACACGGCCGCTCATTTTCCCCCATACTTGCCTATAGGCGCGCGACCGCGCACCTCAATAAGAAAGAGCTTTTATCACATGGATTCACAAGGCTATAGATAATCATACTTGCATAGATTATAATCGCGCTCCGCGGTTCATACCAGACAAAATCTCAGTGCTCAGGCCATGCTGGCAAATCACCGAATTCAATAATACCGAATGCTCCTAAAACTCTGAATAATACCTCAAAGAATCAGTAATTTTGGTAGTTCCATTGTTATGTAGACCATTTGTTCCTTCCCCCTTTGCACGATAGAAATTTTCGCGGGTCCCACCGGTGGGACCCGTCGCACTGAAAAAAGTCGGACTTGACTGTATGACACAAGTTCCACTAGTGTGACTGGCGAAAATTCGTAAAGATTTTGTAAATAGATGTCAAACTTATGCAATTTCAAAAGGTTCGACTTTTGTAGGTGCAAAATCACGCGTTTTTGTTTCCTCGCACTCTGGGACGGAATGCCGGATTACCTCCATCGCAGTGAACGTGTTAAAAATTGCCTTCATATACACAATCATTTTTCTTCTATTAAACTGTTCTATCGCCATCATGCAACATTATCTACATATGAATCTTAGCCTATATTATTCGTTATCTTGATATCTCACTCAGCTTATATTTTGAAGTCAGGAACAACGGTGAAGATATATGTGAGATTCGTTACTCCGTCGAGCAGTGAATAAGACTATAATCGACAGTATAGTTCAGAATCAGCAGTATAGTTGAATAATTTGGAATAAAGCGAAACAAAACATACGAAATAAAAAAAAATGAAGCAAAACATGCGAATAACAATATGAAATAACTTACAAATCTGAACTCTCAACTATCATAAATGAATAAAAATACGCTGCTAAATGAGATTAGCAGAATGCTTTCTCTTAGCGAAATAGTTTAAGAGGTTCACTGAACCTAATGAGAAATTTGCAAAACTGATCAAATTCCAAAATGATGATTGGGATTCCTACGGAATAGTTTTATTTTTTAATCTAATTTAATTGCATTTCATATCACACTCACAATCCAATGATTGGATCCAACCAATCGATGTAGAATGAGGGAAAAGCATCTCTCTAGTCCATTAAAAGGTGGATAGATTAGTTGTAGAGGGAGATATGAGGATAAAATGAATTTTAGCTGCAATTTTCCTCTAATATTTTGGGTTATTATTACGAGATTCACTTTTAGGGGAATTAAGATGACCTAAACTGGGGTTTTTAATGGAAGATATGTAGTCTGGTTGAGGGAAAATTTTGATACAGTTGGTGAGAAGATCATAAAAATGGAGTTTTTAAAAAAAAATTTGGATTTTTCGGGAATAAATTGGATTTTGAATGTATTTAAAAGGATTTTGAAAAATTCGGTATCAACTAATCGATTTAGAACGATGAAAAAGTATAAACTTAGTTGAGTAAAATTTGTATATATTAGTTCAGGGGGTGGGTAATAGCGGAAAATGAATTTTAGATGCGATTTCCTTCTAATATTTTGAGTTATTATAAGGAGATTGCCTTTCAGGGGAATTCAGATGACCTAAACTAGGGTTTTCCATGGAATATATGTAGTATGGTTGAGGGCAAATTTTAATATAGTTGGTGTAAGGATTATAAAAATGGAGTATTCTGAAAAAATTTGGATTTTTCGGGAGTAAAACGGATTTTGAATGTATTAAAACGGATTTTGAGAAAATTCAGTATCAACCAATCGATTTAGAACGATGAAAAAGTATCAACTTAGTTGAGTAAAATTTGAATAAAGTAATTTAGAGGAGGGATATGAGGAAAGTATGAATATTGAAAAAAATATCTTTGTATATTTTGAGATATTTTTTTGAGGAAAATAGTTATCGGGATTTGGGCTACCTAAAGTGAGGTTTTTTTAGCAAAACGAGTAATTTGGTTGAAACAGAATTTTGATAGAATAGGTCTAAACATGCTCAAATTGCTGTTTTTGTTGGAAATTTTGGTTTTTTTATAAAAATTCACGTTGATGGAGTTTGAATGGAATTTCGATATTAACCAAAAGATAGATTGAGCCAAAAAAACCGTAGCCTAGGTAATCAAAATTGGGGTAAGGTAAAGTTAGAAAGAGATATTTTAGTATGAAAGTACACAATTTCAGCGATTTTACCTCAAAAAACGTTTAAATTAAATTCGATTTGGAGAGGAGACCAGGCAAATCACTGGTCTTATCTCTGAGTGATTCTATACAACTTGTAGAAAAGCAAAAATCGATAAAGTGGAGTGTAGAAGAGAAAGCGTGGCGCAAAAAAAAACAACACACATACACACACACACACGGACACAGACAAAGGGCCGGAGAGATGAGTCACTGGGGGGTTTTTGAGGATTCTAAGGGGAAAAGTGTTACTTACAATCGTTAGATTTTGGCGAGAGGAATAAGATGGTTAAAGCACTTTTTTGATAAGATGAATTATGTTGAAGAAAATGTTGGGTTGAATGGGAGTATTTTGAAAAAATTTGGATTTTCCGGGAATAAATGGGATTTTGAATGTATTAAAACGGATTTTGAGAAAATTCGGTATCAACCAATCGATTTAGAACGATGAAAAAGTATCAACTTAGTTGAGTAAAATTTGAATAAAGTAGTTTAGAGGAGAGATATGAGGAAAGTATGAATATTGAAAAAAATATTTTTGTATATTTTGAGTTATTTTTTTGAGGAAAATAGTTATGGGGATTTGAGCTACCTAAAGTGAGGTTTTTTTATCAAAACGAGTAATTTGGTTGAAACAGAATTTTGATAGAATAGGTCTAAACATGCTCAAATTGCTGTTTTTGTTGGAAATTTTGGTTTTTTTATAAAAATTCACGTTGATGGAGTTTGAATGGAATTTCGATATTAACCAAAAGATAGATTGAGCCAAAAAAACCGTAGCCTAGGTAATCAAAATTGGGGTAAGGTAAAGTTAGAAAGAGATATTTTAGTATGAAAGTACACAATTTCAGCGATTTTACCTCAAAAAACGTTTAAATTAAATTCGATTTGGAGAGGAGACCAGGCAAATCACTGGTCTCATCTCTGAGTGATTCTCTACAACTTGTAGAAAAGCAAAAATCGATAAAGTGGAGTGTAGAAGAGAAAGCGTGGCGCAAAAAAAACAACATACATACACACACACACAGACACAGACAAAGGGCCGGAGAGATGAGTCACTGGGGGGTTTTTGAGGATTCTAAGGGGAAAAGTGTTACTTACAATCCTTAGATTTTGGCGAGAGGAATAAGATGGTTAAAGCACTTTTTTGATAAGATGAATTATGTTGAAGAAAATATTGAGTTGAATGGAAAAATTGATCAAAAATTTGCTGTGTCGAAAACAAAGCTTTCTCTTTAGAGAAAGCAAAATGTGGTATCACCGGTATTACACAGTCTCAAGGTCATTGGAACTCCTAGTCGCCGTCCATTTGGTGTGGTGTTGAAACTGATAAAAATGTCATCGTGACTGTCACAAAAAGTGTCAGACTTGAATCACCGAATAAGTCCCATTGTAATGAAGGTAAAAGATAGTAAGTTGAAGAATGTGATAATTTACAGCTGTAACAGTAGCTGCGAATTCAACGCCACAAGATGTGACCCGCCGCGTATTCCATAATATTTCATCATATACAAAGCGCTCACCGAATTCATCAATCCAAGAATTTTTGAATTCTGAGTTTTGCGAGTTCGCGAAAGATGAACGATGAAGAAGTAAATATACCAAGTGCTGAAAAGAACGAAAATCACATAGCTAATTGATCGCGAGACAATCTAATCGAGGTGTGCGATGAAGAAAACGGAGAACATAAGGGTGGACCAAAGATTCAAAATTTTGGAAATTTGATATGCTGGGGGTTGCAAAAGTCCTGTTCTTACAAGTAGATATGCAAAAAATTTTGCAGGGGTCTGAGCGATGACATCTTCAGTTGCGGCAAGAGCCATCGGGGGTTTTTTCAAATAATATGCGTTTGAATGGGAAACTGCGTAATTCGCATATTTTCCTCCACCGTTGAACAGATAACTCTGGTGAATCTAAAAATTTCCTAAGATACCTCAGCTCATTTTAAAGCTTGTTTCAAAAACTTCAAAATGAGTTGAAGCAAGTCTGATTTAGACAAACCAGACTTGGTCCATGTTGTATTGGAGCAGAAAAAATTTCTCCTCAAAAATAGCAAATAAGATACAACTTTTACGTTGTTAAGTTCGCTAGGCGACCAAACCTCGCAGACCCGCAGTTGCTGTATATGGACGGTATCTCTCGCAAATTCTATTCACACCCACAAGCCACAGCAAGGCTGATAATTGGATTAGCCCCAGCCGTCCTTCTAGTCAGCAAAAACCACACTATTCACCAATAGTCCTGGATTTTTGACATTTAATAATAGCATATTATGCGTCGAGTGCCAAAAATCGTTGTTCTTTGAGACAATTTTGCCAACAAAGGATAGGGAAGTGATTATTAACTGTTCAATCAGCATACCTACTTTTTAATATGAATAACTAACTCAACCAACTTTGAGAGAAGTTTGTTAAGCAATTTAGTTTTGAAGAATACGATATCAGAGGAAAAGAAAGAAAGAGGAAACTTGTGCATCTGTAGAACCAAAAATATCCAGCACCTTTTCTGGATTAAAGTCCGGGTACTCAAAGTGATATGTGATGGATGTGGCGAGCGAAAAATCACAGAGTTCCCCAACAAGACAATTTTTAAAAATTTTTCGTCTATTGCTATTCAGGACTCTTACTCAAATTACACGGTAAAATAGCCCAGGATACTAATTTGCTGAGCTTCTTACTCTCTCAAAGCTCTGCGATCAAGAAAGTAACTTATCGCCGAGTAGGGTCTCTAAATATCCTTCACATTACAATGATTAGGCCTCGGTTCAATTGGTGCGCCCATTTGCCGTCGCCGAATCCGGTTTCTAATTTGCACACGCTCTTTCTTCTGAAATGATTCCTTCTTTCCTTTCACCGACATCTAATGCTAGAAAGTAGCGGGAGTGACATAATTTTTGAAGCGATTTACGGAAAGTAGAAAAAACACCACGAATTTCCCCTTGCTCGTTTATTGTCTTCAAAAAAGATTATATGGTTGACGGACTTTCTTCTCTCGTCGCGAGCAATGCCTGAAGCATGCAAAATCAGGAAAAAGTTGAATTTTAACTCAACAGGAACCTCTGAAGGTAGTCCAATATGTATGCATAATCGGTCACTTGAATGATACAATTGAAGGATATCTTACTGAGAGGACGGGGATGTGAGGCTTGGTGTGCCTTTGAACATTGATACGTTTCTCTGAAGCTACGATAGGTTTAGATGGTTCTAAAACATTTACTCGATTGAAGATCGATGAAGATCCTAGCTTTTTCCGTATTTTGTTGGGAATTCACTTAACTTTTTTTTGAAAATTCTTGCTCTCAAGTCAAGATTTACTCCACCTTTCAAAATTTAGATCGTTCCATTCAACATCCTATCTGAAATATATGTTTCCTTTTTTTATTCAAAATACAAAATAATCTGGAATAGTACATAAATGCCCTAAAGAGTGTGCGCTCAGTTCGGGCGCTAGGACAGTATGTTTCCTGAGTGAGGCGAGGAAAATAAGTTCTCTGTATGCTCGAAGTAAATTTCCGAGCACAGGGCTTTATGATTTTTCAGCGTGAGAACCTTAAAATCGCGTTTGTTAGCGTCATCTTTGGGTTAGATTGTTATAAATGATTTTTTTTATATATTTTGCACTTTTTCAGTTGAATGAGTCATATACATTACCAAGTGCAAGCATACTAAACGGTAAAACTAGCACTTGAAAGATTCCATAACAGAATTTCTTAAAAAAAGAATGGTTGATCTTGTGAGATTTACATGCAAGCAATCTCGCAGATTTGTGATTTGTTGAGCAATGTGAATGACGCGTACCTCTGTTTGATTCATGATATACGACGAGCACACGAGGACAAAACGCTATTTGAAGTATTAGAAAAAGTTTCCATTACTGGGTAAACCTTTTGAATACAAAGTATCCCCACATGCATAGCCTAGTTGACCAGCTCAGAAAGTACATTGAAGAATATTGTTCTTGATGTGTTACAGCGCAGTATGAAAATTTCCGTTACGAGTACCATAACTATACGAGTTCTTAATTCCCATTTCGGATGACATTCTTGCATTGTAAGAGATACGTTTAGTATTTTCTGATATTCAAAGATTGTGAAATTTGGCATTGAACCATTCCCGAAGTTTAAAACGAACGAATTCAAATCCTTCATGAGCCATATTCGAAACCTCATCACTAGTGCATAATCTTTACTATATGATAGTACTTACATTTTTCGTATGTCTAATTCAATTCAATCAGCCGTTATACTTAAGCGGCATAATAAATTATCACACCACCGATCAAAATTTGCAATCGTATTTCAAATATTGTGTAATAATTATTTTTGTCATGTGCTGAACTAGAGGAGGCACAGCTTCTCTGTTGAAAGTTGGTGGCAGACTAAAGTTTGCATCCCTGTCGAGTGCGCAAGTCAATTGATGTCATAGACGCGCACAAGCTCGATCGGATGTGAAATTGATTTTATTTTTTCTTTATTACATTTTGATCGAAAGCCACTCGTGTGTATACGCATTACGCCATGTTATCTGCGTAGCAGCATATTGAGTATGAGCCCTCTATCTTCATTTTTTGATACAAACTTTTCAGCTCATCATCATTCTCCAGAATATTATCCTTAGTTATTTCCAAGTTGGAACAAAATTTTATTCAAAATTAATCACCGACTAAACAAAATTTTAATTTCGATAAATTGATGGGGTTCGTGACAATTTATCTCATACTGGGGTATTTTTAATTCCTTCGTCTTATTTTTTCAACTGAAATGGTTTCATCGTGGTAGCATGTAAGTTTTTTGGGACTGAAAAAGTGCATAGATATCTATTGATTACATAATGTATAAATCAGGTATACGGTAATATTTTATGGCATCCTTGCATGAATGTACAAAATTTCAATATTCAACAACCGATTTTGATTCTTTGTAGCTTCCTTTGAAATTATTGTGTAGGTAGTATTTCATTAATACCAGAACACGTTGAATTTTACCATCTAATATTTCTTCAAAATTCATAAAAATATCGATTATGCATAAGGTTAGTCTCAATCAAAGTGAGTGGACATCTCTATACATATTGCATCAACTATGAAAATACATAGGCGTTTGAAAACGTGAGAGTGCATGTATACTCGGAGGGTATCACTCCCCTAGAATTTATTAATAGCCATCTACTCTTCACCTACATTTAGCTGCAAACCGCTGCTGGAGAGCAATCGAGCGATGGACAGGTCACCGCTCAATGCCCTAACCATGGAAAAGTGTTGATGCTCTACTATATACCATCAGTTAACGCAGTTTGTTCGCATACTCTACATATTTATGCAACTTATTGAATCCAAGCTTTTCATTCTTCTCCCCTCTGCTTTTCAGTTTCTCTTTTAGAACGATTCTTTTCATCGCTGCTTCTGTTAACGTGTAGGCACGGCATACATCAGGATATATCCAAAATAAATCTATCCATTGATTGAAATTAAATTCTATGTGATCATTTAAAGGAAATAGATAACTGAATGAGGATTAATGCGATGTTTTGAATCGCAGACAGGGAAGATGAGGTTGATTAAGAATTATTTCCCATAACCAGTTTCAGTATTCTGATGAAAATATATCCAGGATTTTCTTTACGATAATTGAATTTATTCTACCAGAGAAGAAATTTCAGATTATTCTCGTCGTAAACAATACATTAATTTTTATCAGATGAATATAATAGACCTGATGACTATGATATTTTAGCATTAATAATGATTTCAGTTATCATGTGAAAATGACATTCATACAATTTTGCAAATTTTGAGTCGTCGAAAAATTGCGCAAATTACAGACCGTATCTTGCTACATATGAAGTTCTTTCATTACAAGCGAATGTTCTGATATTCACGTACAACTCAGACAAGTCGCTCGAAGATACATGATAACCTCACAGTTTCCGCTTGGAGTCTGGTCACGGTCGTATAAATACGACGGTTTTTTATACGACCGTGAGTCTGGTGGTCTCGTGCATGAAGTACAGATTAATTTTTGACTATTCTCTTATCTTTATCTAGACATTCTAGTAGCAGGTATCTAAGATTTCATGCAATTTCATGTATGGATTAGTGGAACATGTTAGCAAATTTTGTGAATTTCGATAACAGTCTTCAACGGATGAAATGGTATAATATACAAGCGACTGCGGTATATATTAGAACGGTAAATAGTGCAATTATATACTCGACGAAAAGAGATTTACCGTACGGTAGTCGTCTTGAAAAATATTTATCAGAGTTCGGTTGGCATGGATCATCAAAAATTCATGTCGGATATGTTTCTCGGCACTTGGTGGGTCAACTTCCGATGGGAAATGGATTCGTATTCTGTTGTTTTTCAAAAAAGGCCCAAAAAGTGATCTTTGGACATTTTCGGATCTTGGTCCTTTTAAAACTCGGACGTGATAAATTTTATCGAAAAAAATGTGGGGAGCAACTATTTATGAGTCTGTCAAAAACACATGAATTAGGTTCTGTGATTTTTTTTTCGTAAAATGCATCATGTTTGTCCAAATTGAGAACTTCTCTTTTAATTTATAATCGAAACATTATGATAGAAATATAAATCTAAAGAAAGTCTTCAAATGCCACAAACAAGATGCGTTCTACGAAAAGAAATTCCCGAACTTCTGTGCGTTTTTGAAAGACTCACAAGAAGTTGTTCCACATATTTTTCGACAGAAAATGTTTTATTAGGGTTATGGCGTTGAAGAATGAGTTTTCGGAAGAGATCTTCAAATGTAACTAATAGAATTCGTTGTAGGGGAAAACAATATGAACCTTTTTTGTGCTACCTTAAAGATTTACAGAATTCGCAGCACACATCTTTCGGAAAAATGCATTACTTCCAAGTTGAAGTAAGATCCAAAGATATCGAAATACATTTTTTCCACTGTATTTGAAAAACGGCAGAGAATGCGATTCTGAGCAAATGATCTGTAAATGCCCAATAATCTGCTAGGTAACCTGTCTCACATAAATTCTCGATGATTCATCTCAATTAAATTCAAGATCAAGACCACTGTGACCAACATTCCAACATATTTTGAAGAATACCATTTCTCAGTTCAAATTCAGAATCTCAGAATAATCAAAATTACTTTTCACGTGAGATTACATTCAACTCAATTTTGCATCTTGCCTATTTTATTCTTACTACAGTTTAGATGAAATTACATTCAATCTTAAACTCTCGGTTTTTTTATCATATCTATAATGTCTATAGAGCATCAACTTTCATTATAATTTAAAACAGTCTCAACACTCTGAAGAGTCAAACTTTACCTCCACTACTGCTATCAACAATTATACACTTGATTGAAAACTTTTTTGCCTTGCCTATAAATTTATTGAAGGGGAACGCAGAAAATTGACTGAAAATTCTTGCAATCACCAATGGCTCAAATGAGCATGAAAATAAAGTTTTGTAAAATGCCCATCAAAAGCATGTTCTGAAGAGATTTTATGAGACACCGAACTGTTATGAACGTTTCAAATTCTTTGAAGAGAAAAAATATAACGAATAATTTATGATTTACAGTTATAGCAAGTGTCTGGTAAAAATAATTGTTTTTTCAAAAACTCAGAATTTTGAAAAAAAAAAATTAATTTGATGTTACGCTTGAAAGGAATGATGAATTTCATCGGTCCCAAATTATGGAGTTTGCTGTTCTTTTCCAATTATGCAAAGAATGAGATTGTCATTCCCGAGATATTTTTTGTAAATTCAATTTAATGAGTCATTTTGCATCTTGAATCCATTTAGATCAATGGATATTTGCCATTGCATCGTTTGTTTAATACAGCGTCCTATGGTTTTGCAATCAAATACTCCTATAACTCATTGTTTGTGGGTATCATGGTTGTTGTGAGGGAAGTTTGGAAACATGAATACTCATGTCAGACTTTTGTGATACAAAAAGTTTTGAATGAAGAATTCTGCAGTAAGCTCTCTAAGATTGTGTTGTGAAGATGGACTCAATATCCGATATTTCTGTGTCTTTGAAAATTGTAGAACAGTATAGATGATTTTCGCACTCCAAAATGAAACATATGTTCCCTGTTTTGTCATGATTAACCATATTACAGTTGGGTACAATTCGAATTGCTTTCCTGATTTTTGTAGACTCTTTAATGATTCTCAAATTTCTCTCAATGAATCTCTTTTCTTCTTCATAGTAGATGTATATGTAACTCTCTTACTCAATCAAGTATTGACGGTGCTCTGCATTTCTGCAAAACTTTTCTCCTCTAAAATATTATTCAGATCTTGTTCTGAGAGTTAAGAGAGTTGTTATTCTCGATTAGGCTTTCCCGTTAGGTGATCTTGTCCGTGAAGGTGAAACAGATGGCGATGGATCGGGACTGCAACCATTGCTACTTCCTCGTCGACTTCCGTTACTGGTTGGTTTTAACCCAAATGTAGTGTCCCAATGTCGAAATCTTGAAGAAAGAAAAAGATTTTCCATAAGGTCTTTCTGATTTCAATCTACTCTGCATTCACATTTTCAATGTATTTTTGAGAGAAAAACGCGTATAATCAAAAATCAGAATTGATAGTATGATAATTAAGTGATTTATAATCAATATAATGAGAAACATGATTTATTTTATATGAAAGAAGACAATGCAAAGAATGATCGATGATCGACGATTTTCCATTAATTCAAAGAATGCTCTGAACCATCACTTTACGCACCTCAACGACAGTTCACTGGTATCAGATTCGAATATTGATAGAGGTTTAGAAATCCACGAGCGACTGGAAAAATTGAGAGTACAAGATTGAGTCAATTTTACTAAAAAAATTGATGAATTAGATCAAAAAGAATCTCACCTTGTCGGTGAACCAGAGCCGAGTCCTCCAATTGTTGCTTGAGTATCGAGTCGAGCGCGATTGTTTGGTGTCTTGGTAAAACCTGGTTGTATAGCTGGATCAGATACCATACGCACGAAGAATGATCGCTTTTGATCGAGTGTTGCCTTCCTTTTTTTCTCGCGAATATTCGCAAGCTCGTCCATAACATCCTGTAAAATGATTCAATTAACAATAAAATGTGTTTGAATTCTGTTATGAAAGTATAATGTTGAAAAATTCAGTATACGTTACTTTTGACTCGAGAATCTCCGATAAGATTTCAGTTATGACATTCCAAGCTACATCTGAAATGAGCAAAATTATCATATCAGTTAGATTTGAGAATGTAAGGTGAGTGTGCCTAATATGCCCCCACTCAAGTTCTCGAATGTACGAACCTGCAGACCTTGCCGCGCATTTTTTCCACGTTTGTTATGTTAGAATATGAGAAAATAAACTTTCTGGACCGATCCTAAATGACCCGCGCGTTTCTTGGAACGAAAATAGTATATTATGCGGCGAGTGCTGGAAACTGCGTGTTTCCGCGGCGAGTGCTGGACGTCGGCGAAGCCGACGTCCAGCACGAGTTCCGCGGAAAAAACGCAGTGGCCAGCACAAGTCGCATATGCTACTTTATATCACGAGTGCTCCACCATCATTATCATTGTCTTTTGTTATTAATTAGTGTGTTTTCAAATTGTCATTTTTGTCGTCTGCTGCGGCCCTCGTTTCATCTGTCTAGTGTTTGTTTCCACGTCTCCTCCTTTCTAGTTCTTTTTACGCACGCTAAGATCGCCCATAAGATCGCCACGGAAACACTACATAACCCTCAAAATTACACAACTTTTATTAAACAATGAGTGTTTTCGTACATAATTCAGCTCACTAAAAAGTGAAAAATACATAAAAGTAAAATCAATGATTGTATCACAGGTTCATGATTTAACAATAACCCCCAAGATCCCACAACTACTATTAAATGATGAGTTTTTTTGTACATAATCAACTCACGAACAAGTGAAAAATAAATATAAGTATAGAAGAAATATTGTATCATAGCTTCATGATTGAGCAACATTGAGAATTTAATAGTGATCCTCCCAGTCCATGTAACAAAATTACACAACTACTATTTATCAAACGATGAGTTTTTTTTTACATAATTAAACTCACTAAAATGTGAAATATAAATAAAAGTTGAACAAATGATTATATTACAGTTTCATGATTGAACAATATTGGGGAATTACAAATGATCCTTCCTGTCCGTGTAATAGTATTCTCCAGATTCTCACTTGGAACTCTTGAAGAAATGATCAAAGATTACGAATACATTACCACCTTCGAATTCATATGTCATGAAAGCATGGGGTAACAAAATTACACAACTACTATTAATCAAACGAAAAGTTTTTTTTTTACATAATTCAACTCACTAAAATGTGAAATATAAATAAAAGTTGAACAAATGATTGTATTATAGCTTCATGATTGAACAATATTGAATAAGTACAAATGATCCTCCCTGCTCGTGTAAAAGTATTCTTCTGATTCTCACTTGGAACTTCTGAACAAATGATCAAAGATTACGAAAACATTATTACCTTCAAATTCATATGTCATGAAACCGTGGGGTGCCATGTAAAGGAGAAGTACAGCATTCATCTCTTGGCCACCCCACACTTTCATAACTTATGAATTTCAAGGTTGTAATGTTTTTAGCATCGTTGATCATTAGTTGGAATGTTCCAAGGGAGAATATGGAAAATACTATTCCACGGACTGGGAGGATCATTTTTTAGTTCTCAATACTGTTTAATCATGAAGCTATGATACAGTTATTTGTTTTACTTTCATTTATTTTACATTGTTACTTTTCGTTCAAATCATCAGTTCTCTCTATCCACTTATTCCTCATCTTGAATAACAAGTAATTTTTGAGAATACCAACTGATTCGTGGACTCGATCAAGTCCCTTTTATGTGAACTCGTGGACTGAATCCTCTAATATCCTGATTGCCAAGTAACTTCTGAGATAAGTAACAGGGAATGCCCATTTGGTTTCGCCTTTTTCTTATAATCTAGGAATATCACCGTGGGAACTGACATAACTTTTTCACACTTCATCTTATAACTTTCTCTGTACCTCGACTACTCAACATTTTACTCTGCTTGTATTACGGAGGGGTCTCCATGAACTTGCAATATCTTGCTTGATTCAAAAGTTTGATATTGAATCTAAGTATAAGTAGTTGAGAGTCATCAGGAAATTGTTAGACTGAGTTGACACATTTTGATTTTTTGCGCAGACTCATAATAAGCTGCTGCAACTATGAATCTATGCGTGGAGTCTGGTGGAGTCATAAGTTGTTCTTTTTTGTCCATTTTTAAACGCTTTTATTTATTATTCTTTCCATACATAACGGTGGTGGCAGTCGCCAGCAAGTTGTGGCGCTGAATGCGTGTGTGTGTTTGTGTGTGTGTGATGTCGTCTAGTAATATCTGGTGCTTTTTAGGAAGCGTGGAAACGGCTTGTTTTCTTGTCTACTCATGGCGCAGTCGCCTGGTAAAACGCGTGTTTGCAAGCCTCCCCACCCGCGCCAGTAAGCTCGGAAACGGAGTGGTTTCCAGCACGAGTGATATAAAGATGGTTTTCGGTACTTCCGACTTCTTTTTTTTTGGTTACTAAAAGCTAAACAAAATTGATGAGATCAATTCCAGCGGACTTTGATTTATTTTCTTTGTTCTTGTTTCAACTTCAAAATGCTTTCTACAGAATTGTAAAATTCGATTCCTAGCTGATTCTACGCCCATATTACTGCAAAAAGTGCAGTGTTCCTATTATGCCCCCGCCCCTTTTTCCGCATGTAGAGGGCAAGTACTTAGAGCACTTTTTTGTCGAGATAACTTTAGTTTTAGGTGTATTTGGCTATATATCCAGCAGTGTGAAGCCTTCAAAATGGACCAGATCTCACAAAATATGCTAACAATCGATTTTTATGTTAATTTTGAGGCTATGTGCACTCTAAATCATCGATATCATGACGATTTATCCATTCAATATATTACCGTTATGCTCCCGAACCGATATCGCTTTTCCAGAGCTTCAGAATCGCGAAATGACTATGGGGGCATATTAGGAACACATTGTCAAAAACTCGCAAAAAATCTTTTTCTGCAAAAGTCAAGATAGCTCAGCTTCAATTTCTTCAAATCAAACGTACTTTAGCTGATTTTGAAGATTTCCAAATCATCTTTGAAATAAGTTAAGATACGTTGAATAATATTAAGGTGAGCCAAAACTATGAGCAAAAAAGTAGTGGGGGCATATTAGGCACACTTACTGTAGTAGATTTATACTAGTAGAATTGATAAGTTTGATGGAGAGAAGAGGGTGGTGAAGAACCAGTTAGTTTAATGGAAAGTCTTGAACCAGAGTGTATCAATTTCCTACAAGTCATGGATGATTTTATGATACGCGGCAAAATGGCTCTTATTCATCCTCAAGCGTGCTCTGTACTGTCATACATTTTTTACATGAGTTGTCTTTGTGGAACAGGGTCCCTGATTGAATTTGTTATGTAGTTTCTGGGCTTGTTCACAGTACTTTATACTGATTTAAATTGAAATTCGTGCTATACGCGAGGAACGAGGCGAGGGAGGATAAGAGAGTTTGAATTGCGAAGTAAGAGCTGGGATGGATAATATCTACAAAAAACTCGTACAAAGTCTTTATCCAAAGTAATATCAAATCTTTACTAAACAAGATCTTTGTCATCAAAAAGGATTAAAAATTATACTAAACTACTTTTCTCTCATCTTATCAACCTCTTATTTGAATTTTTACTCACCCACATCATCATCTGTCGCATTCGGTGCTGCTAGAGCAAATCGTATCGTGAACTTTTGATTAACTCTAGCTGGAATCATGTGTATTTTGCCTGAGTCGTTGATAGCACTCAGAAGTTTCTGATTCAATTTGTCTGATCCATTCGCTCGGAAACACACCAAACCTAGCTGTAAATGATTAATTTTACTCTTCTTATATTTTGAACATTCATTTTCTTAGGTATACATTTCATCTTAATTTCTCATAAATCGTTTCATTCATTCATTTTTATTCATATATTTTGAAAAGATCTTCAATAATTTCAAGCTCAAATCAAATTGAACATCCAGAATGAACGAATGTTACATCTCCAAATCATTGATGTCATAAAAAGTTTTGCTTTCACTATCCAAAATTATATGACGCCCTAAAGTATTCACATAGATAATGCCAATATTAATAACAAATTGGAGAATTTCTTTATCATTGTGTCTTTCAGCAATTTGAACTTACCACTACTTCATTGCATAACTCGAATCTTTCGTCTCTTTTGACATGATTTTCGAAACGTTTCGCCAGTCTGATGTGGTTACGAATGTAGGCTTGAAGTCCTGATATGCCATAATTCCTAATGACGAACCACAATTTTAGAGATCGAAACCTCCTGCTCAGAGGAATGCTCCAATGCCTGGTGAAAAGTAGATCGGCTATAACTCTCGAATCCAAGAAACAAAATGTTCTCATTTTAGTTGTTACGAAAAGGATAAGATGGTGCTCTTGAACTTTCATTTTGTAAATTTGTTGATGTAAGGTCTCTCTCAGTCATGACCTGTCTCGTATACTTGAGAATGAAGTGAGCAACATATATATACTACAGATAGCAATGGTGAATTGACTGGATTGCAGTAATCAAATTTCAATCGACGTAATGCATGATTCGTGAGAAACAGTATCATACCTATAGTCTATTGCTGTATCTGCGTGAGTGTGTTGAAGATAAAGAGGATCGACGACCAGTGCGCTTGTAAGTTTGAACCTGTCTCGAACCCAGAGACAAGAGCAGTCAAAGTTTGTCAGAAGAAATTTATTTGGATTTGTATTAAAAGAGTCCGCGTACTCAATTCCTGACATCAAGTACTTCAACTCAGGACATATGAAGGAGTTACCCGCGTACGCGGCATCCACGTGCATCCATATCTGAAATAACAAAAACTCTATAGCGATAACCTTCTCTTTACTTTACCGTCTGTTCTCTCATCGTTCCCACCCCAACTCTCATCTCTATAAGTATTTCTGTTTTATTCTCCTTCCCAATTACTTACTTCGATGTGGAAGTTTGTCTCACTAGTCATTCCACTTCGATTGTTGTTATAAGGGAGAGAGAGAGATAAAAAAACGACTTTCCGGGGATAAATATCTTCAAACAAGAGTTATTTGAAAGTTTGACGGTGTAGCTATACCTTACTAAAGAAATGGGACTCCTATGATCATGAGTGTAAGACTTCCACCGTTTTGATATTTCGAGAATGGAATTCAGTAAGTTTATCAAGATTGTAATGAGAATTACGACTTACCCCAGGATATTTCTTGCAAACTGGTCCTATCTCTTCTAAATTGTCAAAAGAACAGCAAGCTGTTGTGCCAAGTGTTGTGGATACAAAAAATGGTACATATCCTTCCGCAATATCTGCTTCAATTGCCTGAAGATGAATTATTTTTATAGCTAGACTTATTTGTGAAAATCGAAAGATTCTTTAACATTGAAAGGAATCGAATACTTCTAAAGTATATAAAAAACAAGATTCGTCATGTTCCAAGAGAATTCCATCATTTTATTCATGGAATTGACCAGACATAACCTATCATTTTTCAATAATTATTCATAATCACCTGTTGCACAGTTTCACCACGAAGAACACTTTTCTCATCAGGTTCAAGAATTCTCAATCTGACGAAGCATATCATTGCATCTTTCTCTACACAACTATGACTTTCTCTACTACAGTATGCCATTAGTTTCCCCAGAATAGCAGTTTCGTCATAGTTTGCATATGCGGGTGAATTTTTTAGCCGAGATATTGCCTGCGCTCTGGCAGCCAACATGCATACCAAAACACATTCTGACGCTGATCCCTATATTTTTAAATGTCTGTTATTCATGAATTCGTGACTAATTTTGTTCCTAGTAATTTTTTCTGAAGATCAATGGCATTAAGTAGAAAATTGAGTAGCTGATTTTTCATTTTTTCTTATCACGCAGAATACTCTTTCACTGTCATGAAATGCGTGAAATGATCATCTACGGATTTGAGAATAGATTATAGGCTTGTTGTGTATTGTTTCCCAACAGTCTAATAATCATAGTCAGTTGTTTGTCCTTAGGATGTTCGCTTTAGTTTCATGGGCTCACATGCACCAAGATTTGATATAACACATTCAGATGTTTTTTATGATTCTCATTAAAACGTATAATATCATTGGGTGTGAATTTTTCAAACTCCTTTTTAACGACTATTTGTATCTAACGAAGCCTCTCATGAGTTTTGGACTATAACTGATATTGACTTTGAATTACAGAAAACGTGATTGATTTTTATGCCAATGCTCAACATAGAAAGTAAGGGTTTTTCATGATGTCAGTCAGATGCATTTTTCTTAGATTAACATCTTGACGATCAAACCCCGATTGATAATTCCTAATTAAAAATGGCCTCAAATCCGAGGTCAACTATAGAGAGATGAAAGACTAGTCCTCCAGTGCCGATCCACGAATTTAATATCATTGATAAGAAGTAAGGCATCCGGTGCATTTTATTAACAACTCCATAAAAATTTAGCATCGGTAACTTTTTCTTTAGATTTTCTCATATATGCGTGTAGTCTTCATAGCAATATACTCCATTTGTTTCCATGCATATTTAGCACACTAAGAAATTGAATGCATAAATTACCTGCAGAACACCACCTCCTCGACTTTTGTTACTGAAGTATAAGAAATCATTCGGCAATCCAATAGCACTACCTTGAACCGAAGAAACATTAGTAATGAAGAAAAACCCCATTGTATTTTGATGGACAAAAAAGTTGGTTCTCATCAAAGACAATACTATCATCATAGAACTCTCAATGCTCATTTACTATGAAATTTGGAGGAGTAGATTGTTCCATACTGCATATATAGTGAAGTTTGAAAAATTACACGTGATTCGAACAATTGGACAGACTAGAATATATCGCCGTGGAATCATCCTAAAGTGTTTTCAAATGATTTAGATCGATCAGTTCATACGGCCTTTGCTTTATAAATACTGATGATATTATGACCAGAAAGTTTCTCTCGAAATTCGCGAAGAAAAATTCTTTCATCATATCTGTGCAGTAGGAAAGTGGCAACTCTATGACCATCTCGCCACGAGGGAAATTAAAAAATGAACTCAGGGTCTCCCGCAATAATTCATCGATTCACTATTTTGTGGTTGCAAACCGTCGATGTCTTAAATCCTCAATTTGTAATTAAACCATTCTTTCGTTAGAAAGGGAATATGACGCCCAATGCGACGGCAACTCACTCTCAGCATCTGTATCCAAATGGCTCAATTCTTGAGCATCGGTATGACAATAATGTTCAAAAGGATTTCACTATTATTCGTAACTAAACACGCCTTACCTAGCCAGTCACAAACTATGGTCTCCAACTCAGTGCAGGCAGGTGACGCAGCCTAAAATAAATCGACGTTCATGAAGAAACATTTCAATCTTTTACCCTGTTTCAAGAACGTTCTTCTTTGAAAAATTTCTATTCATCATGCACACGAAGTCCAAGAAGAATCTTGAAATGTTAATGTAGTCATAGATCGTATCGGCCTTGTTTGACCCAATGCTTTTCATTTGTAGAGTTGACAATTTTGAATTGGAATCTCGAGTTGCCGATGAGGGCCTTTAATGATAAATCATTAAATGTTTCAATGTCGGCATTGTTTCAGTTTTTCCTTCAATTCTTAACATTCACTGAATGAGTTAGATTCCTTCGTGTGAGTCCCTAGATATTGAATCACTGATGATTACTATTTTAGACTATGGCATGTCTTCTTACACTGCGATTTAAGTCAAATGAACTCTATTCAATCGAAACCTCAGGAAAAATTCGTCAAATGGAGAGCTTAACTGTTTTCAGCCAAACACCCAGCAGAAATCATTCTCCTGCCGGAATTGGCGGGTATTTTTTAATAATACTTTTGCAGATAAAACTTGCATCTAGTTGTTCTAGCAAATAGTATTTCGTCAGTAGGGACATTTTAAGGAGCAGAGAACAAACAAGTAGAACAGAAGTTTTCAAGCCATCAATCTAAAATAAGTTGATAAAAGTCTTGATTTGCCCCTTTTTTTCTTCAATGTCGCTGCTATCAAAGCTTCAAAAGTTGTTCATCACAAAATGAGATCTGTTGATCAATTTTTTCCCATGCCTTAGGACCTAATCAAGCATAATGACATTTACAAATAATGTATCATACATCGCTCATGTAATATGATTGTGAATGTACCTATGGAGGTTCATGAAAGATGATGCTGTTTCGAGTTGATGCGTCGTGCAAGCCAGAGTTTCATCCGAGCTTTTGTCATCGAAAGGAATGCGAGATGAGGGATGGATTTAATTTCATAATAGTGAACCGAGATGAATATGTCAGCTACATTATGGCCAAGCCATCAACTTACTTGTTGAATCATGGAAATATATTCTCTCGTTTCTGATGAAAAACGTATACCAATGAAAAATTAATAATCCTCACACATCAAGATAGCACAATATTTACTCATGTTTATGTCAACCTCCACAGATCGTTGATTACTACACTGCTGGTCAAGAGTTTCAGGACACCGAACATTTTTTCCCCGATTTTGTAAGTAGATCTACGAGACTCTACTCGACCAAAAAGGACTTTATTAGAGCTCATTTTGAAGGTCTTTCCACGTACTTCAAGATAGTTATACTCATTTTCATCAGTGCGAATCTGGACCTTCCCAATTTGAGCTTGAAAAAGGGCTAATTTCGATTATTTTTGGAAGAATCTCCTGGCTCCAGTAACTCAAAGGTACAGGAACATTCCGGAAGAGATCTGAAAGGTCCTGAAAGTACAAGTCTGAAGCTTTAAAATCTCTCTTCCAACATCCTTCTACTTTACATCTACTCCGAGCTATGACATTTTCTGTGAAGACAGATTTTTCGCAAAAACTAACACCAAAGTTCGAAAATGACAGATGATTGCGATTGAGGGGTAATATAATCTCTGATCCTGGTGTCTATCTTCTAAGTCATCATCAAAAGGACGAGAAACCTTTGCAACATGACCCAAAAAGTGAATTTCTTCGTCATTTTTCAATAAGGGTGCTACTTTTTTCGAGAAAACTCTCCTCAGAGAAAATATCATAGAACGGAATAAAAGTAACGTAGAAGAATGCTGGAAAACGGATTTTAAAGCTTGAGACTTTTACTTTCAGGTTCTTTCACATCTATTCCGGAATATTCCTGGACTTTTGAGCTATACCGGAGCCAGGAGATTCTCCCAAAAATCATCGAAATAGGCACTTTTTCAAGCTCAAATTTGGAAGATCCAGATTCGTACTGATGAAGATGAATAATGCCATCTCAAAGCATGTGAAATGACCTTATCAAAGTGAGCTCTGATGAAGTCCTTTCAGGTCAAGTAGAGCCTCGTAGATCCAGTTACAAAATCGGAAAAAAATTTTGGGTGTCCTGAAACTTTTGACCGGCAGTGTATAACTCCAAACTGTTTCAGCTTCTTAATCTTGGTTTGTAATACAACTCTTTAGAACAGTGGTGGAAGTCTTTCGCCGATCTCAAAATTATGATGATGCTATTTCTAAACAAGGATTCTACCGCTGCAATTATTGCACAAATCTGAACCCGGGTTTTATACAAATAGTTGTAGAGAATAAATATGTAAATTACTTTTCGATCGAAATGGTTTATCAGATACCCTGGAGCATTCAACTCAAAATAATTATGCTAAGATATATTCTGTGAATGAGGTGGTAGACCTGTTCGGAAGTGGTTCGTATCAAATCGTCCAATTTTCAAAAAGTATTTCGATTCCTTTTTTACTTTCCTCTAACTTCTTAGACGATGATTCTTCTTACTGTATTTATTCAGAAATTGTTTGAGTTCTAACAAGGATGAAACATGACATCTGAGAGTCAGTTGGTTTTCTTATATTTTGTTTAAATATACTTTGTCAGAATGGTGTATCACGCTCGATGCGAGATCCGGCTGTTTTGCGTCCGGGAAATAGATCTACCTCAAGTGTGACGAGAGGAAAACATCCCCCGTGCCTCAAAGCAGCCTGCTGAGCAATGGACATATGCTATTTTTTAGCACTTGAGCGGATAAACGCCAATTTTCTGTTTTCAGACGAATTTACAAGTGGCGCTTCAGCCGCCCAAGTGCTGAAAAATAGGATACACAACTTATTTGGTTCAGGTCGATGGACTTTCTGTCATTGAAAGAACTCGATGAAACTGTGATGGAACACCGATTTTAGTAGTTTTTTGGGATGATTACACGAATACTCTAAGTATTACTGGTTTCTTGCTTTTTCTGACAGAGAATAAGCAAAAAAGTTTTCAGCAAGATCTGGCTCCTGAACTTTGGCTGCATATTTTTTCTTGATTGCATGAAACTATCTGGAATCTCTATCTCAGAATTGATTTTGAATGATGTATGTCGAACTGGAGAGTGAGAAAGCCATCGCTTTGTAATTTTTTTCAAGACTAATGTTCCTGGATTAAACGTTAGATATTATCAGGGAATTATGTAATCAACAGTAATTTTGCGCTGATCTCAACCATAATTTCCAATGTCAAAACTTGATGATAGACACAAACGTAATCCAAAAACGAGAACATAAGTTTGAGTTTATGTGATAGAAAGTATAGAGGACTCGAACCCTTGAATCGCAATCTTCAATCGAACAAACGAGATCATCATGTTTCTACTTGTCAATTTTTAAATGAATGCGTATATTGTTAGCTAATATGACGAAAAACTCAATAATCAACGTGTCTGACCATTCACTGACTCTAACTACTGACCACTTCTTTGGACTTGGGAACAAGTGCCAATCGTTGACGGTCGGCAACTGGTTCATAATTCTTTTGAATTTTCAAACGCGTATCAAAGACGTAGAAAGGAATCAATCGATGAAGGTGAATCTATTGAGATGTAAATGATGAATGGTAAAAGCTGAATTGAGATGAAGACATTCCGATCTCTCTCGCCCTTGTAATAAACTCACCCATGAGAATCCAATGCATCCGATAGCATCGGAGAGCATGTCACCAAGGATCGAAGGGAATGAATTTCCAGCTGGGAAGTATGCGTGAAAGCGCGGATGCTGCCAGTGGGTTATCTGGGTACGAAGAAATTCTATTATTGCACAGTGCTCGCAATCGTCGATGAAAACTGTCGAGATCTTATTGCATTACGAGACATTGAAGAGACTGAACCCGTGAACTTTTGCTTCGAACCTTGTGGCTCTTACAAGATGCTTCGCACTCTATTTTTCCACTGTCTCGAGAGTTTTCAAACCGGTTTTTTTCCACGATCGGTTTAAAGCTTCCTTCGATTGTCATCAAAAACTTCGAAAATGACAAAATCACGCTACTGGGCATTGTAATATTCATTGTACTGGGCTATTTTGATTCCCCATTTCAATGAGAAAAAAATGAATATCAAAGTATCCACCGATCGCCAGAATATAGAGTCGATTGATTTGTTAAATTTGCACCGGCAAACATGATTCTTTCACAAATTAGAAACTACGAAAACACCACTATATAGATCGTGTCAACAACATCAAATTGAAAATCACTTACCCCAGGCATGATCTTGGTCTCAACATCCTGCATAATATCATCCCAAGGTTCAGGTTCATGTGGTGGCGTTGGAGGCAGCATGGGCCTAAGATATCCAGGACCCACATCCGGTGTAACTCTACGCTCGCTAATATTGCTCATAAAATCGCAAATATAATCAACCATTTCCTTGCCTCTCTCGCGAAATTCATCCACGTCCATTCCTCCACTTCTTAAATCCATTCCATTCTCCTGGACACTCATCTTGAATTTCAGTATCTCCTTGAGACGCAGTTTTGCAACTGAGCTAACCCCTTTGACTCTGAATTGAAAAAAATCTTTCAATTGGAAAAAATCGTTTCGCGCGCGCGGTCTGTTCGAACTGAGCTCTTAGCGTCTTTGAGATGTGCTGTCGCTTAGAAGATCGCAGCAAGACTCAACGATGGACATTTGCCTCAAGGCGGGGTTAAAGGAAGGATACCAGCATCCCTTGATATCACTCCCAACAGGGTGAGCTCTAAGAATCCTTGAACAAAATGCGCGCGCAAGTTCACCACGATACATCCGCCCCTCCTTCCATTTGCCTGATGGTGGATATTACATGCTTCCGCGAGTTCTCTTTCTACGATCTTCTTCTTCTTCTTCTTGTCCTTCCGTGTCCGCATCGTACATGATAATATGGAGCAAAAGCCACTTGGCGATAATATGACCGTTGTTACGTGATCTGGGGAAGTAGTTATACCAATTCTTCGTGATGGTTTTGATTGGTATATCAATATCGGTATAGGCTCTGATCTGATCGGTGGCGCTTTAGGTGCATGGGGTAACCGAGATCGACGCGCTTACGTAAGCAGACGATGGTGGAGGTATATTTATATATATTGCTTATACTTGCGTAAGAAAATATTTGGCTTGATGAGCACTTGACGTATCGAGTCGATTTTCATGGTAGACTTGTTTCCTTCCAGTTTTATGTATGAAGCATGTGTACTTGTGCTATATACAAAGGTTTTCTGTGAATGAGAGATTATATAGTTGACCGGTTTTCTAGAATGATAGACAATTTTATGGGGGTATATGGGTAATGAA
The DNA here is from genome assembly GCA_029851415.1 of Eretmocerus hayati. Classification (NCBI taxonomy): domain Eukaryota; kingdom Metazoa; phylum Arthropoda; class Insecta; order Hymenoptera; family Aphelinidae; genus Eretmocerus; species Eretmocerus hayati. Next base: position 146,177,185 of record CM056742.1, on the reverse strand, counting down.
TGCTACCCGATGTTATACGATCATTGGGACCCGGTAACAACTTTTCGAATTCTTTTTTTATGACTTCGGAGAGGAAGAGAACCCTATATTCCGAACCCTCGTTTTCATAGACGGAGCAACGGACAATTGGCTCAGTCCAACATACGGTTTATACGATTTTGTTTTGTGACGGAGCTTGAACTATTAAATACGCAGACTTTATGTTCAAGAAAATTTGATATCATTCATCAGTACGCAGTTGTCTAGGCTCATTCTGCGTCCCACACTGCAGTATATTTCCGCATTATGATGCGGGAAATATTGAAATGCTTAGAATATATATTAAAAAACTAGTGCAAGCAATAATATCTTTTTCGACACGCTGTATTTTTCCGCACCCGGTACATGGGTGTAAAACCTACTTTGCGCATCCTCGTATCGATTCCGACCTTCGCCTTTGGCTCAGACTGGAAACCCATCACTCGGACGCGAAATAGTATATTACCTCTTGTAAAAACGGGAACCCTATGATCATATATGAACAGAGAGTCCAAGGACCACATGACCATATATGAACAGAGGGTCCAAGGACCCTATGACCATATATGAACATCTATGAAATGGTTGCATTTTCAGGGAATATTACATCAAAAAGTCACGATGCTGATCTTGCATAACCGAGAAAATCTCCAAGAGTTCATTGGGTGATTGAATTAAAACGACCTGTAAGTGATATCATTATATATCTCAATAGAAAAAAATTTTAATTTCCAAGATCAAAAATGTTTGGCAAATTGGTGACGAACCTGCATAAATGTAATATTTCTCAAAATGATGGTCTCACGACATAACAAATTGTACCAAATAATGCACCAAAAAACAAAATTCTATCACCAGCGGAATGATGAATTACGTGAACAGCTTACCGCGCGATGATTTATGGACGATTTTTCCGTTGCAAAATAAGAATTGTCCTTACCGTGGTCACTGGCTCTCGAGCTCTATGCAACGTCAAGGTCCAGAAATTTTTTTACACTCTACTCTCACCGTAAAAATGGGCCATCTATTCGGAGAAAACTATCCGTTCCGATTTACGCCTTTGAGATCAGTTTTCATGGCAAAATGTCCTTACCGTGGCAAAAATATATCGAAAATGGCTCATATCTTTTACATAGATTGACTAACGTTTATGCCTGTCTGGGAATTGTTTTTGGATGTCAGATGGATTGGAAAACACCTATGAGCAGTCAGATTGCAGCTATATTTCAAATAGTCAATTTTTGGTCCAAGTCCCGACCCCCGCCGTTTTTGCCCTCGAAATACCTAAGTTATCTCATAATCACCCAAATATCGTATCACCGACTGTGACAACCTTAAGCCGCCATTGGACAAGTGTAGTCATTCTAGGGCAAATACACAGGTGCAAGATCTGAAACTAGTTTCTTCAATAAACGATTTTCGCCCCCTAAATCACCTCACTTGGGTATTTGATTGATGTGAGGTCAGTATTACAAAAAAGTTTTCATTACTGTAACCTATAAATGCCACGGGTACTGGAGGACATGTCTGTCTCGGTTCGCTCGGCAGCCAAACTGTCCTAGTACCCGAAAAGGGCTTTTTTATTTGATAGCCAGTACAGTAAAGCTAATAGAAGAGTATTAACTCATATGTACCATATGTGGAAAGAACTGGTTTCAGAACCTGAACCCAAGTTCTACAACGTAGTGTGGTGCCGGTGTGGTCCGGTTGTCCCACAGGTCAGTTTTTCGCGGGTGTTCTGAAGGTGCCCTTGTTGCCGGTACTCCCTTTTTATGGACAGGCAAAACCAGTAACAGTTTATCAAAATACGAATTTATTGTCGAAGGTTACATGGACCTTAAAATGACAAAAGTTTTCTGATCAACAAATGTGATCATTTTGAATATTATCGGAGTACCAGAACACAAATCTAATCCCAGGGCAGCACATTTTCCTAGTCGTTTTTGAGTTATAGCCACATTAATAGGTTGCGAAAATATCTAGTCATGATCTTTGCATTTTACAGGTGAATTGAGACCTTTCACGGCAAAAATTATCGTTGTTGCCGTCAAATGTTAGGTTAATAATGTATTTTTCAGGAGATCCTGTATTTCGCTCGGAAGCGAGAGAAAACTACACGTGTTGAAATTTTCTAGGCTGGATACTTCCATCGTAGATCAAAGTGATGACAAGATAAGATCAAACTTAACGTCAAATTGTGCGTTGGAAACATATAAGGCGAGTGTAAAACAACACATATCGCGCTCCGTATCACCTCAAGCCAAATCGATCCTGGGCAATTTTAGTGATTTTTTAGTGGTTCTTATTCTACTCTTTATCTCTGGCTCCTGTCTTTGCTGAAGATTTCCTGCATAACATATGTTTCTGATGTGAAATTTATTGGAATTTGGTCCCATCTTCCCATTTGATACATCTTGTCACCAATTAGTTCTAGGATAAAAGTATTTCGCCAAGATAATTATAACACGTCCAGGAACTTTTGAATCCCCAGAGGATACAAAAATTCCTGACAAATAAGTTATTGAGGTGAAATTGGTTGTTACAAACGGTCCCGCTGTTATTTTTGACGTATAGGGCCACAATTTCCCTTTCAATTGCAATAAGTCACACCTAGGTACTTTTGTTATCCATAAACATGACCATTACTCGAAAACGGTCTGGGCAGTCTGCTATTCTGGGGTCGGTTCGTGTTTAGCGCCTCACGGCACGTTAGAAATTACCCTACGTCTTTGCTGATCAAAATTCATGCATGTGATGTAACACCTTGACTGGAAGAAATCCTTGATCACAGGATCTAGCTATAGTTGTACAAACTATCAACCGAATAGGAACTTGCAAGGGGAGGTCCAACCTTGCGGAACACGGATCCTTATGAAACTCTGGGAATCATCTTGTTTTGGTGCAAAATGAGGGTGTCTCCAAGAGTTTGATCCCATGGGCCTCCTATCCCGAGATACAGCTATGGAGGTTAGCATTGTTACCATATCTATACACGCGATTTTTCAATAAAGGCCTATGTTGGCAATGTTAATCCCCATAGTTGTATCTTCAAATAGGAGGCTCATTGAACTTAATCCTTGGAGATACCTTCATTTTGCACCAAAACAAGATGATTTCCAGAGTTCCATAAGCATCCGTGTTCCTTTGTTGGTTCCAAATCATCTCAATTTGAGCCATACGCGCGTGGTGGGTCCTGCAGAGCCCATTAGCAATACGTTGAATTTCATATATCCATTTCAATATTTCATGCCTCTCAAGACTCCATCATCTTGTTTTAGGCCGTACCTAATTACTTTGTATGGTTATTGAGGTCTATCCAGCGTCTCCGAGTTTCAAGATCCGAATTTTCAAATTGGTAGAAATGACTAGCTACTTTACGAGCACTATTCTACGTTTCCGGAATATTTAATCGGGTTTGAGTTTACGGAATTTTCCAGTAGAGTAGATAGCACTCTTTTGACCAAGAATGCTTGCCTAGAATATTCATAAACAACCAAAATTGGGAGAAATCTCAACATGACGCTTTACATGCCGGGACCAATAACTGACATTCTAGACTGTTTTATGAGATTCTGCGCGTATTGCGCCTTATCGAAACCTCCAAAGAAGTCGATCAAATTAGAAACAAAATATCTACCCGTTTTCAGATGGTCTCGGTTCCTATGGGTTCACTCGAATCGTATTTTTGCCTACTGCAGAGATTAAGATATGTGTTTCAGATCTATGAGCATTGATGATGAAATTTCTCAGTTTTTTCAAGCTCTTAATGAGCTTCAAGGTATCAATTTTCTGAAGAGTTGAATTCTCATCAGGCCATAAAATCTACTCTAATATGAATTACCTGTGGATGTATTTTACACTGTCTCAATGCCTCGTCAGAAGAAAAAGAAATGAATAAGTATCCGTTCAAATCATCTCGACTAAATCATTGCTCACCTCGAATGAGATAATCTCACGTGATCCAACCCCCCCTTTCTCATCATTTCTGAGGTGATCAAATTATTTTTCGTGCCAAATTTGTTAGTACCAAAAATTATAAAAACATTTCATTGTATAATTAGTGCCATTTCTTGAATAAATTCGAGACTCCAGTTTAAAGATACAAAATAGCTGACAAAATGATTAAACCTGACTTTAATCTGTCTTACTCAGAATCATATGGCGCTCAGGATCGATCTGGATGGCCTTGACTTTGACTGAATATGTTTCTCAGTCCATGGACATCCTGTAGACTGCCGGTTTGCGGCGCCAGCTTTAACTACCCCATACCATACTTTGCGTGTACGCGTTGGCGCGCACATTCGAGACGTACGAGTTGCTTAACTGGCGTAATCAGTTCACGTTTCATCATTAAGGGAACGTTTTATCACTTTACAATGTGTATGATACCCATGCTTCGAGGCAAAAGATGCCGAGATTGTTGCGACGCTACAGTAATCAAGTAATTACTCATCTGCCTGTCTGCAGCGCGTATTATTACAAGTTGGTTCCGGTATCCGCTTGATCTGGTATCTTAGTTCAGACATTTCATAACACATCTGTTGGTCTACGAATTGCGTCATCGAGTTAGACCCGATAAATCAGAATCCTGGGGTTCAAATGGATTTTCTAGAGTATAATCAAATCAAACTCGTACTCTCTTTTTTGAGACTCACTACATAAGTAACGAATCAAGCATGTTTATACCCACTTTTAGAGACATGAGAAATACATAAAGCGTCTTCGCGGCTGAAAACGTTCGTTGGTTTTCGTTTGCAGATACTCAAAAGGTTGAGATGAAGATGAACTTTCCAATAAAGTCTCTACATTTGAGAAGAGTTCAATGATTTGGTTCCATCAAATTAGTTGAAAATTACTCTGATCATCAAACTATAGTTGTAAATCATTGTGGAGATAAGTCAGATTCCACCTGAGCGTCAAAATATGTGCCAAGAGTCTCAAATCGCTCACTTTTGACCTATACTCCCGGTCTCAGATAGAATTTTTTATTCGAAATAGATCGACAAGTAGTAGCGAATTCTAAAAAGTTACAAAATTTGAACATTTTGGTTTTTTTTTTCACTTTTCCAAAACTTGAGCTGACAGAGATAATGTTCTCGTTGTCGTGTTCTTTTGGAGTCACCAAAAACTCATCTGATTTTCTAAGGATTTTTATTATGCGCACAACAAAAACCAAATCAAATATTGGAAATCGGGCGAGTTTACATCATGGTAGTTCGCTTTCAGGAAGATATCTGTGATTTATTTTCTAACTTTTTACACATTACACGTCATTCCAGAGCACAATCATACAATTTTCTAGCAAAAATCGAATTCATTTTCTGGAACCCAATTGAAAATTAAAAATGGAATATTGAGTTGACAGCTTATAACACTAAGCAATTCAGTGCAATAATAATCACACCACCAAAGTGCCCGCAGACGTAATCGAGCCAAGCCGCGGGCGTTTCTGAGACGTTGCGAGCTCTGTCAAAGAAAAAACCGGGGGCGAATCGATATCGGCAAAACTGCATCAGGTTCTCGTCGTGGTACCGATACTCGATGCCTCCTTACGCCTCGGGTCAAAACATGGCGTCATCTTTGCACCGCGATGGGGGCGATAATTAGTTGAACGAGTACCGTATCTGGGTCTGACACCTTCTTTAATAACACCCAGGCCGAATCGCAAAGAGGTTCCTCACGACGATGCCACGAGATAAGATTCGATTCAGCATCCAATTTACTCGAGTGGCTCACGACGACGACGATACCGAAGCTATACTCTCGCCCTCGCATATATAGCTTACCGCGTAGGTATAACAACCTATTGCTTCCACCCCATTGGTGCAATTCGAATTACATTTGCGCGCATCCATCGAAGCTATTTGCATATATAGCCATTTAGCTTGCGCACTCTTGAACTTTTCGATGCCAACCGCAATACGCGCATATTCCTCGATCGAAACGTTGCAGATTCGCGGGTAACTGGCGAACGCTGCATCGCAATTTCATCCCGTTTCCTTCTCTTTATTGCACATTTTGGATGGAGTTCTATGTGTGGAAAAGCTTTAAAGGTTTCTTTGATTCGTTTACGGCAATAGATGCGTACGTGGTTAATGAATTTACATACGAAACTGTTCTGCGAATGCTTAGATTTTCGAACGGGACCAGGGATCTCCTTGAGAAAATCGGATCTATACCCGGAGGGCATTCCAGTTTGAGAAATTTTGCGTTGGAGATTCCAATAAATTCTTCAAGAAAATTGAACGGTTTTCTGCTAAACCTTAGAAGGACTGAATTCTCCAAGCCATGTACGTATAATATTCATTCCTTAAGGGGATGTCGGAGTCTCACAGAATTAACGAAAAAACACTTTACGCAATGGTTTCTACATCAATTAAGACGATGGTGGTCGCAAATGATTCAGATTTTCTTCAAGAATCGGCCTCTGGTACAACCTATGGAAATAAAAGTCTCCCTCGCTCTTGGAGTGAACCAGGAAATGCGCGATATTGCGAGTATGATTCTCAGAGATCGCGACCTTGCACCTTAGATCGATTCTTATGACAGATGGAGACGATCGTTCTTATCATTCACACCAGAGACCGATTTCTGAAGTAATTCCGAATCTTTTGCGACCACCCCCATCTCAATCGGTGTAAAAATGATTGCATAAAGTGTTTTCTCGTTCCGCGCGAGACTCCGACATCCCCTTAAGTTGATTGGCGGAACCCGAGTTGAAAGCAAAATTCTAATCTGTTTTTGAATGAATATTGAGAATTCGTCGATACATTATTGAATCTATCAGAATTATGAATGATTTATGAATTATTCTCTTGAACGTTCAACCCTAGGACAAATCAGTACTTGGACTGACATCTCACAAAACTTTTGACTTGAATGGATGGGAGTCTATTTAATTCAGTATGCATATTTTTTAAGATTGGCGTGTGATTTTGAATGTTATCAAAAATAGGAAACCAACTGCGAAAGCTCAAAGGAAATAACCAACAACTCGCTGATTTCTGAATTTGCTTTTTTTTTCTCATGAAAGCTGAACGAAAAATTGGAAATTTTCAATATCGTGGAAAATAGAAAAACTGTAAGGTAGAAGAATGTTTTGCTTTCTTTCCTTCTCGAGAATAAATGGCTTCTGAATCTCAATTTACGTCCGATACGATTCCAAATATCCAAAAGATTCACTGAATTTTTCTTCGATGTGCCTATCAAAAGTTGACGCCGATTATTCAAACTGGGTACATCTAGAATGGTCATTCCGGAATTGGCACGGTTGGAGCATTCATTGGACAGTCTTATGCTGTATACCATACATTTCTCACAACAACTTATTGATTTATGATAGATTGAATGAAATAAAAATGTCTCTCTTCAATTTTCGTTCTAAAGTATTCCCGTTCTTTTTTCTGTTTCTTGACAACATTCATATTCACAAAATCTCAAAGAGATTCTGGTAATTTTCCATTAAAAAATGGAGTGCTTTCAAATTAAAAACGAGATGTTTCAAGGTCAAGAAATCAAACCAATTCAAATAATCTGCAACCTCAGCTCAGAAATACCGTAGTATAATTTGTAAGCGGGCAATTGCTAGTGGTTTCCTGTTCCACCAAGCACGAAATTTTCAGTTTTACGTCGACCCACGTTGGAGGCAAAGTAGGCAAGCCACGGCGGGAAACTAATTTTTTGGAATTCGAAACAACGGCTTCCGGTTTATGCAAGGTAACAAAAGTTGTGTACATTAACAGAAATACATAACATCAAAAAATCGTTGTCTTACAATATTTGGAAGACATTGGGTTTGTAAATTTCAAAGGCCCATTCAAGAGGATTGACAGAGTGTGAGTAGTTTTTTTTAACACAGGAATCAGTAAGAAAAAATTTCATCGCCTTACCGCACTCCCTCGGGATAGACCTTTTTTTCTATCGTGTTTTTTCCCTGCAACAATGGTTGAATGCATTTTGATTTGTGATGGACCTATGGTAATGTATCAGCATGACGAAAAAATGGATTGTAACGACAAAAAAAATATCGAGCAATTTTGCAGATGCTGCAAAAGTACATAACCACGAGTATAATAGCTTTGAGACAGAGAAGTAGCATCCAAGAATATCACATGAATGAGTTGGCGTGAATATGTTCATCCATCCAGATGAATCTACAAGAGAATGGGGTGGGCGTCTAGTCTTTTCAGACCACATTCCGTCATCGAGGGGGTGGCAGTGGTACCCTACACATTCATATACTGGTCTCAGAACTTTGAATATCAGCTGCTCGTGGTTCACGCGCATACATTCTCAATAATAAACTATATAAAAGGGGTGTCAGCTATTTTATACTGCGAAAATAGAGTATTGAGTCGAGTCAATAAGAAAGATGTGACACCAGAGGGTTGTATTCGGCGAAAAGGAGAGGGGTTGGAGACCAGAGGGGTTGCCCTTTTAGGGAAAAAACCTTCATAATCGTGGAATGCAAGGGCGTGAGGTGGGGTGCCATCTCTCTCTCTCTATCTCTCTCTTAATAATGCAATATGGTTTAAAGGCGTCACGATGCTATTCCGACTATGCCGGCATACCGGGCGTCATATATACGCCTACGCCTTTCGAAGCTGTTGAGTTCGCCATTGGACTCTGGTGTGCCTATACCCTGACAACTGAGCCGCGCGCAATCGAATGCTGATTGGAAAATATTGATGGCCTGTTTCTATCCCACCCCTATAACCAAAGGCATCCATATACCTTATATACGTACATCGCACACTATATATACATCCACCTACCCTCCTATGGTTATACACTTTCTCCCCGTTTGTGCTGAATTCCATCGATGTATATAACGTACGGTAACCACGTACAAATGGTTTGTACGTCGTCGTCGCTTGAGAGACCACGTCTCTATTTCCTTCCATTGTTGGAACCCCCTCGATCGTGTGACTCTTTGGATGAGTTTTTGCCCCGCAAGCACGCGAGTCTTGAAATTTCTCGCGTGCCTTAGCGGGTCACTTGGTTCTCGATAACTTCCCCTCTATCTCGTCGTTGAACTCTACTGATCAGTCGTAATTTACTGAACGAGTGACGGTGGACTTCTTAAAGAGAAACTAAGCCAAATTCAGATATTTTTAATGATATTTCATGTATAGATAAGATATAGTGAGTTTGAAGGTTGACACCTAAACCCTCCATGGTTTTCTTCTCGTGATTCAGCTTGATCAGAGTCGGTGAAACATTTTTCAATACCTCGAGTCTGAATTTTTAATTTTGGATTCTTAGAATTGAAAAAAGTAGCAACTTTCCAAGAGAGCTCAGTAAGAAGCTCGTGGATCATGAAAAAGTGCTAATCCATCATCATACGCTCACTTCTCAGCCTCAAAACCATTTCTTGGTAGGAAATAGCACAATAAATTATTATAAAATGGTAACAAATGGCAAAAATTCAAAATTTTGGGCGATTTTCATTCTATGAAGAGAAGTTTACAGAGACTTCATTTCGGTGGGATAACGTTCTTAGCGTTGCTAGAGTAGTTTTTTTTAGTATTTCCCCGATTTTTGAGATTTATCCAACGAAAGTTGTCACAAATAGTGGTTTTCGAATACATTTCGAGTCAGTGGGTGAATGACTAACGTGAAATAAAGTTACACTTTAACTGACGTAATAGGATTTCACCACATCATGCTAAACTCATTGAACTTTTAGGAATGTTACACTATCATTGACACATAGAATTATTTTCTTATAGCTCAACTATCTAAGAATCAGTACAATATTTTTCCAATGTGCGGAAGAATTCGAATTTCTTCGAATAAATTGCTCCATGAAGTTACTCTCTATAATTCTGGCTTGCAAGTGATTTGAAAGTTTTGAAAGGGCCATGCCAAAGGTTGCAAAACTCTCTTTCTTCAGCGAGCAGTTGAACCTCGATCAACATCTTCAAAAATGAGCACTCTAATTTTTGCCAACAGTAGATTTCAGGCACTCGAATAGTTCATTTACAAAAAAAAAAAAAAAAAAAAGAATTGAAAATTCGGGAATGCTCACGTCTGGCACAGCACGTTTAGGAGACAGTTCGGGAGACAGACAGTTCTAGCATTATATAGCCGCAAATGGAATTTTGAGTACGCCAAAATCTATACTGTTGAAAATATCAAACAGTTATTTGGAGTTTTCATCCAACCATCTGTTTGAAACTCTGGTTGAAAATTCAATTAATTTCTGTGTAAACCTTGTAGTAAATAGTGGTTAGTAATTCCAAACCTTCGATGTATCATATACTTTTGTAATTTAACAAATGCTAGAGAACTTTTGCATATATAACAGCAGATAAGGAAATGAAATGAAATGAGAATTTTTTCTTCGACTTGACACTTGCGTATACTAATAGGATACAACAAAATACAGAATATCCAGATTGCGTAAGACAACCTCGTAGTGTATGCAAAATTTGAACGCAAGGCTGTCACAGTCATCCAGGGTAATTTAGCGGAAAGGCATGTCAATGAGCAACGATGAGACTCGCCGCTGACGCTTATAAATTTTCGCACTTCCGACTTCCCACAAACACTGCTTTCTCGTTCCCATCATCTCATTCCAAGTCGTTTCATCTTGACCTTTGAGCCAAAGTATCTCTTTTTCCTGTAGCGTGACGAGTTGTGAAGTATGAGGAACTTGCATAGCTCGCGGAATTCACTACTGTGACCATGCACTTGTGAATAGTAAGTAGTGCATTGCGAGGGAACAACTGATTTCACCTTGATATCTCCGGGTGCAACTTTTTACTCTGAAATTCTTGTCTTAGAGAATTTTCTTGCTCGTGTGGTGAGAAAACCAATTTTCAATGTGCAGATTTTTTTTAATGGGTTATGGTTATGGGCATGAATGGCTGGATGTGAAGATGAGTTGAATAATGCACAAAAAAATTGAGAAAAAAGTTTGACACTCAATATCAGGAGTAATGAGTATGGAGGGTTAAAAATCATCTTTTTCATCATTTTATATAACAACTGCCAAGTCTAACCTTTGATTTGGAATTTGGTTATGGAGAATCTCATATGTTTTGTATGCGTCTACTCGGCCATTTTGGATATTAGAGGAGTTATTTTTCATCGAGAGATCTATACTCCCTCCGCCGGAATCAGTGAAAATCGCTCCCAACTCACTCGCAACTCACTGTCTTGCCGTGAATTTCATTGCGAATCAGTGCGTTGCGGATCTATCCGAATACACTAGCTACTTGGCGATCCTTTTATAACATTTTTCCATCGTAGGAATATGAGTGACATGAAACTTTATTTTGCAGGCCAAAATGACGAAAACGAAAAAAAAGAATGCCATTAAACCAGTCGTGGAACATGCTGACAAAGAAGAAGTTCCGAAGGTGCCAATTGAGAATTTACCAGAAAATTACTTATGGATGCATGTAAGTTTCTACAAATACATTCCCATCATTAATCCCACGCGACATCCTATTTCTGCCGAATGTACAACATGAGGGCGCATAAATAGATCGATTATCATATAAAATCGCTTTATATCGGTATTCATCTGTTTAGGTTTTTGCTTGAATTGTATGATATTTGGATCATATAAGGGAGTGTAAAGCATTCGTTCGATGGAATATTATACACGTCCTTCTTGAGTTGGGCTCATGGGCCCAAATTGAGTGTTCTGTAATGTTGGAGCTGAGCCATTTGTGATAAATTTCCCCTGTTAAGAACTCTAAATATCGCTATTTTATAGTTCGATTTGATAAAGTTCTGCCTAACACAGAACTTCGCGTCTCAGGAGCTACTTTTTCTGTCTCAAAAAAAAATGATCAGACTTCCGGAAATCTGGTGCTTTCTTTGTAAGTGACAGTATACCACTGTTCTGTCGAATATATTCATTTCACGGTAAGTACAACTGTCCAATTTTTCGATTTACTTACAAAATAATTCTCATGAAGTCACCCCAGGATGTCGTGAAAGGATTCGCATCAATTCATTTCATACAATCCGTTGAAGAGTATAAGAAAGAAACTGAATCAAAGCGTGGAAAAAGCTGGAAACTTTTATGTCAAAACACTGTAGCCCAACAAAATTTTCAGGTGAAGAGTGGTACAAAAATGAGGAACGTTTTGCGGTACGCCTTAGATAATTTTTCAAAACATAGTGCTGTTGTGTGGACTGCGGTTGGTGAGGGCATTGGTAAAGGAATCTCGTGTGCGGAGTTTTTCAAGAGGAAACATCCAGGCTTGCATCAAATGACGAAAGTCCGTTATGTCGTGTAAGAGCTTGATGACTGCTTTTCTGATCCTATAGAATATATGAAGAAATCCCAGAAACTTTTAACTTTTTCTGTCACTCCTCGATCATTTGGGCTGCACGACGTCTCATAAGGCCTAACCAGTCAAATTTTCTTCGTTCAGATGTCCTGAAAGTGGACACCAAATTTTGGATCGATTGGTGGATGTGGATAGATACTAGAGAAGGTCATGTGCGAGAAAACACCCGAAAATCGAGGAATTGACGTGTCACTCGGACCGACTCTCAAAATTCGTTGAGCTCTCACGGTTGTAGCGTACCACAGCGGGGTCTGTAACTTTGCAGAGATGTTTCTAATGATCCAAAGTTGTGATTTTTCTTTTAGTGGGAGATGTACATCGATGTACTGAGCCGTGACAGGCATTGGACGGTCTGTCACTCCGTTTCGATAAGAAATCATTATTCCTGTTCTTAGGCTCATACACTTTTTAGCGCATCCTAGAGGGACTCCGCGATGAACTCATTGTCTTACCCACGGAAAAACAAAGAAATCGACCTATTGCACATCTATGGACATCAATAGGGAAATCAAGGAATTGCGTTCAACCGGAATGAAATTAGTGTTACTCGTGGTATATTTACGCCGTTCTCGGCGGTGTACACTTGCTGTAATCAACGGACGGACTCCTAAATACCGAGAAATAGTTGGTAATAGTATCAGAAAACCATATCCACTTCGCTACGCTCAGACTCTGGCGCGTTTGAGAGTGCCATCTGTTTGAATGGGGGCAATTGGCAGATTTATATAGACGAAATCGGCTCGGAATATTCTATAAAATCTTTCGAAGGGTTCAGGGACATTCCAGATTGGTATAAAAATGACTAGGATCGTATTTGATGTTTGTATTTGTCACTCTCCACGAAGAAAAATTTTTCCCGAGACATTTCCATATTTAGTGTATTTTTGCCACCTTCGGTAGATCACAAGCCTCCATCATTAGTATTGTGCAATTCTTATCACGCATTCTGAAAGTTAAGACTCTTTCATGTCCATTCAAGTATTCTAAGAGACCCTTCAATGCTTACCCAAACAATGAAAATTCAGAAACGAATTTTCCAAAAGTACTCGCTCAAGACTTTGTTCTGTAAGTCGTTTAGCGATTTTTTTCAAATGATTCACATGGAAGATTATGTTTTCGGAGCCTTCAAAGAAGGGGTATAAAAAATTTCAGACATGTACACAGCTTTTCTCTATAATTTCACTTTTAGAGGCCAAAAGTCAAAAGTTTCTGGGATTTCCTCATATATCCTTTTATTTTTTATCATTATTTTAGATGTATACATTACGAGTTTCTCGATTGAAAATTCATTATATCTAAGTGATTAAAATGAGAAGTGCTATCCTGATGCACGTTGCCAAACTATGGTGGCAATTTAACTGTTTGATGTTGAGAAAATCAATAATATGTAACGATTCTTATAAGGAGGAATCGGAAGGGATAATATCTCGGAAAATACAATATACCGAATCTCATGCGATATCTTTCTCAGAACAATTTGTAACCTAATCTATCTTCGAATTGAGTATAATATCGTGCTGAATTCATTTTTGATCAGTATATTTTCTCTGTATTTAGACCAAATAAGGATCAAAACCAGGAAAAGGCATCGAATCAGAAACGCATCCCCGAAATACACATACTTCTGTCAAAGGAATCTTCTCACATCGGCAAACCGGGGTAATGTATATTCATGCTTTAGTCTCCGTTCAATTTTTTTTTTATGAACAGATTCATCACCATCTACCATCTTTCTATCATTTCTAGTGAATAGCAAGCTCTATGATGTACGCTTGAACAAATTCTGTAATACGAACAGCTACAAAATGAGTATCACACAAGATCACATCGATAAGCGAGGGTATCCTGACTCTATGAATCAAGTATCGATGGTTCATTGCAAAGAAAATTCAAATCTTTCATCATGTTTGCATAGATATCTTGTGAAGCTCGCACAAATATTTATCTTCATGCCTATAGGCATCAGTCTATGCCTACAATCGAATAGATCACTTGGAAGAACAAAATTCTGGAATTGATTTGTTCCACTCATGAAAAGAACGCCATTTTTACGTTCACATACATCGTTACATTATTCATAAACTTTGAAGCGTACTTCAATGCTGTTACATTGTGGTTTTCTTCAATTCAGACGACTAACCTTGACAAAGGAAGGGTCTATTTGTTAAATTCATGAATCTTCTCCAGTATTCATTTATTTAGTCATTTGTGATAATTGCTCTAAAATGATCAATGTTGGAAGCAAGAAAAAATTCTTAATCGGCGCATGAAAACAGTGTGATCATTTGGTAAGAAGATACCGTAGAAAGCTTAATGGAAATGAAGTATTTCAAATAGCTTTATGTGGCACTAGTTTCAAAATTTTGTAATAAGACTTCAAGATCAGAACTCAGTTATGTATATTAGGGTGGGCCGAAAAATGGACATTTTCGAAAATCGTTACGCCTGAGGGCCAATTTTTTGCTATTTTGCACGTAGATAATGGAAAAATTTTTTGCGGATTTTTAAAAAGAACTTTTAGGTTCTGGCAAAAGCCTTGAAGATTCTCAGAAAATAGAGTGAAAACGTCATTTTCACGCTATTTCTATAACAGAAGTTGTAGCGTGCAGAACCTACGCGGTGGCACCGAACGGTGATCGAACAATGTTTTCTTACGTATTTTTGGCCGTAGAGAACGAAAATCAGGTTCGTTTCAGTCTCACAAGTTAAGGGCCTTTGTGAATTGCGAGATACCGATCAGAGTGGGAAAGCGACAATTTTCCGGGAAATGCCAGATTTCTGTGAAACTGAAAACGATCCTCCAAACTCAATTCAATCGACCAAAAATCATTACACACTATATTTTCTTATGTATTTTGACCTGCTAAACCTGGTCTTGGTGGTTTCAGGAAGCTAGGATGCATCAAAATTTAGCTATGAGCAAATGTATCAGGGCGCTTTCCGTAGGGCTCGCAAATGGGCTCGTCGCGGCCAGGGCATAGGTCACGGACACTAGTCCTCTTTCACTCGATGCGTAATCTCCAATATCATTATTAGTCGGGGCCGAGTGGGCGCCATCATTGGGAAAACTATTCCCACGAGGTTTTGCTCCGAGATCCCCTTCAGAAGGCTGTCCCGATTATGGAAACCCATGTTGCCAAGCCGAGAAATGGTCACAATTTGTTTTAACTGAAATCGTTTAAACAATCGATCAAAATTGATTCTCCGATATGGATACTATTTTTGAGAGGTATTTTGGATGATTCTGAATCAAAAGTTACTCTTGTCATTTTTTACTAAAATCGATTCTTCTTCACTTATACGCACTTTTAAATTGAAAAATCACGATATTGCATTTTTACTAGCGAAAATTAACACCAAAACGTAAATAGTGCCTTTTCTGGCGAGGGGAATCATTCTTCTAACCTTTATCGACAATATCCAATATCAGGAAGTAATGTGTCCGGTCCAAAACCTCATTTTGTAACTAATTGTTTATGATGCTTCCGTATGTGCTGGAGTATTCTTGAGTACTAACGCGTCAGGGGACGCTAAAAGTCGATCAAGTACACTCCAACACACGCGGGAGCGTCATAAACGATTAGTTAAAAAATGAGGTTTTGGACCGGAAACATTACTTTCTGATGTTGGATAATGTCGATAAAGGTTAGAAAAATAGATTCCCCTCGCCAGAAAAGGCACTATTTACGTTTTTGTTGTTAATGTTCACTAGTAAAAATGCAATATCGTGATTTTTCAATTTAAAAGTGCGTATAAGTCAAAAAGAATCGATTTTAGTAAAAAATGACAAGAGTAACTTTCGATTTAGAATCATACAAAATACCTCTCGAAAATAGTATCGATATCGGAGAATCAATTTTGATCGATTGTTTAAACGATTTCAGTTTAAACAAATTGTGACCATTTCTCGGCTTGGCAACATGGGTTTCCATAATCGGGACAGCCTTCTGAAGGGGATCTCGGAGCAAAACCTCGTGGGAATAGTTTTCCCAATGATGGCGCTCACTCGGCCCCGATTAATAATGATATTAGGGATTACGCATCGAATGAAAGAGGACTCGTGTCCGCGACCTATGCCCTGGCCGCGACGAGCCCATTTGCGAGCCCTACGAAAATCGTCCTGATACGTTTGCTAATAGCTATAAATTTTGATGCATCCTAGCTTCCTGAAACCACCAAGACCAGGTTTAGCAGGTCAAAATACATAAGAAAATATAGTGTGTAATGATTTTTGGTCGATTGAATTGAGTTTGGAGGATCGTTTTCAGTTTCACAGAAATCTGGCATTTCCCGGAAAATTGTCGCTTTCCCACTCTGATCGGTATCTCGCAATTCACAAAGGCCCTTAACTTGTGAGGCTGAAACGAACCTGATTTTCGTTCTCTACGGCCAAAAATACGTAAGAAAACATTGTTCGATCACCGTTTGGTGCCACCGCGTAGGTTCTGCACGCTACAGCTTCGGTTATAGAAATAGCGTGAAAATGACGTTTTCACTCTATTTTCTGAGAATCTTCAAGGCTTTTGCCAGAACCTAAAAGTTTTTTTTAAAAATCCGCAAAAAAATTTTCCATTATCTACGTACAAAATAGCAAAAAATTGGCCCTCAGGCGTAACGATTTTCGAAAATATCCATTTTTCGGCCCACCCTAATGTATATGAGGGTACAGAGCATTTATTGAGATGCTTACATCGCTTCATAAATTGCCAGTGCTGATCATTTATCAACTTGAGACACTTGCTGTTCGTCGCAGAGTCGTAAATCCTAGTTTCATTCAAAACGTCACACAGTCTTGGTAGTTCGCTACTTTGAGAAGACAACCCTTTTATCTAAAATACCACCACATCCTGATGCTTTCTGACTTCGTCAATCAATAAAGCGTTGAAATATCACCCACATGCAGTAACTTGAGTAGTGCATATGTGCATTTACTCATTCAGAATAGCAATAAGAACAAAGTGGCAGAGTTATCTATTAATACATATGATTTTTTAATATCCGCCACGACTCACCATCGATAATTCAAACATAGTGCGGAAAATAAAAATTTGAACTGGCAATAAATGTTTGATATTTACAGTGCACCCCAATTTCACATACTATCAAACTGTTCTTGGTGCAATTTTGATCTCTTTCCTTCACAGCACCTATGGACTTGTGCAATTAATGACAGGACCAATGATTACACAATTGAATAAATAAATATCAAATATCATGTTAGGGATGGGTTAATTTGTTCGCTTACGACCAAAGATCGATACTGAATAGTGCCAACGGTTGAATTCAGAAAGTTGAAAATGTGTAAATCGGGTGAAAAACCTTGAGATGGTTTTTGAGATGCATCTACCGCGAGATCTGCCGCGTATAAACTTTGATAGCACCGTAATACTTCAAATTCTATGCATTTTTACGTTACAAACTTGTTTAGCACCGTTTATACTCGCTAATTTTACAAATACTCAGCATCAAAATGAGTTCGGATGATGTTGAGAATTTTTCCCTTGGATGTATACGTACACGCCAAAGAACTTTTGATCTTGTTTCGTAAAAACGTTGATATAAGTGTAAGCTGTTTTCACATTTTTTCTATTAAATGTAATTATCTGATACAAGTTGAAATAATCTCAGATTTTCGATATAGAATATGTCAGATTCTTTTATATGAGCCAACAAACTCAATAATCCGTAAAACTATGAGCACATGAGAGATAATTTTAACACATTCACTGCGTTTTTCATTTTCCAATCTTTACCAGCTTGAAATACCTCAAAAAATACGGCCAACGATAGTGAATAGCAAAAATTAATGCGGCTAAGGATATGAATAATGAGATGAAAAAAATTCACTACGTACCATAAAAACATGTTCACTTGAACACGGGGATGCAGGATGCAGTTCATGATTATAGTAAAATCATGAAAAACGGCGTCGCAGTAGACGTATTAAAATCATCATTACAAGCAACGTTATAAGTCTATAAACAAACATAATACATCCAAGTTGAAAAATAAATCATAAGAATTATGATATATTGTTGTTCACGTCAAAACAGCTTCTAATTGATCGTCTCATCGATAGATATCAGGGGCCAGCTGACATTGGACAATTTGAGGAAACGGAATCGGATTCCTTTGACATAACAAGTATCCTATCAAAAAGGCGAGAGGATGACAATTTCAGCGGTAGAATAACCAATTTAGCTGCTGAAGAATTTGCCGCGATGGGATTGCGCACTGGGCAGAAGAGGACAAGAAAAGATCTGAATACCGAGACGCCTTCTAAGAAGAATAAAAAAAAAGAAACTAGAAGTCAGAAGGCTGAATAATGGAAATGTGACTTATTCAAAATCTATATGGTCCAAAATGTATATATTATAAGGAATTCATAATGCATGAGGGATCGGCATCAATTACGATTCCTACAAAGATGGAAACGACTTCCTTTCATTTTCCATTCACTTTTTGGTCGAGTGTTGGCTGATCTTGATCATCGTCAACTTATTTTAAGCGCGGTAGTGATGAAATAAGTGTACGTAATTTATCTGTTGTTCCTAATCTTTTTTATTAATTTTCTTCAATTGCGTGGACGATTTTGGGCCGATTTGTCCTACATCCTTCGGTGAAATACGTGTTACACAAGAAGATATCTTTCTTCCTCCAAAGTGATCGACTTATACAAAGACGTGCAACTATTTTTCACACATATAATATGGTCATGAAATTGCAGTAATATCAATGTTATAGTAATATTTACATCTTCTATGTACATAATACGTTATGTTTTACATAGCAAATGTAACGTGTATTCGCACTCGACGAATTGGTGAATAAATACACTTATAAAAAGGGGATACATTTCTGCATTCAGTAATTTGCAATTTTGCTTTAGGTAGATGGCAGTCGTCTCCCAAAAAATCTAAGAGAATTTAATTTTTAATAAAGGAAAAATCCAAGAGAATGTAATTCATCACATAAATTCCAATTTGATATTTACCGAGTAGCTTCTCGATTTTCCAAAAGATCTCCAAGAATACGATAATTTCGCCGATTCTCGTACTGAGCTCTAATTTGGCAGTACATCAGTGCTCGTACTCATTGTAGTAGAGAAATTTCCTAATTTGTTGTGATGACAGATTTCAGTCCCAAAGAATTTTGAGCAATTATTCAATTGTCTTCAGCCATTTGAATTCTATGTCAGCTCACATTTACACCATTGATCTGAGCAATTATTTTCTCGAAAACCCTAGTTCTTGAATATATTTGTCAAGATCAAACAGGGTTTCAAACTAGTGTTTCCTTTATTCTTACAATCTCACTGTTAATGCATGAAAAAAAAATGTTGCCTCGAAAACGCTCAAGTTTGATTAAAAGAAAGATGCCAATAGGGAAATAAAATGTTGGGTTTGAGAATGTTCAGGTCATATCCGGCGAACGAGAGGGACTTTTTTGTTGATTCACCACTTTTGAATGTGTCACCATCATTATGTCAAATCAAAATTGCTTAAAACGGTTTATAAAAAACTCCATGATATTTCCACCTATTGTGTCAGAATCGGTGTCGAAAAACTTGTGATTCAAAAAAACTATTCTGTTCGAGGTGATCATGGATTACCAATATTTTAGTAAAAAATTCCGTATCAGACTGGAATCTTTGAAAAGTCTAAATGATTCAGTCACTTTTACAATTATATTCATGAAAGCACGACATCCGTCGATTCAGAAAGAACGCGCTGATTGTGTTGATGGTATCTTCTACAGTGTGTGGTTACCAAAATTCATTTTTTGTTTTTACCAAGCTTAGAACCGGTTGAAAAGATAAATCCTTGAGAATAAAGCTGCTATGCATAAAAAGGGTTACAATGAGTAAATACTTATTCAAATTATCTCCACTCTCAACACAAAGAGTATTTTACAGAGATATTGTGATAAAATAATGAGTCTCAAGTTGATCAGATGCTACTATTCCAAGATAGGAAAAGAATTAACATTACAAATATACTACTCAATATATACTAAACATATTAAATATGTAGATTGATCTACTCATTGATTCTCTGAGAAATCTAGTTATGACTCACTGATACAAGATTACTTATTTGAAATACTATAGAACTTGTAGAAATTTTTGCATTTTGATGCAGAATTAAGAAATATCTACAAGTTGCATGGTTGATTGCACATTGATACTTGAACTTACAATGCTCTCAACACAGTTGATCATGCTTACTTATGGTGATGTATTCCATATTTCAATATGTGCTTCAATTTAGTTAGCTTCATTCTCCACGGCTCCGTCTTCTTCCATTATCGGCACAATTAGATTGTCTTTTGACATTAGATTGTACTTTGTAACAAAAGCAGTGAACCTGTAGGAAATTCATTGGGATTAAAAGGGTTGAAGTGATAGCAGAAACATAAAAGTATCCTACTGTTACAACAAAATGTAACTCATGAATTTTCAACTAGCTTACCGTTTGCATAGGTAAGTTTCATTCTCAAACTCATCAAATATTGCTCGATGATGGAAGTAAGCATGTGAAAATATTCTGTATACTCTGCGACATACTGATCCAAGTTTAGCAACAGATGAATCTTTGATGCTCACTCTACAACGAAATTCAAAATCACTTTGAGTTTGCTAATACCTCTTGAATTTAATGCTCATTATCTAAGAAGTAAACGAGCAAATTCATTCAAATATCAACATTGTAGGATCTTACCTGCTTGGAAAATATTTGTTGCTGTTTAACAAACAGGCAGCACCATCCAAAGTGTGTCTTGTATAATCAATAGCAGAACATTCTTTTGGGGTCTTATGGGCAGCGCACAGAAATATCCATTGCTCTGTGGCTGTCATTTGAGTACATGTGCCGGGATGACATTCGTCTTGGAGTCGAACAGCTAGACCATTTAACTCCATACAAAACTGTCTGAGATGTTCGTATTTCCATACTCCTTCATCCTGGGATTCTGGCATTGTGAGAACAAGTTCAATGTTTGCCGGATCTCTGCGGATAGTTTGTTGTATGTACTGTTGGACAGCGAGGGTACTGTCCATTTCCTCAAAAGGCTCATCCGGCCACCTATTAAAATCCTGTCATCCAACAGAGAGAAAAGCTTTCAATTTATCCATATCATGGTGACATAAAAGTGGGCAAAAAGCAAGACAATTCTATAGCAGCAATTCAGTCCATATGAAAGTGACTGCTTCATTTGAGTGCCTAAGACCTTTTGAGTTGAAGGGGGCTCAACTAATACATTTGCATAAAACTACCAAACAATGTTAGTCATATGATTCCATAAGGAATGTTCTACTTCTTATATTTGAAGTTGATAGGGATTTGTATATTATGGTAAACAGAACGACTATTCAGATGGAGTTACTCTTTGGTACTGCCACGTTATTGACAAACCTAACTAGATAGTACTGAGTAGCAAGAAAATGAAGCATGAGGATTTTAATAATGTATAAAATATAAAAACCTTGGATTTTGTTCCAGGTCTTGTTCTCCTAATGATAGTAGATCCCTCAGCCATCTTCATTGTTGCTCCTTACTTTGTTCAATTCTTTGCAATTGAGGTCACCTGCCGGGCAGGGAAACAAATTTTGTCAATGGGAAATGTGACAGCCGGTTCTGCCCTTGCAAAACCTGGATAAGTGTTACGGTACGGTGCCGTTTTCGAAACTGTTTTCGACACTCTAATTCGATCAGAAGCACTCCACTGAACTCTGCTGAACTCTGATGCCAACACTCGCCCAACAGTCTGACGCTAATTTCGCACAGGTGATCGACAAGATCTTTAACAAAGTATGTTTTGTAACTCTTCAAAACTGATTAAAAAATGTAACGAACCGTTGAAGCGTAATTTGCTCGATCAGAAAATATTATTGTTATCAATTCTTCAACAATGATTCTTTGAGTAAATGAAGCAAAGACTCTTCATGTGAATCGTCTGATATTTGAATTTGTAAGTCAATAGTTGCTGCGAAAATTTTCTAGTCTAATTATTCAAAAAAGGGAATCATGGAGTTTTGTAGTACGGGTAATTTCTGTTGAGCCTACACGCCAAAAAGTGCTCTTGAAGAGGAATACAGAATCATAGAATGGAGTTTTAGGCTGCTTTTTCACGACTGCAATCGGTTGCTGCAACCTCGCGAGATTGCTGCAATTTTCATGCGCGCGAAATTCAAAATATAACTTACCGAGTTAACCTAAGATGTAAATGGAGTGGCTCCGGAAAACCCACTAGTTGAAAATTGTTCTGTCTCATGTCTTTGAAGATGCTGAACACGGATATGAACTTCATTCCCTTCCAACAGCGGAGGAAATGCGTGAAAATCGATTTTGAAGCCAGAACGTCTTATTTTCGGATTCAAATGTGATTTTTAGAAGTTTTCTTAACCTCTAGATGTAAAAAGAGTTCGTATTCGGGTTCAGCACACTCAAGAAGATGGGCAAGAACAATTTTCAACGAGTGGGTTTTTCGAAACCACTCAATTTCCATCTTAGGCTACCTCGATAGGCAAGATTTTGAATTTCGCGCGCATGAAAATTGCAGCAATCTCGCGAGGTTGCAGCAACCGATTGCAGTCGTGAAAAAGCAGCCTTAGGATCGTGGCCATGGCGTAAAAATAACATGTTATCTTTACGCCATGATCGTGGCTGAGAATTTGAGAAAAGCGTCGTCTGCTAGTCAAATGTCAACACTGTACCGGTGTGATGGGCAGTTGGGCACATATTTCAGTCGGACTATTTTTAGTCTCTTCTACTCCCTTTATGGATGAGCTACATAATTTGTAAAATCATAGCTCAATCATTGATTTATCTAATCCTGTAGTTGGTTCTCTTGAAGAGAATCTCTTAATTTTCATCATGTGTAAAATAACACTCTGTGATCTCTCTAAGTTTTTTGGTTTTCCTTTCTAATCGATTAGATCTACCAGTGTGAGACTCAGTTGAAACAGATTCTACTGATGAACTGTTGATTGTTGCCAATTGTTGCTCAGGCACACTTCAACAGAAATGTAAGTACTTAACCACAATGTGATGGACTTGAGAAATTTCTCACTCAACCACTTATTGTTAGTTGATTTCTTGTATGTACATACAATGAGATAAATTATAATCAAAATTACTTCAACCTCTCTAGATTGAAAAGAATGGGTCCATTTCTTGTGCTCTCATTGTTAAAATCTGGTCCAGAAAGATTCACTTGAATATCTGAGTCTTCGTCAGCCTAAAACAAGTTGAAAATTGAAACAACATGGATAGTATCAGGAATGAATTGTTTGCTAAAATAAAAGCAGCTGGGAAAGATGTGGAAATGACTTTAAAGTTTAAACAAATGGGCAGTGATGAATTGAGAGTGATGATGGCTCTTGTAGTCATGGACACTTTTAAAACAATACCCCCATCTAAATGTATTAAGAAGGATGCAAAAATATCTACTGATGTTAGGAACAAGGCCAACAGGATCTTTGTATCATGTAAGGATGATATCAAGCTACTCATGAAAGCTTGGGAATTATATTCAGAAAGCATTGCTACTGCTCCAAATAAATCTCAAGAACTATCTCTTGCATATGCCAATAGATCAGCTCTGTTGCTGAAATTTAGAAAGTATCAAGACTGTGTAGAAGATATAAACAGAGCTTTGAGCCTGAATTATCCAAATCATATGAAAGGTAAACTCTGGCATCGTAAAATTGAGTGTTTGAGGATCATGAAAGATTCAAGAGAAATAGATAGGACTATTGAAGAATCTAAAAAGTGGCTCGAAGGTATTAATTTGAATGGAGATGAAAAGGAAAAATTTGAGACAAAAATGAAAGATGTAGAAAATTCAAATTGGTGTGCACCTGATCAAGAAACTCACACAAGAGAGTCTCCTGTTTTTTATCCTAGTAGAAGTATTCCTTGTGCGTCTGAGGCTATAGAAATAAAATATAATGACAAATTTGGAAGACATTTGGTGACAACGCGCAGAGTTCATCCAGGAGAAATTTTGATAATGGAAAAACCATTTGCCAAGATCCTTAAACCTGAAGAAGTTTTTACGCATTGCTCTCAGTGTTTACAACTTTGTTGGTCTTTAACTCCATGTGAATTTTGTGTTCATGCCATGTACTGTTCAACAAAATGTAAGGATGAGGCATGGGAACAATATCATGATGTAGAATGTGATGTGACTGGGAACCTACTGTCTCTAGATTTTGATAAGAGCATCTTATTTAGTATGAGGCTTGCAATATTAGCTATAAGAGAATTAGGTAATATTAAAAATCTCAGGAATCATGTGAAGCAATCTGAAAGCTCTACAGGTTGGTACATTGTTTGAAAAAACTTTGTAAAAGATCAGTGTATGATCAGGCGCCGACTTTCTTCTGTATAGTCCGCCTCTGTTGAGAATTCCATAGCTTCACAATTTGACTTAGGATCCTTAATTTTTCAGATTTGCTCAAGAAAGGTTTTGCTGAGGATGGACTATATCACAGTGACAAATATCTAAGTGTTCATTCTCTAGTTACAAATACAGAAAAACGATCAGTACCTGATCTGTTTGCAAGAGCTTTGAATGCTGCATTTATTCTATATTATTTAAGCACTTTAACGATTTTATTTGGGAAAAAGTTCGAGCCAAACTTCCAAGAATTGAGTATGAATGAAGATATCACATTTATTGGTGGATTACTTTTGCGACACCTGCAGATCATTCCCAGCAATATACATTGTGTGAGTCTCTTGGTCGAATTCCTTCCTAATTTTTGCTTTACTCACGGAAAATTTTTTTTTTCGGAATTATTCCAGTACGAAGAAGAACGTGGAATTGATACTGTTGACATTGGAGCATCAGCTCTCCCATTTTGTAGTCTCGTCAATCACAGTTGTGATCCAAATGTATCCAGATGCTCTACAAAAGAGCATATGATTATTTTTGCCTTATTACCCATAGAAAATGGTGCTCAGGTGAGAATGTCTTTGTATGAGATTGCGACGCGGAATATTCGTGAATTTTATTTTCAAATTTCCCATAGATCTATGATAATTATGGTAGCCATTATGCTGTAATGGACAAAACTGAGAGAGAGAAAAAGTTGGATCAATTTCACTTCAAGTGTGAATGCATTGCATGCTTAAGAGATTGGCCTATTTATGAAGATTTACCATCCTTTCATGTAAATACATTTTCTCTTTAGTACAGTACTCCCTCGTTAATACGAACTTAAAGGGACCAAGTTTTTGGTTCGTTATAACGAGGGATTTCGTGATAACGAGGGAAATACGTGAGCTCAACGTTGGAGGGACCGATAGATAGCTTCGTATTAACGAGGATACTGTATTCAACTTTGTTCAGTGAGATCTAATTAAGGCTTTGATTCAATTTAAAATTTAATATTTTTAATCAAGGTAATAAATAATGAATAACTGTTTCCAGGATTTGTTGCCCAGTGGAGAGATGAAAAAAAAAGTAGAAAAGGCTCTAGAAAAGTTCAATCTGTACGTGGATTATGCTACAGAGGATAAAATAGACTGTGAACCAAATTTAATGGAAGATTTAACAAAAATGCTAAACATTCTGCTTCAGTGTGTTCCACTACCCTGCCGCGAAGTGAACAACGTTATGGAAACTCTAAAAAGGACTTTTGCCTTGAAATACGGTAACAAATTTGAAATTCCTTCCATTCACAGTAATCAATCTTGATATCAACGAAGTATCGAGATTTGAGGAATAAACTCGGAGCCTCGATATTTTCAAAGGAACTTGTAAGAAAAAGGTATTTAAATGTGCATAACAGATCTCGCTGATCTCGGTAAAAATGTGTTGCGGGCAAATTGTTTCTTTCTATTCACGAAGAATAACAATATTTGTTCTCAATACTATTTTTGAGTACCAACAGAAACTCAAGTATCATTAAAATATTTGTGAATGAACGAATTAAAGATTAAATCTTCACAATAAGAAACATTTTATCAGGAATCGTCTGATTCAAGAATAGCAAGTATTAGCATCTTTGATGGTAATTTGATATTGTCTATATAAAAATGGGAGGTGCAATTTCATCCGAAAACCCTAGTCTAAGTCTTAAATTGAGCCAAATTACTAAAAAAAAGTCTGAAAATTCCCGACGTTTTGACGGATTCAAGGCTATATTTTGCATAGTATTTATTTCTTCTGCCCTACGAAGGTTTTCGACTTAGGGAATGATTCCAAGATGATTTCCGTGTAAGATTTGATTTCGGGAAACCGCAGAATGAATGAGTCTCATGAATAGGCTTGGTACTTTTTTTTAACCACCCGCATGGATCCTTTCTTCGTATAAAGTCAAGAAATGAGTTCAGTCGGTTTCAATAATCGCGGACGAATCCAAAGTATTTTTTTTCAACTCGCATTTGTTAAAAATGACACGACGATAATTATTACAGGTGATTGTTGTACTATTTTTGAATGACTGACAATGAGTACGACTTGTAAATGAATGATCTAAATGTGACAAATAATAAACCGTTCCCAAAATCCATGGAATCATGCATAACTTAGATCCTTAATTTATCCCTCTTCCGAAATAATACTCACTTAAGCAATGTTCGCAATGATTCATTGTAACAAACCTCGAATTTTTCAACATTTTTATTTCTTCGTTACAAATCATGATGAACGTGCGTCAATACAAATCATGAGAATACCATCTACATATAATCTACATCCGAATTTTATCTGAGTGCTCGATGTAGTCTTCGATCTGCATACACCTATACTTTCTATGGTGCTAGGTTGGCACTAGGGTATGTGATTGTGAAGCAATATCATATACATTCATATCATTTTGTATCCCAAATTTCTCAGCACTTACATCAACTTATGATCTTATCATCTCTCACATTATCACATATTATATTTTTCTCAACAGTAGTCTTGACCAATGAATAAGCAAGTTATTCACGAAAATTAGTTGGAGTTTTGAGTGCAGTTATTACATATATAACAAGTCTTGCAATAATTTATGTCTTCAACATCACAGAATGCAGTAAACATTTTCAGTAAGTAGTAACATTTCGGTGCGCATATATAGTTATAGCTTTTGAGTTTTATATAAAGAAAATACTGTGCTCGGCGCGCATTATATATATAATATACATTTACATTCATTTATTATGTATTTATCCTCTTCTCTATTTTCCATTCGTAAATATTCATCTTCAAAATCTTTTTGAAGCTCCATCAGTAAGAAAGTATTTCCTTCCGGATGTGCAAATACAACATTTATTTTTTGTTGAGTCTTACATGGCTGCCTTGAATGAAATATTCACAAAATTGCTTTTAGATCGACAATAGATTGAATTGAATGTATACCGATTAATAATAATTGAGGATAATTGGTAGATTTGGTCGACTGAGAAAATCTAAGATTATAAAAAGTGAGGTGAAGATACAGCTTACTTTGAGGATGCTGAGTATTCTTTTTTGAGCTTTGCAGTTGTTTTCGAAAATTTTCCGAAAGGAGTTTTTTTTAATGCATTTCTTGAAAACAAAGAGGTCGAGTTCTACTTTGAATTTGACTTTGATTTTTAGATATTTTTAGCGCTATTACTATTCTTATGATTTGAATGAGATCTCCTATTTCCAAATGGTACGCCCAAAAAGGCGTTTATGAGTGTACTAGGAAATGACCAGTAGGTCATCATAAGATAAATTTTTGATACTCTATTAGCTGCTTGGTGAATGGAATCGAGGGAAGTATTTGATAAAAGATGAGAATTTCGATGAGTCATAAGAAGTGGCAATCGACGTTATGGATTTGGATAGTCATAAATTATTGGAAGTTTTCTTGAACGAGTGTGATGCATACGGGTTTCTTGTTCAAAGAATACTCTCAGAATACCATGACGATTACTAAAATGATTGGCCGATAGCGTTTTCCCAAAAATATTACTATTCTACTTCAATGAATTTGACTGTCCGTTTGTTTTCGAATTACCGAAAATATGAAATGGTCCGTCAGAGAGTCGGAAAACTGCTTCGGGCTTAGATCACAATTTTGAACCGATAGTTGACAGTTCAGATAAAAAATACATCTAAAAGAGAATAAGACGCTGAACAACCATGCAGGGTAGAAACTATAGCGCCCGCCAGTTACATTTAAACCGTTATCATTTTCACCGAAATCTTCATATTGGATCTTGACTTATTCATGCTTTCACAAAAAGATTTCTCAGTCGACTTAAGTTAACCGTGGATCAAATCTACATTAGTTCTATTATGTATTTCTGTCAGAATTTGGTTAACAATATCGTAAGTCAACTCTTTTTCTAACGAAAAAATCTATATAAATGAACTATAGTTCATTCAAGTCAGTCAACCATGTACGATCAGTGGCACATCAAATTTTTTTCATTTATGTGCATTAAAATTTTTTGCAAACAATCAACATTGAACCTCATGCTGTGCGCATGTATATAGCTTTTTTCATGTATGTACATATAAATTGGTATATATATAAATTCCTTTTGTATAACGAGTGGAATTGGTTTACTATATAAAGAATGATTCGTGTCGTATGAGACTTTTGGCACGCAAAAAATCACAGATGAAATCATTGTATGTACAATGTAAAGTTTCAGTAAGAGAATAGATTTTTTTCAGGATTCTTATAGTCAAATAATCAAGATTTTTGGTGTATTGAGTATGCGAGAGATTTCAGTCCGAGTCACGCTATTAACTTTTTTTTTCGAGTAGAATAGAGACAATCTCTGTAGCCTTGAATAAATAAGAAGTATTAGTGCATTATAACATATAATAGAAATCTTTATCACATGTCGCATCATACCCAAATTAAATAATTATTGAGATTGATAGCATTGGTAGAATGGTCCGTTTGTTCTGTTAGTATGGATTGAGTAACTTCGTAGTTGTTGAATACAGTCTAATATATGCTCTTTATATCCGCGAGCTCGGGATCCTATGTTCATCATTTTAAATCAAAATATACTAAAGAATTCACATAAACGATAAACTGACGTTTACTCTCAAATCATGCATTTTGGCTGACTCACAAAATTCAAATTTTCAACTTCCTCCGCGTATCAAATTTTTTTTCTGTACAATAGAGTATTTTTTCGGCATTTTGCTTATTTTTAAGACGATTATCTTGATGAAATGAGATAAAAGAAGAAAAGTCCAATAACTCGAGTTTACCGCTAATTTCAGGATCGATTTGTTTCGGATGGAGTGAAAAAAAATTTCAATTCATGATTTTCCAATTCGGTAGAGCCTCCGCTATCGAAGTTGGTAGAAGTCCAGAGACATTATAAACAATAGTTTCACCTCCAGCTAAAAGCGCCCCAAAAGATCCGTAAGTGCCGTAATCTATTATGCTATGATTGCAAGCTGATAGTACGGCTATATCTTTTCCAGGATTTTTTGCATCGTCATTTGAAATAAAATTGATTCTCTGCTTATAATGTCTTAATTTCAACTTGCACCAAGCTATGTCATCGCTCAGTATCAAAAAAATTACATTTTTGTACTTTTTGTCAAAATAATCCATCGCTTCGAGATAATATTTTGTAGGGGCTGGTCGAACTTTAAATTTCTTCCAAAGATAATCGAGGTAATCAGTTCTGCGTATGTGTATACTCACATATGTCGGCTCGGATAAATTATACTGCATCGTCGCTGTTTGTAAAACTCTTTTGGCATAATTTCGTAAATTTTTCTTAAGCGTAAATTCTTGTCGTAAATCGTCTAACCACGCGACTATGAGTGACCAATAGGCTGCATATCTGTGCAAAAAATGAAGATCAGTTATGTCAGTAAAAAATATCTTGGAAAAATTGTAAAGAAAGTCCAGAGAAATTTTGTCTAGTTTGTATGTATGTACCTAGGAATGATGATGTTTTGGTCAGTACTGTTCCACTCCGCTAACGAATTTACAGTTTGCCCAATGTCGATGATGCATTGTCCAATGTTACTCAAAGGTGGTATGCTCAAATTTTCAAAATAAATTTCAAGGGTCTTCAGGATACATCTTGGCATGTATGGTTCAAGCCCAGTTCTCCTGCAAATTAAATTTTATTATTCAATCTTACTACCACGACCCTCGAGTCATTAAAATTTCGGAAAAATATTTTTCTACAGTTGAATGTGATCTATATACCTTGCAGTTGCCCATACCGAAGCGTATTCCCAAATTTGATTACCTAATCTACCACCCTGCATCACCGAAATGATGCCGTATTTTGGGCATGATATAGGTTTATGTTTATTAGGATGAATTTTGACTCCTCTTGAGTAAGGATCGTGACATAGAGCTTGCTCATAAGACGATATTCTAACGCCTCTATTTGCTGGGCTAGATGTGTACATGGGGAAAAGGAAAACATGAATGCTCAAGACGACTAGCAGAGCTAGGACAATTGCACTTGCAAGCACATGCTGCTGGGTGTGGCTCATTTCTAAATTATTAACTATTTATGTACTCCTTTGCTTATACAGTCTTTACATCTGGCGTCTATTCTAGTTTATCTACTCTAAAGACGATTTTATGATTCTATTTATCCAACATTTTGGGCTTCTTTTTGCGGGTTTTGCAGATAAATCATCAACCCACTGTTGTACTGTAGTAGCTGATTATCAACATTCGACGGGTAGAAATATTTCAAAAATATTGAGATCTCTTCTTGGCTTTTGTTGCACCAGTGAGACTGGTAACTCGCTTTACGATGACTTTGCATAATCACTGTCATTTCTTGGAGTTTCTGAAATCAATAGTTTTATACTTGAGAATTGAATTCATATCACAACTAAAAAAATACATATCATCTTTTGAGAGGTCTCATTTTTTGAGATAGGTGATCATCTGATCCAGAACTCATATAGCTAACAGCTATTGAAGAAAATAACCATCAAGTTATACTAAAATCGCTCGAAAAACTCAAAGATATCTCATCTAAACCTGAGTGACTCATGCATCTAGCTTCGTTTTAGCTCTCGTATTGGGTTCGAAAAATCGATTGAATTAGTAGGACATACCATAATGAATTTCAGCACAAATAAGTACGTATCACGGCTCAATTTGTGGAAGTTCCCGTCAGAATTAATTCTGGCACGAGTAATTACTTGTGCCAGAAAACTTGAAAACAAATTTCCGATCTGTGGCGTCAATTCAAGATTTCCTTCGAAATATTTGTACCAACACTGATCTCAAGCATGAAATTTAATTCCAATCAAGATGAGACGAAAATGAAGAAAAACATTGTACTTTGTGATGAGTCTTGAGATCTAATCTTTTAGACTCGATCAGAAGCCAGTGGAGCACGGGGAGTCATTCAGCCGAAAAAGGTCGAGTTGCGTGAACATGGGATTTTCCTCTGGGGTATGTTTCGGGGTCATTAGTACATCATTTTCCAACAAGAATAAAAAAAATCGGTCGAGGGTTTTGAAAATAAAGTCGATTTTTCCATTTTTTTTAGCTATTCCCCGAAAATAGTCTATTTACTTCATTACTCACTCTCGTTTCTTGCTTTGAAATCGACTATTCAAAATAACCAAAGTACCTATATTCGACGTAAAAAGATCCAATCTTTCGAAATTCGAGGTCCAAATTGAGCCCAGATAAGATCCGAATAATTCGGAATGGTGAATCGCCAGATCATTCACGGCGGTGAGGGCTTCAATGGTAACGATTGCAGAAAGCTACTAAATAACATAAACCTCAGCGAAAGCAGAGATGAACCTTCTGTTAATAAACATCTGAAGATTTTGGAAAGTTTTGAAAATGTCGTGAGAGCTTGTTTTGGCACGAATCTCGATCCTCAATATGCTGATGAATTGAAAGATTTTCGCAGTTGCTATCTGAATTCGGGTATTCCTGTTACACCGAAAGCTCATGCAATTATGTATCATATTGAAGAATTTTGGAACTGGCCTCGGAAAGTACAGCGAACAAGCATTCGAGTCAGTTCATCACGGATTCAGTGAAATTTGGAAGAGATATAGAGTTCATTGTGCACACTCTGCTTATTCATATCGTCTTTTCCGCGCAGTATGCGAATTCAATGCATGGATAACATGTATGACTTATTTTTTCAACCATTCGTAGAAGGATTTAGTATATCTTACCGTTCTGATGGAGATTGAACGGTGAATGTTACAGAGTATAAAATGCGAAAGTGTATCTCTTTAGTTAGTGCACCCTGTGATATTTGTTACAATGATAATCGAGCGAGACTTCTGTTTGTAGGAACTGATGATGTGAGAGTGGTCTCTAATATGTCAACAAGATTGTACTTATTGAAAATTCAATTCTCATTAGAACAACAGTTCGTAAAGATTCAACACTTTTTTGTTAGGGAGCTGTTCAGATATAGCTACTTTACTTACATTCAGAATTCCAATTGAATGATGAGAAGGTCTCGGGCTTACCAAATACTAGTGAAATACGTCACTATTGATATGTATTTCAGTATTTATAAAATCCGTGTCCCCTAATGACGAAGGATATCCTTGGATTTTACGTAAGTTTTTCCGGTAGAAAGAGTGTTCCTTGCTCTATGAACCATCCCGAATTATTCGGATCTTATCTGGGCTCAATTTGGACCTCGGATTTCGAAAGATTGGGTCTTTTTACATCGAATATAGGTACTTTGGTTATTTTGAATAGTCGATTTGAGAGCAAGGAAAGAGAGTGAGTAATGGAATAAATAGACTATGTTCGGAAAATAGCTTAAAAAATGGAAAAATCGACTTTATTTTCAAAACCCTCGACCGATTTTTTTGATTCTTGTTGGAAAATGATGAACTAATGACCCCGAAACATACCCCAGAGGAAAATCCCATGTTCACGCAACTCGACCTTTTTCGGCTGAATGACTCATCGTGGGAGATATAGGGTTGTTTTGAATTTGACTCCGAGTATTCTTAGATTATTTGATACAAACATTTAGAATCATTCAATGTCGACTTGGTTCAACATTGATATTATGAGCTTTCTTCGATCAGAGACTTCCCCTCGACGCTAGAAAGGTATGAAAAATGATTGATTGTTTTGTGATCATAACTAAGGTCTGAGATCTATTCAATGCTCGATGTAAGCCTCTTTCCATTATAATTATGATTATATCGTTGAGATTGAGGAAGAACAAATACTCACAAATAACTTTATTTTTTGTGTCCATCGTTCAACTTCCTTGGGTACAAACACGTTGTCTTCAAACGAGAATTCAACGTCTTGTAAACGTTATTAATGAATAAACTGATTCTATGGTCTTCTAAACGAAGTCAACGATGTTTGAGCGATGTATTTTGCGTGTCCGATGTAAAGAAAATAAATTCCGTAAAGTTTTATCCCTGTCTGTACAATATAAGTACTGATAATAAATCTATGCACTCTTAGTCGGTCGACAATTTCTCATTTCGAGATTTGCACTGTAAAATCCTTGAATACGTAAATGCACCACTCTTTCGTCAACCTCGTCTCAACTACTCAAAGCTAAAGCTGGAAATGTGTATTCAATAAAAGCTTGTGCTCTGGACATGCGCATCGCGCCCGCGCGCTACTCGAGGTCCCAGATACACCGAGCGAGATCAATAATTCATTTCACAGTTCTGATTTTTCCCCATAAATTTCTATTTATACATGAAAAATTATACATGATTATGGGATGAAACATTCATTCAAGTCCTTTACAAGTTGGTAACACCTAGGGGACAATATTGATTCCCGTTAATTTGTGATTACTTTCCTGTTATGCATCGAAGAATTTCTGAAAAGTTCTGAAAAACCTCTGTCTATAAGAGTAACATGATGGACCACAAATTGAGGCTCGTTATAAGAATCATCGGGAAGAGGAACAAACAAGCATAAAGTCGTCAAAATCCTCATTTAGCTATTTTTCACCTTATTTTCACCCCAGAAACACTTTATGGTAGGAAAAACGACATTTGTAATGCCGGGACATTTAGGTAGTGAACGGGTTTGAATGACAATTACCATGTAAGTGATGAACTACTTTAACCATTTGGAGTTTAATTTTCCCCAGTTCGGTAGATAGTCGCCAACACTGTTATACATTTTTTCCCCATGGCGTTCTATTTCTGAGGTAAAAATATAGCAAAAAATAGTCAAATTGGAAGAAGATGTTCTTTATTCATTTTTTATATCCTCACGATTCAATAGCTACTTTTCATGAGTACTTCAGTGGGCTTTTTGTATCGACAGAAATTTTTCAAATTTCCCGATGCTTTGTGAAAGCATAGAAACAAATTAATGGAAATCGACAATGAATTCACTATACTTACGAGACAAAATAGTGATTTGGTCAATGTTCAATTTCGAGATAAAAAAATGTGTTCAATGTCTTACGATTTCGGAACAGGAGAAGTATTGATTCCATAGCTGTTTCCGGACAAAATAGTTTATATTCGCACTTGTAGGCGAATTAGACTCTTTTTTCATGATTCATCGTCCGCTCATTTCGTGTGCCCTTGCTGAATGGAGTCAGTTTTCGGAGTCATATAAAGCTCGAGCACGAATCCATTATAAAGCAAGGAAACTTTTAATGCATGTAATTCCATGTAAAAATTCATTTGGATAATAATACTGTATATTATGATCATGTCACGTCGTGAGCTTGAGAGAATTTTTAAATCATTCGTTTCGCTCATTCCTCCAATTCTACTGAAAATTCACCTCGTTTTCAGAAAACCCTTCACAAAAAAATCACGCGGGCTATTGAATAGAAGTACTTCAAGAGTCTTACGCAATGGCACGCACCTAGAAAAAATTCATAGATAGTATCTTCACTGTATAATCATAGTACTGTAGGATTTCCATAGAATCTCGGGAGTCTCTCGACGTTATCAAGTGCCAGAAACATTGGGGCACAATTTATTCTTGAAACCCGTTTCAAAATCAAAATGCATGTTAGAAATGCTTGGAAAAATCAACTTTGATCATTGTTACACAGTATTTCGGCTAAATTTATCCGTTTTGCACTCAACTTTTGCACTACTGAGGAAGTGAAATAATCACAACATGGTAGTGAAAAAAATTTCATTGGTTGAATCCATGTACAAAATATTGTGGAATATTGATATACCATTTTAAAATTGAATCGTTTTCAATATGAACTTAATAGATAACACACATCTAATATACCAATTAATCCATCCTGGTTTTGACAGTTCGAGTAGTGACCTTATCCTTTTCACTGCAAAAAAATAAATTTGTTGGTAATGTACCTAGTAGATCTCATACTCATCAATTAAAGGAGAGATGGTAGGATAACTCACATTATGTGAACCACAGCACCCCAACCAGACAGAGCATCTCTGTCGCAAGCATTTACAAGCGCTTGACTGATAGTTTCAAAAAGATCATCTGGTTCTAAGTCTGGCTCATATACAGCTTCACACATTCCATATAACTGTTCTGAGGTCGTTCCACCAACAACAAAGTCCTCAGGCACATTCAAGCAACCAATGAGATCCATATTGCAGATGAAGGGCTCATAGGTTTCAGGATCTAATCCTGCAACCATTGGTTCAACAAAGTATGGTCCAAATCTCCTCTCATACAACAGATTTGAAATCATGGAACCAAACGTTTTGGGATGAATTCTTCTGTTTTCTTTCAGTTCATACAAATTGAGTCTGAAACGCAATCTCTCCATAACAGTTTGGCTGTCAGTGGCAAGACCAGGCAGGCCAAGGTATAAATGAGGCCCCATTTCATAGATCTTTTGAAAATCACAAGAGATTGTCTGGGCTTGAATACCAAATCTTCTATCAGATGCTATAGCAACACAGTTTTTCCCTTTCATTGCTATAATAGCACCACCATTGTATGATGTGATACTCTGAAAAAATTTCAAGGTTTTTTGAGAAATGAATTTGCTAACTCAATTTTTTACATTTTCATAATAATCCAGAGAGAAAGATGAAAGCACTCATTAACTCTATACATTACTATGTCGAGATAACGTTCTGAGCGAATCATTTAAATGACAACAACAAATGTGGATGAAGAAATATGAGATAATAAGTGATGAGGAATAATCAAAAGTAGGTATAGTAATTTGCTCAGTCATGAAATAAATATAACCTCACCACTATCAGTTCGAATTCACGCTGTTATGACTTGAATTACCGAAATTATTAAATTTGATACGAGAGGAAGTCCGAATTA
This sequence comes from Eretmocerus hayati, assembly GCA_029851415.1. Classification (NCBI taxonomy): domain Eukaryota; kingdom Metazoa; phylum Arthropoda; class Insecta; order Hymenoptera; family Aphelinidae; genus Eretmocerus; species Eretmocerus hayati. The sequence goes on along the minus strand of CM056742.1, from coordinate 146,140,669 downwards.
GCTAAGAGGATTATCACTCACCATTTTGTCGAGTTTCGACGAAGATTTTCGGGATTATTTGTTCGAAACCCGGCGAAAATTTGCGCTAAGTTGTCATTTGCCACGGAACTGCTGAGCCGGATCGGCGCTTTTCGCACTCCCAACGTCGTCCGCTTTTCAGATGACTGTTATACCAACAATTATTTTGCAGAGTTCTTCTTTATCGGCATGAGCAGAATTTGAAATAGCAACAATAAAAAGACAGAATGTAATGAGAGAATGCATGTATTTCTGTGTATTTCTGAAAAGTTCGAAAAGTTTGGATGCATTTCTTATCATCGCAAGAGAACAAAACTCCGAAATTCTGAACGGTGAGGAGCACAAATGGCTGAATTCATCAGAATTTATGCAATAAGAATATCAATACATACGAAATGTGTTTTGCAACGAAGTTGATGAATAATAAAATCGCCTCGAGGAGGGAATCGAAGAGAGGGAAAATGGAAACAACAAAACTAGAGCAATTTTGCGATTGCAGAATCTACTGGAAGCTCCATAAACAGGAATGATCGAATCAATTTTATTTCAAAGCAGCTAAAAGCCTTGAGCACGCGCAGCTTCCGCGCTTCCTGCACGGCCGTGAGTTCAGTTTCACCAGTTTCAGCCTTTCGGGCCGCGCGTGAACGTTGTTCAACGAACATCTCCCTCGCTCGCATCGGAGCGGAGTTGCAGCTGGTGAATGCACCATCGGACAATAATAATAAAAGTTATTGGGGAGAGAGCAAATATCGCCTCAGTCTCGTCGATATATTCGACGACGATGAATAATAATAATATGGCTGTGCTCTGCATAATCCTCGAGTGCGGGTCGTCTACAGCTGTTGGATCCCACACGAGCAGATAGGATATAATAAATTTTATACAGAAGAGCAGCAGCACCTGCTCGCGGCGGTGTTCGACGAAGTCGTCGAGGAAACGACGACGGCCTGCCCGAAAACACGTGGAAGCCATACGTCGACGTCGTCCTCAGCGAGGTGGTCGACCTTGGCTGCTAACGGAACATCATCATCGAGCACTTGCCGCGTGCAACTAGACTTCGACTTCGAATCACTTCGAATGAAATGTATTTTGCAACAGTTGCAGCTGCATCGGAATCGGGCAACGACGATACGTGCCGTCCCAAAAATAAATGGTCCAGAACTGTCCGACTTTTAGAGCCTGGCGTTCATCAGAGTTTCAACGTCTTTTGCTGGACGACGAGGTTTTTCACCCACTGAATTTCTGCTAGTGAGTCATAATATTTCGACCCTGACACAGCGACTTACCCCTTTCGAGGTCTCGTTTTGTACCTTGAGGTACCTTATTTGTACTTGTTCTCGATCCTATCCCTGCGTTACTTTTAGTCAGCTTTCTCTTCATTTCGAAATTCCAACAATTACCTAGCTCTGTTTTTCGGAGTCATAAGTATACCTTGGGATATTTGTATTTATTTTTCTACGAAAAATAGTGAGTGAGTCGTTTCTGCCGCTCTGGATTTGACTCATTGACTGCCAAGATCTCGCCTCTCGCTCTTCTCTCCTTCCTCTCGTTTTGCATTGGAATTATTTTTAAAACTCTTGGCTGATCTTGAACTCATTCTTCCTCTTGTTGTTCTCTCATTAATGATATTCATGGAGACAAAAATACAAAAAAAAGTTTGATTTGATCCCGCTGTTATTTTCTTGTTGATTTTTTATTCATAAACATCAAGGCAAATTGACAATATTTATGTAAACATGAACATTTTCTCTTGAAATGGATCACATTTGAGTCTCAATCGCCTACACCCTTTTCTAGTCACTGTTGCATATCGTAAGTGCAGATGTTTATGTTGCAGGTGCGATTAGTTGTTTAGGAATTCCTTCAGAAGTGATTTTTTGATTCCATGAGAAACAAATTTCCCTATTGATATTAGAGAAAGATTACAAGACATGTCCCTCAAGCCCAAAGTAGTGGACTTTGGTCAGACTTGGAATGTACTACAGGAGACTGTCAAAGGTGTGATAACATTAGCTGATGTTCCACGATCAACGTGGAATGATAGATTTACGTAAGTATCAGTGTTCTATTATGAATGTTGAATGAAATAAGCATTGTTTCTCATCAAAATGATTGTATTTTTCAGTGACGTTTACTCATTATGTGTAGCATATCCTGAGCCATTGGCTGATCGACTATACAATGAAACAGAAAGGTTCTTAGATAATCATGTAACTCAATTATTAACTAAAGTTCGCGCCCAAGGAGAAAATGGCCTACTTCAGGCATATCATCGTGCCTGGACTGAATATTCTCAAGGGATAAACTATTTACATCAGTTATATTTGTACTTGAATCAGCAGCATATTAAAAAGCAAAAACTCACAGAGGCTGAAATAATCTATGGAACTTCTGGAACTTCACCAGATTATCAAGAACAGAAGGAAATTGGTGAACTAGGACTATTCATCTGGAAGAACAAAATGATTGAGTCATTGAAAAATTCCCTTGTAGCCTTACTTCTTGAAGGAATCCATGCAGATAGGTTAGGAGAAGCTCAACCAGCTACATCAGATGTTATCTGTGGAGTTATAGAAAGTTTAGTCAGAGTTGAAGAATACAAAGTCAAAGGCCAACTGAATGTAAGATCTTTCTCTAATATTTGCTTCACACATATGCTATACTTTGACTACTAATATCACTCTCAGTGTTTTTTTCAATCACATTTTCTAAGGATTCTATTTTCTACTGACAAGTCCCTTAATTCTCCCTAGCTCTATCAAGAAATCTTTGAAAGTCCTTTCTTGAAACAAAGTGGTGAATTCTACTCAAGAGAAGCGTCAGAATTACTTCAGCAGTCAGATGTAACTCGTTACATGGAGCGAGTGACTTGGCGGCTCAGTCAAGAAGAGCTTCGAGCGCACAAGTTTCTTCACATCACATCAGTGCCTAAGGTATGCTATGAGACTCGGTGGGCAGATTTCATCATTGAAGATGTGGAATTCTGCCGAAAATTGCCGCGGGTGATCGATACATCAATCTCCAAATTGGAACAACATTCCATGCTACACTCTGTCAAGGTGTTGAGTCATCACTTTTAGTGCTTCTCTAATACTAAAGTCTTACATGTAACAAATGTATGAAATTCTCATCCATCAATTTCATCCCCCAAGATTTTTAAAAACTCGGTTAAATCCGATGAAAGTTCTGCGCGTACCGAGTTTCTTTTATATTCTTAAACCATCATTATTTTACCTTTGATCAAGATCATGGCTCTCTTCAAGTTTAACTGACTTCCAGGTGAGACAATGTTGCGAAGAAAAAATGGTTGCAGCTGTAGTATCATGGTTACACACTGAAGCTGATGGTATGGTTGAACATGAAAGGAGGAAGGATTTAGCTTTGATATACCCACTCCTCAGGCCTTTACCTTCAGGCTTATCTCATCTTGTAAAAAAATTAACAGAACATATTAAACATGAAGGTTTACAAGCAATAGGTTCCTTGCAAGGAGAAAATGTAAAGTATCAAGTTTTACAACAAATATTCTCTTTGAATGCAATTCTAGGTACTTGTTGATTTCTAATGAATTCTCTTCCATCCATAGATTCATACACAATTTGTTGAAAGTATGTTAGACGTACATGCCAAATACTCAGAATTAATTAAAGACTTGTTCAAAGGAGACCAGGCATTTATTGGTGCTCTAGATAAGGCATGTTCAGCTGTTGTTAATCATAGACCGGCGCCGCAACAACCGGCACGTGCTCCTGAGTTGGTGGGTATTCCAAAATCTTGATACAAATGTTGTTGGGACTTTCTTTCACGAAATCGGGTCTTTGGTAATAATGATTCTTCTTTTTCTACGCAGTTGGCCAAGTATTGTGATTCATTACTGAAAAAATCAGCTAAAGTCGCATCTGAAAGTGAAATTGAAGAAAAATTAGCGCGTTCGATAACAGTTTTCAAGTATGTGGATGATAAGGACGTTTTTCAAAAGTTTTATGCTCGGATGTTAGCTAAGCGTCTGATCCACCAACAATCGCAATCAATGGACGCAGAGGAGGCGATGATTGATCGTCTAAAACAAGCCTGTGGTTACGAGTTCACTAATAAGTTACACAGAATGTTCACAGATATGTCAGTATCTGCAGATTTAAATGCAAAATTCACAACTAGTCTGCGAGAGCGTGAGGGTGAAAATAATCAATTTGGCATAGGCTTCTCTGTGTACGTCTTGCAAGCTGGAGCTTGGCCATTGGGACTCCCGCCATCTCCGGGTCCATTTCATGTTCCTCAGCAACTTGAAAAATCTGTGCAAGCTTTTGAGTCATTTTACCATGCCCAGTTTAGCGGTAGAAAATTGACGTGGTTACATCACTTGTGTCAAGGAGAACTCAAACTGAATTATCTGAAAAAGCCCTATTTAGTCACTGTACAAACTTATCAAATGGCTTTATTATTGTTGTTTGAACATTGTGATTCTATTTCTTGCAAAGAGGCAGCCGCATCTTTACGATTATCGCATGATCAGTTACTTCGTCACGCAATCAGTCTTGTCGATTGCAAGATTCTCAAGAAGTCATCCGAAGGAGACCTTGAAGAAGATACTGTCCTTACGCTTAACTTCGAGTATTACAATAAGAGAACGAAATTCCGAATCACTGGTGCGTTACAACGTGATGCACCGCATGATACAGAAGCTACTCATCGGAGTGTCGACGACGATCGGAAACTGTATCTTCAAGCTGCTATAGTTCGAATCATGAAGAGTCGAAAAGTTCTCAAACATAATCAACTTGTGCAAGAGGTAATATCCTACTATCAGTAAATTATGTCATAATGAGAATGTATGGGGCACTGAAATCAGTCTTATCCAAATTTAAGAAAGGAAAAGTATTTTGCATATTAAAACTGTCTGACAAGTGAGATGCATGCATGTTTCCATAGCATCAGGCTGGTTTCGCCCGAATTAAGAGTGAATGCTCTTTGCAATGTATTTCATACAGATTTTGTAAAAACATCAGATTTGATCCAAGAAATTGAGTTTGTTGCTGTCCACATAGAAATTTAAAGAATCCATTGAGAAATTGTAAAAGCTAATCTGTCTCATCAAAAGTACAAAACTTTGGGATTTAGATATGAAAAAGAGGTTCTTCCCATCTGATTTGCCATTACTCATGTTGCAGGTTCTTGGACAATCAAAAGTAACTTTTGCACCTTCCATTGCGATGATCAAGAAGTGCATTGAAAATCTCATAGATAAACAGTACATAGAGAGGACCTCAAAAAGTGCAGATGAATACTCTTACATAGCATAACCTCGTGGCTCTTCCCATCATGAACAAGTGTCAAGTTGAGATGCTCTCTGTACCACCATATCGGCAGCAGTGAAGGTACCTACTGTTGATGTAAAATTTTGCATGTCCTGGTGACTTCTTGAGTAATTGCCAATCATGAAACTAAGCGTTGTAAATAAGGGGTAGTGTACTGAAATTCAATTTTATATGTTTTTATTGACACATTGTTATGCTTATAAAGTAATAACTAATTGAATTATACAGGATGTCATGGCATCAGAAGATGAGTAAAATGAATTTGATTAACATTCTTGATACAAGTTTGAAAACGTTATAGTAATTTTATTTACATTCGTTACATAGTGATCATATTTGTTCATCAACACTAAGATAATATAAAAGAGAAGATTTAACAACTTCGATTTCAAAGTACTTTACCCTCGCAACAGTTGCATTAACAATAAGGATATTTGATCATCTCATTGCTCTTATAATAGTTGATGGAATTTCTTCCCAAGTACAAAAAACTTATCTTGAAAGAGCTTTGTGGACTAGAATATTTCAATTCAAATAGAGAAACCCAGATAGAATTGTTTCACGTTTGTTAATGATATTGTATAAATTATATTATGATTTTCTACGTAGAAAGCTACAAGTTTGATTGTTTTGGATCTCCATTTACTTTTGTTTTGACAGCTCTAATGTGTCTATATGAAGGGGCTACAAACTAGCAAAGAATAACTTTGACATCCAATATTGGTTTATGGCTTCCAAATTCATTCAATATTAGTTTATGGCTTGGAAAATTTACATGTCTTGAATTTACCAAAACTTTCTTTCTTACCCTGTTGAGTCTTGCTATATGAACAATTTAAAAAATGATAACTGTCAGCCAATAAATATTAGATAACTGTGATAGAATCATTATCGATGTATTGCTCTGATTATATGAAAGAATAGAATATTTTACTGAGACCGAGGTGTCTTCAATTGAAGCAAATCAGGATCTAACAAAGGACTTTCATCAGTGTCAGAGGGCTTATTGATCCCACTTATTATAAGTGGTGAGGTCGTGGTTGTATTGTTATATGGTGAAAAACCTGCCCACTCCATTCCAAGATATATTGAGGGTGGACTTCCAAGAGTAGGTTCTAATAATAAGTGATCTGTGTGAGGCTGTTGCTGCTGCTGTTGATGCATATCTTGACATTCTGTTAAGTGAGTTGGAAGATGTGTATTTGTATTTTTACTTTGTTTCTCTTGCTTCCGCCACTTGGCTCTTCTATTTTGGAACCATACCTGATGAGATCATTTTGCTTTATCATACCAAATTTTTTGATATTACAACTGTATATCAGATGACTACAGATTAACTCACTTGGACTCTGGCTTCAGTCAGTTGTATCCTTAGAGCCAGTTCTTCCCTGAAGAAAACATCTGGGTAGTGGGTCTTCTGGAAAGCTCGTTCAAGCTCCTCTAATTGAAAATTGGTAAAAGTGGTCCTATATCTACGTTGTTTTCGTTTGCCTACTGTACCAGTTGGAGGTCTCTCATCTGCCCCAGGGCTTGCTGAAGAAAAATCGTATGCTGCAACAAATTGGGATTATGAGCATCATCACAAATCGCCCTTGAGAGAGCAGTGTATGGAAATCTTATGACATGATAATTAATAGCTGGTTTTATGTACAGATTTTAGGTAGAATTCAAAAATGATAGGAACAGATCATAAATCTTAAACTAATTATAACTAACTTTGTTTAAAGAAGGGACGGCAGCAACCACTTAATGCATTTAGCAATAATTTAATTGAGCTCTAACTCAAGTTGCAAGAGAAAGGGAGACTGAAACGTAATTAAATCAGACGGGGAACCAGGCTGGCAGTGTCCACTTACTGAATTTAGTCGGAAAGCAAACCGACGGCGATTGCGTTCCCATTAGGCTGACAAGTGCGCTCGACTGCAGATCTCCGGGATTTATCTCAACGTCACCGTTAACGCTAGTAGCAACAATTGCTCCTGCAGATACCAAAGGATCTCGTGGTGTTTCTACTAAAAATAGCTGCCTACTTGCATCATTAATATTATCCTCATTTTCTTTCAATTCCATTTTTTGTATCTATTGCACTCAAAAAATCGGTAACGGGGGTAATAATTATTTAGCACTTATCGGAAAATTTCAAAATCGGTTTGAATAACGATCATGGGATCGTGATAAGGCCCTCGGTGACGGTAATTGAATAACTCGTGATGTGAGAACAACGTTTGGATTCTTTGGTCCGACTCTGCTGCTCGCTCGTTCCTTTCCCCCTTTTTTCTTTTCGTTTTCCTTACACCTGAACAAGATAGATAGAGTAGGAGATCGTACGTTCAACGTGAGCTTCTCCAAGAGGGGTAGTGAAGCCTCAAAACTGTGTTGCTTGTATACCACGAATCAATAGTATAACCGGCGAGAGAACAGAATAAAAGTATATATGTTAACTTTCACCCTTGTTGGGCTTTGCAAGGGCTTTGAAGATGTATTTACAATGATTACAATACTCGCGATAAAACGTTCAATAACTGGAGAAATCCGCGCAGTCACCAGACAAATCAAAATAGTTCGTCATCTTGAGCCACTGATTTTATTCCAATAAACGATTTTTCAATAATTAAAGGATCTAATTATCTTTAATTGAATGAGGCGATGATTAATTCATAAGATGGACTAATATTGATGATATAATTTATTGGTATTTATTATTTATTTACATTTCGAATTGAGTAAAAGCATATATACATTTAGAAATACATACCAATATCTGATCCACTTCTTGATATGGATTTGCAGGAGTTAGGAATGTATGTACAATCTTTGAAAATTTAACGAAATCGGTAATATTTGCAGTCTAGTTTGCCTATCCTTGATGGTGATGCTTACTAGACAAACTAGACACAAAACAATGGTTGATGCCTACACCATTAGTTACGTTTTACAAATGCCTTATCTATTTCATCAATTGATAGAAACTCTCACACGAATTGTCAAATTTCGTAAATGATTACTCATTTTCGAAAAATCATCAGTTTATAAGTTTGTTTGTAAATGTTGCAAGTCTAACGTTATAAGAAAAGCGTCTATAATCACCAAAAGAAATCCATGTTTCTCAATGTCGAAACTTTCAAACAATCCAATGCATGCAATTAGTTTATGATACCTGCTCTGTGTACTAAAATTACTAGAAGAGTAAGGATCCCTCAAACGGGAATGTGTGAACGGGATAAGGTAACCCTACACTACACACGCATCGTTCTTCGAAGAAATCTATTGTTTCTTTCAGTCTGATGAAGGAAATATCATTTGGTGCAAAAGAATGTCGAAAGGATTGCAAGCAGACATTTTTCAAAATTTAGAAATAAGCAGGCTGAGTAAACAAGATATAGACAAGTAGGTCTCTCATATCTCAAGACCATCTAGATTCGAATATGCAGTGCAGAGATTAAGCACCATGCAGTCAGTCCATGGAGTCTTGAACGAGGCAATGTTGGGTGTCTAGAAGTCAGAATTCCCTCTTATTGGAACTCAAAGCAGTTCTCTTGAAGAGAATTGTTTCAGAAGGATGAAGACATGAGAATTTGTTCCGTCGTCCCCAGTCCGAGTGTCTCTTATCGCCCGAGTATTCAATCTGAACCGAGTCTTGGGTTGACTTCCAGGACTCTTCTGAGGAGACACATAAGATCACAGTAAGTGAGAGTCACACTTCTCCGTTCCTGCTTCAGACGTAGAACAAACGCACACGGCTCGTGGTCAAAAGAAGGTCATCATCGAAGAATTTCGTTTCTATCACCATGTTCCCGCTAAAAATGAAGGCAGAATATCAGAAGATTACTATATTTTATATTCACTTGTTATTATAGTTCAACAAAATTATGATCAAGCTCTTACTTTAAAACATTTGCTGGCATCATTTGACTCTCTGGTGCGGCTTGAAATAAACTTTGCCATGTATTTGTGCTGTTGGGGATAACAAAACCGAGTTCAAAGAACCATTCTTCTAAACACCTTCCTTTGAAGAGAACTTTTTGTTCAAGTCTAAATCGTTCCATTGGTTCAGCTGTGCTGAAGTTGATTTCTCTAGAGACTGCCCGACACTTTAAAATTCTCTTTGGGACATGAGCTTCATGTTCCATGTCTGGTACTGAGCTAAATTGAGGAAACAGATGCAGGTTTATGAATTGTGCATTTGGAACAAGACTCATTGTTAATTGTAGAAGATACTTACAGGTCTTCATTTCCTTGCCATAGAATTTTCCCAGTGTCAGCATCCCGTAAGTTGATCCAATTTCTGGAAACGGAAATTGAAACATTTGTTAATAATTCCATCACAACATTATTTTGAAGACAAAACGTCTACATTCGTATATTTATAGATGATTCTGGAAAACCAGAATATCAGCCTATTGAGTTTTCCTGATCAAAGTAAGAAACACATTTTGCTCACAAATGTCGAGGCTATTTAGATTCTAAATGAAGGACTATAAATAGCATGTAAGTAGCCAGATGTAATTCTAGATCCTTTGCATTAATGCAATTGAAAGACTTGCTAACATAGAATTTGTAAATTGGATGGATTTCACTATTCAAATTGATTTGTATTCCTGTCACTCTTTGAATGAATTTCAATATCTCGCACTATATGATGAGTTTTCAACTCAGACAAAGGATATGGATAAAACCCAGAGCTAGATTGAACTGTTTTGGCAGTCCTGTGATCTTTGATTGATTCATCCGATTGGGCAATTAATCACAGTTGTGACAGAAATCAATATGGAATCAACATTCTGGCAAAAACCGTAAACTAATATTAGCTGAACATGGTTATAAAAATAAAACCTTCAATACAAACATTTGGAAGCCCTTGAAAATTTCTTCAGCCCTTGATGGCATACTGCAAAAGTGATGTAGCACTACTTATTCCACTTTGGACTGGAGCAAAACCATTACACAAATCAATCAATCAATAGACGTGAACACACGCTGCAAAATCCTGCGGCAACATCCCAAATATTTTTGGTCACGTGACATAAACTGTAAACAAAGACAAAGAGATCCGTTTCTCAGAAAGAGTGAGAAAGAGAGCAAGCCTGTCACACCTGATGTCACTGATGGGTGCTGATGGGGCAGCTCAGAATCAGGCTCAAGCACGGCCGTAGACCAGGCCCATCTGAGGCCCATCAGGCCAGCAGGCCAGTGCCCTGATTCCACTTGGAATTTGGAGGGAATTAGAGCAGGCATGCGGACATGCCTGATGTATGCCATTGGACTATTTGTGCTCCGAATTTTTGACGAGAGCAGCCATGTTTGCCGGTTTCATTGAGCATCCTTCAGCGCTTGAGCCTTCTCCTCGATCAATCACTCTCAACGTGTTATTCTTTTAATCGCAAGTCCATATAACTTCTTATTGTTGAGCATAGTAGTTTTCGACGTTTTCCGTGACTAGAAAGATGGAGAAATCTTACTCGAACGACTACTCAGAGATGAAACTATTTACATCGAAAAAAGCCAGCATGGGGACCGCATGGCACAAGGTAACCTCTAATTAATATCATATATTACATCTCAGTTTATTCAAACAACTGAGCCTCTACATTACCTTTGATTACAATAAATAGATATTGAGATGAAGATTTATGACTCTTAATTTTCCACAGGGTATACAAGTAGAAACAGTTTTTCAATGTTCACACTCCTACCTTGTTGATATAACATGAGGCAAGCCAGAGCTCCAAACTGCTCCAATTTTGAGAAACAGCTTGTGAAGAGAAAATTATCCTTCCTAACTGTTTGATCAGATAATTCAACAGCTACAAGCTTGAGGCAATGAGGAATGAAGTATAAAAAGTATAAAGCTTGCTTTGTCAATTTAATGTCAGGCATGCCATAGCTCGAAACTGCTCTAATTTCAAGAAATACTGGTTGAGAGAAACTTATCACCGATAGCTGTTTGATGAAAGCTATGAGCTAGAGGCAACTAGTAGTAAGGTGAAAATAGATTGTTTACCATGATTTTGTGACATATGACTCATTTTTCTGACTCAACTTACTCATTTTCAATAACATTTCCCTGTAGATGCCAACCCTCCACACTGTACACTAAAGCTGATGTGGTGAATTCGATGAGAATTGGATAAAAATGTATCTTGGACTGACGTTAGCTGGGATCTTTTGAGATGTGACCAGAATAACTTTGTAAGTAACATCATCGTGGTTTGTGTGATTCTCATACAAATTGGTTCATGTAACAATATTGTTGAATAATGCATTTTTTACTCATGATTTTCCTTTTTGCAGTTTGGGTGCATGTCATGAAAGAAATCTTAGTTTGTGATGGATCACAGGAAATCGACTAATGCTGTGCTATCAAGAAGCCACTCCAAGGTAATTCCATGTTTATGTTGAGCCAATCCCTAATTGATTCCACGTGGTGAATCTTCAAAACGCGCTTCGCCAACATGGTAAATGGAAGGAAGTTTACACTTGAGTTATACTTTTCTAGCAATTTTGAGTTAATTTAAGATAAACTTATGATTGCATCAATGACTCATTATAGTCTACCATTTGGTATACTGATGCCATTTGGTGGGAAACTTGGAGAATACGGTTGAAACTCATGTCACAGGAATTCTTCTATGTATATTACTCCCCATCTAGTGATTTGATTTTTACATTTCTGCCATTATTAGGCTCAGTATGCATCACTTTTGGTTTATGAGCTGTCTTGGATTTTATTATCAGATCAATGAAACCAGAACATGAGTTGCAAGAACAACTCTTGCATAATCAAGTACTGCAAAATGTGATGTTCTTTGAATCAGGTTGAAGGTATGTAGGATATTTGTTCGGGGAAATTCCATTCTAGCATTCCTGATAACCTATACAAACAAAGTTGCATTAATCAAATGTTGAGATGATATTATTCATCACTATAAAATGAAGGCTCATTTTCAAATCATCCTCTTGGTTGATTACTAGTGAAGCAAAGTCTCGAGTCTTGGCTTAGGAAACTAGATACTAACTTCACTGCCATTGTATAATACACGGAGTAGACTATAAGTGGGAAGTTATTAGTAAGGCCCGAATTTATAGTTGTAATCCGGAGTCCGAATAATCTAATCCGAGGCGCCACAATCGGTGCGGCCAGCTCGCGAATCTGTCAGGACTGGCGATTGTGGCGCCTCGGATTAGCTTATCCGGACTCCGGATTACGACTATAAATTCGAGCCTAAATGAAGAGATGCAACTGGTCTGGTTAACCCGGTATTGGCGAGTGGACTGAAGTCCACAGGCCGATTGCGCTAACAAGACTGGTCTGGTTTATTTTTGTAGACTGAATATCAATTTTTGAAACCATTTGTTCATTGCCACCTTTGCAGCCAATAACGGATTGAAGGTGACTATGTTTTCAATATCTGAATCTATCTTTAGTATGAAACCGACGCCAACTGATTATATACTCGCACTTATTCCCCAAGCTATCTGCCCTTGTTTCTCCCCACATGGATTTAGTTCTTTCCTGAACTTGTCCACTTCCGGACGACTGGGTTCAAAACTGATTGCTCTCGTATATACAAAAGAAAAGTGTCGTTCTTATCAATGAGCCTTCCCTTTGGAGCGGGTGGGATGAATTTCGGATCTAAAAATTTATAGCATTTCGAAATATGTCATTAGACTTATTTCATGAAGTTGAGCTGATTTGGATGAATATTTCCAATCGTTTTCCCACTTAAATCTCGAACTCGCGCCTTGTCAGCCGTCATGATGTCTTTCATTTCGTTAGTGAGATGTTTCCCGTTCTAAGAAAAGTACTGAAAACATTTAGTCGTACATTGCGCAAACGGTTCGATTCCATTAGTCTCCACTATTACCGTCTATTCCTGCCTAGGGATCACAAGCTCTATTTCTTCCCAAGGGAACAATGGGAATTTCTTCATCGCTTTACCTATAAGTGTGAAGAGACTCAGACCAGAGTATGCTGCCTGTACCGTCATGAGTCTAAATCGTATGACAGAGACCGGCAGGTTTACATTCAGAGAGCCTAAGATCAATGCTGCATTCTGGTCTGTTACACCTCTCATGAAAAAGTCATAAATCACTCTAAGTGCAGTTGGATCAACTCGAATTCGGGTTTGGAATTCAGTTTGACAGGCCCCAGCAATTTTCTCTAGAAATGCATCAGAAGCATTTCCCTGCTTCATTATAGCAGAGAATGCATGCGCCCACATTTCAATCGCAATAGTGCGCTGCGGTCTGTTCGTGTGTTTAGCAAAGTAATACAAAATCTTTGCATAGTCTATAGGTTCTAATGCATCGATTTCCTCTTGGGTTGGTGGGTATGCATTGAAATCTTCAGCGTCAGGGAAGAGTTCTGTCATATGCTCATCAGTACGAAATTCCTCGTATGATTGAGCATCTGGAGTGCATACTGCTGCGATGACCCCAGGGTTAGCAAAGGCATATTCTCTGTTCCTGATTTGCCGAACTAGATGTCAACATCGACTACATTGCTAAAAAGGCATGCTATTATCATTGCATTCATAGAATTGTTCACAATGTTCTGATAGAATACGCTGTGCGAACGATCAATAAAAGATCAGTTCAAGGCCCCCAATGACGTGTATTTTCTTGTGTATGAATGCAATTTTGGCTTGTTTACTTGAATGGAGCTGTTCAGTACGGGCTACTGAGGTTAGTGAGTAAGGCGCAGGGCCGCCACAAACTATGCCTTTACTGCGAATGGTTTCCATAGAACGATTTGAAATTTTGCATACAAAGAGGAGAGTGGGGCGGAATTGGTCGAATTTTGCGGTAGGGTTATCTGGCGACACTTGGGGCTAGGCGCGCTCTGGGACTTTGAAGTTCAAGTATCGAATAGATTGTATGAAAAATTTCAGACCCCTATATCTCAGCATTCTTAGTTTTGTGTGGACTTATGAAAAGAAAGCTTTCGAAATCCGCCCCGCGCATGGGGGCACTTTTGGCAAATTTTGGGGGCAAAATTGGACAGCCTTTGAAAATTGAGATATACGGCAATATTCTCCGGGTATTCGAGTCGCATTTACCTTCCAAAACACGTGGTAATGATCCAGAATCAACTGGGAAACCCCATCGCGACTTAAGAGTGCTCCCCTGCTATGTTCAGCGCCATCGCGTTCAAAAACGGTTTATTGTAAATATGATTCATTCACCAAACAACTTTGGGTGGATAAGGGAGCAGACCCACGTGTGGGAGATGTTCCTGAAAAATCCAGACAAAGTTCCATTGAGATTGGTACATAATTGAGCGAGAATAGTTGCAGCAAAATTCTCTGACTGTCAACAATTTTGGCTGCAAAAATGTCTGACTGTCGAATATTTTTGCTGCAACTATTCTCGCTCAATTTTGCACCAATCTCAATGGAAATTTTTTTCAAATTTGCAGGAAAATCCCCTGCGCGTGGGTCTGCATCGCTATGCACCCAAAAAGGTTTGGCTAATAGATTATATTTACGATAAACTAGTTTGACCACAAGATGGCGCCACCGCTATTTTTGAAAGGCTGGGGAGCCCTCTTATACATTCCGTGACAGCCTCAGCAAGTGAGTCATTTTTGTCATTTTCAAACATAATTGCAATAGGCACTTGAATGATGCGACATCATCTCCAACAACCTATAATCGACTTGTGTCTTTAAAGAGCCGACTTTTTTAGTTATTCTTCATATTGGATGATCTTGTGTGCGCCCTACGTCCACGATCCGAATGATATCGTGCGGCCATCAACCCAATATTAGCGAAGGCGGGGGGGGGGGGGTCGTCAACGCGTACAGATGAGCATTCGCTACTTTTCACCTCTAATATGACTTCTAAAACGATCATTTGATAGTATTTATATATAATTTTCTTCACTCGTGTTAATGTTATTCTGCGATTAATAGTCGATCGATTTAAATCTCTTGAAGATCTTGTGATAGTGTACCAACACTTTCTCATATGTTTTTGATCACCTAACTAATTCTCCACGCTTCGACAAATTTGTACAATACATGGATATACGCATATATACGTATGTACTCATTCACGTATTAGGGCGCGTATACGTATGTATGTGCATATATACGCCTTAATATGCGCAATTATCATAGAAAGACACGGTCACGGACCCGTTTGACCGATCAAACATAGGATTTACCATTATCCGAATTCGCGCCGTTTAAACTGTTCAAAAACGCCCCCAACCATTTTTTCGAGAAACTGCGATTACTTGCCATCAACTCGACAGATTTAGGCTCATGATGGCTCAAAATACGGAGATGACGCTTGTTGATTATTGCGGAAGCGGCGTGAATTTTCGCATTTGGAAAACAAACCACGTGAGGCCGTCAAAAAGCACCCTTATGTCAGAGTGGACTTCTAGCATCGTTGCAGAAGATCTAACCGCGATGGAAACCATCCTCTGGGATGTTATTGAGAATGCATATACGCGGGGGATTCTTAGACTCGCCCACAACCGAGCTATTGAGCTTGTCCAAATTTGCCCCCGCCCAAATCCGCCCTCCTCCTCTGTAATCTAAGAGTACCGCTTCCATGTAGCACAAGACTTAAAATGAAAAACAATAACGAATGAATTGGAAATATTATACTATTTTCCGACATTCCAATGGGTTTTGATACGGAGATGACCACCGCGTATGATTCTCGCATGCCGAAAATCATGCTTGCGGTAGAACTCTCGGTATCAAATCCATGAAAATGTCGAAAAATTATATGGTTTTTCTAATTCATTTTTTATTGTTGTCCATCATGAATCTCCCACTAGATGGAAGTACTGCTCTTCAATTATATGTATTCAAAATTTCAAATTGCTGCATTGAGGCAATTGGCAGTAGGGCATAGTTTGGACCGGCCGTGCAGCCTTCTCGATAAATTCAGTAGGCCGTACTGAATAGCTCCGTGTTGCCTCCAGATATTTTGCTTGGGGGTAGACTGCCGAGAAATACGATTTCGTGATCATTTTGGAATCGGTCTAGTGAGCGAAGTATGAATCGAGCTCAGTCATTCCGCTGTGATCGAAACGGAGAACCCTCGCCTAATCTGAGACTGACCTCGAAAGGATCCAAGTTAGAAATCCACCTTCATCTGTCATAAGAAGCAGTCGAATGATAGTGCTAATAGAAAAGGAACCAGAACAATCCCGGTACCTAGAGGTGGTACGAAACGAAAAAGATTTTGATTGGAGTACAACGTTTTTTTTCTCCACGGATAGTACAATCATATATCCTGCGTTGCCTCATCAAAATACATTCCACTTCTACTCGGGAGCTCGTTCGGGGGGTGAGAAGTGAGATCCATCACTGTTATACTCACTTGCAGACTCGTCATTTTCCTTGGAATCCTCGTTTATTTTGATCGGGTTTGACATTGGATTAACGAGGGTTCTGAGCGAATTCCGTTGGCTCATCACAGAGCTTTTCGCAACTCTCCTGCTCTCTTCAATCGCTGATCCCGAATGTGTCATATCTTCGCCGCAATTTTGTTATATTTCACGAGACTTGATCTTGTTGTGGAGATGGGCTCAGGAACCATCATCGACAAAACTTCGGTTGCGTTAGAGGTGTAAGCCTGATTCATTTCCACACCCGGCATCACATAAACTGGCTAGATCACTGTTTGAGTTGACACCGGACAAGTAGAAACGAGAGGTACGGTGTCGTTGGCAACGACAACGCTTTCATATATATCTGGCGTTCGAGAAGAATGCCGGCACTCTGTCAACTTTCAAGTTTAGTTTTCTAGGATATGGTTTTCCAATCCTGCCGCACTATAACCATGAGCTGTACGAAACAGAATGTGTTTTACTAGTCCTCCGCCTGTTGCACATGTGTATGGGCAGCCATTCTCTGGACATGTGAATGTAGGATCATGATGCAGACGTACTTGTGGATGGACGTTAGCTGGGGGGGGGGGGGGGCTAATGGCTTTGATCTCGCAGCCGTGATCGACACAGGGAAAGAAAGGTTGACTTCTTACAAGCCGAGCCGGTCTACCTAAATTTACAGTTTCCGCTAGGTTCGTATCAGGGTTGATAATTCGATGTGAAACGTTGTGTGAAATGAAAATAACATCATCCTCCTTCTGAATGACGATCTGACACCGTGCACCCGTATCAGTCACGTAATCAGAAACGCACTGAAAGCTCTCGTGATGATTGGGCAGTACACGTTCATGACTGTAATCATGAGCAGGAATGTTTTTTCTCAATCATTTTGTCAGTGTAAGACGTATATACGGGTGGGAGTAGATGCCGTCCTTCTCGCAGTGAAAAAATTCACATTTTAGCCTCGTTTTGATAGAGTGTGTCGAGAAACGCATCCAAACTCGGAGCTCCTCCGTCCTCTGGGTGAGAGGGAGTGTATGAATATGGCGATCCAATGTACTGCGTTGGATAATTTATCTCAACCATGACCTTCTTGGGATCGATACTATTGTTGTGTGCAAGATTTGATCGATGTTTTCCTTCATAAATGCTCCTTTACTTGGCGTTTCAAGTAGCTCTTCAAATTCACGGAGTTATCGGTTCGACCTCATGATTTGCTTCTTGTACCAGGCAACCGAAGTCTCTCGAAGATGCAAATCTTGCTTCTCTTCAATGAATCGGGTATCTGTCGGGAGTTATGGTCCCGTGCAGGTTTGACAAGTCTGTAGGATCCAATTCGAACTCCGCCAGCTCCTCATCATAAGGAGTAGTTAGATTGAAAACCAATCGTAACAGCTTGCAACCTCGATAAAGTGACGAACACTGCCTCCGGGAATGTAATCTTCAAAATTGATTAGAGTTGAGTGAATAATTGTAATAATCAATTACCAACATATGAGTGGAAAGTAAATAATATTAACCATATAACTGTATCAAGTGGAGAAACTCTCCTCCGAAAGCTAAACTATGAGAAAATTCACATTGTCCTTGGCCACACTGCGTAGGAAATTTGGCCCAATAACGGTGAAGTGCAGCGATCATTTTGCAATAGTCGAGATCTGTCGACCAACCCGAAAAGAACGAGGGTGATCCCTTGGAATAGTTTGTTGGAATGCATAATGGTGACCTCTCCTCCCGTGAAGATGTATTTCATGTCTAGTACCCCCGATGCAACACCATGATGAGAAAATACGATGTCAGCACGCAATGTAGAACCATGTATGAAGTGAAAAGTATCCTCTCCAATTTTGTAATCTACTCCTACGGTGTGTGGGCCTCATTCACAAAACCATTGAGTTCCCTGGTTAAATCCCACATAGCGTCGTAAAGAATTCTTCCGTTTATCTTCGACGGATACGGTTTTAATTGGTCCAACTGTTCTCTCACCCATTGTTTAAGAAGTCAACTAAAAGAAGAGCTGATTCTGAAAGTTTTTTATAGGCCAGATTGTATCACGAAGTTTCGAGAGACTTTTGACATCAAACTTTGAGTCCTTGTGAATTTTTCGCATCCGAAACAAATCTTCCAACCTGATTGCAGCAGAATGAGTTAATGAAACTCACATGTTCTTTTGTCCAGTGTAATATTTTTCCAAAACATGAAACTTTGAATAATTTATGCATTTTATGATTCTTGGAAGTTTTGATGGAGATGCAGTCTCAAAATCCTGTAAAAGTTTTTTCTCTTCTCAAATAGTAATAGGGCAAGGCCATCACGAATCAACTCGTCGCATATCCCTAAAGCTCCTCACCTTCGACAGACGAATCAGAATCACTGAAAGCGTCCAAACAAAGTATGATCTCTTCCGAGGGCTGAATTTAATGACACCCGTCCTACTCTTCTATCAGTAAATCCCACTTCTGACGTAATTGAGATGTTTTACTCAACTCTCTATGATCTGGGTTGGATGATTCAATGACTCAGAGGTCAAATGATACGTGCTACCATTCAGTGAGAGGTACCTCGCCAGGGATCCAGCATATCCATAGCGAGCCCAAATGATTGAGAATTGATCCTCCTATATTCTCATCTGATGCCAGAAGTGTATGGTGACCTTTCTTTTTTTGCCCATTGATTTTTTCATTCGGATGCATTTCAAATCACTCAAAAAGACTCAGAGCTTATCAGGCATTGAATCAAAATAGCGATCGGAGAAATCGTCCACGCTCATTGTTCTTCGCGGGTGATGAATATGTGCTCTGTAAGCAATTTCCCGTCAATCATCTCAGTGACAAAGTGAGCTGGTTTCAGAGAACAGAACAGCAGGCTGGATCTGTATTCTATGACCCAAAACTGAGTCATGAAAAGTGCTACTTGCAGGAACAATTTTCCGCCAATCAACCCAGTGCCCAAGTGGTCTGGTTCCAGAAATCAGAGCAGCAAGCCGTATCTCCAGGAACTGATAAGGAACTCTCAACTTTTTGGTGGCCCCCCCCACCTCAAGAAACCGTCTCTAGCGAACATGGCGTAATGGATATACTCACTGTCAATGACAGAGCGTCACTGAGCTATGACTGCAGCGTCCGGCCGGCAGCTGAGAGCGAGCCAGCACGTCCATCAGAAATATCGGACAGAGAAATTCTGGGTTTCCTCAGAACTGCGTCAGTTCTGAGATATCGGCCTTGCACCGTTTGCAAAACAGTGATTCTGAGCTGCTTTTGTCATGTTACTCGAGGATTATGCGCTTGATCAAAATCTTACGAGAACACTCTCATGTCATATAATCTATGTTAACTCTCTTATGCGTTTTCGTGGGGAGAGATTGTTCGTTACCTGGAGACAAAACTTCCTGATTATCACACGGGTTTCTTCCTCATCAACCAGGATAGAATTCAGAATCCCTTTTATCAAATGCATCACACAAGGAGTCTCCTGGTGACGTCAATCACCGCAGAATAATTTGAAGTCTCCTAGGTACTCCGAAAATATGACGCATATTCCTTGAGATCCTTACCTTGGACAGATTAATCAGAATCACTGAAACGCGTCCAAACAAAGTATGATCTTCCCTGAAGGTTGAATCTAATGACACCCATCTTACTCTTCTATCAGTAAATCCCACTTCTGACGTAATTAAAGTGTTTTACTCAACTCTCTATGCTCTGAGCTGGATGATTCAAAGACTCAGAGGTCAAACGATACGTACACTTTTCGTGCGATTCGTTTCCTTCTGATTGGCTTCTTCTATGATTTTGGAGAATGCATACTACATGTGGCATAGAATGTGCTAAAGCCCACGCTCTATTCGATTTTCTATATTTAAGTCCCACCACTGTCATATTTCTATTGTTTTTCTAATTAGCTCGCGTTTCCAGGCTCGAGATGAATCTCTCGTGGTCAAGGAAATCGAAAATAGCGCTCTCCACAATGTTTCGTTTCCTCGTGAAGTAATACCGCTGAGATAGGCGATGAAAGTTGCCAGGTTGATCTTCATTGATCCTTAAGGCGTTCATCGATATATATTTTCGTCAATGTCTTCTATCAGGAAATCCCACTTCTGACGTAATTAAAACTTTTTTCCTCAATTTTTCTCCACTTTACCTGATTTTCATCCAATTCTAACGAGATGGTCGGTGCGTCGTTAGAAAGTCTGACAATTCATGTAGCATCAAACAGGATTTTTTCTTCTCGATGATCACGAACGTCTACTACCAAATCCCACCACTGTCATCATTCTGTTGTCTTCCGAATTCATTTGATGTTTCAGCATCCGGTTGGATGGAATCATATTCTCTATGACACATTCTCAGCAGAAGTCATGTGACGAATTCTTCTTCTGAAAGTCAATTTTTTAGAAGTCTGAGCTTGAACGCTTCTTCCAGGCAGTAGTTGAAAGATGTCTAAGCTCATCGTCACTGCTGAAATTCAATGATATTCACAGCTTCAGGCAATAAACGTCCCTACACAGTATCTTGCAGAGCATTTCTCTTCTTTCTGCGAAGGTGAAACTCGGGAGTCGAGTGTTTCGGAGGCCCCATTCGCCGCGGATTTTCGACTTCTTCGTCTAGTAAATCCCACCACTGTCAATATGAAATTTTTTTTACTCATCGGTGACTTTTTCCTCTCCAACAGTCCCATTCTTGGGGATGCGATTCCTGAAAGCTTCAAGTTTTCACGTGTAGTCCTCTATATTTAAAGTACCACCTCTTTGAAGCAGTGCAGCAATCGTTTGATATCATTCTCGTGCTGACAATCTCCGCCAGAGCCGTGTTTAATTTGTCCAGGAGGAGGATGAACCTCAGGATAGAAAACGTTCCCTTGTGAGCAACTGATTTTTATCTCACTGAATCATTGCACCGTCTGTTTCGCACCAATTTAACGATACTCGTTACAAGAAATAGGAAAATTATTGCAATTGTCAAGTTGATTGGATGCACACGTTAGGCTTGGTTTACTTGAAACAGTTTCTATCCTTCATACCGGAAATTTCGGATTTTATTCGAGAAAGCTCATTCGAGAAAGCTATCTATCATAGCTTCACCTAACTGAAGATCGATGTTCTGATTAAAATGAGGCCGTAAGGGCTCACGCATCGTCTGCTATAACCGCCCGTTTGACTTGCAAATTTTGCTTGCCAGATCTAACATAAATCCATTCGGACTAATATCGCTTTATAGCGCAAATCTCCTCGATCTACCGATTCTGATGAGCATAGCCATATCGTGGTACTCACAATATAACTCCTCATATTCTTGCAACGGCAATCTACGATCGACGAGCGGGTGGTGTAGATCTACCGTTGCAAAAATATGGAGAGATATATTGTGAGTACCACAATGTAGTTTTGCTCATCAGAATCAGTAGATCGAAGAGATCTGCGTTAAGAAGCGACGTCGATCTCAACAGATTTTTTTCGCCACGCAAAAAGCAAGATTCGCGAGTCGAGTGTTGGTTGAAGCAGACGACGCAGTGAGTGTGGACGGGCTCATCTTGATGACGTTGACCAATCCTTCCATCTCTAATAATTTCACTCTCTTCCCCTGATTTGAGTCAAAGTTGCTTAAAAATTTTTCAAACTTCTCATCATTACCAATTGTTTACACCCTTTATTACACATGTAGGTCAAAGACTTCATCCTGCTGCCATTTCCCTCCGAAAACGACCCGCGATAAGTATAAATAATGTTGATATTATTTGAAAAGATTTGACATAGATCCACGATTGTCTTCTTCTAGATAGTCCCACCACTGTCATAATTAAGTTAATTTTGACTTTCTTAGACATTCCGCTATTTATATCAAATAGCTGAACCAAAATGTCTCTCGGGTGTTTGATCATTGAATCAGCTAACGTTTGTAGCTTTCGTATTTGTGGATCCTCAATGTCTTTCCAGAGGAAGACTGCCTTCTTTAAAGGTTGAGCGGATACCCTCCTCCAAGGAATCTGATGAATTATAGAGATCTGACATGCTTGCTGGGTTGCCTGCGCACAGGCATTCTTTCCTTCCAAGATGAGCGACGAAGTGAACAGATTTAGCATTGGACCCAGAGGGCGCCATTCGTAATTTGTTGCAAATTCTAGCTCCCCCCGGGTGGTTAAATGAACATCGAACTCGAGAGTGAGGGGATCAAGTCCCAACATAAGTATCCTGTGCCAGACTGTGAAAAGAGATATCAATGAAGCGAGACTTCTATACTTCCAATGTCGAGGCCAATCCGTAGTTCCCGCTATACCGCAACCAGATACGCACCGGAGTACATGCAGGTTTTCAAACAATATCTAATTTTTAAACAATTGCAAACACTTTTCGGATCAAACCATTGAGTCAGCGCGCTTCCCAATGAAATTTCCAATCGTTTGAGGTTTGTTGCATCTCAAAATTCGCGATATATTTTGCAGGATTTGGAAATCTGCAATCTTGAGCTGGGCTGCCTCGTCGTAGGAACCACGCTGTCATGCACGATTGCCATTTTCCAAATCTCGCAAAATATATCACGAGTTTTGAGACGCAATGAAGCTCAAACATTTGAAAATTTCATTGGGAAGCGCGCTGACTCAATGATTTGGTCCGAAAAGTGTTTGCAACTATTAAAAAATTAAATATTGTCGGAATTACGCTATGCAAATCACCCTAGCGCCATCTATGGAGTAGTGAGCAAGTGTAAGCACTACGGACTGGCCTCAAGTCTTTTCTGTTACGTAGCCATGTCATTTCTGGGTGTATACGACCCTACATCAATGTCAGATCCCTATATCCTATCGAAAAGCCTCCGGTTGTTTGTATGTGTAATTCTTGGTTCCGGTAACCTTGTATTGTTCAAGTTCGCTTCTAGTTTTATCCCCGATAGGGTTCTATAACGTTTCTAATACTGAACTATCGTCAGTGCTGAATAAAGAAACTTTCTACTGAAAACTCTAACCACGTTGGGGATCTCTCGAAGCAACGCCACCGGGTGACGGCAGCGAATATGCCTTAAACCTCACGAGGAACAAAAATTCTTCGATCTTGCTAGAGAGAAATCTCGACTTTCTAGCTATACTTATCGCAATTCAACGATATGATAACTCACAGAGATTCTCTCAAAAAATTTTAACGAAACTTTCTACTGAAAATTCTAACCACGTTTTGGATCTCTCGGAGCAACGCCACCGGGTGATGGTAGAGAATATGCCTTAAACCTCACGAGGAACAAGAATTCTTCGATCTTGCTAGAGAGAAATCTCGACTTTCTAGCTATAATTATCGCAATTCAACAATATGATAACTCACAGAGATTCTCTCAAAAATTCTTAACGAAACTTTCTACTGAAAATTCTAACCACGTTTTGGATCTCTCGGAGCAACGCCACCGTGTAATGGCAGAGAATATGCCTTAAACCTCACGAGGAACAAAAATTCTTCGATCTTGCTAGAGAGAAATCTCGACTTTCTAGCTATACTTATCGCAATTCAACAATATGATAACTCACAGAGATTCTCTCAAAAAATTTTAACGAAACTTTCTACTGAAAATTCTAACCACGTTTTGGATCTCTCGGAGCAACGCCACCGTGTAATGGCAGAGAATATGCCTTAAACCTCACGAGGAACAAAAATTCTTCGATCTTGCTAGAGAGAAATCTCGACTTTCTAGCTATACTTATCGCAATTCAACAATATGATAACTCACAGAGATTCTCTCAAAAAATTTTAACGAAACTTTCTACTGAAAATTCTAACCACGTTTTGGATCTCTCGGAGCAACGCCACCGGGTGATGGCAGAGAATATACCTTCAACCTTACGAGGAACAAAAATTCTTCGATCTTGCTAGAGAGAAATGTCGACTTTCTAGCTATAATTATCGCAATTCAACAATATGATAACTCACAGAGATTCTCTCAAAAATTCTTAACGAAACTTTCTACTGAAAATTCTAACCACGTTTTGGATCTCTCGGAGCAACGCCACCGTGTGATGGCAGAGAATATGCCTTAAACCTCACGAGGAACAAAAATTCTCCGATCTTGCTAGAGAGAAATCTCGACTTTCTAGCTATACTTATCGCAATTCAACAATATGATAACTCACAGAGATTCTCTCAAAAAATTCTAACGAAACTTTCTACTGAAAATTCTAACCACGTTTTGGACCTCTCGGAGCAACGCCACCGGGTGATGGCAGAGAATATACCTTCAACCTTACGAGGAACAAAAATTCTTCGATCTTGCTAGAGAGAAATCTCGACTTTCTAGCTATACTTATCGCAATTCAACAATATGATAACTCACAGAGATTCTCTCAAAAATTTTTAACGAAACTTTCTACTGAAAATTCTAACCACGTTTTGGATCTCTCGGAGCAATTCCACCGGGTGATGGCAGAGAATATACCTTCAACCTCACGAGGAACAAAAATTCTTCGATCTTGCTAGAGAGAAATCTCGATTTTCTAGCTATACTTATCGCAATTCAACAATATGATAACTCACAGAGATTCTCTCAAAAATTTTCAGTATCATTTGTAGGTCCTCGGGATCTGGCTCACCATCCCACATGAAGGGATATAGCTCTGAAAATCTTGCTCTTCTTACTGCCAAGGGGGACCCACGAAATGCGGGTCACTAAAGCTCACGAACTTTTTTTCACAGTCTTGTTCCACCTAGAATATGAACAATATAGAGTAACTCCGTCAGATGGGCCCTCTGTCCGAAGTTACAGCCTATAACATTAGCATTGTTCGTATAGGCCCATGTTGAAAAGTGATGAATATAGATGTACTGACAATGCTAATGTTCTTGCTGTAGCTATGAGCAGAAGGCCTATTTGACGGAGTTACTCTGGATTCTTCGTATTCCAGGTGGTACGAGACTGTGAAAAAAGTTTGGTAAGATTTGGTGACCCGCACTTCGTGGGTCCCCCTTGTGAGCTCGCTTGCAATGGTAGTATGGGGCGTATCATGAATGTATTCCAGGCTCTGAAGTTGAGTGCAATCATACCCAGAAGACGTCTCTCGAACCATTCGACGAATACTAACCAGAATATATTTTATCCCCAATGTCTGATTCTCCATCTTCTTAGCGCATCAAAAAGTTGACTTTGGACCACGTCCGTCTCTTCATTTATTAGAACCAGTGATTCTCTTACTTTTGTCTGCAGACGCTCTTGAAGTTTTCGTATGGTAACTAGCAAAGTGACTTGGGATGTCCTAACTTCCTAACATTGTAAACTTGAGGGCTTGAACTAGATTCTTGGAAATGGTTAAGGAGAACGGAACTGATGAAGTATGTGTTCTGTCATCCTCAGGGAGATCTTGAAGGCTCTCAAAAAATGAGTCATGCAAATCTCTACTTTTGTCATATCAAGATGGATGTGATTTGCTGCTAAAATTGTATCTCCCGATGTATTTGAAAATTAACTTCCTAAGTTACAAAGTGAGCTGCGTATTGAGTTTAGACTGCTTACTCAACTTGATTTGATTACCGCAAAAAATTCCTCTCTTGGATTCACAGAACCATCAATCTCTTTAATCATATCATTAACTAGTCCTTATGTATGTACCATCGTGTCTATGTTTATCTTGTAATTTTGAAGAATTGAGAACATCTCCTATATTGATATATCATGTACCAGTTTTTGGATATTTCAATCTTTGAGAAAGTAGCACAGCTACAGTTAACTTTTTTTCAACCTTTGGTGCAAATACATTCAATTTGAATATTTTCATTATTTTGAACATCACTTCATCACGTCCCTAGTAAAATTATGTGTAATGGTACGTGCATGTGTGTGTGTGTGTGTGTGTGTGTGCGCGCGCCACTTCGTGCTGAGGATGATCCTGTTATTGAACATCGCCTAGCTACCAGAAATTGACTTTTCTGTGTATTGTATTTCCTTTCAATTTATTATAAGAATTGACCTGCAGAGGCTATTAATGGTACTGATGGTCTAAGAATGGCTTTGAAAGGGCCATGAAACAATCCGAGGGACTGTACTAGTAGCTTTTATTCAAGTGCAGTAATTCCTGACTGAATCACCAATTTCTTATCAAAATATGACATTGTTTAATTGCATTCACCATAATGGCACAATATGTTACTTTTGATCTGCAGCTTGTTCTATGCATTGCAAATTGTCAAAATGCTGCCTATCATGATACCCTTGGTGGTTCCTTATTTCAGTTATGTAACAGCACTAGTTGGTAAGATGTTAAGACCATGTGAAAACTCCGAATGTATCTGTAGTTTTGATAAATAAATGTGTTAGACTTTCTTATATTCATTCCAATGATTCATTGATTCCCATCATACCAATTATCCATGAGTTGTATTTCCCATGTATCTCATTCGGATTTGTAAATGGCTAACAAATTCCAGAGCCTAGTAATACAACATTGCAGTAATTTGCAGGTAATAAGAATTACGAATGAATAATCGTTGTTGTCTCTTATCTTGACCCTCAGCTCTGTGACGAAAATACGAATTATTTTCAAACCTCAAAACGTGCATGAATGCTTATGTATCATATGTTATGTCAGGGTCTTGAAAATGACAAATCCACGAAGAATGTCAAGAGGTAGAAGAGAAAGAGTTGATGATGAGTCCTTTAGTACATGATTTATTCACTGCGAGTCTTTTATATTTCTGAGCCGGGTTTCTTCGACCAAATCTCGTGAAGCTGAACAAAGTTCTCCTCACAATATGACTGTCGTCTACGACTCTAGCTTGAATTCACGATATCACTATCATTGGAATTGCTGAATAAATGAGAGATCAGATTAGTGCTCATGAACGAGAGAACTATCTTCTCATGAACACCATCGATGTTTCGGTCTGGCCATGTATTGTACCATTTCCGTGATTTCCGTCCATAGTCTCGGATGGTTTTGATAGATGATATTGTTGCACTCTATTAAACTTTGCTTGATTTGAATTTTAGCATTTGCCATGGCATTAGTTGGTCTATGAGTCAAATAAAATAGTATACGGGCATGAGTAAATCTTAACGATGAATCTTATGAGATTTATTCTCTCCTGTTGAGCTCAATTATCGTTATAAACTGTTTTCTGAGTACGAGATCCCTATAGATCAATATATAACGACACCAAGATTGGGATAACTCCTTTCACTGAAATTCTCTTAGTGAATGTTCAATATCCTTGCATAATTTTTGAAAAAGTTTTCAATTTATGAATATAACTCTTCAGTTGGTGGATGGCACTGAATTGGACCGAATGGATTAAGGAATTTTTTATTTGTGATTAGAGTATTCTTTCAAATTGTAGGAGGTTCAATAACTTTCTCATTTCTGGATGATGATCAATTGAATTTCAAGTAATCGATCGAATAGGTTTCATTCGTAGACTAGAAAAAATGTCTACAGATGCATTCAAGAAATTCTCGATTTACAAAGGCTGATTGGCTGATCTTTGTGCATATCCTTGAAAAATGTTTCCTCCTTCCCTTTTATAGCCGACTTAGAGGAAAAGAAGGAGGAGGAGAGAAATATGTCTCCATCCGAGAATGAGTAAAAACCTTTGAAAATCTCAATCAAATTGGAAAGCAACATATTTCACGTAAATATTGAAATTGTCATGCACAAGCGTTGCATTAATTTAAATCATTGACTTCGGATTTGAGCTCAATTCTCCAGTTCTCAAAATGATTTTCGTTTCTTGATGGTCACCCTCAATGATATTTTATAAAAACTCGATAGTTCTTTGACCCCACACCATACGGGTGGTTGAACCATGCGCGCGCAGCGCGCGCACTTCGTAGATCGAAAGTTTTTTGAGATTATTGAAAAAATCCCTCAGATAGTCGTGAATTTTTGAATCAGCAATCCATAGATTTCGATTTCGAGGCATGTTAGATAGATAAACATATGGATAAATGACATTTTCATTCCAGATCTTCATACTATATTATAATCGCTCCTTTCTGGTACCATATACTGCATAATTTTTTTTTCAAACACAATAGCTTTTGCCGTATGTTCCAGAATTTAAAGCCGTCGTAATCATCCGCGCGCAACGCGCGCGTTTTAGAGTTCTAGTGACCGTTTAAGGCGAGGCCGTAGTCTGCGGCCATCTTGAAAAAGCTAGGGAGATTGACACCGAATCCGTTCTGTGAATATCTCGAGTTTTACTTAACCAAATCCCTTCATATTTTGTATGCGTCAACAAAATGCATGTAAGAATTGCGCTATGGAGCGAAATCCCACAAAAGTAGAGAAAGAAACTTTCATGATAAGCGCTGGACAGATGTCGACGCTCCAGTGATGAAGCATGCTGTTATACTCTATTCTATAATTTTGTGATCAGCTCGTTTTTTCTCACTTTCACTCCATAGCGCAATTCTTTCAAGTTCGTAGATGATAGTAAGACCCTTATTCGTTGATAATTCTCTATAAAACTTGGGATAAATCCAGAACGGCGATGAGTTATACACGATGACAGCCATAATTTTACGTTCCTTCAAAGTGGTCAGACTGACCAGCGGGCGCGAGGCGGGACACCAGCAAAACCGTCTGCTTCGATGATGCACGTTCCCGTGTGTTGTCATCGCGGATGAGATAGCGGTTGTGAGACTTGTAAGCCGCGACTTCCCGGTGGAAAGCGACGGCCCAGGTGATGACATTATGTCATCATCGACCGGACCCGGGTCCTTTGTCGCGCGAGATATCTGCGATCAGGCATGGTGGTGAATCTGATAGCCGTCCGCTACGACATGCATCTTTTTGCATTCATTGGCAGAGAGCTCAGTGCAACATCAACTCTGCAAATTTGCATGCACGAGCCCTTGAACAAATACAGAATGTAAGTGTTTTGTTTGGACCTCTAATCCAGTTCTAATCATTCTAATGATTCTAATCAAGGTTCCAGTTACATTACCCTAAAATACTTGGTGAAAATAACGTATCCGGGTCACTTTGAGAGATAAAGTCAGTCTTGGATTATTGAATTGGAGTTCAAATCATGTCTGCTAAGATCCCTGCATTTCAGAGGGATAATTTCATGTTTAGTTATCTGAATCCGTTGGGAGTTACTTGAGTTCTAAAGGTTTCGTGAACAAAAGTTAGAAAGTTAGTTTATGAATTTTGTTGTCTCAAGATGTATTGAACAATTACTGAATGTCACTGTTCTGTTTGAGCCTCTAAACCAGTTCTGGCCATTCTCATGATCCTAATCAAGGATCCAGTTTCAATATCCTAGAATACTTGGTGAAAATAACGTATCCGGGTCACTTTGAGAGATAAAGTCAGTCTTGGAATATTGAATTGGAGATCAAATCATGTCTGCTAAGATCCCTGCATTTCAGAAGGATAATTTCATGTTCAGTTATCTGAATCCGTTGGGAATTACTTGAGTTCTAAAGGTTTTGTGACCAAAAGTTAGAAAGTTAGTCTGTGAATTTCATTGTACTCAAGATGAATTGAACAAATACAGATTGTAAGTATTTTGTTTGGGCCTCTAAACCAGTTCTGATAATTCTAATGGTTCTAATCAAGGTTCCAGTTCCAATATCTTAGAATACTTGGTCAAAATGACGCATACGGGTCATTTTCAGAGATAAAGTCAGTCTTGGAATATTGAATCATGTCTGTGAAGATCTCTGTATTTCAGAGGGATGATTCCATATCCAAACTATGGGATCAGTTGAGAATTGATAAATTTATATTTTCTGAAGTATTCCTAAAATTGAAAATTGGGGTCTCTATAGTTGAGTGTTGTTCACACGTGAGTCTAGGCGATTTAATCTGACTTTTTTGTTTATTCATAGATTCCATTACAAATTCAAGCCTTAATGCGTTTGGTGACAGAAACATGCTGAATTGCACGGTCGAGACGATTACACGCCGATAAACAGAATCCACGTAGCAACCGCGTCGCAGATTCAGTTTTTCCAATACACGGTGCTCGGGAGAGGACGATAGGTTGAACAAAATTGTCACCAAAAAGTGAACACGTGGTTATTTAGTACTATGCCAAAGGATCAAAATCCCGTTTCAACCGAAATGGAGCTATCCCCTTTTTTGAAATGCGAGCTCAATTCATATTTTTACATGTTAATCAAATGGAGCTGTTTCAGCACTTTTACTTGTCAAGACCATAACAGCTGCCAAAGCTCATAACTCAAACGCATCCCAATTGTTTTCTACGTACTTTAGCACAATTTAAAGCTCATTCCAAAATCTTGAAAATGATCTGAAGTGAGTTTGATTTCAACAAACCAGAGTCGAGGGACCTCATTTTGAATCGATACCCGAGATTTACTCTTCAACGATTTGAGATTTTTCGAGCTCCTAACTCCTCAGATAGCTCAAGTCTACTGTGTTGAATTAAGGTAGTATTACCGGTACTGGATGTGTCAAGTGCAGAACATACCCGCGCTTGACTCTCTTTCGCCCGCGATATAGGTATAGTCAGTGCACGCAGCAGACGACGACCTAACCCCGAAACCGCAGAAATGAGTGACACTTGGGCTCACATCTTTTTTTGTAGGCTCTGAATCGTCATTCTGATCGATCCTAAGTGTTTTTTGTGCATTCTTACATCTGTGTATTCACTGCCATGAGAATCTGTGCGTCAGGTATCACTCTACTGGTGATTTTCCATAAGACGCCGTGTTAAACGGCTTTTATAAAAACGCTCATAACTTTTTTCCCCCACTCTGAAGGCTTCTGAAATTTCAACTGAAGCACTTTGAGACCCTAATATACAACTGCGCTGACTTTCGTGATTTTCTGAGCGTCAATTCGAGTACCGCTAATACTACCTTAAAGCTCACATTAGCTCATTTTGAAAGTTTTTGAATAAGCTTCAAAATAAGTTGAAGTACGTTGGAAAATATTGAGATTCATTGAAGTTATGGGCTTTAGGAGCCGTTATTGTCTCGACAAGTATGTTGCCCAAAAAAGCTCCATTTGATTAACACGTAAAAATACGAATTAAGCTCGCAAATCAAAACAGGGGATTGCTCCATTTCGGTCGAAACGGGATTTTGATCCTCGGGCATAGTACTGAATCACTACATGTTCAGTTTTTGGTGACAATTTTGTTTAACCTATCGTCCTTTGCCGAGCACCGTGAATAGCGAAGGATACTATAGAGGATTGATCTTGAGTGGAATTGCTACAAGATATTTGAAACTACGTAAATTTCATTCTCCGCATTTCATTTTTCTGTGATCAGGATCGATTGAGAGGCTCAAAAGAGTGCTGTCTTACGTGGTTGTGCTCTAATGTATCCAATAACCAACTTGGAGCAAAATTACTTTGTTTTGCACACTCGGCAATGGTCTAAACCGACCTAGCTTCGATCAATCGATCGGGCCCGGCAATTTCAAGTTACCTCCATCTCGCGCGGGTTTCCTGCCATGCGTCTAAAGTCGCTGAATCCTGTGCTGACCCCAATCGACTGATCCAAGCTAGGCCAGTCAAGACCGTTGCTAAGTTGTACACTTTGTACGTTTTGTTTGATACAACAGTAACCATGGAAAATATTGTATTTCTCGAATTGAAAAGAGGTATGAACCATCATCCTGCTACACTACTCATTGGAGAAATATCGCACAGGTAAGAAATCATCTTCTTCTTCATGGCGCTTGTGGCTTGTGGCACTGTAAACACGAACCATCAATCTCAGATCATATTTGTGGATAGTCACTCAAAAGTAAGCACTATTGCGTTTAGATTTCTTGTATGATCCGAAAGTCAGTCATGTCTATATCTGGCTTTAGGGCTTTCGTTTTTTCACTCTTCTCTCGTACATACATGGGTAGTCAACGGGGCTATCGAGTTAGTCGTAAAGCTAGAGCTTGAATCAGTTATGTGTCGGGGAAATATTTAATTATGACCCGTCCACAACCAGAAGTGATGAAATTATGATTATCAAAATGTATCTTCAATGGTTATCTCCGATGTAAGTGTTGACATTTTAGCGAACTTTGAATTCATTTTCAATGCAAAGAAATCCAAAATCTCGATATCAGCTCCATCTTACTGAGAGTAAAGGATTGTAACTATCTTGGTTCTTTAAAATGAGCTTTCGAATTGATCCAAGTGAAATGGGCGGCTCCGGATCAGAACGGTATAAGTCCATTTTGGTGAAAATTGAGTTTTTGACGGGAAACGATAGAAAATACATGTGAAAACATGTATGCACAACTCCGGAAGTAGAAATGCATTTTGAGGCATCACAAGCGACACGACCGTTTTTGTCCCGAAAAAAGTTTCGACTTTTTTCCGGATCAGAACGGTATAAGTCCATGTTCTCGCTCAATAATATCGCTTTTGGGTCTTCCACGTTCATTTGTCGTGCTTTTATGCATAGTTAGAAGTCGTAGCTACTCTCAGAATCTACAAGTAGAGTTTATTATGTTGTCCAAATGATTGCATCCCGTGGTTTCGAAAAAGGTGGGCCGAAAACCGCTCACTTCTCTTTCACGCGTTTGGACACAGGCAAGCCCTTACGAAAATGAACAACCTCGGGTCAGTACTCCCATGGGCCTGGGATCTTTCTCTAGAAGCCCTGAAGTCTCATTTTCTTATCTCTTATCGTCATTGAAAGATCCGAATTTCTTAGTGATGGTTCCAAAAGCGTAGTTATAAGAGCGATCGGCACTGAGCTTGCAAAAAAATTTAATTTTGCTCCATGTTTTCAGGCATCTTCTCTAGAGAAAAATCAACTACGACCGTGATACGCCGAACTCAACTAAGCTATGCCCTTCCTCCTTAGGAACAATGCCAATGGTAGAGAAAGCCTATAGCTTCATTACAGAATTTCGGTTACAATTTCACTATGAATGGTTGTGATCTATCAACTGGGGTTCTTTTCATTAACAGTCATCCGGCCTTCGGTTCGATCTCCCCGCCACTCGGTACAAGCGAACCTCATTTGGGCAAATCTCGTAGATGAAGATAGCCTTCCTGAATTGAGATATCTGCAACTAATCTTAACCTCATTCTATCGGTTGATCAACAGTTCTGTTTGTTGAGCGGGGATCAGTCTCAATTCATCGTTTGGATTCCCTGGTCGATTGAATTCTCTGCATTGCAATTTTTCCTATACAGCCTTAAATTGCCTCTGAATACATGACGTAAAGCTGCGTGCTATGTGATCCCCAAAAATTATACTTCGCACCGGGCCGCTTGAGTAAACTCTCCTTGACTGGATTTCAAAATAGACGCTTGTTGACCTCAATGTTGGAAATATATCCTTAGTCACGATATCCTGAATGAGATCTTTCTGCGAAGAACAGTCTCGGCTGTCAATGAGATTTTATAAGAGTCATCCTAAATTAGAGAGGAATTTTGTTCACTGCGAGAAAAAGTCGAGGACAGTCATTAAAAATCCAAAGAATTCTCAATTTATACCGTTCTGATCTGGAAAATTTTTTCCACCTTTTTTCTCGCTCAAATCGGCGTTCGTGGTTTTTTTAACGTTTCTTGATCTCAAGGGTGGAAACTCATAGTTTCTCGACATTTTCCTACTTCAAACGGTGAAAATTCATCATATTAACTACTTCTCCCGATCTAAAATATTAAATGTGA
The DNA here is from genome assembly GCA_029851415.1 of Eretmocerus hayati. Taxonomy (NCBI): domain Eukaryota; kingdom Metazoa; phylum Arthropoda; class Insecta; order Hymenoptera; family Aphelinidae; genus Eretmocerus; species Eretmocerus hayati. Next base: position 146,106,413 of record CM056742.1, on the reverse strand, counting down.
ATTTTTTTCAGAAATGGTGGACTTATACCGTTCTGATCCGGAAAAAAAGTTGAGAAATTCTCCGGATCAGAACGGTATAAGTCCATTTTTTATTGCAAAATGAGATGTAAAAAGTGTAAAAAATTGAAAATCAATACGCCCCCCGCGAAAGATGAGATGAAAACACACTCACTAACGGTAGAATAAGAATATTTACTTCAGATGATAACTCGAATTTTCCATATCACAAAAACTTTAAGGCGCATTTTCCGGAAATGGAAAAAATGGACTTGTACCGTTCTGATCCGGAGCCGCCCAAATATATGTCAGCACACCGGAGGGTCTGCTGTAGATCCTCCGATGAGCTATGGCTTTGAGAATTACTTTTCCTATGTGGTCATCTGCTTAAATTTTTACTCCCTAATTGACTTGATTCTCCACAGTCATTTCGTTGTGAGACTCCAATTGTGAAGAATTGAAAGTAGAAATCGAGCGATTAGAATTTTGAGCGTGATAGCAAATCCTCTGATTGGAAACAGTGTATTAAGGAGGCACGCGCGCGTGGTGCCGCACCGATCGCGGGTCCCTACGGGCAGGTAGTCAGGCCCTTCTATTTTCCGTTACGATCCTGACGCTACATATAGGTATACTCACAGTGTAAGCTGTGCGATGCGGCGTGCTTCTCCACGCTCAGAAGTCACTTTGAACTCAATTTACTCAAAATTTGGATCGCCAACGTATTAATTTTTTCACACCATTAAACGCATGATGCAAAATAAAGTCAAATTATTCCTTGAATGTCGCTTTTGGTCGTTTAGTTACCGCACCAATTTGTTTTAAGGGGGTTCGGAAGCTCTACCTTTACCGACCTACGGGACCACGTGTGAGCTGGGTCTAGTGAATGATTGAAAATTTGTAGGACGGCGGCGTTACATCACCCCAGTTATAATTGAGAAATTCTTATCGCGGGCAACCACTGGAATTTCTGTTGACATTCTTCCCTTGAATTGGCTCAGAATTTCTTATTGCAGAAAACTGCTTGAACCCTGTTGTTGCCTCACATGATGCTGATCAAAACTCATAACTGGAATCCCAAAACTTGAATTGTTAAAATTTCTATTTTTCCATCAAATCTAATTCTTCACGCAGAAATTCTTGTAGCAGATAAATGCTTGAATTTCTGCTTCTGTGCAATAGAAATCTAGTTGCAAACCCTGAATAGCTTGAAATTCTGTTTCTTCGTCAAATCTAATTCTTCTCGCAGAAATTCTTGTTGCAGATAACTGCTTGAATTTCTGCTTCTGTGCAATAGAAATCTAGTTGCAAACCCTCATTAGCTTAAAATTCTGTTTCTTCATCAAATCTAATTCTTTACGCAGAAATTCTTGTAGCAGATAACTGCTCGAATTTCTGCTTCTGTGCAATAGAAATCTAGTTGCAAAGCCTGAATAGCTTGAAATTCTGTTTCTTCATCAAATCTAATTTTTCACGCAGAAATTCTTGTTGCAGATAACTGCTTGAATTTCTGCTTCTGTGCAATAGAAATCTAGTTGCAAACCCTGATTAGCTTGGAATTCTGTTTCTTCATCAAATCTAATTCTTCACGCAGAAATTCTTGTTGCAAATAACTGCTTGAATTTCTGCTTCTGTCCAATAAAACTCTAGTTGCAAATCCTGAATCGCTTGGAATAATTCTGCTCATTCCTCAAGTCTGATGCTTCACTCAAAAGTTCTCGTTGCCGATAACTGCTTGAACTTCTGTTTTTGTCCAATCACACATTGAATCTCACCAAACACCTGTTCACGTCCAACACAAGTGGCAAGATCGTCTCTCACACTTTGGTGTTTTGAGATTGGTTAGGTCTATTATTGATGACTTTTCAAGAACAATTGTTGTGATGTATGCAATAAATCTCTGGTATCTCTAACTATCTTTGTATGATATACTTTCATTGCGTAATACTCTAATCCAATAATCTCAGCTAGACTCTGACTCACGGTTTATGGGTCGTTACTGTCTTGACGTACCACTTACATTCTTGCTAGATACTTGATTGAGGGCTAGCTGGCATAGGCTAATTTCTTAATAGGTCTATCAAGTTGTACAGGGTACATCTATTCCATCAAACGTGTTATCCAGAGAGAGTAGTACATCTACGCCCTTGGTGAAGATGGGTAACCACAACTTGAAAAAAAATTTTGGTTGAGAAGTCAATCAATGTACAAACCTGAGCCATACATCAGTCTGGATGTGATTCGTGGATCATTCTATCTGGAACTGAAGTATTTCTCACATAATGATATTAAGTTCCCATTCTCAAAATGAGTTCTCGTATTAATTCAACTTCTTGATACGTCACAAGATACACCAATCTCTGAGTTGAAATTTGTTATATTCTTTCAACTAATTGAAATATCTTCAAGATATTTAGCAAATAAAACAGATTGCGAGTAATTCAAGTCGCGTCAGTATTACAGAGATGATCAAATCCAGCTATGATGAATCTATGCGTTTCACTTACAGATTTTGCAAAACAATTACTACTTACCACCAAGGAGAATGCCGCGTTGGTTCTCACGCTTTTGGTTATTAAGACAAGAAAAGTTATTGAAAACATTAGTTAAAGCTTGTGCTCTTTTTGATCCCACAACAACCCACAATGTTATCCTCAGCGTTCAGCTGGCTGCGTATCACACATCTTAAACACATTCGAGACCCGAGCGCGCGTGATGCTCTCCCAGCAGAACCACCATCAGAAATGTTGAAAAATATTTCAGCAGCAGTCTCAGCGCAAGCAGACGTTTTTGTTATACTCCGCAAGATGGTGGCTCTCCAGGGAAGCGCACGCGCTGCCTATATACAATGCAGCCGGCTGGCCACTCATCGGCTGTTCAGCGCAGCGCGAATCGCCCAGCTCACACGCGTTTGTTTACATTTTGGGTGGTCATACACTCGTGATAGTCCTTGATTTTTTATAATTTTTTTAGGATGCGTTGGGGCAAAAGGGCTCTATTAGGCTCTTCCTTGTAATCATAGCTACCTCGTCGTGGATTTTCAAGGTGATTCGTTATCATTCAGAGGAGAAAAGACCTTTCTCAGTAAAACAACCACTATTTTGGTAACTGAGAAAGCTCTTTTCTCCTCCAAATCATGATGAATCACCCTGAAAATTCACGAAGAGATAGCTGCGATCCCAAGGAAGAGCCTAATATAGCCCTTTTTCCGAGATATTGCGTAATACTGGAGTAATGAATTTTTTTGTGATGAAATCCAAGGTCGGTAAAGGTAGAGCTTCCGCACCCCCTTAACGTGTTTATCCCATAAGATTACGCGTGTAAGGATTTTTTGTGCCAAATGGGTGTACTCGAGATTTACATCGCCAACTCCTACTTTTCTCGATGGATTATGATTCTTCATTAGTTCATCTATTAATATAACGATTTCTTCGTTTAGTTGAAATTTGCGCGAGCCTCCTTAACAATGTGAGTTCTACTACACAACTTGTGCAATTAAATAAGAATGCCAACGTTACAAACCACGAAATATATTTTAAAAAAAAACCGCGAAATATATTAACGTTGAATATATTCATCTTTTCCACCCAGTTGAAACATCGAACTAATATTTGAGTGTGAAACATTCCTTATACATGCATTAAAATAGTTACAAGAAACGGGCTTGATTCCTGAGTCATCGATATTTACCTAATTCTCTATCAATGTTGTATGGCCTCGTAGTACATGGGTAGTTCTCCAAAGATCCAGAATACCTCTGTCCGATAAGCCTTTTGCTTGGAGGTATGTTCAAAAGTGTGATCATTCTAAGCATACCTACATTGTACATACAGTACCGCTCATAAATTCCGGGACGGTGAACGCAATATCGATCTCCTCCAAAATAGCGATATCTCGGACTCTTTGCAATAAAGTGCCATTCTGAAAGAAGTATCTTAGGTAGAAAAAATGCTAACTTTTCAGCGGTTTGGATGATTTTTTTCGATTATTCCGAAGGTACTGACAAGGGGGACCCACGAACTGCGGGTCACCAAATCTCACCAAACTTTTTTCACACTCTCGTACCACCTAGAATATGAAGAATTCAGAGTAACTCCGTCAAATGGGCTCCCTGTTCAGAGCTACAGGTAAAAATGTTAGTATTGTCAGTATATCTATATATATCATTCTTCAAAATTGGCCTCTATGGGCAATGCTAATGTCATAGGCTGTAACTTCGGACAGAGGGCCCATTTGACGGAGTTACTCTGAATTCTTCATATTCTAGGTGGTACAAGACTGTGAAAAAAAGTCTGGTGAGCTTAGGTGACCCGCACTTCGTGGGTCCTTCTTGTGAGTTCTAGTCAAAAGTCGGACATTTTCAAAAATGTTCAACTTTTGACCAGAATCTAGTTCTCTTTGAGATGGATCAAACCACTGAAAATTTAGCATTTTCTCTAATCTTCATTACTTTTCAGAATCATCCTGAGTCGTATAGAGTATCGCTATTTCACAGGAGATCGATACTGCGTTTACCGTCCCAGAATTCATGAGTGGTAGTGTGTAAATATGAAGATACTCTCTAATAAGGTTTTATATGGTCAATGCTAAAGGTCTTAGTAAATTCAAAACGAATGATATTGATATTCCACTGCTCGATGTGTCATTGTTTTTCTCTTGTATTACCCGATATGGGACAGATCTAAATATTCACCAAAGTATTATGTTCTGCGCAAACATCTCATCTCCATTCGTTCACTCTGGACATTGTGTTCATCTTTGGCATTTTTTCAACAATAGTTTTCGTCTAATAGTTGCAAGTCATACGAGAGCTATTATTCTTCACTCAAGGTAGTCTATATCCATTCTCACAAACAACGATACTAGAAAGTGATACATATTTTTGAAAGCATGTCAATATATTTGCATTCACACAAAAACAACGGTCAGTCTGGCAGACTATGAATAAGTGGAGTAAGCGTTGCTTCGGTCAGACGTACATTCGGCGTATGTCATATACTAGCACATATAAATCTAGTATATTAATCACAGCTGAAATCTATTCCTTAGATTTCATCCTCCAATGCTCTTTGTTTGGCATAATACTCATGAGTAACCACCGCAAGTCCATGGATTAATGCTGAGGTAAAAAAATCCGATATCGATTTCAAGAGCCGATGTCTAAGGATCGCATTGGGTAAGCCCACTCGCTCATTCATCAAGCAGGAAATTCATCCAGCAAACTCTTAGACGATACTATCGATAATCCATATCTTTGGTAGACTTCAGGACTCTCGCAAGTGTAAGAGGGTATAAGCTGAGTTTGGAGAAGACGCAGGCACAGGGGGAACGTCCGTCGATGCATCGGGACTCTACGGAAGCGGAGAGGAATAAAAGTGAGCTTCGAAGAAGACTGGCTGTCGGCAATTGCTCTACGCTCGCATGCCGGCAGGATCGTTTGATGGCGGAAGTCGGTCGTTAGCTCGCGAGAATGGGCATATATATCTTCTACCCACCCTTTCAACCCTCTCTACTATATAACCTTCCATTTTCAAGTCCTGCAGATCGGTCCTCGTTCAACGGCTGCCGGGGCATAATTAAGCACAGAAAGTCGACGCCGCCGAGATAGATATATAAATATAGAAAGCTGTAAATATGCGGGTGGATGCGCGGGCGCAGGCAGCTGACGTCAGAGTAACAGAGCTCTTCCATAGAATTGTATCGAAGGCGCAGTCTCCCAGCTAGATGTACCGCCCAGTAAGAGCCAGGCTGGCGCCGAGTCAACGCACTACGCTAGAATTTGTGATTTAACTCAACGAATGACGTGCGGGTATAGCCACGATGACTACTAGTAGTATGAGTCAACGAATAGTCAGACCAGTACGCATAGGTCCGCCCTGGTTAAAATTCTTAGTAGTAACGGTAAATTCAGCAAGACTGACTAGATCGATGTTTTTCTACTGCGGTATATTGTGAGCTACGGGAAAAGCTGCACGTGCTTGGTAGGGTGTGAAAAAGGGCGGCGGGTTGAAAGAGAGCAGTCGCCGCTGCGGAAGAAAGAGGCTGCTGCAGTGTTTACTCGAGAGAGTGAGCCGGGAGTGCAGTGCATACAGTGTAGCCACGATGATGCAGCAGGGGTTGCAGTGGAGGAGGATGGGAAGGGCCGTTGATGAAGTAAGAGGGTGGCATTGGGCCAGCTAAATAAAAAGGGTCTGGGTAAGACGATGGCTAGCTCGGGTGGGGTAGCAGGGCCCGAGGGCGTCGTCGGTGTTGACATCAACGTTGATATGGGTGGACCAGGTACGGGGCCGCCCGGGCCAAGGAATCCTCTTATTTGTGGTGTATGTCACGACTACTATTGTGAGCCTTGCCTGTTATCTTGCTACCACACCTTCTGCGCCAGATGTTTGCCCAGGGGGCCTCACATTGATGCAAAATTATCCTGTCCTATCTGCGGGTGAGTTATAGTTGCACTATGTATTTTAACATATGACTTCGTGATGTACACGGGGCGCCTCGATCAATCTGAACCTTTTCAAGAAGCGTGTGTGCTCTATTACTTATTCGTCTCGCTTCTCTCGCTTGCTCTCTGCTCTGCTATGCTCTGCTTGCCTTCTTCTCTAGCTTTCAAGCTCGGAGCTTGCCGCTATTTACAAACGACACGAGCTTATTCACGCGCCCCTTTGTACGAATCTTGACTCCAGAGTCCCGAGGGAGATTATTAAGGGCCTGAAAATTCACGAATAAAACGTCGTTGCAAGGTGTTTCTTTTTTGTGTCATGTCTCACGGGGCTTACTACGGAAATCTGTTTTCACTGTATACAAAGTTTAGTTGGTGATTTTGCATAATCTAGGCGTATCATGAGCGACAGAGTTGAATGTATGGTCGAATTCAATCATATTTTTTCTTACAACCCTTATTGTAATAAATTAGATCTGCATTGAAAAAAGTGAAGAGATTTTTTTCTTCAAAGTCTCGGGGATAAAGTTTCAATTCTTCTGTTTTGAATGAAAAAATTAGAGTTATTATTCTAAAAGTTATTTCCGTCAGTGACCAGGACTCGGAATAGTATTTATTCATATGTGGTAAAGATTCCAATTCAATCATGCGAATATGATGACCATTCAATAGCATTCTTGTCATTTAGAATATTGGATAAAATATTGGTCAAACGAAATGACAGTTATTAGAATTGTTCCACAATTATCAGTTTCTCTTGATGAATTTGGCTTCATTATTATAATTATCGTTTATTGCAATCGATTGGAACTACGGCCCAATGCACAGCCTCCTTTGAATTATTTGAAATGCGCCTGCAGCATTAAGTCACTTCAGTAGTCAAACATCTCGTCGAGCACTAATTTCTACTGATTATTTATTATGAATTCTTCTTTGAAATTATTAGGTAGCGCAGATGAAATATTATTGGCTGTAATAATTATTTTATCTGAATACAGGTGTAATCTTTAAAGATGGAAAGATTTCAAGAACACATTACGAGAATGTAGATGGTGAAATGTGATGAGATTCCCCGAAATCATCAACTGTTTGGTTCCATTTCTATGTCAACCATGGAATTTGGTTCGTTGTATAACCTTCACACTGATACCCAACTCCGAAAGCTGCATGTCGTTCTCGAATTTCAACTGTAGAAATGTTGGTTCAAAATATCTATCGCGATACAGCTACGTTGTGACGCGCAAAAAATTAGTATCAATTTCAATTTTCAAATTGTTGGGATGAATTTCTTCAACTTTAAGGGAAAATCTCGGATTGAATAACTTTGTGAATTCCTGGTGGAATTCCAAATTGTTTTGTTCCATTTTTCAAGGGTTTCTAGCTTTACGAGATAGCTCTGTATCATCGTCTTACAAAATGCATAATTATTCCCGCCTCACAGTCATGACGGTCAAAAGAATAGATCTCATAGAAAAATTTCAAGTATAATGGTTCCAACAATCTCAAACGTGACACGTAGTTCAGAAATTACATGTAAACTCTTTCAGAGGTTCTCAAAAGTGCAGAGATCTCTAACTGTTTTTCAAATATTAAATGAATTAATTGCATTTTTGCGCAAACAAAACTATTTTTCATAAACCTGAATTATTTTCATAATTCAAAGGCACCCAGTGAATGAATCATTGCTAAGAGACTCTCGGCGTATTGAAATGATTGGACGTTTATACAGAGGGAAGGAAGTCAATTGAGCTTTTGACGTACATAGAGAATAATTTCTCTGTGGGTTGTGCAGCATATCTGAACGGTATATAACAAAGCCATTTGAGGGAAACGACTCTGCAGTCAAATTAAACCTCAATTTCTCGCTCTTCACTTGCTAGATTGACTTCCGCAATCAAGGCCCTAAAAAGTTTTTCTCCGTATAACTGCATTTCTGAATGATGTAACACCCACACCCATCCGTTCAATTCTCTAAATTCATTGCAACTCTTCTCGCTAACGAATATTTTTCGAACGATTTTCTCGACTATACTTTCATGGACACGATAGTAAATAAATCATTCATGACGAGTTGATTCAAATCGCGCCTTTCAAAAACAAATATCAGATAACTTATATTTGCTGATCCCCTTGATCGTTGAATAAAATCGGGAAAAGTTCTCTGTCAACGTCAAATGCAAACACAAGCCCGAAAAAAAAAGAAGAAGGGGATAGGTTGCTAAAACGAAGAGGCGAAATAATGAGGAAAGGCGACAAGAACACTTGTAGAACAAGAGAGGCTCGTAGCGTGATGTGATGCTCTTGCGCCGCGAAATGCTCGATGAAATGTCATTAAAAGAGATGCCGAGGATTAGATAGACACGGGCAAATGTGAGCAAGTGAGTGAGTAAGAGAGAGATAGGTAGGCAAGTTTGCGGCGCGCAAACGATCGAGATAGGTGCGACGAGCCGACTATACTCTAGGCCTATTCAATCTGCGAGTGCATCAGTATCTCATTGTCTCTCTCTACTGCTATTGTTTGTCATCCGATTGTAAAGGTTTCTCGATTCCCAACGCGGCAACGGCGGCGTAGCAGCTTCTTTTGAAGGATTTTTGCCCACTTTTGATTCTGCGATTCCTCAGGGATCCGTAGAATGTAACGCTTTGCGTTTGCTCACTTTTTTTTTCACTTTGCGTTGTGCGATACTAAATATTCAGATCTCACATGCTCTATAATATGAGGATATGAAATATTGCGTTGAAAAATTAATGAGATTTCTCATTCGGTAAATCTGAAACCCACGTAAATAGATGCGGGAAATGTGTCATTTCAAAAACTTTCAGGCAAATAACGCAGCTAAAGGATGGGATGCAGCAACCACCGAGCGATTTGCTTATGAGGCAGTTGGTACAGTTTGCCAACTGCGAAAATCCGCCATGCGCAAACTGCGACAAGCGCGACAAAACTACAATGTATTTCTGCATCACTTGTGGTAAGTATTTTTGGTTCTCACTTTTTACTACGTGCTGATGAAAAGGTTGTAGTATAGTAGGGGAAGACTTTCAAATAGATTCATTATGAGATTTTTACTAATGAAAGTTTGAAAAACTGCCTGACTTCATTTCACTGAAATGTTTCGGTGAAAAAGTTTCGCAAACTTCAATTGCTCATTGAAATTTCGTGGACAACCTGATTTCAAATGAGATTTTGAGTTGTTGGAATAATGTGAATTCGAGATATTTTGAGATGTGCCCAAATTCTGCTGATTTAAATTTAGATTACTATTGAAGTGTATTCATAAGATGTCTATTTGATATAGGTATGAGTACAGGAGCCTTAGCAAGGATAATTTTGCAATTTGAAATAGTTCTCAAACTTTGAAGTTGAAACCTAATGGATTTTAACGGTGTTGACACATGCATAAACGGCTGAATTCAAGTTATTCGCTATCCAACTAATAATCATGAAAATCATAATTGTAGAATTCCGTCAATTCAAATATCAGATCCTTGAGTAATCCACCAAAATTTCATTTGAGATTTTCAAAGAATCCGGGTTAAAAAGTCCTCGTTAGTTTCATATTGTACGGGTGAAACGTCAATTGTCAGTGCAATTAACTTTGCTGTTGAGATTTTTTGCGAGTACGAATGTGTATAATGATATTTAGTTCAGGGTAATTTCATTGGTTTTGCGATTGAAAAGTGGAAATTTCAGAGCCAGTGCTTGCAATGCGAACGAATTGCACGACACTAATAAACTTGACCCAGCTTCATCAAATTTTCCAATTAATGTCGGCGTAATTTCTGAGAGCTCAGGCGCTCGGTTACTAAAATATCCCACTTGAGGCGAGAACTTCACTTTGAAACTTAGAATCGGAAGATAGCGTGGTATGTAGAACCTGGATATCAAATCGGCTATGAAAATGATGTATTTTCAAAAAATCAGTCCAACCGAAAATAGTAATCTGAAGAAATGATTGACGTGAAATCATCAAATTTCATTCTTCTTGACTTCATATTTATAATCGAGTTAAAATGCTTGACGGATTATTAAAAAATTTTTCCAAAAAGCTCAACGGATAAGTTTACTTTTATATTTTGAGAGTTTACTTTTCAAGTGCTTTATGAACTTTTTCCACAAATCCGAAAAATCTCAACAAATTTTTGCCAAAGCTCACAATGAGCTCTAATTGAAATTCAGCAACTATAAACAACTCAGCATGTTTCAAAAATATTATTGCAGGCCAAGCCTTGTGTACGCACTGCCGAGAGCACACACACCGTGCCAAAATGTTTTCATCACACGAAGTCGTTCACATGAGTCAATGCAGTAAGGATACTCAACGTCGCTGTATAAGCCATGGCGAACAACTCATAATGTTCAGCCAAACGGGAAAGTGTATGCTTTGTGCCACATGCTACAGAGATACTCCAGCCGATGCTCGTCTACATTGCGTTGATATCGATACAGCCTGGCAGCAGGCATCGAAAAAAATGGAAAGAGCTGCAAATTCAATTTGTGAACTCCAGGCTAGTGTGCGTGACGCCTTACTCGATTTAAAATCGCAACTAGACGAGCTCAAGCATAGTTTGGATACAGAAAAACGTGGCCTCAACTCTTACTGCCATGTAAGTTTTTGAGATATACCTGATATACACTTTGACAGAGTATAAACATACGTGGAGGGAATATTTTATTCGAGCCGGGAGGTAGAGGACGACCTGTTTTTCAAAGTATAAGAAGGGAATCGAGGCGCGTCTTCTCGGTCGGCGCGCAACCCCGCAGGCAATGCCACCACCAACACCACCACCCGAGCCCCGCTGACAATTTCACGCTCGCGTTGATCGGGGTCACGGCTTCCCGGACGCATCGGTCGACGCTTCTCTCTCTCTCTGCAGCGAGCATAATTACTGTTTGCGCGGATAGGGTAAGCGCGAGGTGAGGGCGGCGAGGGGGTCTCTTTTGCCTTACCTATACGGCGCTAAGACTTGGGGATATGCGCACACCTAGACTCGCCTATAGCATCAAGTGCTGTCGCTCAATTTTGAAATGCCCCTCGGTTTTCTGCGAACTGATCTCGTGTTATATCTTGCTAAATTTATGCTTCATGAAATTCGGTTATGTTTGACAGAGAACTGCGGAGATGATTTGCTGCATGTTAATCAAAACTGTTTCGCGGGACGACTAATTCGGATTCTAGTGGAATAGATCTGAACATAAGTTCTGAATTTCGATGAGAAGAAATTGAAATATACACGTATAAAACTATTCAAATTTGATGATATCTCGAGGAATCACGAGTGCCGAATTCATTGGTGTGGAAATGCCAATGTGGAAAAAATACTTGAGAAACGTTTCTTACAATATTGATTGAAAATAATCCGTTGACGCCTCAACAGGTTGAAACACATTGGAAACAAGTTCCGGTTTATCTGCCTATTTTTTGGAAAGAAAATGTGTTTGCTTCTGTTTTCGATTTTCCCCATTGATCTATCACTCTACTCCAATTATCTCTTGTGCGCTTTTCAAACAAAGTATTTTTGCAAAATTCTAGGGATTTCTCGATACATTCCCAAAAGTCATTCACAAGTCATCGCAAATCGATTTCATCAATGAGATGCATTGTCAAAAATAGGACGATGCCCTTAAAAAAAAGTACGATTAAGGGTATGACCATCGCGATGTACACAAACGCTTTTTGACAGTAGAGGCAAAAGCTAATCTTTGCCTCGACTGTCAAAAAGCCTCAGTCTGACAGGCACTTTATAGATGAGCGACTTTTAGCATGCACAAAAGAGATAAGTGCCTCAAGATTACTCGTAGTCATTATTTTGAAGTGCAAGTAGCCTGCAAACAAAATAATGAACTCTCGCTCTCAAACTATCGCCACCGACAAAGAAAACGACAAAAGCGACATTCAAAGCTTTCCTTTCATCGTAACAATTCACCGAATCCTTTTCGAATCAAATTCGCGTAAGCTCAGAGCTCATCTCAAAGATCTCGGGCGAAATTCAATAGGCACCTCTCTCGCCCCTTCTAATACCAACCAACCAGAGCGAGAGTTTCAAAAGCTGCCAACTGGCTCTGCTCAAATTCTTCGTCAATTTCTCCTATACATCCATTCTTCTATTGTCACAGAGCATGCAGGACGTGGTGAACAAGACTCACGCAGCCCTGTTATCCGAGCTTCATCGTGAATTCGATGGCAAGGAACGAATGGTTCGATCTCAGCTTTTGTCTTTGGGAAGTGCACTGCCGGTGCTTCAGATGCATCTGGGTCTGTGTACAGCTTTCACAAGTGCTGCAACGAAATATCAGTTCCTTGAACTGGCCCATCCAATGCTCGAAAGATTGGGCAGGGTAGCTCAATTAGGACATCTGTCCAGGCCACCTCTGCTCAGCGCTCATGTCAAGTGCAACTATAAGGCCGAGTTTGGAAGAGTATTGCAGCCGTTTGTTGCTGCTGTTGGTCAACAGCCTCAAGGGCCTCAGGGTGGTCCCAAAGAACACACAGTGTACGAGCATATGCATTTACAGCAGCAGCAACCACATGACTCGCATTTTATACAGGTGAGAAAGTCGTACAGTAAAACCTGTCACTATGGGCACCTCTAAAATTCGGGCACCTCCCAATTATGGGCACTTCCGCGTGGAACCAAATTTTATTTCTCCATTGTCTCCAACGGTGATCTCACTCTATATTTCGGGTACCTGTCTATTATGGGCGAGTTAGAGTGGAACCAAAGGTGCCCAAATTAGACAGGTTTCACTGTATTTCAATATTGGTGCTGATGGGAAGGGGGATGTGTAATTGTCTGACCATAGCCTGACCTTCACTACTTGGCGGTATTTTGTGTACAAATAGAACGCGAGTCAATGAACCACCCCGTCTATTCAACATTAACTTTGGATCGTTATAAGCTAAAGTGTGAGGAAAACAAATTCTTTTGATTCTACATTATTATACTTCAAGCAAGATAAATCCCTTGGAAATCTGATCTTTTGGAATAGGAAAAAATGAAAGGATTTCGACTATTTTGGTTCTTTATTGGCGATTTTTTTTAACAGATAGAGTTTTGAATGGTAAAGTCACTCCTTTGAAGATTTCTCATCAGTGAAAAATGTACAAGATTATTGCTGGATAAATATTTTTTGAGAGTATGATATTCTTTGATGTTCTTCAAAGGTATGATTCCGTTGTTTCTTTGTTCGTTTCTCTCGAGAGGAGCCGGACACGATACACGAAATTGGAACAGCATTTCATTATTTTGTAGCAGCACAAACAAAAAGAGGCAACATGGTTGGAATTTTCGTTAATTGAACGTGCTATCGGATGGAGTTGACATTTATACCAACTTGCCTCTCAATCATTCCTTTTTCCAATCAAAGGCCATGTCAAGTGCTTTAATTTATTCCGCACAGCCTTTGAAGTATCCACGAGTAGAGCCCTGGCTGATTTGAAGCGCACTGATTTTGATCAAGTCAAAGTGACGTTTTTTACTATGGCGGACGTTCTGACTCTTTTGAAGTAAAATTCTCCATTTTGGAGTTCTGTAGACGTCAAAGCCATTTTATTTCTTTTCTTCAAAATCAGACATGGGTATTTCGCATTTTCATTCCTGCTCCGACAATGAATTGCTTCGGATTTCAATCAAAATAATAAACCACTGATGAAAAATATCTGGCTGCAATTATAATTTAACTCCATCAATTACTAGTTTGATTGGAACAGTACGGTGAAAATTGGATATCATTCAATATTTCTGCAGCCTTGATATGAATTTTTCAACTAAAATCCATTCATTCAGAATAATAATAGTATCGATGTCAAGCCTGCAAGTGAAGTGGGTTGGTTATCACAGCTATAGATGTAATGGATGTCTTCATGATTGAAAAGATGGTTCGATAATACAATAAAGTTTTGAATCTTGCTTATATAGCAATCCTCTTTCATAAATTTTGATTAAATAGCATATAATGAATCTGGATTGATTTCCCACATATTATTTTCATCAATTATCTCTCAACTTGTCTGAAAATTGAAAGAGTATCTCCTTTCCATCAAACATGGCTCAAAAATTTCAACCATAATTTGTTATTCTAGCAACAACAACAGCAGCAGCAGCAACAAAGACAGGGTCCACGTCCCCAACTAAAAGGAATATGCGAATCAGGTCGTTTTAACACTCACTGCCGAACTTTCGATAACCAGCTTCAAGAGCTCAGCAGTCAACTCAAGACTGTAAAGGAACGTCTCGGCGAACTTCATCGCGACGTAGCGGTTCTTCGTAAAGCTAACACACCACCCTTAGGTGTGCGATACGAAAATGTTGCTCGAGACTGTAGACTTCTTGAGCAACAGTTGGAGCAGCAGCAACTCGAGTTAGAAAGGTTGCGAACTGTTTTTGACGCCCTTTGGGAAGAACAGTTGTGCAGGATACACCTTGAAAAGGAAGTCTTCCATTCGCAGATGAACGATATACTGACGCTCAAGAGCGAAGTGAAACAGTTACAGAATGTTGCACAGCAGTTGGAACCTTTTGTAAAATCATTTGCGGCGGGTGTAAGTGCTGGAGAAATAAGTAATGCGGCCTCTGATGCAGCTGGAAATCAGCATTTACAGGCATTACTTGATCACATAGCCAGGCTACAGATGCAGGATCAGCTGCCAATGCAACATCATGGGCATATGACTGCGCCGACCAAAGAATATCGGCATCAAAGAGCGCCTCCTCCTAATGATAATGCGATCTACGCCAAGGGTATGTTTGAAAACTATTTGTCATGTCTCATTAATCCTGTGCAGCTTGTCAAGGTTGTTTTTTCTGTTATTTCAACCGCATCGAATTTTGTTTTTTCGTGGATTTGGATCATAAAATAGTCTCACAGCTGATTTACGAAGTTTGAAATCCAATCGAATCTTGAGGATCTTGGAGAAAGATTTCTTGAAACTGTTTGTGAGATTGTGCTAATGCCATTATCTCTACTTTCATCAAGTCTGGTCCAACATTATTATTGCGTTACGTTCACATCAACATCATTTTTGTCATATTCCCACCTCTGTAGATATGAATTGTAATCAACTAGCTAGAAATTACAAATTCTTTCCAAGAGCTCACGACTGGTGTCCGCAAGGACTCTGTCTCATAATCTTGTACCTTTTTAGCATCACGCAGCTAGGTTTTATTATATTTTTGTGATTGAAGCTCAACCAGCTGTTACAACTAAGTCATAGAAGAATGACAATCACTAAATCTGGAAAGAGCCATCAGAACTTACTATGAATACAGTAAACAAACAACCTCAAATCCTTCATCAAAAGTCCCTTGACTAATCTCTGCTATTGTACAAACTGGACACATTTCCTCATCAAATATTTTCCATGTCACTTTTTTATATAGACAAAAATTTGCCCAGAACGTCATCAAACTAAAGTTGATTTCAATTCTTATTCCAGATGCCAAGGAGGTACCAACACGCTGTCGCACACCATCGGGCGGTAGCAATCGACCTGATCTGGAAACGCATATAGATTCGAGTGGCAACATTGTTGTATACGGCACAAAACCAGATCAACCTAAACGTGGTGTTTTGAGTCAGCTCATGGAGAAGGCGCGCACGAAGGAAGATCGCAAAAAATCGCCGGGCAGAGAGGATGGAAGTGGTGGAGGTAGCCGAGATCGTAGTCAAAGTCGATCGAGAGCAAGCTCGCGCAAGTCACCGGAGAATCTTACAAAACCCAAGACACCACCGGGACACACGCCTACGAGCAGGGTACGCTCGCTCTACAGATCGCTAAAAGGTTCTGGAGCTGGAGCGCCGAATGATGCATGCTGTGGTCAGATTGATCATCAACAGCAAGCTCAGCAGCAACAAGGTCAGCATGGTCGGTTCTGTTTTTGGAGTACTTGTTCTTTTCAATTTCTTCACTTTCTTCATTTCAAAGTTATTATTGGAAAAGTTCGACACGTGGTGACTCTGATCAATCTTGCATCTGACCTTTTTTTGAATACGTAACATTTAAAATTTTTTGATTTTCATGTGCACTGATCGACTCTTATTCCTCATCACAGTTTAAATGTTGTTTTTCGACTAGATTCTTTTTAAACATGGCTAATTGGGACTTGCAAGTAGGGGGTCAGGCCTTCGGATCACGGATTCGACTGAAACTCTGGGAATAGTCTCTTTTTGGCACAAAAAGAAGATACCCAAAACCGCGCCTTCCAACGCTCAAGCGTTTCTGAGCTACAGGCTAAAACACATTGACATGCATTACAGTATATCTATTTATACCATTTTTGATAAGTATGGGTATACAGTAATGCATGGGTCGTATGCGTAGCTCAAAAACGCTTGAGCGTTGGCAAGCGCGGTTTTGGATATCTTCTTTCTGTACCAAAAGAAGGCTATTACCCAAGTTTCAGGCGAATCCGTGATCCGAAGGCCTGACCCTCTCCTCGTTGGTTCCAATTCATGACCAAATTTCATGAAATGCACCAGTCCTGGTGCTTGTATTGCGTTCAATAAATATTTTTTAGATAATTCAATTTTTTGCTTTGGTAGCAAGACGATGCGTGCAAATTTGAGTGCGTGATGCGCTATCAGATGAATTTGAACGTCATCATTTTGACACGAATTATTTTGATTTCATGGTTTGGAAAGCTGTTCAAGTTTTCACACGTTTTTTGAAGCTTGAATTGATCATTGACATTTCCTTACTCACTATTCAGAAAAAATCTGATTCGAGTCGAATGAAGGTTTTCTGGTTTCAATCAGAATAAGCTTAATAGACGGATTACATTGTTCATTATCTAGTCATTCTCGAATCAAGTTTCTCTCCATCGGATTTTATCTTCACAAAAAACATTGAAAATTTTTCTATCCGACGACAGGTGAGGAGTGCGAGTATCAGCGAATCTCCGAAGCAAGCTCCAGTGAGGTAAAAAAACGTGTACAGGCCCAGGTACACTCGGCTCCTTGCGGCGATCAGCAACAGCAAAATCAACAAAATCAATCAAACCAACAGCAACCTCATATCGGCAGGCCTCGCTCTCAGCAACGCGACAAACCGGCCAAAGTCTACCCAGCTAGTGACTCCGAAGATGTCTTCTACGCAGCCAACGAAAAGGCTCAACGTCGTCGTCGACGAGCCAGTTGCGACAGCCTCAGTACCACCGGTTCAGGTAGCCGCAGATCGAGTATCGGTGAAGTTGCCATTTTACCTGCTACAAATCCTCATAGTGGTGGCGTAGATCCTCGAAAAACTCTAGTTTTTCTACTTGGTCCAACTTCCGGTAACAACAACGCAACTTTAGCTCGAAGCAAGCAACGATCCTGGGAAACGTTTCCAAGGCCTAAGAGTAAGCGATCCGGGGCTGCAGCAGCTATGACAACCTCGGCAGCTTTGAGTCAGCAATTGAAGAAAGCTGACAGTTTTGAGGGTCACGAGGAAGCTGTCCGTGCTCTGGTGGCTCACGTTCAAGAGACAAAGTCTCAGCTCAGACAGCATCAATTGCATCATCACCGATATCACCGTAAAAGCAAGACTAACTGATGGAATCTTGTATTCAACTCGATGACTGTCTTGATGTTATTACTGAAGCTCGCAACGATGTGTGATCTAAATCTCGGAGGCTTTTATTGCCTCTTTGGAGATTCTGCACGTATTGCTAATATGGGATTTTTAAATGAGAGCCCACTCATAAGCTATGTCTATCTACGATTTTGTACTGTTGCCTGTATACCCTATTTAGTTGACCGATATGTGAGCTACTCTAGATATTGAGCCAAGCGAACGATTATCTTGGTCGTATATATCTGTATCCGTCCCCAACAGGTGCGCTCGTAAAAGAGGTACCGTTTATTCGAATTTATCTATGGATTATTGGTCTTTTTTTCGATTTGATTGAAAAATGGTGCCAATTAGTATTGTGATTGTATTGTACATTGAATTGGATGGATTCAATAATTCCTCTGTCAAACTTGTCGTAATGCGACCTACTTGGGCGGACTCTGAACTATACCGAATTCATGGAAACGAAGCCGAGTCGTCAATTTTTGCATTCTCGACTTGAATCAAGTGCAATTGAATTTTCGAACGATCTTGTGGATTCTCTTTTCTATTATATCTTCAAATCATCTTTTGATTTGAAGTTTTCACGATTGATTCAGAATTTTCTGTTAGATTATTCACTATAGCTATTTGCGGTGAAGATTGGCAGAAATATGCCATCAGATTAGATAACATGTCAAAAATGAAAAATAGCAATTATACAATACTCTTGCTGTTCATCTTCTGTTGTTTCAGATTGGTTTAATCCGAGTTACAAAAATCTGGCTCATCAATTTTCTCCGCAGCAGTTGAACTATCGGTCCAGGCTGGTCTGGTTCTAGTTTTCTAGAGATGATTCCCAAGCATCATTTTCCCTATCCTTAAATCGAAAACTGACGTAATTTTCCAAAGCCGGTCATTTTATTCTGTCATTTTTATTGACACCCAATTGTTTCAACCGTTTTTAACACGTTCGCTGCGACAGCAAAAACCCTT
Organism: Eretmocerus hayati; assembly: GCA_029851415.1. Classification (NCBI taxonomy): domain Eukaryota; kingdom Metazoa; phylum Arthropoda; class Insecta; order Hymenoptera; family Aphelinidae; genus Eretmocerus; species Eretmocerus hayati. Next base: position 146,087,453 of record CM056742.1, on the reverse strand, counting down.
TGTGTAGCGAGACTCACCGGTGGGTCAAGTACATTGTTAAATCCCACGAGAGACAAACCTCCTGCACACCGGTGAGTTCCGCCGCAGCGAAGGTGTTAAAAAAATATTGCTCTACATTACTTGAGGGCGGAATCGTTGTCTGAAGTTTTCAGAGCGACTGATCTCTACAGCTGCTTGAGCTGACTGAATAATTCAAATGCCCAGTATTATTTATGTGATGACTACCATTGATATTCATGAAAGCCATTCAGCTTTTGAGACCCCAAAGATGTTTCGGGTAAACTATGTTCGAAAGTATCGAATACACAATGCCGTTGCGACGGTAATTATCCTCAGTGCCACAGGCTATTGGAAATTAAAATTGAAGCCTTGATTAGATTAGTATTGTGTTACTAAAAGACGACGTGTACGTCTTTTTTCATACGGTACGCAACTTAAGAGCTTGGTCTTGCGCGATTCGTGAAGCGAAAATGCGACAAGTTCTGATTCAAAAACAGAATAAAATGAGAATTTAGATAGTAAAACCAACACTGCCAGTCTTGGTACATTACGAATTTAATCGATGGTAATCACGATGTAGCCTAATTATACAAACAATTCCACTGACAGCCATACGAAAATTTAAATGAAAGAAAATATCGATCATCTTCGGTGCGAGCAATTTCACGACAAAGGAAAGGAAATTACGAAATGCATTATTATGAGTCGATGATATTGATAATTTTATGTATATGATGGCGTTATCGCACAGCGATTAAAAAGTTATGTGCATGAATCGTCTACTGATATTCAACGAGATATGAATTGAATCCCTTCATAATAGGTTATTGCGCTCTTGATCGATCTCAGAAATTCTTGAGTCAGAATGTGCCGAGACTCATGAAAGACCACCAGGACGTTATTATTCATAGACGTAATGGAAAAGTGTGTATGAGAATATCAAATTACCGATGATCTGTGAGCGAGGAAATGTCAAAAGGAATAAACTTGTTGGAATACATGTTTAATTGGATGTCGACTTCTATTTAATTCAAGTCCTCTACATTTATTTACAGGATTTTTTTTTACAGATTTCAGTCATTAATAAAATTTCTTGAACTGAGTTTTGTTCTCAAAAACATACAAAATATCATCTATGTACAAAACAAGGTAACAAAACTTACTTTAAATGTTAACCTCGCGTCATTTCGTTCTAATTCTCTTTGAATGCTTAGAAACTCTGGGAGGATCAACATCATCTGCATCAAAGAGATCGTCAAAATTAATCGATTTTTTCGACTTCGGATGAGATAGTAAATTTGGTGACACGGTATTATAATCGGCAAACAGTTTGAGCAGCCCCCATGGTCCAGATTTGTCATCGCTCCGATCCTCCATAAACCACGCTGCATTACGTATAGCTACTCTTAAATTCTCTACCTGTTCAAAACTCACATTACGGCTCACATTTAACGACGTTTCCAGAGGGTTACATATGTACAAGGCTGAGTGTGTCAGCTTAGGCACAGGTTTTGCCGTTCTCAACGATATAGCTTTGCTCTCAAAATCAAATTTTCCATAATATGATAAGAATCCAGAGAGAAGCTCCTCCAGAGATTCTGAATCAGATGATGTCTTATTTCTTATAAATTGGCTAATGTCGCGTTGAAATGTGCAATCAACAGTCGAATCAGCAATTCTGTGGTCTTCGTCGGCTGCGGATATAAAATTTTGGAACAAAAATGAATTTATATTATAAGGTATGCCCTGGGTAATGAAGTATCGTATTATGATGTCTCTTACTTGCGTTCAATCTAAGCATGTCTAGAGAAGGCAACAATCCTTTTTGTTGCAAGAAAAATATTACCATACAAGAAAGAGAAAAGTTTGTGATCCATGGGCCAGGGGTTTTTCTTGTCAGCTTACATCTTTCTGCCCATTTCCTAATGGTAAATGTGAGAGGTCGCAGTCTCCAGTCAATTTCGCCATATATGTACAGCAGCTCAGACATATAGTATCCCGACCTGCAAGGAATTGGATTATTGGATTGAGTATTCTGCTCAAAAAGGAAGGCACGATAATTTTGGAGAAATCACGTTGAGATCACATCCACAAACAAAGCTCTCACATCTTGTATTGGGAGTGTAAAATCTGGAGCTTTCATAAAAATAAGATTAAAATTTTATTTAACCAAGTCTTGAACGTTTAGAGGAACGGAAAACATTAATCGGTCTCGCGCTTTGCAGAAACACTAGTTAGAATTCACGGTGGGATTCACGCAAGTTTGCGCTCTATAAGCATTAGGCCATAAGGATTTGCCTCAAGCACGTGATTCTGTGGAGATAATAAATAGTTCTATCACTAACATGGGGGATTCTGGAGCTAATTAGTTTCAATCTTACATTTTCTCAGGACACAAACGCTCAAACAAAATCCTCAATCGTGTGAAGATACTCGTTTTTGATTCAATTTCATAATTTATAACTAATGACAAGTCTTATTTCGAAAATTAAATTTTGTAGAGAGGTTTTTACTCAACTTACGTGTGCGTGATAGCGAGATCACAATCTACTCCAGTTAAAGAGTGATGGAATTTAACAATAGGAACCCTTGCCCCTAGAATTTTGTTGATGTTTGATATACCAGGTAAAAAAAAGTTCATTGTATCTGCAATCACTTCAAGCAATTTTGCGCCTTCCCTCTTGTCCTGGGTTTGGATTGATTTACACTGGAAAACTAATCTACTCAATGGATTTTCCTGTAAAATAAATTGAGCTTATTCATTGATGAAAATATTATGCAACAGTTACAAACATAAAGTTGAATCGAACCTTCAAATCTTTTTCTAATTGTATCCCCAAGTCCAAATCACAATCTCGTTTACCAAAGCCATTCACTGATGATCCAAATGGTAGAACAGCCATTTTAGGTAATAAACCTACAAAACTGTGTTCAATTTGGTAAGCAGTAAAAAACCTCAGACGACTTCCTAGTTCATTCAATTTTGTGTTATCATACAGTAACATTATTTGATTTGAAATCTGAAAAATTCATAACGTTATTTTTACTGATCACTTCTCAGAAGTATCAAAAAAACCTTGAGATACTTACCGAACTCCCTTTTCTTAATAAAATTCGGAGATCATTTTCTTTCATGATAGCACAACAAAATAGTGAGATGGGAAGACCATTATAATTGACATCAACTTTGTGTTTGCTCTTGTTTGATACATGGCGGAACCACAATATTGTAGATCTCACTGGATTAATATTATCACATCTAGTGTGAGTTGATGCCTCCAGAACATTATCAACACTTATTTGATCCTCGAACTCAATGAGAATAAAGTGCTGCAATGGTATAGATAAAGTTTACGTGTATTTTAAACTCAACTTGGTATTTGAGTATGATCAGAATGAGGAAGTACCCTATCACTCCCAATCGGTGTGTAGTGGAATAAGTGGTTGATACTCCCAAACTTTGAACAGTGTTGATAAACATCTCCGCAAGACTTTTCAGATTGAACCTCAACTAGAACTGACCGACGGGCTTCTGCTCTTCTTTGTTCTACTAAATCATCGTACTTCAAGTAAGTATTTTGGCTCCTTGAGTTAATTGTGGATCCTAATAAGGAGACAAAAACAGGAATAACTTTCAATGTACTTGTTACTTTTATCAAAAACTCATATTTTCAAACGATGCAAGTGGACATTCACCATAGAAGGCCAAGAACAATGAGTTTGATGGAATTTTAAGGCTTCAAAAGTTAAAGTTTTAGGATTTGAGTTTAGGAGAGAGGATCGGGATACATGAATTGATGAATAGGTCGTTTTGAAAAATAATATTGGGTTCACGTGTTTGGAGGTTAAACCAGAAAACTTACTATTACGGGAGCAATTGACCCTCGCAGAACATTTTTGGTATGATAGCAATTTAGTGGAATATTTCTTGACAGCTTTAACGCCCGCACAACTTAAAATCAATTTAGAATAACAATTATTTGGAGGAAAACAAGCATTCCCGGCACGCACTAGCAGTGCCATCATTAGAAGTGAACATTACAGATTCCTACCTATCCGATTCGCAGCGAGCTACCGTCGGTACCGTCTACACGCTTCCGTATGCTCGAGTGGTTACCTGGGTGGTTACGATTAGTTGCGAGCACGTTACGAGTAGGTTACGAGTGGTCCCGGAGATGAGTTTACCTATACTTGACGATGCATTCCTCGTGTAGTCTTTTTTTCATATCTTTATTCATATGTTGTAATATCCTACGCATACAAATGTGTGAAATGCAAGATTCACATGGAATTCATTTCGCGAGGCGATATGCGACAATTTTGTTTTTATTTCATACAGAGTGACAGTTTTGGTGTATGGATTATGATTTTCAAGCAAATTCAGTGTCGTCTCAGATTTTCGGCAAATAAGTTTGTTTCGGGTTCTCTTAAATATCATATTTGGAGATACATATATCATACACAAAATTCGGCAATCTGTACAAGAGATCCTTGAAAAGGTTTCCAATAATGAATTACACGGGAAATCTCCAGGACGACATGCCATGTTGTGACAAGCGTGACAAGGTTGCCCCCCCCCCCCATGAGTGAAGATCTCATATATTTTCAACAACATTCGAAAAAGTTTTGCGAAAATTTCTGGGATTTGAATTATTTACCAAAATTGAAACATTTTATTGTGACGAATGTGAAGGTAATCTTTGATCACGTGTCTTTCCATTTAATATGATTATTTCAACTGTCCTCTACATGATTATTCTGTATTTCAAAATTATTGACACTAATGAACAAGATCTTTAGTCTTTCTGCGAGCTACGCGATTTAGTCGATAATTGAAAATCATTTCCAAAACCAAAATTTGGACAAGGAATGATAACAACGATACATACATTAGAGGGGAAATTGGGATAAAAAATAGTTGAAGAAGTAACTAAAGACAAGGATTTAACGTATTTTTTCATTTATATTGATTCAATGAATATTTTTACGCCTGTTTTCTGAGCTCACAAACTTTCGGATGAGGTCATCCACCGTTCTCAAACGTAACTTTCCCGAAATCTGACACCCCCTTAGAGCTACCACCGCAAGCTGAAGCTTCTATTTTCTGCCACTGAGGATTAGCATTTTTGCGTGAGTGCAAAAATTGAGGTGATTTTCACGACCGCACTCGATGTATTGGATTGCCGTTTGACACTCAAGACCTAAACGATAAGTAGATCAAAAGTTTTGAACTGAGATGAATTAAAATTAATCGAATTAAATACTGCAACTTCCGCAATTTTCCATTGAAAATGAATGTGGAGCATTTTTCAACACTGTGGAGTGGCTGAGTTTTGAATACGTTGCAACATCAATACGCAGAATATCTTTCCATGTGTGTATCTACCTTTCATTATTGTGGTAAGTGCAATCAATAATTAGATAAAATGCTCACAATGATTGTAAGGTGGAAGCAGAGTTATCAGGGAAGCGATTATAGAGAGGCAACCTTCCAGGGCCGAATGTTCGTAACTGATCACTGTCTCACCTAACTCCGGAATATACACATTTGGACCCAAAAAATGTTGAGAATATTGTCTACAAGAGTATGTGATAAAAAATGACTCAAGTTTCATTTTTGAATGAACAATTTTCCTATCTACGAGTTTAGAACAAATGGAATAAGGATAACTAATATGTATTTTGTAATTCTTACAAACTTTTTTCTTTGAAACGATGATCTTACTTCTATTCATTTTTATAATAATTCCTCTGATATGAAGAAAGCAACGATATTGAGTTATACTTCATGTCCTTAAAACTGGTTCTTTATATTCGTTTCTTCATTTTTCCACATCATCATTATCTTTCATTGAACAAAAGTCAAAGCCAACCTTATAGCTTAGCGAGCTCGCGAGGTATGGTTCAGAAGATAAAATGTCAGAAAGTCATGAGACATCTCGAAAAGTCGGTAATGACATTCAAATGGCCTGGGAATCATGATGCCCTTTCCGTGTCTATAGGCTGTTCCACAAAAATTGCGTTTTCCTTGGGGGAAATGTGGAAGCAAGTTCAAAGTAATCCTTACTCGCGAAAGAAGAAGAGACAAATTTATTCCATGCATCTTTTCAAAACATGGTAAAATAAGCTTTACATGGATTGGAGATCATTTAGTGCTCTATTTAAAGATCTTACGACTCAGTTTTACAAGGTGATACTTATTATAAAATCAGTTTGGAAGGAGGATACTATAAAAGAGTCTGGAATACTCTCACTGTAACACGATTTCGGTAAAAGTTCTGAAGTTCATGCGCTATTGTGTTCTGTATTCCATGAGACGTCATAGATATAACGAGATAACATAAATTCAAAGAAGATCACATTGGAAAAGTTGGGGTACTGGAACAGTTGATCCGTGCGCCATATAATATGTATAGTTTTGTGGCCCTCTTGTGGGAATTGATCGCGTTGAAACGCTTGTTTAATTGTTTTGTTGTTTGTGTAAAATAGGCATAAGGAGTGGGTTTGAGATGTAGTGAGAGGTTCTACCACAATGCTCATATCTGACGCCTCACAGTTCGAAGCAGCAACTCAATTTGCGTAGTCAATAGTCAAAAATACAGAGTGTTGAATCATCAATATTAGACCGATGTTGCACTTTATTGCATTTTATGTAATGTTGATAATTGCAATGGCTTTGAGTGAATGGAGTTGAATCTCGCCGCATTATCCATAGAAATTTCTTGTTCCTATTCATCTGTTTTTGCCAAAAAGAGACGTGTAAATCAATTTTCTCAGTATTTAGCAATGGATTTTTACATAGCTGCTAAATACCAAGGTTTTACTGGGATTTCCCGTGTGTCACTGCAGCGGTATGAACGTGTTACAAACGATTCATTCTTTTTCGGCTAATTCTAGAATCGAACAAGTTGATTCGGCAAGACCGTTTCACTCCATACTTAAAAAGTCAAGGACAATGTGTTTGATGAGAGTACCGACCTGAATAAGATAACCTGGAAAATCTAGGGATTTGATTCCAAAAAACTGAAAATTTAATATTTTTGGTTCATTGGGTTAATTGATTTTCGGATTCTTGCATCGATTCATTTTCAGCATACCTCACTTGATGTCTATCTTTTCCCTTACCTACGGAATCAAATTATTTGAAGATAACCATCATGAAGAAATTCAATAAGAAGACATTTACTGTTCAACTTTTGAGAATAATGGACAAAAACTGTGACTATTTGAAGAAGCATTCATTTGAAGAAACCTCCATTCTATCAGCATGCTAGTGTGTTCTGGGCCTAAATATTTCCTGTTTCGGGACAGAATAGCCTTGAAAATCCAGGAGTTTTTATCAGCCCTTTGGTCGACACTCTGCAGGTATATGATACCTTCACGACAAGAGAAGAATTGCCTTGAAAGGTCATCCCGTAGTTTTGAAAATTCAAAAAAACTGCTATGCCCCAGTCCTCGCGAGGGAACCAAGAAAGTTCACCCACTCGAATCTGAGCAATAGAATATTCTTGTGATTGATTTATCTTGCTTGTTGATTGTCACAAAATCGGATGTATCTCCTATTTATTGCTTAAAATTCGGATCCAGCATCTTGGTCTGTTATACTGTACCAAGTCAATCTAATCATCCATCCTCCTTGTGATCTCATCTCACATCCTTCCTCCATCCTCTTCTCGTCATATAGCGCGTATAGCATACAGGTGAGAGAGGGCCCCACCGGCGGCGGCGGTAGCTTGGCGGCGTGGTGCAGCGCGTGAGGTTCACCTCGCCTCCGCTACATCATTCTGTTCTCCAGTATTAGTTCTCCAGTCTCGAGCCACGCGCCGAACGTCGCGGACGCGCGTTTTTTACGAACACCGAAGCGCATGTATTTTAAGTCGCGATTATCCCGGGGAGTGACATGAGCTATCAACCGGCCTATTTAAGTGTGACAAAAAAAATCCTATTCAGTGCCAATAATTAGTTTCTACATTGAATTTTTTCGAACCGAAAAAAATTGGAGAATAAAAAAATTGAAATATCAATGAGTGGTGCCAAAAATTTTGTGCAAGTGTTTCTGAGGTGACGATGCCGTCCTCGCTTTTTGAAAGCAGGACCGGCAGCGAGTCTTCGTGGCTTGTAAGAGCCACAATAAGTTGCAGAAACAGCAGCAGCAAGGTTCAAGACCAAAAGCCGGCGAGCGTGTGAAATTCGTGCGCGTTTGGTTTATATATTCAAGTTTATAGTGAGTAGGCCCGTGGGCTTATGCTGTGAAATATAACTTAGATAGGCTGAAAATATGGCCAAAGGCATCAGATCTCTTCTCTCCGGGATGGAACGATTCGCGACGCCATCAGGTATGATATCCTTTTGCACTTTGGATGCATCATATCCTGTACATTTAGTCTAGACTTTCATATAAGCTTGAATTATACCTACGATCTTCCGCGTTTTATCGCTCTGTAGCGAAACTCTGGATGGCAGACTGATTGAAGCTCATGAGTGTTTCTCTTATATATCCTAAACGAGATCCTAAACGTCGATCATCTTACATGTATTATCTTACAAAGCGGAAGAAAATGAGATGAAATTTTAGCTATTTATCTCACGCATGATCGTGAAGTTTGATTTTTTGGTGGATTATGGTGGTATTAGGATTCTCATAAATTTTACGATACTACTTACATTCTGAACAGTTGATGATAACTGTTATTTTTTTTTGACGATTCGGGCCGAGGAACCCACATTATTATCATCTGTGCTATTTAAGTTTTGTGTATTTCGTATCGGTTGTGCTATGTAGATAGTGTGGAACAAGTGAAGGTAAACGCAGGTGAATGAATTGGAACGATGACGCGCTTATTGAATACATTCAGTCCACGCTGTGACGTAATTTTGTAAACGCAGGCACGCATCAGTCAGTCACTAAGGATTCAAAGATAACATTTTTTGACGCTCGAGAGTTCCTTGACATCGTAATCACAGGCATCTGGTATTCGAGTCCTTAATTATCCAGTCGGCCTCTGAATACATTCGATTCATTAATATCTTCGTTCAATACTAATTACGTGTCACTGAGTTTTTTTCAATCAGAAGAGAAGTGACGATGAAAAAAAACTATTGAAAGTGATTCTGACAGAAGACTGTGATGCAATTTGAAATCCTTGGGCTTGTGTATTTCTTTTTGGTTTGATAAAGTTCTAAAAGTGGAGTGAAGATTCCTCTGGTAACAGATGAATACGTTAACTGTAAAGAGCCCCACCGGTGGGGTGCACGATTTTTTTATTTTCCGAGCTTCATCAGCTCATGTTTGTTCGAAAAGTATGTCTAATAGAAATCTATCACCATAGTTTTCTTCGATGAGGGCATAAATAATGAAACGAAAAAGACTGAATCCAATACTCACGTATTTACCACTATGCAAGGGTCCAGTTTATAATGAATAAAGTTATACGAAAAATCGTCCCCGCTCAAACGTGTTAGGATACCAATTCATGTCTCAGCACCTGTTGCACCCACAGAGTGCAAGACTAAATCTCATCCGAATATTCGTTTGTAAGTTTTTCAAGGACCTGTGAAGATAAAATCATAGTGCTCTACGAAACTATCGCCAGTTTTGTCGTAGACCACGTCAGGAATTTACTCCAGAGCCATAAATATTCATTTTTTGTGACTCAAAAATCTGAGTATTAATTCTTGCTGATTCTGATCCCTCTCTTCCCTAAATATCACCTCGTCTTTTTATCTCGTCGTTGAAGCAAAAAACAAAATCTCCATCAAGTGGCGTCAATCTCCCCATTCTCTCATGCAAAGAAAAATCATTTTGATCGAGCGTTGCCTCATCTCAACGAATAAAATGAATATAGTAGTATAGAGGCGTGGGTGCGAATAAAACGCGGGGGTCGATCTCCATCAATGAAACGCGCATCTTGCGGCCAGATAGCTAATTATCAAGTCGAAGCGCGCGAGCAATATTATGCAATGGTCAGAAGAAAAGTAATACAGAAGGGGACCAAGGTCCCCGTCTTGGACAAGCCGCAAACGGTAGTGCCTATATTGGCTGAACCGGGTGGCCCCGATGAGCATAATCGCCGCGAACGCCTCTCCAAATACAACTCTAGAGTCGAGCGACGCGGTCACCACTCCTAACTCCTATATATAGCTTCGAGCATAAAGCACACATGTGATTCGTTGTCAACTGACTGATACATAGGAGTAATTATAAGTATATATTGTATGTGAATGAGCGATTTGATGAGGCACCGCGATGGTCATGATGACCACCTATAAAATTATTGAAAGGGACCAGACCTTGACTCATTTTTTGGTATTGGAAGTGTAAAATTCTTCATTTGTTCATTCCATTGATTCTTAACTGTCCGTGTTCAGAGGTATCTCAATGACAAGGTCAGAATTAAATCGAACGTTCACTTGATGATATAGCTGGTACAGGCGCGGATCCAAGGGAGGAGGCTTTAAGGGCGATCACCCCCCCCCCCCACCCCGCCCTAAGGGGGAAAAAAATTTGCATGGAAAACATGGTCAGACGCATGACCAAAAATTCTGCGAACCGCTCCCCTCAGACCCAATCGCCCCATCCAAGATGGATCCTTGGATCCGCGCCTGAGCTGGCACAGCTCCTTCGGTCAGTATAGTGTCATGTTTGCAAGACTCTGGACTACAGACATATGTATAGGTGAGTCAAATTTTGACTCCTGAAAACGCGTTGATATTCTAGAGATTTTGTTATTGGTGATCAATTTTTGGGGGAATTAATTTGGCATCATACAGCTAGGCTTATGCTTTTAATCATTTCATTGGAATTTTTCCGGAAATGGATTGTTGAGATAAATGAAACGCCAACTCAGCTTTTGGAGATCATGACATTAACTTAAATACCTTGTTCTGGCCCGGAGAGCTATCCATTAATCTCGGACAGGTCTCGGATTTTAATTGAAATGAAGAAAAAGAACATGTCCCCCAAGTGAACCATAGTCTATACTATGACAATGTTGGGCCTATTTGTCATTCTCAACTTACGCGTATCAATACATTTGGAGAACTCCATTTCCTATGTTCCCATAACTGATGACAGACTTATACAATTACTGTGAGTTTCAACTAATGGCCAGACACGGATACTATTCCCCAAAATAACTGCCATGCAAGGCGTCAGTTTTGGGAAGATCGGTTTTTGAATACTCACAAAAACTTAGAGACTCTTGAATACTTCGCAAGTCTGCGAGTTTCACAATGAAGATTTTGTTCAAGTATAGATACATGTTAGATTTGAATACCGTGGAATAACCATGGTTTTAATTTGAACATCTACTATAATTTCTTAGTTTCGAGGAAATGATTTATTCCTTCGCTGTTTGACCTTATTGTGGTTTGAAAAAATTTTCTTGGTCCAGTTTTGTATCCAAGCCGATAGACTGACAATCGAACTTGATCGTATTACAGAGCAGCTTATCTATTCAAACTTGAGCATGAGAACCTGTTTTCACGTCGGTCATTAAAATCTCTTGAGTTGCTCATGAGAACTTTAATGCAATGTCAGCTGTATCTTGTTTACTGCCTTCATTGTGTCATATGTGAAAAACTAGACCGATCATGATTACAATATCTTCGGAACTAAGGGTTTAAGTCCAAACTAATCAGTCTATCATGATGGTTGGCCCTGAACTTTAAAAGACTGGAGCGCATATTTCCCTGAAAATTTAAATTCACAGTATGCACGTAAAAATATATCAATATCATGGTACTAGTCGATCTCCTTGGCCCAAGAAAGTTTGAATAATTGATGGTTTTCTGATCTAGAAAAGCACAATTGGTGCTCGAGTCGAGCCAATAAATCAACAACTTTTTCCGAGGCCAAGTAAGATTTCTATAGAGTGATTGAATAAATTGAAATAATAACCACGGTGCATTGGGGCCAAACAAATCTTTCCCAACTTGGGCCAAACGACGAACTATCCAGGCTTTATCATCATCTAACTTGGCCTGGATAACTCTTCATTTAGCAAAAATTGGAAAAGATTTTGAGATTTTTGTGAACAAAAATGTGTCTGTTAAATGGCTTAGGAATTATCCGCGGGCAAGTTTTTCTCGTTCATCTCCGACACACTATATTGTCATTGTTGGAAAATGACGAGTTGCCCACCACAATTCAAATAATAATATGAAGTGCATGTTCGTCTCAAACTTCGTATTGTCGAAATTTTGAGTCTCGTGTGGATGAAGTACAATTTCCGGGTTGCACGGCGCCCGCATGCCCTCAAGAAATACACGGGCCCAAGATGGCGGAGTTCCAGAACATGTTAGACCCCAATAGAACCGAGCATAGAATATACAGGGTTTGAAAGTGTGCAACAATTGATTTATCACTCTTAACGAACTTACAAAAATGATACACTGTGGCAATACAGGTAACGTAATAACGTTATAACTGGGCGTAACATCGGCATGACCTTGAAAATTCATTCAAACATGAATTCACCGCTTCAGTTGGACAGGACGATCGCGATTAGCCGAGCGTACACCTCCGACGACGTTTGACATTATAATGCTGCACACCTGCTTCCGCCAGCACGCACGCACCACCTAAAAATAAATTCGAATTCGTACTTATCGCATCAGATACAATATACTCACAGTCCTGTGCATTATGAAACAATAGGTGCAGACTTCCAGAGTATGACTTTGGACAGGATGATTTATTTTCTGATCAAGCAATTCCAATAATCCTATTGAGATTACTTTGCAGTAGATGAGATCGGATATGTATTCTAGTTCTCACGCTTAAATCATATCAACACTCTTTTAATTCTGATAAATCTGGTGATTTTTATTGTTTGAGATGGAAAATTTGTGTTAATTAAGAGGCTATAAATGAAGAAGGAACTAAAATGAAACTCAAAACTCAATTTCGGGTTCACTGCCGGATGAGATGGAGCCACACTATAAAAAATTGGTTGACTTCCAACCAGAATCGTCAACTATTTGGTCGAAAAGTCAACCAGGTGGTTGAAAATTTAGCCATCGGTTGCCTGTGAAATTCAACCACTGGTTGCCTGCCAAATTCAACCATTGCTTGAAAATTTTATCACAGCGAATATGAGAAATGAATACAGGACCCATGAGATTGCTGAACGGTGGTCACCGAACGACATTTTCGGGCCAGAAAAACAAGTTTCATCACAATTTGTGGATAACAAATAGAAATAAACAGTGGTGGCGTTGCTTAGAGCCTTTTCGACCAAAAATCCAAATTGACACGTTGACAGCTGATCTCCAGTGTACTGGACAAGCGCTATTTTTGATATTTCTTGATGATCCCTAGTAAAAACAAGTGCCTCATGATCATATATGAACATGTTCCCGACCGGACTGTGGTCATACAAGATCACCTATGACCATGAGGCCGGAGTCATAGGTCGTCATTGGTCTCCATACTTGTTCCTAGGAATTCATATTGGAGATGAAGCACTTCATTGCCAACTCGAGATCTTTCTCAATCCGAAGCTTCGAAACGAGCGCGCTTGGGGCTCCAACTGCTAGGCCTCCATCCGATATTGAAAATGTCATGTACAACTACTTGATTCAATACCCTACGGCCATGTACGAGTTGGCTTTGTGTACCTATGACTAACCATGGAGACATAATATTTTCTGAGGTCATACATGGTCATAGGTGACCACAATTCGGCTGGGAACATGTTCATATGATCATGAGGCACTCTTGGACATGGTTGAATCATGTTGGCATAAGAATTAGGTTTCAATGGTCGACCCTCTTTAAGAAAAATAAATGAAAATCGAAGAATTTGTGATTTTCTAATTTTGCCTTTTTCAAGGTTTTGACTTTTGACTCTGTAGTGCTTGATGTTTTGACCATCAAAAACTGGTAGCGAGTGCCGGAAGTCACTTCTGAAGTTAACAGGTGAATTCTTAGGGTTTGGTGGGTCTTGCAGGACCCATGGATAGTATGTTGAATTTCGTACATCCGTATCAATATTTCATGCCTCTCAAGGTTCCATCATATCATTTTAGGCCATATGTAACTATTTTGTATGGTTATTGAGGTCTATACCAGTCCTCAAGTTTCTAGACCACTTTCAAAACATTGCTCGACCGAATTTTCAAAATGGTGAAAATGACGCTCGTCGTGTTATGAACCGTATTCTACGTTTTCTGAGTTTCTGATCGGGTTTGACTACGAGGTTATTCTTTAGTGGTGTAAATAGCACCCTTTTGACCAAAAATGTACCACAGAATTTTCATAAATAACCAAAATCGTGAGAAATATCATTATGACGCTCCATATATGACTAATTAGATGTAAAAGTTACGTTCTTGGATGTTTCATAGAATTCTACGCGCATCGCGACTCATGGGAACTTACTAGGAAGCAAATTGAGTGAAAAAACGTCACGTCTACCCATTTTCCGATGTTCTGGGTTTTTAACAGTCATGTAACCTTCGACGGTGGTCGAATTCGGATAGGTGACCGCTCCTGTTAGTTTGCACAGCCTAGCTTATTGGGGATCAGGTGCTACTTAGGCAAACGCAAGATAAGTGGTGCGGGAAAAACTACAACCAACAGTTTTCTCCACAAGTCACTTATACATTGCGGAGAACAATACTATTCATGATGAGCGATTGGGATGTGTCTGATTCCGAAATACTCACCCTTATACTGAACATCCTGCTTATCGTGGCGCATATCGATGATTTTTATTGTCGTTAGCAAAATTTTCAAATTTCCCGCTAGCCAATTAGGTTTTTCACAAATAAAACAGCATTGTTGTGAAGAATAAAATTGCAATAATGTACAAAATATGTTACATTGAGAGTCTTCAAAAACTTCACGAGAAAAAAGTTTCGTCATAATAAGTTGTACGCGAAATTTTAAAATGTCAGATTTACTAGAATTTTTATCAGAGTGGTAGTGTTTCACTCGATTTTTCCAGAAAGAGGATACTCTGATCGTAATATAGATATACCGTAGTCATTTAATAATCCATCGCCATACAATAGTGCCAGTGAGCAAATACTTGAACAAGAGAGCGTAAGTACGCATAAGTTATACACACATACATCCACTCAATACATTACGGTTACACTTTGTTGAGCGGTGTGTTCAGTGGTGCAATTTTGTGCGACTTCGCCTATATATTATACACGTGCAACGAAGCGTGCATGAGCACGTGCGCATGCATCAGAGGCCGATTCCAGAACCGATCGTCGGTATACACCGAAATGCACCTCAGTGCTCGATATCGGAATACTTAGGGTGAATCGCAATTTTCAACATTCACACTAAAACCTTTTACTTACTAATGTATACCAACACATTCTGTAGCACGTCGATTCTCAAGTTTCTCACCTACGAAAATTCGTATAGTTCACTCACAGCAGTTAAATCGATCGGTAATCACCTATTGCCCGCTATATGGGGCTTACCACCTAAAATTAATCCGTTTTCACAGTACCTCACAATTGATGTACGTATATATAGCCATCGCACTCAATCTCACCGACTTGAAATTCGCGCGTGCAGTTTGTATCATCGAATGTATGAAATGAAAAAGTGAGCGCGTTCTTTGTGTGCCCCAAGCACGGTATAATAAAATTGATGTTGGTGGTGGTTTGGCGCCATTCTCCTTACCAGCTTTCCCGCGATATACAACATCGACTCTCACCATACTTTGCACTATTCCATAGGCTATGCAACGATCTCAAAGTCAGTCGCTCCGAAAGCGTCGGCCGTGCGCCAGGCCTAAGTTGTAACTAGCTTATAGTCTAGTCCTCGTTGAGTTTAGATCAAGAGAAAGAGATCGGGTTGTATTCGATGTGTGTGTGCTTAGGCCCCAAGGATTCTAAAGGAGTGAATGCGCAACAGACTTAGGCGCCCACGCGCTCGCCGCCGTTGAAACGAGCGTTGCATTTCACACCTCGTAGGAGGTCTACGCCATTGTAGATAGATAGTTCTCTGGGGACCTTTGTGCTGTGACTGGTTTAGATGGAAAATTACGTTCCGTGTAGTTGAAGTTGAAGCTGATTATTTTTGGGGTTGATGTTGAATCCCCTATGAGTAAATTTTGTGATGTGATATGGTGATCGAGAAAGAAAAATGATTCGGTATCAATCACAGTGGTTCTCCGTGAGAGGCATGGATTGTGAGAATGGAATTTTGGTTATCCATCAAAATGCGACGTAGTGACTGTGGGACCTCATGGTGTCCGAAATAAGTGCAAAACTGATGGATACATCGTGAACTGTAGTTTTTTTCGTAGATAGTTGAACTGGTTGAATCGAATCTGGATTGAAAGTATTTTTGAATCAGGATACTTCCTAATACCACCAGGATCTAGGAGCAACTAAAAAGTCCTCTAAAACTAGTCCCAGCTATCCTGCAAAATTGCATTAAAAAATCTGAACTTCAATGGAATATGCAGTTGCCATCAGAGTTGTTAGCAAAGCGAATCCATCGAGATGAAATTTCTTGCAAGTTTGCACCAATGATGATGATGATGATGTACGATATGAGGCTTGCGTGCGAGTGAGCTCTTCTCTGATATCAAAACAACTCTTATAAGTGTCCTGTCGCTACGAAAGGACTAAGGACGACGATGATAATGCCTTATTCTTGGATGGGGCTGATATGCTTCAGCATTTGCTGGGCTTTTGGCCAGCGCAGCTTATTCGACCCAGTTATTAACGACACTTTCTCTTTCGTGTTGTAGTCATGGACTGGCGGGGGAGCATCGCGCTGACGATCATTCTGGTAAGTCGCTCATCCTTCAAAATCAACTTATTATTATATCCATCATCTTAGAGTTCATTACATATAATATCACTAACCTCCTACACACATGCACACACTCACACACAATTTTATACACAGAAATATTACAGCTTCCAAGTATAGAGAGAACCATAAAGCACGATTCGCAAGAACAGGCTGGCATGACCTATCTGTCTTATAACAGTATATAGATATATAAATATAGATGGTTTGCAAGGTAGCTTAGCGGTGGCCTATCCCTTCACCCGCGCGTAATCCGTCTACTACTGAAGTTGGATAGCGATAAGCCTATATAATACTTCTTTCACGTGCGATAGTACCGAGCCGCAACTTGCCCTCGCTTTATACAATGTTGCGACCATAAGACTCGTGGGCTGCCATTGTGGAAAGTGCATTGGCAAAAATTTTATATTCATTATTCATCCACGAGACCAAAGTTGGTCCGGCATTTCTAACGATTTGCTAAGAGAAGTCCGTGATCTGTGGTTCAACCATTGCAATCTAATCCTTTTACTATCTATCGAAGACCGATCCTGCAGAAAGGATAGGTCGTGCAATCAAAAGTGTCTTTCTCTTTCTTACCCCTTTTTACCTTCAATTTTTCATTTGAATTGTTATTGATGGAGTTCTGTGGACTCTCATCCGGACTAAGATGTTTTCTCGAGTTATCTAAAGAAATTTCGTTTTTAGTACAAACACTTGATGCTGAACAAAATAAACAGAATGGCTTACCATGTTGCGTGATCAAATTCATGAAACTGAGCAGAACAAATTTTTCCATAATTATGAAAACTTCTTTGGTCCTTAAGGGGATGTCGGAGTCCTATCCTACTTGCTTAGTTATCGACATTGGCGAGTTTCCGAACCATTCGACGAATTTTTGAGATATCGCAATTCTAATAAGTAACGCCGATTTTATGGACCAAACAGAATCGGCGTTACTCATTACAATTTCGATATCTCAAAAATTCGTCGAATGGTTTGGAAATGCGACAATGTCGGTATCCGAAAACCTCTTAACGAGTTTGACAATGTTCGGTTTTGGTTTAATTTCCATGTCACTTCGGTCTTCAAGTTTATTGTTATTCAACTGGTGGTAAAAATGGCCTGGATGAATGTCTTACAAAAATGAGCTCCAGTGAAAATAAGTGCCTCCTGATCATATCTGAACATGGTTCTGGCAAACTGTGGTCATATTCGACCCCCTATGACCTAAGAAAGTATTAAGCTTTCATACCTAGTCATAGGTATACAAAGACATCTCAGACACGGCGGTGAGGTATTGTAATCGTGTGGATATACGATTTTTTTCTGACTTGGATCAAAAAGCCCTATTAGTGGTTTGAGCCAGCTTTTATTTTGAAGCTATGGCGCGGAGGACATTTTCTAGCTGTCTACGTCGGAAGCGCGATTTTCGACTCGTCCTCGCTACGCGAGGACTCGTCTAAAGTCGCGCTTCCGACGTAGCACAGCTATAGCTTCTATAGAAAATGTCGTTTGCGACTCGTGCTGCGCACTCGTCACATAATATACTATTTGGAGTTGGCGATGAAGCGCTTCATTTCCAACACGAATACTCATGACTGATGGGTATGCAAACCTATGACAACCTATAACTCCATTCCCATGATCGTAAGTGGTAATTATGATCACAAATCAGTCGGGAATATGTTCAAACATGATCATGAGGCACCCATTTTTACCAGGGATGGCACAAAATCAGGAGAGTTCAAGTCTTTAGGAGGCAGAAAGCATATTTTTCAAAATACTGGAGCTCAAACTATGCAGGCTGCGGATCGGATGAAATACACCCATATAGCTTTACTCAATTGACCCATGTCGGTAGACTACCAAGTGGGTGGCTGCAGGCTGCATGACCTATGCATACAGAGAATATACCCACATAATCCTACCCAGTTGACTCCTAAACCCCGACTCTTTTTCCCCGACAGTAAAATAGTGAAATTCTGGGAGGTGAAATGCGTAGTAGTTTACCCGGGTAGTCTGAACAGGGTATAAACGTACATACATTATCCAGGTAATCTATGTGGGTAACGTTTTTCCAACGGGTGGAGAGATACGATGACTAATTCTGTAAGAAGATCCAATCCAGCAACAGTGTACATAATCGAATCATGAGAAATTCATTGATCATTGGCTTCAAACATAATTATCCTTTTCGTAATTCATCATTTTTTTTACTCTTCAAAATATGACCCAGAAACTAGCTGTTCTTTTTTTTCAGCCAATTAATAAAACAATGTCCCATCTCAGGCAGAAAAGTGCGCGAAATATTTTTGTAGGCGTGTACAAGCCGCAGATTTATCTATCAACGTTGTCTCTCTCTCACGCTCTCGAAATATAGCTTTTACCAAGCACAAGCTACTGAATGGTGTATCATTGCACAAAATTGTAATTATACCAGATACCGATTGAAATAGTGCGAAATCAGAGCAATCCCGCAGCGACTCATAATGGCACTCCAGGCGCAAGAGAGAAAATTTCACACGGTCAACTTCATACGCGCCTTTTAGTTCATGCCTTTTCGTATACGATTAGTCAATATCTAGCAGCTTCCACGCGTCTCACAAAACAATGTAAAACTCGCAATGAGCTTACTGATGGCTTTGTAAGCGGCATCTTCTAAAATTTCACGTGCTGAATTGAAAATAAGAGTCTATAACACACGACGAATCTCATAGTTCATCCTTGCATTCCTTGACTCGACGAAGTGGAAGTCATGAATTCGGAAAAATTCAAGTTTCGCGACTGATATAATCAGACATTTTGAAAAATGAAATTATATTCTATGATTATAAAAAGATCACAATCTGGAGATGAAACATTGCATTTTACGATAGAAGCTAATCTTAACTATCTATGGAATTGAGTGATACCCGATCCGATTGGCGTGCTGAAATACTATATCGATCGTGAAATTGCCTGCAGTGAGTTTTTCGATATTATGTGTTTTCATGTGGTCTATGATTGCAATCACGAAGCCTCGACTTAATTACACCCTATTTCAGAAAGCTCTCTTCAAAGCAGTTAGGAATTTTATCCATTCATAGGCATTGGCAAAAGATTGCACTTTACTGATGGAGTCTTCAGGGTCAAACAGTAAATTGATACTGGTCAAACGTGTAATTGAACATCAAACTTATACTTATATTGCTCGGGCATAATCAAACGCGTGACTGGTTATCTCAAATTTCAAATTTCTCACTCGACCGGTAAATACAGAATATCAAGACATTGAACATTTATTGACTACTATTGCGTTTTTTTGTCAGGAAATTGAGCAAAGTTGGATAAAGTCATTAGATCTGTCATTGTGCTTTTGAAATTTTTCCCACGACCATTTTCTTCAAATTTCTTGTGTCATTGCAGTGACCTAATCAGCTTTTTTTTCAAAATTTCAGACAGATAGAATCAGATCATACCACGCTCGTACAAACAATATTCATTGAGAAAATACACAACCGTTCTTCGTTTGATTGGAGGTGCTTATGAATTCATCCTATTACACTTCTGTAGCACTTCAACTCCATAATTGAGTTTCACAAAATTATACCAATGTCGACAACGTCGTGACAACACTGCAATGTTTGACTTGGTGACTTTGGGCATAGACAACAATGTTCAAGTTTACGGTACAGAGCAAAGCCATTTTTGGGCGTCATTAATCTACACCTAGGCAATACCAAATTGGCGGTTACATTGCGCAAGTGACTTGAACTATCATAATAATTTGCAATTACGCTAAACTTAGCATTTACGCGGATGAAATTGCGAGCGCCACCGGCGAGAGGCCGGAAACCACGAGAATCTTATTGTATATTCAGCCTGCACTGTTTTGTTGAAGTTTCTTCATCGTCAGTGTTGCTAGCTTCGCATCTTTTGCATTTGTCATAAAATGAATTTGCATAGAAATTATACGTGCGAAGATAAATTGTAGTTTTTCAAATGCGCGGTTCTTTCGATGGCGCGTCTTGCATCTTCGAGTCTCTTAGCTTCTTGTGAAGTAACTTTTGAAAATACCTGAATTATTCTTTCACCTATGATCAGCAAGAATTGTGGACGGTTGACGTATAATTTTAAAATTATAAATCGCTAGTCATGGCTAAAATTCTTCAGAATATTTTTGAAAACCCTAGAACTTTACACTCTTTTCAAAAGTGATATTAAATTTCTTCCAATTTTGTGTAAATATTGGTTAATTATTTCATTAGTCGTAAAGATAAGAATCTAACAAAATTTTTTTAAATTGCAAAATCGATGATTCAAGTAAAAACGATTTTGCTGTGAAAATGCATGTGATATAGCATAACGGCTGATTCAAAACACTCATTTAAAGTACGTAATGAGTTCATTTGCACGTCTTGATTAGCACTCTTCAGCAGTTGATAATACACTTTTGTATGTACCGGTACCTATATACAATAAGAATAATAACGGCTGCACACACAAACGCAGCAAGCGTGAACGGAATGGCCTGAAAGGAAAAAGTGTTTCGCGCATACAAGTGAAAGTGTAAATAAAATCTGCATTGAGCACCGCGTAATCACACACCGTATGTCTATTGGCCGTGTAAAAAGCCTCCCTCGCACTGAATTATCTACAGATATACCAGTATTATACCTTTGAGATGCACGAAAGTGTGTATCTAACGACAATTCGTATTATGGTCGCCGCGGGAATAGACATCAGAGCAATCTAATGATATGCATGCAAGATCTTATTATGGAACCTATATGAGAAACCACGCCTATTCTCTTCTCTGAGACTTGAAAGTGTGGACCAGTATCGCTCGCCAGGATCTGCTATGAGTGAATTTGCTCTCATTTTCTTTGATGTATGTATATATGTTACAATACGTTAGTTAGTTGGACTCAAACGTGTGCAAATAGTTTATTGTTTATAGGTGTGAGTTAGTTGTCGTTGTTGTTGTGTATGTGTGAAAAATTCTTGCACCACATCAGTACGAAACGATATATATACCGGAAGCCGTTCGACACCGGGCGATACGCAACCTCTTCTATAGCGAATAACGATCTGCGAATATCTAAGCTCCATCATGACTCAAGTTTGCCCCTTTCCCTCTTTGTATGTATGTACGGGGTATATGTATTTTGTTAGTGCTGTTGTTGTTGTATAGAGAATGGCGAGTACCGGGCTCCGAATATCGTTCGCGAAATCTCCTCTTCAGAAACTGACGTGCGTAACGATCTGACCGTGTTGGGCTCTCTCTTTTCCGATAATCTTGCTCTGCAGCCATCTTACATTCGCACGCTATAAAAGTTGATATTTCCGCATTTTTTATTGGAAGTTCTGTTGAAAATTGAAAGATATTAGACCTTTGTATGACAGAAATTTTCAAAGAAATCTCAAACGGAACAGCGTACGATAAAAAAGAATTCATATCTTCAAAAGAGTTTAGTAGGATCTAACCCTCGATCTAACCAATGACAGAAAATTTTTCTAATAGTCCTTACTGTTATAAAACTTTTATCCTTGAAATGTTTCAATGTGGAAAGGACTTTTTTCAATCTTGCAGGATATGGTTACGAGGGACTAATGAAATCTTCTTTGGTGGAAAATTCAATTAGTTCTTCGTGACTCGTCTTTCAAGATGAAAAATTCATTCCATGTCTTATACAGTTCATTTTTATTAGGTGATCTCTGAAACCCAAAATTATTTTGGCTCTACAAAGATATTTTTCATCAATTGAAATTTGTTATTTGGTCCGTAAGTAGGCGAAAGAGGTCCAAATTAGAGATCACTAAATTTTCACTCATCTCACACGGTAGCAATGAGGACGGGCCTATGAAACAACTGCTAAGAGCTCCTCTTAGAAAATTCTTTTCATCTTGTACGAAAATTGGCTGAGGAATACATTATTTTGAGACACAGCTCCGAGACTGGTTATTTTATGTTCAATTATTGTACGAGATGAGATAGAATTTCAACTCGAGTTCAATTTTGCACGCAGAGAATTTTTCGATAGAAATTCAATAAGGTACTGGTAGAGCAAAAATTACCAAAAAAAAATGCCGGCAAAATGTACCTGAAGTCGACGTACGTTTTGATCAATTCCAATACAATTTTTAACCTAAAATGGAATTTACCAGACCAGGGGTAATTTTTATCCGACTCTCATTCGCAATAAGCAGGCTGAGATGTCGGACGTCCCACGACTACCCTGGCTGTGCCTGTAATTTTTATCAAAAGAATTTGTACTTGATCGGTTCCCAAGTATTTTTTAGAATTCTTTGGATTCCTCCCTGCAAGCACACAAAATTTATGATGAATTTTGTGGTACCAAATATGTCGTTTTCTTGTGGAAAGGGTTATCTAAAAATTTCACAGGAGTCGAATCATCTTTTGACGTCAATAGTATGACAGAAGTACACACGTTACATCATCGTGTAAATTCCTCTGAACAGAGCCAGCTGGTTTACTCAGCTTCTTTTTTTTTCTTAAAGTCCATGAGATAATAAATATATCTTTTGGTCAAACATGACTTCTGTTGACTTACGTGGAAACTCTACACGGAAAGAGGGATATCGGTCTCAGGTCACGCTTCGTTGGGACTTGGTTTCTTCCAGTATGGAGAGCACATAACATTTTCTAGAGAGTTGGAATTCTCGCAGTGTACTGTTTGACGAGTAAACAATATCGGAAAGCTTTGATGTTCGGATCGCACGATTGTACTAGAATCTAACATTTTCTCCGTCTGCTCATCTGTAATGGGAAACTTTCGATTCGAAGATTATAGAATTCCACACGGAAAATGAATCAAGATTGAAATTTAATATGAGCGATAAATAATTATTTATTAATAGTTCAAGTTTGCAAGAAAGATATAGAAAGTTGAAGAATAAATTCGATAGAAAAACGATTTACATTGAAAAATACGAGCCTTGTTTGAAATGAAAAATCTCAACAAGGAAGAAATCAGAATGGCATCGCTAATTGATCTCTCGTTTCTAATAAATTTTCCGCAAACTTAACCTCTCATGTTGGTTATTATTAATCGTTGAACACTTGCGTATGATTGAGAGATGCTCACCTCTCAGACGCACGTCAAATCTTTAAACCAACAACGAGTGATTGAGTAGAAAGCTGAATAGCTCAATAATAATCTTTTTCCCGCGTAATTTTCACACACAGGCTGCGACCCAACGATGTAAGCTATAAATCATAGGTAATAGATTGATGATTGAGTATCGATATATTCACTACCCGATAAATTACATGACTTTGTGTGATTAAACATTTTCACGCTTCGCAAGTATTATATATGCATTGCAGACATACATAGAATGGCACGATATGCACGCGTCTGATGCATTGGCTATATCTAAGTATTAGTGATGCGCGCAAATTTATATACCATACCGTGAAAGGTAATCGTGGTGGCGAACAAATAAGTGTGCGTCAGCTGTGTGGCGTATAACATATAAGCATGTAATTGAACATATGCTAAGAATTGCAAGTCTATAGCATTAGATATAACAGTAGCCGCACAGTGGGTATCGTCTATATCATTAATTTCGACCTGTACAACTGGTCAATGTCTATGTCTATTTGAAAAATACAACACAACATGGATTATAGTGGTTGGCGAATTCCTGTAGTTCAGGGTCAACATACATCCAAAACTGCATTTTATTATTTCTGTTATGTGACTACATATAGTGAGATAGTGGATTATGAATAAATGTCAATGCCATGGATGAGTTCATGATTAAACGTATTGGGTATTTGCTCACCCACAGATTTTCGAAAAAAAAATGATTTTTAAGTGGAAATTGGGGTGTATGAAACGGTGGAGTCCTTGATTAACAAGGATACTCTTGAGTAAGAATCATATCGTGATCTGATCGAAGGATGCGTGACTCAACTTTCAGTACTGTGTTCATTTTTGTATGTGTAGGCGTCTGTGCTCCGAAACTCATTTCAATTGAATTATAGTTTCAGTTGTTATTGCAATTTCTTTGCACGCAAGGTCTTTTACAAGGTTGAGCATGCATTGAACAATTACTCATAGTAATCGAACGCTGCCATGAATTCTATTTTTCATGTAGAAAAGGAAGACTTCTTTTAGATTCTCGTGTCTATCACAGGATACTTATTCATCAATGCCATAAATGCTTGTTAATGGAAAAAACAATCATAGAAAGACCCGTCAGTCATTTGTGTCACATTTTTTGCCTCGAGCAATATTTCATCATAGAAAATTAGTCTAGCTTTCATCACTATGAAGAAAAAAGATTACGATGTCGAATATAATGATCATTCTATAAAGAAAAAAGTAGATGAGGCTTGTTTGCGCCAGTATCATAAATACAATTAGTCTGATGAATATGAGCCTTTCACATGAGGATCGTCTGCTAATAGATTTCTCCTTTTCACATCTTAATGTGTGAATTGCCGAGTCTCGTATACTATAAGTACATCTCGAACGTCGTGACCCTCTCGTACACGTATGACAAATTTAAAGAACATGATTTTCCCATTAAAAGCATCAATTCGATGAGTAATTATAATTACATCACGAAAACAATTGAAATTTTTTTTACGAGAGAATATTATGATGATCGCGATATCGTGTTGAACAGCTTTGAGAAACAAAAGCAACTATTTCTTGGTGTTTTTATGTTATTTGGTTCCTATGGATTACATCAATCTTTACTAATTGATCGGTTTCGTTTTGAAATTCGGTTCTTTGAGATAAGTGGATTATTTTGACATTGATCTTATGTGAGAAATAGAAGTTGTTCAAGAAGAAAACTTCTCTAGCTAGTTTTTTTGTGTAAATAGAATAGAATAGAATTCTATTTTGTGTAAATAGAATGCAATAGAAAAATATGATAGTCATTGTTCGTTACTTCGCAATTGTGCCAGACCAAATTTTGAAATATATTTGCGCAGGAAGTAAAATTTGAAACAGTAATGGGTTTCACACTAACAATTGATAGAAGTGCAGTGCCCTGGGCTTTCTTTATCAATAAATCCAAAAGGAATTGATCTTTCTCCTACCAAGTCTTCATAAAATTGGCCACTCTCCGATAAAGAATTTCCCCCTTTCATGATTTCACATCCCAATCGCATACAACACCAATGAAGAAATTAAAAGCTACATTTTGGAAGAAATCTTTGGTGTTGGAGAGAAGTAGGGAAAAATAGGTGGCAAGATACGCGTTTGATTATCCTCGGATAAGGCGTGAGCAAAACTTTCAGCCTGTCCCAAGAAAAAGGCCCCTTTTATATAGATATATGAAGTATGTACAGCGTACAAGGCATGGGAACACCATACTAAAGGACGCGTTGAACCACTTTCGTCCTGTCACTGTATACATATATTGTAAAGGAGTGTGGCAAGAGAGAGCGTCTACGGCGCCCAAAGAACAGAATCATCCACACGAACTAGAAGAGTCTATATATACTGCTCGATCGATCTATATAATACCAAGTATCCTGTGACTTAGGCATCACCTCAATAACTACAAGTCACGCGGTAGCTATAACATCATCTCAAGAGACCGAGAAACAGAAGAAGAAGAAGAGATCGAGGTCAAATCAGCTCTTGAAGTCATCGTCATTGTCACATATATATGCAAGTAAGAATATCACGTAATCGAAAAGCGCGCGGGAGTGAATTGAATGTTGAGACGACTCGTCGCGATTCCAAAAACGGTCTCGTTTCGAATGAAAATGAGAGTCGATTTGGTCGATTGGCATCTGATGTTTGCTTCATCAGTTTATAAGTCAGAGTGAGAGGGAAAGAAACAGCCACGAGTTATATGACCAAGGAGTGACTACTACGACCTTGCTGTGTCTATACATGTCCAGTCTTCTGCGAGAGACACTTTACCCCACCTTTCTCGAAACACGCTCTTTTAACTCTGATGTCACCTTTTTTTTCCATCGATAATATTATAATTCAGCTCACGATTGGCGATTGCTATGTGTGGGTACTTATATGATGAAGTTGGATTCGATGCGAAGGTTGTGCGAGAGCGTCAATTATATATTTGTGTATAAGCGTTTGCGGTGGCGATTCGAGTCTATAATATCTTTTCGCGACGATCGCTACTTCCCTGCGAGGAATAAATCGGTACATGTACCTATGGATGTGTGTTTGTGTTAGAGGATCGGTATCGGGATTTTGTATACGCTTGTGATGATTCATTGAGATAGATCGATAGATCGCGCGTAGAGAATAATTAATAGCTCAGTTTCCGCCCATAATTCAGACATTACAAATAGACCAATTCGTTACATTATATGTTGCTTGAGGGATCTTCGACGATTGTGAAAGATTTATTGTAAAGATTGACAGATAACTGCTTGTAATGACCGAACTGATAAGTCCTTTGAACTGACAATTGTATAGATGTGGGAACAAGTTATATACAGCGAGTGCTGAGTCTTGCGACTTCATGACTTGCTATAGTGATCAATTTTCTGAAGTCATCAGTCTAGAGAGATTTTACACATTTCTTACAAATTTTTGTATGGAGCCAGGATCAAGTTTGTTATCTCCATTAGAATCTATTTGATTGTCATCGGATCAATGAAATCTTCACCCTGAATGATGAAAACCATCGTCTCACTGTACTGCAAAATATGGTTCCGAAAGGTCCGTGAACCTATTGTTAGCAATTATTATGACTTATGACTTTTGTCTGTAGAACCATTGTATTGTTTTATTTAACTAGTAATAATAAACCAGCTCTTATTCTTCGTAAACGTATGTGCCACAATAACTTTAACATCCTGACAACGAGCCCTCAAGAAGTTTTCCATCACTATGATCATTGCTACCGTTGGTGCACGCCAAAATAAGTAGAAAAAGACGGAATGGTCAGACACAAGTCGTGCACAAAATCATTATCACAATTGGATGCATTTAATACATAACTTACCTTAACCAACTTCAAATATCTCAAAATGGGAAAAATTGCATCGATGAAGTGAAAAACTCGAGTACTCTCAGCGGAGCGCAAAGACATATAATTAATATTTACCCGCCTAACTCGTTACAATTTTTCACTGTCATTGTCCATTTTTGCTAGCCTGGGAGCTGTTTCAGACACGGACAGTTCATGTTCATTCCCTCTGATGTATCACAAGAGATACAAGATACAATAATATGCTGCATGGCGCTCCCAGTTTGTACATTACCTTCGCACACCACCCGCGTAGAAATTGAAAATATTGGCGACATGTCGCCGAGCTATCGCGAATTCCCATTTGCGACAGCTCTGCGATAGGTCGGCGATAGGTCGGCGACATGTCGCCAATATGATTTTGCGACAGCTCGCCGACATATCGCCAAACCTGTATTTGCGACATGTCGCAAATTCGTCGACAAAATTTTTCAAAAATTCGAAATTTTATTCGATTTTGTGATTTTTCATGGAACGGGAATCGATCACAAGGAATCTGAGATTGAAATTATGGGCTTGATGGTACTTTTATTTAATTAAAAATAGGCTCTTGGTGTACAAATTCATCTTTACATATCTTTTGACTTCTTGTTTAAGAAATTCCAACGTTTTACGTTCATAAGCACATTCACAAGGTCCAAATAATTAGAAAAATTTGATCGCAGTAGAATAGCGCGTATGATACATTATTACAAATTCGTAAGAAAACTCGCTCAACACTCTGATCGTCGGGCTAAAATCACTTGATCTTATAATGTTTTGTGACACAGCACAGATATTCACTTCTCATTTTGGTGAAAATGATCAAGCTGATGAGTTTTGAAGCCGCATCTCGAAATCCGCAACACATTGCTCACTCGAGATGCCACGTCGTCGGGCCTCCCCATCGGAGCAAAGACGCTTCCGAGACGTCTGCGACTACTTATTGCAAGGCTGATGTAGGTGGACACATCAACCCCATGGCTGACTCTTTGTCTCGTGGAAAACAGACGGCCAAACTTTGACGGGCGAGACTCGATAAGGCATGCTTCCGCGATGATCATCCGGCGTAGCAGAACTCGCAGAACCCAATGCCATCCGTGGTTTTTCTGAAAAAATCACGCACACGCATTAGAAATGCAGCTTCTATTCTTGATACAGGTGGATGGTGATCAGGAAAAGCGAGATATAAGAGGCACATTTTCAAGATTTGAAAAGTAAACACTGCGTGCAATAAGGCGAGGTTATGACGGTCGACTGCACGTGAAAATTCATCGAAACTTAATTATATCGGTCAGAAATACTTATCTGATTTATTGAGATTAGCCTCCGCATCCTCGGAAAGCACCTTCTGCGATAAAGCTGCTCAGCAATACAATAATTATCCCAAACGCCAAATGTCAGAGAAGATCGACAGAAAAGCCCGGTTGTGTGAATTTATTGTTGTTTACATTACCCGAATCTGAATAATATTGATCGATCGTCTTGCTCTCACTTCGTACCGGTGAATTGAAAAGTATACAGACAACTCGTTTCTGCCTCAATCTTCTCTGACATTTGGCGTTTGGGATAGTTATTGTATTGCTGAGCAGCTTTATCGCAGAAGGTGCTTTCCGAGGATGCGGAGGCTAATCTCAATAAATCAGATAAGTATTTCTGACCGATATAATTAAGTTTCGATGAATTTTCACGTGCAGTCGACCGTCATAACCTCGCCTTATTGCACGCAGTGTTTACTTTTCAAATCTTGAAAATGTGCCTCTTATATCTCGCTTTTCCTGATCACCATCCACCTGTATCAAGAATAGAAGCTGCATTTCTAATGCATGTGCGTGATTTTTTCAGAAAAACTACGGATGGCATTGGGTTCTGCGAGTTCTGCTACGCCGGATGATCATCGCGGAAGCATGCCTTATCGAGTCTCGCCCGTCAAAGTTTGGCCGTCTGTTTTCCACGAGACAAAGAGTCAGCCATGGGGTTGATGTGTCCACCTACATCAGCCTTGCAATAAGTAGTCGCAGACGTCTCGGAAGCGTCTTTGCTCCGATGGGGAGGCCCGACGACGTGGCATCTCGAGTGAGCAATGTGTTGCGGATTTCGAGATGCGGCTTCAAAACTCATCAGCTTGATCATTTTCACCAAAATGAGAAGTGAATATCTGTGCTGTGTCACAAAAAATTATAAGATCAAGTGATTTTAGCCCGACGATCAGAGTGTTGAGCGAGTTTTCTTACGAATTTGTAATAATGTATCATACGCGCTATTCTACTGCGATCAAATTTTTCTAATTATTTGGACCTTGTGAATGTGCTTATGAACGTAAAACGTTGGAATTTCTTAAACAAGAAGTCAAAAGATATGTAAAGATGAATTTGTACACCAAGAGCCTATTTTTAATTAAATAAAAGTACCATCAAGCCCATAATTTCAATCTCAGATTCCTTGTGATCGATTCCCGTTCCATGAAAAATCACAAAATCGAATAAAATTTCGAATTTTTGAAAAATTTTGTCGACGAATTTGCGACATGTCGCAAATACAGGTTTGGCGATATGTCGGCGAGCTGTCGCAAAATCATATTGGCGACATGTCGCCGACCTATCGCCGACCTATCGCAGAGCTGTCGCAAATGGGAATTCGCGATAGCTCGGCGACATGTCGCCAATATTTTCAATTTCTACGCGGGCATGAGCACAGCATGCGGTCTATTTGGCGAAAGGTATTTCAACTGTGTTCTGGTGTTGTTATAATATGCAGTCTATGAAGTCACCCACGATCACGCAATTTGGCCGATATGAATTCGTTTAATGCGTACATACACATAATACATATGTGCCAGTTGTATGCAAGTATTAGACTAGAGAATTGTGCCGTGATAGATAATAATGTGTATAGAAGTGCGTAGATATTGGTATATTGCGCAAAGTTTAATATGGGCGCGTGTGGCTGGGCGGTTGTCACAGCTGCAGTCTGCGTCTGATAGAATGGCTTCTTTGCCGGAAACTGGGTCAAAAAGCCTGAGCTTGTGTTTATAAAGTACTGCAGAGAGTCAATGATTAATGTTCATGCAATGTTTATACTATTGTTAATAATAATAAGGTGCCCGGAGACACTCCCCCGAGTGAGCTATTTGTCATGTAGATTCCGTGTATTTTTCATGTAGAACCTTCATTGTTGATCAGTTGGACTTGGTGTAGAAGTGTATATGGATTAATATGTACAAAAAGTTATTAGGAAAGTCTGCTCTCTCCGCCACCATCAGTGAGAAATCACTGAACTGAGCTATTTACACTGAAGTGATATACACTGAATCTTCAATGACGTTGGGCGTCAAACGGGTCCTCGTTACTAAAATTTCAGTGAGCATCACTTATGGATCAGTGAGACGATTTACTGATATTTCAGTGATTCAACGGTCCCGGCAGATCATATTCACTGAATTTTAGTGAATCATCTTCCTGATTCATCAGTGACGCTCACTGAAATTTCAATGACGTAGGCCCGTCCGACACCCAGGGTCACTGAAATTTAAGTGCGACATCAGTGTACATTGACTGAAACTCCAGTGTATATATGCATCCAGTGTGAATAACTCTGAAATTAACTGAAGCTCAGTGACTTCGCATCGATGGCGACGGAGACAGTGAATATGAACCTTTTCTGAATTTTCAGGAAGCGTCCGTTTCTCTGTCGTCCGTGCTTATCAGTATAAAGTCACTAAACTACAGTGTATTTCGGTTCACCTTTGACTGATGATTTCAGTATATGTATGTAAACTTGGGAGCAGTCTGAACTGTCCACCAATGCAGCCAACTGAATGGTCTCTCTCCCATGCTTGCTAATAGCATGGGAGAGTGACCTTCAAGTTGGCTACAGTGTGGACAGTTCAGACTGCTCCCGAGTGTACTTCAAAGTCATCAGTGGGATAGATGAAACCTCGTTGACTTTACGGGGTCAAACAAGTCCTCGTCACTGAAGTTTCAGTGAGCATAACTGATGGTTCAGTAAGACAATTCACTGAAATTTCAGTGAGTATCCCTGATGGATCAATAAGGCAATTCACTGCGAAGTTTCAGTGTGTCCCACTGGCGAATCAGTAGGCACCCTTCAAACACGAGAGATATTGACTATGATCTGCCAGGACCTTTGAAGCACTGAAACATCAGTGCTTATATATTATTATATAAGTGGTTATTATTGATCCATCAGAGATGCTCACTGAAATTTCAGTGACAACGACCCGTCCGACTTTCCAAAGTCACTGAAGCTTTAGCCATCCCATCAAATTTGATCCGAATTACACCGAAGTTCGGTTACGTTCCATTGATTGACACCGAGAGAGTTCTTTAGTTCTATATGATGTAATCTAAAACCAGAGCATCTCATTATGCTTAGCTTTTCATCTGCAATCTAACGCCAGTTGTGAAAGGTTTGATCATTAGTCGTTGCAGTCTTAGAAATTATTTTCGTGGAACTAGAAGAAGATGATTTTTCAAATCTTAATTGAATCTACATCTTCTATGGTCTTTTTGAGCTAATGTCCTTCGGCAGGAATAATTAATGGGAAATGAACACTTTTCCACAGATTCTCAAGACTAATCATCAAATCTCAAATGTATTGTAAAAATCTTCATCGGACGATGCGTGCATTCTCATCACAAGCGCGTCGCTCAAACTCGATGTAAATTCCATTATCTTGTCCAACTACGCAGAGATGCGCCCATGGGCTATTTCTTGTGCGAGTTAGTTGATTCCTTGAGCTTTATCAGCAATGAGTTCAATTTCATACACGCATTTGTGGATGCTGTAAGGTACTAACGAGACAGCCAACCACTCGTTTATTTCAGTACTTCTCTTTCCATGTCCAAAGGCAGATTCTATTAGAGAGTCGTTCTTATGCACGAGACAGTCAGAGTGGATTTTCTGGTTTTAAATTTACATTGTTAATACTTGTCTCAGTAGTTATTATACTTGCATTCTCAGACGTTCAGTTATTGAGAGAACTCTCTTGAATAGAGCGCCTGACTCTGTTTGAAAATGATATTAGACCCTGTCTATGTTCATGGATACACTTTCTGCTCACGTTCAACGTCATGTAGCTCTTTTCGAAACGGATGAAGAATTTTCTTTTTTGGAAGTAATATGCGCTCATGCACGAGCATAGATTTTTTCGTGGTGTATTTAGCACTCACGTGGGAAATGTTTTTTCACCTCTGTGCCATAATAGAAAAGACGTTTTTTACATTTATACCGGATTTTTCAATAATAACTTGTTCAGTCAGCGCTTATATCTTGCCAACTTTTAAGATTTGCGCAGAGACAATGAAAAGAGAATGGATTGTCCACAGATAACATAAAATTTAGCCTTGGAATATGTTCTAGATTCATTTGTTGACAGTGTTGGCAATGGTTACAAGAAACATTTGTTCTTTGGTCTGGAGTATCTCTATTTGATTAAATTAGACTCACATGGTCGATTTTGTAGTATTGATTTCAGAAAAGATAGGTTGATTCTCATCGTTGGTAGCCTGTTGAAGATTTTCAATTCTGAAGAAAGAGGTTTCGCTCTCCTAATCTGTTAAAATCACTCTCCTACATTTGAAAAAAAAAAAAAAAAATCACCTGTGGTCAAATTCAATCAGAGGAAAAGGACGAAGGTGCGAAAAAATTGAACATCTACGACCAAGAACGTCATTGGAGTATAACCTCGTCCTTTTCCTATAGACCTATATTTTTCTAAAACAATGAGGATCCTCATGTCAAACTCGGATCTCTCCGTACATAATATAATGTGTTATCAACATCCTGTCTCTATGAATATAAATTATTCTATACTGAGTTGCAAGAAAGACACTCGATTAACCTTGCGATTAACAACTGTTGAAGTATACAAATGAGTAAAAGTCCATGAACTCTATAACACATACGAACTCATACATATATACTCATACCCATGACATGGTCCTGAAAACATTTTATATACATTATCCAAACACTATAAAGAAGTAGTATTTCTTTCAATTGCAGATGACAATAGCACGGCATAGCGGTGGTGGTGGTGGTGGAATAGCACACGCGGCGCAGATACCACCTCAACAATCTACCTGTAAGTACCCATTACATACTTCTTCACATATGTATATACTTCAATAGCCACGTGGTATTACTTTCTAATTCGGCACATTAACAAATTGGCACTGAGTAATGACGGTAATTTGAAAATGCACGACGAGATACTCACTCTATCGTTCGACTATGTATACCCGCGCTCTCCATAGATTTAGAACTTCCGTACCTCCATATCACATACCCCTATATACAATACATATGTGTGCAAGCTCTATTCCCATTATAAGAGTCAAAGGAGTCACGAAATAACGAGCTAGAATCGAAGTAAACGAATTGCCGTATTACTTATATGTATACCGAGGATCCACGGAATCCGGATGAAAATTTTCCAAGGTCACGTGTGTGGCGTACTTTGTTGGTATCGGAGCTGCACTACACAACTACCGAGCGGGAACCTCTTGCTTTTGTTTTACCTTTTAAGAAGAAATTCGTGAGCTTCCCTTAGCAAGCATTATCTATATGGTATATGTAGTATGTGAAGCTTCTCATATATATACTTTATAAGTACTCTCATACCGCTTATTAAATTGAAAACCAATGGCTCGCGGGCGCATCATTAATTGTGTCCGCTTTATTATTTTCCAACGAGCGCGCTCTCATGCCTGCCGCTATGATACTCGCGTTGCATCAAGCACACATACATTGCGGTTATTATTATTATTATTATTTTTGCTTCATACCCCTCCCCTCCCCCCTCTCTACTTTTGATTGGCTTACGGGTATAGCTTAATGGATCGTTTTTTATCCCATTACTATGGAATTGCTGTGTGTTGGCTGTTATCTCGAGAGCCAACCTTTTTCTTATGTACACTACTCTTTATCCCTCGTCTAAAAAGGTGGGCTCTGGGGAAGGAGGAGGGGGGGGAATGTTGTGCACAAGGCCTGTTGCAATAATCGTAGTACATTGCAATGATAGAGAGAGAAAGAGGGAAAGAAAGATATTGTGTACCAACGATATGATTGAATTGAAAAATTGGAGTGAATTGTGAACCGATTAAATGATTTCTCTGAACCATAAGCACTGATTAAATACCTTTATACATATACAGTCGTTCTCTTATGCATTTGGATATATATATATATATATATATATATATATATATATATATTTGAGATATACAGTGCGATGGTATTGTAGATAGACAGAAATATCTGATGCATTGATATTACTCGCGTTATAAAGTTCAATGATTCTTGGGTGGATAACATATTTCATACGCCCGTATATCTTGTAATATATAGTTGCCGGGGCGTACGGTGTGAGATAATTAACTAAATTATGCGAATCGTAACGAGAATGTATGATGCTGCTACAGAGAGCGTCGAACCTTGAAAACTTTCGCCACGTTAGCGTGTGTGTGTGTGTGTGTTTTTGTATCAGGATTTCATTCTCTTTCTTTCTTGAGAGCAGTTTCTTTTCACCGCGCCTTTTTGAGGTACAACTCTTTGGTTCAGGTGCATCTCGATGTTGCAATGTCGACCGAATTCACCAGCCAGAGTAAAAGTACATATACGACGCGTTTCGAGAAAGTGCAGCACTTGATGGCCAAATTGGAATGAGTAGTGGTCTCGACGTGACTTGTATTAAATCAGCTCAAGTTTTGTTTTTGGATAAACCCGTTTTATGTACATATTACCCGCGAGTGCAATGATTCATCGTTATGCAAGTGTTGTAATTCGAAATTCGTGAATGTACAAAAATGAGCCTGATTTGTGATTCAGTTTGCAAATCGCATATTCTGGCATGCTTATTTACATAATTACTGACATGTATTTACAATATTTACAATATTACATGTCATAATATTTACAATATTACTACAATGTCATTGTATCTACCGGACATGTCATAAAGATACGGAAAATGGTCACCCAGGGAGGGGGGGGGGGTCAAAATTGACTGGAAAGTTGGGCTACGTGGTTTATGCACACTCCCTTACACGAGTCCATCAATCGACATAAATCGTACTTTTCAGGTTTATTTGATTGTGGCAAGTCGGAGCGTTCGGCGCACTTCGAACACTCCGGATGTGCACCTTTCTTACTTACAGGGGCAGCGCCGACCACGAATGACAAAACCCTAAACTTCAACATTTTTTACCCCCCCCCCCCCCCTGTGTCACGCTCATCAGGAGAGGTCATCACATCCGGATCACGGATTTGGCTAAAACTCTGGGAATAGTCTTTTTTTAGCACAAAAAGACGATATCCAAAATTATAGACCCTAACGCTCAAGCGTTTCCGAGCTACAGACAATAACATTAGCATTGCTCATATAGGCCAATGTTAAAAATCATACATATAGGTATACCTGCAATGCTAATGTCCTTGGCTCTAGCTCGGAAACGCCTGAGCGTTAGGGCCTATAATTTTGGGTTTCATCTTTTGGCACTAAAAAAAGACTATTCCCGAAGTTTCAGCCAAATCCGTGATCCGGATGTGATGACCTCTCCTGGTTAGCTCGCTTACCGAATTTATTTATGAATGACCTGTAACGTTCAAATGACCCCCTCCGGTCTTACCAAGAGCGTGACGTCATTCATGGATCGCCCTTAATGCCAACAATGATTAAGAGTGCTCTCTACCTCTCTGAAAGCGATGGTAGCGCCTCTGGTGGTCAAATTAGTATACTGCTAATAACAATTTTTAAAAACAAAAAGGAAAGAGACCAATAGTACCGCCACCTGCGGATTATTTTTCTGCAAATTTGGAAAAAATGGTTTTATCGAAACCAGTGCAGAATTAAGCTCAAAAATTTGCACCGATCTAGATGAAACTTTTTTGGAATTTGTAGAAAAATAATCCGCAGGTGACGGTACTATTGGTTTCCTTCCTCTTTAGGTTTATTCGATTACGGCGGCCACGCCAGGCCACGCCGGCGTGGCCTATCGGACCTCTCTTTCTAACATCGCGAGAAAGAGAGAGAGGTCCGATGGGCCACGCCGGCGTGGCCGGCGTAATCGAATAAACCTTTTGTTTTAAAAAATTGTTATTGGCAATATACCAATTTGACCGCTAGAGGCGCCACCGTCGCTTTTTGAAAAGATAGAGAGCACTCAGAGAGGCAGGGGTCTGAGAATTCGTGCCCCCCCCGACCTGTATGATCGAAGGGTGAAACCCATTTTCTATCCTTGTAATTTATTGATTGCTGTTATGTCTACAATGATTGATTACTGATTCTTGCAAATGTCACATCAAATTGACTTTTGAAAACTTTCATTTTTATGTTCCGACTGCTAATTAAGTCCGAGAAAGAATTCACCGATTCAGAAGGTCATCAAATCCTTTTTAACTATCGAAGAGATCTCACTCTCGATTGCTTTCTCCCATTTCAAAAGATTATTATTGGCATGATTCGTCTACGCCCACTTTGATCGTAGTCAAAATATTTGGAGAAATCGACGAATTATTATGCCAAAATTACAAAAACGTATGGAATGGACAAAATCATCCCACGCTTTCAATTCTAAAATACCATTCTTCCGCTGTTAAAAAAATGGAATTGTCCGTCAGGACGATCAAAGGTCCTTTATACTGGTCGATACTATGGACCAAATGTCAGTGCAAGTTCTACTTAAATACCTCCAAGCAGCTTTCGACCCACTTTTCAGAATCACAAACCTTTGCGAACGAGCTCATCACAGCCTTTACATTCATCCCATTTCAGCTTCACTTTATAGAAGACTCTGTTTCACGAGGTGCAAATCTATTCGCGAAAGATAATCGGACTGGAGCCCGAGCGAACGCGAGTTGCACGAATTCAATCCTTAGTCAATTAGCATGCATTTAGCGCAAGAGTACACACATATAGTGAGTATACCAAACATCGGAAAA
Organism: Eretmocerus hayati; assembly: GCA_029851415.1. NCBI lineage: Eukaryota > Metazoa > Arthropoda > Insecta > Hymenoptera > Aphelinidae > Eretmocerus > Eretmocerus hayati. Next base: position 146,049,763 of record CM056742.1, on the reverse strand, counting down.
GCTCAAAGGCGGCCTCTTCGAATCGAACAATCTAGAATTAAAACAGTCCTGAGTGATGTCTCTTTTTAGCGATGCGCGTTAACCGTAACCGCGTTTTTTTTAAGGGTCGTTGCCTACATATAAGTTGTAAGTATGTAGTTGCCATTTTTGACGATGTCTTTGTAGGTACATCAGAAAGTATAACGAGTCGAATTATGGGACAATCAAGGGTGTCCGCCTTTCTCGCGAATCAAGCTGTCCGACCTTCCGTCCCACTGTACTACATGATCGGCTCGTTTATATATTGCTCTGTATGTGATCATACCCACACGAGCTTCGTAATCGTGCGACCTACATTTCCTTTCTCTTATTTTATTCTCAGACTTGACACTGGATTTATCAAGGGTGATTGATGTTTTGGCTCTGAGCTCATTTGTCATCGAGACGGACAGCCTATTTTTGCTGGACCAAAAGTTGAATTTTTAAGCATCGTGAATTTCTATCTCTTGTAGCTTAATTTTAAAATTTCATTTCGCCAATGTTACGTGATCGAGTTTCTCCTATATCAAGGATGAAAAATAATGTGGATTTGAAACTTTCATACTCGTGAATTTTTGCACACGGTAAAATATTTTCTCGGCGTAAGTGAAAAAAAAAAAAAAAAAAAACACGAGCTAGAGAAAATGGAACCAAATTAGTGGTTCTAAGACGCTATTGATGAAGGCATTTGGCCAGTGGCCGAACTAAGTAATGAGCTAACTTCTCAAACGCAAACGAATAATATACCGTACTGCACTTTATTTACAGGTGAACCTAATTACTTGCCGATATCCTTATTCACATATCGCTTTGCTCGTTTGGTCCAGTCGAAGTTTTACTCATTATTCCTCAACCAAACTTCATTACTACAAAATCATGCCAAACGCATCTTGATGATACAGAATTTCATCTACTTCGGTATTGGTATACTTACTACAATGATACAGTAATCTCAAAGTCTATCCATAGTCTTGAGAAGCTTGATGCGATGTCGTGGGTGACGGGCAAAAGTGAAAGCTATACATACTATAAAGTACTGCAAGAGTCTTTCCAAAGATATAACGCGTGTGTATATCCGGCCTGTGAAAACCTTATGTGTGTAGTGTGTACCTTATACACCGGCGAGAGGAAAGTAACGATTCAAACGTACGTAGACAGACAACGTACTTACATACATACATACCATGTATTATTATGAGAAATCAATTATCCGTAAATGCCGCGCTTTTGATGTCGAAAACGTGGCGAGAGATCGTTGGTTATACTTTTATACAGCAATCGTAAGTACGAATATGCGGTAATTTTTGAAATGGATAAGCGATGATGGATTGCGTCTGCGTGCTTCTTAACGACGATCGTTTGTGATATGTTCATGCAGGTATTGAAATAAAAAGATCCACTCACTTCTGATGTTTTTTTAATGAGACTGTTTGATTGATTAGGATTTTGGTGGATGGATAAATAGATATTGGAGGCTGGTAGAACGTGTGTCGGAATTTTTTAACGGAATTTTACAATTTTTAAAGCAATTTTCCGCCTATTTTTTCGCTTGGGATATTATCCTTTTACCGTCAAAAGATCAAACCTAAGTCGCAACTGCAAATGCCCAACCGTTTTAAGGATACAGCTATTAAGATTAGCATTGCGAGTATATCTATAGATATCTATCTTAAATATGGGCCCATATGAGCAATGCTAATGTCATAAACTATAGCTTAAAAACGGTTAGGGTTTTGCAAGTGCGGCTCTGGTTTTCAACTTCTGGTGGTAAAAGGAGAATATTTTGGGAGACTATTCACGACGTCTGGATGCTTCTTGCAAGTGTAAGAATTTGAATTAAACAAAATCAAGGTTACTAATTTTATCTAAATTTTGCAAATCATTCTACGAGGCTTTTTCGAATGATTACGATTCACACTAAATTCCTTTGTTCAATCGCTTACAAAAAATCCAAGCTAACCAGAAAATTGTATCTTCTATTGCCTTCTTTTCGAACATTCAATCATCAATGTCGTTATCCACTGATGAACATTTACCCCGGCAGTGCTCCTCCTCAATCATGCATGAAAAAATTCTACCTCGACCGCAGAAAAGCTTTGTATCGACCTTGAGCAATTCCTCATTCAAGCATAGAATTGAGAAACTCTAGCATTTCTCTTGGGGGAACTTGACAATAAAAGTATAAGCTTTGGTACACGTTGAGCTGTGACAATGAGGAGGCATATTCTCACGTTAATGCGTCGTGATAGTTATTTTTACGAGTTCAACGCGTATAAGCTCATTACAATGGGATATGTATAATAATATTACCCACGAAAGTAAAGATACTTACCGGGCTATACTTTCTACCGGATCACGATGGGAATTCGCGTTTGGAATTCAATTTTGTTCCGTTGGAAAGGTATAGTGAGCGTGCACTTGTGTTGAACGCGCTCTACTTTTTATAAATGTCCTTGATCGTAATTGTTATAGTGCGTACTTTCTTGGTATCTCGAGAATCACTCTTGAAGAATTCCTTTTTTGTCTTTCATTGAACGATTGCGCTCTCAAATTTAGTCACTGATGCTTCCGAAAACTTTCTTCCTTCCTCATTTTATCCCGAGATACCAAAATTTTAACTCGTCAGAACAAAATGAGACTTCTCTATGGCGACCCTCTTTTGGATAAAAAGGAATATATTTCTCACGATCAAGTACTCTACTTCGCAGTGTGACAAAAGGATTCGATATCAATTTGGCTGTCTCTAATAGGTCGTGAGGCATCCTAATCGTCTGATGCATTCACTTGCACGCGATTCGAAGTTGAAAAAATTTCTCGATCGCGTGTTCTCTTCTCGACCTTATCTCAATTTCGACACAAACTCAGTCTCAACCATTTACACTTTACATGCAAACTACAATCTCGACTCCAAAGTTCTTGTTTGAAGTGAATACTTAGTTTGCACAAAAATTTCGAAGTAGAAGACAAGAGAAACGAAGATTCAAGCTGCAGGGCAAAGGAAGCTAAATTCAGGATCGTGAAGTGTAAGCTGCTTTTGCTACGTCATTGACCTTCCGCCGATCTCGAAGATCGGTGTTTTTTTCTCCAACTCGATCTTGCACGCGGCATTATTCGAGCCAAGCTCGTGCATACTGAGCCTCGATTCTCTAGCTAAATTCACAGTGTGTTGTTTTACACTAGAGTATGGCCAACGAGATAGGTAAAACAAGTACACCCACTCGTTTCAAATCGCGCGCCTATATGCATGCTATATTCGCGCCTCGATTCTTTAACGCTTTCCCAACCTTGAACAATGCCTTCCTTTGGCGAACGTTCTCGTGTGCCATAGGATTTTCCGTGATATCCACAGCAAATTTCTCTATTGAATTTTGCTACTGAAAATCGTCTTTTTTAGGGATACGAAATTCATACAGAAAACAAGTTGAGGCTTCATAGAAAAAAAAATTAAAATAGAATTGCGATATTTTTGTTTTTCTTCCTTTCGATTAACTCTTCCATTTTTAGTACAAGCATGATTATCACGAACCAAATCTATTTTTCTCCATAGAAATTTCAAGTTTTGATCAGTCAAAATATTATCAGAGTGACTGCAAAAAGAGGTATGAGAAAATAAAACCTTGGAATGACAGTTTTTGAAACTTATCGCCTCAAATTGTATAGAACCTTTATCATTCAAGGATCAAACAATGAGAACGAATTCAATTGACGAATCCAAGTATGTCTCCTGTAACACATTCATCTATATCAACATTATCGTTGAAACATCGAATCAATTGTCTGATCCCTCATCGATCCTTAAAATATAAGAACCATCAAGATGAGCAAACAACAAACGCATCAATTGATTTAAATATCTGCCTAAAAAATCAATAATCGAATCCAGAATCCACTGATGTAATCTCTCATCGGGATTATACACGAACGATCTAAACAATATACAATAAAACGTGACGCAAAGTCTACTCGATAGGGGCTCAAAAGACCAATTCAAATATGACGCGTCGACGTATGGATTATGAAATTTCCTTTGATGGCGCCTCGCGCGAATAATGCCCCATTATTCGATTTTACATCAAATCCTTCAAGTCTATACATACATCCACACTATATTTGTATTTATATTCATAATATCTCAGTAGCACCTGAGTTGATGCATCAGTCTATGGAGGTAATATTCGAATACACCGCAAGGCCGTCATAGAAAAATGCAAGTTAAGATCCGTAATATCGTAATGCATAAGCAGTGAGAGTCTTTATAGCTTTAGGCACACAATCATTGCAATGGAAAGTGTGGACAGCCTCGAGGGTCTGGTGTCAATTTTTTGATTGGTCACCTTTTAAAAGTTTGTTCGTGTGTGTAACACTCGGATTAGAGACCCGTGGTTGTTTGGTTATCGTGGTGGACCATTTGATGCCCTCGATTTCAGACCCAATGTTTAGTCCATATGTTATATAGACCTAAGCCTTTCTCTTGTTTGATTATCTTGAGAGCCAGGGGCCTGTGTATGAACCTTGGACAAACTTTATGTATACGCGTATGTATGAGGTTTATATACTCTCATTGAAGAAAGTGTTGTTCTCGCCACAGTCATTACGCAGTACGTTTACGGAAGACAATTGAATTTTCAATAGTGGTGATCGTCTAATGCCTTTATGGACAATGTATTTGAATGGGGGGGGGCGAAGTGCTTAGATTGGCGTTTTAACGCTTCGTATAACAGCTTTTGCGGCGTGAAAATACATATTATTTTGACTCATTGGTCCTTATTTTCTACCAAGAATCATTCCAGTTGTATAAACCGTAGGGAATTTATTTTGACGTTCGTATCGAATTATTGAATGGTAATTTTCCTGTACAGCTTCTCCCAAACTCAAAAAATATCTCAGCTCATCTATTTTTCTCCATGTTCGCATACAGTACAGTTTCAAAATCTCAAAAAAAAAAAAAATACTACTCAGAAAGACTCTCGATGCTACAAGAGATTCGTGAAAGTGATTTTAAGGATGTGCAAAGTTATATATCTATGAGTGTATGTATACGTGCCAGTTTATAATTGATTCCTCGCTCGTTGAGAATCGTGTGCCCAACTTACTTGCAAAAGAGATTTGCGCAAAAAAATTAAGGTCGTGCGAAGCATCAGCCTTGCGCGTCCAAGTGCACTTGGTAAGCTCTTCGTCATCTTAGCTCATGGGTATATACGACACTGTATAAACACTTTCTACTTGTCGTGGAAAAAAAAAGAACAGTAAGAGCGTCTGTCTCGGGGAGATTTGAACTCATCGATGCCTATCTCGAGTGGTTACAACCTCACATGCACCTAAGAGGTTTTAGTGAAGTATGTTGCTTGGTTTAAGGTAAAAATCTTCTATTGTGGATCGATCGAGTCTGAGTGAGAGTGATCTGATTTTGAACGCCAAATTGATATCGATCTGTTTTATGCTCAGAGCTAAGTATGCCCTCGTAACTTTGACGTAAGATCTTGTGAGCTTTTGAGTTGGCTGAAAGAGTGCAAATTTTTTTTTGATATATTGTTCAGTCTTTTCAAATCAATGATTAAGATCAATTTTCTCAATTGATAGTCATCAAATACGATAATTATCGATAAGGATATTCGAGTTCATCAAAAATTTTCAGAAGGTTCTCTACGTATCGAGTATGATGTACAAACAATTTTTCTGACAATCGATACTTCAGATGTACTTTATAAAGATGCCAATAAGTTATTCAAAAGAACTGTAAACTCTCGTTCAAATCACGCATGTGCTGATAATTTTTCGCAGATTTGCAACCCTGATAAGCCACATCTAATTCATTGCCAAATGATAACATTGCTTTTTCCTCGATAGAAAATGAAGCAACGAGTACTATCCAGATTTTTTCCCAATGTGTTCCCGCTATGTCATGATGATTATACATTATCGTGAGTATTTTGCAACTCAGATAAACCTGCAGCATGGTGGAAGTGAAAAAAATTCAAAATTTTCATGAGCACATGCACACGGTTTTCTTTCTGTATAATATTCGTGAAGACGTCTCAAAAACTCGAAACTTCGTACTCCAATAGCACAAATTTATCATTTGTAGCGATGCCATCAGATTTTTGAATCCCATAACTCTGTATACTCATTGCCCACCCACGAGGAGTTTTCACCTCGCACCTCGCATGCAAGTTTTATATTTATGCACATCATCGAAGAGTATACAATATACATGAGTGGTTCATGAGCATGTGTAAAAACTGTTCGCATATTGCCAGAGGCCACCATACAACAAGCATGCAAAGTTGCTCGCAAAGTTGACCGTGACAGGGTGGCCATTATCACCGACTAGCATCTCCCCGGATATGTGCATGAATCTACCCATATCAATATACCTGTATCTTTATATGGGTACACCTCAAACATGCACTTCATATATAGTCTATAAAATTATGATGAGCATATGGGCCTGTCAAAGGGCTAGTCTGGTCTTGCACCCTCAAGGCTCTTTAGGGACTCTCTTTACGCCCTCTTCGTATCACTGATACCAATAATAAATATTCAAGTCTCTCGCCGTCATTCAGTTCAGTTGTTCAGGGCATGACTCCACCACCGCATATACGGCGGCTCGATTTGATATTTATGATCAGATATCATGATGAGTGTACACCGTACGGGTAGAGTTGCCCTTGTACATTGGCTCTCATGACTCTCGCGGTATGACTCCGCATCATCATCATCATTACACACCTTGAGATTCTGTCTGTCTGTCTGTCTGTCTGCTGATGCGCAGGTCGCGTGATTCAGCCCTTTTGTGTATAAAAAAAAAATACGTATAGATAAGGTTGGTACAGTGCGAGGATAATGCATTATCCGTGGTGGCATTGTATCATAGCATGAGCTGACGATCTTGAATGCAAGTGTGTATGTGTTTGTATGGACAGTGTCATTGTGGAATGATCGGGTGCACTCTGCCTATGACAAATTGAGATCTGGTGCAATCAGGGGAAATGTGCTGTGAGTCATCTCATCGCGTGTATGTATACTATTCCTATCGAATGGATGTGGGAGTGTCGCATACCTTGCTGATTTTTGGTAGTTGACCTCTGTAGAGTCTTTGATCTTGAACATTGGCACTTCAACTCAAGATCAAGTTGAGTGTGATGTTATGGCTATTGATTTTCTATACATTAATGTATAATATAATTTATAAAATAATATAATTATTCAGAAAGTATTTTGTATTCAGGGTTATAGAACTCGATAGTTGAAAAAAATGTTGAAACGAAAGGATGTATGTCTTTTTGAATTGAAAACAATGTCAAGAATAATAACTCGTAAGCATCGTATTTTGTTCGACATTGTTGTTTTCATTCTTTTGGTAGAACTCCTAAGGCGTCAGAATTTACTAAAGAGCACAAATGACCATACTCTTCAGGTTACCTGTGAGCTGAAACAAAGTCTGATTCCAAGACTAAAAAAGATTATCAGAAAACTTTCCATGTAAAACATACGATTCCATGGTCATATACATATGATCACACGTAAACCCGCTTCAAACATTTTTTTTTATTCCGGAAAGTTGTGATTTATTGATTCAGGCCTATTTTAACATCAATACGTCACGATACTGAGCATATTATACTACTGACCTAAATTCCAAAAAGTGTCATTTTTGACGAAAAATGGTATACATGATGTGGATCTATTCTCAAAAGTGCTTCAAATGTTCAAAACCTAAGAATGACTTTGGGAAAGTTTTTTTTCTTAGTAATGTTCGATCATGACCGTGAAGTATTGATGTTGCACCATCTGTAAATCGGTATATCACGTCTTTCCGGGATAAAAATGACAATGTTTCATACCGATTTTATTTATGATCATATTATGTTCATGGAATCTTATGTTCTACATGGGTTGAATGACTTGTCTAATTCTTGACTTTCGTGTTATACATTTCGGGGAAGATGATTCTCTGTGTGATGTGATACACCTTGCTTACAAGTGTAGTGATTTTGTACAGGGTGCGTGTGACTCTGATTATTTGACCAAACAGGACAAATTTCTATCACCAGTACCGATCATACAGGATTTACTTGCTTTCATCAGCAAAAACTTGACTTCTATCGTCTCTTTCGAACATCGTCTTTCATGTATGTACATCAAAGTGCAAATCATCGAGTCATCGCATCGAAGCTGCACATGGGTGCATTGCAGAATGATTTGAATGTTTGTGCTTCTGCGTGTTACTCATCCTAGGACTTTTAAAACTAATCTAATTGTTATACAAGTTATTAATTCGAAATCGATTTGTGATACCAGGCGTTTATTCTTTCTCTGACTGACTTTGTTTACAATTCTGAGTACAAATTACAAGTTCACTGAACTTGATCGTGTTTCTCTCGCGCAACTTGGTAAATTATAACTCCATCTTCCAGACAGAGATACTTATTTGGTTAGACCAAATTAGCTTTCAGAGCTTCATTATCGTAATGAGGATCTTACTCGGGATGACTTCCAGCTTTTAATCTCAAATTAGTTACTCAGACATACCAGTAGTGGCTATCTTGGCTCTCGCGATAAGTTTTGTAATTCCTGTAGCGGTGTTTGCAGTTGTAGCTCATCCATCTGCATCTATCTGTATTTCTATATCCACTTGAATTACGGAATCACTGCTATTGCAAAATTGCGACTCTGTGAAGCTGCACCGAGGCATTCATCTTTGAAGAACATTCTATAGTTGCTTTTGTGCATCAAAAGGACTACATACACACATTCTGTAAAATATGCTCGTCTTTTACCGATCTTCATGAAGAGCAGAATCTATGATAATCTTCTAGTCCATGAGCTCGTTACCTCGTATGCACGCGTATGTATAGTACACATTCATAATACTTTTTTTTTTTTTAAGCAAGTTGAACCTCATGAGAGGTTATTTTGCATACATATGTTGTACAAAGAAGATTAATAATAAGAAAAATATAAATTCAATATTCAGTCAACACAAAAGTATATTCTCACAGTCTAAGATTACATTCTTCCAGAAATGAAAACAATATTTTGCAGTAACTTGGGACTGGATTCGAGAGCAGTATGCGTGATGTCATTGGGGGCTGAAGACTGTTTTGCATGAGATTAAGATTCAAGTTTTTCCGTTCTACATCAAACTTTGGACATTGCCAAAGTATGTGATCCAGATCTTGAACTTCATATCCGCAATGGCATTTTGTGGAGCGAGGCATTAAGACTATAATGATCTGCTCGACATCTATTGATTGTACTGATGATGGGGCGAGAAAGTGACTTATTTTTGAACCAAGGGGATCTTTTTTCAGTGAAGTCGTGTTGAAAATATAGTTTATAGCACTCTAACCTAAAAATCGCAACTTTGAACATGATTTTTGGATTCTCGTGCCATAAATTATCTCATGAGACTGCGTGCAGATGGGTATTTTTGTTACGAAGGACTTATAGCACTCGCTTTGCTCGTGCCATAAACAGTCCTTCGTACAAAACTACCCATCTACGTGCAGTGTCATAATATACTATTTCCTGTCTTTGTGCCTTCTTGTCGCAAATATTTATTCATGTCCTCCGTTGTTTGTTTTTGAAATATCTCTTTGGAGTCAGGGAGGGGATTTTTCAAATGAGTGAAGGGAAATTTCAAATGAGCCGATGGAATAATATCAGATGCCTCCTTGGCAAGCTGGTCAGCGATTTTATTACCGGTGATTCTCGAATGAGCTGGTACCCAAAAAAATTTATACTTTTTCCAGAAATTGATGAGTATTCGCGTAACTTTCTTTTAATTTAAAAAATGAAGGGGTTTACACGGATATTTTGTTTTATTGAGTTCAGAGAAAGAAGAGCACTTTGTGAATCTGAAAAAATCGCATAGCTCTTGTCTGGTTGTTCTTTTGCAATATCAATGGCATTCATTATTGCGACGCACTCTGCTGTATAAACTGATGCGCATTTGTTCAGGCATTCATAATACTTATTATGTATATCACAAGGCTTAGAACACATCCAAAGTCTTTTGAAAACCAGACGATTCCAGCCAAGTATCTCATCTTCTATTTACTTTATTCCTGTGTACCTTTAGTATATAATCTTGCTCTGCGTCTGCCAAACGAAAAAAGTACAAATGAGGAGGACTTGGTGGCAGTATCATAAGATACCAAAAGCATATCGCGTGCTTGCGAATATAAAATTCGCGTTGGCAGTACTGCGCAAACAGGAAGCCAGAACCTGGTGCGCGAGATATATCCGCCTATGCTAAGCTCTATCCTGTTTTAATGATCTCGCAACGTCATTAACCGGCCAACGACGCTCACCTACACCTATATACAAGTAAATCTTAACCGATCTGTGGCCTTTTAGTATCCGGGCTTTTAGCTCAGGCAAGGTTCCGTTATATATTCATCAGTCTCACCCGCACTTATAGACTCTCAAAAATTTGCAAAGTCAAATGCATACAAGTTTAATATGTATTTCAACTATATGTGCCGAGGAATATATCTGTAATATGGGACCAACTTGTATTTGGATTAGCTCGTTATCGATGCATTGGTACAAATACTTATAGGATAAGCCTCGTTACACGAGATGCATATAAGAAAGATGACGACGACGACGACGACGTGGGTTGTGATTGGAGTTTTTGCAACGGAATCATTTTAATATTGAGTCGTATGGACAGGAAGTAATGAGAAACTAGATTAGCGCTAGTTTCAATATTACGCGCAACTTCCTTATCAAAATTTTAAATACAGTTTTGATATCATCGCTATCAAGTTTTTTTGCATGTCTTTTTAGGAATTAGTTAGATAGCTGTTATGTAGCTATCTGCGGAAAACTCTGTTATTTCTTGGAGATTTTGTTGCTTGACGGATATAGAGCGTAATTCTATGCTATCACTTATACTATTTTAGGTGGGAATTATTTTCAATGCAAAGTTTTTTGGATGCAAATTTGTCTCAATATTAGTAGAAATTCAGAAGTAATTCGGAATGATTAACGGTATTCTTCTCATATGCCATCAGAGAAATGTGCGGGAATGAGACGTTTCTTCTACTGATGATTTTTCAATTTTCTTCTTCACACGATTGGTAGACCAGCAAAGTTCAACAATCGGGTTTTCCGGATAATGAATGCGACCCTCTTCGTCGGCTCGGGCCGAAAAATATCGCTCGGTGTTCGAAAATTAACATCTTTTCCCTTGAATCAAAATGTATTCATCTTCATCTTTTGTGCTGAAGTATGGCGTTTCTACACAGTTTTTTGATTTACTTTTTTACACTCGGGCAGGGCTGGTTTTTGCATACTCGTGATGAGGATCCCGACACTCGCCTCTACTTAACTCAGTCCAGAAAATATCTTTCGGTGCGCGGCAAAAACCAATATTGACACCATCGTATCGAAATAGATTATTTCAGTGACCTTTCACACACGATTTAACTATATCTCACATAAAGTGATCTCATCACGCTGATACTTCACAAAAATTGAAGTGTTCATGAGCCACAAAACAACCGCAAGATTTCTTCATGCGCCTACCTATAAAATGCACGAATGTCGTTGCAAAAATGATCAGGGTGACCACTAATCGAATATCGATCACTCTCGATGTCTGTCAAATTTCTTTTCCCACATGTAAATTACTTTGTAATGCATGTAACTGTTACTCATAACATCTCAAATGTCCATGTATATAAAAGTTGAATATTCACTGAAAGCCATCGTCACTCTATTTAATTATCATATTTACTGCTCGAGTCTTTCCGCTATTTAGATAAGTACCTCAGCTGAGCAGTAAGTCGGCATATTAGACTCCTTCGGCCAGTGGCAACATTCCGCATTCCATACTTTTTCGCATTTATAATATCTCTACAATCACTATACCATACAGTATAAAGTAGAAGGCATACACTAGTATGTATAGCAGTGGCATAACGGTCGCATACGCCTCATGAAAGTACAAAGAGCAGAAAAAGCACGCAAAGAACTATCTTAGCTTCCTATGAGCTCTTCTGTTAAGGATCGAGGTAAGGATAGTTCTAGCAGCATTGGAAGGACGCTTGATGCTTGTGACTTGAGCGAATTCCTTGATGGCCTCGAACCGTGACGTGACGGTATAGAACACGGAATAGATTGTAGTTGAGCAGTGTTGCCAACTTCTCGCCCCTTTTTTCTCATCACCATTAGCTGCATCACTGCAACCGATTTTTCATTACCTGGACAAAAGTTATATAGGTATATCTTATATGGCACCTTGAGCATTTTTTTCGTGGATAAAGTGTTACTTGGTGCAAGATATCATCACCATATTTACCGTGACGCAGTCTTGCCAACAGAGTAATTTTTTAAGGTCCTACATATAGCACACAAAAGTCCCATGCTTTCAAGTCACGAAGATTCAGAGGTTCAATGCAGGTGTACATCGTGTGTATTTATGCCAGACAAGCTTGAATTCATGAGAAGAAGCTACCGAATAATCAGTTTTCCAGAAGTACCGCATCATCGGGTCATATCTGTTGCTGCTATATGCAACGGACTGCCCGTTATAACAGTTTCGCGCTCGATTCGGGACCAGATGAGTGTATACCATAACGGCATCACAACATCACAGCTTGTACATATACCTCCCTATATACACCTGCATAATGTATGGCATCTATACGTGTATAATACCGTGATGTCCAATGCTCGTTTTCGTAAAAGTGTATAATCGATAGCCCTCCTCTTGTGAACCTCCTCGGTTTTGACTGGCATACTCTGGAAGACTTGCCGATGGTTGATGGTTCCAGGCTTTCGAATCCCGTTAAGAATGTTGAATTTTTAACTGATATACTCAAGTATAAGAACGAGCTTTTATCCTCATTTCGCTGTTTTTGTCGTTACCGCGTGATCGAGTTGCTCGTTTGGTGAATTTTTTGGTATACTTATCCGAAGATAAATGAGAACCTTGTTGAGTTCTTGATGGTACATAATTTTTGGTCCTCGATTACGGTACGTGTACTTGACTGAGGAGCACTCATTGATATTTATTTCATCATTCGAATTTAGGGTTTAAAATTTGGCACAATTTCTGACCCAGTCGATGCAGAAATGATTCAAAAGTGCGATAATTATGTGATTGGGTAATAAAATTGCGAATTCGTGTCATGTGTACATTCTATAGCGTGAATTTTTACGCGAGTAAATCGTATATTATTATAAGCACTTTTATGCACCGATTAGCCCGTTAGGCAAGGGATTTGGCAATGCCGCAATGGAAAATGTGGAAAAAATTATTAGCCTTAGAACAGTTATTACATGTACTCATGAGGGGAGATCATGCAGCTCTTGTAAAAGCGTGCCGCGCGCGTGACTTTCGCACCAAAGTTCGCGCGCTAGCGAGCAGCAACCTTGATGACCGTTTGGCTTGACACGCTCCACCACGCTCGGGGTTCACTTTTTCCATTGTGTAATTTTTCCCAGCGACGGTCAATTTTTCAATCGAGTTTTTTGAAAATTATATGTCAAGCTTTGGACAGGAACTGGGGTATTTTCGAGGGTATTTTCGAATATATCTTGAAAAATGTTATTTCCACTGAAAAATCGTCATTCAATAAACGAACTGCAACAATTTTTTGTGCATTGCAGCAAATCTTCACGAAACCTTCTAGGTAAGGATAAAAAAGTTTGCTATGTAAAATCAGATCAAGCTAAAGAATATATGGGAGGAGATTTTGTAGAAGTCTTGAAAAGAGAGGATATAGAATCTTCTCCCCCGTATACACCTGAGCACAGTGGTACAGCTAAACGATTCAACAAAACGATTCAAAGGAAAATTATAGCTTTATTGATTGATTCTAGTTTAAAAAAGAATGTTATGAAGGTGCCATTAAATACCACTATTAAACAAAAAATCATTCATGTAAGCCAGCATAAACACTTCTTCATTCGTCATGGAATATGTATCCACAAAGAATTCAAACTTTAATATTTTAGCGAACGAGCACTAAAAAGTTTGTTCCCAGGAATATTTTGTTCAAAAAATGGATCAAGAAAGAAGAAAAATTGGGAAGATTAGTATTAGAATGATGGTGTTCTCTGTGAATTCAGCACTTGGTTCATCGAATGAAAAAAAGAAGAATCGAGAAATCGTTTTTTATCAACGAGGTTAGATCTACAATCTCAAGCGCAGATTTCCCAACGCCATACGGCTGAATTAATGAGCCTGTTTCGCTTTTCATCTCATGTGCCTTTCCTTTTTTTTGCGCATCATCCGATCCGGCTCCCTGCTCTCATCACATTCTTGATACCTCCAAGAGTGCTCGACAACAGATGATAGTCATGCAACTTGTAAAAGATGCGCCCGCAAGGCTTCTTGATTCTTTTCCCTCCTGCATAGTCATTCAATTGTTATTGCCTCCTGAAGTAGGTACATTACATGCACCCGTGCCAAGGATCAATCTCGATTAAAAAGATATATTGTACGTATCCAGCATACTTTTATTATCCTCGTGTGAAAAATTATTGATTGTGTACATTTCATCGTTTATGCGTTATTCCATTGTACATACGAAATTTCGTTCATGCATGCATTACATGCGATTTCGCATGAATATTTTTATATCTAGCAAATCTTTCCAGATTTACACACTCAATGGAAGTACATCATAGACCGATCTAAGCATTGCAACTGAAGTAATTCAAATTGCGATCATTAGATGCATAGCATCAAGACTCATCGTTGCAATTAGCATCATAAATATAAATTTCACTCTTTTGAAACTACAGTAACAACTTACCGTAATTTTGAGGAAATAGAAATAGCTATGAGAAATAGCTCCACATTTATTCTGTATTATACACAAGAGTTGAAATACGAGACGAGAATATTATACGATGAGGAGAGGCTCGTCGGTATATTACAATTTGATGAGAGCTCGGTTTCAATTATACAAGACATGGGAAAGTATATCTAGGAAAATTGGCCTACAGGGAGTAAAATGAGTAAAGGAGCGTTTGCATTGCACACGATGC
This sequence comes from Eretmocerus hayati, assembly GCA_029851415.1. Lineage (NCBI taxonomy): Eukaryota > Metazoa > Arthropoda > Insecta > Hymenoptera > Aphelinidae > Eretmocerus > Eretmocerus hayati. Next base: position 146,034,733 of record CM056742.1, on the reverse strand, counting down.
ACAATTTTATGCATAATTTTCGTATGGCATGCTGCTATTATTATACTTGTGTTGCATGAGTGCGCTGTTAAACATCACTAAACGTTGTGCATCATCAGAGGAGAAGACAGAATTCACCATCTATTAGAGATCGTGAGGATCTCATAAATATCGCAATCGAAGGCGCACCCAAATGCAACCATCTATCTCTATAGCCCATAAGATCATAAAATCTCTTATCCAGAAATGCATCCAATTTCTACACATTCCACGCATATTCAATAGAAATTTTTTAATTGAAAATTTCATATATTTACGCCCTCGAGCTTTCGTTTCTCATTTTGCATTCATGGTAGATGTAATAGAACATAACGGCTCAGTTTGAAAGAGGAGTAAGTAACTTTGAGGAAGTACTCGAATGCAGGAAATTCCTGCATAAATCTAGTGCGCATAGAAAATACGATACTCATAGGGACTGTTAAAGGAAAGGTAAGCAAAGAGTTGGCAGGCAGTAGTCAGCTCGTCTTACCCGCAGGTCTTCTATGGTATTCTATATATGTACTGTCTGTCCGCTCATTACACGCGGATGGGCGGAGGGTATAACGGTCCCTTTTGCAATAGAACGCCATAGTGTACAAGAGTTGTGCGTGTGATGTCGTGCTGCAGTGCTTTTGCCATAGCCGCAAGTTCTACCTTGTGTTGATCTGTGAAGGTGGGCTGCATGCTGCAGCTTTACGGTTACGTTATTTTATAGCCACATGCAGTCAGGAGTCGAACAAACCTCTTCGGTCAATAGCCTCTATCTCCGATGAGGTGCTCAGTTTGTATGTATCGTGGGGTGGAGGTGTGATGGGATTTAATGGGGTTTGGATTCGTGGAGTTTATAACAGTAATTTGCCACGGTATCAACGTGCACTCATCGAACTTCAAACTTCAACTATGCACGAATTTTGAAAAGGGCTTTTGTGATACTCTCTCCATAAATTGGAAGTCACTGAACTTCAATGTATTTCGGATCAACTTTTACTGATCATCAGTGTAGCCATCAGTGGAGTCATCAGTGAGGGAGGGGGGGGGGCCTGGAACTCCACTGACCTTAGAGACGACCTCTAAGATCACCTTAATGAATTGTCTCACTGAACCATCAGTGATGCTCACTGAAACCTTATAGTGACGAGAGACCATCCGACTCTCAAGGTCACGGGAATTTCAGCCTTCCCACTGATGACTCCAGTGTAAAGATATACACTGTAATATAGTGAATTCATCAGTCAATGTTGATCCGAAATACATCCGAAGTTCAGTGACTTCCCATTGGATTGAAATGGAACGAGTACTCTAACCTACAAATCGCAACTTTGATCATGATATCGGTTAACCATCTTGGAATCAAATCCTAACAGTCCAAAGAACGCGTGAAACATCTCATAATGGTCTCGATTGATTTTGAAGCGGTGTAAGGGTAAACGATTTTTCAAGATCCGTGTAGAATTCATTTCCGGTGAGTGCAAAAATATTATCGTGTAATGACAAATTGTTGAAGCAATTTCTTGTCTCACATGGTTCGTACGGTAGCAATACCACCTCACTTGTCGCAACGATTTTTCGTTAGTTGCAGTCAGGAAAGTTTGTATTCGAGTCAACTGAGGTGTTAGTTCATAGTTCCAAGGTTTAAGATGTGCTTTTCTGATCACTTTGGCGGAACGCGATGCCTCTGGATGCTCGTGTCTTGCCTAGCCTCTTCCTCTTGTCCTAAGTTGGCATGACATCAGTTTCTGATGGATAGGTGCTTCCGCTAAACAACTGTCAAGCTCTGCAGTCCGTTCCAGGCATTGCATCTTTGATCACTCTGTGACATCTGAATGACAAACGAAATCTGTTCTCGAGTTAGTCTAATTGTTTTTGTTCAAATTGCTTATTGAATATGATTGAAAATTAGATGTGGCATAACTCATCGAAATTTTTTTTCTCTCTCTTGAAGTACACACTCATGACATATCACAATATGTTTAAATCGAAGATTGGACTTTGTTCCATCGATCACAAGTAGGACAACATTTCTTATAACTCTATTCGGCTCAATCATACTACGGGTGACACAACTCAATCGATTTTTAATCGGAATGATTTGACTTTTTGTATTGCATAATACCTATACAGAGACTGACTCGGCAAAATACTTATTGTGTGACATAAGGGACTGAAACGATTCTTCAAGTCATAGACGAAGTGATCAAGAATGGGCGTGCCATATCGAATCAGGCTCTACTACCAGAGGAAAGTGCATCGAACTTGTGGATAGTCGTATACGCCGAGACCATCACTTATAATTAAATCAATCGGTTCAACGAACAAAATACTGAATGCACCCATCGCCTCATTCCATTCTTTACACAAGTTAAGTTAAAATCAAACGTTCATCACTGAATAGAAGTAGTGGCACCTAAGAAATCGCAAGACCGTTGACTCTTGAACATTGATTACTTACCTAGAATACTAAAACACAGTACATATCAAGATACCTGTGAACGTCGCTCAAACGAGATGCATCTATGTAGAGGAAAAGACGAGTGTGTTCTGCAGCTCTTCGATCGGATTAACTCTGGACGCACGCCAGGTTTCGATTTTTACTTACTTCGTCTTCTTCTTCCTATCCTCCTCTTATACTTTTTCGAATAAAAGCGACGACAACGCAATGTCAGCCGATGTATAAGAGCGATCGGATCGGACACGTGAGCCCAACTCAGCGGGGTTCCTATAAACCAGACAGATCTTTATAGTCAAAGAGTCAGAAAGAAGACGGGGAGCGCCGGCAAAGTCATCAGACAAGTTATCTGAAAATCTTGGCTCTGGGTATAAAAAAGTGGTCAACTATATGGATGGTGAGATGCAATGCACAGGTTGGGACTCACGTGTTGCAGCCGTTATGCAAGTTGCGCTGTAATACGTTCCCGGGGGCACCGGCCTCTAGTCATGATGCCTCTTTACTATACCCCCCTCTTTTGTGCATACCTTCATTTATACTCTATCAGTGCTTCATGTGCTCTATGAATGCACTGAATATAAGTACTTTGTGCTCATGGGTAACTTTGTTTCCTTGGGTGCTATGAATTTCATTGTCGATGTGGGTGTGAGTGTGGATGTGGATGTTTATAGTTGATCTGGATATAAACAGGTAGCGAGTGTAGTATATACTATGTAATACGTGAATGGGGGTGAATGTAAGTATATGTATAACCGGCCTCTCGCGCAAGACTCGTGATCTTGATTCTTGACATTCTCATTCGTATGCGCTCCACGAGTTTAACCGTTTTACCCGTTGTGAGGTGTATGAGGTAACATAGTTTCTTTAATTCCCTCATTCAAATAAAAAAGAATTTGGTTTTTGTGTTTCGGGTTCATGTAATATTCTCCTTATTCTTTTCTTCACTGATAGTTTTGATAGTTGAAGCTTTTGATGGACAAAATTTCGTGTCGTATTTAAAATATACGCGAGAATATGACCCATGAAACATTTCAGTTGTTGTTGCCAACAGGACATTTTTTTAAATTCTTGATTTTTCTGGAATTTTTCAATTTAATCGTGGCCTTTTGATGGAACGATAAATTATCATCCATCTTTCATTGATAGTTTGGGCTTCTATAACCATCTTAATGAATGATTTGCGAGCTAAATTTTTTTCAAAAGAAATCTCCACACTGAATATAAAAAAACTCATTATCTGATAGAAGTATATCCCTCTAGCACAGATTTCATCAGATTACTTGAAAGGAGGGGGGAGGAACCTGAAATCAAAGATTCCAGATATGTTACAAAATTTGAGTATAATTCGGAAATATCTTTGGAAAATTGTGTTGGGTAATTTAATGTTCTGATGTAGAATCTATTTCAATTATCAAAGGAATAAATTTGGTTCTTGGTGGATGATATTATTCAAAAATTTCCGTTTTCCACATTTTTCTCAACATATGAAATTCCTGGGAGTGTTAGGTACTTCTAAGAATCAGGATTGACTGGCAGGATTTTTGTTCTGATCTAAGGACATTCAAAAATATGAGTATGAATCAATGAATCTTTTTGAAGTAAACTACCTCTCTCTCTGGTCACTTTACTATAATCCACATGTTACTGTTTTCATTGAATGAAACTGTTGCACATGAGTGTTACACCATACCACACGCATTGCTCGATTATGTAGAGTAAAAATGAACTCTTAGTTTTAACAACAATTTATCTCTGACCTAAGGACATCATTCATTTACGACCATGAAACACAATAAACTCGATCTTGGATATTGTGCACGATATTGCTCAGAGATATATGTAGATTCATAGAAACATGTCACATGGCAAGCTGTTACGTGAATATACACGGGTAATAGTTGCGAGACAGGATAGCTCACGGCTGAATGCAGCCTCGGACATATATATAGCTGATACACGAGGTTCACCTTGTGCATAATAACGGAAATGTGGCTACATCAGACCGGAAGTCGCGCTCGGACACAGAGTCAACTCCATCAGTCCAATACTCAAGGCGAGTTTGTATCACACTGATGATGATGCAGCTCACGTCGAGCGTGTCCGGCATAAAGCGCGTCATATGCCACCCGCTATACAACTTTTATTTTATTCGACTACGTAAGAACTATCGACAAAGTTCGATTTGTTTTTTCTTCAATTTCTTATGATCTGTAGGTAACATTTGGAATCCGACTACAGTTGTAAGAAACTGGCAAGGATGCATATACACGAGGACTTGGACTTGCGGTACTTGAACCGCTTCTCCGCACCGGTACACATCAGAGATTCAGAGTCGTAGTTATTACTGCAGTGATACAGGACCAGCTGTTCTTTACTTCTTTGATGTCGGTTGTACAGTCGTGCTCTAGTATACTGCATCACGATGTTATACGAGTCCTCGTGTAAAATGACCATGACACGTTCTTATGTGAATGACTGCCTTGTGGATGTTTCTTTGCAGCTTCATATAGTTCAGTTGATCGTGATGATGATCAGAACCACGAATTTCGACTATTTTATTCAACTCCGGAATACTGAAGTTCATTGATTTGTTTGCAATAATGACGGGAATCATCAGTGAAGTGGTTGAACCTCAGTCTGCTATGTTGGAAAAAATACTACATACTCTACTCTCTACCCATGTAAAAATGGGAACCCTGTGATCATATATGAACAGGGGGTCCAAGGACCCTATGACCATATATGAACATCTATGAAATGGTTGCATTTTCAGGGAATATTACATCGAAAAACCACGATGCTGATCTTGCATAATCAAGAAGATCTCCTAGAGTTCATTAGGTGATTGAATTAAAACGATCTGTAAGTGATATCATTATATATCTCAGTAGAAAAAAATTTTAATTTCCAAGATCAAAAACGTTTGGCAAATTGGTGACAAACCTGCATAAATGTAATATTCCTCAAAATGATGATCTCAATATATAGCAAATTGTGCAGATCAGTCACCAATTTGCCAAATGTTTTAAATCTTGGAAATTAAATTTTTTTTTTCTATTAGGAGAATGATATCACTGAAAGATCGTTTTGATTCAATCACCTAATGAACTCTTGGAGATTTTCTCGGTTATGCAAGATCAGCATCGTGACTTTTTGATGTAATATTCCCTGAAAATGCAACCATTTCATAGATGTTCATATATGGTCATAGGGTCCTTGGACCCCCTGTTCATATACGATCATAGGGTTCCCATTTTTACATGGGTAAAAGAATTCGAGTGAAAAAGTACATTTTAAACAACTGGTTGACTCTTTACCGACTTTCTCAACCATCTGTTTGAAATATCAACCGGCTGGTTGGATGTCAGATTCGAAGCTGGATTCGGTATGCAAACAGTGGTTGGAGTGATAAAACATACTGTGTTTGTAATTTAAATTTGACTCGTTGCATGGTTGCATCTTTTAAGAAGAAAATCATTACAATCAATTCACTAGAAATGTCATTACTATAAATGGACCAAGATCCTTACATTTTTGCAAAATCTTGTAACATTGACAAGGTATGAGTTCCTATGAATAATTCACCGAAAAAAGATTGTGTGAAATCGTCAAATTGAAAGCTAGGGGCGCTAATTCCAAAAATTCGAATCCTGTGAATTGTCACAAATGGTTATGACTTCTGTCACACTACAATGTGGATCAAAGTATTCTTCTAAAGGCTTTGACATTGTCCTTGAGGAATAAAGTTGAAGAAAGGTCAATAGCCTCGTGTTTCACCGTGGAAGACGGACCCTAACTTAATAGAGTATATATCTTCAATCCCCGTCCATTAACACCTGTTGCTCGCCCCACCTCTCCATAATATTCATAAAATCCAAGAGGTGCAATCGCCCAAAGCGCGACATAGACTGATGACAGCACGACGAGCGCAACTGACAAATGAACCACATTATCCCAATTCATTCATCATTTTATTCAGAAAAGTACTCAATAAGAATTACAAAACCCATTCTGTAAATACCATACCTACATAGATATATCCAGCCTCGTAGACCAATCCTGCAATAGCTCCACAACTATAAGACATCTCAATGGGAAACTCCAATGACGACGTCTCGGTAAAGCTTTCACTTGAATCTAACACATTTATATTACTTGCATATAATATACCTTCACGGATATGTAAATTCGTTAAATCAAAGCGGGAAAACACATTTGGTTGGAAATTCATCACCATAACATTGCCTATGAATATTTGAATTGCGTGCATTTCATCAATGTATGTATACATTGTACACGACTCTAATAGAGATTGCGAAACGAGTAAAGCGGAGCAAAAGGCCGATTACTTGAAAATGGTATCATTGAACGACGACAAATTGCTTCTCGATGGGATATAACGAGCTCAAGCTCAGATATCCTTCTGTGAGCTTCTTTCGCAACTTCCTTGAATTTTTAAGCTCTTTCAATGCGGAAAGGTTCAGGCCAATCAGTCCCATTTGAATTGTGAATTGCAACTCTATAAGAGCAGAGGGATAGTGAAATAACCGTATTACGGTCGCACTTTACAGAATCGTGATGCGTCTTTTCTAATTCTATTCTTGACTTTTCAGTCCTTTCTTTGAGTCCTTTCTTCTGTCTCTTTCTTCTTGAGAAGCCTTCCTGCCATTATAGCAGCAGCAGCAGCAGCTAGCGTCTTTGGATCGTGAGAATCTGACTTTGAACAGGAAGAGACTTCGTAAAGCTAATAGATAGAAGATAGAAAGACGCACGATAATATAGTAGTATAGGACGGTCTTCTCAGACGACAGCCACGAAGTGTCTTCTCAAACAGATGTAGATTCAAAGATGCTCGAGAGAATCCATCATTATGCTTTGGCTTATATACCGCGTTATAACGGAATTTGCATAGGGTATTAAGTATACGGTGTGCGAAAAAGATAAATGTTGTATCGCTGCTGGGTATACGATTTGCAATTCCACCGACACCCGTTATGTATTACAGCATCATATTATGTTCTGAGGATGATGCGTGAATCCCGCCGGGAGACTCAATCGTTTTGAACTTTGGTGACCTCTGCGTTCCATTATTTATTGGGAATATGGTGTAATATTTTAACTTGAAAAATTCTTCATGCTATCTTAAAATGCGTTTGATTCGAGATAAAATGTGGATACAATTAAAGTTTGCGTGAGGGCAACGACTCGAGCATTGATACACTTGTGCAATCGATACGTTGTGTTCGTATCATTAGGCAATCGATACCTGTGCAGTAAGCCTTGTCTCCAGTGCATTTGTTACATACGGAAGTGAAGTTTTTTTTTCTCTTGAATCGAGTATACGCGTCGTTGGCGTCATCTCGCATTCTTGCGTGAATTATACAAGTGTAGAATTTCATGTCCTTGATCTTGGGAGAAAACCTTTCTACGTGACATTCCTAATGGGGTGTATTTTATCATAGAAATGACCCAAGCGTGATTCATGATTTCGATGTATAAGTCGATATCAATGAAATACATCTTGGAAAATCATAAAAATTAAGTTGCAAGAAATATGGTAATGATGATGATAAGGTGTCCGAAAGAATCGATTGATATGGAATTTTGATCCTAAACATTGCAGATTTTTATTGGGTTCATAGTAATGATGACTCACATGCTCCGTAATTTGTAGAGCGTTATCTCATAAATTATCTTGACTATAAACTAACAGTTGAAGGTTTGTGCACCTCAAAATGAAAAATTCAAATTAGAGAATTCGATATCTGCAACCTCGTTGGTCCAGAGCGACTTTTATTTCGCTCATTTTGTCAATTTTTCCAAGCGTTTCAAGGATTTATTGTGAATTTTTTTCTGGCGGCACAAAAGGTTCTCGGTAGGTCGTGTCGAACACTTGAGAAAATTTATTATAGTTGGGACAAAACTCAGAGCTTTGCAAATCAGACATGAGTTGTTGGGTCAAAATGATTCAAAGGGCATTTGAAAGTCGAAATCAAGAGTTCTGAGTTTTGTCCCAACTATAGTGAATTTTTCTAAGAATTTGACAATTCTTAACGAAAACTTGCCGGGCTACAGGTAAAAGCCCGGTAGAAAGTATCGGAGTACTTGAAGAAAAAATGTTAAATGAGCTGAATTAAAGTAATTTGGACCAACGAAGCCACATATATCGAAATTTTTAATTTTGACTTTTCAATTTGAAGTGTATTCAAACTTTTGACCGGTAATGTATTGTGTGATTGGTTTTCCGCCATTTTTTGTGGTATTTGATTGCCCCCAATTTATCACTTTTGAAGAAAAACGCTTTTTAGCAGATAAGCTAGCGTCACAAACATCGTAGCAGTAAACCGTTCTATGATCCCACAATGATCTCAATCAGTATAATAGTGAAAGTTAATCGAAGAATCATCAAACCAAACGTCCGAATTTGTGGTCTGAAAATTTGTACCCGCAAATTTCATCCGAATTCGACCACAATCTAATACATCGTTTACCAACCCTCGCATCATCAGCAATCAAACTAAACTGTTTCGAACGTCTTGCGGTCAGTCTATTTTTTGAACACACCTTTTGTGGTCATCCCTAATACTTTCATTTTCTGAAAATGATATACCAATCGAAATAGAAAGGTTATCCAGATTCCACGCACGAAAATCAAAATCATTCCATTACAGACTTCATTAATGTGTAAAACTCAATTTTCTCAATTCAAAGAGCTTATTTCGCAACTTGCTATGAATTAAGATTCACCGCATCAAATGGAATTTCTCGGAATCCTGACTATACCAAATGAGAAATTCAGTAAGCGTTATAGTGGCTTGCGCAACTAAAGAAATCAGCAAGATCAGTGGTTAGCTAGCCCACAGTCTGACCATATGTACAAAACCGCTCATAGAATGAAATGAGTACACGGCTCAAACTCCATATCCAGCATTGTCATTTTCATCAAAAATATCCGACGTACTTCGCATTCAAATCAAGCAATATATCCACGAATTCTCGTTTCTCATACTTTCAAAGTATCTGTTAACAAGTGACCATTCAACAAAGCCCAAATCAGATACATGAAATTCTAACGCAACAAGTATCCATGGTACACTTGATGTCTGTTGTACATACAAAATAACCGACTGGTTACCAAAAAAGCGCGCTTGAATATCGCGATAAAGATCGATCGAGCGAATCCAAACTAAAAAGTTAAGCAGATGCGGCATTATAAGAGGATCTCGCAATACGACCTCTTTTCACCGATCCACACCCGCGCCATCTCCAACGCCCATAACTCAAAGTCCATGCAAGTAAGTGGGCGCTTACGATCTGTATAAGAGATTACGCAATAATACTCATTTCGCCCACGGGACGAGTTACGCGAAGACTTGAACCAGCTGAGCAGTGACCGCAATTCCATTTAGAATTTACTCGAACTGGAGAACTTCCATTTACATTTGTGTATGTGTTCTTTTTTTTTTGGCCAATTCAGGGATTTGGAACAATGGTCAGTACACACCTAACGTATGTGAATTTCTCAATTAGGTACCCGATGTTACACACACTCATTTATCAGTTAATTCAAGGGACTGCGGATATAATTGTATGGTGTATATCCTTGTAAAATAAAGGAAGAGAAGATGGAGCAAGTGTATAAGATATGCAAAGTGTATAAGTACTATACGTTTCGATTCTTCCCCTTTGCAATTGTCGTAGTTGTCGACATCTTATCGTACTCAAATTATCTATTCGCAATGCGTGAACTTGTATGGAGCAATCTGTGCAACGAAGCAATTTATATACCGATATCGGTGTGAAAATCCACTTCCGATGAGCATCAAAAGGATAAATAAAGAAGCGCAGAACAGTTGCCTAATGCGCCCGCGCGACTAATTGCGCCACAACCATTCAAGATGTATCCCATTGAGATGAGTATACACCTTTCTGAATCTTCACTGTTAAAGTTGGACAACTTATCCTTTGCTTTGGCAGGATGTTACTGAACTGCTTCGTTGTGTTTGAAAGAAGATTGTCTCTCTGTGTAATTGACTGCGCAGCGCACTCATGGTTCGTATCCTTTTTTATAGTATGCAAATTTGGAGGCTTTGTACGAGCTTATGCGTGGTTAGATTTGCAAATTTGTTTTAGTGTGGTAATAAGTGTATTGGATATAGAGAGTCAGTTTAAACCTGTATGAATGGTTCCTCGAAATTTTTGATACTTGAGCGTCGAAAATGTGCCAACCCCAAATCTCGCTCCCGAAAATTTTAAGATGGATTTTTCGACTTTTTAAAGCATAAACATAAATCAGCTTTCTCATGAGTATCAATATTTTCACAAATCGGTACCATGAGGATAATACGGTCAACGTGGTAGCATAATACAAAACCTGGCATTTTAGGGTGGGGGCACGAATTCTGACATTTGACACTAAAGTTGATCTCACGGCCAAACGACTTGAGCTATGGCTTTGAGGTTTTGGAATTTTGATTTGATCTTCAGAGACTTTGAAAAAAAAAAAAAAAAAAAAAAAACTGACTAGGACGTCACCTAAGCAGCCTGAAAAACATTCCCATTTTCCTGCGATCCTCTTGTGATTCGGGCTAGACGACGAATGGACTAATACTTGTTATCACCTCCTTTGAATTCGTCCACTCGTCGTTTAACCCAAAATCGTAAGATAAAATCGGAGAAAATAATGGAAATGAAAATATGCCTTCATTATAGGTTAGGAGGTTTCTGCGGCCAAGTTGTTCACATTCTCCTCCCGATATTTTCTCTACTTGTGTGGGACAAAAGGAAGAGACGAAGTAAAATTAAATGCATTTAATTATCATGATAACAAGGATTCAACAACTTGTTTCACATTTCGAATCATCAAAATTTTTTTCGCAAGATGTATTATCAAGTTCCATGACCCCTTTGCATTAGCATGGCATGAAACTGACCAAACAGCCCCCACAGCCATGAACTAACTGTGGAATGATTCTGGTTGGTATTCAAGAGATCATATTTGGAGGAATTCTGGAGTTCCATCAAGATACTCTGATTATTTTAGTGTCATGACTAATCCATGGGAAATAATCATAAAATTATCCATATCAACTTTTTTCCCATTCTATCATCACTCTTTTGAAAGGGTTTATGATGAGTCTTTGATTAATCGGCAACCATTAAGTCATCATTTTCATTGATCATCTTTTAAAAATTATTTCGACTTTTTGACAATAATCATTTACGATGTGTTATTCGAAAAACCAAAATGATTTATTTTCTTTTTTTGAAATCGTGGAACTGATTCATACTGGTCTAACCCGAAGTTATCCAAAAATGAACCAAATCATAGTTTGTAAATAAAATCACCTGCCTAATTTAGATTCAGATTTAATGACGAAGCAAATCGATGACCAACGCATCATTGGCCGAGCCCATAAAATAAACTCCAGCCTCGCAAAGTAATCTGAAAGATGGAAAAATGGATATGAACCGGATCATGCAATGCAGTAAGCACATGTAGCTCGAAATGTAGCTTGTTATCGCGCAAGATTCACTGCGAACTGAATGCATTCCTCTTCGCTAATGATCTTTGGATCTCTCACCATGTGTAAAAGCTCAGATGAAAATTTACACGCAATCGTGCCTTGACTGGGATCAATTAACTCATTGCAGATGATCGCTTGCAAAGATCTTTAAAGATATTAGATCCTTGCCCCCGTGCATATGAACACTGGACTATGAGCAAATGTGTAATATAGCTTTGCTCCATCAGAAATTTCAAGTTCCACTCCAAGTTTTACGAACCATGCTCATCAGAAGTTCAGATGAATTGGATACATCGGTACTTCGACGCTTTTGAAATTCATTCGGCGTATCGCGAAGACTTTGACGCCTCGATTTTGTATAGAGAGTAAACGACAACAACGATGACGCGCTTGCATAACTGCATGTATGTGCTGCTCTTGCGTCTCTTTTTGAATCTGGTGGTTCTGTCCGATGCAGCTTCGATGTGGATAATAATGTCCGGTCGTAAAAACTTGCATGCAGATGCTCGTATACTTATTTGATGCCTCGCAAAAACCATCAGGCAGTCTGTATAGTGTACGAGGTAGTAGTGTAACATGGTGACAATCAACTCTTAGTCCTTTTGCACGATTCATGTTTCTTCATCTGGATGTTGCATTGTACAGTGTGATTTTCTCGTGCTCCGTTCTTTCCGAACAGATTTTCAATTCATTTGGTGCGTAAAAATTATAATTTCTGTTGATTGTGATTCTGTCCAGATATCATTCAACCAAATTATTTTAGAAGTTCAAGTGTCATGCTTTGTTGTAAAGATCTCGACTTTGCTATTTTCATAAAAAGTCTATCAATTTTTAGGAAAACTGGTTGATAAAAATTGTGTAAACACTTAGGTAAACCAGTCAATAGAAAAAATATTTCAAATGATCTAGGTACTTTCATGTTACCGAAAATATGAAAAAAAAAAAAAAAAAATTCAGATAGATCACAATAGAGCCATATTCTTTTTCAAAATCCATCTTTGCAGAGGAGTAAAATGAAATTTTATTATTCGATAGCTGTTTAACTAATGAATTATAACCCTGATCTCGTTGATTTACTTCAACAGTATTGAAAAATAGTACACTTGTTGATGAAAAATTTAAGGGGATGCAAATTTCTACGCGAGCAACTTCACAGACGTGTAAATGAAGACACTCTGAAACGTTCGTCTCCGAACGTTCGTCCCGGTTCGTCTCACGTTCGACACACCTCTCCAGTCTCCATGTTCGCTCCCAATCAATTTTCTGCACGTGAGCTATATACAATATGGATACCAATTTCTCATTCCGCATTTGAATGGTCGCAAAAGGGGTATAATGGCTCGAGATGACAGGATGAGAGCTTGAGGAACTTCACGGTAAAATTTCAGAATCGAGAAAGAAAATTTAGTCGGGTATGCGAGCAAATCGACTCTTGTTGTCTCGAGTGTCTTTTACCACTCGATGTTTTACATACATACCTATTTATTCTAACGACACTAGTTTTCTATACGTATTTGGTTACGACAATTTAAACTAATTCGCAGAAGGATAGAATATGTTGCGCTAGAACATCCATATAGCAAACGATCTTTTATTTGTTGCGCATTTCGAATCGAGCGAATCGTTAGGGCACTTTTTAGCGAGTATTAACTATTGCATTGCGTGACTCATTCAAACGAAGGATTCGCTCGTTAGAATCAAAGTCCTTGGATTGAGTGCCTTGCCCATTTCCGCCGGATCTCATCTCCCCTTCCCCGTCTTCTGATGTGCTGCGACGCGATGCTTTCAAATTGCAACGCTGAATCACTCGAATTATCTAAGCTACCTCTCACTCTATCTTTTATACTATATACCATTATATCCATTGAAGATTCATTCACGCTAGGTGTGTTTGATAATATATTTCAAAAGGATCGTCGCGTTGGTTAACATTAATTGAATGAAATTTCAATTGTCAAGCTAGATCGCGATATCTAACTTTGTGATAATAAAATTAATTTTCGGTCGGTATCATGAGAGAACGATGATGGAAATATCCGTATGTTCAGGGTGATTTTCCTTGATTCTGGGACATTTTGCAACACACTCATGATCGAGTATTATCATGATAATCAGTGAAATGTCAAGTCTTGATTGATAATTAACGAGTTTGGACTGTCAGTTCCAAATGTATTTATCACAATCTCTTTGTTTCTGTTTCAATCTCATTCTCATCAACTGTGCTGATCCATCAAAAACTCATCAAGGTGGCAAGCCTTTGTTTACAAACTACGATGTGGAATTTTTCCTCATCAATATCATTACGATGTTCCAGATCATCAGATGATTTTTGTCATCCCAGGCTCGAGATACCACACGTCACGCTAATTCGAGTCCGAGTCACAAAAAACTGCAATCGGACATCAGACAAAAACTTTTTTTATTTCGAATACTTCTTCTTCAGTATATGAATTCCCAAAGGTGGCCATAATCTTTCACAATATATGATAAGATCTTCTATCCAAGATAGAATAGAATTCCAACCCGCACCTACAGCCAATCTGCCAATCTCAACTGGTAATATCCCAAGCTGACGCAAATCACTAATGACGATCGAACGCGGAAGTCAGACAAGTCCAATCAAGCATGCCAGCATATCAATCTACTGAAAATCATAGGCTATACGTCAAAGGATTCATCTTGCATACCTTATACCTCTCTCGATCAAAGTACCACTTGTAAAGATACTAGTTCTTCTCTATCTATCTCTATCTTCCATAAAACCCCTTATCGAGATATAACCGAAATCTGCATCCCGTTGCCTGAATTCACGATAAATCGACATTCCCCAATGCATGGGTAAGAGTCCAAATCTCATGAGACGAGTCTCCCTATTGGTTGGTATATTGCTATAAGGTATAGATAGTAGTACCGTTGTATGTATATATGCATGCTGGTGCAAGTCTTGCGCAAGCTCATAATTCGTTTGCTAGTTTTGCGCAGCGAGCAAACTCATCCATCGGGACAAGTCATGAAATCATAAAACCGTTAGGTACACCTACCTTTACCTACCCCGAGTCGTTACACCGTAAGATGCACCAAAGACTGTGCATATCTATCAAGTTCTATCCAATGTGTGTGTGCATTTATTTTGCTTCAAGAAGTCCTGTTATCGTTATTAATATATCTAAGATTTGCTCATTTGGGATCCTCCTCCAACTCCTACATCACGTCTTCTTCAATTCTATAAGCTGGAAGTGTACATAAAATGTACGGTATTAGATTTCCTTGCACGCCGTTTCAAAATGATCATTCAATTTCAGAGATCTTAACAATTATACCTTGTGATTGCGTTTTCATTATATATCCTGTGATTTAGAAAACCCAATAAGGATTCTGAATGGAATATTTCAATAATCGTACTATTAAGATCGTAGATATTTCTATTGGTGTAGATTGTATGGATTCCATTACACATGAGTCAAAAAGTCGATGATGATCTGTATTTAGGTATTCAATAGCCACAATAATTCATCACTTACACCTCTGTGTCATCTAATACAAATCCTCAGCATTTCTCAAAATTGATATCAACACTATCACGCAATCTATTACGCAAAGGTAAAATGTTGGTCCTCAGAAATTCTCGCAAAAGTATTGTTAACATTGCACGCAATTAACATTAGTTCTACACAAAAAAAATTTTTTGCCCCTAAAGTGGCGGTGGGCAACGAATTCTTTGGTACAAATATGACATGTCGAGAACTACAATTGGTAGGTTAATGTATATCAGTGTTTCCGTTGAAAGTGAGATTTCCCGTGATTTTCCTGTAGTGTTTGATTGTATTAGAGCAAATCTATGCGGAAAAGAGCCTACGATCGATTGCCGAGCAATGTGAATATTTTTTGAGGCAACACGTCCATTTTATCCCCCTCCGCAACCTTTTAAACTTGTCATATCTTCGCCTGACTCCACTATATTGAGACACATAGTTCTAAATACATCCTTTTTGTGCCCGAACGAGTGGAAATCAAGTGATATGAGCCACTGAAATAATTTTTTGACCCCAATCACTCTTGGTGGCGATTTTGGCCCCAAAAAATCCCACTTTCGGCGAAATCACTCATATTCTATTAAAGAATTTTTGATTATATAATGATAATAATTAGCCCAATTTGTTTACAATGTTACAGCAATGGTGGAAATATCGGACGAGGTGCAGATAGAGTGCGCGAGCGAATCGATAATCGTGCACATATCGACAAAGGGCCAATCAAAATTCCACGGCCTAGTCTATCCACGTGGACTGTCCAAGAATAGCTCGTGTTTGCACGAATACAGAAGTCAACCGGCGCCCATAACTTATAGTCTACCACTCAGATCTTGCAACACCATGCCCACCGAGCTGGTAAGTAACCGCATTGGAAAATGCCATCACTATCCGTCTTTATCTATCCAACCACCGCTACATTTACGGTACCACCATCATCATATAAAACCTTCGCTACATAGTGGTTGTATCCGAGTGTAGTACCGGATCGTTACTTTTCCCGCTCGATCTTTCCATGCACGCGCATAACGACGTTTCCGGGTGCAGCTGTATATCTTGAAGGAATAGAGTTATATGGGCGTGCAGAGTATCCAACTGAGGAAGTTCGCTTTATATATAGATCCAACGGTATTTACTGAACCAGGAGCCCCTCCCTGAGATAGATTGAACTTGGGATTTTTTTGATTTGAGGTGGAAAATGGTTACGCCTGGTTGTGTGTTGCGTTCGTTCTTGTGCAATAGTGTGTGATGAATGATGGTGTTCTTATGGTTAGTGGTGGTATCTACCTTGTAAGGTCATTCGTCTTTGGTTTGTTCATGAATTCTGAGATGATTTGACGATCAATGGAGGGACTTTGTTGTTCTTAGGAGTTTACGCTGGAATTCTTTTTTTTTCTCAAAATTTGAAATGTTGTTTTGATTTTGGGCTTTTGGCAAATTTGTTGTATTCAATTTTAATCACAACTCAATCACAGATCTCAGCCTGATTGAGATGAGTCAATTGGAGGTCGATCGCGCGCATGAGTTAGAGTGTATTCGGGCATGGATTCAATAAGGACACTCGATTAAATTTTTGTTGCTTCAAATTCAAGATATAGTATATTACGCACCTGCGTCCGCGAGGGGCCGAAAGTGACACATTGCGGCCCGGGTGAGTTGCCGCACGAGCCGCCAGGCGAGGGCGGCATACCCGTGGCCGCAATGGGTTGCTTTCGTCCCGAGGTGCGTATAGTTCTTTTCAGTACACTTTCATCGAAATTCTATGGTTTCCGACACGATTTCGGGGCAAAATCCCGCACCGCCGCACAGGTTAGAAAACGTCGGAGCATGCATTCTAGCAGACCGAGGGCGCGCCCGAGCCGAGGTCTGATGCGCATGCTCAGTCGTTTTCTGCCCTGGGCGGCAATGCGGGATTTTCTGCCCCGGCATCGGGGCGGAAACCACAGGCTTTCGATGCAAGTGTACTGAAAAAGTAATTTGTTCCAAGATCGATCATCGATTTCCTTACTTTATTCGCAATACAGAGTTGCATTATTTCTTGGCAAATATCTGCTCCAGAATAACTTATGAAATTGTTTCCCATTTATTGTGCTATGTGATGCTGTTAGCAACACCTCACCCAATTATAAGTAATTCTCAACCAGGCAGTTAACACCTCACGTTCCAAGTACAAAACATACACTTCTTCCAAACGCCACTATTATTATCTTACAAAATCGTTAAAACATCGACAAATGTGGGCTGTCCACTCATGTACCAATAATTATCCCCGGTGCTTTTCGTCCAAAAAACACGTCTATACCTCTCGCACAAATTGCAAATTTCATGGCCTACAGTTCACGACTCTGTAACAGTCAAATTATTGCTCAGGTATAAAAATAGTGAAAGCCTGTACTGTATTGCTCCGACGACGTACGGCAATTGTTGTCCATTCACGCAAAGACAAAAAGTAAGAGAGTGACTTGAACTTCGTATATGGTGTCTCTCGAAAATCGTTCAAGCTCGCCAGTCTCCGATTTTCAACAGACTTTACTATCTATCTCTTTATGGAAGTAAAAGAGTGATATTGTCAGTGCACAAATTCAGGCACGTACAACACAATGCAACGGTATTACCTCGTACGCAAAATTACGTAACTTATATATATACAACATGGTGGTTATACTGCGTGGTTCATAACACAACATCGTTACGCTTTACGTTTCTCCAATTTTCTTCCAAAATTCTGAATCCAGTATTTTCACGAGCATTCGAATTATAACGGCCAATCTCAACCGATTTTCATATCTGAATTGGTAATTTTTGCTTCAGGCACATGGTCGATCATACTACTTGAAGCTCTGCACGAATTTATAATGTTTTCTCACAGTTATTCAATCAGCCATGGGCGAGTTATTTTGAAATTACAATTGTTCGATTTCTGTCTGTACTTTGATAAATCACATGATTTGGAATACCTGATGTATAACAACAAGAGATCATTGGTTAGCACGTGCGCTGTGCAGTGTAGTGTAGATATACGATATATCGTGCAGATCGTGAATCGTTGGCTATTATGTATTACGAGCGAGGAACGATTGTGGAGAGTTCGAAAAACGACATAACGATAGGTCAAATCATCATCAGCAACAACAGCAGCAATTGTTCGTTATTATATTTGATCGATCGCTATATGCAAGAGCTCAGAGAGTCTGTTGGTATCGGTAGTAGCTGCATGAGTATAATCGATATATCTCGCATTTATTTGCGAGATTTGAATTCAATCGAACGTTAAGTCATTAGAACGGGACATTCTTGAGTATAAATTTGAATTTTGACAATCTTAGAGCGTTAATTTCTATACACGAATAGTCTTAACAGCTAGCAAACCCGACAAAGCTACTGTATGGGAACTTTGCAGTTGTCTTGATTGAGAATGCATTGCGGGCGTGGGTGCCATCAGTATTAAAGTGTGAGGTAGCTGCTACATCAGAGAATCGTCATGGTTGTGCGAGGTATAACGTAGGCCGATGCGTCGGTGAGATATTGCCATCCCCTTATTCTGATATAGCAACAGCTGGTATACATCGCGCAGTATCTCTTGAACCCCGTTATGTGACCGGCGCAATAATCCCCACACAGTACATAGGTGTACTCTATGTACATGAAGCTTGGGGCTCGGTAACGGACCTCTATACTGATTTCAAGTGTCTATATAGAATAGATCTTATATTAACACGCGCGGGATGGATCTTGGATGCAATTTTGCATGGCGTATATTTACGTATACGTCGTTCCATGTAGAATTTACACTGTAACCACCTGAATTGCTGATAGACGATGGTGTATTACAGAGCAAACGTGCATCGGTTGGTATTCAAAAGAGTGTACGGTACGGTATACTATACACCAAGATTGACTAGGATACGATGGAATAGGTGTATCTGCATAAGGTGAATGCGTTACTTTGCATGCATGGCTTTGGTTGGATGGATACTAAGAGGAATCGATGATGTCTGAGAGAGATGGACCTCAAAAGATAGATATGGAAGACATTTGAGAAGCAGGAGGACTACGCTTGGGATAGCTCCATTGAATAACATGACGCGATGATTGGAATCGGGATTAAAACCGATGGACTTCAATGCTGAACTAGAATGTCCTTCGTATATTAAATGAATCGAACGTTGACCGTTACTTGTCACGTGAAGTCAGTACATTCGATGCATCAAGTTCTTGATTCACTTTTGGCGTTTTTTACAGCAGAAGCATACTCCTGCTTTCTGACATTGATGCTCAAGATCTAAGATCTACCAGATTTCAATCGATTGTATAACATGTAGAATATTCTGTGTACACATTGCCAATACCGTGATTTCAAATTGATTTGACCCACACCAATCAAGATCAGATTCGATTATAAATTTTTCTAATTCAGAATGGACTGGTTAGTTTTTATTTTGAATCGATGGAAACTTGAGAAAACTGTATCTTCATATTTCGAGGTATGGCCCAGAAAGTTTGTCATAAGTATCTTGATACATGAAAAATGTGATAGAGATGGTATAGTAAACTAACTTCTATATACTTTGATTAGAAAATGAAGTGGCATCAGTTCTGAAGAAAAAGCCAATTTTCAAAAGTGGGCTTGGTCCCCCTTTGACTCTGAGCAATTCATATCTGAAAAAAAGAAAAAAGAAAGGAAAAAGGTTGTCAAATTGTCAATTACACTCTTTGAGACTTGTTGTTCCTATAATGACCTTGTGATGCTGTGGCTAAAACCGGCCTTCATAAACTGTATATATCAATACATTGGCACTTGCTCCTCCTTCTTATGTCAAGCTTTATAAACTTCATATCTCCAACTCTCACATTCATGTGCATCGATTAAAATCGTATGCAGACGAATCAAGAGAGGCGTACCATATATATGTATAAGCCACGATTCTTGAGATATTTGCGGGCGGCTTTTGAAAAGATGATGCATTTACCAAAGGCTTGGGATGTTGCACGAAGGTCAGCTGTGGGCGTCAACTGCAAGGGGTTGAACACCTTTGCCTCACTCTTTGTCGATTATATATACTTTGCCTTATATCTCTGCGGACCATTGTTATTAGCTTCATAAAGCTATATGTAATCCTTGTGATGGTATATAGTGATGGTGGTGGTGGTGGTGGTGGTGGTGGTGTCTGACCAAAGCCGACAATAATATATTTTATAAGACGCATCCTGCAATACATATAGATCTTCAATTCTGTTCATAAGCCGTGTATATTTTCATAAAATGTATTTAGCTATCTTCTCATACGATGAAGTTTTTTGTGATCGCCTGCTAATTTATCGCAAGAATACGAATTTTCTAATATGAATATCTGCAGATATAGAGTAACAACTCGAGTTTCGTGAGAACGAGTGCCTCAATTACTTTCTTGTCTATATAAGTATATAGTGTGGATGTATAGATGAAGCTACAGCATTGAGATAAAAGTGAAAACAATGAGATTATACGTAGTTTCTCAAGAAAAGCTAGGATGGTTTCTCTCCTTGCATATGCTTTCTTTCCATAATCATGGGAGTTATGACATGGATAATGAGCAAGTGACTGTGAAACTTTGAGTATAAGATGACGTTATTGTAACTTTCGGATACAATGTAATTATATCGTCGTCAGTCAGTTCTTGGGATATTTGCACCGTGAAAATTGTTGAGAAGTTGATATTCTGTATTCTCTATGAACTCGAGTCTCCACTGATGCTTTGAGATGTCCATTGAAATACGTTTGGAAATTGATCATGCAAAATCATCTTGATTATCATGATTTGTCCATCAAACTAATACTAGCTCAATGATAATGAAAAAGATGAAATTGATGAAAAATTGATCTGTTTCACATCACAACATGTTACAGAATGATGATCAATATTGGGGAAGATATTCACACATGGTCAAAGATTCTTTCAGAAAACCTCGTGTAATCAATGCCCAATCGATGAAAATACCAATATTGATAAAACTCATCACAATCCTCACACTTCAAACGTGTACTACACTGACCATTATATTCTCCAAAGCGATAAAGATAATCGTAAAATTCCACCACGCTCATCTCAGGACTATGGCCTGCTGGAATGTTCTTTCTCTCACCTATGGCCGTTCGATAAAACTCAACCACATTCCATTATCGAGAAAAGAGATATTCGATAAAGCGTCAAGACATCGACTGCATAACGTTTTAACACGAGAAATCGACCGAAACGACTAAGGTGCCTCATTCGAAAAGATAACGCATCATCAAGTGCGCTCTGATGGACTCGGTATCGTCGAGTGTAAATTCAACAAGAGCCCGTGGCGGGCCATCGAACTATGCATAGACTATGCTTGCCTCATCGGTCGTTGAAATTCCCGTTTTCTGGATTGCCGTTGTAGGTGCACCACATTGATGCTGCAGAAGACATTTTTCTACGAGTCTTATTTTACTTGACCATCAACTGTGATACCCTTTCTCATCATCGCATCAGGTGCAAAGTGATACATATAGTATCACGTGGCGAATACTCTTATAGTAGTAGATAGATCCTTATGAGTACAATATGATATACTCGACCGCGCCTACAAGCAATGTATGTGGTCGATGATGAAAAGGCGCTCTGGCGCGAATACTCTAATGGGTTGTAACTTGCAATGTAACAATACTTATACCTCGCACCTCCCTTTACGATTCAAGGGTCATAAGGATTTTTCATCCAAGATGAATCTCGAAGCTCTCTTCTTTCAAATGTTCTCGTACAAGTATGAATGTACATGGGTGATTTCGCCGAAAGTGGGATTTTTTGATGGGACCAAAATCGTCACAAGAAGTGATTTGGGTTAAAAAAATTATTTCAGTCTCAGACGAGTTCTAGTGGCTCGCAGCAGTTGATTTCCACTTGTTTCGGTACAAAATAGAAGTACCTAGAACTACGTAGCTCAAAAGTAAATCTAGACGAAGATATGCCAAGTTTAGATATTTGAGCTAGGACTCGGCAACTACCTAATCGTAGACTCTTTTCCCCATAGATTTGCTCTAATGCGAACAAATACTTCAAAAAAATGTGTTCAACAAAGGGATATAGCGCGTTGGGAAAGAGCACAACGTGGGGACGGAATTGACCGAAAATTTTGTACGCCATTCTGAAAACACGTTTCTATGGTGCACTCGGCCGCGGATTCGAGTTTTCGGTTTGTGTCGCGCAAGAATTAGGTGTATTTGGGTATCTAGAAATCAACTTCATTGGTTAGAAAGGCTCAATAGATGATCGGGAACTTTGCCGACCTAATGAGTGCTGTGCAAGCAGTTTTGGTGCAAACCCGTCTTCAAAATGTCGGATGGCTGCATGTGCGCGAACTAAGCAACTAATTTTGACTCGCAAAGTGGTGGAATATGTTGTTTTGAAGTATTACAAATCGAAGTGCATAGCTACATATAGGGGTTTTCGACTCTGAATATGCGTTACAGTAATTCCAACAGTTGAAGTTGGGTTGCCTACAGGGGACGGAATGGTCATTTCGACCCTTTTTGAGGCACTAAAAATTACGGGGACGTCAGAATCAACTCTGAAATTATTAACATAATTGCGCACCAATAGAATACATCTCGGAAAATTGCTATCATGCGCATTCTAAGCCTTAGAATTTTTTTGGGGAATCCGGAACATGGCAAATCCCACCTTCGGCGGAATCACTCATGTATGTGTGTACGCGCGGCAAGTTTGAACAATAATGCAGACCCGAGTGATGTAAGTACTTACAATGTAGCCACAAAGTAATACATTCGATCGGTGCTGCGCTGCTCCGGACCATCTTTTATTATTCTTTGAAGTGTTTCTCGAGGTCTGCTCATGGGATAATCTTGTACCGAAAGTGGGGTGAACCGATGAACCATAATCTTAGTATTATAAACGTATTATTATAAGATGACGCACTTTATGTTTGATCATTTGTACTCCCATCATTTTTCATAAAATACATACCCAGAGTGTTGAAACAAGAGTTCATGAGTTATGAATACTCATGAAATATTCCTTCAACCCTTGCAGCATGGGCCTTTCATCACACCAGCATGTTTATTCTTTGAAATATTATGTTGGTCAATGTTATAGGTAAAATGAGGTGAATTCAAAGATTTTGAAAATCGTATGATTTTCACCACTGCCAGACACATTGAGTAGATTCCAGAATAGCTCTAGTCGAATCCTGATTCTCAAAAGCTCGCATGTAATATACTTAATGAATTTCCACAAATTTTCCATTCAATCTTAATCAAAGTTATCGCCGATTCATTGTCACTCAGTATGAGCATATCGGACTGAAAAGGTTTAATCTTTTTCTCTATGCCATAGTTGTTGAGCCTTGAGAATAGCTCCATGTTATGCCCAGAACTTGGAAATTCTGAAGAACTTATGGGGCTGTGGTATGGCAGCGTATAGTTCGAATCGTTTTGAGATTCTGTTGGAGAACAGAGCAGAGAGAAGAGCCGATTGTAAAGAAACTGCACGGCTATGCGAAATATTCGCATTGTTACGGTGGCAAGGAAGCTTTTTTCCCGCGCGCCAGACGCGGACGACAACGCCGAGCGCTAATTGGCCACGCCAACGCTAAATCACGTTTACCTCGTTTCTATGTAACTCTCGGACCTTTTAACTTCTGGTAGTTTGTTACTGAAAATTTGGCTGGGATAATTCATAGTAGAATGTATAGAATGTTTGTTTCGTCCTGACATTTGCTGCAAAGGTAGAATTTTCAAGATTTTTTCAATCCCATAGACACACTTTTATGATCAATTTCACTTGTTGCATCATTCAGAAGTAGCTTGGAGTTTCAAGTTAAAAAAAAAAACAAAAATCAAAAGTCTTGGAAGCAATGAGGCAAGGGACAAAGTGCAACGTCATCTGAGTATATAAATATGAGTGGTTCACTCGTATTCATAGATGCGATTGCAAATAGTTGAATGGAAGGATGCTGATGGTTAGCTCAGCTCAAATACTATGCATATTCAAAAGATTGACATCGTTGCGATATGGGAGAATATGTATTCGCGTGGGCTTGCAATGTTACATACTAGGTTCAATATATTCTTACGGTGACGCTGCACCTATTCGTGACGCGAGAAGAAAACAGAGTGAGGACTCATTCCTACGCAACCCATGTTGTCATACCTGCAGAGTGTGAGAGTAAATGTTTTAGCGTGTGCAAATTCGTGCTTGTAATAAGTAGATCTACTGTGCAATTTTTCACAGGCTTCATTATACCTGTAGCTGTGCTTACAGGATTAACGACATAGTTTTCAGGAATTGATAAGGGAATGAAGAAAATGCATGATCACATCTGGTATTTCAAACTTTACGTACACTGTAAGGATTCATTTTACATTCAATCAACGAATTCAAGAGAAGGATTGAAAATTCGATTAAAATGATTCAAAATTATATCCATTTTCTTCAAAGATTCGACAAACATGTTTGAATATTGCTATGACTCTGAAGTATCCAACGTTTAATGACGACTATTACACAAGTGGTTCCATGAAAATTTGACTGATTGTAATTTTGATGAATTTTTACTAGATAATCATTGTTGGCAATCTACTTGACTGACAAAGGGAGTTTGGAGAATCTGGGTTACCAATCTTCCACAAGATTTTAATACAGTTTGGTACTCCTGAGAATATGAAGAATATAGAGTAACTCCGTCAAATGGGCCTTATTTCCAAACCTATTATACAGGCTCTGACATTAGCATTGTCCATATGGGCCCATGTTAAACAGTAATGTACATGTACATCATGTAAATGCTAACGTTTTTGCTTGTAGCTCCGAACAGGAGGCTCATTTGACGGATTTATTCTGGATTCTTCGTATTCTAGGAGACACAAAACTGTAAGAAAAATTTTGGACAAGATTGGTGACCCGGACCTTCCGGACCCACCTTGCCGATGTGAAAAAAGCCAAGAGTAATTCTAAATACATATCAAGCACCCCTATGCACAAAACCCATGTTGACACAGAGTATATAGTTCAAAATATTTGAGAGCCATCCGATACTCAGAATAAAGGAATTTAATAAATAATTAGGTTTCAAAATTCCTGGGAAAGAATGAATTAATCCGAGCATCTACTATTGCACTCAACAGAACACTCGACCAATCCCTTTTTTCTTCCTATATTAATGCAGTTACAGACTAAGGTATATAACGTGTCGTGTTTATCTGTTAAATACTTAGCAAGTCTAGCTAAAAGAAAATCGTGAACGCCCCGTGCGCGATTGGATAATGCGCCCGCGTTTGAGTTGTGAACTTCTATGGTTAGTGATGCATATACCTGATGCCGCCGTGACCAACGACATTACAAGTAGAACAAGACAGATTCGGTAAGACCGATAAAAGCGAGCTAAGACACGTTGTTGCACAATACATGCACCACGCTTGAAGAAAAACAACGGCTTGATAACGCTACACGATTTCTTCGCGAGGTTCTTTTCTTATCTTTCTACACTCACTCTATGGAGGTGTACTCTCTTCTGTCATTTAACGTTCATTATCACACCTTGTTAATGCCACATTAGGTTAAAATACATGACATTAGACACGGCATGAAAATTTCGATCAAAGTAATTTTTCCGAACATTTTTCTCATACTCAAAATTGTCAGAGGGGCAAAAAATATACCCCCATATAACATGCATGGAATTCTAAATTAGGTATTGTAAAATAGCCAATTAAATATTGGATTGGAAGGAATTAAAAAGTGTATCGTGCCTCCTGATTCAGGAGAAATGTGTTGGTCATAAAAAAAGTATAGATAAAAAAAAATTCAAGGTGAAGAGACCAACAAGAAAATCTCCCAATTTCAATTTCTGATCGCGTGTAGTATTCGCGTAACACTGTACACACATCTTCAGACTTTCTCTCCTCAAATCTGGCTTGTCTATACAGCCATCAGATTCTATGAGTTTCGTGCTGAACATGACAATGCGTGCTCATCATAGACATATTCGTCAGCTCGAGAAAGCGATTTTCATCAGAGCACACACCAACACGCTTATATAGTACCCTAGTAAAAATAAGTGCCTCATGATCATATATGAACATGTTCCCGACCGGACTGTGGTCATACATGACCAGCTATGACCATGAGGCCGGAGTCATAGGCCGTCATTGGTCTCCATACTTGATCCTAGGAATTCATGTTGGAAATGAACCACTTCATTGCCAACTCGAAATGTTTCTCAATCCGAAGCTTCGAAATAAGTGCGCTTGCGATTCCAACTGCTAGGCCTCCATCCGATATTGAAAGTGTCATGTACAACCACTTGATTACAATACCCTGCGGTCATATACGAGTTGGCTTTGTGTACCTATGACTAACCATGGGGACATAATATGTTCTGATGTCAAAGATGATCATAGATGGCCACAGTTCGGCTGGGAACATGTTCATATATGATCATGGGGCACTTATTTTTACTAGGGTAGTTATACCTCATGCGCATGTATTTTTGCACCCATCAGAAGAATCTCACTATGCACAATCAGCTATATTTATATTGCTGACTCTTTGGTATGTACATATTAGTATGGATATATGGATAAGCTCTGAAAAAGGACTTGTCCCATTACAGCCTATATATACACCCATATATCTTTCAAGTATGTATGTACCTACATACCTAACTCAGCCTCTCTATAAAGATTCACCTCTACAACGACTGTTTCAGACTCTTATACATACAGGGATGAGTAAAACATCAGAAACGGGATGAGATTCCATAGGCCTCATGTGCTTGCAACGCATATATATGCATCACCAGGACTATCGATATATCAGCTTCAGCTCTTGACCAGAGAAAATTCTACATCGTCGATATATACACTGCACTCATATCCATCCAAGTTCTATATACTCTAGTAACCTTGGACAGCTTCCATTAATTGAGATCCGCCGCCTGAGGCACGCCATGCTACAAACTCGTAAATCAGAGAGTACCTATATACTAGGGAGTTCACTGGATAAGTAACCTCCATCACTTTGTGAACGCCTGGACTTCTCTGGACCAATTCTTTTGAAGTATGCATCCATTATAAACTCAGTTACAGAGCTTGAAGATAGCATCACAAAATTCATGCGAGGTTTCATTATTATTGACCAGACTACTCATATTTGCTCTTTTTTTTTTTTTATAGTCTCATCGATATGTATCGCTTGACTGTGTATATACTTACACATTCTTTTTTTTTATTCTCAAAATTAATACCGTACCATGAATATATTATAACAGAGAAAAAATTATGGAAAATTTACGATCACTTTGTATAAACGAGAAAAATGAAAGAAGAAAAGTCTTCTGAAGTTAGTTGATTGAATCAGCGACTTTT
This sequence comes from Eretmocerus hayati, assembly GCA_029851415.1. Taxonomy (NCBI): domain Eukaryota; kingdom Metazoa; phylum Arthropoda; class Insecta; order Hymenoptera; family Aphelinidae; genus Eretmocerus; species Eretmocerus hayati. Next base: position 146,006,824 of record CM056742.1, on the reverse strand, counting down.
TGCTTTTACAGTGATGCGCATCGACTAATATCACGGCCTTTAATTGAAACCAATATGTATGATATTACGATATATCTGAACCAGCTAAATGTGGTCATTTGATAATGTTTTATGAGTTACTGCACAGCTTCTGGTATAGGAGCATTTATATGATGAAATTTGATCAGATTAAATGCATAAATATTGATTACCAGTAACGACAAACGCGGAAATTAAAGATGTTCGATTCGTCGTTCACAGATTTTTCAATGACGATTTCTAAATAAAACTGAAATTATGCTGTACATTCGAATCACGTTGAAATGAAATCGATTGGATTGCAGCCTACTCAAATTGTAATTTAATCTAAATGAAGTAAAAAACAAAACTGAGAACTTATATGAAATACCAGATTATTCGGATGACTAAATGATAAGAATCAAAGGAAATCCTTACCGTTACCGAAAACATTCATTCTCAACAACTGCAACAACTTTTCTCATTCACTACCGTGTATCATCGATTCAAAATTCCAAAAATATCTAAAGTGAAAGAGTAAAAAACACTAAAAGCACAAAATGAACCAGTTCAAGTGTGTGTATTTGACTGAAATATAAATGCGTCAAAAAATACTTTAAAAGAATCAAGAGATACCGGTCACAAAAGATTCCACAATGTCAGCTGGGATTTTCAACAGGTACTTTGGCACAATTCAAATCATATTTGCAGATTCGGTTAGGTTCCACATCACTCGTTTTGTGGCTGGTCGTCGGGTTTTTTGGCAGATTTCTTAGCAGCAGCGTCAATCCTTCTGCGCCTCTTAATGGCTAATCTTCGTCTACGACAGGCTTTGGCCAATTGCACGTAATGTTTTTTATCTCGTTCAGACATTAAGGACCAATTATCCGCAGCCATTTTTGCAATAGCTATTCTCGTGCTTGCATCGACGACACCGCAAAATTTTGATCTCATCTCGTAATAATAGTGTATAAAAGGATTTGTCGAATTGCAACTGCTGCGTTGTGATTTTGGTCCTCTTTTTTGTTGTTGATGTTTCTGAGCCGGCGTATTTTTCACCATTATCTAGCTACTCATCACAACTTCAAATTTTTTTGCTTCCTCTGCGGAGCACAACGATTTTCCAAATTTAAGATTTTTTACTGTAACTGACGTTATTTTGACGCATCAAGTTATCCAGAGAATTTTATACATTTTACAACGAGAGGTTAGCCTGTCCAATGTTGATATGATTTGTTTACTAAAGCCTGCCTTAACCTTTCCATTACATTAGGAAGGATCAGCTAGGGTGTGTCCACGGATGATGCATATGCAGCGCACACTGCGCATATCGGCATATGCACTGCACTCGCGTATGTACATACATGTGCAGCTCATTCGACTTGAGCATAAATTGAAGGGCCTCAATCAGAGAACTTCTAATGATTTGAACCGGTTTGATGATGATTTGAAACTTATCAAAACCGATTTGATTTTGGCTCAAATTAGATGAGATTCACATATGTGCACGTTCGCAGTGCATACGCGCAGTGTGCACTTTGTGGACACATGTACGGGCTAGAATTGATTATGGAAACGAGATGAAACATCGGGAGAATGTCAAATATTTATTGCATAGTGAGATACTCATACGACCTCACCAAAACGAGTTCCCTTGTTCCGCGGGTCACAAATAAGTATTAGTGACACAAGACAGACGAGATACTAGGATAAGTGAAGATGAGGAAGGGGTTAAAAATTTTGAAAAAAAATGTGCTCCAGACAATATCTTGGTGAAAACTAAATTAGAGAATGTGATCCGTAAGTACATTTTTATGAAAAATCGGTTTAAAAATAATTCGATTCTAACGTATTTAACGCTCAAAAGATTTTATTAAACACACATGCACAAATGATAGTCAATAGATGTCTATTAGATGATAGAAGCAACATGATGTCTTTTCCCAACTGAGTTCTTACCGATCTCTCACATCACCACCGCATAACCCCTTGGAAAGGAATGAGGACCAGGATTATTCTAACCACCAACAAAATCGTCAATTTGACGAATACCAAAAAGTGTCCGCATCCTTTTACTACCTAGTTAGTCCTACAGTTGATCGATTGCGTGTCTAAACGGCCGGTTCTCCGCTCGATCGGTTGCCATTGAGTTATCCATACACAGAGTTGTACAACTTTACAAATGCACTCTATAATAATACCGATGCTACTGTCCTTGATGTTTTATGGTTTCTATATATATACATCAAGCTTTCGATCGGCCTTGCTATAATAAACAGCGATTTCAGCGATGCAGAAAAGTGCGGCAAAGCTGCTCGTGTTACTTACACGCCTTCTCCATCCAAGCTCGATTTCGCGCGATGATCGTCGATGCGTGTGATATCCACCGCCTCCACCCTTCTTTTCAATATACCGATCGTTTATCACCCTTTACACAAAAAACCTGCAAAGATGCTTACCTATCCTATACCTCATCTCTCCTGCATAACATTATTGATTCTTTTATCGGTTTTTTTTAAACTCTCGATTCGTTCATCGAGATGGATCGAAAGAATGTACCGAATCGATATATATCGATCGATTTCTATGAAACGAGAAGCTATATATAGCTTTACACAAAACTGTCAAGAGATGCGTTTCTTAACGTGAAACTTACGTTCTATAAACACGCACGTATAGTATACATGAATAGGGCAAGAAACTCGTTCGAATGCGTGTTTGACTTTCATTAAGAAGAGCCTTCCCTTAATTTACTTTCGCGCGATATACACGTATATTATAACCCCCGCGAGCGACAAGTGCGTGCGCATTTAAGCTTGCAATCGTATATAAATGAAACGAGAGTAATCGTAAATTTGCAACGAACGCAGCCACTGAGCTACATGTATACCGATACACTCTTTTCGATATCTTGTGCTCTTATAAATAAATTGCTGTTATCGAAAAATTCACGAGCGAGTTGAAAATCGATTTTGTTCGTTCGCTATTATCTATCATATTATTTTTAGTATTTGTATGAGAGCTATCGGTATATTACGAGCCTCTGATTGCGGATTATAAAGAGATCGGTATAGATTTAATATAAGTGTAACACAATTTCAAAGGATGCTTCAATATTATCAAGATACGTGTGTGTACGTGTGTGTGTGTGAGAGAGTGGATTAAAGCGAAAAGTCTGGAAGCTGTGTAGGTATGAGCAACGGCAATTTACTATCAAATGAGTCCTTTCATGCAATGTATACAAAGCCTAGTCATATACCTCTCAAATATCTCTTGCAATCTCAATATTAAGTGCATCAGCAGCATCGTGTACAAGAGGGTTGAATTTCAAGATCGAAGAAAACATGCGAGCTGATGCTGTTGTAAAGTAAGTAAGTAAGTAAGTAGTGAAACCATCAGGCTGTGTATAATAGCTCGTCTCGAACGGATGAAGCGATGCTGAACGATCGAGTACGCGAGAATTTATGAGAGAGTAATGTATGGTATATATTTTTAGCAAAATAAGTAATCCTTCTTCTTAACCCATGCCAATTTTGCGGTGAAATAATGGCAAATTAATGAACGACGTTTTGCGCTGCAATGCGTCCTTTCTCGAGTACATACACAATATATGAAACTTATGAGAAAATTGTAACAACAGGTGAACTCGGACAAGTCAAGAAGCTTGAGAATATGATAGTGGTAGTATTATATAGTACAGGGCAGTTAATGTTCACCCTGATGATGTAAAAAAAATGTAACCACTGACCAAGGACTCTCATCTGGACATTGCCAACCTCGGAGAGATTTTTTTTTTCTTCACCCGGAGGGCGCCACTGCTACCGCTCTATATATATGTATACTCTAATTGCGATTGCAATAGTACTCTCGAACCCAGAGGCTATGTGGCTTAGCAAGCTTAAATTGTGATGGAGTGTATAAAATGTGTATAAAGAAAATGCAGGCCAATTGAGCTTTTTTGCGGTTGACTTCTTCTGTACTGTACTGAACGATTCTCGAAATTTTAATCTTGGAAACTATTTCTTATGGACTACCTTGAACTTGGTTGTGCACTGATTCTTGATGTTCTGATTCTTTGGAAGATTTTTTTTTTTCTATACAATGAAGGAAGAACTATATATAGAGGAGTCCATATATTAAAAAAGAAAAAAAAAAGTGAAACATCAGCTTTGTGGTAATGTTCAGGGTTCCTAAAAGTAACATAGCTATATTTTACAGTTTGAATCTGTAACTTGACTGTAACTTGAAAAGTAGGAGAATGTACAGCTGTGAGTTTACTGTAAACTTAGAGCTACGGTACCAACCCTCAATCTTATTCAACGAATAAAGAATTCAATGTCCGGATGCGGGACATTTCATACAACCCATCAACCTATTTAAAATCTCGAAATCAGTTTCTATTGGAGGCTCACAATAGGAATGTTAATCGTAGGTATAAAATAACATCGGCTATAGGTCTGAACATAACTAAACTATTCTCGGTCGTTCTGAGAATCACTCCAAGTTTTGAGTCAAAATTTCACTCCCAACAGTTTTAGAGAGTAAGACTAGTCTTGATTACCGGCTACTCGACCGGCTGGCTTTGGTAAACTATAACGCTACTTATTTTCTCTCAAAGAGTTCATAAATTGTTTCTCTGTGTGATTTTTTCCTCAACTTTTTATGAACAACTTTTTCACAGAATCGAAAACAACCCCGAAGGTGAATGTAAGCACCGAATTCAATTAGCCTTCGATTCTGAAGTATGGGTTTTATTTAGATAAAATCGGCCAATATTAAGAAACGCATATCTTATTGAGCTACAAAAAGTATGGAAGTTGAAAATTTCTGTGGTACCTAAACGGACCAACAGCTGTAAGCACCGCAAGAACAGAACAAATTAGTTCCGCGAGGGGATGAAAAGCTCTTGATATCGTTTTATCTTCCATCAACTTCATTTATCGAGTGAAAGATCTTCGAAGATAGACAAATCGACGATAATATCAGAGCGAGCATTGCCTCAATTATTTTTTTCTCTTCGAATGCGCTTGCGCTTTTGGTCTTGGAATGACCAAATGTAACATGACTCTCGCGGCTTTCCACGAGATACACACGTTTATTCTGCGGTGTCAGATGAGCGCCGGCCGACATTACTCCGTTCGTCCATCGCAGCAGCAATCAATATGCTTTTATATTGCAATACCGTGTTGTATAATTATTGATCATTCATCACACTTTGCGTTCTCTATAAAACACATTTATATGTATAAAAAACCCGACTCAAGTATTTTATAAACCGCCATTGAACTGAGAAATTTCATACGCGCAAGTTTTACCGTGCGACTGAAAACCAAGAGTAATAAGGACGCCAATATAATTGAGTACATGTACAATGTAAAACAGATTCCGCAATGGAAAAATAAAAAAAACTTTCTGACGTGACGGATGGTTTGCGACAGGAAAACGGCGAGCGAAAGGTGTGCAGTGCATAAACCGATACAGAAAATTCAAAGTCTCGTAATTGCGCTGGAAGGGACGACTTGGCGTACGTCGAGGAAATTGATTGGTCCTTATATTCGCGACCATGAGAGGTGCGAAAGTGTATTGGTGTATAACGACGAGGACGACGAGGAATATATAAATATAACCGCAAGAGAGGATTCTGAAAGGATCCAAAGGGTCATCTCGGTCGTTCTGTTGCACCGACAACTTTGTCGTGACGTACGACAAAGCGCGATATACCTCTTGCACCAAAACTGTTGTATTTAATACTCTCAATGTTGTTGTTGTTGTTGTGTTCCTGAGGGGACTGAATCACAAACTCCTGCTCGACTTTCACTCAATTCTTTTTGATCGTGTGGTTATATATTCGGTGTCTGTCCCTTACCTTTCCCTCGTGACGTGTCCGTAACTATTATATACTTTCTTGCAAACAATGCCCACTGCATGCAGACTCTCATAAAATATCCCAACGTGCTTATCGATTTTGCGAGGGTGACCGATCGCCTCAATATACTTACCGATCAGTTTCTGATATTCCTGAACCAAAGATCAATTTTTCGCAATATCTAACTGTCGAAATTCATGAGGTTGGATCTATCTGGAGACCATATCGCCCTTTTAGACATGAAAATCACGGTGTAGAAATCGTCTGTGTGCAATGAAAGTTTCGAAGTTTGGGATTTATAGTGGTCCAATGACGAGGTGTGCTTACATACGAACATTATAGTTATACAAACTTACAAGTGAAATCGGTATATGCTCCAATTGCTACCGAGTGCCATCCACGAGATGCAAGTCTTTCTTTCTGTCTCTGTGTGTGTATGTATACACTGCTAATTACGGGAGAGCTGGACTCAGCTGATGAACTTTCTGTGCCATGATTTCCGTCAGACGCATATGCGAAAAGTTTTCGCTTCTTTTCGAAGCAGTACTCACTTTCTTCCGACCTCACCTCTTATCTATCAAATGTTAGGATGCAATAAAATACAGGATTCGCGAGTGTGATACGTATTAAATTTTTGAGGAGTTTTCTCTGGATCGATATCAGAACTTTGATCTTCTGGTTGTTTATAAAATTTACAAAACATTCTGACAAGTCCTCAGATCTGCCTAATTGAAAGGTTGGATCAAATTTCTTGTACTTCAAACTACTCAAGTACTCACATTACCAAAACAAATCTCAATTTTCAAAATATATCGTGACATAATGAGCATGGAACTTTTTGTTCAACATCATTCGACAAGAACCCATCCTCATTATCTCATAAAGCATGGCAGTTGTGAAATAGCTATCATTGGTCTTAGGTAGATTTTTCGAATTATTTTGGAATTTTATTTATCCCTACATTAAATCTGGAAGTCATCGAGAACTATCTCATTATCGTTGCATTCACCCAATACTTGAATCATATTTTTGTTAGAATACGTATTTCTAATAATTTCTCACTATATCAACTGTAACCTCGCCTAAACATCTTTTTCTAAAACATTGACCCTTTTAAGCTCAATCATAAGAGCATCAAAGATGAAAATTGACTAACGAGATATGCCTCTTATCCTCAAAAACAGGCACTAATAACTCCATTATGCAGCCCCTTGCAGCAGTATATAATCAAGTACGAGTTGTAAAAAAATTGATTTCTCACTCGACTGATTCATCATTATCGGGTGCAAAGCTCACTTCAACAGGTGGTATTTATCACAGCTGACGATATTCCCTCTGTTAACGTATTATAAAGAGCTTCGGGATTTATAAGAGCCACCCTGTCACGTATGAGAACGAGTATCTCCATCATCGATTCACATAATACACCTCCAAGCCTACCTCCAAGCGAATATTAGAGGTGGATTTTGTTCATACGTCTACCTTTCATATATAAATCCAAGATGCCAGTCAAATACATTGCAACGCCTAGCTCATGGTGTCGAGTAAAATACAAAAAATTTACTACTCGCGTCATAGTCATATTCCGAGCTGTCCTCCCGTCTCTTTCCCTCCCTCATTATCTCGCTCACTACTCGCGCTCACTCCCAAGCCATTTGCACATCACAGAATATACAGTGCCAGAGGCCCATCAGTACCCCACACCATAATTAAAAGTCCTCACGTATGAAGTAATTTGCGAGCGTTTTGTTTGTTTTCTTACAAACCAACAATTAATGGCTCTCTTGCTATAGCGATCAGCAACTCTTCGTGACGTGACAAGTATATACTATTTCAATGTCGATGATCTAATCTTCCAAGATGTGCGATAAAGTTCGTGTAATGTAATTTTTACTTTGATGGTTCTCACGTCATTTGTTGCTTCCTTCCTGGAAATGAGAATCGAGGCTTGTGACAAATACCAACAGAAACTTCTTGCGTGCTTGGAAGGTTAGCATGAACCGCATGGAATCATGATATTTTCGTGTATAGCTTTGGGGCTATTGTCTTTGGCTCTGTGAACAAATAAAACAAATTCCTACCGTTTACAAGTTCTCACTCTAGTAATCAAGAACTTTGTGAAGACGGCACAAGGTAGAGTCTGAAACCTAATACTATGGCGATAACCAGAGACGTTCCTTCTTGAGTTTGGCACATCTTATCGATCCTAGGGAGGCTGTATCATTTGGATAAAGATGATTTTGTCCTGGATAGTATTCATTGGATGAATCTCTGTCGATTGGCACCAGTTTTGAGAACAACTTCTACATTGGATTCTAATGACAACATGGATGTTTCTGACTCCATTGTGTGAAGAAATGAAACTTTAGTTGAGAGCATTCAGACTTCAGTGAATGTGATGGAAAATTACACTAGGACCACCAGACAAATATGTAACTCTAAACAATAGTTCCAGATGAAAGGTTCATGTTAAGACTTTCTGGTGGACTTGACTCTTGGGGATTCCAAAATAATTGAGCAATCTCTGGTTCTCCCAGGAGTGTCATTATTAGATAAAGGGAAGACTCTGCAAGAATATCTCATTCCAGAATACATTTCAACTAGAAAACATGAATTATCTCATGGATATCAAAGATAACAACCCAATACAATGTTAATATCCTCTACCAGAACACTTGAAAATGCAAATGAGAATTGCTAGAAGTGCTCCCAAGACTCTCAGTACTGATCCAATGGGATTCTAGTCAGCTGATCATCTAGTAACTATAAAAACATGGGCTGACCATTAGAAGCAACATTGATCAAACCCAAGAATATTAGCATTAACTCTTATACCAATCGCCGATGACATATCTATCAATGAACTACAAGTCAAAGTCTGTTAGTTACATACACTGGCTACACGTAGGGCTTGGGTCACGCGCCGAATGAATCCGCAACAGGCTTGTTATAGCATCTGTTCGGCAGAATCTGTACATGCTCAGCTTCTTGTATCATGAACCAAGGGACATATCCTTGCTCCTGTATCTCTGTACTACTCCTTGGCATAGGTATATACCTTCATATAATACATCGTCCAGAAGATCGCAATCCCCTGCATCTCAGGACTCTCAAACACATACCAATACATTTATACATACATATATACATTGGAATTGACCAATAGAACCAGCAGAAGCAACATATCGGTCCAGGTATGTGTTTGGCATCTTCCTCTCGCCTCTTCTTTAGGAATTGCAATAAGGAGCGCGTGGAATCCCGTTGGGTTGCTATATACTACACGACGACGATCGCGACGATCTGTAATAAGGGAGAGATCGTTACTCACTCATGTATATAACCATCTCTCTCTCTCTCTCTCTCTCTCTCTCTCTCTCTTTCTCTCTCTCTCTTTCATGGCGTGAGAAAAATCAACATCAGGCGTGGGTGAAAAGAAGATTTTGCCAGTAAAGTGCAGATGGAAGGAATGAGGTTCGACCATGATGCGTTTTCTTTGAAGAGGAGGTGCCGATCTAAAATCCAACCTAACTATTGCCAGGTTTTGTAAACTATGTATGAGTGCGTATATGCCGTATTATAACGACAGCTGGTTGGCGCGATATTCACAAGCGGCATTTCAAGGTTACCTTTTCCACAATCCAAAACCGGTAAGATTGGCTATGTTGTATACGATGCAGAATGCCGGTCGACGCGCTTCTATATACATCAGAACTCAGAACTGCATGAGGATATAACCTGACTCTCAAACTGCTTCTCTGCAACCTTCATATCTCGCGGATTATACATTTAGGCGTGTGTGTGTATAAGCCTTTTCTAAAATTCAGATAAAAAACTGAATAATCCTCAATTATTCAAGTTGAAGGTCCTAAGTGTCTTGGTCAACTTTGACCATTGAAAAGTGATAAGGAGAAGGTACCATGATTAATGTATTTAGGTATTTTTATATGTAAAGACCAGTTCCGTTGGAGCAGTTAGGCATGTTATAAGTTGAATTGCGTGTTTTAATGTGCGCAAAGCCCGTTAACACCACACATCAGTCGAGAAACAGCGTCGTTGGTACGATTTTCATAACGGCCCTCCACCAGCAACAAGCAATCTCTGAATATATTCCCGAGAGGACCGTTAACGCCCGAACAAGGGAAAAAAATAACAGCTCTATTATATGAATAACAGCTCTGTGTGCAAAACTGCAGCAAATGGCCGGACGGACATTGTAGGTAGTTATCTGTTGTAACGGCTTTGGATGCATGGAGTACCTAACGTATTGTAGATCACATAGGCACGCAATACAAAGCACTTCTATAGCTCGAGCAAAAATTAAAAATTGCAAGCGTCTATAACTGTTATGCGTAACTGCAACTATACTTGCAATCATGTATATAGCCATACTTTGTTATACGGTGCACTTAAGAATTTTTCATGACTTGGCGACTCTTGTTATGAAATGTATAACGGGTACAGTGGTGAAACTTTTTTTCTGTTTTTGGTTAAAGGTAACGGGTTGATAAAGTCATTCTGTGGTAGATTAGATGACAAGCTGGTCCAAACACTTTGACCCGCTCACTTCAGACCTTACTCCACGGTTTCAGAAAAATTTTCTGACACAAAATATATCAATAACTAGTCAAAAAATGACAAAAAAACGTCAACATTACAAGATTGAACATTTTCCGTCTTTGCTATTTTTCTCATGATAGGCGCATATAAAGAGACTCATTTGTTAGAAGATGTGTCCCCATAAGGTTGACAGAAATTTCTCAGAATTTTTTCAGATGTTTTCCGTGTTATCACAGATATCAGTTTTCGGCTATTTCCACTTCAGTAGACAAATAAGTATTAGGAGGTTAACTAAGTTATTGATTTGTAATAACGAATGGTTATCTGAAATCGGTTCAAGTTTATCAATTGAAAATCTGGAAAAATTTGAAGACAATTGGGCAGGTTTTTTTAAACAAAAAATCTGATTGGTTTAATCAACGAGTATACCAAGCCTGCATCAAAAAATTGGACAATCAACTCTACTTGTTTTGCACAGTGTGACTACTGGATCCATGAGAAGAGAAATTTTGAAAACGAATATGCGATGAATCAAAAATATTATCATAAATTCAGAAGAAGGATTAATCAAACCAGTATCTTCCAATACTTTAGATCAGACTTCAAAACGTCAAGTATCACCATTGATAGTCCTTGTGAGGAAATAAATTACAAGTCAAACTTGAATGGCGAGAAGAAACTTTCCGAAGTTGAGAAGATTTGTTCAAGAGGATTATGGAAAGAGAAACCTTGCTCAACTCTTACATATTCTTTTGATACCTCAAGAGTTATGTCTTTACTCGAAAACAAATCTGGTGAAACTTGTGAAATTGAATTGCAAAGCGATTATTCACAACAATTTGTCCTGCCTTCGAGACCTATTAGAAAATCATGGTGAACTACAGTAACTTTGTCAAGTCTGTTTAATTGCCAAACCAAGTGAACTTTCATTTTCCATAGACTACCTCTGTTAGCTCCATCTTTGATGAGACAATCCAATTAACCTGAAAATGTAGCACACCCAAAATCTAATTACACCTTCCTAACTAAACAATGACATATTTCATTCTTCAAACACACAAATGTTTCGTAGCTATGTATGGAGTACAGCTCTTAAATCACTGCAACAGAAAGAACAGACAAAACTCATCTTGGCTTGCAATTCTTTCTCAGAGGCTCACCTCTTCTCGTCTCCTCCCACATTCTTTCATGGTGAGTTTGCTCTCTGCACTCGTTTTCTATATATCTACGAATCGCCCAGCAACAACCTTGCGTGCGAGATATTCTGAGGGCGCTATACTTACCACTCTTATGCCCTTTCGAGTTTTTTGTAGACCACATAATTGCAGAGGTGGTTATATGATGACGCAGAGAGTCAGCTATTGGGATCATCCAAGTTTGAAAAAGTGCTTTAATGAGTGAGCGATTTATTCCATTCTTGCTAACTGTGGACGAGCAAAGATGTATTGCTTAGGAGACTCTTTGAACAAGTTGGTAAAAGATTCCGTGTAGAAGCTGTTTTGAGAAGAAATCTGATGTTTGTAGCTGGAGTGGATTATGTCGGATGAGTGTGGATTTTTTGAGTCGATAATGAGGGACCAGTATGTTCCAGAATATTTAATTATGAAACCAGACTATCATAAAGTTAACCAGGCTCGAGAGCAAATACTCCCAGAAATATGATAGCTTACTGCAGTCATCTGTTTTACGACTTTCCCTCAAGTTCTCAAAATACTAACTTCTGAACTTCTACTCTTTTCCATTTAATTCTATATTTTCTGATAAAAACTCATGATGATACCAAGCTAGTTGATTTGATTACCATCGAATCATGGATCTTCTTTAAAAAAGTTACAAGCTACAGGTAAAAATTTCATCGAGAACTTTCATCCGATTTATTTTTTGCTACTCGTGTTGGAATCATCTCCAATTTCCAGTTTTACTAAACCAGATAAGTAAGATGGGGGTCTCACTTAGAGGTCGTTTTTCGTTAATGATTAGTTTTTGGTACAACTTTAGCAGAACATTCAAACATCATTAAAACTTCAATTACACATTCACCAAGAGTGAATAGTCTGCTAATGCTACACTCTCACGGTTTCAAGTTCAAGGATGTAACAGCTGAAAGACCTGATAAAGGTGCAGTTCCATGTAGCTATACATATAAATATACTCCCTTAATGTAAGCCCTTGATTGCTTCACAGCCATGAACCTCAACACAGACCGCACGCGCGCAATTCCACGGTTGAACCTCATGAGTCGCAATAAAGCCCAAAGCGCATCTGAATTAAATTGCCCAGTGTTATTTGGTTGACTCTAATGAAGCTATTAGGCCCTGTATATAGATATATATATATACAATACACACCAACTAACCGGAATTTACCTCTACAGGATTTGTCTGTTCTCTCTGACCCACGTTCATCGCACCTTATACAAGATTGCTATGGATCGTAAAGACTCAATGCTACCGATGCAATTGCAGCCAGCTTGTACTGCATCCGATCTTGTAAAACCTTAAACCCTTGAATTCACTTTTACTTCAAACTTGTGTACTACTCCACTCATTTGGTTACCACCTCTGTATTCCTTCTCACGCACTCGTTTGAATAATAATCCTGACGAATGAATTGCTCTTTATGAATTCTTTACAGTAGCAATATACTTAAAATACAAGATTACACAAAAGAATTCATTTTGTGTATGATTTAAACAGCCTGATGTTTAGTTTGTCATATTGCGAATATCTTGAATTTCTTTCACAAGTTTCTCATTCAGATTTTACACAGTGCATATTGCAAAATTCTTCCGATACGCGACATCAGGTGATGCTGTGAGAGGCATTGACTCTTGTAAAAGTCAATGGGACGCGTGGGCCTACCCACATATATACATACACATACACACTTTATTAGCATCTGAAAGAACCCCTCATCTTCCAAGAAATTTATGCAAATTTACTCAAGTCTCTCTTGGTCTTCTGACTTTTTGAGAGCCTCTTTCACATCAGAGCTATATAAGTCTGAAGACTCTGAAACAAGTGCTCAAGTTGCAGACGTAATCTCTCAAACTAATACTTCGATGCAAAAACTACACGCAATTGCATTAAGCTGCACATCATGTAGACTCCATAGTATGATACATAGAAACTCAAACTACATGAATATAAGCATTGGAAAGACGAGAAGCTGACTGCATTAAGGTAGTGAGTTAAAAAAGCAAAGCGACAATTGCGAGACCTCTTGAGAACTCTGATGGCGAGAAACGAAAAAAAGAAAAAAAGACTGCAATGTGTGGTCGTATGCTTGGGGCTCTTATACTATAATATGCAGAAATATGAGACAGAGAAGTACATGGGCGCCCATGGTCTATCCTGAACCGATATGCAAGCAGTTCCGCGTTCCTTGGTACTGTATAATACACTCACATGCCCTTTTTACATTCAGTATGGAAAGAACATCGGATTACCTTGTGGAGGCCGTTTCGCGTTACGGTAGCTGACTCTACTACTATTACCATCAATTCCCATGCATGCATATACACCTTTTGTAGAGTGGTAAAGAGTTGATGCCCCGTGGCGATACATCTCATATACACAATATCTATGTATATAACCTATCTATAGCTATTTTCATCCAACCGATCGGAAATAGCTTAGCGATCGCGAGAATATATACCGAAAATACCTTAATAGTTAATACCCTGGAGGTGATATTTGCTGAGATTAATGTGAATGTGAGCGGGATTGTGTTCTTTTTTTTTATTTTTACACGCCTTACTGTATCTACCTAACCTGGTGATCTTACGAAAATCATAGATCAGAGTTGAGGGTATCTTGGAGATCTTGAAGTATCTTGAAGATACAAGAATCGGTATCGGTGTACGGTGTACATAATGGAGATATTTTAGCTAGGGTAAGACTGCGTTGCATGAGAGTGACTCCGTGGTAAAAGATATTGGTGTGGTCGGTGTGATCACATTGACTCTAAAGCTGTTCTGTAGTGGTGAATCTTTTTTGGTGCAGACAGAGAGCAAGATAGTTATTATATTATTGGGCGAAGAGAGCATTGTGATGTGCTCGCTGACACGTCTTCTTCGATGCTCTTTTCAAGGTTGAATGCATCGTCGAGTCAGTCTTGGTTGGTATAGAGACTGACATCGGTCCCTCAAACCGGATTCGCGCCTCGCCATTTTTAATGCCTGTCTGCGGCCTATACGGGCCATAATATGCTCGCGAATGTGTGCACGAATATTCACGGCTATAGATGCTACAAGCATATTTCACTAACCCGCAAGACATTTTTTACACAAGTCGAAGGAGACTACACCCTTTTTATGGTACCTTGAACAGAAAATGGAATTTTGTGGATCCAATATTCAGAACGATTATGTCATGGTTCATGTTGAACTCGAATATTATCTTCTGCTGTAAGGTTATTAATTGAAAGTCAAAATTATTATAATTGTTGACTTGGAATCAAGTAAACAAGCTATCATACCAAAGCGAAGTAAAGGGACAGTTAGTCAATGTATGTACATCAAAATCAAAGAAATGCGTGAGCTAACCAAGTTCAAAACCTTTAGTCTCGTTTTCTGAGAGGAAAATATACAACATCACAATGTTTATGAATAATAATCCAGGTAATTGATTTCATTTTTGCAACTTCTCCGATCATCATAATTTTAAACAAACGTTGTGGCTGTGTCACTGATATTGTGGCAAAAGTTGTAAAGGTCCGACCAAACACCATCAGATTCTGATGATTCATTGGAAGTCTTTGAAGTATTCATATACCGTCAAAGATCGGTCCTAAAAGGCTGAAGTATCGATCGTATCAAGATAGAATATGACGTGAATGCCGCAGTTGCCTATTGTACGTTGATGTTTCTATGTCCTCTGAATTGTTGTTCACGACAGAGCCAATTTTTTCGTCCGTCTCCACCGATGAAAAGGTAATAATTGAAGTACCTCAGCTAATCCAACCGTCAGTTCAATAACTACAAAATATATTACTTAACCGTATAAGGACAGGCCTTCTATTTTAGTGAACGAGTCATCACTATTTATCGTATCTTTCGGAGCACCTTTCATTCAAGATCAACTTCATAATTGGTGTTCGTCCTTGTTTTCCATATTGAAAGATTGTCTCATATATTTCTTTCCTGTAACGCAGTTTCTACTCAGAGACTTGCGAAACAGACGTGGGCAGAAACTATCGATGCCAAGGCAATACTCAATTCTCAATATAGCCAGTCCCATAACGACATCGACTTTTTTCTTCGAATGACATAAAAAGTTGGAAATATTGATGAGATAGAGGAATGAACAAGTTTGGTTTCATCCACAAAAATCGAACCGGTTGAAAAACATGTTTTTGATTGAAGAGAAAGGACACCGGTGATGGCAGCGATTTATTCATTTTTCGAAAGATGATCGAAATTTCTCGAAACCTAAAGCTTCGCACGTCAAATTTAATGTTTATTTAATGTTTACTGATTCAAAACACCCACACTCTCTTGCACTGTGTTAGAGAAAACTTCTGTGTATAGCCTTTTGTTCTCGAATATCAAAAGAATCATTCATAGAAATCATCAATATAATTCATCACTATACCTGTTTTCTAAGAGAATTTCAATTGCTATAAGGTTTTACTTTCACCTCGGTGATCTTTGATGACCCCCGATGATGAATGAGAATCCTATTTTTTCAATAATTGAATGTGATCATCATTCCGAATTATTTCGTCATCATGACGAAAATCAAGGTTGAAGAAAACATTTGTTATCAAAGTGTTGTAAATATTTTGTTATATTTCTGACTATTTTTAGATCTTCCCTTTTAGTTTTTCAATAACTATAATTTTCTTGTCACACTTTGATACTTGTTAATTTAAAAACCTTACCTAACTAGATTCATAGTGTTACATGAAGTGATAAATTATTATTCATAGAGGTAGCTTTCCCGTCCCGTCATGCAGTTTGATGTGTTGAAAATTACTAATTTCTATCCAGTCGCATACAATTAATCATAACTTGTTGCGCATCTCACTTCAATTATTCCACCAAGACTCAATTAATCGAAATTATTCAATTTTCAAAGGGTCAATGCCTCTATACTATACCTATAAATTGACGACGAGAAGAAAGAAAAAAAAATCATAGTCACGCATCAAAAAACTCGCCTACTCTCGTACGGAAGAGAACAAATCCTGATTTATCATGCATGCTAGTATATTGCTATCATGACGAACGCGATATTTGATGAAGAACAGTGTATAGAAGAGGTGACGTAAGATCATTATCCTTTTTATATTGTATTATAACAGCAAATAAGGATTCACGGCAATTGAATTTAACTCTCCGAACTCTGAAACAATATAATTCGAAGCTCATGCTAAAATAAAAGAACATATTTGCTCACTTACTGCCTCAGGCCACGCAATCATCGCGAAATCGTCGAGAAAGACAGAGAAAGAGTTAGCTTGCGAATGTAATAGCCCTTATAGCACAACAGACCCAGTAAGATATCTGCAATTCAAACGATTGACTTTATACTCAATGTCGTTTCTTTTTCATACACTTCTCTTATATGCTCCTTCGAACATTCGCTCAATATAATAAAAGTACATCGACATTGGACACA
The DNA here is from genome assembly GCA_029851415.1 of Eretmocerus hayati. Taxonomy (NCBI): domain Eukaryota; kingdom Metazoa; phylum Arthropoda; class Insecta; order Hymenoptera; family Aphelinidae; genus Eretmocerus; species Eretmocerus hayati. Next base: position 145,989,781 of record CM056742.1, on the reverse strand, counting down.
TGAGAGTGTCGAGGCGCCAGCTTCACTCGCGCCAATCACTCTCATATACCGGTTTTTCAAACTATACCCTACCGGAGAGTCCGAATGAATACTTACATGTATCTCTACACCTTTGATTTCCTCTTTCGGTGGAATGAACACTGTGATGGTTGCAACTTTGCCGATCGTGTCTGTAGAAAAAAAAAAAAAAAGCATGACTCTGTCAACGGTTTGTAGCAGTTGAGTATAAGATCTTGCCGATGGTTTTGCGAGATATCAATCGGTATGTGATGCGTGCATGTGACGGAGTCTTTGAGATGTGAAGTCTTGGACAGGTAATGAAGGTTTGAAAAATCTGTACTGTCTGTAGATTGATGGAAGCGATTGATGAAACTCATCAGGTTTGCCCATGTACAATGATTGATTATGTTTGGGTGTATTGAGGTATAGACGTGCAGTATAGGGGCGATGATAAGTTGGAAAAAAAGACTGAAGATCGGTGAAGTGGTCGTAGAAAACCAAATAAGTTTTCCGATTTCATCGATACATGAAGGAAGAATCATGAATAACTCGTACATCAATTATGCGTGTGACTCTGACACAGCTCATGGCTCCTATTGATTTTTTTTAAATAAGTCAATTCATCAGAATTAATGACTTAGAGTTCAATCAAATTAAGACTCAGAGTTAAATCAAAAACTCGAAGTGTTATCGTGGACGATATCTTTTATTTTGATTCAAGGGTCGATCACATTATTCGTTTTGATGAGGCGGTCCCAGTCTCGTTTTTTTTTTTTTTTTTTTTTTTTGACATTTGGAAAACTCATCTCATCGCAATACGTATCTACATAAATTCCACGAGTTTAAATCAGACGCCGATCCAGGGAAGTGTAAAAAAAATTTGCGAGGATCATAGGGAAACGCGCGCCCAAATAGTTTCACGAATTGCCCCCCCCCCCTCCCAAAGATTCGTTCCTGAATCCGCCTCTAGTTCAAATCCCACTGCACGCATCTAAACCATTCATTCTTAGTATGTAAATTACATTCTTTACCCCTTGTACACTCTGATTGTTTACCGATTTACATAGCCGATATCGATAGTACTAAAAACCGTGTTACATTGAAAAATGGGCAATGAGATCGCAGCATCTTGGATAAAGATTGTCACCTGAACACACGACCAACGCGGCAGCAAGCGCATTGAGCCATAAAATTGTGCCAACGCGTCGTCGCTCCTGCATGCAACCTGCACATCTGACGTTACCGATCTTTTCTCTCTCGGCGATCCTACTCGACGCAAAATCAAGACACGATCAGTATATTATGGAACGTTCGGATCGTCTTTGTTCTCCATCCCCAAGGAGTACAACATCGTCTCAACCGATCTGCCATCAATGGAAATGAATATGGTGTTACAAAAGGTGCCTTATTGATTGTCACTTCTTATACTTCATACCAATTTCAGCATGGGTTCATGTTATTCCGTAAATTTTTTGATGTGATGGTGTATGATTAGTACAAACTCAACTATATAAAGCATAAGGTTATGGGAGTCATTGGAAAATGGTTGTATTTGACTCCTTATCACTGTCTTAGAATGTTGATGATGCGTCCTTTTTGGAAAAAAATATTGTCGACCTTCATAATCAAGAGCACGAGAGATAAAAGTGAATGTCATCAAGTCTTCTGTAACTTTTTTTTTTCTTGCATTCAACCGTCGTCTTCACCCAATGGACTAAGACAACTGGGATGGATTTCGTGGATTAACGTTTCGTGTATTATTGTGCCGTGTTTTTGAGATCCAGCCACTCACCCTAACCTAATCCTCTCCGCATTTGCCCGGGAATCATGCCCGTGGAGCGAGGGAAAACTCCTGAGGGGGAGACAACCTGCTCCGGAGAGTTCGGTACATTTATCATCCTACCCTTACGGTGCTCATGCCACATTTTTGTAAGCATGAACACCGCAATACTAACATTTCGTGCCTCCCGCTCAAGTTGCTGAGGTGTAAGTGTCAAATAATCGATCAGAAAAGTCAGCAAGTCGAGGTTGGTTAGACCGAGAGGGGCGGGCACCCATCCAAGTACTAACCGTGCCCGACGATGCTTAACTTCGATGATCGGCCGAGCTGACACCCAGCGACCCCACCAACTGTGTCGGTGAAGTCTTCTGTAACTTATTAGAACTTCAACACAATGATCTGAGCATTTGAGTAAAATGAAATGGGAATTATGGTTGAATTCATATATGAAAACATTAAATGAATATAATCTCCATGAGCAATGCGTTGACCCATTCACTATTTTGTCCCCACGTGGGAACATTATCGATTTCCAATGATTAAAGATAGTTTTTTTGGATTGCATTGAAAAATTCCGAGAAATATCTCTAACCACGAAGAACATAGTGAAGCATCAATGGAATCTCCAAATGAGAGAGGAAAATAAAAGTCAAAAAATTATCTAACAAGGAGGGGTCAGGCCTTCGGATCACGGATTCGCCTGAAACTTTGGGAATAGTCTTCTTTTGGTACATAAAGAAGATATCCAAAACCGCGCATGCCAACGCTCAAGCGTTTTTGAGCTATAGGCTAAAACATATGCATTAAAGTATATCTATATATACCATTTTTTATCAATATAGGTATACTGTAATGCATGGGGCGTATGCTGTAGCTCAGAAACGCTTGAGCGTTGGCAAGCGCGGTTTTGGATATCTTCTTTTTGTACCAAAAGAAGACTATTCCCGAAGTTTCAGGCGAATCCGTGATCCGAAGGCCTGACCCCCTCCTTGTAAACCCTGATTTTTCCCATTTTTCCACCCCAAAAACATATTCTACGAGAATTTGCATTAAGTTTATGCGGTTGTAGCTCCCTCCTGAGCGATTGGTTTTTGGCCCGAGCCGCAGGCGGAGGTCAAATTAATCGCTCGGAAGTGAGGAACCTCACAAACGAAGTGCGAATACTCCTTTTTTGCAATTTTGTAAGCACCCAAACATCGAAAATTTGCAAAAACACTTCGGACACCAGTGACCATAGTAACGATTTTATAGTGAACGGGTTGACACAATTAAATGTTTGCCCGGCACATCATTTAAAAACTGATGGCGCGATAAAGTGAGACCGGAAGAGTCAGCGCGCTCAAGAATTCGCGTCGCTTCTATGAAATAATGTGCGACGCTCTCCAGCTCATAATAATAATGTGTATATACCTAGTCTAGCTAGACTAAATAAGGTGTGCAGTAGCTTTTGTGAGACTATGCACAGAAGGAAGTCTTCTCTTGGTATCTCGCAATTTCTTTTGCACCCCGCTCGAACGCAAGAGCTGCAAAATAGCTTATAAAGCTATATGCAAGTTAGATGCTCTCGTATATAACCAAGGTCACCCACGTGCAACGAACCGACCCTTTCATAGGTACATATAGCAAAACCAACCATAGAGCAGCAAATATATCCTAGCTAAAGAATGCTATTTCTCTAACCTCTCTTCCTTTCTATTCTATCTTGTACTCAATGCATTACATAGTCCCTGTGATCGTATTCTTCTACCCTTTACCAATTTTTTTTTCTGCTACACACACAACCGATACGTATTCTTATTACACTCTCATTCTGCATCCGTGAATGTTTTCCTCTTACAACGGCTCTTCCGCCTTTAGTTCAAGACCCTGTAAAAGTACTAACACTTGAGGGCAGTACAATGCCACCTTATACGGAAATCGAAGCTGAGAGTACATCAGAGAGAAGGAAATAAGAGTCAGGAAGAGTTGCGATAATAATCGGTCGCACATCTGAGAAATCGTTCTACAGAGGTAATTTTCCCTTTCTTTTCAAAGACGACCAAAGTGTCAGTATATATGAACATTTCGAATGATGCAATTTGCAATGCTTCAAGAGATAGGAGCAGATGTAATTTTCCTATAGCAGCTGTAAGTGTAATACAAAAGTGCATTTACCTCTTGCTTTATATGTATACATACATATACATACGTAGATGAAGGTATCTATCTTTGTAAAGGGTTACATGGGTATAATAAGTAAAGGGAATAGAAGAGAGAGAGAGAGAGAGAGAGAGAGAGAGAGAGAGAGAGAGAGAGAGAGAGAGAGAGAGAGAGAGAGAGAGAGAGAGAGAGAGAGAGAGAGAGAGAGAGAGAGAGTAAGAGAGTTCATGTACCTGTAGATGTGTATACGCGTGTATACGCACAAGTCGATAGGTATCGAACGATTGGTAATGTAACTCATTAGGAATCTCATCTTGTCGAGCAGAGAGACTTCATTGCTGAGTTGTCCATGTATTTATATAAGTGCATTTGTATACATACGGATGTGGTGTGCAAGATAGAGGAAAATAGAAGAATAGTGAATGAATTATTAGGAATAAGTGTTCGATGTATGTTACCGGTCTCGAACCGACATGCAATCGCGCGTCACACCCTGATCGAGTTATTATTAGAACTTCATTATAGAATTTGAAAACTGGCATGCTGATTTTTAAAATACTCTTCCTTGCTATCTGATTGGCTTTGGTATAGCCTTTGCTCAATACCGGATTAATGATCAGGTTGTGATACGAAGATACTGATACTGTACTCATCATAACGGCGCTTCAAACAAAGTTTATCAACGGTATGCCGGTTCTGCTTCACATTCATCAATGTGAAGATTATTGTTGATTAAGCTGACTATACTTGGCTAGCAATAACCCTGCTCTTCAATGATACTGTCTTACTTTTGAATATTCAGCTGAGCTTTGTCCTTGAAACAAGCATTGATACATGTATATCAGTATTGGAAAGGGGTAAAAAAATCCATGGCTTCGTATCGAATAAGATGAAATACTTACAGTTGGGAACATAACATTTTTTTCAAAAACAAATGCAACTTTTGAATCGACTCTTACCCATCCAGATCCAATATAATCTTTACATCAACGCAACCAAAAACTCACAAAGCCTTCCAACCTCTTGTATTAGGTGAACATCCGGTTAACATCGAGGTTCTGGGAGTCAATGGTTCTTTAATATTTCTAAGCTTCTAAGTTCTAGTTTAAGTACCCCATCATTATACCTTAAACAGTAGAACAGTTCTGGCCTTAAAAAATATATCCATCAGTGAAGATCAGCTGAGGACCTTCCAAGTAGTGACCCTCTAGTTGGGAGGGTCACTACTTCCCTGATGTCGTGAACCTGGTCTGGTCTCTCTAAACTTGCAATCAGAGCAGTTGCGCCTATTGGGTTGCGCAATGAAAGCTCACAACAAAGAGTTGTTCGCACAATCGAGCTAGTATGTACAAGCTGGCATAATGCATCAGTTAGGATACATGGCGCGTGAGGACAACGCTCCTATATAAGCTCTGGCACATGCTAAGCGCGAAAAGGGAAGCACAGCAAAATGCGCGACGCCTATGCAGCATAGACATCAGAATCTCAGCTGAAGAGGACGAAGAGAGTGGCATAGCAAGGAGAAAGAAAGGGAGAGAAAAGATATAGGAGAGAGAGAGGAGCTGCTCGCGGCACTTCCTCGTGATATCGAGAACCGCGAGTTGAATCTATGTACAGGTATAGTTGTAAAGGCTGTATGGTGGTGCTGTCCGCGCGCGCCCCGCTGCACACTGACCGGGCGTCGAACCCGGCGCGAGTATGCAGCGGACCCAGCAGCAGCAGCAGCAGCGCACAAAGCCACCAAGCATACGCCACCATTAGATCCAACCTCTGGATAGTAATAGTACGTACAACCACATCCTAGGCTAGAACAGCAGCTTCCTTCTAGTGTATACTCTATCAGCTGTTCGGATTCCTTTGCTAGCTGCTGCAGCTAATATCAAGGTTATAGTCCTCGAACTAAGTTCAGAATGCTATTTTACTACATTAAATTGAGACAGATCTTGGAACTTATGATTCTGATCAGAGTATACAAATCTATTGTGGGACTTGGGCATCCAACAGCTCATCAAACTGATTTTCATCCCAATTGGAGCGAATAATGAACATCTTCATGGTCAGATCAAACGATTGAAGCTATTCAAGAAGCTTCACAAACTTGGTTAGAAGGATGGTTTCTTTTTATGTCGGTGAACAAAGTTCAGAATTTCACGATATTTCTGACAAAACATACATGCACAAGCACAGGGCATGAGAATAACCTACAAATTTTGCCAGAAATATCGTGGTCACATGGTATATACCAATCACTCATGTCTCCGACGTTCTGATCTTACCTCGCAAGTTCTTGACAGTAGTATTTGTCAGAAGAAAGGTCAATGAATCAGTTGCATTGAACCTTCGGCCACATACCAAGAAACAGACACCCACCAAATTTCAAACGTTGAATAAATCGAATGCATGCTGTATAGCATCCTAATGGAACCAATTGATTCGTGACAAATCACTACTGGGATTCTTGGAATAAGATAACAAACTTGTCAAAAACCTTAAAGACCCTGAGCATCATTTCTTTAACTCTCCCATCAAGAGACATTGATTGCAAACCAACCATCCCATTATCTTGCAAATTCAATCCTCGTAACAAAACCAGTCCACATCGACCACATACTGTTACGTTGAATGATTCAATCAGACATAACCAATGGTCGTCATCAAGTTCTACCATTAGCCTTATGATGCTGATGACATGGCACCCCGTTGTGCAAAAGTCGTTGACCGGTTTTTAAATAATACATACATACAACTACAACTCGTCGGAGCAGAACTCATCATGAAAATTCTTGATGGGAACAACCACCCGCGTTTCGCCCCGAGAATTCACATAGCGAATCGGATAATTAAGCATCATAGTTTCTATACTCAGCTCGCTAGCTTCATCATTCATTCTAGTTGGCCAGCTACGTTATACGGGAATACCCATCAAGTGTCTAATGCTAAGAGTTACTTGATGGATTTTCTGCATGCATGCGAGGCTCTGGATTTCTTATAAATGAATCGTAACCACGTGGAAGTATGTGGAAAGCATCAAATCAGTCAGATCATCAACCTCACCTCATACCTTCTATACTTTGGACATATTATTGGATCGCAATGCGAATGTGTGGACGCCAAAGTGATATGCCACAGAGCGTGGGATTCTTTCTTGGAACACCATGATTCTCTGTATCTCATCCTTTTTTCAGTTGATCCTTGCGAATCTTACCAGTATCTCCAACCTTCTACTCTCAATACGTATCCTGAACTTCTACACAGATATATCGATTGGTAAAAAGCCCAACCCCGACTTCTTCAATACCTTCCATTCGTTTGGTTCATTCAAACGAGTTTGAATTTTACATTGCAGATAGCGATGAGGACCCATCTTGTACGAGATCCGTTTGGAATCGCGTGCGTGCACGTAAAGGAGTATAAGATACATATAACAAGATTCAGGATGATTTAGCTTATGGTACATATGGTTTACACATACATCATGATTTTATGTACTGGATGTATGAGAAGTGCCACCCGCAAGTTTAATAATGGCGATCGATCTCGCGCTAGAGAGAATGCGCCTACTCACGCGATAGACCAAACCTGTCTCTCTATATGCTATCTAACCACATGTGTGACTGGTGAATCTCTGCAATCCAAAGGATCATGTACAGCGTGTGTGTGTAGCGTTATAGGTATATGCTATTGAGAGTGTGCTAATCGTCCATGGCGCCAAGTCTCGTCGCCTCCCAGTATATACTATGCATGCACCCATCACTGTAGATTCTCGTCTTCAAATGCGTCGCAAACTCTTTCTCTCGTGCATGTCAGAAGGTATATATCCTTGCAAAGTTGGCTTGTGGTAGCTACCGGGTCGTTATTTCTCTTGGATGGAGATTTTCTTGGGTCTTATTATTGTGGACGTTGGCGCCAGTTACTTTTGTCTGTCTTTGCTCTGTATACCCTGTTCACTAGGTACTTTTGTGTGTACTATGCTCATTGGCATCTCATTTACAAACGTCCTCTAGAAGAGGATATTCATAATGGGTTGTCCTCTTGACATAGAGTGACAAACGTACAGATCGTGGTTCTCACGAAAACAGTCCACTTGGCTGGTCCACCAAAGATACTATACTTACGTAAAGAGCGAGACCAACATCTGAGTCAAGGTTCAATTTCGTAATTTGGAGTGTATTCTCCATAGTGCTAATTTTTTGAAGGTAACACGTGGGCAGAAGATCAAAGACACCATCCAAACATGGACTTTGTAACCAGCACATGAGCATTGCTCAATTTATGTTTGCTCTTTCAACCTATGCGGACTTTGAACAAACAGCCATCTAAGCAAATCTAAAACAGAGCTTGTGACCTCGAGATCAGCCTCTTTAGACAAGCAAGATACTTGGGTGATTGTTGATAATGCTCTTGAATATAACATTTGGATGAATGTGCGCGCCGCGAGTTTGTCTCCGATCCATATACGTTTGATCAGATCAATGGGCTGCGTAGGCGAGATTCGACCTTCGATGTATAACGAGTCATCATCAGTGTCACCGAGCTCGATCTGGCCATGCACGACTTTCGCGACGATCCTCTTCTCTGACATTGACTGAGATCCTTCGTTCGAACTTTCATATATGGAAAGAGTATCGTGTATCCTCGATGAGGTAACGTTGAACAGCCTCAAGCCAGACCTTAATATGCAAAACTGAGATTTAAGATTGAGGGACTGGATATTTTACATATGGTGGTATAGATAGCGCGGAGATGACCTTATTTGGATATAGTTTCTATCCTGGGCTTGAGATCTTGAAATGGTTTTGGCGCGTGCTATCAAGCCTCTGAAACTTGTTCTGTTTACAACGGATACTTTTATATCTGTACTGTTGCGTTCTTGAACTATGTAAGGTTATGTCAATGAATGAAGATCCAACAGAAGATTTTGATTCGGACAGTCTTTGAGCTTCAGCCTGCAAGCTGTTTGTGAGTGTGGTGTTTGTCCAAAGAGGTCTCAGATTGATAAGACTGGTTTGATCCTGCTACGTATCAGAAAATCCCAGAGTTCATGGAATAATCTGAAAATGAAGAGGATTAAGATCAGATGGAATTTCTACAATAAATAAAGATGGAACTATAGAGATGTGTGGTTGGACGAGACATGCAATGATGTTTCTCTTAGCATGAACGTTGGTAAATCTCGTGTAGAATGTAGGGACTTTATTAGGTAAGGGCCAGATAATTTTGTTGAACAAAATCAGCAAAAGTGAATAAATTTGATTCCAATTTTGAATTAATTTTCGTATCTGATATGTCTCTGATAGATTTTGGACCCTTTGATTCTATTTGAAGGCTCAGATCGTTGTCCACGAATTCAATACGTTTCAATTCACTCAAAAATCAAGACAAACTGAAGAAATCACTCAACACTCCAAGTCAATTCCAAGAAGCTCACGAACCTCATCGAACAGGGGTAAAAAATCCCATCAGCATACCAACGTAACATTAACCACTACTTTGTGCGGCATCAATCAAAGCCACGAAGTACACACCTCTCTTTTTCCCTATTTCCGCGTTGGATTAATTCATAATAAGTATCTGTACGTTCCGATACATTGCTCATCCCGAGGGTAACATACGGCTTCTATCGCTATTACAAACCACCACCATATATAATACAACCTCTGTTTGCATCGTTGCCCTCATAGATCTCAGATCATCGACCCTTTCTTTCTCTATACCTCTTCCTTCCTTAATTTCTTTCAAAAGAAACGAATCGTCCAATTTGCCTATGCTCAAAGGGACTCATATACGTTACGTAATATAAGGTCTGCGATGTGGATATATATATATATATGTGGATGTACAAGGCGTGATAAATAAGGAGCGGTCTTGGCTTGCGCTCTGTACTTGTCTTCGGTGCGATGTACTTATAATATACTTCTTGACTTCCGCAATGCACCACATCCATCCATAGCATCAGAGCTTTGATCGCGAGTGTACATTATAACGTTTGTAGAGCAGGCAACGACCTTCCGGAGCTGTATAGAGTACTTGTATTGTATATTATACCTTACATCCAGTGCATCCACCTTTCTTTCTATCTCATCACCTCGAGCTTCCTCGTCTATTGAGGTATGTATATATGGTACGTGAGGTGAATCATATAGAAAGATTCATACCGCCCGCCACGATTCGCTACCAACAACGTACACACCATATATAGGTATTAGGCCATCGCCCTTCGTAGTTAGGTTTACATGGTTGTACCCGCATCCAGGTACTCTGGTGAACCTCCCGCATGATATGAACTATTATATACTCTATACCTATCCTATTGCAATCCTGATATCTTTTATAGAGAGACTCACATTCTTTAATGGCTATAAAAGTACATTGAAGTGGCATCTCATATAGGGATATTGTAGGGACCTATACCATAAGGGTATACCTGTATTATATTGTGGAACGAAACGCGCGTAAATTGCATTCTGTATTAGTCTCTGATATGATGCGTGTGCTGCGCAAAAAACCTTTCTCAAACAGAATGCTGTGGCTACGTCTATCTATGATGTATACATGGGCATTATGTTCAAGAGCGGATATGATATTGTAGATGGTATAAGGGCTATCTAGGGTTGGAGTAAGAGTATTGCGAGATTGATATTACACGCCGCGATGCACCAAATCGCTATATTGCGATCTACCATCTTATCTTGATGCGAGTTAGATAAAGCAGCATAGAATCGGTATTGAGCATGTCCATCTTGCATTTCGAAAAATGACTCTAGCAACATGTATACGATACATGGACACGAAAATTGCCCCCTTGCAATCGAAAAAAAAACTAGATTTTGATGTTTCCTCGGCGGATTGTTCAGAACCATTTGGTACACTGGATTCACGTTCATTTTTCTGAATGGCAAATCCCGAACGATCGTTTTCCCGAATGATCAGAATCCCGAATGCGAATTATACCGAATGTTTTAAATCCCGAATTTTCAAAATCCCGAATGTAAAAATTCCTGAAAAAGCGTTACATAGGCTAGTATATTTTGAAATGAATGTACCGAGCATGTAAAAACTGTAATACAATGGATCTAAAACATATAATTTAGAGAGAATATAAGGTTAAAAAAACTCAAAAAATGATGTTGTGTGCAATAGCACGTAAATATTCCATCTCTTCGTAAGTTCCAAGGTACACTGTGCATGAAAGTACATTTTGCCTACTGTCTACAAACTCTTACACACAGCTTATCGAAAAGTACATTTCGATTCAAGAGGCGATAGAAAGTGCTTTTTGCATTGTTGTGATGATACTGACCCTCGCTTGCGGCCTTAGACCGAAAACTCATAATTCACATGTGAAAAAAAATGTCAACGCCTTTGCATTAAAATGTGCTATTCAAAGTTTCTGCTTCTAATGTTCACATTGGCTAGTGTCCCCCTACAAAAGTATAAAATAAAAATTTGAAAAACGTTCGAATAATCTAGTACACATACCTTGGTCAAAATATCATTTTCGATACACTGTGCGTAAAAGTGCACTTTGCGCACAGTTTGTCGACTTTTACTCACAGTTTATCGAAAAGTATAGTTAGATACACGGCCGTAAGACCTATTATTCGCATCCTCGTGATGATTCCGACCCTCGCCTGCGGCTCGGGCCGGAAACCCATCACTCGGACGTGAATAAAACGTTTTACGCCCTTGTATCGAAATGTACTATTTAACCTGTAAACTGTATCGTGGGTCAATCTGACCCTAGCTCCTTTTCACTTTTTAATTCATCCATTAAATGTTCGAAGACCATATTTCTGGTGTCACCAATCGTGCGAAGAATTCGGGTCGTTTGATAAATTTGCTGTTGAGAAACATGAGACTTCCTCTTCTGGGTCAGATAGACCCAATGTGCAGTTGAAAATACTTTTTGGAAAAGTGCAGCTTACGGGTCGATCTGACGAGTAAAAACCATGTGATTACCATCGCTGATCCGTGGCTAAAACTGTAGCAACCATTCATTTTATGATTCGTGAATTTTAACCAAAATTTGACTCTTTTGGTTAAAAAATCTAGTTACATGAAAAAAAAATTTTTAACCATGATATTTTAGTGTGAATTGATCGAGTTATCGCACCACGGGGATCTGAAACGAACGCGAAAAAAATGACATAAAAAGTGTCACAACAGCTCACCATAACTGTGCTAGCATGGAAATGTTCACGTTCCATCGTCTAACAAGTAAAGTACCTTTTTAAAAAGGAAGAAATTAAAATTTTATGTTGATAAATATAATAATGGAGTCTAATTGTTAATTACAAGTACACTGGTAACTGAAAGTACAAAAATTACAGTGTCTGGCATCTTTTCAAGGATAAAATTCTAATTTTATCTCACCTGATTATCGTGTCAGATTGAAGTACAATAATAATGCGAACAATTTCCAAGAAAACCTAGCATCGTCCATGTATATGAATAAATGCATTCATTTCGCACCTCTTTGAAGATATAATGCGAGTCTCGTTATTTACTCACTACAGCAAATACATATAATACGCGTGTAAAAGAGGTGAAAATTCTTCCAACCAATTGGACACTATGGCTACCGTACACTTTTGCAGTACACACATATAGTGGTTGGAAATCCAACAGTAAATAAAAAGGAACGGGGAATGCCTTTGGCTCGTTTGCGAAAAGTCGGCTTGGCAAAATGGAATAATTGAGAAAATATTTTCGTAATTGCAGCTCTCTCAACTATTATACATATATACATACATATATATACCAGTAAGTGTGAGACAGTATAGGTATATATGAGAGTCTCGTTGCTCAACTCTGTAACGAGGGAGTGGTAATTTTTTTTTTTTTTTGGTGTTGTTCCGATCAATCAAATAGCTGATAGCGTTCATTATTTTTTGATCGTTTCACGGTATCATCTCACAAAGAAGATTCCGATGTGTTCAGTTTCAGATGATGAGGATTTACCAAGAGATGCTGTACTCTCTGCTGCAGAGCACATATTTTCAGAAGCGCAAAGTCAGCCAGTGCAGGAGCTCAATGTATCAACTATTATACCGAGGGGGAGTATGAGAAAGGCCGCAGTTTATATACGCGGACAGTTTTTTGTCGCATTGCCGTGATTCGTTGTGGCGTTGACTCTGGGACTATTCTCTGATGTGGTTTGCACTTTGCAAGGACACTCGTCTCGTATAAACTGAATGTTTGCAATTTTAAGAATATAGATATAGCATTGTATACGTGAGGAAAAGTATTTTTACGGATGCGATTGGTCAGTTTTTCTGGGAAAGGGTAGGAAAGGTTGAATATACGTTTCGAAGATGATAATATGTAAGTTGGAAAGATCCTCCATACTTACCGAATTGATGTTTTCACAGCAAAATTGGAAGATTGGTTAGCATTATAATCATCACTATAATTATGAGATGCAGACTTTCGTTGGAGCTCTCCTCAAAATACTTCATCCTCACAGACGTATTCAAACATAATGAGTAAAGTCAGGTATGTTGCGTTGTTACAGTTGTGATTATCTGATTTGAGCTCAGAATTTCAAAACTATCAACCTAACAACCCATCAGAGGGACTTGGATGAATTATTTACTCCATTTTAGCAATTTTGCAGAAAAATTTTGTTGTTGAAAAACACCAAATTCTTGGGAATTCTTCTTCCGTCACAACTAATCTGTTCCGAACTTTACTCTGGAAGGGAAAATTGACCTAGGAAGTATGATTAAAAAATGTTTCTCTTGGATCTTAAGTCATATTCAACGAAATAATAGACATTCAGACTTTTTGTGCGTAAAAGTTCCTTTATAACACTCTAACCTAAAAATCACAACTTTCAACATGATTTTTGGATTGTCGAACTATAAAATATCGTATGAGATCGCGTGCAGATGGGTAGTTTTGTTACGAAGGACTTATAGCACTCGCTTATCTCGTGCCATAAACAGTCCTTCGTACAACACTACCCATCTACGTGCAGTGTCATGATACCGTCAACCGGGGCTACTTTGAACAGACGGGGTAACTTTGAACACTCGAGGTACAAGTTTTCAATTTTCGAAATCAGCAAAGTAGGGATGCGCAAGGGTTCTAGAAGTAATAATTTGCTTGATAGTGGTATACGTGTACAAAATTTTGCACCGATGTAGGGGTCTCTATTAGCTGTAGGAGAGTTTCCAACAAACATTTTGGATGGCATGATTTTAGGAGCGAAAAAAAGTTGCTCCAAACAATTGGTCTCGTTTGAACACTTCCAGGGCAGATTCAAGTCCCCGGCGCTAAATTTCACTGACCTCTACCGATATCTTGGAAAATCCATCGTTACAATAGAATATTTTCACCTTGACCCAATTTTGTAGGGTAAAAACTGTAAAGTGCGTATTTTTTCTTTAGACCGGGGTCATTTTGAACACTTAAATGGGAAAATACATGCTTTTTCGACGAACGGGGTAACTTTGAACACTTGGAAAACCATAGTCACTCGAAAATCGGGCTTACTCTAGATCATATGAATTAATTCTTGTATTCCGATAATTCTCGATTTTGAGATTTGTGGTTGAGATCATTAAATTTTGAAAATGCCCTACTCGACTCTTTCAATTATTAACCATGGAGGACCAAACATTTTTGGATTAGATGAGAACTTTGTGTAAGCGAATTTTTCCATTCAAATGCAGATTGTAATCACAATCCAGATGATTTCTTGAAACTGAATTGAAAACTGATTCATTGTTTGAGCCTTCTTTCCAACTTCAAAAAAACTCAAAATGAGTCTATAATACTTTTCCGAATGCAAACTTATCACATAGATACCGACACAGAGCATTACCATGTCCGCTATCGAGGATCTAACGTTTAATTAATCTAGTGTTCAAAGTTACCCCAACTAGGGGGTCTGACTTTGAACACTTTTCAAATGCTCATAACTTTCGTCAACGACATCCAATCGGACTCTACTGCGACGCAATCGAAAGCTAAGACAATAAACTTTCAATTGAATCTAGATACAATGCCATTATAATGTAAGACGTACAAGCTACAGAGAAATTACGAGCAAAATTTCCAAAAAGTGTTCAAAGTAACACCTGTTGACGGTATACTATTATCATACGGTTTTGAATCTCACTTAAATCTTATCAAATAATAGCACCTCGATACATATGGTGAAATGTGGATTTCACATTCTCGTGATGCCTCCAAACCCTGGGCTTGATCCGGAAACTATCACTCGGTGTGTAAAGTCCAACTTTTACGTCCTCGTATCGAAATCTACAACATTCAACCATATCAGAAAATCATAACAGATACTACTGAGCAATTCAAATCAAAATTTTGATGTGAGACAGGATATATAGCCTGTCTCACATCAAGACTCTCAAATCAGAATCATTCCTCACGTAATCCACTTAGCATTTACGTCAAAATTTGTCTCTCAGAATTTATGTAAGCCCATCAAGTGACATCAATCCCAGACGTCATGCCATTCATCCACACACCACATACCACAATACCATTAGAAAAGTCTAACTTGCAAACATCCATCGACCACATGAACATATACATGGACTCAAGATGTTGGAGCCCAAGCTCCAAGTTCTTCTCATACATACCTACAAGATAGATGCAGTTACAGTAAAATATCGTGGTGGTACAGTGGTGGCGGCAACGCGGGCGATTTTACCCGTCTATACGAATCACTCAGGCATCTCTCAAGAAATCCCTCAGTCTTGGGGAATTTCCTCTCCTGCAGGACTATATGCAGGCTGCCATTTAATTGGCTAATTTTGTTATTATTCACGGGACACGACAAGGAGTAGATTGAAAACTCCATTGCTCTACGATAGGAGGCCTCTTACACGAATTAAGAGTTCACTACGTGAGCTATTATTTCTCAATTCGACAGTACACATTTGTGCTCGTGTTCACTCTTTGATGGTGTGCACATGCTCATATATGGGGGGTGTACACCCGCGTATATTTCAATATACGAGTAACGTTTTGTGTTTAGCTTGCGCTCGAGTTTTGAGCGTAATGAAAACAGCGTAATAAAACCTCGATGCAAGTACGGATAGGTATTTTATTGACGTTACGTAATTTGCTTTGACGATGTCATTACGAGTATCTAGTACTGCTACGGTGAAGTAATTGGATATGATGACCGCAGTTTTGCTAAGATTGGAAAATTAATCGGTCCTTCATGGCATATTATGACGACTGTTTGCTCGAGTTTCAGTCGTTTTCACGTAACGGTGGCTATGTATTTCTGACACAGATCACATAGAGTACAAAATGTGTCCCATTATATCCATCTCGTAATTACATCTATTATGAAGATTGGCTTTGAGCTGTGATATCAAATCTAGGTGAACCAATTCAACACTCCTCATCACAACATAAATTGTCCCATCCTGAAAAATGATCATCTTGTAATTGACCTTGAACTCTTTAAAATACTAATCCAAGTATGCTGTAAAACCACTAATGACGGAATCATTTACTTCGTATGTTTTCAGGACGACGGTGGAATCGAGTACTATAATACGATAGTGGTGCAACCGCATCTGAAGCTGGTTACGAATCAGGGCAGAGGTTTTCATGTTAAATGCCGCTACCAAACTCGAGACAAAGTTGTATCGAACGACCAAACGCAAGTTGCCATGCTGCAATCTTTACCATTACAGGTAAGCTATTTTAGAGCAATCTCTTGATCTTGTTGCCAAACTTTGTTGCCAAAATTATACTCAAAGTTGTCACCTGACATATAGTGCTGTTGGACCAGATTGCATTCTTTGGATACTAGACTTGATGTGTAAGGTGTACGATTTCGCGTTTCCGATGAATTGGGTATCTGAGAATTCACGGAAGTTCGATTGCTATGTATGGAGCATGGTCTGTGTCAACGTTGATCCAAATGCGGAAAGCAAGTGCTGTCGAGTGAGCCATTTGTTGAAGCTTTGTGAAATTGGCAATGCAGACGCGTTTTCTAATTTAAAAAGTTTATGTAGACAGATAAAATTTCGTGGGAATTTTTTGGAGCAGTCACTTAAAAGTTTTCAAAAATTATCTGAAAAACTAATTTTGAGAGATCACTCCGGGAATGGTAGACATTTTTCTTTATGATTCAAAAGTCGAGGTTACAGCATAAAATGTAAGTCAAAACCGTTCTGAGGCTTGAGAATTTCACATGAAATTAATAATAAGTTATGTGTATCCAACATGCCCCCTGTGCCCAACATGCCCCCATATGCCGATCTCAGAACTGGACACCCGTTGACATTCGCGCAATTTTTTTACATTTTTTTAGTTGAAATGTAAGAAATTTGATCTTTTGGACCGACCCCGGATGGTTTCTGCGTCTCCGAAGAAATATGAAGTAAAATTTTGCGTTTTCCGTGTTTGTTCACTTAGAAAATCGTCAATGGAATTGCGTTTATTAAAACCAGTGCCAAAAATTTTTGGTTCTACCAATCTTGACGCATTTTAGCGCATTCGATTCCTTTTTGTAGACCTTTGAAATCCGTGTTCCGAAATTGTAAAACTTGAGTTTGGAGTGATTTCATGAGCAAAATATGGAATGAAGGCCAGAATTGGTATGTACCCAAAATGCCCCCCTCCCCATGTGATTATCTCGAAAGGGTGTGCAGCAAGACTTTTTTTACTATTCAGAACGTGTTTATCATTTCAAAATAGGTCGAAAATGATGTTTGGAATGGGCAGAAAACCTCAAATGGGGTTGCATGCCACGGTTTTATGCACTTTACCTCCGATTTACATAGGTTTCATTGGGAAAGATAAAACAGCTTGATTCGAGTTGATTAAAATCAGACGTCCTTTAGCTAATTATGAAGATCTTTAACCAAGCTTTAAAATGAGCTAAAGTATATTGAAACATTCTGAGGTGGACTAGAGTTGTTGAGAAATGGCATAATGGGGGCATTTCGGGTACACTCTTCCGCGAACTCGCAAAAAATCACTTTTTTTGGAGAAGTCGTAATAGCTCGGCTCTGGTTGGTTGGAATTGAACTTACCTTAGCTGCTTTGAAAGGCCTTAGAGCAAGCTTCAAAATGCAATGAAGTACGTACAAAAATATTGAAGTGGTCCAAAACTATTGTCAAACGGCTTAAGGGGGGCATGTTGGCTTCACTCACCTAATCGAATTTTTCATGTCCTAGGGCATTTCACATAAATCTTCAATTGATCAAGTTTAGATTCTGATGTAAGAAGCAACCCGTTTTAGCAGTATACTTGAATTATGAATGTTTGAATGAATCATTTAACAATGATGCATACTTTGCGATTCAAATAACTAGATCTGATTCAGGATTGCAATCCCGAGGCGCAATCAACTATCTTTGCCCGACCCTCTCATCCTTCCCGTCAAATACTTGGTATACCACTCGGTTGATCCATGTCTCTGACGAATAAATATTTTCAGTCGGCGATGCCAGTGCCAAGCTGCTCGATGAAAATTTACAACGGGGAGCCTTCGGCACACCACATAGCTGAAAATGTAAAGATAGGAGATCCACTGACACTAGTCATCAGCATTGAGAAGCAGGAATTATTCGGTTTACGAATTACTGACTGTCTCGTGCGTGATGGCATTGGATGGGGTGAACAGAAATTGATCAATCACGAAGGGTGAGTATTTTTTTTATTCTACGATGGAAGTATCATCGGGAATGATAGGTCACATTATCGGATCGTTGTTTTACCGGCATACATTAAAATTCGTGTCTAGTTCAGGAGTCTCAAAGTCAAAAGTTGAATCATCATATATGTCTTCAAAAGGTCGGAAAACCTCAAATATTTCAAGTTCGAAAATACCGTAGGTTGAAAGTTTCTCGTCAATCTTCATTCGTCTTTTTTGTCAACTAACGTACGTACCAAACAGCTCCGAACCACAACGACTTTTCGTTTTTCAGATTTCAAGAAAATCACTTTGATGTTTTGGATATTGTTTTCATTGGTGATCATTTTTCGTAAAGTTTTCGTCGACTCTATTTCAAACAGGGAGGGTCTATTTTGAGAATGACAAACTAGCTTCCCCAAAAAATTTCCCCAAAAGTAAAAACAAATGTGACGAGTTTTTAAAATATTAACGCGATTTTCTGAATATCTGAAACTGACTTATGTCGTGCCAAATCTTTTTATTCATTCAAATCTGCACTCTTTTCTGCATGACTCGTCAAAGTTCCACATTCCAACACGATTGTTCAGTGGTTTAAAATTTGGGAGAAATTGGTTTCATAAACTTCCGTGGATTGATTTTTCCATCTCACGTATAAATACTCAGTCAGGTCAACTAAAACTGCATTCAACACTGCTTACAATAAAAATCAATCGATGGCAAACATCTCGATCAATGAAAACTCGTTCCACGCTCACTTTTTCCACAACACCATAGCAGCACCATGCATCATCCAACTCGAATTGCAAGTCTTATACCGTACTCTTTACAAAAACGCGTTGAATTCAAAGCCCACATTCTCGCAAACTTCTCCTTTTCCTAACAACTTACACACTCATACTTACTTCTCTCGACTTTGATAAATATACTCGGTATATAGAATATAACACAGAGTTGTATATGCGGCAAATAAGCAAAAGGACGACATCACCACCACCATCAACATGATCGGGTGAGAAATGGACCTTGAGAATATAAGTCTCTTGACTCTCTGGTGCGACTCTTGAGAATATAACTTGGATAGTAGTACCTTATAGCCAAGAATTCAGTATTGCTTGGGTACTTGTATTTATAACAGTTGGCGAGAAGAAGCTCCGGTGCATTCAAGAAGAATGCATCGAGTGGGAGGGTGGGCAAGATGAGAAATGGGCCGCTGTCGACGAGCTCGCGGGACTCTTTTCAGATGTAAAAACAGCCCTGCTGTGGCAAAGACGACTATACAACGACTCTTTGCACCTCTTGCCTTCGTATGGCTTTACACATATAGGGGATTTTTCATGGGGTACTTATTCCGCATACAGAATTTTTATTTTTTTATATTTTCGTTACACCTTTAAAACACACTAACCCCTTGTGAGCGTTGAGAGTAGCTATAAATTTTACGCGTGTATAAGGACATATATCGACAATGATCTCATTTTCATTCATACGGCGTCTGCTTTCAGGTGTCCTGTTGACGGTGAAATAATGGGCCAGTTTGACTATAGCGAAGACAAAACCCAGGCTAAAGTACACTTTCAGGCGCACAAATTCCCTTACACATCCAGCGTTTACTATCAATGCAACGTCAGCCTCTGCGTCAAGCACAAGGGAGGATGTGCCGATACGGTATGTATTTTCTTATTTTTTGCATTCATATTTTATTTTTCCATTGCTGAAAAATCTCACTTTGTTGGGTTGCAAACGATCAGCGATAATTCTTACTCTGATCTTTTCTTCATCCGACTTGAAAATATTGGGTCAATTCTTTTCTGGTTCATCGATCATATTAGTACATGAAAATTAACACCATTGAGTCTCGCTTAAAAAGATTTTCAAATTAATCCCAATTAGTATATAAATGTGGCCATGCAAAAA
The DNA here is from genome assembly GCA_029851415.1 of Eretmocerus hayati. NCBI lineage: Eukaryota > Metazoa > Arthropoda > Insecta > Hymenoptera > Aphelinidae > Eretmocerus > Eretmocerus hayati. Next base: position 145,969,315 of record CM056742.1, on the reverse strand, counting down.
CGTATGCCCCGCCCGTAGGGCCTTTTGCAATGGCCGTAGTTATAAAAGTTCGATGAAGGTAGTAAATTTACAGAGTTTACGAGATGTAAATTATGTAGTTCCAAAAAAATTTTAGAATTTCGAAAAGAGCTTTTGATCATAAAATTCACGTTTTGTTGTCGAACGATTTCAGTCCTCAATATTTGGATTCAGCGTCTCAATTATTATTATTATTTTTTTTTTGAGTTTCTTGAGGAAATTATCACTTCACTCAATCGGGCAAAAAATGTTTCTAAAATTCTTTTAGGCTATGAATGTCATTTTGGTTCCGAATATTTCGAGTGAATGAAAACGGTTTAACTCAATGACAGATAAAATCTTGCCACAGTTTTTGTTTCATCACACCAGTAGTTTCCAGAAATTTGATACTAGAATCTTGAAAGTCGGGTGCTATCTAATCAGAGTCCTTGACCTCAAACCGAAGCTCCAACGTATATTCGACTTTCAAACCAAAGTTCATCAAAAAGTCTTACCTGACAATTGAATCAAGCAAAAATCATCTCCATCGATCACAGTCACTTTGGGTTAACACCATTTCTAACCAGTCAATAGCATTTTTAAATCCACACTTTAAACTGTTCATGGAAAAAAAAAGTCAATGCACTACCTGTCCGTAGATACGTGCAAGCTCAATGAATTTGAATTGCCCTTTTGAATCATGTTGATAGTTACAAATGAGGGTCGTGCACATCCTAACAATACAAAATGAGAAAATTTTCAATGGCAATATCCAGGGCCTGTGGTATACCTATACACATTTGCAACGCGGAAGAAGGGACTATTATACAGTATCTCATTGTGTTTGCTTGAAATCGTATGTTACAGCCACCTCTGTGCAATGAGATAGCGCGAAGACGAAGGGACGCAAGGGACGATGCTGCTGCAGCGGCTGCTGCTGCTGATGCTGGAGTACCAGCTACAATAGAAGTTTACAGTGGATTTTACGTCAACGAAGCCGACGTTGTGCCTAAATCGGACTACTACGACGTTGCAAGGGAGAGGGTGAGTGACCCTTTTCTATTATTCGTCTATATAGGTTTGCATCGGGCAGCTTCCGCAATACCTTATATTATCTTCTGAGAATGAGATTTCTTATTTTATACTTGGTGGGTCGTAGAGTGCGGCGGGTATAGTCGGGTTCCTGTGTTTGATAAATCGACGGATACATACTCCAACAAGCTATTGTTTCAAGATACTGAGACCAACTTAGCTACATCATCAGTTGCTTACATTTGCTACTCTCCTCCCATTTATTATTGTAATACGCAATCTTTGTATCCGTATTTTCTTCGCCAGAAAAATTTCTTTGGAAACCGTTATTCGCGCACACTCATATCGCATACAATGTTATTTGTTTCACTCAGTACAATTTATCTTATAATTCGTTCGCCGTACGGAGTCTCCAATATATTGAAGCTGTTTAGTACTTTCCAATCATCAATGCACTTTGTTTTTTTAATTTATCAAAAAGCCATGAAACTATTTCTTTTCTCACAGTCCTCAGTTGTCACAGGATACATGTGAATGCTGATTACCAAATGAAAGTCAAGAAATAATTGAAAGAAAAATTGCCCACGCGCCAATCCTGATTTTTTCCATTTTATGTTCACCAATATTCTTTTTTTACCAAAAAGTGTTCTTCGGAGCACCAATATCAATCTTGAATATATGCAAATATTCAAATGAATAAAATATCGACTAAATCGATTCCAAAAGACCAAAATTTGACTTCACGAGTAATAAACGGCGGCTTTAAAACAAAGCACCCTACCTACCTACAACTCGACCTAAAATGAATGACTAAATGACTCAGAGATTCAAAATGCTAGCAATGATCCATTTGAGGAATGAGCCAATAGAAATATAACTTATTTAAATTGACTCAATCGAATGAGTCATTTGAAAAATTTGATTGAAATTGAATATTCTACGCTCGATTCTACGTCCTAAAATACAAAAAGGAAAACTGCTTCAAACATTGATTATTCGACTATGTTCGACTTCTCCCAATGAGTCATTTCTAATATCTCAAATCCTTGAGTCATTTTGAATGAGTCATTTATCTTAGGTATAGAGTACCTCTTTTTTACACATTTATTTGTGCCAGGAGACATAACCATTATCAATCATTGGGACAGAAGATAATATACGATTGGCAGTTCTAATTCCCCCAAAAAACATTCTCAGTTCACATTTCAAAATGATCCGAAGCTTCTTACCCATCTATTCCAGTCACAAATACCTCTTTTACTGAAAAAGAAAAAAGATTAAAATGACTATCGGAACTATCCGCACGACATCTTCTACAAATCATTTTTCAAGGTAATAATTAAATACCTCAAATGAAATATGTGTTTTTATCCTACAGGCATACGACGATCCAAACGTATTCTGCATGTCTCAACGCAACTTTGCGATCGGTATAGCGGTCGCCAGTCTACTTTTACTTCTTGCAATAATCGGCGCTATCCTGATGCTCTTAGGCAGAAGACGACATAAGAGCGTTTCTACAACAGGATCATCAATCTACAGTGGTCCTTACACCAATACTGCCTACAGTCACAGCAGCTAAGCAACAACAACAACAAAAACAAAACAAAAAAAAACTATCAGGGACAAGTACAACTTGTCATCCGCGCAAATGTCAGCTGCGATATTGTGTATTATAACGTCTTATATAGATATAGATATATATGTAATGTGTAAAACTCTTGAGAAGCGTCGAGTCCGTTGCCTTTTCTCTCATATCACAATCTCTTGATGATGATATGGCAAAAAGGCAATGCTCTCGCCTTAAGGCGGAAACCAAGCGATGCCTCCTTTTATACCCATTGTTCACAATCCAACGCCTCTTTCTTCCTCCTTCCTCCTCCTTCTTTTCCACCCTCTATCCTTTTATTCTGTTATCCTTCGTGTAATGTCCCACGCGGAGCGACGACACTTTGTGGCTTCGATGATTATTATTATTGTATTCATCCTCCTTATTTTGCCTGTTCCTACACCCCGTTTATGATATCTGTATACCGATATATAAAATCTGAAACGAACAAACGGGACTTGAAACTGATGGCAAATTAGCCAATCACTCGTTTATTGTCCTAAGTCGTAATTCGCGCCTCATACGCTTACTCACGCTAGTTTTTTTTCTTTTTTGAAAATTCGCGCGCAATTTTGTCGCAGATGTTCATTTGACTTTTTTGAGAAAAGTTCATCGGAGAGTATGTTTTGATAAGAGATAATAATTGCTGCTCAGAGCTTTATCTTTTGTTTTTGCAGAAAATAGTTTGTTTGGAAAATGGAAAATAATTTTGCAAAATAGTTTGCTTTAGGATATTTTTTAATCAAAAACATGAAAGAATTGAGGATGATAAATCAATCGAGATTCTAATTTTTCGACATTTATACAAGTCGAATATGATCGCGACACGAGTCATGCTCCTATTCTAATTAGACACTTTTTCGTTATGGATTAACTGTACTTTTCACGCTAGTCCGGTAATAAGATATCCTAAATGCCTCTAACTCATCGAACCGGACAACCTCTGTCCAATATAACGATCATATTCTTTGCAATATGAATATTTTTTGTGTAAACTCGTTTGCAATATAATCTTAAAAACTCTATTAATATCGAACGACAATAATGAATAATTTTAAATTTTCATAGATAATGTGAAGCCTTGCAAAAGGTTAATTAACTCAGTCATCAAATACGGACTTTCGGAGATTAAGTATATAGTTTGTAAGTCAAATGGTACTTTATTTTAAAGTATCTGATATCGACTGCATCCCATTGTCTTTTTTCGTATTTTGTGAGAGTAAGCGTTCCTGGATTCAGTAACCCAAAATTTTCTGAAAAATCGTAAAACTAGCATAAAATATTCGACTTATCTAAATAGTTCATCCACGCAATAGACGAAAAAATATTCATTACTATTTAAAAATTCGATTTAATTCTGTTTATTTTTGTTGCCCAATCCGTCAACGCTTATCCCAATGCGAGGATGCAGACTATATCAATGAATAGTAATTGAATGGTAATAATGAGAAGGTGCTAGCTGAACTAATTTCAATTAGAAATCCTGTAATAACGAATACGAATTCTCGTATAAAACTCGTGCAAGGACGAGAAAGTCGATATTTGGTGGTGGGATGCTACTCAAGCTATTTTCTCTGTCCTGCATGAGTCATACTTGAATTCAAATTACTTATAACTACTTTTTTCAAATCCCGTGTACGGGAAAGTGCAATATACAATGGCGTGCTTATGATTTCGAAAGCTGAACTTTGCGTTCGAGTCAAAATAAATCGAAGCGTCGCTTATATGTGGCATTGGTTCAAAGTGGCATTGAAGACAATTCATGCACTAGTAAACGATATAATATGCACTGTAAAAAATATAAAAAATTGCCGATTTTTCGGGCTTTGCACATCACATTCGCGTCTGCACTATTAAATTTAATTTATTAGTAAGTCTTACAAGGCTACTCTGGACCCTTGCCCGATCAACTAATGCACTAATAGAGCAATATAATTGATATGTTGAAATACGAGCGATTTTATGATTCTGCTAAAATCGGTATAAAATTACATGTATACTTTAAGGTATAATATTATTATACTTCCTCAACGTGTACATACTACGACATATGCAACTGATAGTCTGCTATTACAATTGTAACAATACATATACTTGTAATTTACGAGGAACTATACAATTTTGCGAAAAAGCTGTATTGTGTGTACACTCTATTTCATTATTGCATATTTGCGTAACGCGTTCCGCGTGCGCGAGTTCTTCCGTGGATCCAAGCGAGATACGCAAAGTTGAAATTATTAGGAATTTGCATTTTCATTTCTCATATTTTTGCGGGACGAAGGTGCGGATTCAGATCGTAATGGATCAGTTCGCGTGATCGCTTTGGCCGCGGGAGAGCTTGAAACTAATTGTACAACTCATCATCTTTGTACTTGAATAAAAATTTAATTTAATACAACTTTGTTCAACTTTGATTAATCCTCATCCCTTCAATCGCGACTAATGAGTAGCACAACACTATAAGAGATACTCCTGATTAAAAAATTTCTATGCTCATAATGAGGATATAGAAATTTAATTTTAAATGACAAATTACATTCTGTTGATGAGAATTCATATCCTGATGGTCAAAACATGAGATACTCGGAATAAGACCGTAGAAAATGGCAAAATTGAAGCCGAAAATATTTTAATTTTTTTTTCTCTAACGTTATCGACTATTGAGACTTATAGAAGTGGGTTTTGTCAATGTATGTTGAAATGCCGAGCCAAAGAAAATAAAAAGTAACGAAATCGTACCAAAATTACCCAATTTGACGGCAATGGTGTGATGACTTGCTGATGTACGTAAATTTTCCTTCTATCTTCACGTGTCCAAATAATCGAAAGACAAATTTATAGAAATAAATAGTAACCCAAAAGAATTCAGCCAATGGGATGGACTCGTGATGAATAGAAGTTTCTCTATATCGAAAAGAAACGCTTCAAAAAAAGATCATTTTATATTCATAAAAGTTGTGATAGGTTGAAGGTCATAGGGCTTATTAAGAAAACATTTGCCTTTGCTTTATTGAATTATGTATAATTCGTTTTTGGAAAATATTTTAATATATATATATAATATATATGTATATAAGGTAACAAGAGATATAATTATAATGACATGAGTCCTATCAGATATTTCTTTTTCTTCATCTACGATGATGTTATGCACGTTTTAAAGTGATTGCAAAATAAAACTGCGAAGCTGGCATTGCTGTTAAATAAAATAAAAAAAATCGTATAGACAAAGTCAATCAAGTTTCAATCTATCCGTAGCAAACAACAAAGAATATAAAAAAGATCCTTGGTGAAGCGATGGATCGTTTACAAAAAAATTACATTTTTCTAACCCCGTAACACATCAGTAAACTATCATGATAAACTCAATAAATTCGAATATCGGTACAGCAATAGCAACTTCGGATCAGTTACGTCAATGAATGAAATTAATCGGTAGCCAATTCATATAAAATGTGATGATATACTACAAATTATAACGGTACAGTGACATGTTGCGATTCATTCATTTAGGGGATTCGAGTTCGCTACGCACTTTCACAAATCTGTAATGTTCTTTGGGATTCTTAAACGGTAGTTTTCACAATGGCACAATGCGATTTCTGTCAGAGAGAGAGGAGTCAAAGAAAAAGTGTTAGACAGAAGATAACTTCCGTTATACTCGTTTTAATTGAGTACAATTGCGATGCTTATTCAAGTTGACATTGTCATTATGAGAAAGTTACTTACTGCCATAATTTACACTTTTTCATTGAGTAAGATAGGGTGAGATCTGCTTCGTTTCTCTATTTTGATATTCTATCACTATATGGATTTATCGGTACGTAGCAGAAATACTTTGCAGCAGACCAATCTTTGTGAGTGAATAATCATTTTGCTGACTCGATTGACGCACGGATTATGGACTGCTTGAAAAGAAACGTTCACAAATAATTCTCAACACATTCGGACCATATTTATATTTTCATAGAGACAGAGCTCAAGACTTTAAATTCTCTTAAGTACAATCACCGTAAGCATAGCTTCTTGGATGGATTCCACTTGATATATCTATACATAATTTGTTTATCTTTTATACATATCTCTCACAAAAAATGGCGAAAAAACTTGTGCTGGTAAGAAACATTGATTAATCAAAATATATCTTTGTTGTATGAAAAATTTAGAATATTACTTAAAATTAGTATATCATAAAATATTTCTTCATATGAATTCAAAGAAAAATACCAAAATATCACATTTACAGCAGCGAATATGTTCATTTTTTTTTCGATGGTTAATCGTTCAGTGATCGTAAATGAAGGTAAAAAATTCTCTGAGCCTCTCTGCAATTATCTACAGACGTAGATATTTTCTATAACACGTTGACTGTCTGCGTAAGACTATTATATGGCTTGCAGAGCTAAAATTTGCAATAGAAACTCAACGAAATATTCGATAAACAGATTGAAAAACAATTTGTTTCAGTTTTACTGAAACAATAAGAGACTTGCTGGAAAAAGGAAAAAAAATTGTCGAATGAGAACAGTAGCTTCACGATATTATTATTAACCATATAGCATCTAGACATACAGGCTAACTACTGAATACGTTTACATAGTCATTCGACGGACATCAATTTTGTCTAAGAAATCTTTCTATGGATCAGACATCCAGAAACTGTTTTGACAGATTTTATGATTGATTGATCTTGACTATTAGGATTTTTGGACGATGTAGTTGTCTACGACAGGTTCTAATCAGATTTACTGCTATTATAATCCATTCATTTCTCGTTGATTACTATTTTTGACATCAATGGAATCAAAGAATATGCTTACATTTAAAAAATAAGTAAGTACTAACCAGAGTACTTTGAATTCTTTCTTTCAACTAGCTAAATGATTCATTTCTCAAGTTACACCGTCTCACGTCACATTTCCTATCAATTCTTTACGGTCATATTATTATTCTTATTTTTTTTTTCTTCAAAATAAATCGAGCAGCAGAAAACTAGTTTTCATTATGCTTACATTTCTGTCATTTTTACAGAATTCATTTCAAGGTACGTCGAAGAAGCGTGTATATCAATTCAATATCCACAAGAGCGCGTGAGCGCTCATGCGTAACTTTGAGAGATATATTTTTAAAATTGAGGTAGAAAATAATTTTATTCAAATATAGTAACTGTATTATTTATCCAGTTCGATCAGATCCTTCATTTTCCGATCACAATGGTGAAACGAACTGTGTACTTGCATAAAATGAGTGTACATGCGTGCAGTTTATAAAATTCGTGAATTATACTCCCTCTTCAGTTTTCAAAGAATACAGTGGATCAACACCGTACATTTTTCTTTAATAAAGACGCCCCGCTGTAAACGTACTCAGTAAATTATATCAATCAACATCATTATCAACAGTTACTCGTGACATACGGACACACAAGAATTCCATTTGGAATACCGTCATTCATCGCCGTGAAACTTACATTCATTATATAATATCTGTAAAATCGCAATTAAAATATCTTCACTTGTAATATACCTTTTATATGTATAATCAACTTATTCTAATCGTATAGACTGTTTTACGATGGTAGATAAAATTCTGCCGATATTTCGCTCTGAATCATACACGAATTCGACTGCACATTTTTTTCTTTTTTCATAGATTTTCTCGCAATATTTATCGACTTTATAGAATCGAAAAAAAGACGATAATTGAAATCTGAACTCATCAACAATAACTGTTATATTATCAACAATAATAATAATTATTATTGTTGATGAGTTCAAATTTTCGACCTCTCTCGTGCAAAATGAAAAATAACGCCATATTTCTTGGGTTTCATATGTTACTATTATGCGCTGCTATTTTTAAGGATTTTAAATTTTGAATGATCAGAGTACCATTCGTATTAAATGTGAATATTACGCAACTACAATGGATTCCATTCATTGATAGTACGTCTTGTTGCTTGCTCTGGATCCAGAGATGAATTTTTTCATTTGTTTCCTCTTAATATTGTAATGACTGACTCCGTCGGTTTATTGTAACCTTCACGGTTCCTGTAGACCAATTCGAAATATTAAATTTCCACGTATCGATACAATAGTACATGCAAATATCAATTCTCCACATAACACATAAAGCAATAAATGATCACGTGCATTCGGAGATTTTGCAATGCAAGAACTCAAGAAGATTGTAATAAAATCAAAGGATGAGAATCATCTTTGAAAAAAATAATATTCATAGGTCGATATAAAGTTTTGCTCAAAGTGATAAATGCTACTTAAAAACCCAGAGAAAAATTATAATCGAGATTACAAATAAGATTGCGAAGAGGAATTATAAAAGGTTTTCCACAACTAATTACAGATAAGTGGAGACTGTCAAGTACCTTAATTCGAAACGTCTTCTCCAGGATTGGCTTGAATTGGGACAAAAATTGTATCGTCAGACTTTTCAAAACTATTATTTTACATTAAATTTGGTTGAAAACGCACAAAATCATCTAGTGTCGTCCAAACTTCTCACTCTCAACTTTCTATTTATTGCAACTTTGGAATTCCCTTCATTTTCATCTTACAAAATATGCTCACCTTCTCCCATATCCTTTGGTGAGCTAGGAGAGATTGAAGACATTTGTGGCGACTGGTACATGTTGGGCCTCGAATTTGTTGGTGCAGTTGTTATTTTGGGCCTGCCAATAAACACCCTGAACTTAATAAAATTGTTACAAAGAACAGCTTCAATAAAATTCTTACCTAGGTTTACGAAATTTTGGATTTCGTCCATCGAAAGGTGCGCTAGTTGATCCACCAGATGCATTTGACGAGAATGAAGATGGTCTATATGGTCGAGGACAGCCTTGCATAATGGTCGGAGATTGTACAGGAGCATATTGAAGCCGAGAGTTGCCTGGTACCCTAGCATGCATCAGCCTCATATCCCCTTCAGAACATAGAAAACGCTCATAGTTTGTCTTCGAATATTTTCTTTGAGAGTTAGTTAAAGCACGATGCATAGGCAATAGATGATTCGAAGGATAAAAGGTTTATAATTTTATGATAAATGTACAACCTTGTACGATTTGAACGCCTTGATACATTGGCAGTGGATAACGTGGTGGTGGCGGGGCTTGTGAGTTTCTGTCTCCATTATTAGCTCCTCCGAAAAGCTCGTGCGCGGGTGTCGGAGATCTACTGGCTCTCTGAGAACTACCCGGCGTTGACGTGCGAACTCCCGTGACAAGCTGATACGGATGCGAACAAAAATTCAAAATTTTATCACGTACGTTCAGTTACGAGGTCGAATCATCAATGAGCTCGTCGTCCCAATAGCTTACGGGTACGTTTTGCCTGAAGACTATGTTGGGTATCAAAGCTGGTGCCATGTAAGCTCCTGGTGGTGCTGGTGGCGATCCGTTACCACCGACCTGACCAAATGTTCCGTTAGGCATCATTGTTGGGGGTGGGTAGTTGCCAGAATTCACGTACATCAATGGCATTCCTGGCATCTGTAATTTTGAAAATTCAACTTGAATCTAAAATTATTTTATTAAGTTGATAGAGTTGGTTCAATGTGTACCTGACTCGAGGTAGGTGTACTGGGTGGTGTGGGCACTCTATACACAACGGGAGGACCTTGCATTCCTGTTTGACCTGGATAGTAGGCTGGTAACACGTGAACAGGTGGTTGACAGCCGTAATCTCCTGTTGTAGATGTTACAGTAGGCATTGAGTTGTAGGTGACTGGATAGCCACCCATGTAATTTGCTGGAATTTCAAGTTCTACGTAAATGCCAAGTAATCAACTGTAATCAGTGGCGGTGGTGAGAAATTACGAGGGTACCTATGTCTCCAGATGCCTGGGTGGGTGAAGTTATCGTTTGCATTGAGTAGTTTGGAGGGAACCTCTGCTGTTGAGAGATCGGTGTCCTGTCGTTTGGATTTTGATTTACCGACATTGCCGCGCCCGGTGGTGGTACAAAATACATAGTTTGCTGAGGCTGTTAACAAACGAATGGTAAAAATGAAATTAGTTCAATATTGAGTGGAATTTTATCAATAGAGTTTTGATGTTGCGAGAATTACCGGCACTTGATTCGCGGGTGTCTGCCAATAATTTGGTTGAACGTTGGGTAGCGACTGGTTGGCTGGAGGTGGTGGCTGAGAGTAAGGATTTTGAGGTGTTGACTGATTATCACATGCGACTCGCTGATCATACACGTTCATTCCCATGAAGTAGTTTGACAACTCTGTCACGTCCTATTGAAAAAAAAAATTGAAGGAGTTACCAAACCAGATATTATTTGAAAAAGTTCAACTATGCCCTCACCATCATCACTTGGCATACATTCTGGAAAACTATGCTCATCACACAATTAATAAGATCGATAGGCGGAGAAAGTTTATGATAGCTTCAAGTTTCTTCAAAGCATCCGGTATAACTTCGTTCAATTAAAATTGGATATCAAATACTTTTATCTAGATTGAAATTTAACGAGAATTTAGAATCTCTGATGAACGTATTCTCAACTGGTGGATACCGACAATTTTTAAGAATCTAAATAGATAGAAAGATAGATTCTTGATGAACATACCCTAGGCTGGGGCGCAGGTAGAGGAGGTGGCTGCACAGGCATCGCGTAGTTAGCATAAGCTGGATTCTGACCGAATATTTCATCCTGTCCAGGTGCAGCCTGAACGTTTGGTTGCTGAACTTGCCCAGGATGAGGAGCCATCATCACAGTTTGTTGGCCAACGCTGGCTGGGTAAACTCCCTGACTAAATGGTTCTGAGGTAGGTATATACGTCGCATACGGTTGAACCGGTTGACCATGTCCACAAGGTTGCTGAACAGGTACATTTCTGACTAGAGGTTGTTGTTGTTGTTGCTGCTGCTGCTGAGGTATATTCTGCGGTTGTTGCATCAAGGGCGGAGGCAAAGGTGGAGGTGGTGGTGGCGGAGGTGGTGCTGCAGGTGGAGGTGAAAATGGAAGGCTCGGCGAAGTCGCGGAATTAGTTACGTGTGTCGTCGGTTCGACTGTTCCTGATACCGATCCTGGAACTGATGTTGGCGCAGCTGAGGGATGCATTGGAGGTGGTCCTTGTGGAGGTTGCGGTTGAATCGCTGGACCGGAGTTGCAGTTGCCACCGTGTTTCGTTGTCTGAGATCGATGTCTCTTATCGGACTCGTATCTGCCACCCGTCATTCCACGCTGTTTGTTTGAGAATTCAGAGTGTTTAGGGCCTGTAAATGGTAACGGATGAATTAATTAAATTATTGCAGAAAGAAAATCGATGAGGAAAATTTTTAAAATTGAGCTGTAGATGACCAGTCAATAAAATTCTTGAAACGACCTCATTGTCAAGCGTCGTGTCTTCGTGAGTGCTGGTTATGCGATTTCTAACATAATGATAGTATTAAAAACCACGAAAGAATTTGCAACAGCTCGGTGTACCCTTGCAGATTTGGAAAAGTATAATTCTACATAGAATATGGCACATCAAAGAAAAATCAATGATTTTCAATTTTCTCATCACCCCAGCCTTCATTACTTGGACGTTATCGACAAGAGTTATCTTGGAAACCAGCACTTTGATAGTGATTTGAATTCTTAGACGTTAATAACCTATTAAAATCATTTCAGAACGAAGGATAGTCTACTTGCTCCTATATCGAGAATCTCGTATTGAAATCCATGACTTGTAAGACTGTAGAGCTGAGATATTGAAAATGTGATATACTGAGTATAGAAAAAAGCTCACCAGGCGAGTCAACATCTTCGATGAAGAACTTTGGCGGGTTGTCCGGGTCGAATCGATAAAGCGAGCCATCGGGATTCGTGTATGGTTGATTCGTTTGAGGATTAATGATAACACTACCCGGTGGCACACTAGAGATACTGGTAACAGCCCACATGACTGTCTGCCCATTGGGTTCGGGCGAGACGACGTCTTGACTAGAAAGTTGGGAATGGTTACAGGACATGTTGGGCGAAGGTGACGGTGATGGTGACAACGTAACGTCGCTTCTTTGGCTTTGAGACTTGTAACCACTGCTTGAAGGGCTCAACCGCGAGCACATGCTGGCTCCTGAATCTTGAAAATACAAAACCTCTGTGTAGTGTTGTATCGAATTTATAGGAAAGGATTTATTGAGCATGGTCGAGTCACGCTCACCTTGTTTTACTAAACGAGCACCGGCGCTGTGAGTTGACATGACGCTGTCACCTCTCGACAACATGCCCCTCGTGTAGCCTCCAAAACTGAACGATTTGGATACTGATGGACGCAGACTGTTGGGACGATACGAATCCCTGTCGTCCAAAGATTCACCTTTCATCAGCCTCGTGTTCCTGCAAGAAGGTTAAAGTTTGACATTTATACGCAAATGGGCTTGGTTTTTATAATCATACTGTACATTGAAGGTTGATTTTTTTATACGTGTTATGACTCAGAAATTGTAAAGAGAAATGTTCTATGAGATTTGGTTTGTGTTAGTAAGCTATTTGTCAAATTATAGGACTCGACAGATCAGTTGTATTTGCACCTGCGATAGGTTCATTGCAATAAGCTTTCCTAGTCGAATATCAAGATTAACCATGCAAAACTAGCTCGGAAGCTAAGATGTTGAAATCGAGACCAAAATTAAATCAAGTTCCGTATATTTTTCGAAGTAAAGACAGCTGGAAACGAGGCTGACAATGTTATACCTGATTGAGTGATCTGATGGGTGAAGCAGGCGATACCTCGCTGACGCATCTGAGCTTTCCGACGACGACCAGTAGGGCCAAGATGTCACATCACCGCTCTCTCCACTACTATCCTTAAATATCCTTCGTCGAGCTCTCTCGTACTCCTCTTCACGTTCTTCAAAGCTCTTGCTACGTCTGCAGTATTCACCAGACATACGATCTGGTGACTTAAAATTAAAACTATCCTCGAAAGAACTCGAGTCCCTTTTAAGTATACTTCTACGAGGCTCCTCAGCAAGGATCAGATCATCCCGTATGTGTTCCTTGAATTTTGTATCGGGTATGCGCATATTTTTTGTACGCGTCACAATTACACTTAAACCCGACTGATCGACGTTGTGCTCCATACCAAAGTAAGCTGCAACCCTGTGGACCAACATGCGATTGTACGACGACATGTTGGGAAATTTGTGCGACACTTTTTGACGATCCTTTGCAAAATCTATGAGGTCCTTTTCAATTTTTAGTAGAACTGTGCGATCCTTTTGATTTCGATTGATCGTCTCGGCGATAAACTGCTCCAGATCGACGCCCGTGCTATCCGTATACAGCTCCGTACTGCTGTCTGTGTGGTGGAAGAGAAAATTTTAGTTTATTAATGCGATGAAGTTACCTCAGATCGGAAGAGTAGTCAAAGACTTGAATTAGAAATCAACAAATTCTGAGAGAATTACAAATATTGATAGTTGTCAAAATGATTGTTGAGTAGAATTAACTGGTAGGAAAAAAGAACCATTGGCTTCTAAATAAGATGAGAGCGGAGGACAAATTTGCATGTTCAATATTTGCTAACGGCTTCCTACTCTTCCTCGTCTTCTAAAGTCTATTGATGAACTATTTTTAAACGCGAGATTCCAAATGAGTTGTAGAGTGAAACATACATTTATGTCTGCCAAGCAAAAAGTTGAGTTTTAATGAATAGATTTGATTGGTAGCTCCAACCGTCATAAGGGTACAACCAAGATAAAAAGTGATTAGAAGATTAGCTGTTTCAGCTGTGAGCAGGAGAAAATTTTTGAAATACGAAATCTGGAATTTCTGAGTGGGTAAATTTTTTTGTGACTTTTGCTGGACATCCTATAAAATCCAGTGAATTCATCATATGGTCAGATATTGGGTACGTCGAATTACCGAAAGAATTGACAACATTCTGATAAAGTCTACCAATTCCAGATAAAACTTATAAGATTCCGGAGTTTCATGAATTATGGAGGCATGGACTTACGCAATTCTTAATGGTAGGCTTTGAGTATAGAGTGTTCAGAGTATTCAGTTAGCAACAAGGTAACCTGCCCTTCACGATAGAAAAATTGAATAGAAATGCTATCTGAGTACTTTTAATGATGGAGAATTTTGACGATTCAAAATTTCAAAGAAAACTGACCTCTTGAGAGGGATGTGGAGAGTCCGCTGTCGTAGCTTCCTTGGCTGGACGAATTATGCCTGAGCTTGTGTCTTGCATTGGAACGATTGACGGACAGTGTGTTATTACCGCACTGTTGATTACACTGATTGCTGCACACATTGAGCGAATTTGGCCTGCGCTGTTGATCACTTTTATTGTGCTGATTGTTCTGCGCGTTTTTGTGCGAACCTTTTGACGGGGACACAGGAGTCTGGAGCAAAACTGGCCTCTCACGTGGACCATTATTGCCCTTGACACAGTTGTTGCACTTGTTCGAACCCGAATTCGAGTCACCACTGTGCTGTTGCTTGAGACGTCCCTCAGATTTGTTATTTGCGTTGACGGGAGATACCGGATGTTGCTGCTTCGGGTGAGCTTGCGACGGACTAGCCGAACCTGTTGATCAAATTGAAACAACTCTGTCAACTCGAGTGTCAGCTGGAATGAGGTTGATTAAATTTGGTAATTAGGAATCTGTTAACTATCACGAAAGTCGTGTAAGTGTTCAATAAAAATAGGCTGGAGGCTAGAAAACACTTATTCCTTATCCTTATTTCTTGTACTTAGCCTTTGAATTTACTCATAGGGATCATAGTAAAGTTGTGTTACGTGAGAGCTATCATTAGTTTTTGATATGTTTTGGATTCTTTTCGGAAATATCTGAAAAACTTGACTCGAAATTGAAATTGAAAGACTGGTTGATTTGAGGGATAGATTTTTTGATATTTAGTATATTTCGGGCTAAAGCAGATTGATCTTTCTGTTTCATTCCTTCAGAATATATTTACCAAACGACCCGCGGATGAGAATGTCTCGATCATAACTCGGAAGTCAAGAAAAGCCGTCAGAAAGTTGTCAACAATATTACAAAATTGATCATCAAGAGGAAATGTTAGAGATCCTCCGCGAGCCTTGAGAGGTATCTTTGATCATTGATATTCATTGCAATCATTCTAATTGAAAATTTTCACGGTGGAATATTCATTTCACTTTGAAGCAAGAAAGTATACGATGGTGCTGCAGTGAAAATGCACGGTTTAAACAAGAAAAAAAAAACGTGTTTGCCTCGGGAAAGATCTTGCGCGAGCCAAAATTTTGGCACATACAAGTCTAAAAATAGTTTGGAAGCGTGCATACAAGCTCAAACAGGGTTCCACGAACCACGGAAAATTGGCTGACCACTAGTTATACGATGAGTAGTAACACGAGTGAAAATCACGTATGCTTCCACAAGACGAGAATTTATGACAAGATTGTATATAAGTACCATTTCTGGTGGGAGTGCGACACGTGGGCGAGGTAGCGCTGTTCCTCGTACGCTTTGGTGACTGATTGGGTACCGGGCTGAGATTGCTGTTGCTGATAGGCTCGTTGTTGTTGTTAAATTGCTGAGATTTTGCGGCGCTCCTGTTCGGTGATGGACTGTGACTAGCAGATTTCTTGTTTCCGAGAGGGCTGGGATTTCTGGAATTTGGATCTGATGGAGAAGTGACCTTAATAGTGGATTCGGGCTCAGCTGATTTGGGACTGCCTGGTGACGACGATGCAGAGCCGTTTTGAGGATCCCGCGGTGGTGACGTCGACTCCCTCATCGCATGACTTCGCTGTAGCAGCTTTAATTTTGTATTTGGCTGTAATTAAAAAATAATTCGACTCGTTATTAATTGATGATCCCTAGCAAATGGCACGGAGAGTTCAAGGCTGATATTATAGTTTATTTTATTGGAAAACAAAATTTTAAGGAAAAAGCGAGATAAAGAAATATATTAATTATAATTTCAATTTTTGGTATTCGCGAGGGCTTATAGAAGAGCTAAACTATCAGTCTTGCCTTGTCATAAATGACAGTTTGGAATACCGTCAAACGGGATTACTTTGAACAGACGGGGTAACTTTGAACACTCGAGCTACAAGTTTGAATTCCCGAAATCCGGAAAGTAGGGGTGCGCAAGGGTTCTAGTGATAATTTGCTTGATAGTGGCATGTATGGACAACATTCCGCACTGGTGTGGGAGTCCCTATCAGCTGTATGTGAGTTCAGAACAAACTTTCGGAACTGCATCATTTCGGAGCGAGAAGAAATTGCTTCAAACAATTGGTCTGGTTTGAGCAATTCCAGAGCAAATCCCAGATATTCGCGATAAATTTCGTTGATCGATACCAATACCTTGAATAGCCCATCGTGACATTGGTGTATTTTCATTTGACTCAATTTTGTAGTAGAAAAACTGAAATGTACGTGGCTTTTCTCCAAAATAGGGTAACTTTGAACACTTCAAAAAACCGGAAAAGCCAGACTTTTATCGGGAACCGAACGCGACAAATTAATTCTTATTTTTGATGATTCTAAACTCTTTTTGGATTTGTGGTCGAGATCACTTGATTTTCAAAATGCTTAACTTGATTCACTCAATTATAACACGTTTAGTTATTACTGTTCAAAGTTACCCTATGATGGAGGTCAAACTTTGAACACTTTTTGAATGCTCATTATTTTATCTAGAAGATCCAATTGGGGTTTAGGGTTTAGTGCAGCGCAATCAAAAGCTGAGACAACGATCTCTCAGTTGACCTCAAACACAATGCCCTTCTGATATAAAACATCCGAATCACAGGGAAATCACGAGCAAAAACAAAAAGTGTCCAAAGTAAACCCATTTAACGGTACGAGTGTGATATGGTTGGTGTACAAAGAGGATGTCTGTGTGGTAAAAAGGATCATTTTTGATTGAATGCTTCTATTTCGATGAGTCATGACAGACTGTATTGCAATAAAAGTGAGAAAAAGATGAAATGAGCATTACAGACCTAGTTGTAAAGTATAAGACGCACGTCACTTTCCGTATCAAGCAAACAAGTACGGGGGTTTCAATTGTTAAAAGTGTTCAAATCAATAAATGGGAAGGACAGAGGTGTAAAATACTCACTTTATTACGATAATTTTTGATCTCGGTGTCAGTGGGGTTGTGGGGTGAGGACGAGGAAACGGATGCGGATCGATGAAGTTGGTTGCTGACATTGGCCTCTATCATATCCGAGTCGGAATGACTGGAGCTGCCGAGGGCCAGGGCTTGCTGCCTCGACGCCGGCAGCGAGGGCATCCCACCTTCGCAAACCAACGTACTCGGACTGCCCGGCCTGCTATCCGATCTGCCACCCTTATGCACCACTATGCTCGGAACTGCAACACCAGCGCGAGCCAAAATGCGATTCTCGTATAAAATCGATTTGTAAACGTACATTCTGCTTACGCTTTTGTGCCAGAATTCGATTATGGGTGGCTGATACACGGAAAAATTCACCATATTTTATGTTTCCAAAAAGCTATTATTATCAACCGGGTGTATTGAAAATTCTCTGGCGAATCTTTTTGCAAATATTGCAAAACGGAAATCTGGCCAACTAAGGCCCTTAGATCGAATTTCACTGCAGTGAATTATAGAACCTCAAGCTTATTTAATACGTTCACTGCGATGGGCCTCACCGGTAGGGCCCACGATTTTTCAGAACTCGATTTATTTCAACTCATATTGTCGTCAAAAATCTTCTCACTGCTAATTTTCCTTGGCGGTTTACGTTACCAAGGATAATACCTGCAGAAAAAATGGAACACGGATACCTTCACTAAAACAGCCATCACTCCGACGCGTTTGGGTCTACAACAATTTTCCAAAAAGTACTTGAAAGATGAGAAAAAAACCTGTCAAATTATGTGTTTCAAAAAATTGTTTGATCGAAATTTCATGCCTCCAATTGAGACTCAAAATTGGAAAAGTTCTCATTTCAATCAATCACTCTCCATTTATATGCAAGTCATGCTAGCGTAAAAATTCTTGCGGGATGTTGTAGTTCTTTCCAGGACCTTCAAATTTCTTTTCAAGCGTTGCCTCACGATCATTCACACCTGAGTTACAAGCGATCTCGTAGAAAGAATTTCGTGCGAGTCAAGGGAACAAAAATACGGAAAAGGTCATAATCTACTATTCTGACGTAAAATCTTCAGAATCTTATGAACTGATCATCAGGTTCACTTCAAAGATTGGTCGAAAGGACTCCCGCCCCCGCCCACTTCAACTATAAGAAAAACGCATGTCTCCATCCTTTCAACATCCTCAACCCGTGCAAAATTCTTTCTACGAGGTCGCTTGTAAGTCGGGTGTGAATGATCGTAAGGCAACGTTTAAAAAAAGGAATTTGAAGGTCTTGAGAAGAGCTAAAACATCTCGCAAGGATTTTTACGAGAGCATGACTTGCATATAAATAGAGGGTGATTGATTGAAATGCGACTTTTGCCAATTTGTCACTTTTGTTAATTAAAGGCATAAAATTCCGATCCAAAAAATTTTCGAAGCACATAATTTGATAGATTTTTTTTCTCATCTTCCAAGTGCCTTTTGGAAAATTGTTGTAGACCCAAACGCATCGGAGTGATGTCTGTTTTAGTGAAGGTATCGGTGTTCCGTTTTTTCTGCAGGGTACTGTAAACAATGAGTCAGAAGAGAATTTACTCTCATCGATCAGAGAATATAAGCCGAAATCAAGATTAACCAAAAATTGCGAAAAACTGCCTTTGCAGTGAACGTGTTTATATGATTTTGATTTCAATCAAGTATCGTGTACAATTTCTTTACCCCAACTGAGATCGATTCAATATTTCAATCTTGTTAGAGAAATTTTGGAATTTTTGACAATTGTCCAAGTTGGTTTCTGAGCTTCATTAGCGATCGTCCAACACAAAATCCTCATGAAAATTTGGAGTCACGACAGACTGAAATTCAGTTTGCAGACTTTTCCCACATTGGACCGAGGCATGTTCCAATCTGAGTCACTGAGTGACCAATGCAATTAGTGAGCATATAGCAAATTCCTTCTAAATTTATTATTCGAAGACCGAAGGTAAGGTTCATCAAGAATTTAACGTCTGTATTAGGGTGAGATTTCAAGAACTTAGAGCTGTGCAATTATATCAATTCATAACTTGGATGGTCTTCTTGTCCGTAAAACGTAAATTTACGTCCAATATGGCCGCAAATGTACCCAGATAGTAAGTGTACGCACTTGCAGGCCATTCTTGCAAATATAATGGAATAGAATGCCACATGACAAAATTTCATCCCGACAACTCAACTTATAAGTAGTGAAAATTTGTCGAGTATGAGTCGTATCAAGTGTACATAATGTGTTTCATATTGCAAGTACTTTTGAATCAAAATTCAAGTGATCCAGAACTGTTTCTCAGTCCTTTTGTAAACCTGTATAAAATTCATGGTTAGAAATATTTCTGACACTATCGAAATTATTCTCCAATATTGAGGAATGAGTATTGAGGTTTTTTTCATTTCAGTACATTTTTCGCCTTCTACGGATTGTTAGGAGTCTGGTAATTTTCCCGATTCGGACTCGAACGATAAAAGTGCTGACAGATGATTTTCTTGGACTTTTTGAAAGAGCTGAGATACAATCTCCAGTCTGGAGAGATTTTTCCTGACAAGGATAGCTGTGAGGCGTTTTCTCCATTCCCAATGTCTCAAAGATGTTTGGGTAAATGTATTAGTCATCTTGAAAGTTGAGGTAATTCGCATGAACTTTAGTCGCACATTGAAAATAATTCCAAAGATTCAATTTGTAAATCAAAATTTGAATGGAATAAATGATGCTTTGCGACGAAAATAAGAGTCAACTTTTGACTCAAGAATTTAATAATTTGCAAGCAGAGAGACTTACTTTCCAGCCGGGCCATGTGGTGATCGGGTCATCGAATTTCAAAGTGCAAGGTCTGAAACTGGTGCATGAGGCAGCACGACGTCGGTCAAGCAAGTGCAGATCCAATTATGTAGTATTTCACGAGAATTTTGATAGCCCAGTGCACATAAGCGTCACTTCACCCTCTTCACTGTTCAGCATAGTTCATCGCTCTGCAAGCACAAATGGGAAGCGCAAAGCGTGAGATGATTTTCTATTTGTTAATGCTTTATATAGTGAGTATCAGGTTGTGTGTGTGTCATGCAGTAATTTACGATTTCAAGTATATTATTACCATGTCATAGAGAACGTGCAAAATTTGTTGATCAAAATCAGAGTTTGACCACAGAATGAATTTGAATTTCTTGTCGTTCCGTGTGGGCGTTAAGAATTTTGTGGGAAGTTGGAAATCAAAACGTATTCATCTGAGACACGGGACCGCACAATCGAACGCATTTTCGAAAAAATTACAAAACTGCACCCCCCTTACTCGATCCGAAATTCTAGTTTCGTTTCGTGTTGAACCCTGATCGTAATTGAATATTTTGATAGGGCTAGTACCTGTAACAGAATAGGATGCTGCCAGTAATTACTATTACACCGTATCTCACTAAAGTCACAAGTTTGCTTGCACAACCTGCAGTCAATTTATACGCACTACTTGACAACCCTCGTAAAAAAGATAGGCTGATTAGATTACACCAAAGTTGAGTTCGTGCACTATCAACTTTTATTAGCACCAACCTTCTTTGTATAGAAACTTTGTCACTTTTTTCACTAAAATTTCATGTTTATTTGTTGAGATGGTACATCACAAAACAAAATATCAAAAGAAAAATTTCTTCATCATCTGCGACAACGAAAATTCACAATCAGTCCCGAGCTCTGCCCTCTGGTTAAAGCTGAAATATGCATCAGTAGGAGAGGCTCGAGCAGGGCCAGGTCACCACTGTGTACACATGCATCAGCAGCAGCAGCAGCAGCAGCAGCAGAATCGGGATAAAACGAGATGTGGCGCTGCTGCCACCCTCGGTTATAAGTCATGGTCACCCGGTCACGTCCCGATTTCGTATATTTCTCTTCTCACACACGCATCGCAAAATTCACTTCTAACGCACAAATTCACTCGAGTTAAATATGGTTTATAATACACTTTTGTAAAAATAAAAAAAAATGTTATCCCACGATATAGATGAAATTATAGATATTGTAACCGTTGACCCTATCGTCTCGGGTACGGGCGACGCACTGAAAACTCGCGCGCGTTCTCCGAAAGCTCGTGAATCCTAATCGACGAGCGCGCGCAGGCAAGCAAGCAGGCAGTCAGGCAAAAGTATACTCATATGTATAGAAAGAGCTTTGGGCTGCGCAGAAAGCTCGGAGCAGCTGCCCTCAGTCATTTTATATATGTGTGTGCCACTCAGAAGCAGCAGCAGCAGCAGCAGCATAGCTTCCTCGTATGCCATCATCGTGTGATACAGAGCTTGCGGAGCTTGCAAAGCTCGTACTTTTGGACACGCTCCAATTGACGCGCGCAAACGATTTTATTATACCTATATATACATATATCTAATATATGTTTCGATGTAGCTATCTAGTATTTATTATGATTGAACCACTTGTAAAAATATTTATGTTTAGTGTATGTACAGAGAGCTTGCAATCGATGATTCGTGACCAGGAATATTGGAGAATCATCGCGTGCAGGTGTATAGATTATCCGTCTGATTGAAATAGTCTAAGAGGTTATTACAAGTACATGAGGTGGTGAAAGACTGATTTATGATATAGTGGTTAAGAAAATCAGATTGAATTCTGATTTGGTCGATGATAGGCCACAGGATGGGCCGAAGTGAGAGGGTGGGAATCGTTAATAGTAGAGGGTTAGAAAGTGGGCGGTTAGGTATATCTGAATTACGTCAGAGTTCAAAGATTAAATTTAATTTTTAACCGATTAAAACACTTCGAGTTCTGCTGATAATATCACAGCGCCGATGCTCGAATCTATATTAAAGAGACGTGAAAGTAATGCACAGCGCAACTTTTTACTCCGTCGACTATTTTATTTTTATCATCCGCATTGTTGACGATATAAATGAAGCAGGATGGGCAATCGCGTGATGTATATCGCGAGAAAGCTCCAGGGGTCACTTTCAGACTTTTTAATCGAATTTCCATCGGATGGATATAGATATGTATAGATGGTTAAAGAGTCTATAAGGAGCGGCAAGATTTATCGTTTTTGCGATTCTCATCGTGATTCTTTTTCTTCTTGAGACATTTTTTACTTTCTTCAATTCGATGTTTTTCTGTAAATGCATGCATGCACGAAGAGTTTGCGTGTTCGCGATTTGTATTGGAGCATCGATTGGTCATTCACGATTTTTTTTAGAAAGCTCACATATTCCCTGGTAGAAATGCATGCATGGTCACTTTTTCTAGCCAACTACAGTCAATAGCAATGATACTTGGCCAGTTATTGACCGAAAAATGTTCACCATTTTCACGATTATACGATCAATTTGAAGGAATTCAATGGTGCAGCATATTTTTATCTGACCATAATTATAATTCTGAGAGCAAAATACAGGCTTCAAATTCTTGTAAATGACAAATACAGCATTGCATAACACTCAATTTTTGAGCGCGAAATCGGTAAAGTCAGAAATATCGTTCAAGAGCCCCTATGTCCACATGATTGATTGATGCCAAGACTATCAACTCGGAGAGGAGTACTGGATTGATCAATAATTTTCTGGGAAACTTTTTAGTTTTCTGACAATTTCCCTAAGATGAAAAAGCTTTTTGAGCTTTGGCAAGATTGAAAAGTTGACTTAACAATCTTATCTCGGAAATGACGGTTGATAATAAATGATATATAATATCAAAAACGTTTTATTACGACGTTCTACATATTAGATATATTTTTTATTAACGCATTTTCAACCTCTTTTTGAGGTTATTCTGCGGGACCTACAGTTTATGGTGAGTTCCGAACCACCGAGACCACCGAGAATCACTTATGATAAATTCATATTGGTGCTGTCCGAGATTCGAACTCCAGCCTTCTGCGTTGAAGGCAAGGACCTTATCTACGAGGCCACGGTGGCTTCTACATTTGAAATAGATCACTTCACCTGAGTTGATAAAAAATTTGTACGGTAACGAAATTTTATTGCAGAATTTTTCAAGACTCAAGTGAGAAACTAAAAAAGCAAGATATTAAAGCATTTTGACTCTAACTTTGGCACTCTAGGTTTAACTACACGCGGATGCGATTAAATTATCTTACCAAGCTACATTTGTGTTTATCAAATGGACACTGAGAGTTTTTGTACGAAATTTTTTTCTGTCAATATTTTTTTGAAAAAGCAATCCATCTGGTGACTCATCATCCACTATGGTTTCAAATTATGGTGATTGTAATATCTCCTGACTCAATTTACCAAGCAAATAAGATATTGAGAGGGAAAAATGAGTGGCACCCCTGCGGAGAAGATGTAAGAATCTCTATATCGTCATCTAATGGAGTATACTCAATTCAAAGCCTACGATTATTTTTCCACCGATATCTCATGAATTATCAAATTAACCAGGGAATATCCAGACTCAGTATCTCTTCTCACAGATCCGACAGTTCACGACTCTGGCTACATTGACGATCGATAAAGGACACCTTTTGGTTTATTTTTATTGATACCCACTGTAAAAAAAAAAGAGAAAATCCTATCACAAACTTCGTGCTAATTAGTCTCACTACAAGGAGAGCATCGCGCTTATATGTATATCACATGCTTTCATGACACAGGAAAGAAGTGAAAAGATTTGTCACCGCACTCGGGCGAATCCGGGGCGTCCGCATCGTCGGCGCCAGGAAGATATTATATGTTATACTCTGCGGAAGGAATATCGAAATCGGGGTAATATAGTTGTATTCCGCCTCAGTGGCAGTATTAGGACACTACTGCAGTGTTGCATCGCCCATCGGAAGTATAAAATGGTCTGAACACGAGTAAAACGATGAAGGAAACGATAAAGAAGAAAAGAAATGGAAAAGTTGGAGGGGAAAAATCGGGTGCTGCAGTATTATTATTGTGCGAATAGGGTAAAAACGTGCTTGCAAATATGATATGAGAAAGTTTCAATATAAAAGCAAAGAGGGAGAGCATATCACAATCGCGCCGTGTCTCGCAGTGTCTATGACCCATATTACGCCAGAGCAACATCGGGTAGCAGCCAACGTAACTGGGTCATGCGCCTTAACGGCCGCCCCCGCTGTTCACTCATACTCTCCCCCTTTTTCTGTTCTGCACCATTCTGCCTTTGCGTTTTCTACTTTGTTCTGCTTTGTATATGAAAGCTCTGGTGTGCTTACTCTCTCTGACATTAACCCGTGACGTGTCATTCTAAAGGTCTGTACTGAGAACAAATCTCACACAGATGTAGTGAGTCTACCGAATGTTAGGTATGTATGTATGTATGGAAGGATTGCCAACTGCTCTGGCACTTCCGGGCAAAGAGATGAGCACGCACCGTGAATCATCCCGGACGGAAAGAGGCGAGCTTTTGCTATGCAAGCTCGTGTCGGGTTTACGTAGAAATTGTTCCTGTCTTTAGAAAATAGACTACGATGAAAATTTTTACATATCCTCTGGGTGGAAAAGCACGAATGAAGGCATTTTTTCATTTTCCTCGATGAACACCCTGCTTCACGAGACGATTTCTCTCATTTTCTACAAGAATTCGATGAAAATCATCTATTATTCAAAAGTGGGGAACCCTTCGTATTCTGAGTTAAAAATTCAAGCTGCGATAAGTATCACTAAACTGACACCGAATTCCACCTAGGAGGTATTTTTTTCAGAAGATCCTACACAGTAAGGAGCCATTTCGACCTAAATCGTATCGGTTCATGACTCAAAATGGCGATGTAAAATCATTTTTCCCGTGTATGAGGATATCGAGGCCCATTTCGAAAAGTTCGCGATTTTGTCATGTTTTCTCATGAATCTTAAGATAACGAAAATACTGTCCATTTCATCGAAAAATGTGTGAAAAAATTTTTTGTAGAGCTTTCAAAAATCTGGAAAAACATGCCCTTAAAGTTTTTCAAACGATGCGCCTATTTCGAGTTGTGAGGCGTCTTCATTCCAAGTTACATGGATTTTGAAATATTTCGATGGTACATCATATCTCGCGAGAAAATATGAAGTTCGCGAACTTCATATTTTCAACAAATTATAGAATGCTGTAAGATCCTCTTGAGCTACCTATATCAAGCAGAATCTCAATAACTAATGAGAAAAAGTTTGCTGAATCATCCTCCAACATTGCGGACGTAGTGAGAGATATGAAATTTGAGACATGAAATATTTCAAAATCCATGAAAATTGGAATGAAGACGCCTCACAACTCGGAGTACACGCATCGTTTGAAAGACTTTCAGGGCATGTTTTATTAGTGTTTTGAAAGTTCTAGAAGAAGTTTTTCTACACATTTTTCGATAGAACGGTCCGTTTCTGAGTTATCAAAAGATTCATGAGGAAACATGTCAAAATTGCCAATTCATCGAAATGGGACTCCATGTATTTATACGCGGGAAAAATGATTTTACTCGCCATTCTGAGGCATGAACCGATACATTTAGGTCGAAATGGGTTTGGGATCTCCTGAAAATACCACCTAGGTGGAATTTGGTGACAGTTTAGTGATACTTATCGCAGCTTCAAGCGAGGTGTGCTTGTTTTCGAAAACAATTCGTCATTCAAAGTTCAATTCATATACCAATAACTTCAACCTCAACCGAGATGTTCTTGATCAATAAAGTATGCTAATGTAATAAATTGTAAGTCTATTATGAAATAGATGATACAAACATAGACTGAAAATTTAATGAGCAAAAGATACTTTGAAGTAATTTCATGAAAGTTTCAGCGGAATACGAAATGTACCAGTGACAGTCATGCATTCGTAATACCTGCGAGTGATGTGTAAAGCCTCAAAGTCAGTCAGATTGTAAAACAGAATCGAGAATTTCCAACACGTTTACATTTTCATGAATTATCAAATTTAGAAGTTCGGGCGCCTGACGTCATCGCCAGAGTCCTAATACGATTTTACTCGACATCACGGATCATCACTTATTCAACTCCATTTTGATAGAAAATGGAAAGCTTTACAAACTAATCATTCATTTTCAAACCAAAAAGCTTCAAAATTGAAAATGTTTCTAACAAATTAAAACTACCGTCAAATAGAATGACGACAAAAAATATCATCCGCGAGAAACGTGAAAAAGCAACATCGTGGAGCGTCTAAATACTTACTTCTGGTTAGAAACGTGCAAACTTCTAGAAGATCTATGCCATAAGGTTAGAGAAAAGACGGAACAAGAAATAACGGCAAAGAAGAAGAAGAAGAAGAAGTTGGTCAAACGAGAGCAGATCGTGACTCGAAATTGGCCATACACGCAACCACACACAACTTGGTAAATGAACTTGAAATCTGGCTCTCGAAATTCGTACACACACTACCGGCAGCTAGCAGCAAACGACCAATTCTCGAATCGTACACGTAATCGGCACAAGGACCATCAACCACCACCCAGAGTAGTCGGACTGACTATCTCGTATCGTCAAAAGTTATGTTTGCAAGCATCATCGTAGCATCACATACCTATTCTTGTGCCAAAAATTGTAAAACTCGGAGAAAATTCATCGAACTCGCAGCCTATACTATTTAGGCATGACCAAAAATTCATAGATGGTGAATGATGACTAATAACCCACTTTTGGAGCTTGCAAATTTTGTACCCGGAAATTGATGATATTTCCATCGACGAGTGTCTTTCAAAATGATGAGTCACCTCATTTTATCGAAATGAAATCGAGATACGAAATAGCTTTGACCATCGCAGAGATAATAACACTCTTTCTCACTCACTCGCTGCGAATATATCGTTTCTAAAAATAATCCAGATACCTACCCGAAAGACAGAAGCTTGCAAAAGCTTGCCAACTATCCTAATGGGTTGCTCTCATCTTTCTCCCTTTTTTTTCGAGAGGAAATTTCTACATGTCCAGAATGAGTCACCCCATCATAAAAGCTTCTAATGAAGCTCAAATGGGTTTTCGCGAAAAAAATCCAGATCACACTCATTATATTTTGGGTTCAGTTCGCATGACAACACGGAAATTGTATGTCGCACCCAAAGAATTTTCCCGAATCTGATGTATTTTCTTTGGCAAAGAAGAGACTTGATGATTATTAGCTCAGACCGTTCTAGCGTACAAAAGCAAAACTAGAGAGCTAACCCGATTTGCCTCATTATATACCATCAATCGAGCGTTTCTTGATCATAAGAAAATTGGGGAATATTCGCCGCTCCTTCTCGCTAGCTCTGCTTGTCTCTCTCATCTCGAAATAAGATTAAGAATGGTAAATATTACACGATACCGAATATAGAATCTGCTCAGTTCCTGGTAATAAAAGGAATCGATAAGGGTATGAATTATTGAGAAGAAAAGGAAAGGACACTCGGAGAAATAGCTTGAGTTCCGAGAGACGAGAAAGCCAAGTAGTAACAGACAGGCTTTGTTCAGACATAAATCACATAAACGTAATCGTCGATATGACAATCATTTCGCGTCATATATACCCACACATGTCTGTATAAGAAGAGTTATAATAATATTACATAAGGGTGCTGGCAGTATTCTCTAAGCAATGTAAGTATGTACATACATGTTGTGTGATATGACTGTAACATTATAGATAGAGTGTGTGATTCGCGCGCGTCATTTAGGGGGAGGGGGGGGAGGGAGAAATTTTTGGCGTGGCATCAAAAAGAATTCGCCAGTAAAACAGTCAGCCGTTGAAAAATTGAGTAAGCAAAGTGAGCCACTCGGAAAGCACTCTCGTCTTTTGCGATATATATTCGGTAACACGTGCGGCAAATAAAACTGCCAACGAATATTTAGTATATAGTTTAGTGGTCAAGAGTCGTGAAATGTGACAAAAATGATCAGACGTTTGAAAATTCTGTCTGTGATTGCTATCGCACTCGTCTCGTCCTTCAACTTAACAACCTCTCGTTGATACAAGTGTCCAGAAAGATTTTGAAAATAACGAGTCTCAAAACTTTTTACTCCCCCAAAAATATGAGCCGTAAAACATTTTTCATGCTTTCAAAACAACTCTGTCAATGTCGAAGATATATATTCTTATAGCCCTACTGCGAATGAAATATGCTTCGCGATTTTTTTGAGAGCTTGCAGATTTGCTAGACAGCTTTTTTCGAATTCGCTGAGAAATCTCAGCTCTGCGCGCGTAATTTTAGCTACGAAATTTTGTAAAATAAGCAAAGTGGCGCGTAGATATGATCGAGAAAATTTGCTATGAAAATTGTACAAAAAAAGATAAGTAGTAACTTCGAAGATTACTCGAATATGCCAACACGATTCATGAATACGCGAAACAAAAGCAAAGAACTTTGATGATTCAACATTACAAAAATCCAAATGAAACTCAAAAATAAAGAGGATCCACGACCGACGCGTATTCACCATCAAAATCTTACTCCGTTATGAAATACACATAAAAATATGGACACGATCATCTCCGATATTAGAATCAATCGATCCTGCATCTGAGCATAATGACACCATCACAGCCTATCTACATAAAAATCGACTCAGTTTCATACAAAAATTGTCAATTTTCTGACGGCTCTTATTCTCGTTAGATTTTGTCCAAGAAATGTTTCGTCGTATTACCATCATTGAAAGTGGGTGAAGAGAAAACTTCTAGAAATGGGTACATTGATCCTGCAATGATTTAGCCGTTACATAGTCCAGGTGAACACGCGGATGCTGAGTAGTATAATATAGATAGGGCCAACTCTGCAGAAGGAGATCGTGCGGGGGAGGGGCGAGCGATGCACCCTGGGTTGCCACGGCGACGACCTACTCTGCCTGGACGTCGACGCATCGTCCTATTCGCTCCCTAATCTGGCACTTTATCTATCCGAGTGCGTGCCCAATCGGGATGCGTGTACTTATACCTCGATATAAGTGGTTCCAGAAGAAAATTTTCATTCACGATCATGCCTATTTAAACTATGGTTAACCCCAACCAATTGATGAAAAATATTTTCAAAATAAATTGGGATCATGCATTGTAGGTGAAATCGATTTGTCCTAATAGAATCCAAGATGATTGGTTGAACAAATATATTCTGATTTGGAATTTATGATGAAGAGGCAATTATGTTTAGCTAAATCTATGTTGAAAAATTAGATGATTCATTAGAGGAAAAGGGAGAATGGGGCTGGAACGATGCTATAGTTTAATTCCGGAATCGCGAATATTCTGCACTCATCTGTTATACGTAGATGATATGTAGGGGGGTAAGAATATGTTCTATTTCTGAACTGAAGCATGTTAATCTAGCTGATGGGAAGATTTGCTGAGAATAAAGCTTGCTTTATTCGCTAATCCTAGTCGTAAAATTTTGATGAACCCATTAGTTTTTAATCCATGAATTCAGTGGCTCCAGTTGCGAGGCAGGAATATCAGAAATAGATGTATGAATTATTACTGAGACAAAGTTGGATCAAATATACAGAGATTCGATTTTACAAAGAGACGGTTGAAGAGAAGAGCATCGGGCGAGATGGAAGGACAAAAAGTGTATTCGATAACTGTTATACACATATGAAAATGTTTTTGAATAAAAAATTGAAGAGCTATGAGTAATGGGGGAGGATACTTATGATTTGATAAAAATTACAGAATTGCGTGAAAGTGGCCTCTCAACAGAGTTGAATCAAATTGAAAGTTGGGGAAGCAGATCTGATAAAGAGTTATACAACTTCGATCTATAATGGCACATGCACAATCCAGAAAATATGAGTGAACCCCGTTACAATCGATTGCTTGGTATGTACATGAGGTAACTCCTGAAAATTGCAGACATTTTGGTCAATAATATTGAAAATTCCTCACAATGTCTTCCAAGGTGAGTAAAAAGCTGACCATCAAAAACTTCATCGCAAAAATTATCTCGTTGCAGAGCATATTGTGTTCACGTTATATTTTCTGACATCATGTAGGGTATATTAATTGAGCTCTTTGTAGAGGCGCAATGAAATTTCAACAGTAATGTTTAACTGGAAAGTTCTTGACATCAAAGGCATGGGAGAACAAACGAAAATTCCGAGAATTTACCACTAGCTCTTTGAAAAGTGTATGCTTGAAACTGTATACATCTCAACATTCGAATTTCAAAAAGTTCAGAATTCTCCACTACAAATCCTGTTCACTGAGAAATTGAATACAAATGTGAAAACGTAGCAGTTTTTTCGAAAATATCGACAAGTTTCAAGTGTCACCAACATAACGTCAAAAAAGTATCATGTAAAATTACAACTCGTATTTATTTCAATGAAATTTGATATTTCATTTTTTCCGCAGGTATTCTGATCAAAAGAAGTACACGATTGTAGAAAATGATACTTTTTCCAACTCAATGAATGTAAATTACGTAACAAACTCCAGAAGGGGTGCATTTTGTTATCTAAGTCAATAGTAAGACAAAATTAGTTCCAGGAAACACAAGCTTTATACGTCGTCCTCAACGCAATTGATAAATTTGCAGGATTTAGAGCTGAGAATTTCAGAGTAGGTCAACCGGTAGAAAGCGAGTATGTTAGTGGGTTGCTGAACTCGTGACCCATATACGAGGAAAATGGGTTACGTGCTAAGAGCTGTTGAACAGATCAAATCCATTTTCACTGCTTTATCTTGAGCATTCGCTTGGAGTTCATTTCGTCGATATTGTAGTTTTACCCAATATTCTCGAAAAAAAATGTTCCAAGCAAAACAGGGCAGTGAGAACTCTAATAAGCGCGCTATAGGACACCCCAGTTTTATTAATCAGTTCAGAGTTCACTCATGCTGGCAGAAAGTTTTGCTTCTTCTAAATGTGAGATGCCTACCTATAAGTCCTCTTCTGTTCCATCACTTCTTCAATGAGCCTACGTGCCTCCTTCCTTGAGACGTACGTTAAACATTATCACAATCACTTCCCGGATCAAGATAGGCATGTTTGATTGTGAGAGGGTGGGACACGCCAAAGATTGAATCATCGAAAAAATGTAGAGCCATCAAATTCTATGGAAAATTAAGGCACAAATTTCAATGCTAAGAAATGTTCATTCTAAATTGTTCATTAAAAATGATTGAGTTCATCTAGGACTATTTTTCCGTATCATTATTCTGAATGGGCAGATGAATTCTTTCGAGTGTAGCAATCGTTTAATGTTCCCATCAGGAACCACATATTCTCAAGATGAAAGTAATTGACTCTATCACGTAAAACTAAATTGACGCATATAGTTCTTTCTGAGGAAAATATACTTTGAGAATGAAGAACTCGAAAGATAAACACTCAAATAAAAATTTTGGAGGATTACACTCTTATGATATCATTTTTGGGTCGACCCAAAAATTGCCAGAAGAACAATAAAAATTTCATCACCCTCTTTGTACTGATCAGTAAGTTTCTAAAATCGGTCATCTGACTTTCTTTGTTGGATAATCCATGTTGTAATATTTCCGCTGAAGATGTAGTATCATGTCCTACGAATACTCCCATCGAAACTTAAATCATAGACGCTTCAATAATTTCTAGATCCTTTCAGACGTGTATGTACCTTCAGTCATTTAGAATTCCCAAGTGTCTGATGTAAAGCCCACAACGAAAATATCATATTAGCAGAACGGTAACGTTGGAATCATAGTTGCAAATATTGAATGTACACAAACCTATAATAAGATCTTGCTGATTGGTGCAGTCGAACGTAAAACTGAACAAGACCAGCACGTCAACGGTTCTTTATAATCAAAACATTTTTGCGAAAGAACTACGTACTTCATACACGGTGTATTGTATAGTTCGAACTGGTAACATGCAAACAATACCAAAGTTTAAAATGAAGTTGGAACGTATCATGCGTCGAAATTCTTTCTTCTAAAGTTCTGTTGAACTAGAATCATACGTCAGGAAAATACTATTGGGGCTAGCCCAAAAATATAGAATATGCAAAATGCCGTAACAATTGTAAGAACTGCAGCACAATTGATGTCTGTAAAAATATAGGATCCTGAATAAATGAATAGATAACATCCCTCGAATAAGCTGAAATCAAAAGAATTGGCAATCTCTTCCTTTTCTCGTGACATTATTCCGAGGAGATGGAATCTCAATGGAGGGAATCTAGTTCATACTGTTATGAGCAAGAAGCTTCGAAAAGGAGGAAGACGAGTAATCTCGTGAATTAACTCGAAGAAAATCGCACACACGCTTCACTACTACTGGCTAGGTTCCAAGCTAATGCCAAGGCGACAACTGACGCCACTATCAATAAGAAATGCGATGGGAGAAAGCTCAACAATTCAGGCATCTATAGAAATCCAAATTGATAACATTCAGGATGACTTTGCCGAATTTTTTCCGAGTTTTTACACAAATATCGATTGGTGAAACGTCAATCCAATAACTATTCCATTTTCTACTGATTGAATCATTCAAATTTATTGAACTTTTCGTGCCAAAACTTTGGAAGATGGTTTCTCCTTCTCACCCATCTTTATGACTCTACGGTGTCTTTTGCCGAAAGTGGCTATGAACAACTTGCGTATAAACACAACCAACGAAAATCAAAAATGATTTACGAAATTTTTGAGTTAGCATTCAAGTAAATTATGAAAAACCGGAAGTTGGCAATTATTTTTTCGAAAATTTAAAAGACAGGATTCTGCTTTTTCCTGACTATTATCAATCATCATTAACTTCAAGATGATAGGCATAGATTAATGAAAGGTATCCTCCGGTACTTTGAAAGGAAAGAAGAGGATATAGTTCAAAAGAAACAAGCTTGACAACTTTTCAAAGACTACAGAAAACTTTGGTTTTGTGACATCTAAATGAAGCAAATGACTATCATGATATAAACATTAGAGTCCGACATGTATGAGAGGTCCGGCGCGAAAGCGACCTACGAAAAAGGATCACGTCTTGGATCGTTTATTGGCATTTTCATTCGATCTAACGGACCAAAATATAAACTTTAAACGAGCTCTCAGTCCCGAAAAAATTTCTCCCGGCCATGGCGTGATGCATATGCGCCGAATTATCTCTGACGAAAATATGCCAATTTTTCATCACTAGAACGCAAACCACGAAGAGGGCCCTCAAAATCCAGAGTGTGACGACCTCCCGACCACGGTTAACGGGATGACGTGACCGGGCATTTGACCCAAATCCGATAGAGAGGAGTTTGGGCCCGAGACTGATGATCGGCGTTTGGCTTCTTTCGAAATGCGGCAAGGAGGGTTGGGGAACTACAATGTCTCTACTCAATTGAATGGATCAAATTACATGAAACACAGTTACAGTTTTCATTCCGCAACAAATTCTCACAATAACTTTTGGGTTCTTTCACAAACACGACTCATTAATGAGTAAAATCTGTGGATAAATCGAGCAGCAATAACAGCAACATTTTTTTTACCTTGAATCTCACATTTCAATACATGTAAAAAAACTAATAATACAAATTTGCCTGTCCATATGATGTTGACCATGTATGAATATTATGAAATTCATCGCCTCAAAGCTTACATCGGCCTCGATCAACTCTTTTGAAGTAGTAGGGGAGAGTGGGGCGAAATTGGACGGATTTTGCAGTGGGGCTATCTGACGATACTTGGGGCTAGGCGCGCTATGGGACTTTGAAGTTCAACTATTGAATATAGTGTAAAAAAATTTTCAGACCCCTAGCTCTCAGCGTTCATACTTTTTCTTGAAGTTGAAAAACAAAAATCTGTCCAAATTCGCCCCGAGCTTGGGGGCACTTTTGACAAGTTTTGGGGGCAAATTTGGACGGCCTTTCAAAATTGAGATATACGACATTATTCCTTACCTATTAGAGTCGCATTTGCTCATCAAAACACGTGGTAATAACTCAGAACCAAGAGGGAAACCCGCCTGAGACTTTTACATCCTCCCATAGCCCGACCAAGCAAGATATTTTTGTGTCATTCTTCAGCATTATTGAAATAGGCGCTTCATTGGTGCACTATCGTCTTTAGTAATCATCAATCGACTCGTGGCTTCTAAGAGTTGACTTTTTCTCGTTTTTCTTCATATTGGAGGTACTCATACTCGCCTCTACATAAACGATCCCGCTGATAGTGTGTAACATTCGAGGCAATGTCGCCGAAAATGCTTAAATCGAGCGCTATTTTCGAACACGTAGAAAGCGACTTCTGACCTCTAAACTGACTCCTAAAACCATCATTGGACATCGTAACTTCATTTTTTCACCCATTTTCGATAACCTAACTCATCTCCAACCTCCCGCGCTTCGAAAGATTCGCACAGATGCATACGCGACTCGATACGCGCAATTAACATCGAAAAACACGGGCTCGCGATCGGTCGACCGGTTTTAAATGGGATTTAGCATTGTCCAATTTCGCCCCCACCAATTCGTCCAAAAATGCCCCCAGGCGTTTTTTTCGCAGAATTGCGATAACTTGGGTTCAAGTGAACCGATTTTGGCCCACGACGGCTCAAAATTTTTGTTTTGTGATGTAGTTTTTGACCTCCGAGTGGCGATGAGGTCCGTCCAGTTACGCAGAAGTAGCGTGGATTTTTGCATTTGGAAAATAAGCCACGTGAGGCCCTCAATGTCAGCGTGGCCTCCCAGTATCGTTTTGGGAGGTCTAACCGCGATAAAAACCATTGTCTGTGATGGTATTAAAAGAGAATTTACGCGGCGAAAGCCTAGACTCGCCTCCGACCGAGCTATCTCACTTATCCAATTTTGCCCCCGTCCAATTTCGCCCCACTCTCCCCTAACACCCCGGGCTATAGTCAGACTAGTCAGATACAAAAATTTGTCACTCGAGGCATCGGTGCGCACTGCTAACTCAAATCGTACACCGTAGAGATCTAAACTATAGCTCAATTTTATCCGAAGCGCCTCCGCAATGATTCAGCAAATAAATCTGACAGTTCTGACACGTGTGCTTCAACATACAAAACCCACGCTTTCTACCCCTTTCTATCTTCTATGAATTCATGCAAATCATATCTAGCAAAGCTTTTCGCAGCTGAACAAATTCGTAGATTTTATACTCCGAATATATCCGAAGTGTTAAAATATTGAAACTCAAATAAAACAGATATTGAGACCTTCCATTACTCTAATACCTACTATTGATGGACAAAATATCGAATTCGACACATGTCCAAGTGCTACATTCAATGTATGAATATGCAAATAGCTTTCATAGCAAGTCTCCAGCAATAGTAGAGAAATATCACGCGTAAATCAATGTATAATATATACACTGCGGCTAACAGAACTTTTTGCGCATTGCGCTCTCGCAGGAATGCACCTGTACAAAGTATACAGATATACATATGTGTATCAGAAATTATACGCAAAAGCGTTAAAAGGACTATTTCTAACCACAAAGCAGGATGTACTACTTTACTAAAGGGAAATACAGTAGGCTCTAACTATATAACGGATGGTTAAACCGGACGCGCGCAAAACCAGGCGACCTTTACCGCTTGGGTGACACGTGCACGAAACCCTGATGATACAGCCTATTTTCACATTTGCACACATTTCCGAATGTTATCGGTATACAATATTAACAAGAGAAAGACATGATACAACACCTCGTGTGTGTGAATTTGCGCACTTTTTTCACGGGTGTGGCGCAAATTTGAACTTCAGATACCTACACTCTTGACAAATGCTTTTGTACACAAAATAAAGCTACTCTAATTACAAACTGATGGTTTATGTGTGTTCAAAGCTCGTTTTTCAACGATATGTACGTAAACTCTAGTGTATAGGGTGAATCCGATGCCTCTTTTGAGTTTGTGCTCGTGCAGGTGCAGACAACGCAGTCAACCCTAACAAATGCCGGCCGATCGATTTCTAGATTTTCAAACGCATATTGCATGCAACACGAAACTAACTTTCTCACCTTTCTAGATTCTTCATATATGTCTTAGTATGAGTAAGGTAATACATCGCTGGCAAAATTTCATTTTGTTTGCTGTGCGGAAGCTGGCGCAGGAATTCGATCGGCGATAAATAGCTCATTCCGATATTTTTTATGAGGCTAGAGAAATTTTTCGATTGCGCGGCTTCGGCTATTAGATGAACGATCATTCGATAACTCTCGCTTGCGGTTGCAACCAACTTTTTGCATAATTTTGCGTGATATCGGTAAAATGCATGAAAAGGAATCAAATTTCTGATGCACGTCAGTTCTGATGAAATGATTGCTGATTGTTAATTCTAAGATTGGAATCCCCGACTTGAATTAGATGAGAGAAATTTTCTCTCATAAAATCTATTAATTGTTAGTGGTCACGCGATGTCATTGTACTTCATCTCCACTGTTAGGCATATTCAATGGATTCATTCATTAATAAACTAAAATTTTGGGATAGCTCGATAGAATAGATATTATGTAAAATAATAATTCTTGCGCACGCGCCCTAAAATGAACCCTCTTCCAATTTTGGCATTTGGAAGACTCTTCTCTCCGCGAGAAAACGTTATTTGGTTCCGAATTAAGCGAAAAAACTGCAATTCAGTATTTTGAGATTTTTATGTTTTTACCTCAAGGAGGCTTGTTAAATCAAGTTTCAATATAATTCCTGTAGTAGTTTTATTGCCGTAAACTGACTTATTTTTCTACATTTTTCAAAATTTCGATTCAACTACATAAAAATTATTGCCGTTTCACTGTTACCCTGCGGAATAAGGATTGAGGGTGAGGAACATTTTGATCGATTTCCAACGGTAACCATCAACGATACAAAACAAAACTGATGAGTTTCAAATGCCTCAGCAATAGTTGTTGCAGACTTCACACAGACATCAAATTCGGAAAAGCCTCAGGATTACCTCACAAAAACTAGCCATTTTTTAAATGAAATAGTAAATTGAATAGAATCTTCTTTGCTCGGTAACTCACAAGCTCTTGCAAGCACGAGACTTATCGAATTAAATTAAAATACAAATCTTCTGGCAGCGAAAGCACTGAGAAATTTTCTCCATTCAATCAATTTAGGGTTCGAACAATCAAATTTATTGTCAAAAGTTAATTCTTCAAACTACATCTGAGGTCCGAAGAAGAATACCACAGCCTGAAGATAAATGGAGTGCCGCCGGTTTTTGGAAAATTTTTCAACTAATTCTGCGTATATCTAGCTAAGAATGAATCCAATTTCAAGCTAGAACGGGCTTATTACTTTCAGAGAATAATTCCAAATAAGATCCGAAGGCAGGAAAATGTTGACAATTATAAAGATGAAAGAGCCACTGTTAGAATTGGAAACAAATGTTGAACTCATCATGTCAGCTGTGAAAAATCCTGAGTTCAAGTTGGATCGGTTTCATTACTTTCAGAATACTATATTTGCTGCTGGACTTTGATATCAAAATCTGCATCGAAATCATATTGACCATCAACTTCTGTGGTCAGAGAATAATTGTATCGCGGTACAGCTATCACAATCGTATGAATGAGCTACAATCAAGAACATGCACGTGAGCAAACTCATCAAGATCTGCTATTCTACTCGGATGATTGATGAACAATGCACCACAGACAGAGATTTATGAATTCGAGGATACTTGCTCCTGATCAATATTTGAATTTTCATTGAGCTCTCGTGTTAGAAAACTGTCCGGAATATGTGGGCGTGTGAGAAATTCACCCGACATTCAATATCTCATAAGTAATTTGTGATCTAATAATCTGAGTGTGAAAAATACAAGATTAAAAATGATTAACGTCTCAATGTAGCTTTTGTCAACGACACACAAATAAAATTTCAGTTCTCTGAGTCTACTAAATTATGAGCGTAACCGAAGTCTGTACAGTGAAAACTGTCTTTGTCTGGGGGAAAAAATCTGAAAAGAGTTGGGCATGATTTGCTTTTTCCTGACATTCAGATTATATCCATTGATAAACATGAAAAAAAGAGGAGTTAAAGAAGCAAGCACACTAAAAAGTGGAAGAAGTATAAAAGGGAAGGCAAGAAAAACGAAAGCAGGTCGATGTCAAGGGGATAAGAACATTTGGCTTGATGGCTATTAATTCTTTTCGCACATGAGGGCCAAGGAGGAAGCATTCTCGTATGAACGAAAGTGAGCCACGTTCGCGGCAGTAAAAAGCGGGTAAAGAACCACCTCATGACAAATCGGAAAATCGAGGCCACGCATTCAGACAATATTGTCGGTTGGTTATTGTCTTCGATTATGATGATAATGGCTTTCCATTCCTCTAACTCGGATCACGTGGCGTGACATCCAAGACATTTCAGATTACTTTGTGCAAGGTGCATAACTATAGCCACCTCAAAATTCAACAAGGCCATGCTACATCATTCACGGGGGGAAGGAGGAAACGACCATATACTTGTTGATCCAATCAGACAAATTCTATAATACAAATGCAGAACTCAAATATGTTTGGTATTGCCATTCTCTAGAATATTCACGTTTAAAATTTGCACAAAAACCATCCGTTCTCTTGAAATTTTGATCCCATACTACGTAAGCAGCATAAGCCACAATGTTTTTCAAACACTTTTCTACCCCCCACCCCCCCAATTACTGGATACCACTTCAATACGTGTTTATAATCTACCTGAGATGTAAAATTTCCCAAACTTTGTGAAAAAGAATTTGGGTGATAAAATGTCTATAATTGAAAACTACCACCTGAATCTGCTAGACATGACTATTTTCTAAGAGTTTCAAATGCGAGATTGTTCCAATTTCGTTCTACAATGGAGGATTTTGATTGCGTAACTACTACTCAATTTTTGCCGCATTATTGGACTCTTTAGTACAAGGTACAAGAGTATATGCTCCCCTAGTAAAAATAAGTGCCTCATGATCATATATGAACATGTTCCCGACCGGTTTGTGGTCATACATGACCATCTATGACCATGAGGCCGGAGTCATAGGTCCTCATTGTTCTCCATACTTGATCCTAGGAATTCATGTTGGAAATGAAGCACTTTATTGCCAACTCGAGATCTTTCTCACTCCGAAGCTTCAAAATAAGCGCGCTTGGGGCTCCAACTGCTAGGCCTCCATCCGATATTGAAAATGTCGTGTACAACCACTTGATTACAATACCCTGCGATCATATACGAGTTGGCTTTGTGTACCTATGACTAACCATGGAGACATAATATTTTCTAAGGTCATAGATGGTCATAGATGACCACAGTTCGGCTGGGAACATGTTCATATATGAGATCATGAGGCACTTATTTTTACTAGGGTCGATGCATCTGATTTCTTCCGACGGTATAAGGGTGATGACAGACAACCCGCTACGACATGAATCTCACGACACGACGCGACGCGACACCGCCCGCCACGGCACCCAATCCATTCTTGTGAACCCGACCATCGATGGATTTGACTCATTTTCATAAATCATGACTGGTAATGTGAAAATAAATCAAATCCATCGATGGTCGGGTTCACAAGAATGGATTGGGTGCCGTGTCGGGCGGTGTCGTGTCGTGAGATTCGTATCGTAGCGGGTTGTCTGTCATCACCCTAAGATCGATCATCATTCTCACTCGATCACGAGTTTCCATTGTGAATGACTGGATGGCCTACGAAACAAAATTCGTGATCATAGGATCAATACTGGAACGACAACAAAAGCACAAGGCATTACACCGAAACAATAATGTTGCTAATC
Organism: Eretmocerus hayati; assembly: GCA_029851415.1. Classification (NCBI taxonomy): domain Eukaryota; kingdom Metazoa; phylum Arthropoda; class Insecta; order Hymenoptera; family Aphelinidae; genus Eretmocerus; species Eretmocerus hayati. The sequence continues at coordinate 145,928,950 of CM056742.1, read as the reverse complement.
CGTGGTGCGATTAACCTCCATGACAATTGTTGTAGTAAATTCAAAATAAACCAATTTCCATCAACTTTCCTGGAGAATTGAGTAGTAAAAAAATGATCGGACAAGTCGTTCCGTTCCGGACTCCAAATTTGATGAACTACACAATGCCGTATCGCAATAGTATTTTTCTAAAAAATTTTCCGTTCGCATCGAATTTTCCATTTTCTCGATTTGTTTACATCAATATCCTAGGCAAAATTTCGAGCAATGTAAAGATCAACTTCGATCCGAATTGTACCTCGCAGAGAAAGAAAATGCCAAGGGTTGTCCACCTTGACTTTGTCATATGATAGGAGTCAGATTCAACCGAATGGACTTTTACAAGAGGTCAATAAAAAGCTAGGACACTCAGCTTTTAATTAATAATAGTGTGAATCGATGGCATGATCGAGTTTAAGAATAAAATAACGAATAAATTATAAGTAACAATTCCTGTCCCGAAGCTCCCTCAACCGGTTCAACATTGGGACACGACTTTAACCGCTTATAGCTACGACCAGAATGTCCAAATGGACTCTATCAACCCCGCGATCAAAAGCTTTCGATTGATCCTAGATACAATGCTATTTTCATGCGAGATGTACAAGGTACGCGAGCTTTAAGGGAGAAATGCGATTTTCATCACAAAGTTATCCCAGTTTACAGTGTATGAAGAATTTTTTCATTCCCCGAAAGAGTGCACAATGTGATTTGTATACTGAAAAACTGAACATTATTCTTCCAGGTTACAAATAACATCCTCGGAAATTTTTTTCAATTATAAACTGTGAGTCGCCCTAACTGTAAACAAAATTCGTCATAAGAGTCATTAAAGCATCAGCCGGCACTTTCAGACAAAATCTGCCTGACGTTTCTCAAATTCAAATTCAAACAAACCAAAACGATGAATTTCCATGAATGTTCAAACCAAAGGAAAATAAATCCTCAAAGCGCAAGACTGTAAAAGACAGAAGAGAACAGGGATAATCTCAGTGCTGCAATGCACCGCGTCGGATCTTCAATTCAATTAGGGCGATAAGAGCGCGCGTGTATTCACGTTCAATTTCCGCAAAGTACGTCAGAGGGGACGCGCCTTAAACACATCCACACAACGAGCTTTCGTAAAATCAGAGCACGAATCACGGCAGCTGATGATGAGAAAGCATTTGCCGCACGTGAGCTTGACAGCTGGGTTGCATCTCTCGCAAACTTTGAATTATCAAGGACGAACTTGAAGGGGCAGTAATTTCCTACACTATATGTATATCTATACATTACCGCATATACATCACCATCAACAAAAGCGAAAAGCTCAATGATCGCTCAGAAGGAGTCGACTTAGCGCATCACGGGTGATGCACTTGGCTGCACCCCTTTGGCATTCATATGTGTCTATCTATGTGTAAGTAGAAATGCCGACAAATTTGTTGAGTTGTATAGGCCCGCGAACTTAACCTTCACCTCCCTCTCTCAACCATGCATTTCTAATCGAGAGGGCATAAAAAAGAGGGAAAGAGGCGGCTCGGGAGGGGCTCTCGACCTTGCTCTCTCGCACCGGTTGGTATCTGGGATAGGTACCATCGAACACAGCTTTTATATCTATCATACCCAGTGCTCCGCTATGCCTTTTCAATGGCACAAATTGATGCAAATCTACAATCAAAAAATTTAAGGAAACCTGCATCGAAACCCATTCACTACAATAAAGCGCCAATTTATCCAAGAATCTGTGATTATCTCCTACCTAAGCTTTGGAAAATCCTAAGAAATTTGAAACGTTTAATATGATTCATCAAATCACTAATACGAGTGCTGAGATCGCAAATCAAATAGAAGAAAGTATTTAGAACCAAAAATTCTTCAAAATTCTAATTTTCCCAGTTTTTGCCAATTTATCGCACCACGAAAGACTATATATTCTGAATGACACAATTGCGTTTCTAATAGTAGAAAAAATCTTCAGGGTTGTGAATGGATTCAAATACCTATGTATCACACAGGAAATGGTAATGATAATCGGGGGAAGGTATAGGGGAGGGCTCGTCGACCTTGAACAATTTCGAGTAGACTACACGCCCCCGGAAAATACGAAACGCGATGCATTATAACAAATGTCTGTGTAGTTGTATGTAACCTTCGTCCTTTTGCAAAATAAAGGGTGGGAGGCCGGAATTCGATGCCACACGATAAGCCTAGAAATCATAGGTATAGAATAGAATATATTACACAGTAGTGGGTGGGTCGATCGCGCCGAGAAATTGTTTCCGCCAAAGCAGTTTTGAAGTGGTGATGAGAGGGGGATCGTTTGACTGAATGAAACAGCCGGGGTCGCTAACTATTTATATATTGTTAAATGGATGAGGATAAATATATGTATACCTACTTCTAGTATAGAATACAAAATAGTAGGATATAGGTAGGTGAGAGACGACGGGCTCGAGGTTCGGAAGTAAGAATTATCGTTGCTGGACACGCTAAGCGAGGATTAGCCGTGTCGCCTGGGCTATATAATACTTACACTCTGCGTCGGGCGTCGCTATATTGGAGTCTTATTTCGGATTATATATCAAGGTGGATGATTATTACGTTGTAAAGCTATGTCAGCAGGACAATTGAACTGATCGATAATCATTTTACAAGCTGTTTGATGGGTTAGCCAAATGGTAGAAGTGATTGTTTGACAATTATTACTCACTGGATTACTCATCCGGCTAAAATTTGCAAATTTTGTGATATGATGTTTTTTATGAAAGTTTGCATTTGAAGGAAAAATTGCCAAGGTTCGTATCTTTTGCCGATTTTTCAAGAAAAAATGCTAAATAAATCTAGTTTTTGATTTGAACACGAAAAATCGGGGATCAAAGTAACCACGTCAAACTTGTCTTTGAATTTTGAGTTAAATAAACGGTCTGATTTTGTTTGACATTGGAATATGCATGATCCCTACTTCATTCAAACTAATGCTCACAGAAGAAAAGAAAGTCGCTCTTGAAAGAATGTAGACGAGTTTTTTTTGATGAGAGAATCTCGATTATTATTTATACCGCGATCACAACATAATGTTTAATTTATCCTACAACTCATGAAATGATCGTAATCAGTTAGAGTTTACGGAAATGATAATGACTCAAAATTATGGAAAAGTTTTCTTTTTTGGCAGTGATCAGACTTCTTACCCCTCAAATGATGGCAAAGGTCTTCTTATAGACATGACTTGCACTGACAATGAGTAAAATTTCAAAGTATAGGTACAAAGTTATGATTTTTTATCATGACTATTAATCTAATTACTAAATCAACAGTCTAAAATTTTGCAATTATTTTCTCGACTGTCATCTAAGGTTGGATCAGTTCACGTCAAAAATTCACTAAATCAATTCTCTAGTGTTGAGAGTAGTACATATGGGGCGAGAAACTGTGTTTTTTGATTCAAAACCGATAATTCCAACAAAATGTTTGACAAAAACCAAGTATGTCAACTGTCAACCCTCTGTGATCCTCCAAAATAAACGGTTTGATAAATATTTAAAGAAATTCTGTTCTTATATTTTTTCTTTTTTTCTTAAAAAACAAGAAAATTGTTAAGTGCTTCTTGGCAAGCGTTCAAACCACTTAGAGTATCATGATAATGAAGCGATATGAAGCTTCGATGATGAGTTTGCCGCACGACATCAAAATTCGTAATAATGATTGGATCAATTCTACGCCTTGCGATTTCGCGTGTTCGACCTTGAAACGTCTTCAAATGATTACCCTTCAAATCGCTGAATGCGGAAATTAATGCTGGAAATTCGCGGAACAATCTCTCCCCTTTCAAACACGAACTATAGTGAATAGCTGCTTCGCGTAGCATCTAGTAATCAGCAATTATCATGAGACACGAAAGAAAATCGACCAAGACTAGGTAGGTTTTGTTCATTCGTTAATTTCTCAATCGACCCTGATGCAACAACAGCGTTTTCTTTTTTGCATCCTTAATAATTCTTTAGTGGCGTCGAGAGTTCGATCTGTCTGCTTTCATCGTACACACTTTTCCAGTACTTTTTCTCTTCCATCGTACTGGATGCCAACAAAAAGTTGATCCGAATACCCGATAAGAGGAAACAGGAAGCAATTTAGGGACACGTCAGTGTTCCTTTATGTTCGTGATTTTGTAAAGAAAAAATGAGTGGGAAAAAGGTTGTAGAGAAAATAATTCACGAGCAGGGAAAAAAGCTCAGAAGCGTTTCATTATCTAATATGTACAAGGAGATTAAGAGCTTGCTTTTTATGCACGCGTATCTAAAGAAGTTCTCATGAGAAGATTATGGCACAATCTCCCGAACAAAGTGGGGAATTTTATAGAGGTCGTTCTCGCCTTCGTGCAGAAAAGACTAAAATTAAAAAAGTAAACTCGGCTTAATTAACAAAACAGTTAAACTCCCTCTCGTCATTTACTAGCAAGAGCACATAACATTTTTTAACACTACTACTAGAAATCCATACTCCCCGAAAACCGAAATCAGTCACGAGTCAGGGTAAAGAAAAAAGTTAACTGGGAGATGAAAAAAACTTTTAAAAAACGTTGGATTAGTTGGGTTGCTCGCCTATTGTTCGGAGCACACTCGACTGAACAAAAAAGATTGCATCATTCCTACCTCCACGGTATAATTATTTTGAATCCCCCAAAAAAGTCAGAATTTCGCTAATGATGATCAAGCCTATTCATAGGCGAGCTCTCACAGACGGCGACATGCTGTCTGGCACGGTCAAGCGGACCGGTAAATATCTTTTTCTTTACATTGTTTCCGAACGCGTGATAGTCTGACCATAACGAGCTCATACCACTTGCAGACCCCTCTCCTCTCACGCGATATCTTTCTAAATGGATCCAATTCGGTCGAATATACGGCCAATACAATTACGTGTCATACATGCAAAATATTGTGTGTTATAAACGCACATTGATATACTATAGGTGCATTTATGCATAATGACCTCGTCTTGATGAATAACACTCTAAACGGACGAGTCATGAGCTCCGTGACTTTAGGACATTCGCTCAACCCGCACAAAAATCGGTAACGGAAAATTCGAGATACCGATGGCATTAATACGTATAGAAGTGATTCATACAATCTTTTCCTTTCTTTTCATTCTTTTAATGTTATGAAATATTCAACGGATGACATTAGTGAAAACGCGATGAAAAACTAATAGCCTTACTTATACTCGCTGTTTCGACTGGCTTATTTTTACCGATGACAGCTGGGAAAAGCCGATAATTGCGTCGTTACAATCGTGATCGATATTGCCATATCATGGACTTTGTTCGAGCTAAGGGAAAGTTCAATAACGATGAGTTTGGTAAGTGTTACTAAAATTTTCTACTCGCTCTCGATGAGAGTTCAGTTACTTCATTCATTGTCAGTGTTATGCGCTCTGGACATTGAAAGACGTATCCCCGGTATCCGAATAATATTATTCTGATGAAAATGTCACGAAAGATGGTAGGAATAGAACTTTGAAAAGTTTTCGGAGTTAGTTATTTTTTTATCTGGTATTTGATTTTGGTCTGTATAACTGGTTATTTCCTGGATCAACGGAGATTTTCAAGAGTTTTTTAAGATTCTTCTGATGTGTCCGATAAAAGTCCCCAAGAGGTATAGAATCTTTCAAATCAATAAAAAAAAAAGAATGTCCAATATATCGGACATTGTGAGATACTGAGGTTAGGATGGTACCACGTCATATCACAGCGCACAGGCCGACTTGTGCATTCCCGGATACGGAAAATATTGCATAAAATATGGGTTATTAGTGTTCATAAATGCGAGATACATCGTAACTTGGAAGTTTAAAAATACAAAAAACCCTATCTAACTTCCATATGTATGAGCCCATCAGGAAGTTTGGGAATATTATTTGTGTGATTTATTGCCTTGAAGGGCTTTGTCTGGAGATGAACTTTACAAGAGCTGAAATGAGCGTAGAAGTCTCGATCATCTATGATGCCTGGGTCCTGCGGGTGTATTTGGACACCATCATACATCAAACTTGGTGCACCAGATGAAGTCAGGAAGTCATTCATAAATCATACATGCCCACAATAAAATTTTTCTGGTCAGAAGAGGTGGGAGTTATTTGTGACATATTTTGAGCTGATGTAAGACAAATCTGAACTTAGAAGAGCAATTTTCCCAGACGTTTTCAAATCATGGCCTATTTGTGGGTTAGAAAAATATCTGGGTGTGAGTTGTTACATTTCAGAGACAAATTGAGATCTTTTACAGTAAGAGTAAGGGCGGGAATGTTTTTGCTATCAAATTCTACGCCAGAACGTATATTTTGAGAATTCTTGTACCATGTAGGAAGCTAGAAGAAACCGTCGATTTGCTAAAATTCCATGAGCGAGATAACTTGGCCCTAGACTAAAATGGTGCGATTAGATAGGTCAATCCTAAGGACAGGATTAAATTTGACACCAATTTTTTTTTCTGAAACATATTTTTTGCAATTTTCCGATGTTTGGGTGCTTACAAAATTGTAAAAAATAGTATTCGCAACTCGTTCATTAGATTCCCCGCTTCCAAGCAATTATTTTGACCGTCTCCTGCGGCTCGTTACGCAAGGCAGTTTTCGTTCACTTTACGCCCAGTCGATCAAGAAACTTCGATACTCGGGCGTGAAGGTTTTTTGCTTCACTCGTGATAATTACGACCCTCGCCAGGGCTCGGGACGAAAACAATCATTCGCAAAGTAAAACCAAACTTCCCAGCCTCGTATTAAAATAGTACATTTCGATACAAGGGCGTAAAACGTTTTATTCGCGTACGAGTGATGGGTTTCCGGCCCGAGCCGCAGGCGAGGGTCGGAATCATCACGAGGATGCGAATAATAGGTTTTACGGCCGTGTATCTAAGTATACTTTTCGATAAACTCGAGTAAAAGTCGAAAAACTGTGCGCAAAGTGCACTTTTACGCACAGTGTATCGGAAAATACTATTTTCCAATTTTCCGATGTTTGAGTGCTTACAATATTACAAAACATAGTATTTGAATTTGCACTCCGTTCATGAGGTTCCCCGCTTCCGAGTGATTATTTTGAGTTCATCTGCAGCTCAGGCCGATAAACCAATCGCTCAGAAGCGTGCTAAAACCTCATAAACTCGGTGCGAAATGTACTATTTTGAGAATTTTCAGCAATGCCAGGAGCCAAATAGAGACATAAGCAGAGTAAAAACCAGTAAGAAAGTGACTCAAATTACACACTTCAAAATATGCTGATACGGAGCCCGGTGTGTACGATCTTCCACTCTCGCGTTGCCTTTCTGCTCCCCAGCATCGTTCAAAATTTCTCAAAAATACGTTTTTGTCGTAAAATTTGACACGGAGTTTCATCCCTCTCTCAGTTTTCATCTATCTAGTCACCATTTTGGTTTAGGAGAAAAATACCGCGCCAAAGGAAATTGTAGCACATCTAAGCTCGCATCTAAGGTTTCATGTGGCATCCTAGTATATACAAAAAGTCTCAAAAAAAATGTTTTCGTCGTGATATTTGATGGCAAAAACGATCCCGCCCTCAATTTCGCTGTGAAAGGTCAATTTTCTTCTATAAAGCGAAATGTGTCCATAACTCGAAAACGATCAGGGAAAGGTGCTAAAATCCAAGTTCAGATTCGTGCTCAGCAGTTTAAACTGCGCCAGCAATTTCTTCCACTTTTTCTTATGAGAAAACCCTTTCTTTCTGTAGTCCTGTGCTATGACTCATAAGCAGCAAAAATAACTAGACTTTTTTTTTATTTAATTATTTAAGGACGCTGTTGAGCACACAAAGTGCTATTTAGCGTCCACATGAAACAATAGAATTATAAATTACAAAAGAAAAAATGAAATCGTCACATCATATATATACTTGTAGGTATCATCATCGCAGTTGTTTGTTAACATTTTCACACTTTCAGTTCACATTTTCGAAGAAACTTAATCATACTTTTACAAGCTTCTATATTTGGCTCTAGAACAATTTGATCAACATCGTAGGGTTCATGCAGGCCCAATTCATGTAAATAACTAGACTTGAACTGAAAAATCAATTTAAGGAAAAAGAGAAGCATTGGAGACGTGAAATTTTCAGATTTAGATTTAAATTTTTTGTTTTTATACCAGGGCCTCGAACCTCAAAAGAGTATGTGCTCGATTTTTCCAAGACGGATTTAACGGTTACCATCAAATTTGGTAACTTTGGTACACGTGGGGTATCTTTGGTACACCTTCAAAAGTCTTGTACAACGCTCCGGGAGTAACTCAGTTAATTTAATTCTACAACACTTGAATCAAATTCTGTTATCAATTCTGATACTATGGAATCCTACTTGTTGCTCCTGGAACGCGGGACAAGGGTTTTGAGGGTGTACCAAAATTACCCCACGTGTACCAAAGTTACCCGACTTGACGGTACACATAATATTTCCTTATAAACATACTCTCTATACCAAGAGCTACTTACTTTCGTCGACAAAGGATTTTTCTACTCTATCTATCAAATAACTTTGGCTTAATACGCTCTCATACTCATGTCATTTCGGTCAATTTGGAACACCGAGCAACCTGTATAATTTTCTCGTAGTAATTTTTTGATTATTTGTGGGTAATATGGGGAAGGGAGCGGACTTGCTAAATTTATAAACATTCGATTGGACGCTGAAAATACTTTTAGTTTATTCGACGATGGAAAAGCAAATATAGGTTATGTCTATCAATATTTTAAATGGTAGCGCATTGAATGTCTGAAGCATTAAGCACCATGGAAATAGATGAGCATCAATTGAGGTCTAAAATTATCTGGCTTTTAGTATATGCCAAATCCCACTGACCAATCGATTCTTTTAGCTTTTCCTCATCACTTTTTTGGAAGTTACAAGATTGGAAAGTGTTTGCAAATTATTTGGATGATTGATAGATGGAAATGGTGGATGGTATTCCAATTACGATGTTTAAAGCAGTGAAAGATTTAGTGACTTAAGACTTTTCATCGTAATGGCTGGATTGACTACGAAGCCAAAAGGGAAATGATATGTTTTTTCATCGCCGTCAAACATCCAATAATATTTTATTAATGTCTGATTTCACGTTACATATTAAATGAATATATACTGTTACAATGTCATTGTTACTAGATTTATGAGCGATACTTTCACCAAGAATTATTCAAAGCTCGGAATGTGGCTTTTTGAGTTGAAAGAGTTTTGAACATTTCTCTTAATCAAATAGTTCAGAGTCATAGTGGACTAACAATAAGTCCAATTTTAAATCGTGCAAAAAATCCGTCTGAAGATTCCCCGCGTATTGGTGGGCTTGAATTTATCGTTTGCAGACAATTTTTTCATCTTTTCTATCATGTTCTTCGACTTGGAGAATGACTCCCGAATGACCTCTACTCATGGTCAAATTGTGAGAGGCCCCAGAATGAATGAGTCTCAAAAGTGGACTTACAAATGGGAAGCCCAACCTTGCGGAACGCGGATCCTTATGAAACTCTGGGAATCATCTTGTTTTGGTAGAAAATGAAGGTATCTCCAAGGACTAAGTCCAATGGGCCTCCTATCCCAAGATACAGCCATGAAGATTAGCATTGTCCATATAGGCCCATGTTAAAAAGACACATAAGGTAAGTGTACCCAACTTGCCCCCGTATGCCGATCTCGGGGATGGGCACTCCTTGGCCTCCCGGCAATTTTTTTCACGTTTGTTATGTTAAAATATGAGAAAGTAAGTAGTTTGCGTCGACCCCGAATCGTTCCTGCATTCTCCAGAAAATTTAAAGTCATTTTTCTATTTTTCGTGATTGCTTAGCTAAGAAAGCGCCGAGGGAATTGCATTCAGTAAAATCGGCGCCAATTTCTTTGAGTTCAACCAATTTTGACGTACCTTAGCGCATTCGATTCCTTGTTTCAAGACCTTCAAAATCCATTTTTCAAAATTGCAAAATTTGGATATGGAGCTGTTTTATGTGCAAAACACGGAGATTATTTGTGAACAAGGATGCCAACATCGGAGTGTACCTAACATGCCCCCATATGTTTATCTCGAAAGGGCGTGCTGAACGACTTTTCTTACCACTCAGAACATGTTTATCGCGTTAAAATAGGCCAGAAATAGTGTTTCGAACCACCGAAAAGTTCCAAATGTGCGTGCACGGCGATAAAAACACTTTATCTCCGATTTCCATCATTTATTTCGGAAGAATTGAGACTGTTCGGCTCCAATTCATCAAAATTAGACGTAGTTTAGTGCATTTTAAAGTTCTTCAAATAAGCTTCAAAATGAGTTAAAGCACGTTGAAAATCGTTGAAGTAAACCAAGGTTATTAAGAAAAAGGCTCAATGGGGGCAAGTTAGGTACACACTTTTGTAAACTCTCAAAAATCACCTTTTGGGAAAATTCAAACAGTTAGGCTCCAGTTGATTCAAATTGAATGTACTTTAACTCATTTTGAAGGTCTTAAGACAAGCTTTAAAATGAGTTAAGGTACGTTGGAAAATGTGGAGATGGGCCAAAGTTATTAAGAAAATGGTTTAATGGGGGCAAGTTGAGTACACTGACCTTATATAGATATACTCACAATGCTAACCTCCATAGTTGTATTCCGGGATGGGAGGCCCATGGGATTAAACCCTTGAAGATACCTTCATTTCTCACCAAAACAAGATGATTCCCAGAGTTTCATAAAAATCTGTATTCCGCAAGTTGGACCTCCCCTCGTTAGTCCACTATGACTCTGAACAACTCAATTATGATAGATTTACCTTCAAATGCACACAGTATCATATGTTCATCGCAGTATCGTGCTCGCAGGTTCAATACTTTTTATAAATAATGGAACATGTTGAAAGTTTCAGTGAATCAATGATTCTTTTAAAGTACTTTGTTGGACAGGAATTTGAAAGGAATCATCTCGAAGATCCTAGGAGACCTAGTATTTCAAACATTTCCTACGTCATTCTTGAGTGATCATAATCAATGTTGAAAATCTACAAGAATTTTCTTTCAACCATTCATGTTCAATTCTGACGGATTGAATTTGATATTTTCAGTACAAGAAAGTCTCGTAGAAATTATGTAGGGTTCACAACATCTTTTGGGAAGAAGAGAATTGATAAGAAATTCTGCCCACATGGGACATGGGAGCATATTGAAACTATTGAATTTATTCGCTATGGACAAGCGCTGTTCTTCATACTTCGTTATGATGCCTGATGGGCGTATTGAAAAAATCTGAAGAGAAATGGCACAAAAATAAGGTTTCAATAGTGATCTGCAAAGGAAAGTCTTTCTAATTTTGACATTTCTCATCGTTTTGATGAAACTGATATTGGATGTTTTGGCCATCATGAAAAGATTGCAAGTACCGAAAGTGTGTTCTAAAATCAAAGGATTAATTCGATATCAATCGATTACTCATCCAAATCCACAATCTAAAATCTTCTCAAATTTGAAGTAATTCGTAATTATGACCATCACAGGCGATCCCTATCGAGTGTACAAATGTAGTTGTATGAGCATAACATGGTTTTGATATACATAGGAAGGCAGAATAAGAGAGCGGATCAAAGGGCTGGGGAGAATCGATCTCGAGGATGCGCAACAGTATAATAATCATCCGCATCAGACGGGAGACGCGCCGGTGTGGTAAAGAAAGCGATTTGGCCCCTGCATAAGCACGTAAATGGATGCTCTTCGGTTGAGGAACAGTTATTGGTATATCGAGCACCCGCAAGCGACTTGCACATGTATGAACATCAATATATAGGTAAAAGCGGTCATACAATGTTGGCGAACAATAGGGGTAGGAAGAACGCGTCGATGACAAAGGGGAAGCAGACCCGCGGGGGTATAAATAAGTATATAAGCAGTGGCGGCGCGGCTGGCAGCAACAGCAGTGGGCGTACCACGAGATGAGGAAATTTTTGCAGGTTTTTCAAAAATTTTCTGTAATGTTCTTCACGTTACTTTGCAGAGCTATTGCAACCTTCAGATGATTTTTTCGATTTTTTGCAAAGAAACTTTTAAGCAATTCTTCTTTGAAAGATGGACAACTCACTAATATTTCGTTGTTCATCAAAATTTTTTCTGGGTGATATTTATTTTTTGACATTCAATTCTTCGCAGAGGTTTTTGGAAACTTTAGATACATCTCCATCATGTACCCATTACATATTTGATCAGGTATGCTTTTTTGAATCTCGGTCTCCGGACGTCAGAGCAGTGAAAAGTCATTGATATTTTGGAGGATAAATACTCAAATGGAATAATAAGGCCCAACGATCGATGAAATAATAGTTCTAGCGAAAAAATTACATTCTTAGGGAATCATGCTTCATGTTTCCAATTCCGGTTTCGAGAGCTGATATCTTATGGATGATAGGTTAGGTGTGCCATAGAGAACTGACATGACCTCAAAAAACATTTCAAAATGCTTATATAATGGAAATTCACATTAAAAGAGACATGTGTACGTAAATTCATTAGTAGAAACAAATGTATGAAAATTTGGGAATTTGTATTGTAAACGTGATTTAAATTCAAGGCTGAAGTTTTACAGAATTTGAATTGACACCATTCAACATGGCGGCTATTGCACATGAGTCACGTGATTTCAGATTATTTTTGACTATCATTTTGAGGCAAGCCTGAGCTTTTTCACCGCTAACTTCTGTTATTTTGATAAACTAAAGTCTTCAAATGTGATTCAGATGAGAATTTCCGATGTGAAAAATTACATCATAATTATTGGCGAATTTTTTGTGCAACCGCCGCCATATTGGGTGGCGCCAATTAAAATTGTCACAACTTCAATGATGATTTAAATATAACATTTCCCGGAATCATGTCAAATCCCTAACAATCTATCCTTGTCATTCAAGCTTCTCTGTGAAGGGTTTTGTACAATTTATTGAACTAATCTCAGGATACGAGGATTTTCTAGAATCGAAATTGGAAAGTTGTCCTCTGTAGGGGACAAAATAGTAAACGGAGCAAATTCGTGCGCTCACTTCCGTGTAAGACTAAATCTCCTCATTATTACGAAACGAGAGGGGTAGCGTGTCATATCATCTGATCGACATTATATTCTTTTGTGCGCCTATATCTTGTCTCTCACTGTTGTACTTGCAAGTACTGAGCTGTAGAGAACATAATCCATTATACTTCATAGATATAAGTAATGATGCTGGAGCAATACAAAAAAAAAGGGGGGGAAAGAACTGGGGGAGCATTAGAACTGCAGAGCGAGATAGGTGATCCGAGAGCTTGAGCGCTGCGCTCGCGCGAATGGGAGCTACATAAAAAGTAGGGCAGTAGTGCGGTGGTGCAATCAATAGAGGCGCGCAAAGCCCCCCTTTTCATTACCTATATAAGTAAGTATGCATGTACAATATACATCAGGCACAGAGTCTGTATCATCCTATTCTGGATATCGGCATCACACAATTTAATCGGCATCTGACCCCATAATTTATCAAATTCAACTTAAAGTAAATATTATTAACCGAAAGAATTTTTTAAAGACGGAATAACGAGCAGACGGCAGCAGAAGATCAAAACCTCTAGACAGCTTTATTACAGGAGTACTTTACACAGAGGATCGATTTTCACAAATCAGTAAAGAGCATAACACTCACATGATGATCTGAAAGCGGAAGAAAACAATAAAAGCTGATGCGATTCGTCGATGGTAGGAAGTGCAATACTTACCACCAACGCGCTCTCCAAAAACACAATGCAACCCCCCCCCCCCCGCTCTCTCTACCACCACTTCCTTGATCATATGCCCAAGAGCCATATTATATGCAAAGCTGCAAAGCTACATCGGACATGTGGTATGGATATATGTATAGCTTGTTTAGTTGTCGTGTTCTTCAAGAAGAAAACTCTAGCCGGCCTCTGATATAGATATGTGTTTATAAGAACAGCCGCTGCTGCTCTCCAAAAGGGAGATCGATTTTCCTGCGCCCGCGCGCCCCAATGCACGATATTTTACTGTGTACTTTCATCTGTACCACCTAAATGTGTATATCTTTGATACATCAAATAGGTAAAAAAAATAATGTATGAATGTGTCTGTTCGGCTATGATAGTTTTGACGCATTAAAAAAAAACGATATGCTTTTTGTTGTGAGGTTTAAAATACGAGCGTCAAAGTATGACTAAGATCAGAACCACGTGCTTCAGCTATACCCCTGCTGAACATCTCTCAAAAGGAGAGTGGAGTAAATAAGTATACGATGAATGAGGGGGTAGAGAATAAGAGGAGGATAAAACGACGCGCGCAACCTGATGTTGTGAGGATGATCAGCTGCTGCATGGCGAACTTTATATTGGTGAACTATCAACTTCCTTGACAACGAGTCACTATATTACATCTCATCGAATGATGAGACTACATCTTCGTACGACTGGCAATACGACTAATTTTATTTTATCTAATACGCTTTTGATAAAGTGTTGTCGTCCAAACTTTATCACAGTTTTACAAATCTATCAAAAAGGAAAATAAAACACATTTAAGCCATCTCGGTGAGCATACGTTCGTGACGCTGATTCACTGATTTTTAAACGTGGGCGCGCGAATATAAGTTTGAGAGTGGGCGATTCGAAATAAATGCATTGTTTTGCAGATTCAGCAAACTTATTCGAAACCTCAAAGTCATTCTCGTTGTAGAGACTACGCATGAGTTATTTCTGGACGAGTTATTGCGATGAACACGTCGTTGGAGATCATCTGATAAAATTTGGGTGGTTGCACTGGGTCGTATTTTTGCCTGATAAACCCTTTTTTGATAAAAAAAAAATTTTCCTGCTCGTGGAAATCGAAATTCAACTGATTCTTTGATGTACATGAACATTCTTTAAAAGCATTTCTCTTAATTGATGCCTGTATGTCTAACATAAAATTAGACGAGATATGAATATTTTGTAATCTTTTTAAAAATTTGATTAAAAATTTTGTTTCCGACGCAGGTGTGAATTTTGTATCTGACGAGCTAAGTTCGAAAATTTGAAAATTACATAAATCTCATTTTCGGCGCATGGCAGCTTTTGCTCAGCACTGAGATCGCGAAACGCTGATAGAAACTACACCTATTCAGTATATAACTTTGGGAAATTCACCAGAGTTTATTCAGCTCTCATCTCTAAGTCACATTCATAAATATATATGTAATTTTCCTACTTGTGTATGAGAAGTGTCATTTCTCTTGGCCCGGGAGGATTTATTCTTACAAAATTCTTGGCACATTCAAGCGCAACTTCTTTTCTGCATACACTACCTATGATGTCCAATCTCACATTGCAATAATCAGCAAAAGCAGCATCGTCACGGTGAACCCAACGTGCTTTTTCTTATCGATAATTTGAATTACTTCTCGTGCTCAATTTTTGGATCGGCAACCATTTCAGCCCTCGTTGCAAGCACTGACATTTTATTCAATCAACAACTTTGTAAAAATCCTTATTATTGATTAAATTTATCATATGAGTCAGAATGACGAATTCAATAGTGTAATCATAAGCATCATTTGACGATGACAAACATGCCAATTGAATTGGGGTGCCAGAGGCTAAACAACAACGAGATGGGGGTAATATTCGCACGCTGCGGCAGAAGAATGTCTCCCACGCGCTAAATATTCTATATTTATAGTGATGCAGTTTATATTAGTGTCCAAAGCACGTGATATACCTCATACCTGTAGTTGTAAACTATACAATATATACTATATAGCGTTGGCAGGTAAATGTCATCTCGGTAAGATTAAGCATCTGCAAAACGGATATGGACGCTAACTTGGCAACGAGCTAATTAAGAAGAAAACTCGACAGACCTGTACATGCCTAAGTATTTATTCTACGCCTAATCTGTGTATAAGATACAGCATCAGATGACAGAAACACCGGAGCGAAAAAGCTGAGGCTGAGACCGGAGTGTTTAGGTTATATATCTAAAAAGTTCTGTAGTCTATGCATGTATATGAGTAGTTCTGCGGAAACTTTGAAATTTGGGGGTCGATAATGTGCCAGCGATAAATCTCACTATATCGAAGGTTCTACGATGTATTTTTCGACTTTTTGAAACATATGAAGTATGAATAAACTCGCGCACGGATGTAAATTTTCCCACTTATTAGCACCAGAAGGATAACGTGGAGAGACGCGGCAGCGCGGCACGGACCTGACACTTTTAGGCGCGGCACGGACCTGAAATTTTGACACTAAAATTGATCTCACGGCCAAACGGTTCAAGCTACACAGTCTCGGGGTTTGAAGGAGGTTTATTTGGCCACCAAATACTTTGTAAAAAATTGACTAGGATCTCCGTGGTCATGCGTTGAAGGGCCGCACAGTTGCGCACGGACCTGACATAAAAATTTAGCAAAACTAAATTTTGGTGAAAAAACTGCTCTGCAAAGTGGGAAAATAAATTTTTTTCGATACTTTGGTGCATGAAAAAGTAGCGTCTAACGATTTACTTTAAGAATGAGTTGGTGCGGAAAAGCCTGGAACGAGACAAATTCACTTTTATCGAGGAAAACTGAGGGAGTAAAATTTTAAGTAAAATTGCGCCACAAAATGTATGTGCTCAGCGAACACACAAAAAGTGGTCTTTGGGCTCTCATAGCAATGGGATTCGGTGCCCAATGCCCAATACCATGAAATTTGATGTACTTGCAAGTACACCCGAATCCCGAACGGATACTACTGCGGCATCTCGCGCTCAAAAGGTTGAAATAACGGAAAACCACGCGGCACGGACCTGACATTTTGACCCTTTTTTCGGTGGTAGATATTTTGGGTCACCCTGGATCAGAGAACTGATGATTGCAACAAAAAGAGCACAGAAAAATACATTGAAAATGACTCTTGTAATTGTTTCCTCAAGCGTTTTAAGGGTTCGTACAAGCTGGCACACGTTATTTCAAAGTTTTCACGGAGGTACTCATATATGTATAGCGCGCACGAGGTTTTGAAGCATCACAAACGCGGAGCACTGCGGAGCACCTCCTGAAACCCGGAAGCTGTTGACATTTTCTTTTCTCTTATTCTTTATCTACAAAAAAATTTTCAAGGATTTACCTGCGCCACACTCTGCGTAAATGTAGCATGGGAATATACAGACGAATTAAGGACTTATATGGTATTTGTAAGTAGATGTGGTCGGAGTATGTTCAGACAAAAACAAATGCAGACGATTTTTTTGGGTAACGTAACCCCGTACAAAAGGTGCTGATGTTTTTTTGTGTTTACATATTCGTGAACGTCGATAATCATGTAACAGACTATTAGTGCTATTTCCAATATTTAAGTAGATTTGCTGTGTAGTGTTGTATGTGTTGTATACAGAGACATGCATTAGGTGGAGATATATACCTAACTCACCCGAGGACTAAAAATAGCTGAAAAGCGGCCGCTGGGCTAGCGCTGCTGCTACAACAGCAACTCGTCGACAGCAGCATGTCCACAATCAACACAACTGCATGTAAACCTGGGGCACTAATATACAGCAGGTATATAGGTATATGACTCAAATTCTCAAAACTTGAATCTCTTATCTGGTCCAAAAACACTAAAACACTCGATTATCCGCAAGCCCCTCAGGGCTGCGGAAAGCTCTCTGCACAAAGCTCACTGTAGCTGAGATTTTGGCTGTATGTCTTTATTATCTTCAATTTTTAACTCTGTTGTCTAGTGTTTTTTCTTTTATCTCTGCATAACTATTTGGTGGTTATAGTCAACACGCACGCGCTCCGACTAAGCTATACAACAAATACTGTAATGTTGTGAATTGTTCTCCACGGCACTAAGATGCACTTTTTCTTCGATGATGGGGCCACTCTTCTTTCGTTCGACGACGACAACAGCCCGTTGTAGCTGAGATGCTACACATAATACTCACAAAAACACAGTAGGGCACCCAGCTGCCAGCCCAAAAACGCTATCGATATACACGACGACGACGACGACGACGACGAGCCGCATGATATTCCCGGGTAGAAACTAGCGATGGGGAAAGATCCGTGACGGATCCGGCTGCCGGATGTTCGGATCCTACCCGGATCCGGCCTCGGCACGGCCCACCCACCCAATACGTATCCGTGACGGATCCGGCTCCCTCCAGGCGCGCTTTTCGCAGAGCATCCGGATAGTAGCCGCACCGGAGCCGCACCGGCCGCGATCAGGCGAAGCAGAATGAAGCAGAAATCATTGGCTTATTAAGTTTATGGCAAATTGACAAATAGAAACTATGGCAAATGATAAGGTTGATTGATTGGAGTGCGACTTTGAATATAGGACTAGTTTTATAAATTATGAGGCATTAAAAATGCCAATAGTCATTAAATTCATACATTTTTGTCTGCATAAGACATGCAGTGACATATAGGTTAATGGTTAAATTCCTATCTATATCTGTTTGACTTGAAGTAAAAATTCAGCCCTTAGAATTTATTCAGGCAAGTGTGGAAGTTTCCTCGAGCAATTCTGAATCATATGGCCCAGAGATGCCAATCGGTAGTATGAAACATTGAGGGATTCTAGAGAAAAGTTGATTCAATAAAATATAGTCCTGATTAATTATGTGAGTATACTCAATCATGAGCAAGTATATCCTCATTGATGAATTACCATACCCGGTGTGAGGATCAGTGAAATGACAGAAGCATGGTGTACAAAAGACTTTTGTTTAATATTCAAATCTTAGAACCAAGATACTTTGTACCTTGCAGTGCCACAATAAAATATTATTCACAATTAACATAAGATCATATCTTTTTTCTTACTCCAGAGTATAGGATGGTACCTTATGGTACCACGATATGATAATACGCAAAACTAATGTAAGATCACATTATTCCACAATGTTTGTTTAAGCTCCGATCAATATATCAAGGTTGATTCAAGAGATAAACTCATTTGAAATGGCACGAGTGAAAACAATTACATCTTCTATTAGGGCATCTAGTAACCAGCGCCCAGTATTGAAGACTACTTTTAGGTTGACTCTATGACTGATGAGTGATTGGATAAGTGATTTTTCAAATCACACCAAATAGAGATCACTTTACAAGAAACATTATCTCAGCAACCATCAAGTAGTGTAAAATTATTTGGGATAATTGTGAATCAGTCTTCTCCACCATCAGCTGTTGGTACATTTATAGGATTTCCATGTACTTTAATGTTTTAGCTACTCTCAACATGGTTGGTGGTTCGTATCACACTCTGTAATATCAAGAAATTCTGTAAAACAGAGAGTAATTGAACAGAAAACGACAAGTATGATGCTCGTCGGATGACACACAGCTGATGCGTATGCCAAAAACTAACCTACTGATTATCGCACAGGCGCCGGTCAGTTTCGGATCCGGCGTGGGTACGTTTCACTTTCCGTACCGTAGCCCAATCCGAGACGGATCGAATCCGGGTGGGTCAGCCGGTGGCGAGCCTGAGCTATAAGATCAGGGGGCCACAGCCCAGCCGGCTCCGTCACGGATCTTTCGGTCCGGCGGCCGGACCGGAGTTTCTACCCGGGTTTTACTTCTGGTCTGCTCTGCGCGCGCGCGTCGGCTGCTACATGCTCAGATAAATAGACACCATTTGTCAAAGCTTCAGACATCGCAGAACATCGAAAAAACATTTCACCTGTCTCTATACATGGTCTTTTTCAATTGATCTTTTGTAAATTGTGAATTTTGCTCTCGGCCTGCGTTTATCACGAAGTTATTCAAGATTAATTGATCAGATAGTACAAATATTAAGGCTGCTCCGATCGAAATTTGATGAAAATCACCTGTTCTGAGACTTGTTTGAAGGACACTATTGATAAGTGGCGCCTCTATTACATGCCGCTGCAACTATTTTAACCCCTTACCAACCGATCGCCGTTGGTAACTGATTACTACAGAAATCTCTCTTGCCACGCACACTGATCAAAAATTCAGAAAAGGCAGAAATCTATCCATCATTCAAAAATAAAAATAAATAGCTTCATTTGTTTTTGAAATTACATGCTCACCTGAAAGTATCAAATTCATATATATGCGATAAAAATTAAGCAAAACTTTAATCATTTCATTACTTAAAAGTTTTTCAGCTTATCACCGACTTTTATTATGTAGAATATCTTCGATATGATTTTGATAATTGGTAATTTCACAACGTCAAATTGAGACCCTTATTGACTCAGAATCGTAGACTTCATTCGCTTTCTTCCCAGCAAATTTTATCCAATCGATTTATCAACAAAAAGTCAGTAAATAATGGATTTGATCAGTTTTAAATATCTAAAATTCACTTGGGTAACTGTCACGCTCATTATCTTGTAATTTACTTTGAAAAAAAAGAGAAAAATTAAGAAACGTCGTCAAATTGCTTTCTTATACATAATCGTATGGAATTACGACCGTATTGGGGTTTTTTGACTACGATACTTTATTTTTCCATGAAAATACCATTCATAACTTGAGCTCTTTGCCCCAAAAATAGCTCGATTTCCACATATCACTAGCTATGGTGTTATCTTTTAAAAATTACTCCGCTATACCACTGGGTTGAAATCACCTTACAACTTTACAAGTAAAATCGAAATTCGGACAGCATCATAACTTCGTAGATAGAAAATCCATCAAGATTGACAACATTTCAGATTCTAAAAGTGGGCTTACGCTATCATGCTTGTAGCCAGCATCTATACCGCCAACTGAATACATGAGAAATGTTGATTCATTGACGAAATCTCAACTCAATTCTATTTAATTTTAATGGCTGATGAGTTCAGTAATCAAACCAAGTCGAGAGTTATACTAGTAACACCGGGATCTGAGTTCCATCAAGATATCCCACAAGATTGATTCCGATAAGTTTTCAAGACTTTTCGAATGCCTCAAACCCTATTCCTGTATCTGTTAACGTATCCGAGAAATATGCATTCTATTGCAAAAAATACCCAAACTTTTTTTTGTCGGAGATAATTCAAAAGAACAAAATTCAAATGTACGTTGGAGATACCTGGGAAATTTTTACGGGGCCCCATAGGTGGTGAAAAAATCATATTTTGCACCATAGGATCGAGTAAAGAAGTCGAGAAAAAAAAGTTGAGACATGGCCCTTTTTCGTAGGTCTGTTCCACGCGGAACTAATCATTTAGGAAGCATGTAAAAGGACAATAATCCGTTGTTGGGATAGAATAATCTGATGGCAATAACATATTTTTTAGGAAACTCTTCGGATCCAAAAATCCTCGCAAAGGTCTGATCGTTGTAGTCCTCAGTAATGTTACAGCACATGACCTCCACAAGATAGATTATGAACAAATGATATTGCTCATTGGTAGTCCTCTTTTTGACAACCGTTATCTAGCTCGGGTGGAAAAAGTTATCAGTTTGCAATTGGGATGTGACATCAACGTCAAACATGGCGGCCGCATGCCCCGAGTTTAACATGGTGTTGAAGTTTGAAACGTTTCTTTGCAACGATGAAATAAAATTTTAGGGAAATGGAGAATTTTTAAAACTTAGTCCACCAACCATCGGTAGAATTCATTACATCGAGCATTCCTTGCTGTTGTACAGAACAAAAAGACCTCAATTTACGTTCTGAAAACTATCTGAGGATATAAAGTTATCCATTTCGTTGTATTACAACGTTTCAAACTTCAACACCATAGTTTAACACGGGCTTGTTACTAGACAACGCCATCTGCGGCGAGTCGGGAACTATTGCATGCCCCCAGAATTTAACATGGATGTCACTTCCCAATTTGAGCTAGCAGTACACATGAGTAAACTCCATTTAGTCATATGCTAAGATATTCCCTCCCGAAAATTTCGATACAAAATGGAAAACTGGCCGAATTAGGAAGCACTTATTCATTAGAGCCAATATTCTACAGGACCTGTCACTCCATTCGAATTGCGATAGTGCTGATGTCCTAAGTAAGAAAGGCGTATGGCACATTTTGGATCAAAATGAGATAAAAATATGCTTGTATAGATTTCCTCGAGCCGAATCAAATTGTGCAAGCCAGATCGCTCTGTCGAGTTTTTTCACAAAGATAAAAAATAAAAACGTATGGCATTCTTTCAAAATCAGGAGCAATACTGGTCAAGAAGGACGTGTAGCAGCTTATACTGAGCATAAAAGTTGTATGGAACGACTTACGTTGTTCTTGTCAAGTATCGGATAGAGCTGAGGAGATAGCGCTCCTGTTTTGTCTTGCCAAGTATTTGTCCGAGTCGTGATTGGCTCATGTCCAATATCTCCTAGAATAATTGTGATAGATAGAAACTTATCTTATACACTCTAACTGGTAGAGCCAAAGGGAGAGACCGAAGCGAAACAGACACTCGACATCACATCTTATAAGTGAGTCCGGTGTAGAGGTAGATAACAGGGGCGAAAACTATCATCGGTTATGCATTTGAGACATATATCATGTAAGTGGAGTTGGTTTTCAATACCTTCCAGATGCTTTGTGGTTCTATAAGGTATTCATGTTTTCTGAACAATCAGAGCGGCCGAGACCCTGTCGTATACTGGCTCTAATGAATAAGGGCCTCTCAACTCGGTCGATTTTCCATCTTATAATGGGTATACTCCAATACTCATTTTGATTGATCCATCGCACAGTAAAAAATTTTCAAAAATCAGTTTCAAATTCAGTCATTAGACTAACCAAAGACGTCGTACAAGAATGAACTATTAACCCGCACAGGTGCTTTTTTAAATTCAAAGGCTATAAGCGTTCATAACGATGGCACGTGGGCGAATCAATCAAGTCAGCCAACGATTGCAATCTGCTCTCAAAGATTAATGTGCATAATATTAGAGTTCACTATACGGTAGCGCCACGCCTCTTTTAGTTAATGCACATGAAATTACATTCTGATTAAATCTAGAATGATTACGAATAGAATAGCTTAGAATATAATTAATATAGTTTGCTACACGGCTCATTATATGCAAGGCCCAGATATATCAAGAGGATCAATCGTTTCATGGACTAGCTATCCACTTTGCGTACTGAGTTGAATAGCACTTGCGTGTCATATAGCTAAAGGCTAGGAGATCGGACAAGTGCTTATTGGGATGAATGAAGAGGCTTTGAATATACCCACCAATAACGAGTTCTCAACGATAGATCTCTCGAGGTAAAAGTAAATATTAAGCGTAACCATAGTCATGCTTGGGTTTACAAGTACGCATGTAAGCACACGTGTCATAAAAGTATACATGCACTTGCAGGACAAGGACGGCATCGATGCCCTCAAAGCTCGTTGTACGTGTGAACATCCGCTGCACCAAGGAGCGACCTTGAGCTTGACCGGCGCCCTGCAATTCTGAAGACGTTGCACTTGATGCATTTGTGCCTTTACTTTCAGCTTGGCATTGAATGTGTGTATAAACTTCGTAACGGGGTCGTTCTTGGAGTCCTCTTCATGAATAATAACCAGTTAGCATGTTGAATTGGTGAACGAGCCCCGACCTAACCTATTCTAGGCTATGTCTTGTTTAAAAATTACAGACAAAGCCTAGGAGAGGCTGAATCGTGCCGTTCCCTGATGAAAAACAGATTCCATTCATCTTCTTCCAAAACGCTTCGATACGATGTACTAGTTTTTTATATTATGATTCCTTCCTCCAGTGACAATTGTGCAGTCGACCTTGCAACACCTCCTACAACTGATGGAACCTCGACTGAAATCAAATTGTGCGTTCATGTATGAATTTCTTCGTAGCAAGTATGCAACAGATGCACGCTCATTATAGAATATGGGTCAGATCGATGAATGAATGGAAATTGAATATTAATCATTGACTACCATCAGCAACAGTTTTCAAGATGCATGCAATATTGATGATCGATCATCGTTTGTGACCGGGTTTTGTATTGTATGATGTGTGCTTTGAACTGTTTTCTTTCTATTTTAGTAGACGTTGAGTGATGAATTGAAGACATCGATGTCTTCACAGAGAAAAGTTCATTTGGAACTTTCATATTTCCAAGGAATTCTGGAAAGTCAGGTATGAACATCAATATGCCATTATGAATGGTAATTACTGAGAATTCGTAGATCGTGAATCATAAATGTAGATGAACTAATGTTTCAGTGAGACACCCGACGACTGCGCAACCAAACTCAGATTGGGAAAAACCACATAGACTCCATTAATATTCTTACAAGACAATAATAGCACTATTTTAGGAGTCAAGGATTTCAGGAGTTGAGAAATTATGATGACTACAAGAAAAAGAATTTATTTTGAATGGAAACGATTCACTTCCTCTGACTTTGATCGGAGAATGTTTGAATAGAAAGTTTATCGTCAAATTGATTGTGACGATTTTTGTGAACATGAAATCATTCCATCTTTAAGCGTTTCAATTTACCCCTTACGGTAGAATTCCAGGAATTTTTAGGAACAACAAAAAATTTCTCTGATACAATCTAAGTCAAGTGCAATCAATTCTCATTTTGTGTAGGGATGAAATTCAATATTTCAAGGATGAGCATACCCTGTGTTGAAAAAGGTGAATCCATTTGGGAAAAATGTAAATCTTTGGATTGTTTCAGAAAAATAACTCATCATACATAGATAGTACAAAGAGTTCACAAAAGGAAAAATGAACGCTGAGATGCTTTCAAGAAAATTAAGATCTTTTCGAGCATCATCTAATCAAAATTCGTCTAGGAATTCGTTGTTCCGCAAAACTCTATAGCGATTTTTCATACTAAAAATTATCAATTAACACGGAAATTTGAGTTTTCTCACAACACGCTCTTAGTACACATTTCTGAGTTGGCAAACTTCAACAAATTAATCACAACTTCGCCAGCTGACAGGAATCGAGAATATCGAAGTGTGATTCCCATACACGAGAACGCATATCACCATGTTCCGAAGATGAAACACGTGACCGTGTGATTGCAACCATTTGAAGAGTGAATGAATATTTTTAAAAAGTCTTTCTATATTCGAAATTAGTACACGGGATCAATTCCCCAAAATTGTTGATTATTTCCTCGGTTGAAGTAACTTTTTAGACAAACATAAGAAAAGAAAAGCTCTACTTGAATGCAAACCAAAATAAGTTTTGCGAGTCATACACGGTTGATCGGGATGGAAGAATTTGCGCTGAGTAGGTCAAGTAGAAAGTAGTAATATTGCTGAAATCCGATGTGGAAATAGTTTTGCGCAATCAGTCAACTCACTCTCGGAATTTATTCCATTTCTATATTGGTGATATGGCCCGCAGTTGAAATGAAAAAAATTATGCTCTGAATAGAGAAATCTGTGAGACTAGAGTTTTGAAGACAAATAACTATAAGCAAAACTGATCGGAGTCTTAGATCTAAGAGGGGCGTGGATAGAATTACACTGCAATTGCAAAAGAAAAAAAAATTGAAAAACCTTTGCACCAATGAGTGCTGAAAGCTGTAATGACCCAGCTGATTATGGTTGTAAGATCATTTAGAGCAAACATTCCAAGAAAACGTCCCGCCCACGTATTTTGACTGGTGGCTTTGAATAAATTCTTATTATACTTCTCTCACCTGCACAAGCGATGACACTTTCAAACACACTCGAGCAACATAAGGTTCACCGCATATACTGCCAAATTCATATTTCACGATAAATTCTTTGGATTTGGAAATGCAACACTATGATACCGAAGACCAGAAACGGAGCGCACAAAAATTTTCGAAAAATACCGTTCCAAAATGTTTCTCAACGAGCAACAGGTAAGGAATGCAACTGCATGAGAATAACGATCAGAATTATTCTGTATGAATCGCAACGTGCAAACTAGTAAGATGCCGATCTGAAGGCGCAATATAATTAACATAATGAAAAATTCACAGAGTTAAGTAACGAACGAGCATCAGGTGGGCAGCTATAAAAACAGGTGTGTTATACATCGCACGTATGTGTTGGGTAATCGAAAATCTCGGAGACACGAATGCGGGATCGGAAAATAAACTTCGTTATGGATGGATCGCGGGTCGAATTAGGACCACATAACATATGTGTAGGTAGGTATTAGATTGCTCAACGCACGCGAGGAATTCGGGCGGGATCCGCTCTCCACTATACATATTCTGAATGGTCACTTCATCGTCTATAACCTCAAAATTTCTGCGTGTGAAATAAGTATAACTGCATGGAACCAACGGTGTAAGACTGTTCTGATTCTGGATAACTTGAAAATCGGCTACCACTAAAAAATAACATGATTTCTTGGAGAACGATTTTATAGATGGGAACACGCACAGAACAAGCTAGAACACTTCCATGACTTCAGCTCATAGCCACAGAGTCCACAGACTTTCGATAAACAACTGCGCTGCCCGGTGCGCTCCAAGCGACTGAACGGGCCTGAATCTCAGGTAGCAAAGGCGCGAGGCCGGGGGCCGGGGGTCCGCTTCTTTCCTTCCCCCTCACATGCAAAAGGTGATTCTTATAGCGGGAGAATATATATGAGGCCCTCGGTCTCTCCAAGACGACCGCCAATATATGTGACTATATATTTTACGATATACATATAAATGAATACCTGGGGAATGGGTTAAATGAATGGGTATGACCACGAGAAAGATCCGAGAGCCATCACTAACTCATCTCCATTACACCTGGAGATGTTCGAATAATGGTGTCTTGAGGATGAACGTGCGATGACCGTTTGGTCAAAATTTGTCTCATTTTCAGATGTCTTTTTTTTCTAATCAATACTTGATGTACTTTGGATCTTATCTGGTCATGGGAGATGACTGCTTGGCAACTAGCCCTCGAAAGACTTAGAATGATCATCCGTTGTGATTTGATTTGTTTCTGAATCAAATTGAACTAAATCCATTTTTAAAACTCATTCATTTCGCCGATATTTCGCGCTTTTCCAATATTTAACCACGCTGGGAGCCATTTGGGAAGTATTTTGCAGAGGAAAGATGGGAGAAATCTTCTGCAAAGAGAGGGGAATTTTTAGGCTGAATTTTTGACTTTTCAAAAGTGGACTTATTCTTAGTCTACATTGATTCTGAACCACTCGGGTTTGACTTCGGACATGCCTTGTACACACAGTGTCAATGAGTACGATCTGATCAAATAAAATCTAGTGTAAAAATAGCTTTGAAAAATGTGAATATTTTCTTTCATAATCGACTTTTGAAATGGTTGTAAGATTCAAAATATCCGCATGTGGTGATATTGGCATGGCTCAATCAAGATCAGACTATAACGATTAATTTCTAGGCCTAAAGGAATGATTGTGTACGAAAAAGTCATTGAATTCTGTCACAGTACTAGCTTTACATACTTAGGCTTGCCTCAAGGAGGTTTGTAGAAAGTTGAAGTTACTCAAGAAAATCAAAAGTTCGAAATGATAATCCACTGTTCCATGTTTCGTACTTATCTTGGCTAATATATTCGTGCCTAAGGATGAATTATGATCTTAGTGGTCAGGCTACTGCAGTTATTACACGAAGTCATGATGATGAATGTTTGAAAAACGATTTGGAACTTGTAATGTTAAATTTTCACATACTCAGCAAGATAAAAATTCATCCTGTTCATAGTCTTATCCTAACAATTTTAAAAGATTACTCACAGAAGCATATCTCATCATGGACGAGATATTTTCTGATGAACTAATACGAGACTACCTTTGCTGGAATTTCGAGTATTACGTGTAGAAATTATTTAATTGCTGACTTATATGAAAGGTCACTTCCCCATGTAGAATATAAGATTCCATAAACATATACGATCATAGAATCCGTGGATTCCATGATCATATATGATCATAGATAAAACCGGTTCGAAAATTTGTCATTCTCATTCCGGATAGGCTGGTGTAACATCAATACTTCACGTTGGTAATCGCACATTATTCAGAAAAATATTTCCCAGAGTCATACTCAGGTTTTGAACATTTGAAGCATTGAAGAGAAAGAAGCCGCATTAAAAATAATTTTCCGTCGAAAATTTTTTTGGGAACTTGAGACCGATTCCTGGGAAGATTTTTTTCCAGTGGTATACGATCAGTATCGTGATTTATTGATGTTAGAATGGGTTTGAATCAATATACCACAACTTTCTGGAATAAAAAAAAAGTTTTGAAGCGGTTCCACGTATGATTATATATGACCATGGAATCCTCGGATTCCATGATCATATATGTTCATGGAATTATATGTTTTACATGGGACGCCTTAAAAACCTGCGCAATCCAAATTGATCGACGCATCGCAAAAATTTTTGCACTGCTAGATCATAATTATTTAGATTATGACTTACATTCGGATACCCATTTTGATCCACTCTGGATGAAATAACGCACGAAACCCATTTTATTGGGATCCTGTAAATCATTCTATCAAAACGAATTGACGAGTGCAAAAATGGGATATACCACCTTATGCATTCAACAAAGCAAAACTGCACATGATACTCATATCGAAGAAGAACGTGAAAAATTTTCATCATCATCAGACCCCACTATTTCCAAGAATTTAGTTTCAAGTCCCGCATAGCAACTTTACATGGTGTTCACTTTTGATTCAGGCAAAGTCATTTCAGATTGCGGAAGAGAGTGTTTGTAACACAGTTTCACAAATTTCCTGGTTCAGAACAGAGAATTCACATCGTAACTGGCCTACAGGCCCCGCGTATTTTTGATTCCAGACACAAAGTTCGGTGCTATAACAATCATCAGACACAGCAAGAGAACTCGAAACGGCACGTACCTATTTGAGAATTGCCCAGAAGAAAATTTGTATCACCACGTTTACCGCGCATATGTTCTTCGAGAACGAGCAACCCACAGATTTCTCCTTTGCTTTATCGCTACGATGACGATGACGACGACGGAGAAAGCTATCGCCCGACGTGAGCGATCAGCCTCGAATTCAAAATATCCGAGCAATTACTCATTCTGAATGAAAATCAGTATTTTTATAAAATACGATTCCACGGACGATTTCAATGGTCGATCTCAAAAAATTTTGCAACACGATTAGCCAAGAGATCGCAGTGCTTATGCGGTCTGATATTAGTAGTGGTGAATAGCAAGTTACTTTATTACATAAAAGTGCGGGTATTTCATACATCGGCGTTAAAAAATGGCGCCATTTTTCGCCGAATGCAAATCTAAGGAGGTCGCGGTCACCTCGCAATATACACATTATAAATAAAATACACTAGTCGTGATGTTGCATGCAAAAAGGCGCCTCTCACGCGCGATTTTTATATATTCCAATTGATACAGCACTCATCATGGCGAACGTCTCTCTTTTACATCTCGTCGATTCTCCGGCACAGCTTTCTGCGTGTCGGCATTCCAAGCTCGTGCCAACTTTTTTGCGAAGGTCGCTCATCGCGCTTAGGAGTATTATATATAGTATATATGTAGACTTCTCCAGTGATTCAGCCCACTACTTGGATGCCTTTGCATCACCCACACGTCGGAATATCTTTCTCCCTCTTTTTTTTCACTCCTGCCTCCTTCTTTTCATATAAGTATGAGTATATATGGAATATATCACGTATAAAAAAACTGAGAAGATGTGAGATTGACTTGGAGCACAACTTTCTCTGTCTCTTTCTCTCTCGTGGATGATGTCGATCGAGAGAGTTGGACTCTGGGTTACGACATATCGCACGCGAGCCGGCACGGACATCGCCCGACGGCCAATTTAGGATCGAACCGCGGCTCATAATAACGCGACGAACCAAAGATCTCGTTTGTGAGCGAGCCCCGGTTAGACTGACCGAACTGTGGGATAAGAAACAAGCAAATTTTTCGCAAGCATAGAAGTTACATTGCAGAAAGAGCTTGCGATTAGTGTGGGAGTGGGAGGACGTGTTGGCGCTTAGGTTTCACTGAAAATGCATTCCTTTGACGCATCAACCTGGTGTGAGGGTTTCAGATGATTACTTGAGTCGGGAATTTTTAATCCTGTTGTCCCCAAATTTTCCAGTAGCAGACGATCATAATTTTTCATCAAACTCTTAGATAAAAAATTTGAAGAGAGATTTGAGAAGTCGCGCAATTTTGAACCTCATGCCCGCCCACCAATTTAAATCGAGGAACGAAATCTATTTTCAAAATATTGGAGTGACAACACCAGGGCCATGTGCTATTATGCACAATACCAGTATTTTTTAGCTTCCACCTTTTTTTCATCATTATCTCGACAGTCCTGATAATCATCTGATGTAACAATGAGATGTATGATCATTGCAAAATATCATCACTCATAAGGATTTTGTATGATTCTATTGACGAGGAATGAATTCAAAATAGTCATCCTACTGGAGCAAAAATTGGTTCCGTAATTGAAATTAAAGTAATGTATTTAGATCAAAATCAGAAAGATTTGAGAAAAATCGAAGTTTCTTCGACAAATTGCAACCCAATATCATCCCTCTTTTTCAAAGAGAGACTTTCATAGGACTGGTGGGACTCTGGTGAATCGAGAAACAGACTTTTCCAATCAACCAAACCCGTTGAGTCTTTTTCATCTGGACTAAACTCACGTTACCCCAATGAAACTGACTAAATGGAACTGACATTCGCGATGACATAGCACTGGCTCAACCTCAGGAAACGCATTTCATCAGATTCAAAAAAAGACTCTAACCATGAATCAGCTGCACAATCATGAGTCAACTCTACCAAGTCACAAATCAAATAAGTCCTACTTTAGCGAGAAGTCGTAAAGGAATGAAGGCTGGAGACTCCCCGTCCCGAAGTTAATACTATGATGCTTCTGGTGCCGCTCAGGCGGCGACTCGCGAATAAGATTCTGATGTCGTTGATGCGATGTGGCTTGCAGATTCATACACTTTCAACACAAGCCGGTCCAAAGCTGACTCCTTATGCTGTCCGATTAGGTGCGCCTCGTCCCTGTCGGATTATAAGCCAGCCTTCCGATCCCATGCGTGTGCTTGAAGCAATTTTTGCTTGCTTGCTCTCGGCTCTCAAAATTCGCCATGACTGAGCTTCTGGTTCAAAGTTTCTACGCCTCAGTCATTTTCAGGATAGTAGAAAAGTGCACTCTTTCTTAGGATCACTAATTTTAGTAGTTCGATCACTCACTGCATCCCCCATTACACCGATAGAAATTTTTCGTGAAGATCTTGTAAATACACGGAAAAACTGTAAGTCGTACAGTTTTTCCGTGTAGATGTCAGACTGATGAGATTCCAAAAGGATTGACATTTATAGGTGCAAAATTACGTGTTTGTACTCTCTCGCACTCTGAGACGAAATGCCGGTTTTCATCGTCGCAGTGAACGTGTTAATCACGACTGATAGTACTATATTTTAATTTAGAAACTTAAACTCTGTCACAACCAAAATTTCAGTTATGAGACTATTAGAGCTTATCAATGAGTTTGATTACAGCAGACATTTGTTCATAAGTTCTACATGGGCATACTGGATCGGACACAACTTATTTTCATGAATATCTTCAGCATCATTGTTTAGGTATGTACGTTGATGCAAAGAAACCTTGCTAGGAATCGGTTCTTGTTACAACTTCTAAGCCGTGAGTTTAGTCAGCGGTATTACAGCTCATGATTACCCAAGGCCGGCAAGATTCAGCTAAAAAGATGCAACCTGAAGCATAGGTACAATTAATTCCCAAAATTTCTTTTTGATCCAATAGTTTTGTTTTTTCTTCGCCCCAATCAGTAAAAATCACTTTCCAATTGCTGACTTGCAGTGCGCTTCCACTGATCCGCAGTGAAAAATTCACTGCTAATCAGTGGTTGCGAGCTATTTTTACTGATTCCAATGGAGAGAGTGGGGGACGATGATGTAACAATCAAATTTGTTTCTTTGAAATATCTTACACGTCACAAGGTCCAATACCTCTTTCACAGCTTCCACGGTTTTAGCATCAATCAGAAAACCTTTATGGAAAATTATTATTTATGATGGTCATTTTTTGATCATAATTGTAGCATCGATAATTACCCCATCATTTCGTTTGAAAAATGCAAGTGCAACGGCTAGACTTTGATTCTCATCTTTTACACAAATCTTGCACATAATATTAAATAAAGCCAACTTCCTCTACGGAATGGGATACAAAAAGTAGGTATGAAGCAATCACGCAAGATATGAGACATTACTAATGAAACAGAGTGATCCCGTTGATTGGAACTCATAAACAGGTTGATACATAGAATATCTAAGAGACATGTATCGCTCGAAGCAGGTGCTATTTTCCATCAACTTGATAACGACCTTAAATCATTCACCATGTAACATATTCCATCTCCCATTAGCATCCACGCATATGCGGTGCATCCTTGGCTCTGATCAAAGAAGTACACAAGATAAATATGCAAACGCATCATGAAAACGATCGAGTATTAAGAATATCTATAAAAGTATAGGCATGCTTATTAGAGATCATCGTTATGAAACTAGCCTCAGGCTTGATGAGTCTCGTCATGTCATCGACTAGGCCATCGATCATTTTGAGTGAATTACATGTATGTGCCCATGAAAATAGAGGCAAAAGATAATGTTGAGATACTAGATGAGCTTGCACTATGTACCATGCATCCAAGTCAGAAAGATACCTACCTAGGATACATTCACAGGTGGGGAACGGATTTAATGAGACTGCAGGGAAGAAGAGCGGGGCCATATCTCGGGGGGCCATGGAATGCCATACCATCACCATCAAGACTCACCAATACAAGTATTCGACCTATTAGACTCTACGATAATTTATTAACTAGTCCGGTAAGTCCTCGGCGAGTCTTTCGCATATGGCACAGCCTACACACATCTGAATATAAGTTTGAGATGGCTATACTCAACTTATAACTATATGTATATGCAGTTTGAGAAGAAGAAGCAGCTTTGCATGCAACCTGGCTCGTTACCACATATCTGCGCTGCTATATTCTTCGACTTATATGAGTATTCTGCATGTGAATCTCAATAAAAATGCATTCTTGGTGGCTTGACTTCTTTCTCTTTCTCTTTCTCATATTCTCGCTTCTGAGCATAAAGATGCAGAGTGTGACGTACGTCGCATGGCGGAAGGATTAAAAAAAGAAGGAAAAATAATAAAAAATATGACCAGGTCTGTACTGATTTTCAACTCTGCATACGCTTGATTCCGCACATAATACCGGTTCCTGTTACACACGCAATCTCTTTTGATCATCCCTTGCTCAATCGGGCTACATGGACCACGTCGTTTTCATCGTCACCGCTGCAGTATCTCAAAAATGTGTCTTGTCTTATCCGGCTCTTTTTTTACTCTTCCGTCTTCTTCTTTTGGTCCACTACTCGCTCGCGAACTTTCAAAAATCTTTTTTATTTTGATCATCTTTGGTGATCCTTATGGATTGAAGATTCACTCTGAATGCACTGAATGGTGGTAAGGCGGATTTTTATTCAGCAAAATGTTAAGAAGATGTCTGTGTCTTGGTGTGCTCGGGTTACAAACATAATTTTGCGGTATACGAGAGCTTTGACTCATCATCAAAATGAAAATAACCAAACTTTCGTTTTTGTGCATGAATACACTCGGGCTGAATATGATTTGTCCATGGATCTGCAGAGTTTGATGAAAAAAATTCACGTATTACACTC
This sequence comes from Eretmocerus hayati, assembly GCA_029851415.1. NCBI lineage: Eukaryota > Metazoa > Arthropoda > Insecta > Hymenoptera > Aphelinidae > Eretmocerus > Eretmocerus hayati. The sequence continues at coordinate 145,895,274 of CM056742.1, read as the reverse complement.
GAGCCAGCTCAGCTCAGCCGAGCAAACAGACCAGGCCGTCCCACACCATCCCACACCATTCTAGACCGTACCGGAAGATCCCAGATCATACTAGACCAAACCATCCTACAGACCAATCCAAACCACACCAGATCGTTCCAGACCATTCAAGACCATTCCAGAGCGTACCAGATCGTTCCTGACCGTGCCAGTCCGTTCTACACTATTCCCCACCACCCCAGAGTATTCCAGACCAGATCGGACAAGATCATCTATCCACCCGACCACCAACCCACCTATCTACCCATCGACCTATCACCCATCATACTTCGCCCCTTTCATGCAGGCATATGCGGGATTCGGACGGAGAAATTTTGGCTGGACGTTTGATCGTTACTAGCGTTTATATTGCCTTACTCGCTACCGCTCCTCCGGCTTTTGAATGTTCTCGATAAGCCAGGGGGCCCTGAAATGCTTCTGTAATTCAGTAATGATGATTGTAGAAGAAGGATTGATGATCAGGTCATGGTTCATGAAAGATGCATGGCACACGACAAATCAATGGCTCTGTTAATTAGTGTCAAAATCGACTAATAATAACCAGTTGGACAAATAGACCAGTCCAATTGATTAGTCATCCCACTCACCACTCCGTATTCATTCACCCACCTGACCACCAACTTACCCAGCTATAGAATCTCCCACGCAGCCATCCATAACCCACATGGCCACGGACTATACTTTACCCCTTTCGCATATTATCAATTAAATTGATAAATATTCATCATTGATCGAATTCCATTCCCACTCTCGTTCCCGTTTCCAATCCCCCACCTCCCATCTCCCAACTCCTATCTTCCGCCTCCCATCTTTCATCTCCAATTCTCCAACTCCCAACTTCCATCTCACATATCCCATTACCCACCCCGTCCTCTATCTCCCATCTCTCATCTCCCCACTCCCAACTCGTATCTCCCAACTTCATGTAACGCGCCACACCTCCCAACTCTCATCTTCTGACTTATATCTCTCATCTTCTGACTTCCATCTCCCACCTCATTCCTCCCATCTACCATATCCCAATCCCCAACTCCTACCTCACATCTCCCATATCCCAACTCTCATCTCCTATCTCCCTCTATCATTTCTCAACTTCCATCTCCTAACTCCCATCTCCCATCTCCCAACACACCACTCTTAGCTCCTATCACCTATCTCCTATTTCCCAATCCACAATTCCCATCACACATTTCCCATCACCCAACTCCCATCTCCGATCTCCCATCTCGTATCTTTCAACTCCCATCTCTTGTCTTCCACCTCCCAACCCTATTCGCATTCCCATCCATGTATCCACCCACTCACCTACCCATGACCGATACGGACACCCGTAATACTTCACCTCTCCCACATAGGCAACTCGATACGCGAGATCCGGAAGGACAAATTTTGACTGGGCGTTCATTTATTATAATAATTTTGCCTACAAGGTGTAGCATACCCTGTCAGCAAACTTATCGAGCAAAGTAACACCTGAGATTTTCTCTAGACCGATGAATCAAACTCATCACATCTCATATGATGCGACAGTAAATACACAGGGTATGCATTTCTTACGTGAATTTTGTCATTTCAAGGCGGTCACCCCTAAATGGTTTGTTCCGACTGATTCGGAAATTTGACTCTGCAATTATTTAAGTAGGAATTCTGTTCTTTCATCCATATGCCTCCGAGTAGGCGTTTACTCAGTGCACAATTTCTTACTTATTGGCAATGGGTTGTAGTTGTTGGATTAAAACCCACCCCAAAAAATCGACGTGGCATACGACATTAATTTTCAGTCTCGCTCTTTGTAAAGAGATGTTGTGGACTGGGTTGGTCCCCGACTGCACACTTGAACTACTTTGGATTACTGCGGCTCACATCTGACAATAACCATTTGGAGAGCAAGAATACATTTGGGTCTGATTTTTTGTTGGAAAAAGAACTTTGTATTTCCATCGTACAGTTCTGGAAGAATCACAGATGTAGTTACTTTTGTCAGTTCAATGTCTAGATTGTATCTTTCAGAGACTTGTATCAATGATCATCATCAGTACAAATTGAAATTATTCTATTGTTGATGTATGCACATGCAATATAAGAGCTTTAAGTCTTGCAAAATCAACGGTAAAGCTAGCGTTTTTCCCATTCAAAATCTTTATATGCAGTTGGGTAAATGTATTTAAGTCAATGTGGGAATGACTGTCATTGATTCTGGAGTACAAATATAAGCCCAAGCCAAATGATGGAGCTTACAATCCATTGCCAACCAATGCACCTGATGCATACACCACCAAACCATGCTCAGAAATACGCAACTTCGCGTACTATACGATGTACCTGAAACAACGAGGGCGAAATTATAAGACAGAAAATTCCCACGAGGTTCGCCATGCGAGACGACAGTTCAACCATACTTATAGGTAGTACACGTGGATTGCACGACTTGCAAGAGGCGCCGTATACATATACATCCAAGTACTTACTCGTGCAACTATAAGTATTATATCCTCTATAGCACATATGCAACACAGAGGCAAAGCAAGAGGTGTACAAGTGCCCCTCGGCCACGATGCAAGAGGCTCGATGAATATTTATGCCCCTCGAGCAATTCAAGCTGGGGCTGCCTGTGGTGTATTATAAAATAAAATAAAAATATATATGTAAGGTGTGGTGAACGCGCAGAATCTTTCCCTGAGCAAGTGCACGTATATATATTCTAACTCTCATGAGTTTTGAACGGCTGGTAATACGTTTTGCGTATGTACTTATTATTACGGATGCCTATAACGTATAGATGGAGGTGGCGCCTTTGAGATAGATTTATTGATAAGGGCCGCAATACGCGACTAATTGGAGGAGACGCCCCAGAACTGGTCGATCGACCCATCAGAACTGGTATTTTCTATTTCAGCTCGGATATTCACCTGCTGTGGCTTCTCCCGCTTATTTCTGATTAGTCTTTTTGTCATGACTGCGAGTGCTTTTCCGCGGTGCTGAACACCCGGTGATTGGAAAAGTCGAAGATTCTCACGATTCCTACTACGTCACTGTAGATTATTCTACTTGGATTTACGCACATATGGTAGAACGAGGCTGATATGCTTTCATTTATATTATGCTGTATATTTTTATTCTCAAGATTGTGTTGATTCGATTGAGTGAATAACGCGAGAAATAACGTTCAGAAGGAGCCGTGAGATACTCGGCATACTTTTGCGAATCTTGGAAAATAATTTGAAACGAAACTTTGACGTGACAGGATCAAAATCCTTGGGATCTACTTTCGCGCTCTTCTACTTTCGTCTCTACAAAAAAATTTTCAGCCGGATGCCATGACTCACAAACCTAATCATTCATATTACACCACAAAACTACTGGAAAAATTGTAGAAATTTCATTCTGAAAATTTAAGATGCTCCTGAACTTCATTTCCTTACTGATCGCAACATCATTCGTTTAGAATTCGATTGTCATCAAGCTCGTCGTGAAGTCTCAACGCAACGAGTATATAGTACTTTTCGATACAGGGGCGTAAGAATTTCTTTTCGCTTCCTACCAGTGATGGTTTTCCGACCCGAGCCAGAGGCGAAGGTTGAAGCCATCACGAAGATGTGAAAAGTAAGTTTTACTTCCGTGTTTCGAGCCATAAGTACTTTATGATACACTGTTCTGGAAAGTGCGCTTTGCGCGCAGTTTGTCGGCTTTTACTTACAGTTTATCAAAAAGTACAGTTCAATATACCCGAGAGTAAACGTATTTTTTGCATCCTCGTGATGATTCTATTCCACGCCTACGGCTTGGGCCGGAAACTTCACTCGCGAGTCGCAAGCGAGATAGTACATCTCGCACCAAGTTGATGAGTTTGTAGCTCGCTTCTGAGAGATCGGTTTTCGGACTGAGTCGCAGACGAAGGTTGAAATAATCGCCCGGGAGCGGAGAACCTCATGAACGAGATGCGAGTACTATCTCATGACATTTTGTAAGCATCTGCTAAACATCGGGAAATTGCTAAACAAAGTTTTCATACCTTTGTATCGAGATGTACTATTTTGATAAACTGTGAGTGAAAGTTGACAAACTGTGCATAGAGTACACTATTTCATTCACTATATCAAAAAATAACGACTATGATCAAGGATCCATAGATTTTTGAAAAATCTTTGAAAAATATACTAATTCTGAGAACCAAAACTAACTCATTTTCAAACAGAAACAGTATCACATGTTGACTATTTATCTGTGCGTCAACTTCAAGCACTAACATATTTCGTTATTCCGATTGTTTTCCCGAGCAAAGCGAGGGAATCAGTTTCTGGGTGCTCAAATAAATGTCCATGTACAGGACATATGTGAATTCGCATTCATAAATCGCTGTGAAACCACGTTTGAACGAGGTAGTTTCAAACTTAGTGCAATGACGTGGTGATTTTCCTTACGTGCCGAAGTCGAAAGGCAAATATTTTTCTATACATATCAAACAGAATCAACTCCGTGACCAGTGCAGAAAATTACGCTCTTCACATGAATAGTACATTTCGCACGGAACTTATGAGGTTGTAACTTGCTTTTGAGCGATTGGTTTCCGGTGAACTGCAAGCGCAGGTCGAAATAGTCACTACGAAAGCGGAAGACCTCATGAACGAGACGCGAATACTATTTTATGCAATTTTGTAGGCACCCAAACATCGGAAAATTGCATAAAATAGTATTTGTATAAAAAAGTAGAATCATTATTATCATAGGCTTGAGATAAAATTCATTCGATTGTATCTCGACAATGAAAAGTAAATACTATTCCTTGTAATAAAAATGTGGATATTATTTTACGTTGATGAATTCCAGTCTGTCGTATGTATATAGAGGACGAGAAAAACGATCCCCGCTGCTTTCCTGAATGAGGCAAAATTCTTAGCTGCGATGCACGTGATAAGCGTGGGGTCCTTAATTAACCAATTTATGAATGTTTTAACTTTGAAGCGAAGGAAGAGGCGAATAGCTTCACGTTATATGGGCGATCGCTGACCGTATATATTGGCGGAGCCAGTATCAGAGATGGCGAGCACTTTGCTGCGGTCATTCAGGCTCAGCCGGTTCCACAAGTCTACTCCCGATTTCTTATCCTTTTATTTTTTTTGCACGCACGAAGAGGTGCGCATACGAAAAATCCCTCCACCTCTTTCTCATTCTCGCTCATTTTTTTTCCATTCCTCTCGAGAGCTCGACTCTCGTCTTATCTTATTTTTTCATTCTCAAGTGAAGTCATTCCCCAAGGAACACCATAAGCACATCGTCCAGGCAAATTCATGGTATACATCCTTTATTTATATCCTTGAAACCTATCGAAGCATGGAAAATACAACTTGAAAAGCAGTGCGACACTGCTCGCAAGTCAAGATTCTGCCATGAAGTTGTGAAGACAGGAATACTTCGTAAAAGTATAAACAAGCGTACAAGGTAATCACTGCAGTGACACTTTGAGATTAAGATGGTATCTTAGTGTTCTGTGACAGTTTGTAGACTTGAACCTGCACCACTCCAGTTTTATGCACGCCAGATTTCTCGTGATAATTCTTGCAAGTGGATTTAGAAAATATGATATTGGTATCAGCCGAGATATTAACAACATTTCATGAAGTAAGCGAGACTTGTTATCCGATATACGTCACGGACATGTTTGCATGTATCACACTAATTTTTTAGTAGAATTAGATTCCGAATGGGATGTCTGAGAAAAAATTTCACGTGAGGATCAAAATCATATGAGTTGAACTTAAATATTGCCATTTCAATGCTTTTTATACCAGAATTTTGTCGCTTCTCATTAGTTTTAGGTTGTTTGTCTGTAACTGCGAATTAATTGATTTCAAGCATGTCATTGCCCGATCAGACGGAATCGATACTGAGGTAACAAGGATACATTTTGCACAATAAGAATCAGCTCATCTTTTTTCGCATTTACATTCCGTAAAATTCGGTACTAGACCTTTTCTTCATGGAAACCTGTTCAGATGGAAACGAGCTTCTATACTCATCTCAGACCCTATGTGAACATCAGAAGGTTTGAATCAAAGCATAATCTCGAGATAGTTTCGCATGAATGAAGTCGTTAGCGCTGCCAACGAAATGAAAACCATCACTGAAAAAGTCCGACCTTCTTCTCACAGAAATCAGCAATCGCGAATTTCCTCGCGTCACTTTGAGGCCTCAGATTCAGTAAAAAAAAGTGTAAAAGCAACGCATTTGGTACCATGTCAACGTCTTTTAGAACCACGCCGCACCGCCAAAGCAGAATTGCGAGAATCAATCCCTGTCTCGGGGTAAGTACGCGTTGCCATCGCGTTGCCGATCGACGTTTCAGCATTCGCATTGCGATCTCGCGGATCTTGGCACTTGAACAAATTAGCCTTCAGCCTGAATGAGTGAGACTTACCATTACCACACGTGTGACAGTATATTCGATAGACATATACAGATAATACAGGAAGCCAATTCTGAGTCGTGTCCGCAAACTATTTTCTCTTCACATGGGACTTTTTTTTAACTCACGTGATACCTCAAAATAAAAATAAAGAAAAGTCGCGAGGAATCTATGCATTGCAATTTATAAAATTTTGCACCACAAATTTTTACATATCTTTTTCAGCCACAAGTGCAACAGCACGCAAGAGCAACTTGTACATGTAGCTTGATCGGGATCAATGACTCGTCCGAACGTTGATTACTCGTACTTGCATCTCTGTGTGAACATATAAATGCATACAAACCTGTATATTCATACATACTCGTATAGAGAAGTGCATCCAGTGCACATTACATGTATAGGCGACGTCAACCAGGCGTCGTTACGAACCTCAATGAGTATTATGTGTAAGGAAAGCACGCAACTCTCGCCTCGCACCCTGAGGCAAGATTCCATCCAACGCGACTCACCTGCATCAGTAAACGTATGATACTCATTCCACAGCTCTTGCTATTTATAAGCGACCCGTAAACTCATCGTGCATCGCGTGCTTGAGGTACCCTGTAACATAGCCAACGTTGATATCAGTATTGCATTCCTCAACACTTGCACAAGATGCAATTGCAGCAACTTGATTTTTCAAAACTAATCCACTCGGATGTTTTGCCTTTTTAACAAGTATACTGCAAATTTGCAGTATACTTGTTCATAAGGTAAAAGCGCAAGGAAAAAATCAGGGCTCCGGATCCTTCATTTTACTAAAGAAAAAATTTGTTGAGATTACACAATATCCTCAGAGTATTGATATAATTCGGTAAAAATTGTTTTCTACTTTGTGAACGTACTTTCAAATTCCACTCATAATGAGAATCCGAAAATGACCGTGTCCATTGAGCCTCTTGCTATGAGACATCATAGATAGGAACTCAAAATATTAGCAATGTTAGTGCACTTATTCCTGTGGCTTTTTCATCCGATTCCATATCGAAAATTATAGAGCTAAGATAAGTGTACTCAACATGCCCTCTTAAGTCGTTTTGTCAATAATTTGGCGTACTTCAATATTTTTTAATGTACTTTTGCTCATTTTAAAGATTGTTACAAGACCTTTTGAATGATCTGAGGAAAGATCAATTTTGACCAATCAGAGCCAAGTAGCACAATTTTTCTAAAATAGTACATTTCAATACAAGAGTGGAAAAATAGGTTTTACAACCGTGTATTGAACTGTATTTTTCGACTAAATGTGCGAGAAAGTGGTAACCAGTGCAGAAAAGACACTTTTCCTCACAGGGATTCGAAAAACACAGTTCGATACACGTGTGCAAAACCTATTTTTCCACCCTTGTATCGAAATGTACTATTTTGCGAGTTCGCGAGAGAGTGTACCCAACATGCTCCCATCCTTTAAAATAATGCACCGATGAAGTGGATGAAATCGTTTCCATCTCCGTGCAACCACAGATGAAGTTTTTTTTTAATCGACCCAAATAATTATTTTTGGGTCATGTTTGGCGTAATAAACACGTTCTAAGCGGTAAAAAAGAGTCATACCCCTGGTAGAAATTCATTACAATTTTTGATTAAAAAATGGCCAATTAACTCCAACTCAAGCTAATTTATGGGTAACCGAATTGGCTATTTTTTAACTTGAGATGTAACACTTTTACGGCCATATTTTAGCCATTTCCGATTTTGACTAATTTTTGGCCAATAATTAGCCAACATTTTTGGGGATCTGGAAATAAGTCCAAATGAAATGGATAATAATTAAACATAATACTATTCGAAGCCCAAATGTAATGGATAATAAATAGACATATATTGGACAGTTCATTCAATGTGCCGAAGTGCTATTAATATTCAACATTGCATAAATTTCAAATGAGTAATCCAAGTGGGCAACATCTATAGGAGCATATACACGTCCTCTACTATGGGACTGACTGGGATAAGCAAGGTAATCAAGGACCTTATCATTTTGTCGCAAAAGGTTTGTCGAGATCTGCGGGAAATCAGGCATGTGAAAGTTGTGTTCAGAATCGGGTACTTGACATGACATTGCTAAACCTGGTGTGAGAAAGCTAATCCAGGCATGCGCCACCTGGTGATCATAGGACAACCAAGTGCAGGAGGATAGTTGGACAATTATTTGGCCAATTATTGTAGTCAATTTATAGACAAAAATTAGCCACATTAATTTTCTTGATATTTAACCTCAAATTCCGGAGATTAGTATCCGTTGTCAACTTGCAGCGTCTGCAAGGTTAGTTGATCTCTATGAAATTTCAACGCGAGTTTACTCAAGGCAGCTAATTTTACTTGAATATTCAAGATGAGTACACCGGCGAGGCAGATCTCTAAGTGAATAGAATATGTGACATCGGTGACAGTGACAATGTGTTTTTCTCGCGAATGTATAAAACCATTGATGCCCCGGACAAGATCGCGGAGGCCGAGGCTTGCTGCATGTGATATACGTTGTGTTTGTGCTTCCATGGTGCAGCAAGAAGACAAAAAGGGAACTCATACTGGATTTTGATGAAGTGTACAAAAAATGTGTTTCTTATAATGTAATGAGAAGTCGTGGTTTCGTTAGCTGTCGTCCTCGCCTTCTTGCTCGCACCGAAGCCGTCTTCCAGAACGTCATCCATGCTTGGCAAAATGTATTGTTAGATTCGTGTGTTGTTTAATCTAGTTAATGCACTGATTATCTCATTATTGATAAGCAATAAATATATTCATCGCTCACTCATTCTCTATACCGAATATGCCTAAAAATTGGGCATAGGAAGATACCTACGCTAAATTTTGATTAAGTCTAATAAGTGTCCAGAAAATGGTTTCGCATGTACCAGACAAGAGCCAAATTTAGCCAATTCTTATACATTTGATTTGTATTCCACCCCCACAATCTTCAATCTAAATATTATCCAATTTTTGGTCAATTTCATTCGACACAGATATCAATCCCAATAAAAATAGTCAAATAATAGCCATATATTGTCCACCCAGAATTAATCTAGTTTTTTTAGCCATATTTTAGACTTGACTCCAATATTATTGAACAGATTTCTACCAGGGACTCAACGCTGTTTAGTAATAACTATATTCCAATTTTGGCCTTCATCTATTACAAACAGTCTCCGTTATTTGCTCATATAATCACTCCAAATTCGAGTTTTGCAATTGAGGGGTGGGTGGAAAAAGAGCGTAACCGCCATTATGCCCTTCATCCGGACATCGCTTTTTTTGAGCGCCTATACCAAGATCTACCACCCCCTGAAATCCGTTCTTTGTAAGACCCCAAAAACCGTCTGGCAGATAAAAGAGCGTAACCGCCATTACGCCCATTCATCTGCACGATAAAAGGGCGTAAGTGCAATGACAGAATGTTAAAAGGGCGTAACTGCTATGATAAGATGTTAAAAGGGCGTAACTGCTCTGATAACATTTCCAAAGCAGGGCTTAATTTTTTGCTCAGCCCAACAGGATTTGGAAGAAGGGCTTAAGTAACTGACTGAAAAGATTTAAAAGGGCGTAATTACTCTGTAACAGGGCGTAAGTGAGGGTGGATCTGGAAAAAGGGCTCAATTACCGAGGAAGAATTTTATAAAAGTTCTCCAGAGCCTGGAAACGCTTTTCCACCTGATAAAACGATGAAAACATGTTGTTTCACCTTCAAACTGAGTGTTTTTACCTTTCTCTAGTGAAAAAGATTTCTCGTCATTTTCACACGACTGATGGAAGCTTTTCGTGTCGATAGAACCGTGGAGCATAAATCGAACCACCCCCTAGCAATCAGATATCTTTCAAAACATGCCCAGGGACACTCTCAAAAAATTTGGAGACGATTGGACTTGATCGCGAGATTTAATTCCACTTATTGTGAGGAAGAAAGAACGAAATTCGACCCTGTATTCGGAAAAAGGGCGTAATTGCATTTTTTGAAATTGCTAAAAAAAGCTCAAAATCAAATTTCATCCCCCGGCTCGGGTTGGGCTATTTCGAGAGTGCTATCTCCTTCGAAATAAGTCAGCTCAACTCGTCCAGTTATGCCTCTAGCGGTTTCTATTAAGTTTTTATTGATTTTCTCGAAACGATTGTTTTGCAGTTACGCCCTTTTTCCACCCACCCCCTCAATTGTAAAAAGTGGATTTGAAGAACTCGAGACAAGGGATCAAATGCCTCCAAGTACGTTAAGATTGGTCGAATCATAAAACTTTTGCACCGTTCTTACTACAAGCAAATTACTTGGTGATTTTTCAGATGTGCAATAGGAGAAGAATTGAAAAGCTCATGCACTATATACACTTTCTGGGACACGCAGCAGTCATGTGGGTCAGTCCAAATCATTTATTTTCTCATATTCTAAGAAACAATCATGAAAAAATTTGTATAAAGTTCAACAGCGCTCTCCTGACTGATCCAGGCATGTTGGATACACTTTTTTCAAACTTCGGGACAGGAGAGTCATTTTACAGCTGTACGCTGGAGCCGAGTCTGGAGCCTTCACTTGGCTAACCACGTGAAACTGTAGGAAAACATCGTTCGGAAAATCAAAAATCCGGAATTTTAATTACCAAAGCCGCATGCCGGGCATTCCGGCAGCCACGCTAAACACCTTAGCTCTTTAGTTTTTAGGTCATTATTAAATTGATTAGAGTCAGGAACACTTGATTCTGTAGCAGCTGGCTCTTTACGACCAACAATCTCAGCGTGGATGTCCCAAATCATGGACATCCACGCTGTCAACAACAAATTGGCGATAACCCGGAATACGCATTAAAGGAAACAATTAAGAGGATCCAGGAACTTAGTTGAAATTTTCAGAATCAGGATTCTACGAAAAAAATTTTCGAAAATCCCCTGCGGCAGCCTTCCCAAGAGTGGAAAACATACCATTTTCACACGATCGAATCTCTTTTTTTTTCACCTAAATTTTGATCAAGGTATAATATTTTGACCAGAGAGATTTTTTTATGAAATACTGGATTGATTAAACCCGATTCCAAACATGCAAATTTTCCTAGAATGCCACTGAAACGACTAGCAGTGATGCCAAAAAGTTCTATCAGATTCATATAACCCGAACATTTGGAAATCTTTTGGCAACTTGGATTTGATTTCAGCAAGTTAAGTCGTCATCGCTTTCCTGCATACACATTCTCAATCCTGAGTTCTCAGTTCTCACAAACACTCATTGATAGCTGGACTTGTGAAAGAAGTAGAAACAACCTGATTGTCTCGAAGAGCATCACTTTTTTACGAACGGAAGCAAAGGATTGCCGATTGGCGCCGCCCCGCGTGTAATGCATGGCCGTATTCTCTCACTCTTTCAAGTCATTCGAAATTTTTTTGCATCTCGTCCAGGCGATGGTCGTCGAAGCATGCGATGCCACCTTCGACGAGGCGGTTGGCTTGCAATCAAGACACGAAAGAACAGAGCAAACCTGTTTGCATCTTCCTCGCCCCGCGCCCAGCCGTGCGCGCGCCTGACACGCGGCAAGAAACTTGTGCAAAAAATACCGTCTATTAACACTGAATCTCTTTCTCAGACACTCGTAATGCATGCTCTTGAGCCGCAAATAATGTGCAAGAATTATAATATTGCTAAGTTGAGGCTTCTATCATGAATTTCTAATAAAACTCGAGTGGCTCTGAGTGGAGTGGGAATAGTTATATACGAAGAAGTGTCGGTACAATTTTCTGTGATGAGTTTTTGTACATCACTACAGGATTGGGCAATCAACGTAAATGTAAATTAAATGAATACCAAAAATGTGTTTTATCTAGTTAAGCGAAAGACTCTACAGATTGTCTAGCAAAATTGGAGGATTACACCGGCAACGACTGTTTTACTCTCTCGAAATTCTGGAATCAAACTGGTTGAAAGCATTATGGAAGTATATGAATTAAGGAGTGACAACAATAGCCCTTGCTTAGCAAAATAACTTCTAAAGAGATTAAATCAAAATTGCTCAAATAAGAAAAATAGCCCTTAGTAAGAACTAATTACTACTGACAAAGCATTTCTACCTTTTGATTAATGCTGATGAACTTATGACAGACAACTGCTCTGCAATCCACGTAGCTGATCCACGGTGCTGTACCACCGATCAAGGTTGAATCTTCACAAGTTATTCCATTCAGAAAGGGTCAAAACCTTGTGCATAAGAATACATTCCGGAAACGTTCCGTACACTTCCCTTGCAAATTTTTGGACTTCTGGGATTCGGAAACTGGAAAAGAACCAGTGATTCCTCAAAAAAAAACATTCAAAATCCTACATTGATATTTCCAATAATCAGGTGTTAGGGACACGATCTGGAATAGCAATGATTCAGACGAAAAATTTGATTATAAACAGCTTCTTCTTATAATGATTTGTTGCGATTTCAGGGTATCAATGGAATTTTCAAATTGTCATTCGAGGAGTTTTTCAGGATTTGAAGGACGGAAATTTTAGGAATTGAAGGAGGTTTTGAATGATTGATTAAGGGATTTATCGTGGAACAATACTTATTTCAAGTCAAAATAAATAATGGCATCAAGTCACTATCAATGCATTTTGTCACGGATGGGTCTATCATTGAGTAACCAACTGTTTTTAGGTGTATACATCCAAATTTGGACAGGATGGCTCTGTAAAATAGCTCTATACAACTCGCATCGAAATAGATCACATTACTTGTTGAGAGTTTGATACACCTAAAGATAAGAAACTCGAATGAGGGAGATCGAATTTTCGGCGCCCTTAAACTTAGCTCATTTTGCAGCCTTATTTGCAGTACTTTGAGGACTATCTGACATGTAGTTATTGCGTCTATATAGGACTACGCTACTTGGACTGGTCCACGGGCAGATGCAGCCGAGTAAATACCGTCATTATACTTATTGTTAATCTCTAATATACTCTAAGTCCGCCAAGTGAGAAAGTTTCTTATGAAAATTTCATGGATTGGAAACTTATTCAAGGAGTTTTTAAGATTTTCAAGGATTTAGCGACAAGCTCAAGTAGACCTGCCAGGATTTCCAGGAGTTCAAGGATCTACAGATACCCTGAATCTGGTGTATCAGACGTACCAAAGATATCAATTGGATTTGGGATAAGGTCTAGGATGAAAAATCATTAATGTAAACTATTCTTTGTGAATATTCACGATGAAATTAATTTTCTGCAATTCGCTCGTTTACGGACAGCAGTACTGGGGATTCTTCATAAATATCATTCTGTTACTCTTAGTCCACGTAAGAATCAGGACGACTTCTCTCATGCTCGGTATATAATTTGGCATTGCGGCATGATGTTGAAATCCAGAATGACCGAAAAACTTCAATCGTGGGCTCAAAATAATATTTGATTATCCAAAAATCGAAGTGTCGGTACCATGTCGGTACACGTTATCAATTCCTACATATCCTACATATGCGCATGTATAGGAATCTACATTGCTCACTCAAATTCCATGCTGAACCGGCAGGCAACCCCCCCCCTCTTGAATAGACTGATTTTGATAACAAAACTTACAAAACAACTCGAGCACACTGCGCGATTGTTTAGAACAAGAGAACGAGAAAATTTCGAACAATTTTGGTAACACCTGTCCGATACCATGAGTGACACGATTGTAGAAGTTTTTAATGCGTTTCAAGATCACTTGAATGGTGAACAAGATTTACGAGAAGTGAGTATATTTCACAAAATTCTTGACATTTCTCTGATTCGCAGTTTGAGGTTACCTACCGGCATTCAGCAAGAAAATTACATACACTTTTTTTGATAGCCGAATTTCCTGTTAAGTGACACTTGAATCTCACTAATCTTGATATGGAGGATTACTTTTGAGAATCCTTTACTTCTTTCGAGTTGATTCACCAGTCTCATTGAGGCTATTCTAGTAAGGCTGTGTCAATCATTGCTTATTGGAATTGTCTCATTGTAGGAAATTCGTAACAATGTCAAAGAAATCGAGAGAATCTCCAGGGATATTGTAATGACGCTGCAGAATATTCACAATGAACATACAGAAGAGAATATAAGTGAGTCCGCGCAATCATCTTTTCAGTGTTTGAAGTAGTGGAGTTCATAATTGCTTTTCATTCCAGTTGTTGCAAAATATTGCCTGAAAGCAAGAGAATCATTTGAAGAAGTTAGAAAACAATATCAGAAACTTGCAACTCTAGTGCCCCATGATCAGTACTATCGTTTCCATGATCACTGGAGGATGGTGACTCAAAAACTGTGTTTCCTAGCTTCATTAGTAGTTTATCTTGAGGTCAAGATACTTGTCACAAGAGAAACAGTGGCTGAGATTTTGGGAAGTAAGTGAATTGATATCTAATGAAAGATGATTCTTGTGTTAATGGAATGGATTCTCTTTCGTACGCTGGCACAATCCTTGATACAATGAGATTTTATTGCTAATGTCTATTCGATCTTCATCAAATTTCCAACGTATTGCATGCGTATCTCACAATCCTCATCAGAGAATTACGAGGGGGAATTTTAGAGCGTAGCAGTTGATGTGTGATTGTCCTTTGAACGAATGTTTTGATTCTGACAATACAATATAGACATTTTTACGATAATTGATTATACATGTGTGTTATGAAAACCATGACTCTCTACAAATTTGGCATTTTCCTTGCAATACCGTGATAAGTGGGGTGAGATACGCACTCGAAACGTCGGAAATTTGGTGAAAATTGACTGGATGTTGCCAATAAAGTCTGATGGTATCAAGAACTTTGAATTAAGGAGATTTTATTACATGATTCTTGAATGTTCATTCTGTTCCTTATTATGAATTTTATATTTACAGTGCACGACAAACGAGAAAAAGGATTCCACCTGGATTTAGAAGATTTCCTGATGGGCTTACTCCAATTGGGGTCAGAATTGGTGAGTAAGCAATGAAAGGCCTCTTACAACTCTTGATTTAAATTTTAACAATTTATTCGTCATTAACACATTGATTATTTTGCAGAGTCGTTTTGCTGTAAATAGTGTGACCAATGGTGATTATCATCGCCCAATAGAAATATCACAGTTTGTAAATCAGTTGAACGCAGGTTTCAGACTATTGAACCTGAAGAATGACGGCTTGAGGAAACGTTTTGACGCACTGAAATATGATGTCAAAAAAATAGAAGAGGTTGTTTATGACTTGAGCATTCGTGGCCTGAAACCCAATGCTGGTGCAGAGCAGAAAACTGCAGAAAATATGGACCAAGATGCGTAAGTAGAGTGTTGAGCGGTACAGATTTGAACCACTTATACTGTATGATGTCAGAGTATATTTTTCAACAAGCTCGTGCTGTACAATCAAAAAACAAATTTAATACTTTATGTTTTATTAACTTCCAATGAGGAGGTTTTGGATACAAGACTTTGTAAAAACTGACTTCTAATTTTATTTCTTGGAATATTTCAAATGTTCCAAGTCCACAGGTCAAAGCTTACTTTGAATTCTTAGTTAATAGTTAGTCTGAGTATCTTAGAGGAACTTAGATATAGATTATTCAAGGTGATTTTCAATACCCACGGGATATATCAATAATGTTCTTCAACGGTTCACCGTTCGAATATCTCCGATGATTTTCGGCGAATACTCTCGCTATGTCACTGGATCTAGAAATCCCTGACACATGAGGAGAGATCACTACCTGTAAGATTAAATTTTATACAAAATATATTTCGATGTAATAAAAATGAAATTGTGAATTCAGTGTTTAATTAGTGACCTCGGGTAATGTCCACAATTTACTGGCTTGTGGGAGTGGTTCGTTTTCAAATACATCAAGTATTGCTCCAGAAATCCATTTTTTCTCAAGTGCATTTATCAAATCATTTTCTCTTATTATCGATCCTCTGCCGATATTGATAAAAATTGATTTTTTAGCAGAGCAATATTCCAAAACGTCACCGTTCAACAATCCTCTTGTATCGTCGGTGCTAGGCATTGTGTTGATCACGTAGTCGGAAGCTTTTAATAATTCAGGTAACAGTTTTGTTGTCACCTGCTTATCGATATATTCTTCTTTGTGCGAACCTGTTCTCGACAAACCCCAAATTGTAGCGCCAAAACCTTTCAAAGTTTTTGCCACTGAAATTCACGTTGATTACCGTACACTTAGATTTATAACGTTCGATAAGTGATTATTTTTTGCGTAACTCACCAAAACTCCCGATTTCTCCTAATCCTAAGACTCCGATTGTCAAATCACTTATTCGCCTATGATCACTGATTCTACCACTTGTATCCCACACACCTTTTGCTTGATTTTCATACAACCTTTTTTGGTCACGTTCGAAATTTACTATCTGCGATACCACGTATTCCGACATAGCGTAACCAAAATCAATTCCAGAGAAGCGAGTAATTGTAAATGCAATGGTTTTATTCCTCAGGTTAGCCACGAAATTTTCTAAGCCTGCCCAAGTAGCTTGAACCCATTTTGTTTCCGATAATTTATCGACATAGGGCATCAGTAAATCAACGTCCGCCACGACGATTTCTGACTTTGTCAGATGAGAAACAGTATCATCTTGGCCTGGAATTGTTGAATTATTTTTAATCGAACAGTTGCAGTAAACCCCATAGTCAACTTTCGAGATAGTTCGAATTATTTTCGACTCAGAATTGAGGATCACTTGACTATTTGAAATATGATCGTGAGACTGGCGGTGCGTCCATTTTTTCGGTTATTGACCGATTTCTTTTCATTAATACATGGGTCTGCTCATCTGCCAATCGATTTTCCAGCACTATGACATTTCTGTATCATTACAATTTCACATGGACTTACCGGATTTCAAGTTTATAAAAATTGCGTTTGGGAGTGCTAACTGAAGATGATGAGATAATTGTGGAATTGCAGATAAAACGGCGATAGGACGCATTTTTGGCAATGTGATTAAGTGCAATTTTAGGTAAGAGAGATTACGACTGCAGGCAAGTGATGATGAACAAAGCGATCGAAAAGAATAAAGGAGGGGGGGAATACTGGAATGGGAGTAGGAAGTACGCTAGTTTGCACCAAGCAGTAACTGCATTAATCAAATGTACTTATATCGCATTTGAATCTCACTGCACGTCCCCGAACGAAATTCGTTGAGTAAATGAATCAAGCTCCGTGAAGTTTCCTTTCAACTAGTTTTTGGTCCATCGCAAGATGCGAAAATCAGCAGTGCATCAATTTAGAAGAATCCCACATTACTATGTCTCGTCCCAAGTGATAGATTTCAACTGATGATAAAAAAAAGGTTTCTCTCAACTGTATATAAATTGATGATTGAAGCCGTTTGGCTGTAATAATTCCGTTTTGATTAATTGAATGGTTTTTTCACTGATTTTCAGTTCATTATCGTGTCAAACTTACAGCTATAGTTTTACTCACGGAGTTAACTTTTCTCGTGAAAATTGCTTTATTTTGACTAAACGGTTGAGTACGATGAAATCTAGAATCTTGAATGTTTTAGAAAAATTTTGAAGATTGTCGAGTTCCCAAATATCTTCGTTAATTTCCGAGATATCTTGTCAATTCAAAAGTAATGCCAATTCTGATTTTAAAAAAGCTCAGAGAATCGGTCTTTGTTATTCCTAGATTCACGATATCTCCAAAATCTACCGATATTATTGTCTGTATTGATGAAATTTTGCAACATCTTCTTGAAAATTATTCACCTGGTATATAGAATCATTGATACCAGAAACTACAGAAATACGCAAGGACACTTTACGCGCGAGTCCGCGAGTAAAATGTCGTTGTGCGAGTACCGGCGATACTCCGGTATTGAATACGGTTGCGTCAAGGCGCCGGATCCCTCAGAGAGGGAGTAGAGGAGAGGGTCGAGTTCTTAGACGATGAATCAAGAGGACTGATTGGGACTGATCAGTATCGTAGATCATATTGTCCTGAGAGGTCGTTTTCGTCTGCTTGTTTGTCAGATAATTTTGGATAATTTGTTAAGGTTACGCTGTGTGGTGAACTCATCAGTTCAATATTAGTAATAGTATCAATTCATCCAATTCGAAATACAAAACCAGTCATGCTCTAACATTTTAAGTAAGATAACCCACCTTTTACAAAGTTTGTGAAATAATCAAAAATTATCGCAGCGAGAGCCACTGGGAAAGCCGGTAACACCACCCCAAGAGGAGGATAAATACCTAATTTTGTATAGTCCAAACAGGTAACTTACAAGTTTTTTCTTCAGATAGAAAAACTCTGTGATGTATAGCCGTATGAATTATGAATCTCAGACGATTTTGGAAGAGTCCATTTGGAGAGGTGCAGACGCAGCGTTAGTGCATCATCCACATGTGATTTGTAGGCTCTGATGTCACGACAATTTAAATTACAATTAAATAGTCGAAAAATAACGCTACACCTGCGCCAAAATCAACCCAAATTCTGAGGTGGAAAATGGGCCGTCTGAGAATTGTTGTTTTGTCAACGTTTTATGGTTATAATATAGGCTGCGGTAAATTATGCACTTAGCCTCGAGTTTTTTTACAACAAATTTGGAAAACTTGACCAGATCACGAGATGAGTTCAGAAGTACCAGATTTTTTATTTCGAGCTATATTTTAATACATTCCCGTACATAATTACGTAGTTAAAGCAGGTTAAAGCTCATATTAGCGCCTTGAGTAGCGAGCATCGATCGAACGAGTCAGTCAAAAAGGCATGGATGCGATTGGTAAATATTTTGACGAGGTAAGCGAGCGTCTTTTGGCAAGGACAGACAGGCTCGCTGTTTCTGTTTATGACTTTTCGCCGAACCTCTTAATTACCTGTGAAATCGCTTGTGAGGGAGAGTTTTCACTAAGCGTCTATATTCGTTGGTCTTCACCACGATCATTTCACTGACATTCACACAGAGCTGCCTAATTCAGGGCTCTTATATGATATTTTGCAATGAAGAAGAGGGTTTTTGAATAAATAAAGCAGATCCGACTGTCTATTTCACATTTTTACTGTTACTGCTTACTGCATTAGCCTGAGCATTAGGACTATAGGGCCTAATGCGATTTTCAAACATTCTGTGTAGGTCTGTACTATATTTAGATTCTACATTTTACAAACGCAATTCGAAATGAAAATTAGTCATAATACAATTACAATACATGGTCGAAGAGCCGTCGACCTAATTTGAAAATCAGGGCGCTTGAAAAATTCTCAAAAAATGTTTTTGCAACTGGAAGTTTTACCGAAACTGTAGGAACACGTATTTCCTAAATCAATTGATTCGTACTTTCAGCTTTGAAGGGATATTATTTGATACTGATGATCCTTTATATTAACATTACGGAATGTCACTCAAAAATCTGCGAATAATTACTATCGACAGTCTAAAACCCACGCTTTTTCGATAAAAGGCAGAATAATGCAGACATTTTGATGGTAAAATCGAAAGGGCTTGTGTTTTTTGACCTTGAAATGACGTGACGAGAAGATACCTCAGTACAGTATTTTGATCCTTATATTAGATTTGGATCGGCTTCAAACATCGAAAGCGTTTTCAACCCGAATTACGTGCGCATTGACATACAGAGCACAAGAAAAGGTTAATGACTCCCCATAATATGCTCGATAGTAACTCAATTACTTGTCTTAGTTTGCCGTTGCGGGCAAATTCAACGTGGCAATATTTCATAAATTTCCAAGAAATGAATCCCTTGTAAATCTATCATTTTTATGAAATTGTATTATTCTCAAACCCATTTCAGTGAGCAAGCATTTTTTCTTGTTTTTAACATTTTGATCCGTCCCAAACAAACTTATGCTTATAAATTATCGATGAATCAAACGTCCTCTGAATCTTGACAATCTCGATGTTCATGAACTACATATCATTTGCTTCATATATTAAAAAAACAAATTCAAACACATCAAAGGAACTTTAATTCATCTCTATGAACCATGCGTTCAATAAAAATAAATCAGTGAGTGTTAAATAAAAAACATCTTTTGAAATAACACTTTTCCAGATATATTTCCTAATCGTGAGGATCTGACTCGAGCTTTTGATTTTACTAGTCGCGCACAGCTCTACCTGTAGGGTATAATCGTGAGAGAAAAAGTCATGGCGTGATAATCAAACATCACCAAGGATCATTTATTCTATTCTCTAAATTTATTTAGCAATAACAAAATGTTTCCGACATGGAGCCAACCAATCACTTCTTTTAACGTCTCTCTATAAGGATATTAAATGAGCTTTCTACGTGCGCTTGTACAATTTTTTTCAGCCGTTGAAGAAAAATAACGATTAGATGTAAATTCACGCGCCATATCAGAGTGACATTTTTCCCCGTCTTTCAGGTAACCAAATTGCGGTGAAAAGAAATTCTTCTAACGTGCTACCCATCACCTTTCCACAAATATCGAAATCATGGGTTTCTATGCTGTTGCAAAAGGACATATGCCTGGAATTTACGATAACTGGTAAATCTATTCTCCTTCTACATAAGACTTATTTTACCATGCCGTTTGATAAGCACGACGTGAAAAATTTTTTTTGTTATCTTTTCCAGGGACGACTGTCGAAAGCAGGTCTTATACTTCCCGGGAAATTCATGCAAAAAATTTGAAACGTGGGACGACGCAAATGATTTCTTGAAAAAGCATGATATTCCTCAACAGACAGGGAAAAAATCAAAACCCACGAATGATGTATTTGATGTTGATGAAGATGGTTACGTTAAAGTATGGGTGGATGGAGCTTGCATTCACAATGGATATGACGATAAAGCGAAGGCGGGTATCGGTGTTTGGTTTGGGCGAAACCATCGGCTGTAAGTATATAATAACCGGACTGGAAATCTTCAAAAAAAAACCTTCTCATCTGACAACTTGTACACTTTGATCGGTCGCTCGTCAATGTCTAACTAGTGATATTACTTTCAGTAACTATTTTGGACCTGTCAAAGGGCGTCAGACCAGTATAAACGCAGAAATACAAGCTGCCACGATGGCGATTAAACTTGCTCGTGGTGCAGGAATTAAGAAACTACTGGTCATCACGGACTCAAAATTCGTATTTCTTTGTGCAACAAGATGGATATTTTTCTGGAGAAGCAATGGATGGGTCACTAAAGATGGGAGACCTGTCGTCAACAAAATCTCGCTTGCAGCATTAAATCGGGCTCGATCCAAGTTGGACCATGTTTACTGGGTGAGTAGAGTTATATTGAATCATATACAATGAATTCCACGCCAAAGCGACCTACGGAAAGGGGTCATCTCTCAGATTCTTTTTTTAACCTTTTTCATTCGATTCTAGTCCCAGAATAGGAAATTCGGACCACCTATGGGGTCCAAATAAAATTTCTCTTCTCCATTGCACGCACATCCGTAAACAGACTGAAAATTCATCGTGTAAAAATCGATGCTCTTTTTTGACGGAGATGGGAATATTCCGAGTTCTTGAATAGCTATCGATTTGCGGGTTGCGGCATCTGAAAGGGCATAAAATAACCTATCGAAAACGTCGGAAATTCTTTCTCCGTAATTTGGGGGCCTCCTAAAGGCAAACAAGTGTTTTTCATTGAAACGTTAATTCCTCAAAAAGCCATTTTTTTAATTTTTTGATCAGATATTTGACGTAGAATTTTGCGTTCTTCCGAAAAAAATGGGTTTCAGAGAAATTTTGGGCGATCCAAGTGACTTA
This sequence comes from Eretmocerus hayati, assembly GCA_029851415.1. NCBI lineage: Eukaryota > Metazoa > Arthropoda > Insecta > Hymenoptera > Aphelinidae > Eretmocerus > Eretmocerus hayati. The sequence continues at coordinate 145,873,108 of CM056742.1, read as the reverse complement.
TGAGCCATTTTTGGAAAATTCAATTTTTTCGGTTTCAGAAAAAGGCGATTTTCTGCGCATGCGCATAAACGTAGACTTTCGGCGTCATTTTCAATAGAAAGCTGACAGAATTCCTTATAAAATGACTACCCGCAAAGTTGAAATTCATGCACTGAAACGCTCGCTGAAACGGGATCTGCAACGATCAATCATATCGAATCAAAATCACATGGAAATTCAGCCCATTAACGCCTTCGTGGCACCTGCTGAAATCACACATTTACGAGATCTTTTCGGGACTCATTTCTGAGCACGAAATTGACCTAAAAAAATTTGGACCACATGGTATCAACATAAAATTGTCTGAACTTTCAAAATATGCGATGAAAAGTTCCGTTTGAGGCGAACCCGCGGTGCTACATTCAATTTTTTGCAATTTTGAATGAGAAAAATCGTATTTTCTGGCAAAAAATTGAATGTAGCACCTCGGGTTCACCTCAAACGGGATTCTTCATGGCATATTTTGAAAGTTCATACAATTTTACGTTGAAACCATGTGGTCCGAATTTTTTAAGGGCGATTTCGTACTAAAAATTGAGTCCCGAGAAGATCTCGTGAATGTGTCATCTTAGCAGGCGCTCATGGGCTGAATATTCATGTGATTTTGATTCGATATAATTAATCGTTGCAGATCCCGTCTCAGTACATGAATTTCAACTTTGTGGGTAGTCATTTTATAGGGAATTTTGTCAGCTTTCCGTTGAAAATGGCGCCGAATGTCTACGTTTGTGAAAATTGCCTTTTTCTGAAACCGAAAAAATCAAATTTTCAAAAAATGGCTCATAAGTCACTTGGATCGCCCAAAATTTCTCTGAAACCCATTTTTTTCGGAAGAACGCAGAATTCTACGTCAAATATCTGATTTTCAAAAAATGAAAAAAATAGCCTTTTGAGGAATTAACGTTTTACTGAAATAGTATATTATGCGTCGAGTGCCAGAAAACGTTGCTCTTTGCGATAACTTTATATTATTGTTATAATAACGTCGGCGAAGCCGACGTCCAACAAGGTTATTGTGAAGAACTAAATTTTTGGCACGAGACGCATATGCCGTTTTTAGGGCGAGACGCGGAAACTGCGTGTTTCTATGCTTCCTCGAAAACACTTTTTTGCCTCCAGGAGGCCCCGAAATCACAAGGAAAGAATTTCCGACAACGTTTTCGATAGGTGTTTTGATGCCCTTTTAGATGCCGCAACCCGCAAATCGATAGCTATTCAAGAACTCGGAATATTCCCATTTCCGTTAATAAAAGAGCATCGATTTTTACACGATGAATTTTCGGTCTGTTTACGGGTGTGCGTGCAATCGAGAGGAGAAATTTTTTTTGGACCCCACAGATGGTCCGAAGTTCCTATTTTTGGCCATAGAATCGAATGGAAAAGGTTAAAAAAGAATATGGGAGATGACCCCTTCCCGTAGGTCCTATGGCGTGGAATTCATCATACATTAACTTGACCCTTGGTGGGATTTATTTGTTCAATTTTCTTATATACAAGGAATTTTTCATATTTTAAACTACTAGATTACCACTGAGTGCATTATACTCCCTCAAACGGAAGAAAAATTTGTCGCAAAACTTTTCTCAAATCCTTTTCAGCCGCGATTGCTTAGAAGACATCATTCCAATTCAAAGTTTCTGCGTGGTTGTAGATGCGGATATAATACTACAAGTTGATTTCACAGTCAAGTGCCATCTATACACAGGTCAGGAATATCCGTTAACTTTCAGGCTGCTTTTTCACGACTGCCTGCAATCCGTTGCTGCAACCTCGCGAGATTGCTGCAATTTTCATGCGCGCGAAATTCAAAATATAGCTTACACCGAGGTAACCTAAGATGAAAATGGAGTCACTCCGAAAACCCCACTGGTTGAAAATTGTTCTTGCCTATCTTCTTGAGTGTGCTGAACACGAATACGAACTCTGTTCCCATCTAGAGGTGAAGAAAACTTAAAAATCACATTTGTATCCGAAAATGAGACGTTCTGGCTTCAAAGTCGATTTTCACGCATTTTCTCCGCCGTTGGAAGGAAATGAAGTTCATATTCGTGTTCAGCATCTTCAAAAACATTGGACAAAACAATTTTCAACCAGTGGGTTTTTCGGAATCACTCCATTTCCATCTTAGGTTACCTCGGTAAGCTATATTTTGAATTTCGCGCGCATGAAAATTGCAGCAATCTCGCGAGGTTGCAGCAACGGATTGCAGTCGTGAAAAAGCAGCCTCAGAATATTAACATAAGAGATCAATCACAATTAACATCGAATCTTTCTAATATGCCACAATCTGAAACAAATTAGCGAGCACCCCAAATCGCAAAAATCTTCGCCTCGGTTATCGCAATGTTGGAAATTGAAAAAAAATTAAACGTTTTGATAATAATTTTTCCATCATACTTTGAGTGGTTTGCATTTAAGTAATGATAACTGCACAACCTTTCGGTGGTTGACATCTGACATAAAACCCACTGCATTGAAACAAATTCGTGCTTGAAGAGTGTGGGTGAAATGTTACAGTAGTTCACGATTCATGAAATCTGTGCAAATAAAAATACTACCATCAACATATAATTATTATCTTTTACCATGATCGCAATCAGAGCAGGTTTTTTTATCGAAATATTCTTCAGACCCGGATCACGCTCTTCTTGTAAAAAATTTCTTTTTTCTATGACTCTTTCCTCTGAATGTTTTAGCCACTTATGGTGATATTAGTTTATTGTTCAATATTGGCGATCGTCCGCTTTCGAAATAGAAAACAATCATTTATAACATATATATATTTTTCAGAATCGCGTGAAAGCGCATTCCGGCGATTACGGAAATGAGCAGGCCGACAAACTGGCCCGTCGAGCTATAAGGGAATGTTGACGATGCAATATCAAGATCTGCATTTATCTACAAGTTCGAAAGATGTTCCTCTCATTTATAGATCTACTTTTTATCCTAACTGATCAGGGTTACCAGTAATATTATTTTTTTTTCGCAAAGCGTAGATAACATGGATGAATTAGAATAGTTGCGAAAATATCGTTCAACTTATTATATGAATGGCTTTTTCAATAACAGTAAAGCTGTTACCTCAGAACAATAATGAAATGAGCACTGTTAGTAACAGTCGCTAAATATGGTTGTGTTATGGAAAAAATATCTGGAAAAATTTTATTTGCTTTTGCCAAACTTTCCGTCATGAGATGATGGAACTCTGCTTTATTTCTAAATGATATTGTGCCCATATCATGTACATTGTTCATAATTGATTGACAAGATGAACTGAAAAGAAAAAAGTCGATTTTGACGGTTTGATACACGATTTCAATTTCACTGTAAAGATCGGTGGAAATTGCGTAGTAATTAGTATGATCTTCAAACTCATCATTGTCATTTCAGTTTGTTGTGCATTATGATCACTAATGGTGCCCTGAAACATTTATCGTTATTGAATAATACATAGCTCTTGTATTAAAATGTTAAAAATTAAGAATATGATTTATGTGATACGTATTTTCATACTTATTTTTATGAAATAAATATTTAATAAATCTGATTGAGTTGGTAAACTGATCATTCAGAAATTATTGAGCTCTTTCTCGGCAAGACCGACCGGCATAGTGGGAGATTTCGTGCAGATGCGACTACGAAACCTGATTATCGTGATTACTTCCATCAAAAATTGAGACTTTCAATCAAGAAGTAATTCCAGAGCGAGCTTAACTTTTAATGCTCACAAAGAACGATTCATACTTACAAAGTTATTAAAAAATATATATCTAAGTATAAAATGATGTACGTGATTCCAGGGAATCAAGATAAAAAATGAAGACGCGTAAAAAGGCGATTGATGAGATCAAATTCATCTCTGAGCTCTTCAGAATCTCATCGATCATCAAGTGTAGCGTGATTGGCATCCATGTATATTAAGGCGACACTTATTTCCCGACTTTTCTGGATCCTTCGCGCACGTGCGGATATTTCAATTTCAAGATAAAACTAGATCAATAAAATTTTTTCACATTTTTAAAGGTAGCCTATATAGTGCCCATTTCGACATACATTTTCAATTTTTTTTGCAGTTTTGAGACGTTTTCCGATAAAATTTGTCAGCTTTACTTGGCATGCACTTGCAATCCAAGTAGAATGAAGCAAACTGAGCTGAATAACATTGATTGGGATGGTCTTGAGAAACTTTCAACAAGGGTCAGAACGGGGCCAGAACGGCAGAAATACAGTCCTAAAATCACTTTTTATCGCAGTTTTCGAGTTCTCCTGCGCATGCGTGATTTTCTACGGTTTTGATAATATTTTCAACCGATAGTCCGTGCGATTTCCCTCAAAATGACCATTGTGGTGGCAATCTGTACCACAAGTTTTTCAGTGTGTGCAGCCCATCGATCGAAGTTGAGCAAAAACTGAAGGGCTCTCGCATCGAAGAACTTCTGATATGAATCGGGTTTTATCTTTGCTGCGTTACCGGCTGATCCAAAGCAGATATAGACGATTTCCATACTTCCATCCGGTTTTGGGTAAAATTTGATGAGCTGCACATGTTCCCGTGTGCAGTGTGCACTGCATACCTAGGCATGCATCATATGCATACGCACCCCTAATAGACTCTCTCTCCCTCCCTCTCCCTATATCCGCTATGCATTCGTGGAAGCAAATTTGAATAGGAATCCGATCGCGACCGTTGCAATCTGCATGCAGCATAATATAATGAAGAAGGTTCCATTGGCTTCAATTGGCTTCGCCAACATCAGGTAGATGGTAGGTATTGCAAAGGCTCCATTCGAATACCTAATAATAACCGACGAAGAAGACAGCGAGCCTGATTGAGATCTCATAAAAACGGTATTTATAATAGTAGTGATCCAGTTTAATCATCAACCCATCATCACTCAACCAACGACTCAACTGCTGCCCATTTTTATTCTCGTCACCTTCTATAGAGCTGACTCCGGCAAGGCAACCGCGATTCGGAAATTCTGAGGTTTGTATGTTTGTAATTTTGTATAATCTGATTTCTAATTCTTTCCCAACTTTTCATAAATCCGGCAAAAATTTAGTAGGTCAAAACCTGATTCTAATCGATATTTTTAAGTTCGAAAAGTCAAACCTCATGCAATAATAATAATAACACGTGACTCATACCTAATCATAACATACTCAATAATTGCATGTTCCGTTAACAAGACACCAATATCCGTTTTCTCAAATTTCAAAATTGATTACACCCGTCCATACCACAGAATACATGCATTACAACTGCCATATTGCAGATCCTTCATCGAATCTGGTGCATTCAAACTATCTTCGACAGGAGAACCATGGATTCTCAGGTGTCGAATATTTTTCTGTGTCTGACTATATGATGTTCGCTGATAAATCTTCAAGAGATAATTTACAGAATTGAATTAGGAGAGGAAATAGTAATAAAAGCACATTCTCCATAATGTTCACCAATAGCTTGCTTACAGCAAACAACACTCGTATATAGTCTCCTCGAGGTTTCAGTCATTGAAGTGCAAGTGCAGAATACCTCTGTAGTATGGTCACATACACCCTTTTTTATGGTATTCTGTATAACCAGCTTTAATTTGTCTTTCCAAGTACTGAAAAGTGGATAGAAAACTATTGGGTTTTCTCATTCGCATCAGCTTCCATGAGTAAGAATTGCAGAGTTTTATAGTTCGTAGATGATCTTGTCTTATCAAAGTAACTGAACAGTATTTGATACAATAATTCTATTGGTTCTGAAAATGAATCATGTTCAAATACATGTTCTTCAAGGCAGTGGTTGGTGTGACATGATTCTTTGAGAATTTCTGTGAATATGAAAATACATCTTTTACTGCATTAGCGACCCAAAAAGAAATGTGAGCAGGTGTAAACATATTGGATGACTCTCGAAAACATCGTAAATTGATTTACTGCTACCTGTACTTGTAATTATTCTCTCTAAACGATCTCATCAACAGTGCTATCTTTCTCCTTTATGCTCTAAATTGAGGTATTATCAGTGTGCCCTATAGTTCCAATAACCACTTCCTCTGTGAGCTGACTACATGTTCTCTCAAGCAACATTCTAGTGAATATTTTGGAATTATTTTCATATCGAATTTATGATTTGCGCTACGGAAGAAATCATCCACATCAATATTTTCCTATAAGCTTGAAAATTCAGATTTTTCCAATTCACTATTATTCACAGAGATCCTATCAATTGTGGATAAGCAGTTTGGATTCTCTGGTTGCGATTGTGTACAGTAGGGTGTGGACTACTGATGTGGACATCGTTATTGAGCCAACCTTGTCAGTTATTGTTGTAATATGCCAAAAAAAGTAGTCAAATTCTTAAAAATGGATGGGATGGAAGGAGAAATGATCCCATCAATGCCTGCTGTAGAGCTTTCATGCTTGGAAATCTCCAATAAACAAAATTTGACAGGTAAGGAGAACTCCTGTGATTTATAATTATTTATGTTGAATATATATTTCTTGCATAACATGTTCCTCGTCAACCAGATTCATTTGAAGAAATCTATCGCATGATGCTTGATGACAGCTGTTCTAGTAACAATTCTATACATAACAGCGAATCACCAGATTCCAAGAACGATCTTGATGTGAAGGTGAGATGTTGAATCAATGAATTCATGCATCAAAGATGATGCTTGTAACTAATCAAGTCATCAAACAATTCCATTGCCTCTTGTTAATTTAATATTTTGCGGTTCATACAGAATTTAGTTACTGAAAAAAGGAATCAGAAGTTAGAGGTCAACTTCAATGATACATCAGGTAATTAATTTTTCCTCAAAATTGTTATTATTAGCGCCGCAATGCCATGTTCATATTTGTCATTACCAGGATGGCCAAGTAATCCTGTTGCTTCACTTGATCAATGTGCAAGTGTTGATCTGAAGCACGTCGAATATAAGTATCAGTTTGAAAATATGTCTGAAAAAATATTACATCTGAAAGAGCAATTAGAAAACAAACAGACAATCATTAATTTACTCCGCAATGAGAAGGAAGCAATTTCAAGGAAGTTGGAAACGTCTGATACGGATCGAAATCAGTTCATTGAATTGCAAGCCCAAAGCAAACTAGTTCAAGACGAAAATGTTCGTTTAAAGGAATCGTTGAACAATCTCCTTGAAAATAAAAAAGAACTAGAAATGAAAAACAATCTCCTGGAAAAACAATTACTTTTAACGCAACGTCTCCACGAAAAGAATGAAGTTATTCGAAAGAATGATATTTCCGAATACGAAAAGAAGATGGAAGCACTAAAGTATTCGATCGCTTTCTGTTATCTTGCCAGGCTCGTGAATAGTTGATGAAAAGCATTTACTTATTACATCTTTTCAGGAACGATTTGCAGAGTAAAGTTAGTGAGTTGTCTGGATACTGCCTCGATCATTATTATACAAGCAAGAGAAATGTGTACTCTGGGTGAGTCTATCTATCTATTTTGAATCTAAATACTGCCGCCTTGAGTATTCGTAAGTCAAACATCGCAGTTTCAGTCGAAATTCATACGATAATTCAAATATTGTCGTTGGAAAGTCTGTTTACTGCAATAAGCTCGTTTATTCGTAATCTTACTTCAGTCACGAATCAAACTTCCTGTACTCTGTCCAGCACATATTTGTATGGGGTGAATTATTCTTTTCGACCCATTGTTCATGTCTTTGACAAAATAAATCGTCATAGTACTGCTGTCCTTGGTAAGAAAAACCGTAAGTGCAAAAAGTTGAAATTGAGATATCGATGGAAACAAGTTTTTTTCGCATTTCTGAGCTCAATTTTGCGATTTTTCTGGTTCTGTTTTGAGAATATTGCTAAGAGTTGTGAGAGGAATCCGTCCATATAATTTTTACTGCAAAAACAATTGTTTATCGATAAATAATGTCACTTACGTTTTTTTGCCACCCGTGATGGATACTGGTCAAGATAAACGTAAGCGGATGGTAGACGGCTTACTGTGGATGACCGCTCACCCAGCGGGCTCAAATACTGAGCAAGAAAACCGTAAATGACAAATATCAGTTGCGCAGGGCTCGCCCTGGGTAATATCATTGTAGTTTCAATTCAAATACATATTTTGTATTTGAATTTAAACTATCAATGTGTGATCAAATTCGTAATGCGTGTATATTTGTATACTGCGAGACGGGCTGAATTGAACATCAGTTGCCAGTCGTGCGTATTGATGATACATGTATAATAATGCTGTGTATCGAGTAATTTAGTAATATTACCAAGGAAAGCAGATTAGTAAATTACCATTAAACTGAATATTTTCGAAGCAAGTATAAAAAAACATAGACAATTAAAAAATCTCGGATCCTATCAGTGGTCCGGAGTAAATGAATTACTTCGAATGTTTGACGAAATGACAGTTTGGTCCCAAAGAATTATTCGTTGGAGAAGTTTTATAACTCCCCTTCATGCTGGGATCCCTTCTGAAGTTTTTTTCTGTCTGGAAAGGAAGATATTTAGTTCATCTTATAACGATTGTATAACCATTTCGAAGGCGACTTAGCATCCAAACGCGTCCCGCGAAATCCACACCTCTATTACTGATTTTTGGTAAATATGTCCCATTTCTCAATATATTGATTTAAATCTGATTCCTCTTCCCTAGGTACTTGAACGCGTGTAATTCTACAACCCTAATTTTAGCATGTATAGATTCTTGGATGATGAAAAAATCTGAAAAAGTGCAACATTTTATAGATCTGGCCAAGTGGAAAGAAATATCAAGGAATTGTGAAAGCAGTATACGTGAATTAGAGGTAACTTTGACACAATGAATTTAAGGCTCAGATATATATGATTGTGTGAAACACCTTAAAGTACAGAGGAGGCTCTATACCACCCACTGAGACTAATCGCTCAGACTTTTGTAGAGGACTCTTGGAGGATGCTTGCTTAGTTGAAGTCTCATTTTCATCGCACACTTGTCGTCATTTATGGGCTTTCAAATTCTTCCACAAATTTCTGAGATATCATAAATTTAGATGGTAACGCCAACTCCATGTGTCTTATCGAGTCATTACTACGTTCAATAATTACGATATCTCGAGAATCCGTGAAGATATATGTTACTGACGATCGACGGATTATCATAATGTTGAAGGCAGCGGTTCATTGCTTCGTAAAAAACTACATCGTCAATTGTTATTCAACGAAATACTTCTTCCAATCAAAGTGTTGATATTATCAAAACTCTTTCAAGCTCTGGAATTCATTTCATACTATCATAATCAAAACGAGCAGAAATTCTTTGAAATACTTTTACTCTTCAGGAGGAACGCCTCGCAAACATGAAAAAACTGGAGTCCGATCCGATGTTGATAAAAAATTACTTTTTCAAAGTAGAGGAGATGCCCGAAGTATCAAATTTACACCAAGAAAAATTTGAAGATGCCATTCAGAGCGCACTCGATACCTTTTATGAGTTACAATGCGCTAAAGTACAAAAAAAATTGAAGCAATCCAAAGCTTCCTCAACAACAGAATCAAGCTCTCGTGACGTACCACCTAATTCGAGAGCATCCGCAGGTTTGTTGAAGCTAAACATATCTCGAGACATAACTACTTTTTTGCAACTGTGTGCGCGAAGTTGTAAAAAAATGGGACTTCTCTTCATTATTTACAGTGCGAGAAGTAATGCGTGAATGACTTCTCGCACAGTTTTACATTTACGCACTGGTGAAGTGTGCGTAAATGTAACTTCTCGCTCTAATGCATTTTCATTCACGCACAGTTCCAAAATATGATGTCACGTCATCCCTCTGAATTTGGCCTTTCTTGAAAACTTCGTTCTCAAGATGATCTCGCTCGGACAGTGGTGCATTTAATTACAACTTCGCGCACAGTTGCAAAAAATAGTATACGCAACACGTGCGAGAAGTTTCCGCACACGTTGCCAACTCGCGCGAGAAGTAACATTTACGCACACTTCGAAACTTCTCGCACACCTAGAAGTACATATTTACGCACGCTCGCTTCGAAGTGTGCGTAAATGTTACTTCTCGCACTCGTTTGGCAACTTGTGCGGAAATTGACCTTCTCGCACTTGTTACGTAATATACTATTTCGTGTTTTACCCGATATTTGTTGATGGTCATTATTCTTATAAGACTTAGAGCAAAATCATTTCAGAAAAATTACAGTTACTTGAACATATTTGAAAATCTAATACTTGAAAGCTATAACGTAGTCTTTTAGGGCCCTCGGTTCCAAATTTGAGCAAACGAGGTAGTAGTTTGATTAAAGTAATTCATGTTTTTGACGACGGCATCATTAAAAGAAATTGTTCGAAATTCAGGCGACGGATAATTGCATCACTTATTCAAATGCAGGAAGAGTCGATTAATTATGGTAAAATCCCACAAATTAGCGAATTTTGCCACAACGTTCCTGGGAAGTTGTCCTGTCAACCTTGAAACGTTCCGCCAAAGGTCGGGAAAGGCGTTGCCGACACATTGGCGCAACATAAAAATGTCTACCAAATGCAGGTTGCCTCAATGTTTCCAGAAGGGTTTCAGTTTCTGGACGGTTTCGAATATGAAAAATAAATGGGTCTTTTTTTAAAAATTGTTGTTAACTAGCACTTGTTGCATTCAACCACAATATCATCGTCTTTCTTGGATTAGGTGGACATGTTTCTGATTGAACGCAATCGACGAGAAAAAACGGGGATTGAGCCGATAGCTTGCAAGAAAGAGAGTTTTAGAAACAATTAACTTATTTATTTAACAAAAAATTTTCCGTGGAACCATTGTACAAACTTGAAAAAACGGCTGAAACGTCCAGAAACGTTATGGAAACGTTGAGGCAACCCGCATCTGGTAGACATTTTCATGTTGCGCCAACGTGTCGGCAACGCGTTTCCGACCTTTGGCGGAACGTTTCAAGGTTGACAGGACAACTTCCCAGGAACATTGTGGCAACATTCACTGTTTGGAGCTCTTTTCTTACACTCAATGAACATGACCTCGTGGTATTTGAGCTTCAGAATGCATTCTGTAAATAATTATGACGAGGAATCATGTTATATTACAGACAATAATGATCCAGCAACAAAGCCACTGTCGCAACGAGTCCCGACCAGCGAGCCTCGCCAAACATCAGCCGGTTCGAGAGCGCCGACGTCGGCGTCGTCGCTGGGTAGTTCTTCAGCAACATCCTCATCGTCTTCGTCGAAAGTCCCGGTAAAAAATACAAGATACTTGCTTTTTTACTGTAATATGAGAATCTAAGATCACATTTTAAACATTTCAAAGGAGGGTCCATCTTTACGTGTTCTATTATGGGTATCACTCTTATCAGAGAAACGATTGTGATGTCATATTAGAGTCGTTCCGCGCGAAATAGACCTACAAAAAAGGGTCATGTCTCAAATTTTTTTCTTTACTTTTCAGTTCGATTCTATGGTACAAAATATGAACTTTTCATCACCCATGGGTCCCTAAAAAATTTTTCCAGGTATCAACGTAAATTACTTGTTCTTTCGAATTATCTCCGACAAAAAAGTTTGGGTATTTTTCTCAATAACATGCATATCTCTTGAATCCGTTCAGAGATACAGAGATGCAATTTGCGGCATTCGAAAGGTCTCTAAAAACCTATCGGAATCGGTGTGGGTTAATCTCGAGGTCTTGGGTGTTTTTATCGGACAAAAGAGTGAAGAACATAGAAAATTCAAATTCTCAAAAACGCAACTTTTTTTAAACCTCAAAAATTTGAATTTTCGTCACAAATCAATTTCCAGGCTTCTAGAAATCGTCTGTGTTATGCGCATACACAGGGATTTGGATCTCTGAAACCGATTTCATTGGAAAGTTAAAGAAACTTGCTTCAAAATGACTACACAGCAAAGCCGATTTTATACATTCAAACCGTATCTACAACGTATGAAGATGAACCCTCAGCTCGAGTCCGGTAAAGTTCTGGACGCCATCGGACGGGGGCAGGCGCGGATTTTTCTGACAGACAAAGCGCTACGCCACGATTTTTCCGCCACGCTACGACGAGCTATCGCACGCCACGACCCAAAATTCATTCCAACGAACCCAACCATCGAAAGATTCGATTTATTTTCACAGTATCAGTCGTGGATTATGGGAATGAATCTAATCCATCAAAACTTGGGTTCGCTGGAATAAATTTTGGAACGTGGAATGCGATAGCGCGTCGTGGCGTAGCGGAAAAATCGTGTCGTAGCGCGTTGTCTGTCATTAAGCGGTACCTTCGACGTACAAAGAACTATCGAGATTCAGTGGTCTTTCGAACGATGCAACTCTAGCTCGAATGCATGGAATTGACTTCGACAAGTGGTTATTTTGAAGGAAATTTTCTCGGCTTTCCAATGAAATTAGTTTCAAGGGGTCCAAGTTCTTGCGCATGCGCAGAAAACCGACGTTTCCCCAAATGCCTGAAACATGGATTTGTGGTAATTGGCAAAAATAGGCTTTAGAACGCATAAAAGGACTTTGCGGCTATTTTTGTTTGAAAAAACACAACATTTCACATAAATTATCAAACTTTCAAGCTTCTAAAAAATTGGGCTTTTGATAAATTGAATTTTCTACGTTTTCCACTCTTTTACCCGATAAAACCACCCAAAGCCTCAAAATCAACACTACGAGACCGATTCCGATAGGTTTTTCAAAGACCTTTCGAATGCTGTAAACCACATCTCTGTATCTCTGAACGAATTCGAGAAATGTGCATTTTATTGAAAAAGATGCCGTCAAAGTCAAACGGGGCCACACCCCCGGAAAAAATTTCAGAGACAGCTTTAGGTGAAGTAGGGAATCTCATTGCCCTAGTAATAATTTAATTCAGGAGAGGCATGCGTGGGCTACGTTTTGCTCCCGCGGAGGTGACTTCAGATGCCTCATAGTCGTTAATAAGCTATTTTTGTGGGGAAGTGAGAGGCAAGCAGAAAAAACTAGTCCCAGAAAATTGACCCAGTACGAGCACTTGTCGTGGAATGACAGGTGATAGCTACATATTCTCGTCGACACATGCCGTTGGCTTGATGATCCAGTTATTACAAAGCAGTATTTTTGCACAGTACAAATTCCACATTGAGAACGTGGAAAAAAGATGCTTTTCGGCTATGGTGGGGTAACTTTACCATACTTCCGAGCAGCTGCTTTGCTCAAAGCAACGCATATTTGCTCCAATTATCCAAACATAATTCTCTATCTCGTCACATTTTCCATCCTCCCAACTCAGTTTTTGATCTGTCTCCTTCGACAGATGTCGAAAAACTGTGCAAGGCAGGAGGGTAAACGAAAGTACAAGAACTGTTTTGATGAAAACTGGCCCAAGTTTGTTCTAATCATGATGAATAATCGTCAATGACTGTTCCGCGCTGAGCTTTGCTCAAAGTACTGATGCTGCATCGGTCTTATAAGAGCAGTGGCGCGCAGTTTCAGGACATGACCCCTTTTCATAGGTCTGTTTCGCGCGGAACTATTCATTAATTAATTAGAGCACGATTACGTGTTTGAATTATTAAAACCATTATCTTGCTAAATATGATGTTCAAGTGATCCACGGGTGCATTGATTACAAAAAAAAGTACGAGAATTCAATCGTATATGTAGGCTTCGCCGCTCTATCTGATTGATTCACTCAAAGTCTTCGATATTCTCAATTGAATAATGGAACTTTTAACTTATGCGCGTGATGATTAGGAGTACCTCTTGACCTTGAACCATAACACCGGCACACAAAAAAAAGTATCTGCACTTTCGACTTCAAATCTTACTTTGAATCTCACTAAAACCTTTGTATATATTATACTTTTGTAAAAATTGTATGTAAGTTTTTTCTAAGTCTTTTTCTTTTTATATATATACTCTTATTTTTTTTTTATTTATTTTAGTATGTAAGTTGAGCCAGTCTGCGCACAGATGCGTTTTGCCATCTCTGCAAAGGTACTTGTAGTTGTTTGTATCGTGAATCTGGTAATAAATTGAATTGAATTGAATTTCGACCAGACCTACTTTTCTTTATGTATTTTGGCACGCTGAATCCGAATCCGAGGTTTGTTAGGCCCGTTCCTATCTTGATTTCGAGAAAATCGTGAAAAATTCGGTGAAAATCGTGGAAATAGCGCAGAATAGCACGATTTTCTCGAAAATAAGAGGTAGCCGGGCCAAACCGACCCCGGATTCGGATTTAGCGTGCCAAAATACATACAAAAGTAGGTCTGGTCAAAAGTACAGATACTTTTTTTTGTGTGCCGGTGTAATTAATTAAAAATGAGTTGCTCGTATCTATATCGTTTGTGATTCACACTCTTGTTCTGAGGACATAACTCTAATCGGTGTTCGATGGTTTTGGTACAGAATTTTCATTTGTCTCAAAATGCGTGTAATTGACTCGACACTGTTTGAGTCAACTGCTTGGATGAACTCTGACATTTATTGGAAAATGGGTGAAAATCTTGAGTACTGTTCCTATTTGCGAAGTATTTCTAGAGATTACCGTTTCGAGCAGTTTTTCTTTGGCTATGTTATATTACAAAAGCAGAAATCGCGTGGGAATTCAGAGGCCCTTGGCCTTTGACTGTGTCCATCACAACTTTCGTGAATTTACGAGAAATATCTTGTTTCCAAGATTTTCTAACTCTCCTCTGATCGTGAATCCTGCGAATTGATATCCCCGGACATCTCACTTCCTTTTTCGTGACGAGCTTTTTTCGACGATGAGATGCGTATCTTAATAGTGACTACAATCCGCCTTTCCTTTTTATTTATGTGAATCATCTTGAAATAACAGTCTCTTGTCCCAACGTATCCGATTCATATTAAAATCAGGGTTTAGAACATTTTCTCAGTATTGTTATGATTCTTTTGCATCTTTCAGACTCCGGGCCAGTACAACACAGATATGAAATATTATGTCGTTTTGAAAGGCTTTCATCCTGGAGTTTATCATACACGGTGAGTCTGCGCGGTTCATATCTATGTAGTAGGCATCGGCCAGTGAGAAGAATTTTTAGATGATTTTGCGAATATTACAATTTTTTAGAAAGGAATACCAAGATGAAATCAAAGGATATTATGATCACCATGCTCAAATCTGCAAGAATTGGGTAGAAGCGACAGAATTTATGAGACGATATAATCGGCTCATGTGTAATTCTATGCTCAAGGGAGCCAGAGGAGGATATGCGCACGATGAATATGGCAGGGTTGTTGTTTGGATAGCTGGCTCCTGTGAATATGATTATGACATAACAACGGCAGGGTCAGGGGTATGGTTTGGCCCTTATCACCCTCGGTAATTCCAAACTGTCGCAACTCCATTAATCTCCTTCTCTGCGTGATATTTCAATATTCATGAATGATTTTCACTTTCAAAATCGATGATAACCACAGAAAACATTTTCAGAAACCAATCGGAGCCTGTCAATGGCTATCTCGGCTATTCATCTTTAAATGAGGCTGAGATACAAGCTGCGATTCTAGCTATCAAACAAGCTTATAAGGCTGAAATCGATTCCCTTGTAATAAGAACAGAGTCTAAATACCTGGTGGAAACAGTATCGATTCATCTGAGTGTTTGGAAACACAATCAATGGCGACGGACTAATGGAGAGTCTCTAGCAAATAAGGAATCTCTCAGAAAATTAGACAGAGCACTCCAGTCGTTGAATTATAATGTACACTGGGAATGGGTGGGTAAAATGATTATTAACTGTTTTCAATAATTTAAAATTAGATAAGGTCAATTGAGAGGGTTGGTAAGAACAAATTTGCCGCGCCCTTCCGCTGGCTTAGAGCGCTCGCTAAGCTTTCTTACTATCACCCTCAATTACCACTCTTTTGAGTGAATCTGTTCCTACTCCATGTCTGCCAATTGATGGTATTCTCTTGAAAACATTACATTATCTTCCAAATGTCTCCTTGCGCTGAAACTTTGAAGAAGTATGCTCGATAGATGATCTGCCGATCAGATTTTGATGGGATTCGGCATAGGGGTGAACTCAGGCTTGATAAAACCCACTTAGATTTCCGTAACCTCGAGTACTCCTGAATAACGTTTCCAGCATTCATACTTTCAGACGCTTAAGCGCGCTATTTTATGCTGCAGCGTGATCATCATTAAATTACATAAGACCATTTTCTGTTCCAATGATGCATATTTGACGACAACACCACAAAAAATGGATTATGGTTTTTTACGGGCTATGGTTAGCTTGGAAAGAACATAAGATCATATTTTAATGTGAAATCACAACAAATACGAGTTGTCCGATATCGAGGATGAGTATTTCAAAGCTCAAATATCGGATGCTGAAAAATTGTCGTTAATGTCCCTTGTGATCTAACTGATGCACTAGACAAGCATGAGAGCGAATCCGCGGTGCTTGAAAAATTTAATCGGCGTTACCGGGATGATCTCCTTATCAGACTTTTTGTAAAATCAACATGAATCTTTAAACTTTAGGGACACACGTTCACTGTGTAAGCGAAAATCGAGGCTTCGTCCCCGTGAGCGAAGGGTTCTACAGATGGCTCGACCGATGGGCAATCACTTACGTGAGAAAATTTCATTACATTGGGGAAATGAGATGTTTACGTCTCGATCACTCATCCCTGATCACTTTAAAATGTGTGGAGGAAGAAAAATAACGTCATTATTTTAAGGCGATGCGGTCACCGTGCACTATGCATGCTAAATGTTATTTGCACTTTTATCAAATTTGCTTGCGATTTGGGTGAAACGACGAGAAGACCCACGTTTATTATCATCTAACTTGAGTTCGTCTTCTCATCGTTTGGCTAAAATCGCAAGATAACTAGAGAAAAGTGGGAATAACTTGAGCGCAGGCACCTCCTAACCCATAATATAGGCACTTTGTAATTCGCGCTTTTATCCGATTCTCTTGCGATTTGGGCGAAACGATGAGAAGACGAACTTGAGTTAGATGATAATAAACGCGGGTCTTCTCGTCGTTCCACCCAAATCGCAAGCAAATTTGATAAAAGTGCGAATAACTTTCAGCGAGTACGGTGACCGCATCGCCTTAACACTACTAGTGAGTAGTACAACACTACTTTTGTTTAGTAGTTAGTCAATTTCACCAAGATTCTTCGACGGGTTTTCAAAAGCGTCTTCAGTATAAACGAAGAAAATTTTGATTCATCGGAATTACAGGTCGCGATCGGCTTGTGCTCTCTGTCTCTTGAATCTAGATTGGCACTGGATCAGTTTTGTAACGTTTTCCTCCCCAAAATTTCTGATCTTCCGAGTTTCTGTCAGAATCATCCTCAAATTGAATCTATGCTACTTGTTCCCGCTTTGCTACCACGATTTCTTTTCCCTGAATGAATTTCCGAAAGTACATTCACGTACGAATCTGAATGCAAGTTGAAGAAGTTGAGACAGTTTCTATGCAACGTTTGATCAGAATGATTCTGACACACATGATTTTTTCACTATTCACAGGAAAATTCGGATCAAGACGCAATAGCTGCAGCTTTTGACCTCGCCGAAACAGGTTCTCGATACTATGAAGATTTAGATGAAGAATTCGATTACCCTTATTATTATTAATAATATACATGTAATATCCTTTAGTTGTCAATACATGATTGCGTGACGTTTGTATTTTATACGGTTTTTGATACTGTGACGCCCGTCTATTTATTTTACGTCAAATATAACAATATATTTAGTTCCATCAGAAGCAATATTTCAGCTCACATACGTTCTCCCTTTCTCTTTCAGTTTGGACCTAATAAGTTGATGGTCTGCAATATAATCAAGTAATTGAATACTGAAAAGAATCATGAATTCAAAGCTTTCATTGATACCAGGAAGGTCGAATCAGTTTGATCTAGCAAGGGTTACACAGTTTCAGGTCAGGTAAAAATTCTTCACTTTGTTAATTATTTTTTAATGAAGTCAGGCTTTATAATGGATGAAATGAATGATGAATCGAGAAACTTTTCAAATCGGGTGTACAAATACAAAGCAGATGGAACAAAGGCTATTATCAAAAAGGGCTGATGAAATTAATCGTCTCTGGACATGATGACAAATCAATGCTATTGTCTTAAACAGAACAATTTTTATTGATTTCACTAGGATGTAATTTGTAAGTCGGTGGAAAATCATCTATTTTCCTCGCATACTGTTATACTATCACGATCGAATACTAATTGAAAGGGTCAAAAATTGATACAGTAGCTACTGTATCTATTATTATTCTATAGAATCCGGTTATAACGAGAATTCGGTTATAACGAGCAAATTTGGAAGATTTGGTTGGCCGCCATATAATGTATGTGCAAACGGGTCCGGATATAACGAGCGAAAATTCTGGCAAAATTTGGTTTTGGCACCGGCTATACCGAGCAAATCGACGTGAACGCCGTACGATTCCAAGTTCGGGAGCTTGAGACTCGAGTTTTTATTCCTGGATATTGCATGTCCATAACTTTACGTACATTAAGTGGACTATAATGCACATCTACGTCATTGTCACCCTGTCATCATATTCTGAATGTTAATCATCATTACTTATTCGAATTCTTGATAAAGAATACTTTACAAACTCAAGATTAGTTGTTATTCATTCATCAGGGTAGTTATAACGAAATCATATGAATTGAGGCCGATAAATCGGGGTCCGGTTCTAACGAGGTCCGGTTTTAACGAGCATTTTTCTTCGGTCCCTTGGAGCTCGTTATAAACGGATTCTACTGTATTCCTAAATAAGTTGAATACGATAAACATTTTTCTCAGCTATCAATTCTTACTCACGGTCACCACCATCAGTCACAACCGAAATCTCATCATTCAATTTCCTTTCTTGATGGTTGATTCAATTTAGTGATGAGGCCAGAAAATGTATCGATAAGCAAAGTTCACACTCTTCATTTAGTGCGTTGGCGATAATTACGTTTATGCAACGCTGTGCGTAAAACTATGCGAAAAGTTGACTTTCTATGCAAGGTATCCATGCCGAACGAAATTCGAAAAGTCATTATCGCACGGTTGAGTGTGCGAGAATAGTAGATTTCGCACCGAGAGGGAATCTCATGAACGAGGCGCGAATGCTATTTTATGCAATTTTGTTAGCACCCAAACATCGGAAGATTGCATAAAGTAACTCTCTCGCTATGTTCGAGAAAACATAGTGAGAAAGTAAAATCTGTGCAATAATAATGATTTTCATGAGAAATTGGGAGTTTGGAGGACAATATCATTCGGTCACTTCTTTCGATGTATAATAACCCTAAGCGGAACCACGTGTGATCTCTAGGCCACGAGACTCGAGACCAGCCTCGGTCTCGAGACCGAGACTCTCGGAAACCGAGGCCGATACCCGATACCGATACTGGCGTATACCTCCCGAGGCCGATATCGAGCCCTCACATCATCTGCCTCGGCCTCGGTCGAGACTATCTCGATCAGTCTCGCGATACTCTCGGTCTAGTTCATTAGAACCATCATAAATTCAAAAATAGGTAGTATATAGTAGAGTTGAATAAAAATATGTCTAATTCACGGAAAATTTGCATTCAATTCAGTCGACACAATCAAAATTCTGTTCACTGTTATTTACAGAATCGAAATATTTTATTAAATTCTACAAAGAAAATGAAATATCGTGATAACTACCGTATTTACCCGTGTATAAGACGCACCAAAAAATCAGTTTTGAGTATTCCAAAACAGGGGTACGTCTTATCTATGGATGCGCCTTATCTATAGGTGCTGATTATTTTCTGTGCGGAAAATCTGTTGGCAGCACTCGTGTATAAGACCGTGATTCCTCTCGAGAGGTTTGTAGTCTGATTTCGAATAATAGTGAATGTTATAGAGCGGACAATAAATGTATTGTGATATATGTGAATGAATCTCTATTGTCCTTCTTTCTCCCGGTTTCATCTGAAATTTTTCACTTCGAGCCCCAGTAAACCGGGGTGCGTCTTATCTATGGGTGCGTCTTATCTACAGGTTCTTATTATTTTCCGATTTTTCCCCCCGAAAAGTGGGGTACGTCTTATCTATGGTTGCGTCTTATACACGGGTAAATACGGTAATCTGATCATATTTCACAAATTAATTTTCGAAGAGAACATTTCATCCATGAACCGATACATAGCTCTGCGCGAGGAGGCTCGGAACCGAGAGAGCATCTATGATCACGGACGATCAAGCCGGCTCTGGAAAATAATCTTTCTACTGGTACAGAACTCGGCATGATGCAAAGAAAATCGCGAACCATCTTCGCTAATGTTGGATAAGAAGTCTCATGAATCTTCCACCACTCTAAGATGTTAGTATCCTGAATAGCTCGAGGAGCCTCTAAATATCTGTTCAACTCTGATTTCCAACTTTCGATATGGACTTTTGTGGAAAACAAAAAAGTCAAATTCAAACGTTTTCTTGCAATTGGTGTGGCTGATTGCTTCGGCTCAGATTCAAACTCAATCGAATTAACATCAAAGTATTTTTTCTCAAGAATCTCTTCAAATTTCTTGCAAGCTTCGTCTTTCAAATTTTCCCCCAATCGCAACAATCAAAAGTAGATATTGTGCGGGCATCCTAATGCTCACTGTGCCTCTTCTGCACGGAATCGCGCGTCAGAAAGATCAACGGTCTCGGCCGAGCCCGAGACTCAATTTTCCAAATTTCCGAGACCGATACACGATATCGAGAGTAGCAAAGATCTTCCGAGGCCGAGGCCGAGACTCGCATAGTCTCGGAAAGTCTCGTCTCGGGGCAGCCCTAAGCAATCTTCGTTATTCTCCGGAATTTCTCAAATTTCTGACAGCTTTACCAGTGGTGCATATAGAATAATATTATTACAATGTAATATTACTATTAGATCAGCATCTCTAGAACTACCTTCTCAAATAGTATTCAGACAACCAAACTATCGTTTTACCGATTATGGAATTCAAACTCCGATCATCTCGCACTTCACGTATGAAAAATTTGTATTAGTATACTTCTGGAAGTTGAAGATATTCTCAAGCTATACGGTGACAAGCTATTTTAAGACAGGTCTTTCTTTTGATACATTTTCAGAATTTTTTTTCAGTTGGGACGGGGCTCCACCCCTGCGCCCTGCGCCCACTCGAGCGCCCGTCCCTTATATCCATTACCTAATAGAGGATGAACGAATCAATACGGTCAGAATACGACTAGATATTCTTGAAGTATGAGGCTGTCAACATAAATCGGATCATTGATTTTATAGCAGCAACTACTCATAAGTATTTGTGATTCAATTTCCGAAACGTTAACTAGCGTTGAAGGGTACTCGTTTGACTATATGAATAAGAGGCTAAAGATTACAACCAGTTCTGTCTTATCGAATGCCTGATGCGTCAAATTCTTCAAATTCCGTGGGGACACACTTTTTCGCACAGGTTGCATAAAATAGTATAAGCAACGCGATCGAAAAATTCCCGCACTCGTGTCCGGAACCGCGCGAGAATTAGTATATTATGCGTCGAGTGCCAAAAAACTTTGTTCCAACAAGGTTATCGTGAAGAACAACGTTTTTGGCACGAGACGCATATGCCACTTTACACGGCGAGACGCGCAAACTGTGTGTTTCCATGCTTCCTCGCTGCGCGAGTACGAGAGTGCGAGAAACAACATAATATCCGAGCGAGAATGTGGAATCGTGCGAAAAAGTTACATTCTCGCACTCTTTCCGGACACTTGTGCGGGAATCTTTCTTTTCGCCCATGTTGCTTGATGTACTATTATGAATGGATTTACGGCGGATTTCGTGTCAGAGCCCAGATAATCATCTTAGTTCTCAGCTGACAAAGATGATTTCAAGCTATTTTGCAGCATTAGTTAGGCTGATATAATTGCATGGGCAAGAGTGGTCGGAATAGACATTCTTTATCCAGAAGATTTCACTGATAATCTACATCATAATTAGAAATTCGCGACCAGTAAATCGCTTTCATGGCAGATCTGTCTCAAGTGCTATCATCGAGACTTTCTTCATAGAAAATATCGGACAATTAGAACGTTGGACTGCGCTATCTTCTACGGAGTCCGTCGCAAAAACTGCGACCAGAAGTTCACAGAAAGATGGAGCGCGTAGTGTGATCACCGATCCGTAGTTCGATACAGATATTCTATCTGTTTTGAGCCGAGCCATTGACAATGATGACGCACCGTACGCCGTGCAGATCTAAACTTGCGGATCTAAGTCCAGGCCTCGTTTTTAACTTAGATTATTTCGATAGAATATTGTATGAGTAGGGGTGTGAGAAGTAAAACGTATTGACCAAAGTCAGCAAAATACTCTTCAGAACTCACTGATCGTTTCCAGTTGGAAAGATGTGTTTAATGTAAGTACTATGCAGTGATTGATCTTTTGTACAAGTGTGTCTAGAAAATGATGAGTGAAGTAAGAAGGTATACATGATAATCTAATGTTTTCCCGAAATATCAACAGATCACTGAAGTTGATGTAATAGGACATTTTGCTCAAGTTGATCAGTCTAACTTCTGCTTGAACAGACATTTACGTATCTATTCGTATCATCATATCAAATAACTGAGTCTTTACATTTTAAATCTAAATATATAACGCAATTTCTTCATTATTCACACCTTTCAACATTTTTTCCCAGGCTCATACGCAAGAGTACGACGAATCACAAATAGAATTTTCTGATACTTGTTAGACATTTCAAAGAAGTTAGCTTGACGAATCTCAATCGATCTGCCTCAGTTCCATGAATTGGGTATATCTAAAACTCTGATGTACATACATGTCAAAAAAGTCGAGCAAGAAAATCTCCATAATTTCAGTTGCTCTCGGTTCGGTCGTCATGCTGCGAGTTCTTTCCAAAGGTTCGTGCTGCAATGAGAGAACCGTCGTTGTTGAACGAATGCCCTTTTCTGATTCCTGAAAACTCCAAATGAGTTAGGTGATTGATCAATATGAACGATCGTAATCAAATTTATACGATTTGAAACACCCTTCAAATTCTTTCCCAAGTATAAGATGGGTCTAATGTTTATAGAATACTGGCCACAGTCCAGGCTTTGAAACTTCATCAAAGTCTCATACAAGATCTAACAATTACTCTATTTACAGTACCGTCCAAAGTTCCCGATGGGTCATTCCCATAGAGATGGTATTATATCTCTATGGTCATTCCTCGAGTACCCTGACTTGCAACAGCGATAAGTCGAATCCTATGCGTTGTACGAGAATTTTCAAAAAAGCATCTTAAAGAGCAGAAAAAATACTAACTTTTACTGGGTTTGGATGATTTTTATCGAATATTTTTGAAGGTCCTACACGCTGATGAAAAAATAGAAAATCTAAAAATTTTTTACTTTCATTGAGACACCTGCAGTTTCAATGCGAATAAAGATACGGCAATTCTGATAAAAGCATCTTGTAGAGCGGAAAAAATGCTATGGGTAGCCATTTCTCAATTATTTTTTACGTACCGCGTGTGAGAACGTACAAGCTGTCTAGATACCCAAAATGACTGTTCATCACCGGAAACGGCACAGAAAACGGTGAAAAACCATGATTTTGGGGATTTGCACAGCTCGCACGTCTTCATACACCGCACGTAAAAAATAATCAAAAAATAGCTACACATAGCATTTTTTCCGCTCTACAAGATGCTTTTATCAGAACTGCCGTATCTTCATTCGCATTGAAACTGCAGGTGTCTCAATGAAAGTAAAAAATTTTTAGATTTTCTATTTTTTCATCAGCGTGTAGGACCTTCAAAAATATTCGATAAAAATCATCTAAACCCAGTAAAAGTTAGTATTGCTTTCTCTAAAGAGAAAGCTTTGTTTTCGACACAACAAATATTTGATCAATTTTTCCATTCAACCCAATATTTTCTTCAACATAATTCATCTTATCAAAAAAGTGCTTTAACCATCTTATTCCTCTCGCCAAAATCTAACGATTGTAAGTAACACTTTTCCCCTTAGAATCCTCAAAAACCCCCCAGTGACTCATCTCTACGGCCCTTTGTCTGTGTCTGTGTGTGTGTGTGTGTATGTGTGTTGTTTTTTTTTTGCGCCACGCTTTCTCTTCTACACTCCACTCTATCGATTTTTGCTTTTCTACAAGTTGTAGAGAATGTCTCAGAGATGAGACCAGTGATTTGCCTGGTCTCCTCTCCAAATCGAATTTAATTTAAACGTTTTTTGAGGTAAAATCGCTGAAATTGTGTACTTTCATACTAAAATATCTCTTTCTAACATCACCTTACCCCAATTTTGATTACCTAGGCTATGGTTTTTTTGGCTCAATCTATCTTTTGGTTAATACCGAAATTCCATTCAAACTCCATCAACGTGAATTTTTATAAAAAAACCAAAATTTCCAACAAAAACAGCAATTTGAGCATGTTTAGACCTATTCTATCGAAATTCTGTTTTAACCAAATTACACGTTTTGCTAAAAAAACCTTACTTTAGGTAACCCAAATCCCGATAACTATTTTCCTCAAAAAAATATCTCAAAATATACAAAAATATTTTTTTCAATATTCATACTTTCCTCATATCTCTCCTCTAAATTACCTTATTCAAATTTTACTCAACTAAGTCGATACTTTTTCATCGTTTTAAATCGATTGGTTGATCCCGAATTTTCTCAAAATCCGTTTTAATACATTCAAAATCCCATTTATTCCCGAAAAATCCAAATTTTTTCAAAATACTCCCATTCAAACCAATATTTTCTTCAACATAATTCATCTTATCAAAAAAGTGCTTTAACCATCTTATTCCTCTCGCCAAAATCTAACGATTGTAAGTAACACTTTTCCCCTTATAACCCTCAAAAACCCCCCAGTGACTCATCTCTCCGGCCCTTTGTCTGTGTCTGTGTGTGTGTGTATGTGTGTTGTTTTTTTTTGCGCCACGCTTTCTCTTCTACACTCCACTCTATCGATTTTTGCTTTTCTACAAGTTGTAGAGAATGTCTCAGAGATGAGACCAGTGATTTGCCTGGTCTCCTCTCCAAATCGAATCTGATTGAAACGTTTTTTGAGGTAAAATCGCTGAAATTGTGTACTTTCATACTAAAATATCTCTTTCTAACTTCACCTTACCCCAATTTTGATTACCTAGGCTATGGTTCCTTTGGCTCAATCTATCTTTTGGTTAATACCGAAATTCCATTCAAACTCCATCAATGAAAATTTTTATAAAAAAACCAAAATTTCCAACAAAAACAGCAATTTGAGCATGTTTAGACCTATTCTATCGAAATTCTGTTTTAACCAAATTACACGTTTTGCTAAAAAAACCTCACTTTAGGTAACCCAAATCCCGATAACTATTTTCCTCAAAAAAATATCTCAAAATATACAAAAATATTTTTTTCAATATTCATACTTTCCTCATATCTCTCCTCTAAATTACTTTATTCAAATTTTACTCAACTAAGTCGATACTTTTTCATCGTTTTAAATCGATTGGTTGATCCCGAATTTTCTCAAAATCCGTTTTAATACATTCAAAATCCGTTTTACTCCCGAAAAATCCAAATTTTTTCAGAATACTCCATTTTTATAATCCTTACACCAACTATATTAAAATTTGCCCTCAACCATACTACATATATTCCATGGGAAACCCTAGTTTAGGTCATCTGAATTCCCCTAAAAGGCAATCTCCTTATAATAACTCAAAATATCAGAAGGAAATCGCATCTAAAATTCATTTTCCGCTATTACCCACCCCCTAAACTAATATATACAAATTTTACTCAACTAAGTTTATACTTTTTCATCGTTCTAAATCGATTAGTTGATGCCGAATTTTTCAAAATCCTTTTAAATACATTCAAAATCCAATTTATTCCCGAAAAATCCAAATTTTTTTTAAAAACTCCATTTTCATGATCCTCTCACCAACTGTACCAAAATTTTCCCTCAACCAGACCACATATCTTCCATTAAAAACCCCAGTTTAGGTCATCTTAATTCCCCTAAAAGTGAATCTCGTAATAATAACCCAAAATATTAGAGGAAAATTGCAGCTAAAATACATTTTATCCTCATATCTCCCTCTACAACTAATCTATCCACCTTTTAATGGACTAGAGAGATACTTTTCCCTCATTCTACATCGATTGGTTGGATCCAATCATTGGATTGTGAGTGTGATATGAAATGCAATTAAATTAGATTAAAAAATAAAACTATTCCGTAGGAATCCCAATCATCATTTTGGAATTTGATCAGTTTTGCAAATTTCTCATTAGTTTCAGTGAACCTCTTAAACTATTTCGCTAAGAGAAAGCATTCTGCTAATCTCATTTAGCAGCGTATTTTTTCTGCTCTTTAAGATGCTTCTTTGAAAATTCTCGTACAACGCATAGAATTCGACTTATCGCTGTTGCAAGTCAGGGTACTCGAGGAATGACCCATCGAGAACTTTTGGACGGTACTGTATATCATAGACACCTGAGAAATCCGAGGAGAAATCCGAGGTGGAATCATTGTAAACCAAGATAACTCATTGACGGTCTAATCAAACTTTTCTTTCACGCGTTTTCATAACGTTCTTCGAACTCCTTAATTGCAGCGTATAGTGGAGCTCTTTGCACGCTAGACCATTGCACGAAAACAGCGTTTGATCGTCTCGAATCAAAATGAACTCGATGAATTATTGATATCGAAATTATCATCCACCCCCAGAATCATATCCTGATTTCAGTCGAAAAGAGATTCAAGGGCGATAATTAGCAACAAAAGAAGCATCATTCTCAAATGCACTGCATATGTATCCGATTATTGGTAGAGAACTTTTTTTCACGAATTGTGTTTCTTGTCCAAGATATCGAATGTTATGTTTATGATACCTAATTTGTCAACTTTCTCTTTTGCATCACAAATACTCTGAAAAACGAATAAGGCTACAAAATAAACACATTTCATTTGCAGAAAAATCGCAACTATAACTCATAATAGTAGCAACCACTTTTTTCCATGGCTGAGTTGGCCTATTTTCCTTTTTTGTTCATGTGGGAGCTCGTCTGATGATTGTAATATTCTTATGCTATAAAATGTCTCTACTGCGCCTCGGAGGAGGCTACGCGGGCTGAATTAAGCTACAATACATCTATAATTAATTCCACGTGAGAACTATTTATCAGAAGAATTACAAGGGGAGTAGAAGATACGAGTGTTCGGTTTCGGTTTCAGAGAACAAAAAACGATGAGAAAGAGATAGAGCTCATCTGTCTGGGAAGAAAGAGCGATCCCCGCTGCATGTATGTACTTGCGCGTTCGGTGTCGCACCGAACGCCGAGAGTGCTCCGATTTTGTGTTGCGCGCATTGACGCAGTTGGAGAACGACGCTGAGTTGAAGAAGACGTGTATATGTTTACCGACAAGATACCCTCATAGATTTTGTTCGCAGATTTTGATGGGATACACGAAATGTCTCGCCGATCCGTACACACGTAAGGCACGCTGAGTGACACCGTTTTCGACAGGCACTTCTGAGAAGAATAATCAATCGATAATAAGTGAGGAAGAGTTGAAAATTGTGCGTCGCCGGTCACCGCTTTACCTCTCTGTCTCCAACGGACGGCCGACACCCGTGCTGGATGCTGCGTGCCACCTGCGCTGCGCCGCGCCTTTGTCTCTTCGAAGAAAGAGCGCTCATCTCCCCAAAATATAGCATCGATTCTTTTGTCTAGTATAACTGCAGTAAGTACAATTATCATCAGC
The DNA here is from genome assembly GCA_029851415.1 of Eretmocerus hayati. Lineage (NCBI taxonomy): Eukaryota > Metazoa > Arthropoda > Insecta > Hymenoptera > Aphelinidae > Eretmocerus > Eretmocerus hayati. The sequence goes on along the minus strand of CM056742.1, from coordinate 145,845,314 downwards.
TTAGTGGCTCTTCCGATTATCATAGCCTTTGAGAACAATCCGGTATCTCATCAGGTACCTAATATAACAACCACGTATCTGAGCTGAGATGCTGTTGTTGTTTTCAAAACTAGCAATTCGTGGTGGTAGGCCTTTTTTTATCTCAAACGAAAGCGGACCAGGATTTTGAACTTAGAAAAATTAATCTCAGACAATATGTTCTCGAGCGACTTTTCATGAATTTCTGATGAATTTTTACCTCGATTTTTCTCCGTATACATCCTGATTCGTGAATCACCCCTCGACCTACACCATTTTCTCGAGCATATATTTCTGCAATCTAGCCAGTTGGTCCAGTAAATGAAATAAATTCTGATTAGCCAATGCATACAATAGATTTAACATCAGTCATTATCGGGGCAATGAAATTTTGAAAGCCTTTCTAATTATCGCTGAGTAAACACGTTTGTGGTTTTTGTTCTATTATGTTTTTCTTAATGTGCAATTCAGGTATTTGAATTGAGTATTTCAATTCGATTTCAATTTATGAATACCCTAGCTCTACCTCTGCTTTTTCTTGAAAAAAAAAAGACAAAAATAGACTAGATTTTTTTCTTTTCAATTCAAATCATACTGTTATTCCATAATGTTATGATGACTCCATGAAACTTTTTTTGTAATCAAATTGATTGTTTTACAATGCAATTATTCTGAAAACTGTAGGATTTCATGAATATTTTTTATGAATATTCTTTATGAATTTTTGTAGCATAGTTTGGTCTATGACACGATAAAAAATCTCTTCTGAAACCCATATTTACTATAGAGACCATGACTCATTGGTTCCAATAAGATTCTTGTGCATTGTTAATTTTATGACAGGGAGGGTGCAAGATCTCTATATTTTATGCATATGCACCATTCAAAATGAACTAGGAGAGGTGCACATTTATTTCTGTTTTTCTCATGTTAACAACCATTTAATTTTTTAAATCAGTGCATAGTATAATGACAATTTGGATTGTATTCAATTATGAATGTATTTTAGGGACTGTGGCCTAGAACATCATCATGGGCTATTATTATGCTGTTTTGAGAGGTCGCAACCCTGGAATATATGACAATTGGTAAGACTCTTCCACTTTACTTTTGTAAGTGAAAATATGGTACTAAGCATTATGTTTTTGGTGGAAATGTTGAATTATTTCAGGGTTGATTGTGAGGAGCAAGTCCTGCATTACTCAAACAATTGTTATAAGAAATTTGATACATGGAGAGAAGCCAATAACTTTCTTAGAGATAATGGTCTCTACAGTGATTCATCAAGTGAATCTGGATCTGATGATGATGAATTTCAATACGATGGGGATGGATATGTAAAGGTTTGGGTGGATGGTGCTTGTAGCCACAATGGATATGGTGATGCAAAGGCTGGTATTGGTGTATGGTTTGCACCAAACCACTATCTGTAAGCAAAAAACAATAGATCTTCATACTCAGAACAATTCCATCAGTTATATTTTCAATAATTCAAACTATGTTCCAGAAACTTATCAGAGCCTGCAAGAGGAAATCCAACCAACAATAATGCTGAAATTCAAGCTGCAACCAGGGCTATGGAACAAGCTCTCGATGCAGGAGTCGACAGACTGCATATTTTCACAGATTCGGACCTCTTATTCAAATCGGCCACCCAATATATGCGTAATTGGAGGTCAAATGGATGGCGCAATTATTCTGGACAACCTGTCATCAATAAGCGGTCATTTATTGAAATGGATAATGCACGCTCACAGTTGGATCATGTTTTCTGGGTGAGGAAATTTGTTTCATCTTGCAACACCTCTTTCTATTCTTGATGAGACTGGAGCATATAGCTATTCAATTCTTCTAATTGAGCCTTTGTCAAATAGTAAAGCAAGAGCTTCATATGGAGTTCCCATCCCTAATTCATTTGTTGAGCATGGTACGCTACTTTTTCGTCTTAGGCTGTGAGCCTCACTGAAGAACCAATTTATCAAACTGCACGTTTTTTAATTCGTGATTCAATAATAGCTGATCTGTGAATTGGTCTCACTAACTGCTTTTGCAATAATTATCTTGTCCAATTCATAAATGGCATTTTTTCACAGACCCATGTGAGGGGACATTCTGGAGACTATGGAAATCAGATGGCAGATAAGTTGGCCCGCAGAGGTGCAGAGCAATATTGATGACACCTCGAATTAAATAACATCCTTTACTGCTATAGCTGTCTTCCTTTACTTAGATGTATCTTCCATCAGTTTGTAGTAAATAAGGTTTTGGCATTGATGCTTATCCTATTCTTCAAAATATCTTCATGTGAGTATTGAGAAATCACATCCAAGTATGTAGTTACATACTTCAGTCCCATAAGGTCAAGATTTTAAATTGGTATGAGTGACTGTAGAATAGATTGATACAGAGTCTGTAAATCACAATTATAATCATGTTTATGCAAATGATCTTTTAATCAATCATCAGAAGAATCACGGGAAAGATGAAGAAAATTATGATTCCTGTAAATCAATATCTTTTTTCGAGTTTGTAAAATCATCACAAACATTGAGCTTAAAAGCTTTTGAAAGTGTTACTGCATGACTTGATACTTGTTCTTATATTTAATACATTTTTTAACCATGTACAGTACCCACCGAAATGAATGGAACACGGATTCCTTTACTGAAACATCGATTACTCGGGTGTCCTTGGGTCTATGACAATTTTACAAAAAGCATTTGAAAGATGAGGAAAAAAGCTATCAATTCATGTCCTTCAAAATATCTTCTGACGCGAAACTCGCGGTTTTAATTAGCTCCGGAAAGTGAAGAAATTTCCATTTCAATCAATCATCGATCATTCATCGGGAAATCATGATAGGGCATAAATCCTTGCGGGATCTTGTAGCTCTTGTGAAGACCTTCAGAATCGTTTTTTTATACAATACTCTACGATTTTTCCCACTCGACTTACGAGTGATGTAGCAACGAGAAGTTAGCGTGGATCAAGGGTACTGGTAATCTAGAGGTATAAGCTTTTTCTTCTTCATGCTGTCTGAGGTCGTTTCGAGTGCGTTCTAAAACATACCTGATTCATATTTTATGAACTCTAGAAGATCTTACGTCGAAATCGTAAAGTATGCATTTTTTTGTATCTGCGCTACCCTCAACGCGGGTGAATTTCCCATGAATTTGCTCTCACTTGATCGCTTGTAACTCGAGTGTGGAATACCGTAGAGTAAGGTATAAAGAAACGATTTCAAAGGTCTTGAAAAGAGCTACAAGATCCCGCAAAGATTTTTGCGCTATCACGATTTCCCGACAAATGATCGATGATTGATTGAAATGAAAATTTTTTCACTTTTTGCAACCAATTGAAACCATGCATTTCGCGTCAAAAAATATTTTGGAGGACATGAATTGATAGCTTTTTTCTTCATCTTTCAAGTGCTTTTTGTAAAATTGCCATAGACCCAAGGAGATCCGAGTTATTGCTGTTTTGGTGAAGGAATCCGTGTTCCATTCATTTTGGCGGGTGCTTAATTGCATTTGTAAGTTGTAAGCAATATATAAATATAGGTAAGGAATACAGTGAACATGTGAAAACTGCTGGTGTACAACTCGGAGTGCCCTGTTTCTTGAGATGTCCGCTAAGTCGACTGTCCGTTGAATCGAGGTTTCACTGCGCTGATACGCTAGAAAAAGAATTAAAGAGACGACTCTTAATTTACGGTCATCATTATTTAAATAGATATTGAATGAACTTTTAGATTTTTATAAGAAGATGGATGGATTCCAAAAATATATGTATCATGTAAAGATTTGGGAAGTTATCATTCATTTCAACCAGTTCGACGTTTTGCATCTTCACTTATCTTTTGTCACTTATAGAATACATCGAATTGTGACTTTTGAGAATGCTCACAATGTTAATTCGGATGAGGTACGTCAATGAGGCTTTCCTTTTTCAATGCGATCCATGATGTAATGTATTTTTATACTGCGTGTCTGAGTAGATTACTCGTTGCGGCAACACGGATTGCTCACCCTGAAGTTTTTTTCATTGACGAAAACTGCAGATCAGTTCCTTGCATATCTCAAAGAAAACCCAGATCAAATCGCTTTAAGAGGATGTCGGATACCGACATTGTCGAGTTTTCGGATTTCTCGATGAATTTTCGAGATATCGGGATTCTACTAAGTAACGCCGATTCTGTATGGCTCATAGAATCGGCTTTACTTGTTAGATTTTTGATATCTCAAAAATTCATCGAGAAATACGAAAACTCGATCATGTCGGTAACTGTACAATATTGATAGGGCTCCAACGTCCCCTTAATAGTATATTATGTACCCGAGTGCCGCAATCGCGGAATTTCCATGACGAGGGCTGCAAACTTGTTTGCAGCCCGAGTCATGGAAAGCCGCGATTGCGGCACGAGGTACATACATTTTTTTATAGTCGTCCAGCTACAATCTAGCACGTTGCGAGCCGTTTACGCGGCCGTCAAGGCCGCGTAGACGGCCGTAATGTGCTAGATTGTAGCTGGGCGACTATAAATCCGATGTGTTGATCTATTGCAGTAATTTCTTGAAACTTCAGCAAGTAATGACTCAACTGTTATATTCTTACGAGTAAATGAATACTCTGATGGGAATTCCATGAATCGTGGTCATTCATCTTGGAGTTGACTCCTTCATCTGAATCCTTCTTCATCGCCAGTAAGTTTTACTCATTTTCATATAATCGCGAAAAGAGTTCAAAATTTCTACAAAGTAGCACAGCCAACATATTCTCAGCTAAACCCGGCAACTTCAACAGCCGTGTCGCAACTCGCAGTACTCTTTGATAATTTGGTCTATGTATCATGTTGGTATCATCTTTTTGCCTCTCCACCTTCTCCCATCCCTCCTCTTTTCGCCGCCGGCCGCCGACCGCCTCGCACCGCACGTGGATCGAGATGTAGCCATTCAGAAAGGAAGGCACTTGTTGTGCGTTGCGCATGCACGTCTCGACTTGAACAGCGGATAAATTTCGCACGCATATACTATACACACATATACACCCAGGCTAATATATAGTGCAATCAAAAGAGGTCGAGAAAGTACAGCGTTGAATTGCCAAGTACTTTTGACTTTAGAGCATAAATTTTGGTTACTTTGATGGTTTGTTTTGTTCCATAAGTAGTATTTTTATCAAGAAGCTCTCGTCGACGATCTCACTCATCAAACCCAAACTTGTACTGTGTATCAGCTGTGTTATAAGTCATCTGGCCAGCTTGATTTATCTCCTTGGAGCCGAATAGAATGTTCGAGAGCCTCTGCAGGTTGTGAAGTTTGTTTTTTGATTTGATCCACCATTCTGATCCGAATCAAAACGTTGGATTCAGCCAGGCCTGGATTCAGCTTCCGGATAATAGCAACAGGTAAGAGATGCATACTACAAGTAGTTTCACTGTAGTTATACTCGTACAGTCCGTGTGATGATCTTTTGTTTTCAACTGTATTATTACTTACTTCCTCCATGATGAGTAATGGCACATTTCGAATTCATTATTTCATTGTGATCAATAGTCATTTTCGGTCTCTGCTTCCTCCTCCAAGCATTAACATCACACTGAAACTCAACTTATCAGGACGACGATACAGCAGGTTATAAATCCAATTTAGTCTCGTATTGGATGTATGAGTCTTGAGGTCTTGTACGAGTTTGGACAATGATGATTTTTTGAATGATAGAAATGTCTCTCAAAGGCAGCTTGTTCAATATTTCCCCTCAGTCTTCCAGGAATTTGGTGTGCCAAAAATGCCGTACTACGTTGTCTTGAGAGGCCGAAACCCAGGAATATATCATGATCTGTAAGCAGTTGAACTACAAAAATGGTAGAAGATCATCTTGTTAGTGAAGGGTTTCAAAGTAGTCCTAAAAATTCTTTTGATATGTATGTCATCGCGAACAGATGTCGACTGCTCTTTAGCAGTAAGACTCTATTTGAAAACCCAGACCTGTGGGATGCTATTTGAAATTTCGTGCAAGAAGCGTCTATTTGGAAGTCAGAGTAATAAGCTTTAATTAATCGGACAATTCCGTAACCCTCTACTTGAAAAGTCAAGCCAATCAGCAATGCGAATAGTACATTTTGATACAAGGGTGTAAAAACTTTTTCATCGCGCCACGACGCGCAAAGAGCTTGTCTCCATACACGTATATGGTGGCGTGAAAAATAGCATACGCGTCTCGGTTTTAGTATCAACTATCGGAGATAACAGTTGAAACTGCAACTAATTGGTTGCACCTATTCAACAAATTCCCTCGCTTCGCTCGAGATAAGTTGGTCCGAAAGAAGCGTGCGAGCAGAAGGCAATCATGATTTTTCATCATGAGAACTCTAAAACCGCGTGGCGTCATTGGACATCTCCTATATAATGTGAGTAATCAGATCATCGATCGCCAAATACTTGAACAGCGACTGATAACCCTTAATATTTTTCTTCCTCAAAAATTGACTATCTAAATTTACACGAAAAATTTCATCTAAAATCATTGGATGGAAAGATTTATGCCGAAGTCGAGATATCGATCATCCCCGTGCGAGACGAATCGAGCTGTTTTCAATTTTTTCAATCCTTATTGTGGTCTTACCTCCAAAGGTCCATCTATATACTCTGAGGACGAGTAAAGCGCCAAAAAAGGTCCCGGAAGCATAGTTGAAAAATGCCATCGTCAAAGTCTAATCTCGGGTGTAATCCATTTTCTCCACATCTTATAGCTTCAAGATCGGTTATCCAATCCTCCTTCTGTGCTCTAACCACAATAAAGAAGACATTAAAAAACATTCAAGACAAAATAGTATTGGAAATCGACTCGCGAACTCACATTTATTTCCTCATCTCCTATTAATGAAAACCTCAGAGAAGTCAATTATTCGATCTCTGAGAGAAGAAATTTGATTTCGTAAGTAAGCATTCTTGTACGAATTTCTCAAACACAATAGCTCTATAGGATATTTTATTATACATTCCTATATGGATGAGACTCAACATTCACTCCAATAAAATGTTTAAAATTATCTTGAACAGGTGGTCGATAATATAGACCAGCTGTGATGGCCGACTCTATATACTTTGGTTGATTTTCGAATCGTTTCCACGACCCTCAAAATAGGCCGAAACACGCCCAATCCGAGCCTGGCAGGCAGAGTCCACTCCGTTTTACGAACAAGTCTTTCGAGAATCCGAGGAAAATTGTACCCAACTAATTCCGCTCATATTGCGACCAGATGATACGCTCTTACCAGGAGAGGTCATCACATCCGGATCACGGATTTGACTGAAACTTTGGAAACAGTCTCCAGCTTTCAGCACCAATAGATGAAATCCAAAATTATAGACCCTAACGCTCAAACGTTTCCGAGCTACAGCCATGGACATTCGCATTGCAGGTATATACCTATAAGTGTGACTTTTAACATGGGCTTGTATGGGCAATGTTAATATCCTTGGTTGTAGCTCGTAAAAGCTTGAGCGTTAGGGTCTATAATTTTGAATTTCGTCTCTTGGCCCTAGAAGGAGACTATTCTCAGAGTTTCAGCCGAATCCGTGATCCGGATCTGAAACCCTCTCCTGGTTAGCACTAAAAAGCACATCCTATTCGCACCCTCGCGATGAGCTCATTTGGGCGCAAGTTGAGTACAAATACCCAAGTACATATATCGACTAAGCTCCGTATTTTTCACATAAAACCGCTCAAATCAGTCGAGACCTTTGATGGCGTCTTGACTGAAGACGATTTTTGGGTATGCAAACACTAAAAGTCCTAAAGCTCACGTCAAACTTTCTGGGAAATGCCGGAATATTTTGGGGTTGCTCCGAATCACTTTGGCATCTACTTTTCAACATAAGGAACATGACAAATGCTTAACAATGTCCGCGAATACTCTTTAGTAAAAAAGAGCGCCCTCTTGCAGTCTTGATGGAGTCGCTTTAACTCAAGTACCAGCTCAAGTTCTTGACTCGTTTGCATTCATAGCATCCTTAGATATCCACCTTTCTCTGGATCTTGTTATTGTCTCATAATGGAGCAGTATGAGATTACTCGCGTTTACCAAAGACCTGGCCGATTTGATTTTTTTAGAAACGATCCGTATATTATGATATTGTATAATTTCTATGGTTCGTGAAATTGTTACCTATACACTCTTTGAAACCCATACACGGATGATCTTTGCGGTCGATTACTAGTATATTATAACAAATTATTTTTTTTACTCTTCAGAGAAGAGTACTTGGATGAAGTTGATGGCTATCCAAGTAACTATTCGAGACGATTCGATGATTGGTCGGAAGCAAGAGCATTTATGAAATATCACAGGGTGCTTGGCGGTCCTGCGCAATCCTCCCTGGTAGGTGCGACTGGAGGATACCAGCATGACAGTAATGGCAGAGTCATTATTCATGCCGTGGGTGTCATTCTAAATCAAAATACGGACGAAGCAGAGGCTGCAATCGGAGTATGGTTTGGTCCAAATCACCCTCGGTAAATTTGGAGCTATTCTGTTGAAGTTGCGCATGACACTCTCTATTATTTCATTTTAAATGACATGCATTTCCTCAGAAATATCTCCCAGCTAGTTGAGGGTAATCCCACTTTAAATGACGCAGAAATTCAAGCTGCAACAGCAGCTATCAGAGAAGCATCTGATGCAAATATTGGATCTATTGTTTTGAAGACTTATTCGAGATACATGGCAGAGACCGTCAGAGTGTACTTGGAGACGTGGAAAGCCTTAGGTTGGATACGTACGGGAGGCGATCCCTTGGCAAATGAGGAATCACTTAAAGAGTTGGACGATGCCTTGAGCTTGTATGATGACTCGGATGTACTATGGGTAAATTGCGGATCTCTTCAATCACATGCGCGGAGATACCTTTAAACTATAACGCGATGGCATATTATTCTGAATATTTATAAGAGGCTCCAATTGAAAATTTGCAAGATAACAGCGTGGCTACAACATCCACTTGTTCTCTAGGGCTTCCGAGATTAAAATGAGATAAGATTTAGAAAGCTCAAACTTTATCTCATCTCGGTTGAAGTTTTTGGAAACAAATCTCATCCCGTCTCATCGAGATTGAGATGTTTCGCTGAGATTCCAAAAAAAAAAATGCACAATAAATGAATTGAGAGCCAGACCCAGGCTCAACATCTTTGTTAATTCATTATGTCGATAGGATGTTTCCCCACGGAAAAATGATCTGCTCGACAATGTCTCGGAAGAATTTGAGTTTTGAAAATTTGAAGGTATTGTTGAGTGGAAATGATTCAAAAGTCTCAATCATAGTTGATGAGGACGAGCTGAACTTGAATAGTCTATCAAATTAATTAAGCCCACCAGCCAAGCATCCAACCTGGGATTTTGAAATTCAGTATGTTCGTGAACGAAGAGAAGCTTTCAATGTTGAAGGTTGGATTGGTGGAGATCAAATTCCTTCTAAGTCCCTTTTTTTTCAGAATGGCGAGAGATATTTTGACGATTATGCCAACTTTAGTGCTAAGCGAGACAAATTTTTCATATATGACGTTGCTGGTAGCTAGGGTCCCTAAAATTAATGGGTCTAGACAAGGGGGGGCAGCCGCCATATTCAGCGATCTACACGTACACGGGCGCACCGGTGTGTGCACACTCACACAGATGCGTCCCCATCTGAAAAGCATGGGATCGCTGAATATGGCGGAGCCAATCAGAAAGATTACCCCCCCTTGTCTAGACCCGTTAATTATAGGGACCCTACTGGTAGCTAAAGATCACTGCCCTCTATCAGATCAATTGATCCGATGATCAGTGTGTATCAGTAGATGGATGCATTGTGATTTGAAGGAAACTATTTGTCAAGTTAGAATCTAAATGTTTAATGCATGACTGACGTTTCTAAGTATCATTTTTATGATCTTCTAATTATTTTGATCGTTAATATTTACCTACAGTTCGGATGTGTTCATACATGATTTTATTTGATTTCCTACTTATTTCTTCGTGATTATGATTAAACCCATGTGTGGATGTGAGATACCAAAAGATGACCAAATGCTTGTAATATTTATCGCGACGAAGGTGTTACAGATTATAAATTATCAAGAGGATAAAGTAACTTCTGACATCATCTAATTACTTTTTGTTTGAAACAACATAATTGAGGATTCACAGTCGAATCAACCGAAAAATATCGAGATTTTCAAACGTTCAAGATTTTTTGGTTGAGAATCTCATCTCGTCAAGTTTTTGAAACAAATCTAAGATCTCGTCTCAACCTCGATCGAGATATCTCGAAAAATGCAGAAAGATCTTGAAATCTCGGAAGCTTTATTTATTGTCTATACAAGGCTAAGAAATCTGTCATTTCGCTATTTCAAAATGCTTTACTGTCACACTCCTACGTCTAGCAGTACCCGTGATCAGTTTAATTTGCCCTCGAGTTTGTATTAGTTTTCTGAGAATGAAGTGAATGCTTTGCTTTCAAGCCAAATTATCTTTTTTTTTAGCTATCGGTAGAGAAACGTCGTTTTTCCTGCGTTTCAAGCTATTAAATACTATATGTACTACAAGGCATGATTAATTTATTCTACTATTTCATGTGTTGGAATGTCATTCATGCAAAGTGATGGTTGAGATTTCAATGCGTATTCAGTGAAAATTATTTGCATAAGAAAATCCAATTGAAGATTTGAATGAAACTCATTCAATCCGTTCGCTTATCAAATCTTTGATCGATGGATCCGAGGATTGATGTCTTTTATAATCTATTTGATCATTGAAAGGTTCTGCCATTGTTCTGGAACTTATGTTATAAAAACTGATATCGGAAAAGTGCTCAACAATTTGACATCCCTTGTCTTGCTTGGATTGAATGAACCAAGCTTTGGTTGAATGATTTATATTCTTATTTGTATACTTTTTCAGAGTATGAATGTCAACGAGAAGGGATACGAACGAAATGCTGCTTATGACGTTGCCTGGTCATCAATTTATGAGGAAGATGAAACGGATGATTCTGACTATGACGATTATGATGATGATTATGATTGTGACGACGATGACGATGATGAAGATGATGACTATGATTACTACAGTGACTAGGACCACAACTGCATCAGTAATGATGACCATAGTGATCAATATCATTCTTCATTTTGGTAAAATTAGAATTTAAAGCGATTGATTTGGTAATTTTGGAAGAATGCACTTCTTTCTTTAAAATAGAGATAATCGTGTCGAATTTTTTCACTTGTTATCCATGTCGTTAGGACCAATTCTAATTTGTCTCGCAGATCGTAGTTGTAAATTTTCGCTCGAGCAATCATCAAAAGTTTGTGTCTTTTAAATCCTTCTCTCTAGTTCCAACAAATACATCTCTGGTTGCAAACTTTCAGAGCTCGTGCTCGATGACAGCGGCAAAATGCTCAGTTATTTGGCTTCTCTATTTTTGATGTCAGCAGAACTCTCTGATGACATAGTCAAATGTAACTTTTCAGTCGGCTTGCCAATGGCTTTTTTACTCATAATCACGAGCGTTATCTGGTATAACATATCTGAAAACAGACTATCCTATCTTGGATATGTATAAGTAAGGAGAAGAACCATTTGTGACAACAGCAAAGGTGTTGAATTAGGCATAATTTCACGTTTTAGACGAAATACGTATCAGAAAATTTTTATTCCAATTTTCTAAATAGGAGGGGAAAATATAATATCGCGTGTATACCTGTAGGAACTCTTGACTACAGATTAGTTTAACGATGAAACAGCCGACGATTGAACTCAAATTGTTTTGAGTTTTTTTTTTCAATCAGCGACATCATCGGCATCGTTACAAAGGACGCTTACAAGTAGCTCTAGAACTGGTCGTTTCAATCTTACATAGTTTGGTAACAAATACGGTATAAAATAGCTGTTTGGTACATTTGCATTTTTTTGCATTTCTATATAAAATTAAATTAAATAGCAACCATGCATATTATGGACGCGTTCTCAAACAATAAACAATTACCGAATCCATTAAGATGATCTAGGAAAGACTGTATCTTCTTCATCAAATCAAACGTAAATAAATCTTTTTAAGTCTTGATCGAAATATTGAATAAATCGATAGCTCTCTTCTAACAAACTTTTCAGTGTGATCGGTTTCAAATTCAAACCATTGATTCAGAAGAGAGGAACATATACATATATATCTCTCATGAAACTGAATAATTCTTTGAAAAATCTTACACATGGCACTTTCATAACCCAACGTGATTAGGTCTTTAGAAAGTAGTCGAGCTATTGGCAAAGTTCATTCAAATATTTACATTTCACTCGAGTTAGACTTTTAATTGGCAAGATTATGGGTATCAATTGGAAAAAATCGTAGCAATTGGTATACAAAGTCACAAATATTTCGGACACAACCGATTACATACTTTGATAATGAGAAAATAACAAACGCAATACACATCTAAAAAACTCTTACAAGATTTGCATTTACAGGGTATCGAAGTTACTCGCAGTCCAGCTCTAGGCCAATAGAACACAAGTCACTCTCACCGTGAGAGTTTATGAATATTTACACTAGTACCAACCATCACATTGGGACTATACACTTCCGTTCTTTGTTTTTCTTTCACTGCCTCGCACTAATTCTCTTCTTTTGCTTTTTCTTTTTGACTAGATTCATTTTCAATTTCACTTTTGGTTGCTTCAGTTCTTCCTATCCGGAACAAACCTCCGAATGATCATCCCAAGCTGCAACCTGGAACATGACGGAAAATATTTTAGAGACTCAGTTATTTTTAATGAAACCGGCGCCGGACCTTATTGCATCTTTTCTACATCATCAGGTGAGAGTTTTCATAAACATCAGGCATTCAATTTTTGACACATATCAACAGATGACACTTTCAAATGAATCATACATCATCTAGAATTAGATATTTTTGAACTGGAGAATCTTAGAATATGAAATATCAAAGAATATATGTATTTCATCCTATTATGAATGAAGTCTTCACGTATATTCACCTGGCACTCTCGACTGCAGTACCATTGATTTCCACAGCCAGCACATACGAACTGAGCTAAACGCTCATGGCAGCCTTGACAACGTGGTTGACTGTCTCTTTCGTCCCTGTTGTCCCTTGTTCCAATCGAAGTCGTTGAATCTCTCTCTTCAATTATCGAGTTGTCCTCTTCAGCATCATCCTGTGATAGGAATGGTAGGTTTCGCATTAATATTAAACCGAAGTTAAAACAATTATGGAACTCTTGTACTTACAATTTGAATCAGATTGTTAGACAAAGACTGGATCGGGTTGCTCACAACAGGCGTTATCGTTATTTCCGTTCGTGCCTAAAAAAATAGTAAAATGAGTGTAAAAGGATTTGAAATCTGAGAATGCAGTGTACAAGAATCGGAAATCGAGTGACTTTCTATCATACCTTAGATGATGATAGGAAATCGGTGATTGATACGGGATTCGTCGTTTGATAGGTTTGTAGAAGATTTTGAGATGCACTGTGATGAGAACCAGCTGAAAGCGTTGAAGCATTTCTTTCTCGCTCAGGCGCAGTCAGCAGTCTAGCCAAAGTAGGTGAAAAGGTTGTCGGCCTCGGCGATTGAGATTTTGTGAGAATACCGTGCAACAATGAACCTGTAGTTGGAGGTGCTGGACTTGGAGTTGTCTGCGCTGCAGTTACAGGGTGTAATGTCACATCGGGATAGTTTTGAGGCGTCTTGATCGGCTCCCCTACAGAATACAGAAAATATAAATTTAGTGGTAATAAAATATCTAATCTTAAAATCATTTTTCAGTGCTAAGACGTTGTACACTTCAAAATCATATTTGACAGTTTGTTCAAACGGTTTAATGTTCGTTTAAGATATTAAATTTGTTCATAGATCCATATTTAGTCAATATGTACGTGTAAGAGAGGCCGGAACTGCTTTTGGTCTGTAATTTTTCACCGATTCTTAGAAAGGTTATTAATTTTTAAGAGTCCCGAATGAAAAAAAGCAAGAATGATCAAATTGAGTGTATTTTGAACATTCGTTCACGACTTGGTATCCCAAAAAATCAATCAATTACAGTCGCTCACCTTGCTGTTGACTTAATTTAGCAAATTGCACCAGAACATCCTTGAAGCTCATGGGGTTGTTGGGGTCATTCAAAGTGGAGTTGCTTTTACAAGAATCTGTGCTGGACGGCCTAGAATCAGTATTTCCTGTTTCAACCATTGCACCTCCAGCTCCTAGACCTACGTTAACGGAGTTTCTCATCCTCCGGCCCCTCCTGCAAATGAAATTTGTTTATTTCGCAAAACTCGGTCGAATTCAAATTCTTATGCTACAAAGCGAGATTTTTTGTTATATTTCCGGTCCAATAATCACAGAGCCAGTCATGAGCACCAGCCAGTCCACTGCAAGCAAAGTGATCCGTAACGATTGGTGAAAAGGATTTTATGGGGCCGATCCGCATGCACCAAAATAATTTGCAAATAATCTCTTTTATACGATCGTCCCATAAAATTGCACAACTGACGACAATTTTTGAAGTAACACATAATTCAATCTCCAAGGCACATACTTGGAAATCTCGTACAATCTCAAGCACATCTCTACGATTAAAAAGCTGACGTGAATTTCAAACAGGTGGAAGAAAAATGTTGATCACTGACATACACAAGCTGTTTTAGGCAAGATCACTAACCTTTTTGGCAATGTGTCAGGATGCCTCAGTCTGTAGTCGGCGATAATGGACCTAACGTCAACGATTGGTCCTTGCCTTCCTTCACCGATTGGCCTGTGATCAGGAGACTCTGGATGGCTACCCTGTCCTTGCAATTGCTGAGTCAACCTCGGCCCGTTCTCCAACTGTTGATACCTCGTGGCTGCTAAAAGTTGCTGCTGTATTTGGTAGGGGCTCAAAGGTTGATTTTTGGAGTTTCTGAGATCTCGTCGAGTTGTGGCAGAGCTATCGCCATCGGTGCGCTCTTCCTTGGGTTGGATGAGCTGCAGCGAGTGATCCCGGTCGTAGTTTAGATGGGAGAGAGCTAAACTTGCTGGAGGCAAAAGCATCTGATGCTCACTGCCAGCTCCTCCAGAGTGAGGTCCGTTGCTCTCCATGAAACCCATTACTTGGCGGCGACGTTCCAGACGCAGGTACGCCTCTTCTTTGAGCTTTCGCATACTTAGGATCTCGTTCCACTCCATTTCTTTGGCTCGCGCAAGCTCGTCCAGCTCCTGTAATGATAGTTCGTGAGGATTTGAACATGAATCCTTAATACTATCTTACAGACGGAACCGCAAAGCATCGTTTTGACATGAATTTTGTACAATCTCAATGATTGACATGAAAATTGACAACCAGTTCCGAGTTCATTCGAGTTTCATGGCCTTTTTTGAAATATTCTTGGCCATTTATATGACTCAAAACTTGAGTCAACAACTAACGCAGAGAATGAGTCTTGAGATATGATTTTTTGTTAATTTAATTGTGATAACTTTGATATAGAAGGTATTAAGTAAAAGAGAATCGAAACTGTATCAAAAGAAATTATTCTAAAAAACGTAATAACGATATAAAAAACTGATTCAAAAGAATTGTGGTTTGTAGAGAAAATTTTTTTCCAAAAATGCTGATATCAAGGCTTTCAGTCGATTTTGTGATAAGGCAGAGGCTTAACTACATGCGAGACAAATAATACCAGTATGAATAAATATGACAAACCTGCACTTCTGCCCGTAGTTGATCAGACCTCATGGCAAGCTGCTCGGCGTTGAGCTTGTCCGAGGGCCCAACAAGCGAGCTGATAAACTGTTCCCTTTGGTCAAGGCGTAGCCTCTTTGGCTGACTCGGACTGCCGTTAGACGACAAAATACCGAGTGGGGCCATCGGGTCCGGTACCAGTCTTCGCTTCCTCGTCTCACGAATCGGCAACTCTTCGTCGATCTGTTGACTCAATTTACCGGTGGAACTTCTCAACTGTTGATTGCTCGTTCTGTTCTGCCTGTTCGTCTGTTCAGATAACAGTTTTGATGATCTTGACTGTTGAAAACAAATCAATTGAAATTTTTGAAAGATTCCAGTGTTATTGAATGAATTTTATTATGTATATATTGCATACGATGATCAATATACATTTGCACAACGTAGGGAAACTCTTTTCAAAACGATGTTGACAAATGTAAACGGGTCTCGGAGCCAGACAAACTCGATCAAATGAGAATATTATAATACAGAGACAAAATTCTGGTGGGCTTCGGATTTGATGATTATGATGATGAAGTTGCAAAATGATCATTTATGATTCGAGATTTTGTGCGATATGACCTGGGCCATTTAAAAAAAGTTCAGAGTTCTCGTGTACCAAGTGCAGGGGGAAATTTGATCTTTCCCTGATTCTAAAATTCTATAAATTCGCGAAAAATGGTGTTGAAACTCAATTTCTAATCTTCAAACTTCGATGAAAAGGTAAAATCATGAAAAAGCACGGTCGTATTGACAGCCGCTCCTGTTTGAGAGCAAGTGTAGAGACAGGTACTTCTGAAGTGAGAGTGCCATGCTCCCGACTCCAGTCTATTCAAATTAATTAATTGAAATACATTGAATTAGGCCCACCGAGGACCAATTTCTCGTAACAAACAAAACATTCTTGGTTGCAAAAGTTTCAGAAGTACAATTTTCATTAGATTCTGATATTGGTTTCTCTGGGAGAAGAAGAGTTCTGAAAAGCACTCGAAGGTTTTTGCAAGATTGAGGACCTTGAATATGAATATGATATGATGCGCTGATCCTAAATCAAGTGGATACATGCGCATGTGGATACTAATCTTTACAAAAACATCGAATAAACAAAAAGAAGAATGTTATCGCGAGTTACGGTTGTTTCTGAGTGTTACCCCGACAACAAATCATTCGGCTATAATCAGCCATTCGATTTCGATAATTGAATTAAACCTATCAACGGATCGACAATTACACTAAAAAAGAATTCTACAGGAAATTATATCAAAGATCCATGTTTGACACGCTGCCTCATTATCTGATAGTTTTCAACATAATATTCGTTACAACTTTGGATGCAACAGATCTGCGAAGCAAGTAAATCAACAGGTGGTTGTGACGACGGCATATGTATAAGCTTCTCTCACCTGTGAATGATGCTCATCGTCTCGCTGATCGTCGTTATCGTCGTTGTGCAGTGAATCGAGGGGCTCTTTTTTATCTCGTTTGATAGGTGAAGCTGGACCCCCACAACGAGCAAGATTTCGGTCAGCCGAAGCCGTTTCCTCGGGCAGCGCTGCACCATTCTGTTGGCTCTGTGGAACCTTTGGTGATTTGCGCGACTCATCGTCGTCGCGTTTTATCGTCTCGCCATCAATTTTCTTGCCATTACCGACGCTAACCCCGCTGCTGTTGTCCATCGCGTGCATCTTGTTTAAACTGAAAATTGAAAAAAAAGGTTTGTTAGACAAGTGACGCGGTTACTAGATATAATTTTTTGAATGGTAGGAGTGAAATTTTTTAAGGGAGCATCAATTTGAGATACTTGGGGAGGAATGGCTTGGTCTGGAACAAGAGTAATATTTTGTGGGTCAATAGTCCCGAATATGACTACAAGAATCATTATGAAATCATGCCTACATTGGAATTAATTTCACTCGTGTGTTTAACGATGGGACAATCACGGGAGGGAAAGATTTCTAACACGAAAAATTAGTTAAGGATCAATTAATTTGACCACCGTGTGCTGCCATCTCACCATAATGATAATCTTATAGTCCTGTTGTCTTACACATGGATCGATCTATCAGTTCTGATACATTCAGTTCTGAACATAATTCCGTTTTAGTCTATGTCGCAAAACAATTATTATATGGAGATGCGGCCCACTTTTGACAATAGGATCGGTAATCAAGGCTGAGTTCGGCTGAATAGTCCGGTAAAAGGGCTGAAAGAGCCTTAACAAAGAAAGAAAAAAAAAGGACTGAGTTTGACTTATGATTCTTACCCGCGAGGTGTTTTACTCCGAAGGTCAATCAAATATTTCATTTTCCATGGTGACGCTCTTCAAAGAAATTATTGAGAATGATGGAAGAATCAAAACTAAGATACTTCTTTTGCAGTCTGTGATCAAGTTTGATAATTTATAGATGAGTAGTTCTTGAATTAATGTCATTCATTTTCATAGATTTTGTGTAGAGCTTACGCTATTGGCATGGTTCAATTTTGCCAAGTTTAAGCTACAAATATAATGTCATTGACTGCCTGCAATATTGCCTAGAGCTCTTATTGCCGATGCAGCAGAAATACTTCATTTAAGATACATTCAAAAAGAGAAAAAATTCAATTCTGGGTCTGGAGATTTGAAAGATGACAGTGGATTCATGCAGAGATTTTGGATAAAGTGTGGCAAGTAACCAACACCTGAGTAAGTGAGGGTCAGTCTTTACCTTGTAAGTCGCTGAGATTTGAATGGTGTACTAATCAATTTGGCATCACTTTTTTCGTACAAAGCCGAATGCAGAGCCCAATAATTGTGGTGAAAACTTTGATCTAGTGCCGAAAACTATGCAGAAAGAACTTATTCAGGAAGTATCACACTTCATTTGACACTCAATGACGCGAAGATAGCTGATCATCAAATTCATTGTTTTCGTCGAGTGGGGTGGAATAGCTACACGTAAATAGACTAAATTCTATTAATTGATCTATTTTGGAAACGTTAATATTTCTCCACGATTTCTTAATATCTCTGTAAATAAATTTGACAATCTTTATTGATACTCAATTGAACCCTGAGGCACGATCAAAACTCACCACCAGAAATGAAATAATAGGAAAGCCTCTGAATGGGCCAATAAGGTAAACATATGCAAGCATTTGAAAATTTCAAATGACAAAGTTTTGAAAAAAACTCAATGAAATATGAAAAATATACAGTTCCATATCATCTTATTGACAAAGTACATGTAAAGTAATCACAGTAATTGCACATGGAACTGATGAAAAGTTTGAAGTCTTGATTGATTTACATAAAGTATTGTGGTAGTAAAAATTCGGAGAAACTGCCACGAGTTCTTCAGTGTTATAGAATCTTCAAGGAAAAAATTTCTACTAAAGTAACAGAGTGTCTCATCATTACCTCGAAATGTATGAATTATTCTTATATTAATACCCCATTTTGAAAAAGAGGCGGAGTAAAAGTGTGTAATCTTTGATAACGTTCTACCAATTCCAGTTCAATTTACTCACACGCCATTGAATGAAAAAAGAGATCGACTGACAATAGTTCATCTACATTTAGTCTACAGATATCGGGCCTCACTTAACGATTGTTAAAAAATCTCGCACATTCCTTGATTCCTTGCATACAACTGAATATGGAAAGTTCCTGTTGATCGACAAATTCTTCAACTGTTTCTATTCACAGGTAAATAAGAACAGATATTTATTTATAAATGAACTTTTCTATCTTCGTAGTTGTTACAGATCTTCTGAATGACTGAAAGAACAGGAATATTGAGAACTGCAGTAAAAAAATCGCGTCTTGAGTATATTTCGAGAAAAGCTGCTGATTTTATTTTTGAACCAACAGTACGCTGTTGCTTGATTACTGAGTCTTGTCATTCGCAGCTAAAGATGTAACTCAACCGAAAAAAAAATAACAGCACAATTGACAATACTTTGTAAATTCATCAAAACTTTCAAAAGCTATTCGAAACGACCAAAGCTTTTAACATCAAAAATTGGCTTCCATCGCGCAATGATCACAGATACGAACATAATTACCGTTCGATATCAGACATTTCTGACAGTATTATCATCAAGCAAACTAGGTCAATGCATTTGCAATTACTACAATAATGAGTATAGAAAATCTCAAGAGGAAGTCGTCGTCGCAAAAAGCAACTCTCTCCAAAAGACGTCGCCCAAGACGTTAGAAAGCAAGAGATAAATATACTGGCCACACATGTGTAGTATAACTCTGCAAGTCTGCAAGCTCTCTTTCTATACGAGAGTTGAGAGTCGCGATTGCGGGCGCGAAAGAGAGAGTCACGCGGGCACATGCATGGCAGAAAGGAGCCGTGCAAACTCTCTGAGTTCGTTGCACTTGGACGATCGCGTTCAGTGCACTTGCGCGCTCAGAGTCGCGATTCTCCTATATATTACTCCTCCTCAATAATATTATCTCTCTGTGTACCACCTCCGCGCAACGTTCTCGTGCAATAAGAGTGGATTGGTTGCATCGGTACATCGTCGCGTAACTATCTGTAATGAATTTTTTGTAAAACTCGTTCGTTTTTTTTTTTAAGCAAACCATCAGACTGTATTGTTGCAAAGCTTTACCCAAGTTATGGAGGATTTTTATCATTTCCAACAATTTCTTGACATTTTTGTTTTTTTCCCCTTTTAATTCAAAGTTTTCGAATTCCATGTGCGATTTTGTTCCTACTAAGCTTGCCTCGGAGCTTGCACATTGAATAAATAGGTTTGGCTATTTTCCGAGATCGCTACAATTAATTATGTATTGTTACGATTAAATTGCTTTTTCTCGCGAGAAGCCATATTTGGTTGATTTTTCGATGAATGATATGAAAATCAAAAGCATGATAATTGTCGTTGCGAGATCGTTTCTATCGAGTGTATTTCTCACAGGGCTATGGTAACACGAGAAAAATTCATAAAAAAATTTGAACAAAGACCATTAAATATGTAGTTTGCATACGTCACACAATTTTCTAGAAAATTCTCGAAATGAGTTTTCCGGAAAGTCGTTAACAAATGCACGCACCTCTATTAACCTCGAGTTAGATCTGAATTTGATTAAATATGTTGAGACCGAAACTAATCTGAATGAGCATAAAGCGCTTCGAACAAAGATTATCAAGAAATATATCGTTTATAACTAAAACTCTGAAAACTGAGCTTGCAAGCTACCAAAAGTGTGGGAAGCCTTCGAATTTCGATTTGTCATGTTATATGATCAGCTATTAGTTGCAAGCTCCATCGCTTGAAACCAACATCTCCTGAAAAAAAAACCCGACAAATCATTTATCCCCGAAGCTTCAAGACACTCGCGGTCGCAAGCACTATCATCCAGACTTTTTCACGTGTCATAATAATATCATATCATCATACACAAAATTCCAATGGACCAAACGTCAAAACCCTGCAGGTAGCGAGCTTTTCCAACAAGAGTTTTGAAGGGCGGGAAATTCAAAATCGTAACTTCCTCTATCGTCGCGTGGTCATAGTATAAATTTTCCCAGATAACTCAAGGTACACACACAATAGAAGGCCAAAATCTTGAGCTTGCAAAAATCGCTCTTCTTCTTTGCTGATGATGATGCATATCTCGAGATATATAATATACTTTAGCATTGTGCATCAAGGTTGTGGGTGCATATCGGGCAGGTATGTGACTTTGATTGGATGACCCGTGTGACGGGGGGACGACGTACTACGAGGCCATCGTCACGGCAATATCATTGCGACATATCGCACGCACTATAATATAAAACACTCGCCTCCTCTATCCTTGGACCGGCGACTCGCAATATGCCTAGCTTCTTCTACTCTTCATGGCCTCGCATATAAGCTTGTACAACATTGCAACTGACATCACTATATCTATATATATACACATGCATACACTTTGCAAGTCTCGAGGTAAAGCTCGTTCCACTGTTGTCTGACACACATCAACACATTTTTTGCTATGAAAAGTATTAAAAAATTATCACTTTCAACTTGCACATTATTTTTCAAAAACACTACCGCACTAAAGAATTGATTCACATATTGTATAAACTATAGGAACCCACAATGTTCAGAAGATTTTACACAAAATTCGACTATTGAAGTTGAGAAGAATCGAAAAGATGAATTTATTGTAACAGGAGAGGCTCTCTCTCGTCTATTCGCGTCTAGACACAGTCGAGCACTGATGGTATAATATTGTACTAGCTGTGTGTGTTATAGCAAAGTCGCTGCACTCTCTTGATGCCAGCAGCTTTCCACCGCCGCTAGTTCTCCTACTCTCTGATGCTTGCACCGCGAGACTCGATTATATGTGCCGGCAAAAGAGGTATTAGAACAACGTCGGGATAAGTACGTGTGTGTGTGTGTGTGTGTAAACTTGCAGTGCAAAATGTATACGAGTGTATAGCAAGTATCAGGAGGAAGAAGTATTAAGTTCCTACTAGACGCAGCAATGGGTACTGAGAAGAGAATGCGCTTTCACGTGGGTCACGCGAACCCTCTCACATAACTGCGCTTGCAAAATTTTTATACCAATTTACCAAATTTGTGCAAAATTCTGGAGATGATGGCAGTGAGAAAAGTTCCCATCATTCGACAAATTTTGTCTTCGACAAAACTCACGACTAGGGCCAAAATACCATGAAGTTTGAGTGTACGCACGAATTTTCTCCTGTATTCTACACAAACTTGGTTGAACAAGTTCCCTTGTCCCCCCCCCCTCTTTTGAAGACACCTTAAGAACGATTTTTGTGTTATCTACCCTCTAAACTTGTTGCGGGGTGGATTTGAACTTCAATTTAATCAAAATCATTTGACTCCAATCAAGTCTATCGATGCTTCAAGCTCAAGTCAATACTCACTTTCAAGAGAATCGATACATTGGCCACCGTATTAGAAAGAAACAGTTTTTTTCTCATGTTTGGATTGATAACAGGGTGTTTTTATACATTGATGAACTGTGAAAAATGAACATCCATGAATTTGGAGAAAACATTCTATCTCGATGGAAATGTGAACCGATGTTCTTTTGGTTACCAGCCTACACACGTTATTATTAGAGACCAATGTTACCTGGTTTTCACATTCTATACAATATGTGTCTATTACTTTCAATGCTTGTTTCATAGTCAAAGCACTTTCCAAAAATCCTTTTTGATTCCCATTGCGCAGTGACAGAAATCAATCCGGGTGTTCCTAAATATCCTCAAGAGTTTGTTATTAGTTGTCAACGAATACCTGTCCTTTAGAATTCGTCATATTGCAAATATACTCATGGAAAACGCGCATGAACCAACTATGAAAGGAAGCAAATCATGTTATTACAGTGATTTCCCAGGATAGTATCTTCCAGTTTCAATTTCAAATCTTGTGAAGAGTCGACATCTATACCCGACAAAGAGAGATTATTATGAGATAACGAGTAGATATGTATGATACAAAGAAATTGACACAAAAAGCTCTTGAACGTTGGTTTTTTATTTCAACTTGACTGGAAGTGGTAGGATTGAACCCACGCAATACTCTCGGAAATCTCTTGGAACAAGTGTGAAAATGATTTTGATATCTAAAAGCCACCATGGACATTCTCCTCAAGTGACTATGCATGGACCAGATTAACTCATTGCCTGATTCACTAAAAAATGAAATGAGGAACCAGAGTGGAAATGGATGCATTATTAGACAACCACAGAGTTGAAGACTTGATTGAAGATTCATCTCGAGTGTCACGTTGATGTAGGCCTTGAGTAACGTGCAGCATCGATGTTACAGCTGCATGAAGTTTGCGGACATGAGTGCAAAGACTATGACATGTGCCAATGAGCCGAATAGAGGCATCGCCTCTTCGCACGGCCTACTTTTCCTCCATCGTAAGTTGTCGATTCATGCCAAACGCCAAAACACAACTTTTCATCCTCGCGATACACTTACTTCATCCATAATTCTATTAACAAGTATTTCATCATATTGTCACATCTGGATGTGATAAACAGAGTGAACTTTGAGAGCGATTTTACAATTTGCTCAGAGTGCGAGTTTGGAGTCTTAATACATTTTTCGAGTATATCAATCAATTTCATGGAGCACCGGAATACGGAAGGTTATTTTCAAACCTGTTTCTGGAGGCTCTAACTATAGTTAAGGTATACCTTTATCGATGATTTTGACTTGCCCAACAGTTATAGGTTTCCAATTGATGATCTTCAGAGCTACTAACACTCTTACTTCTTCAAAACAGTCATCAAGTCTATTTTCCCAGATGAACAAAGTTATTTCCTATAAATGTCTCGTGTAGCAATCTTTAAATAGATTGATCAACGAGAGAACGCATATTCACTATTGTCAATAACGATTGTCATCATGGGTAACAACACAAAAGATGATAACAACTGTTATGCTTACTATAATTGATGTGCACAAAAGCGTACTATGGATGACTTCTCAGAATTTATCATCGATTCCATGAATATATAAGGAGTATAAATATGCTGTTCCGAGAAAAATCCTTGAAACGAAACTTCAATAGTCAATTGAAAAATTCTGAATTCATCTCTTGGATTGTCGGTTAATAGATAAAGAGGCCTAATTATGTGTTAGTTATGAGCAAGCATTACTCAATTCACAACAGTTTCTAAGGTCGAGTATTTTCAATGTTTGAAAAAGCTCACAATCACATAAGAAAATTTATTGTGATCAAGAGTTTAATGACATTGATTTGGATGTCCCGACGAAAATGTTTGCATAAGACTTCATAGTATCACAATAGCTCATATTCTTTTGAAATTTCGAGTTCTGACGTCTTTATGGGAATAAAGAAACATTAGGGCTGTTATAGTTTACCATGACTTTTGACTGTAAGGAAAGTCTCCTCGAAAGTCACTCCAAGTGACTCGAATGTAAGAAATGTTATCATTCTTCAGTCATGACCTCGGCCCTCGGATCATGATTCATTGTCACAGTAAAAAATTACATGAAATGCCGACTACATGGTTCAGAAACAACTTCTGTGTTGGTAATAATAATTGTACACTCGGGAGCAGTCTGAACTGTCCACCAATGCAGACAACATCAGTTCAGACTGCTCCCAAGTGTACATTCTATGGAGCAGATACTTTTTAACGCCATGTTAGAACTACTCCAATGTAACATACCTATCAATTCACGCGTATGGGTATTATTTATGAATTTAGTAGATAATGTACCCGAGTGCCGCAATCGCGAATTTTCATGACGAGTCATGGAAAACCGCAATTGTGGCACGAGATTCATATGATTTTTCATAGCCGCCCGCAATGTGCTAGATTGTAGCCGGGCGACTATATAAACTGAATTTGCACTAAGCTAGACATCGATGATGGGTCATCAGGTCATCGAAATAATTTGCCCCACTGCGCGGAACCGTATATCGTAAGAGTTCAAAGACCGAGAGTCGCTCTTGATGCGAATGGGTAGTCTGTGTTAGATGCTTGCATCGTGCGTCGGGTGCATTGTCACGTGGTCGAGGAGCACTTTGTGCATGCAACGCGATTTCAAACATACATCTCTCGATTACCCAATGAACCCTTTGAATTATCCTGATCAATGATAAGATAGATCGGTCAGACTGATGAAGTACGAATGGAAAGATTCATAGTACTGGAAGGTTATCATTATAATAACCGAACGAATTTCATAATGCAGCAGGAAATAGTTACTCATTCAATTTTTGCGGATTGCGAGAATTCTACAATTTTATGAGGCTTGACTTTTTCTACCTAGAATTCTCTCAATGGTCTTTTCATTTACAATCTACTTACTCTTATCAATGAAGTTTTATTCATAGCAAGATAACGAGATATTTCTAGATCACGTGTGAGAGTGGCGAGTTATTGAACTACTATTTCATAAATGGATTCCATGTAGCAATTGTGCAAAGCTTTGCAGAACGCAGAATTAACGTCACAATCTGTATCAAGCAAACATATGTTCAAATCTTGAAATCTCTGTCTCTCAATAGCTGTTAAGTGTATTGATTGTACTTGGACGACTCTTCAAATATACTGATCGGCCTATTATTGTGCACCAGTGTTGTGCGATGATAAAAAAAAAATAAATTTCCTCACATTATGGTTACCCAGGGAGAATTAGATTAAATTGCGGAGACTATTTTGAACCTGATCGCTAGCCTGGTTGTGAATGGAATAAGAAGTTGGTATTCTTAGGAGGTATACAGGTAATACACCGTGTATGTGGTCTATGATAATACGCTGAAGAAGTTGTTTTCTCTTTGTAATTCGACTTCGAAGAGGTATCAGGAAAGCATGAGTCTCATAGAAGAGGTCGGATCCCATGAGTGCCGGTAAGTTGTTAACCGAGGAGAAAAGCTCACCACTGGCACCTTCCGACGAGCGACTCTTGCTCAAATTGCTCAGATAGTCACGCTGAGTTTCATCTTCGAAGGCCATTCGCCAGGTGGCGACAGCGTTTTCTTTGAGCTCAAGTTGAAAATTGGTCTCACGGTGATTAAACATGTGTTATTGAGTTTTATCACTATCATTTCCCAAATTGATAAGTTTCAATGTATTTCTTAAGGTTTTTGAATAGTTGGATGAATTTGTTATTGCAAATTTTGGATTAGCATCATATTTTTCTCAAATTCATCTGAAAGCTTGCATACACCATAATAGCAATAAATAGTCTTTTTGTACCATTGAATGGGTCAATTTTGGAACACTTCTGTAACTTTGAAACAGTCTTGGAAAAATGAAGATGTGGTAGTTCATTCGTCTGGATCTTTATGCTGAACGGTTTTCAATAATTTTTAATCATTTTGAAAATGCGAGAAAATTTTTGCCCAGATGGAAAGAACTATGGCGATTTTTTTCTTGTTGCAGTAGACATGATCATATAAAGAGTCAAAAATACTTATACGTACTTCAGAAACTAAAAATTGTTATCGTAAGTAAGTCAATAGTTTTCTACATGAGGCAAATAAATAATAAGAACATGAACACCCGTTAATCACGGATTGAAAAGACCATCTTCCGAATAAATATTCTAATACGATCATAAACGAATTTCTCTTTTATCGATAAAATTCAATTTAGATTGAAAAACGCCGAAATTCAAACATTTTATAAACGTTCATTTTGAAAACACCGTCGAATCAGCCATAATCAAAATCAAGAGATAAGTATGCCTAGATGATCTTACGGTAGCACAAAAGCAACTCATGTAATATATAGACACCCAACGATTATGCGGTAAATTGTCCATGAAATTTGTTGAGTGAGCATCATATTATACATACGCATATCGCACACAATTAGCGATCGAGTCAACGCCTTTCCGTCATATAGTATAACCTCGCATCTTTGTCCTTCGCGCAAATATAAGTGCGATCACTCTCTCAAGCTCGACTACACATAACAATATCAACGGACAACGTGAGCATTCGTATATATAAAAAAATAACCGATGCAACGAGGAGCGTCAGCTTTAGCAGTATATAGTATATTGTATCGAGTGTTCGGTCGCGAAACGAGGACAGTCAATTCTATCTGTTTTGTCAACGATGATATGGTACCCGAGGTCAAAGTATTGGTATACGGGTCAGAAGCGCTAACTACAGGACGAATATCATTGGTTCTCACTACGATCTGACAGAAAAAAAAAGAGTTTGGTATCGAATCAGAAGGCTCAAAACTGTGTTTGAGAAGTGATCGCAGTTTGGTTACCAATGTGGTGTAAGTACTTGTGCATAAATTGTAATGGAGAACGTGCAATATCGGCGAGTTGTAACCATTTGGCCTCCGGCGATATTATACAGCATTGTCATCCTTTCTTCTTTTAGTCATTGGACGATCCACGTGAGCGCGCATATAAGTGATGGTGACACGACCTCTTCTTCAAGCCAACTTACATATTTTTTTTTCCTCTTTCGTTCTTTCGTATTATAAGAGTAAGTACTCGATGGTTCGTGGGGCGTGCACTGACATTGAAATGAAGGATTTCCCCGTGCAATGATATGTATCATAAGAACCTATGTGAATCAATGATTTTTACGAAAAGTTGTGACGGATAAATTTCTTAACGATGGAATTTGTTGGGGTTTCTGTACTCTTCATGCCCCCTGTGTGGATAATAATCTTAGGTTGGATGGAACCAGTTACAAGTACGTGACTAGATAATAGAATATTTTACGACCAGTCGATGCGGTAACTATTTTGCGACATGGTAGTCAGTACTTCTGTTATAATTTCTCTCGTAATATCTAAGATGTTACAAGAGAAATTATAGGCGAACTTTCATCACATGCAAATAGGTTTTCAAGTTCCAAAATATAGTTGCCAAAGATTTCAATAAAAATAAGAAAATTCTATCGAGAATTGATCAAGACCCAGTACTGCAAAAATAGAGGCGGGAGCGAGATAAATTAGGTCATCAACCTCATTTTTCCTTGAGATGAATTGAAGCTGAGAAGACAATAATGTCGCGTATAAACGCGACTTGTTGGAGTGCGTAAAAAAGACAATGACGTACTGCTGTTGCTAGTACTGTACATCAACTTGCTCGATTGAGACAAATATGCATTTCAATGAAGAACTCACGCAGGAGATTGTTCTTCTCAATGCAATATTTCATGAACGAGATTGGTATTGTTTTGACAGCTTCGCAAGCACCCGAATCTTTGCTAAACGGATAAATTTTTTTTGACTATCCATCATCGTACCAAAAAGTGCGGCGTATAGTCGAATTGTTGAATTTGCAAGCTTTTTTTCTTTCATTTCATTGAACTTTTGAAAATTTTATACAAGATGATGTGGTGCAAACCGTCTGAATAATATAAGGATAAGACCTCGGAAATTACAACGGGGAATGGAATTTCCTCGATATCAGATTTCGATAGACTTCGAGACGATGCATGGTGTTTCCTTTTGGGCTACTGTGTGATATTATTTTGCTTATCGCTGACGCACTTTTAGAGTAAAACACCCATCAAAATCATCATTTGGGAAATTCAAGCGATACTGAAATGATTTTCGAAGTGAGAGAAGTCATTCATTGTGAAATCAGAAGTAAGATTGACTCGAAGATTTCTTTGTCCCCCCTCCCGGTATAATTACTAATTGAGCTAATATCATTGTTCAGAATATTAGAAGAACTTTGATATCCCGTGGATCCAGGCATAACAGTTGAATATTCTCTCAATTGTAATAGAAAAAATTATACCATTGAAAAGGAAACATTTTGTGTGGAACTATTTGTGATTTCCAACCTCTCATTCAAACAAGAACCAAAATGAAGAATGACAAAGTGTATGCTCGACCTCTTGAATATTTTTGGAGAACCCTTATGATTGGAAAATTCATCAATAGTATCCCGCGTAAAAATTTTGGGAATTGGCGATATATTAGCAAAATATTGCAAATTCCAATTGGCAATATATTGCGAGAATATTGCAAACACAATTGGCAATATTTCCGCAATATTTCGCCAAACCTCACTTTCCAATTTATTGCAAACATATTGCTAACTTTTATATTTTAAAAATGATTTTACTCACTTCGAACGAGATTTTTTTAGTATGGTATTTGATATTATTGCTTGTCTTGAGCAGATTTGATTCTTGGATTCATTCAATAGAAGTGCAATAAGGTATGCCCATTATAATAATCTTAAATGAAGCATTACAATCTAGTTGTTGTATCAATAATCAAGGAAATAAAAATGTCAAAAAAATATTCATAACCACTCCTAACCCCCATTCACAAAACCTGCACTCATTACCAGAATACTGATTCCAAAAAAAAAAATAATAATAATAATAAAAGCGCTACCAACTCAGCCCTCCCCCGCGCCGCTACCAGAGCAAAATGTAATCAATCGATAATTTTTCCAATGCGCCAATGAAAATTGATATCTTTCTCACTGAGGCTAACGTGATACCTGTGTTGTTGATGATCGAAAGGCATCGCTCGTTGTCGTCGTGTCATTTAAAATGCCAATGTCATTGCTTCATCAATCGATTATTGAGAATCATCATATCACACAACGTTCTATATAACTATTCTATAATCGTTTGCGAATAGTGTAAAGTATACTACGTGGAAACGGATAACGAGCTTGCACTTATATAGCTCATTCTTCTTTTCGTGCGCTCTTTTGATATACGCAAGCTATTGGCGAACGCCTTGAAGAGACCAACATCTAACTAGACTGAACGAATGGAAAAAATTTTTCCATTTGTATCGTAGAGATTGGAGAGCGAGTAAATTGAGCTTTGAGTAAGTACTTAGAAATCGCAGGTTTTCATTGCGCTGAGTTAGCTATTTATCGAATTGACCTCGATTGGTCGATCGGACACTATATATATATATATATATATCGAAGATATAGTATTGTATGAGTCGTCCATTTCAAGGATTTGATAGGAGTGGTACCTTCTGATGTCGATGTTTTCATTATTGAGAGAGTTCAATGATTTGGTTCATGTTATTATTCTGTGAATGTATCACAAGGACGAAGAGCGGGACGCTTTATTTCAATAATGATCTGTCGATAGCACGGTACGGCGTTCGGTTATAATGCAATTAACGGGGCTACGAGAAAATCGTCTGTAATGAATTCGCTATCCGTTGGGAGCAACAGCATCAGCATCAGCATCAGCATCAGCAGTAGTAACAGCCTAATTGTGGATCATCGCCATCAGAAGGTCTCTCGGCGAACGACTCGCGTATGTATGCGTTCGACGACCATTATCGACATTGATTCGCTTACGTGTCTCTTGGCCTTGTAACATTTCTCTCTTATGCGCTCTTGTAAAGCTCCTCTGCATCTTTTGCATTTTTTTTAAACTCCGTTCGATTCTGACAAGTGGTGAGCTCGATCATGATTTGGATCAATATTTTTGTGACCTTTGATTTTGGGATACATGGTCAGAGATGAAAATGAAGGGCCCTTCGGGGGATAATTTGGAAGAAACATCAGGGATCTCAATTTTTAACGTGGTACCACGTGGTTTTAGGTTAGAACCAGGAAATTTAGTTGAATATCATGAGCATGGTACAAAATTGGTAGATTTAAGCAAAAATTTGTCAAGGGGAAACAAAGGCCAAAACGCGATGATCCTTGTGAAATGTGCTAAATCAGGCCACCGATAAGATACGGCTTTTGTAAGATTTCGACACTTTAGCAATGAAATTGAGGTCGGGGTTTTGGTCTCTATAAATTTCGGATACTCTTGCTTACCTTCGATCTCATGCCTATAGGAGAATCGAATCTTGTGAAATATTATAATTGAAATAATTCTCTAGGTTGAAATAGGCTATTTTTGCATAGCCCATTGGCTAAATGTACGAAAAGGTGCAGCGATAGATGAACTTATTGAATCTAGTAGGTTTTGAAGAAAATTGATCACTGAGAGCGTTTGACGCATTATCATGATAGAACAATAGATCTATATCGATGGTCCCCATGATATTTTATCTCTAAAGGTTCTTCCATAAACGACGTCTGCACACACAGGGGAAGGAGGCAACTGCCAAGAATGTGACCTATACGTATTTTATGTTAAACAATATTTTCAATCAAGAATGAATGGATGCGTTGAAAGTTTTCAAGTCGATTTAAGTTTCAAACTTTTATTGAGACCACTACATTATGAATAAATTCACCAGAATTTGATTTTTATAGGAAAACCTCTAAATTAACAGTGGTACCCTTGCGACGACGGTTTTAGAACTTGATTGGCGCTGCGGCGCAAGCAGTTGACGAAAATGCGATTATCCCGAATTCGATAAAGAGCTTGACAGAACTGTTCGTTACTCAGTTCGTTAATCGAGATAAATCCCGCAAATCATGAAGAAACATTACTCAACTTTTTTTCGTAAACGAAAATTAGATCGAAGAACTGATGAGACCGCCCACGTTCAAGTTTAATATTTCCGAATCTCTGGAGCAAATCTTGAGACCATCAGGTTCAGCGAATGAAATACACGACACGAGACGATCACAAGTGGGCTTTCGAAATGAACCACCACAGACACATCGCATGCGGTGCATCAGGGCTACCGTTTGGTTTCAATGCGCGGTATTATATATGTTTCAAGATGCGTTGAATACCAAGAATCGAGTTACTCGCAGGTTCGAAGAAGAAATGATGCGGGAGGAGCTTTGAGAGTTGTGATGATGATGCTGCTGCTGCAGCTGGGAAAGAGATGTGCTTGTAAATACGACGAATGCATGCGGTCTTCACAGAGACGTGGTTAGAGGAGGATCAAGACCAATCTTTCATATTTCTTGAGCTCGATGGGAATGATGTATCGTGAAGTCGTTAGACATTAGTGCAAGTGTGGCTCAGATTGCATCTTTTTTACGATAACGGTCGCATCGATAACGAGACGACGATGTCGAAGAATTTCCGATAGGATTTTGTTCCGAGATTTCCCAAGAAAATGTGAGACTGATGGTATCATCATGGATTCAGGTGGAAATGTATTACCAGAATGATATGAGCCGATTTAGATTATTAAAAAATCACTTAGGTATTTGGAAGAGGCCGCTTCTATGGGTAATTACAGTGAATGATAATTCCAATGACGTCATGGGAAATAGGTACTCATTTGTACGATCCTAAAAACATTATTTCCCCAAAACGTTATCATCGACACAGCAGCCTCCACGACACGCAAGCAGTTTGTTAAGAATTTGGTTCGAAGGTTTTTCATATTATAGTTGTCCATGGATCCGTCTATGAGGTGTTTGAAGATATCTGAGGGAAAATTCGCTGTTAGCCACTCAGAAAATCAGCTTGTCATCCATTTTTGACGCATCCTAGCCCTCACCATGTGAGATTCCCCAAGCTCGATATATCAAAGTCCTCTCGAAAAAGTCCTCGTCAAAGCTAGTCTGCCATAGATTTTTGAAACGTCGTGATAATTACAAATTATTCAGGAAATGCTGAATAAATAAATCGCAGTAACGATATTACTCAGAATCGTTGCTCATAGATGTCCTATCAGTGCCTTAGAAATAGTCACCACGATTCACAGGTGGATGCGAAGGTTGCACGAATGTACTTCACAGCTGAAAAGCGGTGCATGTGAAGTCGAGTTAGACCGATCGGGTCTGTTTCCGAGGTCATACAGATTTTCATTCGGCAATGAGAAAACGCGGCGTGCAACTTGCGCGAGCCATTTCATTTTTTGCTCCGGGCCATTCATACTAGACCTCGAGCATTGACTTTGGTTTTTCTCCAAGCGTATGTACCAATTTCTCATTCAGAGGCTGGCTCACTTCATGACATTTCAGCACGTGAAAATGACTCAATTTTAATCATTGTATATTGGAGAGATGGAGAGATCACACTATTTTCATATAGCGACCCTCGGAATTACGTTTGCCTTGATACCGATGGTCATACGTATTTTGTTCTCTCAGTGTATGTCTCACATATTATGAATATAACACTCATACACATACACACGATAAAGAATATGATGTGATTCGTTCATTATAAAATTGAGCAAGAATTAAATCTTCAACGTATGAATTCCCATTGGAATGGAAATGGTTCCAATGATAATCAGATACCGCGCAAAGAAAGCATTCTGCTAATCTCTTCTAATAGCAACTTATCTTTCTTTGTTCGAATAATCACTTTGAGTTCATGAAAAACCAGCTCAATATTTCAAGAACCTCAGTGAATTCATTCTTTACAAAGACCATACAAAATTTTCAATCTTTTTCAACCTCACGGCCAAATAAAATGCATTCTCAATTTCCTATTAGTCTATCAGCCAGCTATACGTTCTGTAGCAAAGTAAAGATAACCGAAAAATTCTTTTTGCATTCGATTCCTCAGTTTACGCTGATGATACCCTCATAAGTTTGCGCCCCGAAATAGTGGATACATTTTTGTTATTAACAAATTAATGCAAAAAATATGGTAAAACGATGATAACTCGAGACCTATCGTAGATACAGGAAAATTTTTCAGATGAAAACTGTGCCGTTGAGTACAAGCTACGAGATCATGTACTCCATTGTGTCGCAAATGTTATAGTTTAAGCAATAATCATATTTGTTTATAACAAATAGACATAACTCAGTGTGTTATCCAATATTCGAGGATATTTTTACGGAATCGTGAGAACACATCGATTTGAAGGAAATAAAGATTCTTGATATTTTTACGTAGAATCGTTAGTTTTTCAATTATACATGGTTAAATGTTGCAGTACCTCTGCTCACCAATACTAGTGCGGGCACTGGGGTGGGGTCTGAGTCGAAAATTCGTGTTCCAGAAGGTTTCAAGGTACAATCTCCTGTATTTTGAGGCGCTGAATCGATTGCACGAGGTCGCCAGCCCGAAAACCCCAGAGTTCTTTTGTTATTAACAATTTTTAGTGCAAAATTGTGGTTTTTTGCAAAAAACTCGGAAAATATGCATTTTCACGAAAAATTTGTAGAGACCAAAGTTGTAGAGCGCAAAATTTCCTAAGGAAAAAGTTATCACAAATTTCCCGAAAAACCCAAGCCTGGGGCGGAAAATGCGCAAAAGCCGTTCCGCGCGTTCAACATTGGCTTAGATATGGGGCAGCCGACGCAGCGCTACTAAACTCGCTGCCAATTTGACAGTTGTCAATTTAGGCCTAGGCAACCAAAAGCATCTTGAAGAGGAAGAAATTCCCATTAAAATGATGCAGGTCGTATCTCGCTGAGTACGAAGATTTTCTAGTGTGAAGCGGGAAGGAGAGGGAAATTGCAGATTCTGAGCGCTGCGTGCGGGGAGCTTTGCTGCAGAAATGGCGTTTTGACACACTTATTTCT
The DNA here is from genome assembly GCA_029851415.1 of Eretmocerus hayati. Taxonomy (NCBI): domain Eukaryota; kingdom Metazoa; phylum Arthropoda; class Insecta; order Hymenoptera; family Aphelinidae; genus Eretmocerus; species Eretmocerus hayati. The sequence goes on along the minus strand of CM056742.1, from coordinate 145,810,706 downwards.
CTTTCTTTCGAGCCATGCTCGAAGGGCTTGGTTCTTAGCGAGACACGACCTAAATCATTTTAAAGGGAATTTCTTTCCTATCAAGATGCTTTTGGTTGCCTAGGCCTAAATTGACAACTGTCAAATTGGCAGCGAGTTTAGTAGCGCTGCGTCGGCTGCCCCATATCTAAGCCAATGTTGAACGCGCGGAACGGCTTTTGCGCATTTTCCGCCCCAGGCTTGGGTTTTTCGGGAAATTTGTGATAACTTTTTCCTTAGGAAATTTTGCGCTCTACAACTTTGGTCTCTACAAATTTTTCGTGAAAATGCATATTTTCCGAGTTTTTTGCAAAAAACCACAATTTTGCACTAAAAATTGTTAATAACAAAAGAACTCTGGGGTTTTCGGGCTGGCGACCTCGTGCAATCGATTCAGCGCCTCAAAATACAGGAGATTGTACCTTGAAACCTTCTGGAACACGAATTTTCGACTCAGACCCCACCCCAGTGCCCGCACTAGTATTGGTGAGCAGAGGTACTGCAACATTTAACCATGTATAATTGAAAAACTAACGATTCTACGTAAAAATATCAAGAATCTTTATTTCCTTCAAATCGATGTGTTCTCACGATTCCGTAAAAATATCCTCGAATATTGGATAACACACTGAGTTATGTATATTTGTTATAAACAAATATGAATATTGCTTAAACTATAACATTTGCGACACAATGGAGTACATGATCTCGTAGCTTGTACTCAACGGCACAGTTTTCATCTGAAAAATTTTCCTGTATGTACGATAGGTCTCGAGTTATCATCGTTTTACCATATTTTTTGCATTAATTTGTTAATAACAAAAATGTATCCACTATTTCGGGGCGCAAACTTATGAGGGTATCATCAGCGTAAACTGAGGAATCGAATGCAAAAAGAATTTTTCGGTTATCTTTACTTTGCTACAGAACGTATAGCTGGCTGATAGACTATATACACGACGCAACCATACCGATCGCTCGAATCCCATCTCGAATCCCAGTTACATTGAAAATCGGAGAATACGGGCGCATGCAGCGAGCAAGTATGGCATCGAACGCAATTCAGATTAGTCGGCGCATTGGTATTCGACTAAATAAACAAAAGCTCCCGCCGAGGCAGCCCGCACATATATATAATAATATCCCAGAAGAGCAAGACTGATGCCATGTGGTTCAAGAACGGAAAAGAGGATATCAAGCTCGAATTCACACACATAAACACAGACACATATTTATCGTTTGACCATCAGCCTGTACGGGAGCCAAAGAGAACATCATCCCATCCATAGAGTATGAGGGGCAATCATCATGAAGATATAGATATATCTAGTTAGATGTGTGAAACATGCGGTGGAGAAAAATCATGCGGGACTTTGTTGAAAGAATGATGACGAGAGTGTCGATCGGAATCGCGGTTCTCCACGAATGACGCGATGAACGGTCTCATATATATTCTTATACCCGCGATACCGATATGTGATGTGCCTCAAGAGAATTCAGAAAGATAACGCCATCAGCGAGGGCATTCGTCTCATTCTTATCTTTTCGTCAGTCTTCTTTGAGAACCAAATATGTTACAATCTTGAATTATCTCTTTAGAGCTTCAGACTCATACTTTTGTAGACGTAAGCTCTATGTTGTTCAGGACTATCTTAGGGAAGCCCAAAATTTTGGGACGTGCCATCTTTCGCAAGATATTGCCAAATATCTTTTAGCTCACGACGACCATATCTTTGTCGCAACGTTTCGTACAAACAGTGTGAGGTCTTTCTGATAATAAATGTGTCAAAAAGATGATCCAAGGCGATGATTGACTGCGGACTGGATTCAAGATCGTTAAAAAAATCACAGTCGAATTGTTATCAGTAACTGATGTTATCCGATATAATTCTTTCACCTATGAGCTATCTAAAACAGGGAATATATAAGTTTTTTCATTAAAAATCGAAAGAGTAGTCCCGTATGTGAATGTGAATTGAATGAACTCAAGGTGAACCGTATCTAACATGCGATAAGAAAAGTTTGTACGTGGTCACGTACATTTAATATTAGAGAAAAATCATTGTGTTGAATGTTGGATCTAAAATTTGAATCACAAGGTTCTTTGAATACATATGGAAATCTTGTAAAACTATTAGAATGCAATGATCGAGAAGCTGAATACGTGTCTCCAAGGTCACGATAACATTAGTTTTCAGCTATGGTCCCAATGATATACGTGTACATGAATTTGAGGTCCTAAAGCGTGAAGTGAGCGCGTTACCAATTTCAATGGTAAAAAACACTGATGGTAATTCCGTTGTATAAATAAGTTACGCAACGAACGAATCAAATGTCGCGCTCTAGCGTATATGATGCATGGAACGTACCGCGGCGCCGCTCCGCGTTCAACACACCACACGGAGAACGTTCTCCAGTAAAGTTTAACCGTCACATTTCCGTTTTCGGTGTTCCAATTACGCCACGTATCTCCCTTACCAATTATTTCAATTGATAACGAGGCCTTCATACTGGGTACCAGAGTGTCAAACACTGATACCATTTAAAAATTTCATCTAAACGTATGAATTTAAAAGCTTCAAGATACGATATTTGAAATGTAATTTTATCGGAAAAAAAAAAATGGTAAAATCTCCGAAATCAAATAGTGGGCGATTCGCTCAAGTATATTTTGCACACATGTGGTCGCATTTTGTGGGTAGTCAAGTTAGTGAGAGGCGAGGGGAGAAAATGAGCATCTGTGGAAGCTCGAATCGGCGGATGGGGAAAACATTTGATAAACAAAAACACACTCATCGTCTTTGGATGGTATATACGCGGGGCATGCGGGACTCGGAGAACGAAAAGGTCGAATACTCGCTCCGGTAGCTATTTGTGATCATCACGGCCACACATACTTACATCCGCGTCACGATCATTCACGTCCGCTATATAACATATAATACTTACTTTTTGGATGTGTTGGCTATATATCTACATATATTTTACTGTCCTTGACTGATGATGGGAGCATGCAAACGACTGACTCCCGCAGAGAAACAGTAGTGCAAACCATTTGTACGTCTGTATTGCAAACACGTGTTGAGCTTTTGCAGACATCCTGATCAAAGCCATATGTCAAATATATATACCTATATATTATGTATATAGTATTCTGTTGCTCAATTAATGAATTGGTGAACACGTTGATACCATTACGAGTTTGCTCAGTTATGAGAAAGTAACGAGGTTATGAATAGTTTATTATATTAGTGATACGGGAATGGTGAATCATGAGAAATGAGGTGGGCGGGGTTGAAAAATCGATCGTGTGTTCGCCATGAGAACAGGTCGGCTGAGTATTATAGAGTCGGTAGCATTTACCGGGAAAGAGCAACCCCCTGTAGTCGGTAATACAGGCATCCCTTAGCTCGGTGTGATCATTTCCGGTACCCCGCCGTTGTACGGTACATTGCTTCATCAAGGGTTTGCCCTCTTTGCTCTGTTCTGCGTATTATATACCAGCACATGTGTGAGCTCACATATGTCCGTCATAAAGGGAAGCTGCGAACAAAGTCGCACAGGTATACATATATATGTATAGAATTCGGTTACCCTGCGCACGTTCTTTCTTCAAAAATCCGGTTTCGAATTCACCCCAAAACCTTAATATTTTAATCACCGTTCTCCAGAACACATTCAAATTCAAATTAAAAAAAAAAAAAATTCGATATTTGAAAAATACTCACTGTGAAGCAGGCGTAAGTCCAAGAGCCAATAATATATCAATCCCTGAGAGTTTGCATTCTTCGTAATTCTGATAAGCACCACCACCACCACCACTACCAACACCAACTGGATTATTACCACCATGATGACCACCTCTAACCTTCTTTGAAATAATTCTATTTCCTGGAACACCATTATGATTTTCTGCAGCAGCAGCAGCTGCAGCGAGTTTGCTATTAGCAGCAGCTTGTTTATTTTGTTTATTTATCAAATGTTGTTTAGCATGAGCTGCTTTTAATAATGATCTTTTAGCATCTTCAACAAGCATTTTTGTAACTGGTTGTACAGCAACGGGTACACCAATTGTAGGTACTGCACCGCGTCTTAATCTTGATCTAACTGGTAATCCAAGTACTAAATGTTCCATATCTTTTTCATAACTGTCATTTGTAAAATGTAATGAACATATTCTTGCTGTTTGTATATTAAATGGTATATCACCATTTGATAATGGTTGCCTTCCACATGCTTGTACCCATCTAGAACGTACTTCTGGAATTTGTGGAAAACGATGATATCGAATACGACGACCACGAGTTCTTCTATGGCTATTTCGACACGTTGCCACTGCGCACTGCGGCATCTTTATACACTATTATTATTATTAATTTATCTCTTCACTGAATAGTTTATTTTTATTTAGTATTCGATACCTGGAATCAGGCACAGTAAACAATCACTCGCGCACGTGAACCATTGCTAATTGTGCTGGTCCCGGTTGATTATAAGATTTTGAAACACTAAAAACTGCACCACCAGGAAGCACTAAATGATGCACGAAGTTTTTTTTTATTATACGAGGAAGCACATGGGTTGTTGCGGTGAACCGTTGACGTATAAGTTTTGTCGCGTGTGTTTAGCGCGGGGCGCCAACTCGCTGACTGACTGTCTGGTCTGGTTGGTCTGACTTGATGCTTGCTTTGCTGGGTCGTTCTCCGGCCGGTCGAACCGCACCGCAGCCTTGCGCGTTACGAGGAATTGAGCTGTGGAGAGCTGAACTGGAGAGGGAGGGAGAGTCTCCGGATCTCGGTTCATGCATGCTGAGTCTCGCCCAAGTATTATTATAACGATGACGGGGGATGGCCCTACCCTGCTATGCCCTATATGCCCCTCATATGGTGTTCCATTTATATTACATACATACATCGTTTGAATGCCAAAAGGGCAGATGCGGATTGCGGATGGAGGATTCGGTAGCACTTTTATACCCCCTCTTGTACGTCCCTTCTCCTCTTCCTCTTTTCTTAATTCTCACCCCTGCATAGATGAACCTTGTTACCAGAGCTTGCAAATGAGTATGTGTGTTGTGGTACCTAATATCGCGGCTACATCCACGTTCGGCCTCGTTTTTTTTTCTTTTTTTAAGCTTGGACCTATTGTAGAGGTATGTGTCGCTGGTGGGTGGCTACAAAATCTGTAAAAAGGCTCGTTGCGCACGTACAAGCCAAATGGTACCGAGATCAGTGCTTTTGAGATGGCATGTATGTGTGTGTGTGTATTTTATAGGATATATAATAATACTGATGATTTGATATGGTACCGGTACCCAACACCAACAACTCCGAATAACGACGACGACGACGATAGAGCTCTCAATTCAGCCTTTGTAATACTTGGCATCTCTCGAGCTGCTGTTGCTACTGCAGCTGATTGTCCCTTTGAGTGAAACAAGCCGTCAGCAACTGATGCTGTGTGTATATATCAGAGTATAGTATTGTATGGTGCAGTGCTCGAGAGATTGCGTTTGTGAATTTCAAAAGGGATCGCTATGTGAATTGCGCGACCGACACTCATGCAACTCTTTGAGATATTCGCATTTTTTTCTCGTTCTGTGATAAATTGTATTTGCTTCCGTTGCCAGAGTGGTTGATTTTTTATGTAAAACAATTCGAGAGATTATGGGGGAACACTAATTAGCAAATGATAATTTTTGGTACCAAACGAGGAGACGATTACAACAACTGACCTGTTTATTTATACTGAATACTGCAAAGGAGATGATCGATTTCCAAGATTTTACAATGATTTTCGTGGCACACGTCATGTAAATTTGGAGAAATATGAAAAATTTTATGCATAGGTCAGGAATATATCCTCACAACAATGTAGTCTTTGCGTGATTCTATTTTTAGGAAAATAGGAAAAATCAAAAGATTTTAATCATGGAATTTTAATTTTTTTTTTGTCGTATTGCAACTGGTTATTGAATTTTTTCTCATCAGAAAATTTTTTTGAGTCGGTAGGTAGGGTTAAGCTGTTCATTATTTTTTCAATTGGTTTGAGCCTATTTATTTCACAAATGTTGGTAGGAGTAGCTTTTTATCTGTCCAAAGTGTGGCCATGAACTGTCCATTTTTTCGAATGTTTGAAAAATTGGCCATTTTGAGGGCATTGTTTGGACAGATGGGACGAAATTTCTACCGTGATGAAGAGACACATTCGCGACACTCATCAGATATGTTATCTAGGAGCTAGGAATCACTATTTACCTTTGTAATGAATTTTCACTATATATATTTCTATTCTAAAATGATTATCATCTAATATTTGAATCTTCTTTTGCAATGACTGGCAAGAGTTGGAAAATGTTGCGATAGGTGCAAAACAAAATGAATGAATAAACAAAAATAGTAAATATGTCACTCACTTAAAGAGGGACCAAATCAGCCTTCATACATGCATACAACCGTGATAAAAACCGCTGTGACAACGATATGCGCAAGCTCAAGAACATCATGAGACCAGATACGTTGCACTCTTGGGCATGAGTTGTTGGTGCATCATAGCCTGCACAGCTCAAAGTAATGTTTAATTTTCGATAGCGGAGTGCATGACTCGTTGTTTATACATACTCAAGCGCCGATCGTAAGTTGTCCCCTGATACGTGTGTATCATGAGAATTTTAAGGAAACGTTTCAAAAGATAAGCAAGCAACCACGACTGATAAAAATGTATCTCTGTCTTTTATCCTGGTGATCTGTCGTTCGTGACGTCTATGTCGCTTTGCCTTGATGATGGAGAATCGAAATGGAACCAACCTCGACAATCATATACTCATACTTACAGTATGTAAGACTGTTCACCGTGTGACACTGTGTATACTGAGTTCACCAAGCTGATGATGATGAAATCGCATGGTCGAGTGTCGAGACATCGCGCCAGGAATGTAATATCCATGTATGGAAACTCGAGTTCAGAGATGTTACTTGCGCGATCGATAATTGTTTGGTACCACGTACGAATTATCACTGAAGTAACGTAATTCACTTGGTTTAGTTAGGTTCCCATACAATTTTTTGACTTGTTCTATTATCGCTCTTGTTTCGTGGTCCAAAATTGAGACAAATTTTAGTCGTCGAATGAGATTTTTGAGTTATTTAGATCCATGGCACCTTTTACTTGAAATGCATAATTTTATTGTAGAAACTTGAAAAGTATTCTAGAAATTAGTTCATACATCAGGCCAGAGCGGTCAGTTAAATAATGGCTATGACGATAAACAACTAGGTCGACTTCACGAGGATTCAAAAGAAATCCAAGTAAGTATAGCTCATTTACTCTAAAAAAATCAAGTCGCAGTAAATTACGGATGTGTACAGTCCAGAGACGCGTAAAAATCAGCCGAACCAAATCTTATTTTGAGTTTTTTGAATGGGGTGCACTCATCTGTTTACCTATAAATGTATGTATCATTGAATAGACAAGAATGGAGGGGTGTATTCCGTAGTATATGTATAAATACACAAACACAGGAGAGCATCAAAAAAGGGCGAAAAAATTTTGTAAGGGAAAAAAAAGAGGTGGCAGGGCATCAAGCACCGCAGCTGGCGAACCAATGACGGAATCATGCGGTGAACGCTTCACGCGCGCGACGATATCGCAGCATGTTGATAATATGGGAGATGTAGCTCTATATAGGGATACGAGCTGTGCACGCATACATCTGTACTCACACACACAAACACACACAAATGTGGTATATGGCTGAAGAGGCTCAACGCCGTGGTATCTCTGCAAGCTCGCTTAGAACTCGCTCAACCTCAACGCCGTGCCGCATCACCGCATCATCTGCGGGTCGCTCGAGATAAGCTCCTCTTCCACGCATCTATGTAACAGCCTCATACCATCACACATGTCATGCATAATTTTATTCAGTTTTATCCATGACTGAAGCGGTGCCCTTGCGACCCTGTCCATTTCTAATTCTCACACACGTCAAAGATACGCATACGTTTGTCAATATGGAGAGATAAATATGTACTTTTACTACGCATGTACACTCCCGAGGAAAGTGAACTGCACAGCCATGACGGTCAGTTACCGTTCGAGATCTTCTGTCTCACTCGGGCTCGTACCATAACCTATGAGGGCGAGTGAGACAGAAAATCTCGAATGCTACTTTGACCGTCACGGCTGTGCAGTTCACCTTCCTCGTGAGTGTACTTATATAGAACTAAAAATCTTATCTGTGATCGGTAGCATAGCATCAGCTTGGAGAGTTTTTTTTTTACCCCACGCCCATGAAATATATGCAGGACAGGATAATAAAGTTGTGAGGAAGGACAAGAGGATTATACTCGAGGATATTGGTATCGCCTCATCAGAGTTATATCCGATAACAATGATCGCTGCCTATAGGAATGATGAACAGAATAGGGAAGAAAAACAAGATATGAAATCACCCGGCTTTCTTTGTATGGACACACTAGGTCACACATACACTGATGTATATGAACTGTGAACTGAGAATAAGAAGAGAATGAAGAAGACGCGCGTCTCGCGGTTCACGCGGGAAATCCGTATACTTAAATAAGTAATGGGTCTGTGTGTGATGCGCGACCCGCAACGAGAATCAGCAGAGCGGATGACTGAATGGCCGCGTCTACATTAGACTTGTAGGTACGCGCGTCGACGCGCGGATTTGTACGCGTGCATCGTATGCGCGGACGGAGCAAACAGTTGGCATTGCAGGACGCCGGAAAAACCCTGTTTGCAAAATATTGGCAACTTTTCTCTTATCATCCAAAAAATTTTGAAAGTGGGCAAAGGCTAAAGTGATCGAGTTCTATTTTTCAGTTCAAAGATATGGCTCACAAGTCAAATAATTTTTTCAGGATCAACCATCATGTTAATTTTGAAGCGAACTAATCAAGTTCTAAACAGTATTGTTTTTATTAAGTCAGCTTATCCTTGATGGAAATATGGTTTTTTTTGCATAGTTCCTCTTGTATGGAGCATTTCACCAAATGAAACTGTTTTTTTATGAATCTAAGGCATGATCCAGAAATAAATTCATAATTTTCATTACATCAGAGTTGATACATGTGTACATACATATGTGTATGGATACATCTAACTGAAATTTTCAATAAAATCATTTTACCTACATTTTTCTAGTGATCTATTGAGTGTGTGGCTTGAAATCAAGGGAAAATGAAATGTTTCAAGAAATAATCTGAGTCCAAATTGTGGCTGACGCGGTTTTTATCAATTAAAATGATGATAATTCATTATGATCCAGACATAAAATATTTTATCCGATCATTTTAGCCTCTGCCCCACTTTTAAAATTTTTTGGATGAAAAAAAATTGCTAAAATTTTCCGAACTGGGTTTTTCCGGAGTCCTGCAATACCGATAGATCGCTCCGTCCGCGCATACGACGCACGCGTACAAATCCGCGCGTCGACGCGCGTACAAGTCTAATGTAGACGCGGCCAATATCGATCCGAATCCCAAAGTCAACCATAGCCAGACGTCTGGCACTATAGATTCGAACTAAAGTATGCACGTGGAGAACTACTCTGTACTATGTTAAATGAATGATTATCCATCATTTTGAGGATACGAATATACGTCTAAAAAACCCCAATTCAAAGTATAGATAGGCACAGCGCCTCGCTCGATTTTTCGTCTGCTCATACTCGCCAGCGAGGCGCTACCGCGCCTCTTGATTCATGCGTATGATAATCGTTGAATGGCACGATCAGCGTTGCTACCATTGCAATATAGTTACGTTATTGAAAGTCGATACCGATCAAGCTACGTGAACGCGGGCTTATATACGTGAAAAGAGCGATGACCTACAGCATGGTAACAGAATCTTTGAATAGATTTCAATATGTGTCACAAAGAAAAAACAAGAGATAAAATAAGAGTTAAAAAGAGAATTTTTAAAAAACGCTTTTATTCACTTTCCAAAATCTTGTAATTTGCGAGAGGATTCTGTCTGATGTAGTGCAGATAGAATTCGGTAGACCGATGTAAATCACGTGGGAGAAATTGTGCGACGTATATGAGGAATTATGGGGAAAACACGTGTGCTGGCAGCGAATATTGCAGCTAATAAGTAATAATTGGGTTTCTCGCATTAAAATATGTCACCACTATTATGTCGCGAGTCACTCATCTTCGGATGCAGCAGACAGTGTAGACAATGACAAACATTGTTTTTCGATCGCTGATATTTGTTTATCCTTCATCATACACGCATGCAAGTGGTACTCATAACCTGAGCACGCGCTCTTCCAAACACTAAAGATCCAGCACACAGTCACCTCATGGTACTTGAACTTATTAATTGGCACTGATGAATAACGATTTCCAGTGAAAGAATTTGGCATTTACTCAACTGCACGAGAAACACGCGACCACAAAGAATCGGAAAATGCAAATACTAAATGAGCTCAATGGCAGCGGCAACAGCAGACTGATGGTGCATAGGCGATAGCAGACGATAATAGAAATTTCGGTGACCCGAGGTGAGGTGCGGGCAGATCAAAAAAACATGTTGCAGCCTGCAAAAGTTTCATAAATCCGAGCGAGCTCGATGAGCGACGACACTTCCGGTCACGCAGTACAATAAAGAGCCAATATGCAGCGCATGCCTACTTTATCGGTAGACAGGATGCAAAAATGTGTCCACTAGATGTTACTAGAATGTAAGAACTATGGCCACGGTGAAGTGCAATAAAAGCGTTTAAAAAACAAGGACATTGGACAGATGCTTGCAACTGTACTTCAACTACTTTGATCACACTCTTAGAGGATCTCATTTGGTCTCAATGTAGTTGTGAGGAGTTTGATGAAGTCAGGACGTATTCAAATAGCATCACAAGACAGAAATAAGTGTCAGAAACACCCATTGTTCTGTTCAGGCTCCAAAACCATATTGTCGTGTGTGTAGAATCACGGCATGGAAATCATGACGATAATCAAAAATGTTGAGGCTGCTGGTTTGATCACCACAGGCGGTTGCATAATACATTCCTCTCGTCAAAGTTTTAAAAATGCTCTGAAGCAAAATCAAAGCATTTCATGCTAAAAAGGGACTACTTGATTCAATTGTTGGAAGCTCCAAACGTTTGAGTCAGCACCCTATGAACGTAAAGAAGCTTCAAATATGTGTTTTAATGACCAATGAAATGAGTTGAAATGCAAATTCACGTACCACGATTATTCCAAGGCCAATGTCAATCGATGAAATTTTGATTACCAAAACGAAGAAGAAAGAAAGAAGAAATATCACAAATTTGTAACCATTTGTACCACATTAGGTTCGAAACAATTTGCACCATTCGTCGAACAACTCTCAAGTGAATTGCAACTATACGCCATCTTAGAACCATGAAAACCTCATAAAAATACGCTGCTAAAAGTGATTAGCAGAAAGCTTTCTCCAAGCGTCATATGATGATAATTAGAATAACCAGACCATATCTGTAGAGATTAAATGAAATTTCTGTATTAACCAATCGATAGATCTCGCAGAAAAAATCATGTTAAGATTGAGATAAATGAGTCATGAAGGGAGGTAGGAGGAAAAATTGAATATTAAGGGAAATTTTCCTTTATTTTTTGAATTTTTTTTTGCAGGGAGCTTTTTAGAAGGATTTGAGCCATCTAGTCTTAGGTTTTTTCGATCATATCTGTTAGTTGGTTGAGACAGAATTTGCATGCGGTAGGTTTAAAAAGGCTCAAAAAAAAATTTTCGGTGAAAATTTTGATTTTTTTGAAAATTTGAGATCTGTAGAGATCAAATGAAATTTCGGTTTTAACCAATCGATAGATCTCGCACAAAAAATCATAGTTCAGGTCATCAAGATTGAGATAAATGAGTCATGAAGGAAGGTAGGAGGAAAAATTGAATATTAAGGGAAATTTTCCTTTATTTTTTGAATTATTTTTTGGAGGGAGCTTTTTAGAAGCATTTGAGCCATCTAGTCTTAGGTTTTTTCGATGATATCTATTAGTTGGTTGAGACAGAATTTGGATGCGGTAGGTTTAAAAAGGCTCAAAAGAAAATTTTTGGTGAAAATTTTGATTTTTTTGAAAATTTGAGATCTGTAGAGATCAAATGAAATTTCGGTATTAACCAATCGATAGATCTCGCAGAAAAAATCATAGTTCAGGTGACTCAATTTGTTGTGAGAGTGTGTGGGAAAAAGATATTTATGTATTAAAAGTTGAAATTTGAGCACTTTTTGTTCAAAAAGCCCATGGATCAAATTTGACTGGGAGCCGAAAGGTGCCAAATCACTGGGCTCTCAGAAATTGGATTCTCTACAACTTGTAGAAAGCCAAAAGTTGATAAGGCGAATAGTAAACGAGAAAGCGTGTCCAATATAAAACAACATACATACATACACACACACAAACACGGAAAATGGGGTGGAAAGATGAGTCTTTGGCAGATTTGGGAGGACATTAGGAGGAAAAGTGTTACCTACATTTGATAGCTTTTGGCGAGCGGAAGAGAATGGTCGTTGGCTTTTTTCGATAAGAGGGATTTTGTTGAAGAATATGTTGATTTTAATGAAAAATTTGATCAAATTTTCGTTGGGGTGAAAACAAAGCTTTCTCTTTAGAGAAAGCAATATATCTATTCCTTGAAATCTAATCTACGCATTGGTCTTTACGACAAATAATGCCATCTTGAATTTATTTGAGACATCATCAAGACGGTAATACTTCAATGCATCCAGACCAATATGATTAGTCAATCAGTCTCGACAATCTGTATTGTATCTCCTTAACCCTTTATTCCCAACATATTCAACGAGATGCGCATAATAATGAACAAAATCCCATGAGTGCTGGGGAGCGACTGATTTCACGCTCAAATAAGCTGCCACACATTGTCAACATCATCTAATGACACACACGTATGTGAACTTCATCACAACTTCTTCGACGTTTAGAAAAAAGTAAAAGAATGCGGCATAGCAGGAGCCGCCAAAATAAGCGAGGAAGGTCACAGTCCACAGGTCATTGGTTCATAGGATAGGGTCACCCACTCTACCCCGCTGCCGCCGCGCCCGCGCCGGGGATACCGGGTTCCAGTGGCGATCGCCTCATGGTATCGCTGTTGTGTATTCTACGTAGATGCGTGACTCTCATCCTTTATATCCTCCGTATCGGTATACAGACGCGCGTGTGCGTCGTGCGCAAGCCACCCCCGCAACTTTCATCATTCGTACACAAGAGAATTGAGCTGCTACCCTGCATGTTCGTGTGCCCGCCACGCGCACCGGCGATCGATATTACGGACCATACCATCAACCTGTATAAAACCCAGGCTCGCTATGTATTTCGTCCTGTGTAGCTCCTTTTGTACGTGTAGCTGGTTTCACTCATCAATGTGTGTGTGTATGTGTGTGTTTGTATAAATGTGAATTGTGGGTGGTGGGTTTTCCATGAAGTTGTGATATCTCTTCAATTCTGGGGAGGTGAGCTGCAGACGCAAGGTTGCCCAAAATTACAACCCCCAAGCGCAATCGATCTGATGGATGCACACATTTGAATTCCAGACGCGTGGGGCGAACGCTCCTCCCATCCATACAACCCCCTCTATAGACACCTTCGTGCTCGTGTCACTCTCGATTTCGAATAAGACTGGGTTGTTGGTGGAACCACGACGATGCGAAGGTTTTCCCAGCTTGGTTTGCCACTTCCACGCTTGTCTATACGCAAAGTTTGATCGAGATATGTACCTTCGGGTTGGGATTCCCTAATCTAACTTTGGTATTGAAAACCATTGATAAACATTTCTTTAGCGAATACAATTTTAATCAAACGAACTCTTTCCAGAGAAAATCGACGGAGGGAACATCGATGATTCAGGTTAATTCTGTTTTTTTCTATCCATGATATGAGAAGCAAGAGCTTGATAAGGCATAAGTTATAACTCATGAGATTTCTTAACCCCGCGTCTTCGTTCCGCGATCCCATAGCGTGACCTCAAATAAAAAATTGCGCAGAAAGTTATGAAACAAAGTTTTCATTAATTGGTTCTTTATGATAATTGCGGAACCGTCAACTTCCTTTGGTACCAGATTTTTTGAGTGATTGTGAATGACGTTATACTCTGACGAGAGATCGACTTCATCATAGATAAATGCAGGCAGTTGAAAACCACCAACACACGGTTTTTAGCGGATAAAAATCATAGAACTAAATTAACGACGACTCCTCTTGATCACTCTTTGCTATCTTTCTTGTAGGATTGTTTCTTCCAATAACGAGCGAACAAAGAGAATCTTCACAATATGTGCAATGTACATGTATCCTGAACATCCTTACAAAACTTCCATTACATAGTCTAAACAAATTGAAGAATGCTCCAAGTGCTTAAATTCAAATACTCTTCAAATTTGATTGTTTTTCATTGAACCACAATAAATTCCACAATGGACCTCCTGTATGTAAGGTTAATGACTAAGTGAACCAGATTGTATTATTTTCACGTGATCATAAAAGGTTACATATTGTCAGAAGAGAAAACGACCGTTATGACGAATCGTGTAGTGAATCGTACTCCGAAAAATTTAAAAGGTCAGGACTGTAAGTTAGATTGTGAACCTCTTTGACCTTCTGACAGGAAAGACGAAAGGGTAAAATAATTAAATATATCAAACTTTACTTTCCATTTGATAGCACAGGATTGAACAGAGTAACAGACATGTGTTTGGAATATTGCATGTAGAACGAAAATCTTGTTGCGTGTATCAGTCCAAGGATTCGCAGCAAGTATCATCTGCAAAAACTAATATCAATGTTAATAATACTGACTTTTTTCTTATTTATTTTTATTTATTTCATTTATTAATGTTTACGGGCAATAGTGCTCTTATACATGAAATTACAAATGAATGACTAAAATAAACATAAATTGAGGTGGAAGCAAGGAGCACCAACTTTGTTTCTTAACTTCCTACTATCAACAAAATTTACAAGGTTTTTTGGTTCCCTTTCGTAATAACTACTAGCGATATTGCCTTGCTCGCTAACGCTCGCTCGGCATCACTTTATTTGGGAAACTCGATAGTTTTGCGACTTCTAAAGGTGTTTTAAAATTTTTAGAAAGTTGTTAAGGTAGGTTTTTTAATAGGATTCTTCACTACTAAGATTATTGATTAATAAAAAACTTCTGGAGCTTCTAAAAATTAACTTTCCCATACAGGTTCACGCACGCAAGCACAAAAAAACTCTCCAATGTTCGATATGACTGTTGTTTCTACATTTTCTAGAAGACTACTTTTAGAAAATGTAGAAACATACTTTTGAATTGATACTTACTTTTGAATTCATCGATGAAGTTTCTATATATTATAAGAAACCTTTCAACTATACGTGACTGATGAGGATCTGTAGTAAAAAAACTTGAAAGGAAAATTTTTTCCGCTCTAGACTCAATTTCTAGACGCACACAGCTGATAAGGACTTCCATCTCAATACAAATACTTGTCTACATATGTGACATTCTCAATGGTCCGCTCTGAATTGTCGTAAAATTATCACAAAAAAAGACCATAAAATGAAATTCTAACGGAATGAGGATAAAAGATAATAAAGAAAATGATGAGATAACTCAAAGATAACGGAAAGATAACTAAAAGATGAAAAGATAACCGAAAGATGACGTTGAGATGAAAAGATAATCAAAAGATAACTACCAGATAATCTTAGATGATAATATAGACGAAGATACAAGAGATATTTAGATACACGCGACATCGATCTTGAAGGTCGTTAGAGGGAGCTGATAAAAGTATATATAAAACTGAAGCGGCGAGTAGGGCCAGTCTGTCTTAACCCATCGTGGGGTGAAGTCAATGCCGCTCCTGATGATCGAGGAGTCACTTCGGAAGCCAACCTCCAGAAGATACGAGATCAATCGAAGTCTATCACAGGGGACTCCACAGGTGAGTAATTTCATCTAATCAATTGAATACACAAACATCTAAACATATAACTTCGATAATTATATAATGTTTCATTCAAGTTGTAGCATCCAACAGTATGGAGCAATCTCAACTCCAGTCTCAACTCATCATCATTCGGAAATTCCCGGAGCATCATAGGGGGCTGCAATGGTGAGTCTTTATTGATCACTCAATCAATAATTGATTGATCAATTAATATTAATCAATATGCATAAAATGTTCGATACACTCACTCATATGAATCCACAGTTACACACACACACACACACACACACACAAACACGAACTCACTCACATACATTCACGCTCATTCACTCACATATAAATATACCTACCACACAATTCACTAACACACAAACAAATTCAGTTGGTCTATGAACAATAATACAACTTTCTTTTTATTTATTTTCAGCCAATAGATCAGTCCAACATCCGATTGCAGCTGATCATTCAGATGTTAAAGAAAAATGACTTTGCCACTGGAACAGTCAAGGGTCATATTCAAAGGCTGCACTGGTAAGTAATAGAATGATCTTTTGAATGATCAATGATTATTAATATAATCTATAATTTTATCCATTAATAGGCCTATGATAAATCTTTCAACACACACACACACACTCACTCACCCACCCAACCATACACGCGCATACACAATTAATTTCAACAATCAATACCTATACACAACACCTCCCTCATAATTCTATTGAGACACACACATATCTACTCGCACACACACACACGCACACACCCATATAAACACATATACACACAAACGTCTTCAATTGTTTTATAGTAGAAAAATAATACGCTTTAATGATTTTTCATTCTACAGCACCACCGAGGCCGAGAGAAAGTGTATCCCGCTAACCCATTGGACAATCTCAGTCAACAGGAGATTCTCAACAGGAAATACGTAGTCCAGGTGATTCCAAATCATTGAAGATTATTGAATGTTCTGAATGATAATGTAAGATTCTTATATTATTTGTGGAAAATTATAAAAACTTCATGAAAATTGTAAAGAAATGTATGTATATTGAATAATCCAATAAAATTCGACAAAGACGGGACTTTTGCCCGTCTCTCCTCTCTCGTCTCCATTCATTTCATAGGTTTAGTTAGAATAAACTTTCGAATAATTTTAAGTCACTTGAAAAGGACTAAAAAATGATTTTTGCTAAGGTTTGACAAAATTCAATTCATTTATATTCAAATTTCGACCATTTTAATTGATTGCAAAATTACACTTAATTTAGAATCAAGACCATGACAATAGGACAGAATTTTCAATAATGATAATCTTGCGTCATAGTAGAACTTTTCCTAATAATCAATCGACTTGACATCCACATACGAAGAATCCAGTACTTGACTATCGCCTGCGGTAGGGTACCTCACAAAAGTGCTGAGGTAATGTCAAGGACTCGGTGTTCTTATTAGCTGACTGACGGATCACATCAAAGAATTTCCCCCCAATTGAATCCCTACATATCTGAGTCATTCTACACAGAACCCTTGAAGGTCCCCTGTTAGTAAATGACTCATCCATAGATTTGTACATTCTCTTGGAATCGTGAAATTCTGGGCTACGAACGCACATACTCTGACTGCATTATCCATCATGCAATAATTGAACAAAATAGGGAAAAGGTTCTCCTGATAATAACTTTTAGAAGATTTTGCAATCAATTAAAATCGTCATCAGAGATCAAAGTTTTCCTTTTTTTCCAATACTCTCACCAAAATAGAATAAGAGATAATGATGAACTTTTTAATAACTATTGTTGCAAAATGGATTTTACACTGAAGAACACTAACAGTCTCTCATACAACACCATTGATGATTCAAAACAAACCAAAAATCACATCAATCATAATTAAAACACTTCAATTCAGACTGATGAGAACGTTGCGGTGACTCGCCTAGGCCATGGCTCAAGAGTGATTAACTCCGCTGAGACCGACCGAAGCGAAAAATCCAATACAAACTCATCAACACCACACTCATCACATATATAGGCTTTAATGCAATCAACTAATCACACATAGCACTATTGAAACACCCACTTTACACTGATCATAACGTTGCGGTATCTCGCCTAGGCCATGGCTCAAGAGTTATTAACTCCGCTGAGAGCGACCGAAGCGAAAAATCCAAAACTAATCCATCAACACTTCACACACAACATGATAAGACACTCAAATCAATATAACAAAAAATCTAACAATTTCCATAATGCAACAGAAGAAATTGATTCATTCAAATTCATTAATAAAATCTTTCTAAATAATTATCAAATCTTCTAAGGAGTACCCCATGCATAGTTGAAAAGATATCCAATAACCAACTTTTTTCATGGTAAATCACTCGAGTGTTTCAGAAAAAATCATGTAAATTAAACAACGATTGAGTAATACCATCTCTAAAAAATTACATAGTACATAAAAAATCAATCACTCCAATATTAAATTGGAGTGATTGATTTTTGTATTAAACAATTATATTAAACACCAAAGGAATGGAAATGTATCAAAAAATCACTCGAAAAAGGAAAAACAACCGAAAAAGCAAAGTAGAAATAATGAAAAAACGACTAAATAACTTACAAATAATCATAAGATAACCAAAAGATAAAAAAATGATCAAAAGATAACAATAAGATGATCATAGATGATCTTAGATGATCTTCGATGATCTCAGATGATCTTAGATGATCTTAGATAGTAAGTACTTAGACACTCGCGACACATAAGGGCTATTGTTGCTCTCAAAATACCAACTCATATTTTTTTCCGTCAAGTTGGCAACCCTGCTTACGATTTTACGTTGGCAGACCTGCTCGGGGGGATCCGGACGGACGGGATTTTGCCCGCGGCTTAATTATTGTAATTTCAGGATGAAGAATTATTCTTGATCCTGAACCAATCTACCATGAACGATAATGGTATTTATGAAGTTATACCGATCGCTCTTTCAATTTAGCTCGTTTCGAATTCCATCCTTGAGTAGATCATTAATTTGTACCAGAGCACAGATTCCATATTCTCTTCCAGATTCAGTTGAACCCATTTGATAAATCCAACATAGCAGGAAGACTGGAGAAATGGGTATATCTGTACTTTTATTGTGCATCATAATAAGTATTCAAATAGAGAATTTCATGCGGCCCCCAATCAATATTGACTCAAACTCACATGTAGTTTGGTATCTCAAAGGAAAATGTATTGCGTGACCTCGTGTCCTGACTCGTCACCGATTGGAACCACTGATATCATCAAATGTCGTAACCTCAATAGCAACCATCGTTGCGTAAGTAGCACGTTTAAAAATGAGTCAAAGCACAAGTGTTTGATAACGATTATATAGCATTGTGTACGTAAAGGTCTAAATAGTTAAAACTTATAAACTTTTCAAGACTTTCTTTCCATGGTTGCGTAAATCACATTGAAAAATCAAAAGTGCAATGGTTTCCTAAACTCTAAAATGCTTCAAAATCTGCTAACCAATCGTTCTCAGTAACACCAGATTTGATGCATCAGATCCGAGAAGCTGACGATACGGTACAAAATTGATTTTTCAAACGAGCAGAGCTTTTACGAAGCCCGCGGCTATAATATCCAGGGTTCACCACCAACCAATACCGATTGCTGAAATTGGAGAGCACACACATAGGGAGCTATATATACGCAAATGCACAAAGTTGGCTTCTTTGTCATCAGTCTATATATCGTCACACTACTATATGTACACTGCAATCTAACAATGACCAAAACATGCACGCAATAAATCGTTGCGTGGGTGAACCAAAAAAAAAGTAATAATAAGATGAACATGCACGCATAGTAACAATGATGATGAAATCAAGGGAGCCAAATTTTAAATAGGGTGAGAGATTGAAATTGAACGGGTGACGACGACCGACGCTGCTCGATAAAGCCAGAGAAAATCATGACAGGCGCGTAATTGTGATTTGCATTCAGGAATCTATACCTACATGTATACAAGAGAGAAGATGGGGCAGAGATGAAGAGAGCTAACTCATTCTTCCGTTCTAATATCCCGTCTCTTGAATCAATTCGTACACACATGTGATGATGCACAGGCGGATCTTCCAACAACATCGGCAGCAACAGGAGCAGCGGGGAATTTCAGAGATGCATACGCACACAAGTACGTCGAGGATTTGTTGAAGTTTTGGAGATCGGGTGTAAGAATCAAGGCAATCATACTGGAACCAGTCGTATACCTTATATTTTTTTTTCTTAGTTCTCCATGTAATATATGATATAACCTCTGTTACCTTCTGCATTTACCTGCAATGCAAATTCAAAAAGAGGAGTTGGTCAGCCTGACCACTGGATCCCTTGTTGAAAAGATCCCATGATCAAGTTGATGTAATTCATATGTTATGCAGTAGATAAATTCATCCATGAGAGCATAGTGACAAAGCTCCTGAATCCTTCAAACTATAACTGATTTTTGTTTACAGTGTTGTTCGTCTCCATCACTGAGTTTTGATTTCATATTAGCTTTTCTCAATTCTCATGCATTGTCAAGTATTGACACTATGGTTGATTCGAAACCGAAATAGTCAAACAATTTATGACCCTTGATTATTGAGTGTACCAAAAGAAGTATTGTGATATCAATATACGTCCACACTGGCGTTCACCAAGTACCGATATCTTTTACATCGTGAGAATATGACGGATACTCGATTTACAAATTGCATCAATATGTACGTGCTTTTTGCGGATACCAAGAACTTGCGTTGAGCTATGGTTGCCCCTTACACTTCCATGATGCTGACGTGCCGTTTCTCAGTTCCAGCTTGGCTCCCTCTTTGCGTTCCTGGATAAAAATAACGCCCGGGATCGATAGCTTCGCCGACAGTATATTAGAAAATCTTGACGACGCCCCCGTGCTCTTGCCCGCAATCGCGTATTATTGCTAACCGCCTTCTGAATCTCACATTTTGCTATGGCATACCGCAAAGTTCTCTGATCAAAATTTCAATGTATGTGAAGCACAAGGCAGGATTCTGAATCTCCCACAACGATTTTATATCTTCTGCCGTGGCCATGGTGGAAGTGAGCCAAGATAGGCAGGTGTCTAATTGTTCAAAATTTGTAAAATAGAAAATTAGAAATAGGAAAATCCTGATGAGTAGTATGAGTGAGTTGATAAACGAAAATTTTGATAGTGTCTTCAGTTTTGAACAATTTTAACATCATTCTTACTTGAAGATATTTTTCAACATAATAAATCGTGAGCCTCATCGATGAGATCCATTGACAAATAGATACTTACGTCGCAAAAAAATCAATGAGTAGAAAGAATTTGATCATCTGGACATAATGACCTCCAAATGAGTAGATCCCAACGTGAGAGTCATTCTGGTAACTTTATCAAGATCCTCTAATGCGTTTGAAGAGCATTGGAAAATGATTAAGAATTTCGAAATTCTTGGTACCATGAAATCGATCCGATATCTTCACACTATGATCAAATCTGGGTGCAGCTTTCATGTTGCATGAGTGCACAGTGTGTGTCGGTTGAGAGCAATATCACGATGAAGCAAATATATCCGGTGCATATAAGCCCAGAGCACAGCTTCTTAAGCCTATACTACACTATAAATAAAAGAGCATTCATGCCGCAGTTTGCATTATGTCGAGCTCGAGTAGCATTGCCCACGTTAAGATTACAATTTACACGATGAGAAGCTGACGCGTAGCAGCACACTGAAATCAAAGTTCATTTTTAGTACAGATCATCAGAAAACCATCCCCGTTTTCGAACATTTTAATGGGTTTGTTGTCACCTCACGGTACAAATCCTGATCAGACGAAACGCAACCCGGGCAGCAGTATAAGTACTACACTTACAGGTCCGATTTCCGGTTAGCGTTGGAGAGTCGACTCCCTCTTCCACATAGCTTCTATATACCGCTACCACCCCCTGCGAGCACCCTCGGTTCTCTTCGCTCAGCCTGCTGGGGTAAAACGGGGCTTTTTCCCTTCTACTCGGCGCGGTCGTGCTCATCTTCCGCGCACCATCCGTCTTCATTTCTGTACCATTTTTCGTCCCCCTTCTTTCAACATGCATCAGTTATTTTGTTCGATGCTCCCTCGCACTTGCATCTCATACGCATCAACTGCGGATAAATAAGATGCGTATCGAGAGCTGCAGCACAAGCAATATGTGAATTTGTATGAGTATTGAGTCAGAACGGAAAGCAGCTGCAGCGTGCAACCCTCGGACCGCATTCTAATCTATCAGCCAGCCATACATTCTGTAGCAAAGTCAAAATGGACGAAAAATTCTTTTTGCATTTGATTCTTCAATCCTTGCAGATGAAATATATGTAAATTTGAGTTTCGAAATAATGGTTACATTTTTGTTATTAACAAAATAGTGCAAAATTCACCGTTTTTCGCCTACTGCTCGAAATTGAGCGCAGATACGAGAAAACTTTTCAGATAAAAATTGTGCGGCTCAATGCCATCTACAATATTACGCAATTGTTTACTCCGTTCTCACCATAGTTAATGCAAAAATCACATTTGTTTATAACAAATTCGCATAACTACTACGATATTGCGAATATGAACGAAATCAACATCTATACGTACGGGGACATTCATTTCGCAAAAATAAGTATTCTTGTTATTTTTTTGTAAAATCGTTAATTGTCGACTTAGGGCCGGCAGAGTGTCACAGTCTTCAATTTTTGTCCTGCGCCCGTTATACGTTCCGTGCGGAAACTTTGGCGCGGTTGTATTTATACTTGTGCGGTGTGCATGTCGTGAACTATGATCTCAAAGACCATACTTCTTTGTAAAATGTAGTCAATGAAAATTTTACCTATCATTTGGCAACTCAAAATCGCGAATAGATCTACTGACCACCGATAACTGAAGCTCATGAGATTGATGAACCCAGCGCGTGACGGAACATATAACGGGCGCAGGACAAAAATTGAAGACTGTGACACTCTGCCGGCCCTAAGTCGACAATTAACGATTTTACAAAAAAATAACAAGAATACTTATTTTTGCGAAATGAATGTCCCCGTACGTGTAGATGTTGATTTCGTTCATATTCGCAATATCGTAGTAGTTATGCGAATTTGTTATAAACAAATGTGATTTTTGCATTAACTATGGTGAGAACGGAGTAAACAATTGCGTAATATTGTAGATGGCATTGAGCCGCACAATTTTTATCTGAAAAGTTTTCTCGTATCTGCGCTCAATTTCGAGCAGTAGGCGAAAAACGGTGAATTTTGCACTATTTTGTTAATAACAAAAATGTAACCATTATTTCGAAACTTAAAGTTACATATATTTCATCTGCAAGGATTGAAGAATCAAATGCAAAAAGAATTTTTCGTCCATTTTGACTTTGCTACAGAATGTATGGCTGGCTGATAGATTATTCGAACGGTACCTAATATAATACAAGCCAAGAGCTTCGACGTAATGTGGCGAACGCGTATATGGGTTTGCTCTTTGCTCGATCCCGGTTTCTTGGTGGTGGTATACTTATTCCTTACATAATACTCGAATCCAGCAGCTGATATTTCTTCAGGCGTTTCATTTTTCTCCGGTTTAGCACAATACCCTTCACCGAGCCCTTCCCGATTTTGTAATGCAGGCTGACGAGCTAAGCAGATTGCGGCCTATTATTAAGTACCTACTCTGATGTAGGCTATCTTTCGGGATGCTCGAGATGTTTGAATCGCGCGCGTAGAGGAGGGCGATAGTGAGAGTATTTGCATTTGCACACCCTTTACTGCCTTGTATAATGGCCATGAAAATTATAGCTTCCGTGTCAGGTGATTATTGGCCGATTAACAACACGGCTAATCTGGTGAGTACTTATACCTTTTTCAGCACATAATTTTGTACGCTTCTTATCCGATGACCTGCGCATTTACTCGTTTCAAATCTAGATTAAAATCGAGTATTCTTATACTGTATACATCTGCGAGACTTTGGCTTACAATCTCTGAATTAATAGTCGGAGAGGGTTTGACTCTGAAGGAGTCATTTTGGGAAAATGTTAAATCAAGGATGAAAAAAAATATCTTCGGGTAGAGAGTCTGACACTGATAGTGCTCCCAAATTTGCACCGTTTTCTCACATGGCACGGTCGAAAAATTCCGAAAGTTTGGAAAATGCTTTCCCGGACTCTGCAAAGTCGCCGTTTGATCTGAGAGGAAAAGTCCTAGACCTCGTCTTAGACAGAAGTAGTTGCATAAAGCTAAATTAGTCTCTCGCGAGCTGCTCATGCTTCATCTTTTGAGCGTTTCTCGACGATATCGCGACTGCAACTCAATTTGCATGATCAAGATTCATTTCATAAATTTTTTTTTTCAAATCTTGTGCGACTGTGAAAATTTATCGTCACTGATTTTGCCTGTACATTCTAGTAACGATGGGTTAGTGAATAAAATAGTGCTTTCGGGATTATTTGAGAAGTTTGAAAGGCCCACTCAGTTTCTTGAAAAAACATTCAAAAAACGGGAATATTGACCAGCTATTATTCATTTACTAGAGTTTCCTGGTTATTATTATTCTTCTCATTCTTTCAATAATTTAAAAAATAATACATTTCTTGTAATCAAGCATTGATAAAGCAACGAGATTTAAATTAATCCCGATTCCAAATGATGATGGGCGATGCGGTTGATCAACCGAGAAATTCTATTCTGTTTTGAGTTCATAACATCATATCCAAAATATGCAGCGGAGAAAAGCGTAAGTGTAAACTTGTAATTATTGAATGATTAATTAGTACCAAAAGAGAGAAGCATCGCACAGAGGTGACAATTTGTCTGCGGAAATGAGCGATAACTCTGATGGTAGGCTGCCCGGGACCACGCAGACTCTACTCTCTACACAGTAACAGCGGCACCAAATCTCTTGATTTACGCACCAGAGAAGCAGCAATAAGGACCACGAATACTCGGGGCTAGGAACATCAGACACACCCGAGACCATTGAGAGGAAAGAGCAAGTCCAGCCCCACGCCTTTGAGTATAAGGAAGTTGGAACACCGCGGAGTCTCGGCTTTATTCGTCCGCAAACTCCCCTCGCGCGTTTTTTCTCCTCGGCGCACCAAAAGAACCCTGCTATGCTATGCGAAACGACAAAATTACTTTCCGAGCTAGAACCATGAAAGTTTTAAGCACTTGACAATTCAGCTCGTATGTGCAAGCTTTCAAGCTGTTTGCATATACTCACTCATGGATCGTATATTGGATGGTGTAAGTTGATGCGATGTAGGAATGCGTAAGGCGTCATCCTATAGGGCGTCACTCAAAAATCAAAGTAGCTTCTTCGGTTTCTCGTTACTTTCAAGCTTTCTCGTCTTCGTTTTATTCTATCACACATGCATATATAAAGTTTGAATGTAGAGATATGTAGAGAAAGACCCTGGATTGACAATTCACGAAAAAGCCATGCCGCAGTTGCAAGCGACAGCCGATCCACGCGTCCCTTTTGTTGGATGCGTAACAGATTGGCTTGCGCCTCCTTATATTGCTTGGAAACTCCTGTGTATATATGGGTTCCCGCTTGATGTGTGCACTGGTCCCGTGGGACGAGAAAAGGAAATTGGAATTTGACGACGGGGGTGACGGGCTCTCAAAAGAAATTGATGCCGATGAGGCTTCCGAAGATTTTTTCGATCTGGTTTCTTCATTTCGACGAAAATCGAGCCAACCATGGCATTTTCTCATCAGTCATGGTATTATAGAATCGTCAGAGTAGTGTCGAGGTATATTGTTGCAATGGAAATATTGTATCAGAATAGTTTCCCTGCCCAGTCTTCCTTGTTAACTAGTTATTTGGAAATATGTCTTTGTATAGAGCCATCTCGCCGACAAGAATATAATTGAATTTTTCTTCCTCAGTACTACTCTTTGGTAAATTTTTCCATGATTCAAATAGTTCAGCTGGAGAGCCAAAGTTACTTTTTTCTATGCTCAAGGCGTGAAAATGTCTCCCGGACTCTTTTCGACTTGTAAATCACATGTTTCCAAGAAACATCATTCCACACACGTTTGCAAAATTTAAACTTTGCATTGTCCTATTTGCCAAACCAAATGACAATCAGGAAACATTCGAATCAAAATTTACTACTTTCAATCTCATAAAACCGAGCATTAAACCATGAGCATTGGTCAATTTTTCATGTCAAAATTCTATAACGGCTTCTATCCAAGTTAATGGCATCACGTATATATTTTGTGATCATTCATTTCAATTTAATGTAATCTCATTGAAGAAAATTGACAGTAAATTATTTCTGAAAAATGATCAAAAATCTGTTGGTTCAATTATGTAGAGGAGTCACATAAATCCGAGTCCGAGTGTAAATTATTCAGAATTTTGCGAATTATGCGTATTCTGGAGTCTAATACATCAAATTACTGTATTACGTCAATTAATCAGTAGAGTATGATTTTATCTGTACCGAATCAAGTGTGGTCCAATAGATGATTGAATGAATTGTAATTCGAAACTGTACACCCCTCTCACCCTCCAGATTCGATCGCTGTAATTCACTGATTAACCAGTGAGACCACATACTGGAAAACCAGTGAGCAGTAGATTTTCACTGGTTCAAACGAGTGAATTTTATCCCAGGGTTGGCAGAGTCACGGACATACATCATGTCTGTCTCATGTCCGCGCAGACCAGGTCCGCCGAAACTGTGTCCGCCCTTCCTGATTGGTCGAAAGCCCCCGCCGTATGCGCCGTGCATAAGCAAGGAGTAGGGGCGCTTCTGGCAGATGAAGTCGTTACGACAGATGAAAATTATCTGAAATTATCTGGTCGTCTGCTCGCCTCAGCTCAGATGATTTCATTCACCGGATCATGATTTCGAGACCGATGATTTCGGCTATCCCGCGTGGTTGCTAGATGCGGTGTTTATGCGGGATAGTTCAGGACGCGTGCGGCGAAATTGTATATTTCAATTTTATGTAATGTAAAAATATATCAATCTTGCAGAAAAGTTGAATGGTGAGGTGATTACTATATCAACTGTGAGAGTAAAAGTAAAAGAGGTCAGGGAGAGCACAATTGTAAATTCACAGTCAGTAAGAGTCAGGTTACCCTAACCTCGTCAATTGTAATAATCCTGGTGACTGAACTTACTGATCCACTTTCAAAGCAGAAAATGAAATTTGGGACTCGAAAACTCATTTGTGTGCTTTTAGATGATTCAGACAAGCGTTAACCCCTTTGGAGTTGGTACATGTTAGAGACGTAAGTGGACTAATGCTCCTGGGTGTAACTCTCTATTGTTCACATAGCCAGAATTGTTGAACATCCTCATATCTCAGTTAGTGAGTATTTAAGCTTTATAAAATTATAAAGCAATCGATTGTTGATTTTACAGCGCTTCAATATTGCCCAAAGGTGAGTGGAGCATTATATTCAAATAGTTGACTCTGATTGCATACTAAATTCTACAACACTTGCACACAGAAAATATGCCAAAATTGAGTTGATGACCAGAACTGCCAAAAGCCTTTGAGAAATGTAAATAGCTGAAAACATACATGCTCATGCAAGGTAGGTGTACCTTTGCTGAGCCATTGCATTGGTCAACGTATAGCTAAACCCAGATCTGAATCTATTCCGAATGTCAGCTATTTAGAATCAGAACACAATTGGCTCTGAAATACCAAGAATACAATACAAGACATTGATTGTTGTTTGGATGTAACTCTCTATTGTTCACATAGCCAGAATTTTTGAAGATCCTCATATCTCAGTTAGTGAGTATTTAAGCTTTATAAAATCATAAAGCAATCGATTGTTGATTTTATAGCGCTTCAGTATTGCCCAAAAGTGCGTGTAACATTATATTCGAATGGTTGACTCTGATTGCATACTAAATTCTACACCATTTGCACACAAAAAATATGCCAATATTGAGTTGATGACCAGAATTGCCAAAAGCCACACTTGATAAATTTATAAACGATGATTCCATCGCAACGGAGGATGATGAACCAGTATCCCCACTCGACATTTTCTTTGAATCAGAGAAGATGAGATGCCTTCATGCTCGATGCATTTTTCTATGTATGTACATTAGGGTGTGCGTTACTACCCAACTTTCGATTTTGCACGATACGAAATGATAAGGAAAAACTTTTGCCGCGCCCTGTACGGCGTGCCCTGCTTTGCCGCTCGAATACAATTGTTAACATTGAATAGCCTGTGCTGAGAATTTTGCCCTCTCGACCCTCCGCGTCTCTGAGATGGCTGTGATTCTTCATGGCTCTTTTTAGAGCTGAAAAATCATCAGACTACATCGTTTTCACGTAAAATTTCACGAAGGACACGATGAAATTGTCAATTTTGAGTTTCAAAGTGACCCCGATGTGATATTAGCGATTCTTTCAAAAAATCACTGATATCACACCGGGGTCACTTTGGAAGTCAAAACTGACAATTTTATCGTGTTCTTCGTGAAATTTTACGTGAAAATAATGTATTCTATTAATTTGTCAGTTTTAAAAGGAGCCATGACAAATCAGCGATCTTAGAGACACGAAGGGTTGGAAGGGCAAAATTCTCAGCATAGGCTTTTCAATGTTAAAATAAGGTTCGAGCAAAGCAGGACACGTCGTGCGAGGCGCGGCGAAAGTTTTTGCCTATTTTTTTATATCAAAGATCGAAAATCCACGATGGTGCCGTGTAAAATCGAAAGTTGCGAAATAACGCACACCCTAATGTACATACATTCTTCCAAAATCGATTGATGAAAAATATGAGGAAATCGACTTGCCTCCCGGATGTATACAATTCTTAGGTATTACTAGGTCCAACAAATAGAAAAGCTATTGTGAAATTGGCACAGGGAGCCCGATGCCTTATCTCAATATAATCTTTAGCAATCCATCCGCATTACTTTCTAAGTTTCCCGATGCCGTTCAATTTTCTCGTGGAATACGCCAATTTGGTCCGCAATCGTTCAGGCTTTGTCATCTATCCATTTTTTTTCTATTCTCAAATTCACTTGAATTTCATGCGATTGAATTGTAAATCTTGAGAAATAATATACCAAATGCCGATCCAGCTTCATTATGCCGAACTCATTATCTCTATTCCTTCGGGTACACAATCTGCAAAATTATATTTACACAATCACACACTCTACTATTGTGCTTACAGTTGTGGGTATCGAGCAACACAAACTACGCGCTAGAGTTTGTTCTTCGGAGGTCACCACAAATTAGCTTTTCCATCAACAGCTCGCGAAGCGATCAGTTCCACGTTTCTGTCGAAGAAATATGTAGAAGAGAATCACGGGGGTCAACAATTACGAGGTGAGAGTTACGATCCATGTGAAAAATCGTGCGATGAGTTGAAACTTATTCGAGGTGGAACCTGTAAGCAGTTTTTAACAAGCAACGTACAGTACCGTGCAAAAATTCCTGAACGGGAGTTTGAAATCCTCTCTTGCAAAAACGTCGATTACTCGAGCCCAGGTTAACGTAGAGGAATTTCGAAAAAAGCATCTTAAAGATGAGAAAAAATGCTAACTTCTTATGGTTTTTAATTTTTCTCTCAGCCCTTTTTGGTACCTCAAATAGCTGATGTAATTTCAAGGGTTTCGAGAAAAAAACCGTTTTTACTCTATCGGCTGTAATTTGGACGCGGATAAAGATAGAACAATTTTGCAAAAAGCATCTTGACGAGCGGAAAAAATGCCATTTGCAATGATTTTTCGATCATTGCAAATCATTGAAAGCTATCTCATAAACAGGACAAATATTCGTATCAAAAGTCTCATTCATTGAGTTTCATGAAAAGCAAAATTTCGATCTTCATCACTCGACTACTCCGATCTCCTTTGTCTAAAACTACTCTACTCCAGCTCATTTTGTAGCGTTCCCAAAGCACTTCAAGATCTCTTTACAATTTCTTGCGCGCAGCTTGATAGATTCTCGCAAAATCAATCCGAAGCTTCGTAAAATTTCATGCAAGTCGGGTGAATACGTAAACTTTTGAAAGTGTAACGGAGATCAATGCTGCGGAATCAAGCTTCAAATTGGTTTTGAAAGAACCTATCAACCAGCGTGAAAAAAATTCGCGCAGGTTGATAGATTGTATCATACTTGGAGAAACGACGAACAACCTACTCCAGCTGATATCGGCTGATAACGATTTGCTCGATCTCGCCGTTGCAGAGGTGAGCATCGGTAGCTTTTGCTTACAGTGAAGGAGATGTTGTAGTTAAAATTTATAGCTCGGGGCAAAGTGGATGACAATAAGTAACGATGTGCAATGCAACGAGTGTGGGCGAGATTTCTAATCAGGTGCCTATGTGATTGCTGTTGTATATTTCTACCAAGTTGTGGTGATATGCAATACTCATCTTGCATACTATGAGGGACTCTGATTGGCATATTCATATTATGCTAGCGAGAAAACAAGAGTCTTGATTTAAAGTCATAAGACTGTGGAAACCCCGATTTTTTTGTGCGTCTTACACTTACACCTGTAAATACGTTAGGATGATAAGAGGCTTGTTCCAAGACCTTAAAAATGAGCTTAGCTAAGTTCCATTCGGACGATTCGGATACGAGCCATCACAATTTTCCGAAATATGGATTTTTCATACGTTACCCACGTACTTTCTCCGCGTATTTTCGTGAACTGAAGTTCGTAAAATCAGTCTCAAAACAAGCTAAGATACGTTGAATAATATTGAGGAGAGCCAAAATTATGAGCAAAACAAAAGTAGTGGGAGCATATTAGGCACACTTACCTTCCAACCTCGCTTGGATTATATTGTATATGTAAATTTGATCGAGGTGGCTACCAAAATCAGGCTAATGAACACGAACTATACATATTTATCGCTCATCAGTACATTTCGATACAAGGGTGTGGTAAATAAGGTAAGTGTGCCTAATATGCCCCCACTACTTTTGTTTTGCTCGCCATTTCAACTCATCTCCATAATTTTCAACGTACTTTAGCTCATTTTGAAGCTTGTTTCAAGACCTTGAAAATGAGCTAAGGTACGTTTAATTTCAACAAATTGGAGCCGAGATATCGTGATTTTCGCGAAAGAAGATTTTCTGCGAGTTTTCAACAGTGTGTTCCTAATTTGCCCTCACAGGGAAAAGAGGCCTATTTTCATGGGATTGTACGGGTTTTTCGTATAATCGGGTATGTGGTAGTATCGGTAGAAATCGTGGTGGCTAAAGATATCGGCATCGTCACTTTTAGATAAAAGAAGTCTTGAATTGTTATATTCTTTATGCTCACAACTCGCTTAATCGATCGCCAAACCCATTTCACGTATCCTTCACATCAATGTACAGTACTTGTAATTCGTCAATTTATGCAGGAGTATTCATAGCAGTTCCTCTGTCCGGGACAAAGCTCTGAATTCTCACGTTCGCCTCAACAGAAAACTCGAGAAAATTCAGATGCTTCCGAAAAATCTGACTCATACAAGTTTGATTCGATCAAAAGCTATGTGAAAGTAGCGGAGAAAAATTTTGGGAAAAGGAAAAGAATTTTAAAAATTGCTGACCAATGGTGATTTTGAATGGATATTCTTTATTGACTTTTGCAACTGGTTTTGCACTATTACCACGCATATAATTTATATCCAAGCAAATCAGCAATCTCATACAATTCGATTAATCCATAATTTTCGAGTTCTGAGGCGTTTCAACAAGAAACTTCATAATTTGAGCCAGACAAATAGTGCTAGTCTCATCTTGACGAGTCAGTGAGTGTTTTTTTGTTATTTATATTATTTTTCAAAATTTTCACCGATACGCCATATGGGTTTAACGATCTGTTGAGTGAATTGCAAGATAAGAAATAAGAGGGGCATCCACAAATTTCGAGGCCACACTTCGAAATTAAGGCTGCGCTTCCTATGAACCCCTTTAGCTAACAAGTCATCGCTTTTCGATAATATATCATTCAAACGTCGAGAGGAATTATTGCAAGTGTGGTGAATATCGTAACCTGGTCGTTCGGTCTTCCTATACGTTGTGCAAGTAACGCGCGTGAGTACACGGAACCACTTTGGATCGACAGCATATGAGATGATTCACCTTGTTAACTGGTTCAACATTATATTGGTTGATAAATCAGTGCTACAAAGCTATATGATGGATTCCACGCCAAAGCGACCTACGGGAAGGGGTCATTTCTCAGATTCTTCTTTAACCCTTTTCATTCGATTCTATCGCCCAAAATAGGAACTTCGGACCGCCTATGGGGTCCGAAAAAAATTACTCCTCTCCATTGCGCGCACATCCGTGAACAGACCGAAAATTCGTCGTGTAAAAATCGATGCTCTTTTATTCACGAAAGTGGGAATATTTCGAGTTTTTGAATAGCTATCGATTTGCGGGTTGCGGCATCTGTAAGGGCATCAAAAAACCTATCGAAAACGTTGGAAATTTCTTTTGTTATTTGGGGGCTTTCCGAAGGCAAAAAAGTGGTTTCCACTAAAACGTTAATTTCTCAAAAAGCCATTCTTTTGATTCTTCGAAAATCAGATATTTGACCTAAAAATTTGCGTTCTTTCGGAAAAAATGGGTTTCAGAGGAGTTTGGGGAATCCAAGTGACTTATGAGCCATTTTGTTGAAAATTTGATTTTTCCGGTTTCAGAAAAAGGCGATTTTCTGCGCATGTGCACAACCGTAGTTTTTCGGCACCATTTTCAATGAGAAGCTAACAAAATTCCCTATAAAATGACCACACGCAGAGTTGAAATTCATGCACTGAAAGGGGATCTGCAACGATTAATTATATCGAATCAAAATCACATGAAAATTCAGCCCTTTAACGCTTTCGGCGCGCCTGCTGAGATGACACATTTACGAGATCTTTTCGGGACTCATTTTTGAGTACGAAATCGCCCTAAAAAAAATCGAATCACATGGTTTCAACGTAAAATTGTCTGAACTTTCAAAATATGCGATGAAAAGTCCCGCTTGAAGTGAACCCGAGGTTCTAAATTCAATTTTTTGCAATTTTGAATGTGAAAAATCGTATTTTCTGGCAAAAAATTGAATGTAGCACCTCGAGTTCGCCTCAAAAGGAATTTTCCATCGCATATTCTGAAAGTTCAGACAATTTTACGATGAAACATGTGGTCTGAATTTTTTTAGGGCGATTTCGTACTCAAAAATGAGTACCGAAAAGATCTCGTAAATGTGTCATCTCAGCAGGCGCCCCGAAAGCGTTAAAGGGCTGAATTTTTATGTGATTTTGATTCGATATAATTAATCGTTGCAGATCCCGTTTCAGTGCATGAATTTCAACTCTGCGTGTGGTCATTTTATGGGGAATTTTGTCAGCTTTTCATTGAAAATGGTGCCGAAAAACTACGGTTGTGCACATGCGCAAAAAATCGCCTTTTTCTGAAACCGGAAAAATCAAATTTTCAACAAAATGGCTCATAAGTCACTTGGATCGCCCCAAACTCCTCTGAAACCCATTTTTTCCGAAAGAACGCAAATTTTTAGGTCAAATATCTGATTTTCGAAGAATCAAAAGAATGGCTTTTTGAGAAATTAACGTTTTGGTCGAAAACACTTTTTTGTCTTCGGGAGGCCCCCAAATAACAAAAAAAATTTCCGACGTTTTCGATAGTTTTTTTGATGCCCTTACAGATGCCGCAACCCGCAAATCGATAGCTATTCAAAAACTCGAAATATTCCCACTTTCGTGAATAAAAGAGCATCGATTTTTACACGACGAATTTTCGGTCTGTTCACGGATGTGCGCGCAATGGAGAGGATTAATTTTTTTCGGACCCCATAGGCGGTCCGAAGTTCCTATTTTGGGCGATAGAATCGAATGAAAAGGGTTAAAGAAGAATCTGAGAAATGACCACTTCCCGTAGGTCGCTTCGGCGTGGAATCCATCATATATCATTCGAACGTAACAATAGGTTCATTAAATTGCACCGGACAGGCCTGGACCGGAACAAACTTCTAGTGTTACAAGTCTTGCGTACCAAAACTGAAATACGACTATTTTTGTTCTGTACGTCAACATAATATGTACATAAAACGGATTAATTCACAGTTAGAAAGATTAGAGCAATTTACCACAAAAAATATTACGATTTCTGTCGATGGAAAGAGGTTTCGTCTACCTACGTGCGTGTGGTGCGTCATCGCCTTATAGGTAGCTTATCTAGGTAGGCCTATTTACTTTTGATGCAACGTTTCTCTGCTAATGTCCCATCAAAATAGGAATTGGTCCCTGTAGACTTAGTTGCATAGGTGAGGTATTTAACGTAGATACTCACTCTCACTCGGCACGTGTGGTACGGGATAATGTACGAGCTTATTCGAGCAGCTGTATTTTTTTTGTCTTCATCAGTCAAGAAATTATGTATTCCACATGTGCGATATCGTTTTAATAATTATTTCAATTATAATTTAGAATTATGTGAGATAACAGGCCTACTTTTAGTTCACAAAGATTGTGCACCAAGTACGACTTGATGAGGAAAATACAATTCTTGTACCGGATCTCTATGTCTTCCGTAATAAAGTTGATAAAATTTTGCGAGTTTGAGAGTGTGTGAGAGTAATCCAAGAGTAAAAGAATTTTCACTGGCTCAATTCAAGCCATGTGCGGTATAATTTTCATTCTTGTCAGTAGGCATTACCCTGTATATGTACTTTTAGACCTAGTATGTAGCATGCGCGAGATGAATTTGTTTACGACCTACCGTTGATGTCAGATGACGTGTATGAACGGTTATGTAAAAAATTGAGTTGATATCAACAATTTGTATGCAATGACAATAAATATGTACAAATGAATCTTCAATATAATGACTGTGATGAATAACCTTGTCAGTAATTCTTACTACCCCAGAACTTCTAAACGTTCCATTGAAGGATAAATCGTATCTACTACCGCTGTAACATGTCAAAGAGATTGTCATTCGGAGATGAGCTGTGAAAAAACTCATTCAAAGATCGAAGAAATATTTCATTGAGTCTAAATGAAATTATCTATATTAAAGTCTATCTTGAAGTGAAATATATTGCCTATGAATGATACTCTCATCTATTTCGACAACTTTAACGAGGGTTCATTCAATTATGAAAGTTGCCCAATGAAGACAAGGTATGAAAATCGAATAAAAGTTGAAGGTATTGTAATATGCCTGTCTGTTCAATCAAGCATACCATCAAGATGAATCATCCTTGGAGCGTCATTGGATTTTTCAAGTTCCGATTGAAGAAAGTGGAGAGAAGTTTGGCGCTGAACATTATTGAATCAGTAAATCTGCACTGAGCTGAGTAGGGGGAACTCAATTTCAGGACAGTTATTTGAATTTCAAGACATTACGAGACAATTCAAAGATAAACAACAATCAATGCCTCGTATTGTATTCTTGGTATTTCAGAGCCAATTGTGTTCTGATTCTAAATAGCTGACATTCGGAATAGATTCAGATCTGGGTTTAGCTATACGTTGACCAATGCAATGGCTCAGCAAAGGTACACCTACCTTGCATGAGCATGTATGTTTTCAGCTATTTACATTTCTCAAAGGCTTTTGGCAGTTCTGGTCATCAACTCAATTTTGGCATATTTTCTGTGTGCAAGTGTTGTAGAATTTAGTATGCAATCAGAGTCAACTATTTGAATATAATGCTCCACTCACCTTTGGGCAATATTGAAGCGCTGTAAAATCAACAATCGATTGCTTTATAATTTTATAAAGCTTAAATACTCACTAACTGAGATATGAGGATGTTCAACAATTCTGGCTATGTGAACAATAGAGAGTTACACCCAGGAGCATTAGTCCACTTACGTCTCTAACATGTACCAACTCCAAAGGGGTTAACGCTTGTCTGAATCATCTAAAAGCACACAAATGAGTTTTCGAGTCCCAAATTTCATTTTCTGCTTTGAAAGTGGATCAGTAAGTTCAGTCACCAGGATTATTACAATTGACGAGGTTAGGGTAACCTGACTCTTACTGACTGTGAATTTACAATTGTGCTCTCCCTGACCTCTTTTACTTTTACTCTCACAGTTGATATAGTAATCACCTCACCATTCAACTTTTCTGCAAGATTGATATATTTTTACATTACATAAAATTGAAATATACAATTTCGCCGCACGCGTCCTGAACTATCCCGCATAAACACCGCATCTAGCAACCACGCGGGATAGCCGAAATCATCGGTCTCGAAATCATGATCCGGTGAATGAAATCATCTGAGCTGAGGCGAGCAGACGACCAGATAATTTCAGATAATTTTCATCTGTCGTAACGACTTCATCTGCCAGAAGCGCCCCTACTCCTTGCTTATGCACGGCGCATACGGCGGGGGCTTTCGACCAATCAGGAAGGGCGGACACAGTTTCGGCGGACCTGGTCTGCGCGGACATGAGACAGACATGATGTATGTCCGTGACTCTGCCAACCCTGCTGGATACCCAGTGAACGGATTTGGACTGAATGAACCAGTGAAAAGTTACTGGTTTCCGGTGAAATTTCACTGGATGACTTTTTTACAGAGTACGGTGCAGAAAAAGTGTCTTGAAGGACTCATCATCTGACGCTCGATCTGACCGGTAAAAATACAACGTTTGTTTTCATTAATTTTCTCCACGAGAATCATGATGGCCAATAACTGGAAGTCTTACTAAGGTACTGTGAAAAATGTTCAGTTTTCATTAAAAGTCAAGAACTTTGATGAAAATTCCAAAAGAATCAAAGTGAGTTTTATGGTTTTGACCAATTCAGACACTTTGTTACAAAACAGCAGACGATTCTGGATAGAACTACTGTAAAATCGGGCTACCATTAAACACGACCCACGAATCAGTCTGAAGTATCACGCATTAGCCCAGGTACCACCTGTAAAATCGATAGAAACCAGCCTCCCCAAATAATATGACAAACGATAGTAGATGAGTAAGGCCGATATCAGCGCAAGCCGATATGAGCGCAAGCCGATATGAGCGCAGCGCCGATATGAGCGCATTGCCGATATCAGCGCAAGCCGATATGAGCGCAAGCCGATATGAGCGCATTGCCGATATGAGCGCATGCCGATGTCAGCGCAAGCCGATATGAGCGCATGATCTTGCACGCGTGTAGTTCAGTGTCCTGACACCAGGTGGCTACCCGTTTACAAGCAAGTTAACGAGCTCTAGGATACACCAAGAAGGCTTCACAGGTAAGTAAGTAGTTCATCGGTCACCGCTAGGTGGCTGGTGGGTCAACTCGCAAGAGGGTTTGTCACCCTAAGCAATGATGTTGGTGAAAAATCATTGATCCATCACGAAGTCTGCGGACCAAAATTCTGATTTTCGGATATTTGGTTCTAATAGACGCAGCTTACTTTTGAATTCTACTTTGTGGGATTTTAAGGTGAGCTGCAACTTCAAGAGCTTCTGCAATTGCGGGAACTCTGTTTCTTTAAAAGAAACAGAGCTCTTGAAGTTGCAGCTCACCTTAAAATCCCACAAAGTAGAATTCAAAAGTAAGCTGCGTCTATTAGAACCAATTATCCGAAAATCAGAATTTTGATCCGCAGACTTCGTGATGGATCAATGATTTTTCACCAACATCATTGCTTAGGGTGACAAACCCTCTTGCGAGTTGACCCACCAGCCACCTAGCGGTGACCGATGAACTACTTACTTACCTGTGAAGCCTTCTTGGTGTATCCTAGAGCTCGTTAACTTGCTTGTAAACGGGTAGCCACCTGGTGTCAGGACACTGAACTACACGCGTGCAAGATCATGCGCTCATATCGGCTTGCGCTGACATCGGCATGCGCTCATATCGGCAATGCGCTCATATCGGCTTGCGCTCATATCGGCTTGCGCTGATATCGGCAATGCGCTCATATCGGCGCTGCGCTCATATCGGCTTGCGCTCATATCGGCTTGCGCTGATATCGGCCTTACTCATCTACTAACGATCATGGGAATCGCAAATCCACCAAATATTATAGAGTTTCCAGGTCCCGATTCAGACCACCACTACCATACGGTGGCGTGTAGGTATCATGGCCGCCGCCGTCGCAGATGCGGCGGTGGCGCTGCCGCCGCCGCAAATGCGGGGAATATTTTTGGAAGGTCGGTAAAGTCGAGATTTTCTATCAAAGATAATCACATGTTTGTTTTGATCTTGCTGTCCAGTTGATGCCGATTCAGACTTCATAGGTAATTATTACAGTTTTTTCCGCTATTCGTGATAAAAAATGTCTGCAATCAGTGTTACTCGCGTGGTTAAAGTCATTGAATTTTTGTGATTGTGACAGTTGAGTGAGATCCGTGTTCCACATCAATTTTGATTCTTGTGAAGTGGTAGGTGAAACATAGCTGAAAATAGAAGCTTCCATTGTTTTTAATTAGTGATTCCAACTGAGATGGATGAAGCCAATTCTAATGATAGTTTGGTTGGTTGATGGTTCCAGCGAACTGTATATTATTTTGTGCTCTGCGTTTAAGAATCGCACAAGATATACTTGTTTGATGGGTGAATAACTAGCAAAGGTGTACTCACATGAACTGCTGTCAGTGATCTGTCATTTATAGTCAATGTTTCTTGCTGTATAGAACGACACACTTTATCAATCTGTAAAAATGTCAAGATATTTGCTTATTAGTTCAGTCTCTAATATTATGTCGCATGGCTAAGCTCGTAGCCCTTGTGTCTTACATTATATTTAAGCATCTTGCGGCCATTCAAATTCTGTTGTAACATTTGTCATATATTACATGTATAACAGTAACTGATCATCAATCTTCTACTATTTTTTTCAGACTTGTGGTGAGCCTTGATCCTATATTATAAACCGAACATATACTTATAGACTCATCAACTTGGTGTCAAGAAATTTGATAAAAGGCGAGAGTTTTGTAAGCTCCTGCTACATCTTTATAGATAGCTCCTAATTTGACAGCTTCAAGATCTAAAACGTGATTTCAACAGTGCAGCTCTACATAATTTTTGCTCCAAACTGTTTTGGTCAACGAAGCCACTGTCCCATCAAGAGGTCTGTATCCATAATACACAAGTATGTATGACTATCCCTTGCTCATCTGGCCCAAATCATCTCACTTTTCTTTAAAAAATTTTTAAGAATGTCTCATGGCAATATCTGACATGGTTTTGTTATGTTACAGAATGACTTCCATGAACTCGTCACTGATCTATCTATAAAGATGTAGCAGGAGCTTACAAAACTCTCGCCTTTTATCAAATTTCTTGACACCAAGTTGATGAGTCTATAAGTATATGTTCGGTTTATAATATAGGATCAAGGCTCACCACAAGTCTGAAAAAAATAGTAGAAGATTGATGATCAGTTACTGTTATACATGTAATATATGACAAATGTTACAACAGAATTTGAATGGCCGCAAGATGCTTAAATATAATGTAAGACACAAGGGCTACGAGCTTAGCCATGCGACATAATATTAGAGGCTGAACTAATAAGCAAATATCTTGACATTTTTACAGATTGATAAAGTGTGTCGTTCTATACAGCAAGAAACATTGACTATAAATGACAGATCACTGACAGCAGTTCATGTGAGTACACCTTTGCTAGTTATTCACCCATCAAACAAGTATATCTTGTGCGATTCTTAAACGCAGAGCACAAAATAATATACAGTTCGCTGGAACCATCAACCAACCAAACTATCATTAGAATTGGCTTCATCCATCTCAGTTGGAATCACTAATTAAAAACAATGGAAGCTTCTATTTTCAGCTATGTTTCACCTACCACTTCACAAGAATCAAAATTGATGTGGAACACGGATCTCACTCAACTGTCACAATCACAAAAATTCAATGACTTTAACCACGCGAGTAACACTGATTGCAGACATTTTTTATCACGAATAGCGGAAAAAACTGTAATAATTACCTATGAAGTCTGAATCGGCATCAACTGGACAGCAAGATCAAAACAAACATGTGATTATCTTTGATAGAAAATCTCGACTTTACCGACCTTCCAAAAATATTCCCCGCATTTGCGGCGGCGGCAGCGCCACCGCCGCATCTGCGACGGCGGCGGCCATGATACCTACACGCCACCGTACTACCACCCTTCCTTCCAAATCCATCATCAAACCTCGCAATCCATATTATCCAAGACGGTAACATCAGCAAATCGGATGGCTCCCGCAGGGCTCGTCGTCTGCAGAGTCTTCCCCATTACTCTAGAGTCTCAATTGTAGTAGGCATCGAAATGGCATTTTCTCCCCTAAACATATAGCTGAGCTGAGCTGAGACGACTATATAGTAATATAAAGGCGGGGCTCGCGGTACCGGCGCGGCGTAACATTCAGGGGTTGCTGCCGCATAGACGGGTATTCTGGTAGCTCTCTGTGATGGCAGTTTGGTTCACGCAAAGAAAGAGCAGACGATGAGAGACCGGCTAGCTTTCGAGGTGGTTCACCCCAACTCTCTTCTCCCGCCAAGTCAAGCACATGCCCCTCCCTTAAAATACACTGTGTTGGCGAGAGGAACGTTTCAGGGTCTCTCTCTCTCTTTCACTTTGCCTGGCTTTAGTCCTCGGGTGTGAGCATTGGTAGAGGGGCGTATAGGATCAATACCGTGCAGGCAACCACCCCTTGTGTATATATATATATATATGTATATGAGGAGGTAAGGGGAGGCTTTCTATCTCTATCTCCGCAGCAGCCCTGGTCCCGCTCTTCTTGCGCGCGCGCGAGCAAGCGAGCCTATACACTAGGGGTTTTGCTCTGTACCGGTGTATGAGATCGATGCGCTCTGGTCCACCACACCAAAGTCATTGCACTCATCCCTTGTATAAATTGCGCATCATCGTTAGCCACCCTCGTTGTCACGTGTCCGTACAATTCACTAAACCTATTGTATAACCCTTTACTCAAACTATACCGAGTTTGAAACCAGTGAGAGGTTATAGGCGAGGCCACGAGCGATCATTATGGAAATACCGAAATGTCTGGATGCGGCTATGACCCCTTACCAACCACCCCCTCCTCACTTTCACCGTCTGCGCCCACCACCGCACCGACTCGACTCACCGGAGCAACAACTGTTGCCCAAAGAGTGTACAGAACTTGCAAGCTCGTTGCTCGGCTCAAAGTTTTTTAATATGCCAAAAGCAACCGATTTTTTCAACTAAACCATGATTTATTTGATGAATTTTTTGGATATCCTTTCATAGCGAACAAAATACAAATGTTCAGATTCAAGACATAATCGCCAATTTGACTGTATATCAGGGCTCTTACCTTATACCTTTGTTTTCAGTATATTTATCGAAATTTTACGGGGTTTAGTTGTTCATCAAAGAAAACATGTCCAAAATGAGCCTACATAGATCAAAATCGATGGAACCAGTATTCTATTAGGTCTTAGAAATTTCCACAAGACTTCTTTTGGTTACTTGAAAACCGATCTTACCGTGTGTGATTGTTCTATGGAACAAAATGACAACGTACAAAATTCTGTAACAAAAACCTCATGGAAAATTCTTGTGGAGGCCATACATCAATTTATGATGATATTGTTTCATCGCCATATACAAATATGATCATGGAATCCCATGGCAGAAGGACCACACGCAACATTAGGATTCAATATGAATGAGACACTCTTCATACTCAAAACTTCGGCTTCCTGCTCGTGACATCACAATTGTACATAATGATCTCAACCACTTGAAGCAGATCGACATGCCCGACATCTGCATGATGAATATGAGTTAGAGCCTCCTGTCAGTGGCAGCTGTTTCCAAGAGCCTTGCACCAACAAATGGATTTTCTTAATCGAACTATACTCACGAAGAGGAAGCTTTCAAACCCTCCATACCATGTC
The DNA here is from genome assembly GCA_029851415.1 of Eretmocerus hayati. NCBI lineage: Eukaryota > Metazoa > Arthropoda > Insecta > Hymenoptera > Aphelinidae > Eretmocerus > Eretmocerus hayati. The sequence continues at coordinate 145,768,794 of CM056742.1, read as the reverse complement.
ATATCGGAATAAATCCGCAACGTCACGATTTCCATTCGTGTCTGCAACGGACGAATTGTGGTATGATGATTGATCAAGATTTGACAATGTTAATTATTCTGAATAGATGACTCTGTAAACTAAGTCAAAAGTACAGGCCTACATTCTAAGTGAAGTTTCCTCAAATCGACCAAAAAGAACGGTTCGCTTGACCAAAAATCAGTAGAACGACCGCTGCAAGTACTCGATTCCATGAATAAGACACCAACAGCTGAGCTTATTGTAACGGGTACCCCATTGTAACGCGTGTGACCAAGTCATAAGCACCCTCCAGCTTCAACAGCCTAACTGCACCTGGTGCCAAAAAAGACTCGATACCATCAGTTTAGATTATGCTAATAAGTAACTAGCGCAAAAAGGCGTTGAAGACAATGTAAGTACCGCAAAGTCAATGACTATACCACGGTCAAGTCCAGTATCCATAGATATCAACAATTTACGTCGCAGTGTAAGATAACGACTCCAACGTTGCTTTGGAGTTCAAATGATCGTGGAGGGTTGTCCAGGGGTTTGAGTTGATGCTTTGCGACGAGGCTCGGGGTCACGTATACACTGCGGGGGCGACGACGAGCTTTGAAGGGGGTGAACGAGGAAGGAGAGAGGCCACCACTGGAGACGAAGACCGAGAGAGAAACGCGGGCAAAGGGAGAACGCGACACGGCGCACACAAATGGCGGATGAAACGAGGGTGGTAGCGCCACACGACGCCATGTTGCGCCCATCTCGTTTCACGCGAGATATAACCTCTGCCAGCCTATGCTCATCGTGGCTGCACCCCACGTATAACTTGCTTGCGTCAGACGATTCCAACCGACGCAATCTTTTTAACGCTGTAGGGATCTCATCATCTTTAGCTTTCAAAGCTGAAATCTGGTGGTGGTGCACGGTTGCTAGGCGCGGCCCGGCCGATCTCTATGGTTCTCCGTTATGATCATATTCCACAGTCATACATTCTTTTGTCTCGAGTTATCGTGAATATATAAGGTTGATGATTTTAGAAGGTTCTTATTAAAATTAGTCAGGTGGTTGATGGAAGTATGACAATGAATATATAGAGTCATGAAAAATTGATTGCTAGGTGAGGAAAGGCCGCCACACCTGAGACTGATGCTCTAGAATTGGGTCGTCAGAACGCGATCGATGATGCTGTTGGCTCGGTTGCAGGTGCAAGCAGTCATCCGTAGTTGCCGTGGACCACTTAGCAAGATACAGATTTTAGACGGCTGAGGTCCAGCGTTATGATAATACACTTTGCAAAAAGCTGCAGTATTGATATACAGTTGAACACGAGGAAACCTGGTTGCAAATAATGCTCCAGCAAATGAGAATACGAAGTCCATAGCAATGAGATTGGAGCAGCAAAATTCCGATAATGATACTACATAGGTTGACCAGGATGAACTAAAGTCAGACTAAAAATTGGGATTCCTTCACTAATGACAAATTTACATATCATCTGATGAAAAAAACCCATGATCAATGACATGAAGAATAATTGGACACTCCGATTGAATTTACTCTGGCAGAATTCACTTCAAACTAAACAACAGATATGGTTGAGATAGAGAAGGCCCCAAAGATAATCTCAAAATCTTGACGGATGTTCTGCCTGTCTCAAAGACAACGTATCCCGAACCCATGGGACGACGTAAGTTACCACGAACTACCACCGACCAAGGGTGTCAAAGTTATTCTTTCTCTTGGGAAATTATAAAAAAATCTTTCACACTGATTCTCCCAATAAGTTCCCAATACAGAAGTTTCAGATTGTAACCATGATGACAGCGCAACATTGATGATCATTTGAAAATCGACTGTATGCCAACCTGTATTTTAGTCAATAGATCAATAAGCAATGAGTTTTCAAGATGTTTTAGGTTATCCAAACAGCAATATTTTATTGTGAGCCTCATCGGTGTAAGTCTTGTTCGAGAAATTTATTAATATTATATTCTTATGGTTCTGGGGTTGTGAGAAAACAAACTCTTTTCAACTTTTTGGGCATTCTTGTACTGGTGAACACTCTCTGAACTTGAATTGAAAAATGTTCTAGAGTACTCTGGAACATTTTCACCAATGAGGGTCACAGTTGAAATAAATGCAATAAATGAAAACCAATGACTGTCTGAAGAAGTGAATGACGCAATGAATATCTCCAAGAATCCGGATCTGTGCTTCATCACGCGAGAAGAGGGAGAAGTTAATCTCGCGCCATAGAGAAGCAGAACGAAGGGTGAGAAAGGCAGGAGGCATCTTCTTCCACTGCAATACGCCAGATAGATAGATAGACCTAGGCTCAGTCGAGGGCTCGGTTGATACATCACCGAATCGTATTCTCTGGGATTCTGTTGAGTCTCAGCCTTGGCCTCATCTCACGAACGATTTAGGCGTCACTCCGTTACCTTCATCGGGTCAGACTTATCGTTAGTCTCGAAGCGATACCACGGTTCACGTGTGCGAGAATAAATGTACAGTAGCAGTAGTAGCCCACAGCTTCCCGTCGTCCAAAGTAATCTTATTGCCACAGCTATTTCATTTACGTACATTATATACATGTGTGTATGTATTCATGTATGGTCGTATGTATGTATGGAATGTGTGATACTCGTGTATCATGTCTATATACGGGGTGGAAGGCGCGCAGGTGGTCTCCGCGGGGCTGTGGCACCCCTTGGGCTCGTTCATCGATTCCGGACTGGCGCCGTTCCATTAGTGCGCGTACAACATCACGAACACTGAATCATGTGGATGCAAGTGGACCCGTATCGAATGTGGAATAGGAGAACACCATCACCCTTGGCACCACTTGGATCAATTTCAATTGAACGTGGGGTGGTAGCAGCGTGGTGGTGATTGGCTCTCACAAACTTTCAATGGTGAATCACCTTGCTACTTTCAATAATAATGGCATGTCCAAGTGCATGGTTTACCATGGATCAAATATCAAATCATCAAGACTGTGGGCAATTTCGTGGAATATTCGATTGCATCTCCATTTTCACAAGCTAATTCAAACACTGCATGCAGTAAATCTAGGAGTAACTACCGGAATACAAGGAAATTCTTCCGACTGTAAGAACTGACACATTTACCGAATATGACTCGAAGAAAAATTTTACTACGATAATGGTTACATTTTACTCATGATCGTTGGAAATCATTGATCAGATCAGACGTTTATGAACACTGCAAAATCGTCTGCTTCCAAAAAAATAGCAATTACGATTTCTTCTAGAGTTTTTTTACAGCAAATATAGAAAACTTATTGGAACCAGAAACCTGCGTGCGTATCGGAAAATGTATTTCGGAAACGCAACTGTTTGGAAGTGTTTCCTGCTCTGTTGTTCTGATGACAGGCATTATAATACAAAGAAAGGCTCTCATACTCCTCCTGGAGATGATACACAATGAAAACATCAATTCTGACCTATCTTATTTGTTTGCTTCATTTATGAGGAAATCGTCAGATACTTTTGGTACTGTCGATGAATCCTCTCATGTGCATTCAGATTTTATTGATTGAAAGTTGAGGCTTGTCAAATAATGGAATCTGTGAAAAAATCTCTGTAGAATCAAGATTTAGTAGAGTCAATTCTTACATTTACATCAAGTTCTTACATTCTATTCAACACTTTTATGGCAGCATGCATGGAACTCCACATGGCTATGGCGCGCTGATGAAAATTTATTCTTTTTCACATCAAATCAATGATTCAGAATCATAGATTTGATGTTGGTGCGAGTGAAATGAATCAACCATGATTTTAGAGAACTGGGTGCCATCGAAACGCAGCTCTACACTGAGAGTTTGGGCAACTCTAGTTTATTGTAGTCTTTGGTAAACAGGCGGGACTTATTTAGGCAGGATGTTGCATCAAGTGTTCCAAGTATGCGTTGCAGGAGTGGTACCGGTGCGGAGCCCAGTTTCTCCGATTTCGTAAGCGCGCAAAATATGCCATCATCACAAAGGTCGCTCCACTCGAAGAGCTGATGGCTGGAGTTTCTTTTGAATCGGATCGGGTACATATGTGTCCTTGCATATATACAGAAGCGGAAGCGAGTCTCGCGGTTGGAAACATATGAAAAGAGAGGGTCCCGCGGCAGTTTCGTCACACTGTTAACTACACAGAATATGTGTAAATATATGTGTATAGAAGCAGCTGCTAGTATACTCTCGCGGGGAGGTTCTCCCTGTTCTCCAAGTCTTGTACAAGATCCACAAATGCACTTACAACCATCAAGCACCAAGAGCTCTATCCCCTCTATGTATGGATCTATAAAAGACATATACGTTTGGGTATGTGTGCATTTGTTAGGGTACTTGCAATAAGGTTTCTCGTGACATATCCTGCAGCCACGAGCACGCGACTCAAAGCTTATATTGAATTTCCCATGTAGATACACCATCACCTGAGAGCCACACGCTGAAATCGAGAGGAAAAATCGATTGGTCGACGCGACAGTGGTGTCGATTTTTTTTCTGTCCCCTCATCAGAGATTATCATCAAGTCGCGCATGCGCCATGGCAAGACACACCCGGGATCTTTGGTTCCCCGTACATTATACTGATGCCAGGAGACAAGCTGATTGCGTAACCATGTCGTGATCCGTCGCAATTGCGTTGCCCTGGCCGCGTTGCTGTTGCGGGTCGACGTACTCAATAATGCTGATCGGATGATGGATCTTTTCTGTCAGTTTCGAGGTCAGTTCAATGTAAGGGGATGAGATGCCATAGGAGCACACTTATAATGGGTATCCAACTAATATCTAGGGGTGGTTCCATATACAAAACGTATTTCTGGAGGTACATAGGAAGAGAGCAAACAGATTGAAGACGGCTAGCCACCGATCATCCCTTATTGTGCATGACCGGTCAGAGGTTGATCTGAGAGCGCGTTCGACCTTCGCCACAAGCTGCTTATAAAGGTGTATGAGGAGCTCGGTATCGATCGGGGACGGCAGTGCGCCTATTTCATACAACAGAGTACCTTTGCCCTGATGGGCGGTGCTACCATGGCACTAAACTTGTATAAATTTATGCCATTGCCATAGTTCGTGTCCAGTTTGTAGCGTGAGTCATGACCCTTGGGAAACCTTTAGCCGCAACGACATTTACAACGAATTCGACATGGTGATACCCTTCCATGGTAGCAATTACCTTTTCCAGGTCATTGAAATCCAAGGAATTCATGCAGGCAGAAAAAATCATTGTAGAAAAGTCTTGTAGCCTTGTGTGGAACTTCAAGAAAATATTCTAAAATCCTCCACCAGGTTTTTAAACTCATGCTGTGATCACCATATTCGTGTCCGCTCTTTGAACATTCTCTCCCAAAAGATTTTGACTCTCTGGCCACTGGAATCAGTAATAATGTATCCCTACTTATCAAAATTTTTATGATTTGAAATCAATTTTCTCTCATTCTGACGGAGGGGTTAAGGGCTCTGCTCCATTCCAAATCCATAAATAATTTCATGGTTAATTTCCCTTGGCAATCAAAAATGTTCGGGATATTGATCATCATTTATTCAATTGATATGCAAACAAGTTGAAATTCTCATGTGAATTTTAAATGAGTAAAAAAAATCGTTATGATTCCATGAGAGAAGTTCTCGATGAAAGAAATCGAAGGCGATCACATGGACGGTCTTAATTGCACCTGTGGGACTGTGACAACAAAATAAGGTGCACAGAATAGATTTTTTTGATGAATCAAAGGTACCAAGAACTGGTAGCCTTGTACCACTCTGTGATGATCAGATGAGCGAGAAATGGAATTTTGAATCCAGATTGACTAATAAAGTTTGAAGCATTTCCAGAAGTTTCAGACCAGGCCAAATGTTAATGACGATCTGCTTGAAGAATATGGTAAAGATGAAAGGCTAATCTACAAGGTGTAGATTTCGAGATAACCTTGGAAGAAACATTGAATTACTTCCTGTGTGTCAGAAGCCGACAGACTTTCGAAATACTGAATTCAAATTTACTTTGAGAAGGAAGCAACCAGGAGACCGACCACATGTTCGCTACCACTCGCACCACATGCGTCGCAGACCGAAACATATAATACGTCCAGTCCCATGCATTAGGCGTAAAACCTTGATCCGCAAAGTGCGGGACAAAAATGCCTTCTATATATACACTGGGGGTCACAGTGCGCAAAGAATATCACATATTTATTCACGGGGGCCCGCCTCTCATGCAGGGCCTTAGGCCACTGGGTAAGGGAAGTATAGCGCCCACAAAGGGTCGGGTCCTTGGCGCTAAAGTAGTGTGCAGTAGCAGCAGCTGTAGTAGCACCAGGTACCAAAAATACCAGTTCCATTCTGAGAAAGACCAAAATCCCAAGGGCTGGTCCCCCATCAGATCTCAATCCATGTGTACATGCATGCATGTGGACATGTCCACGCACCCGGCGCGATTACTGGTACCTGCGTACTTCAACTTCGGGAAAGAAATACGCCATAAAGGAAGGGAAGGAAGAAAGAGACGCAGATACGGTGTGTGTGTGTGTGTGTGTGTTCTCCACGCTAGTGTAAAGTATTAGCAAAGAAAAGGCCCTAAAATGCATGTGTTGTGCCCGTGCATGCAAGTTCTATTGAAAGTATGAGGTCCCCCTCTTTTTGATCCGGCAAGATGATTCTTACGCTTGTACATAGTTTGTGCATTTCAATGCCTATGGCTAGAACAACGATTTCTACACATGATCTGAGATCTCTAAGATGGAGCTAAGTCTTTATTTTATTGCTTTTAAAGTTTTATCTGCTCGCTTTCATAAGATCTGCGAAATGTTACTAATTTTAAGATTTGTGATGTTCATTTTTATTATTCCTTTTTCTGAGAGGTCAAAAGTATCTTGGGATGGACTGGGCCCACAAACGTCTTTGTCCATTTGATGGATAACTTACGTGCTACGTCGGTAGCTATAATGGTAATCGACATTGTTCGAAGAAATGTCAAACAAATTTCCTTGGAAAACTGCGTATATTTCCAGTTTCATCATATTATAGAAACAATCATGAATAGTTGAGTCTCCATGGGTCCTTTGACGGATTTCCCGCATGTTTCTATACTAAAAAAAAAAAAATAATAATAAGCGTATATTTTTAGTATATGTATTTAGTACGTATTTATTTAGCCAAGGCGCGCAACACGAGATAGGATATTGATCAAGAAATGTGAAGCGGAATGCTTTTGAGAATTGTTGTTGTATTAGAATATTTTTCATCTTTTGCCATAAAATATGAACAAGTTTATGATTCAGAACATAAACTAGAATCTGTCAATACTTAAATTACTTCTTGTAATCCGTTGATGAGTCAAAAGATCGAAAAATTATCTTCGAGCATGCCATTGTAGTGTTGAAATAGTATATATTACGCAACAAGTGCGAGAAGGTCAATTTCCGCACAAGTTGCCAAACGAGTGCGAGAAGTTAATATTCACGCATACTTTGGAACATCTCGCACAGCCAGAAGAACATATTCATATGTACTTCTGGGGTGTGCGAGAAGGTTCAAAGTGTGCGTGAATGTTACTTCTCGCGCGAGTTGGCAACGTGTGCGGAAATTTCTCGCACGTGTTGCGTATACTATTTTTTGCAACTGTGCGCGAAGTTGTAATTAAATGCACCACTGTCCGAGCAAGATCATCTTGAGAACGAAGTTTTCAAGAAAGGCGAAATTCAGAGGGATGACGTGACATCATATTTTGGAACTGTGCGTGAATGAAAATTCAGTAGAGCGAGAAGTTACATTCACGCACTCTCCACCAGTGCGTGAATGTAAAACTATGCGAGAAGTCATTTCCGCATTACTTTTCGCACTGTAAATAATGAAGAGAAGTCTCATTTTTTTACAACTTCGCGCACACAGTTGCAAAAACGTTAATCCTTCTAATCCATCAAAAAAACATACAGCATCATGAAACGAATGAATATGATTCTACTTTCGGATACTATGTTGTCCATTTCAAATGACATATGAACTGTCAGGAAAACTGTGCATCTTGCCTCGATGACCCAGTTCACATCATGCAGATACCTGTATGCTAGTGTTCTTGGAAGCCGATTGCAGTATTTTCTAAGGAGAAGAATCGAGTACCGGTTCGAGTACCGGTGCTTGATGCGTTCAATACATATCAAAAATTTCCTTTCTCCAAATTTCGAGGTCGTGCATGATCACCGTACACTATTTGTCTAATTCAAACTTTCTGTTCTGATATCAAATATTTTTCTCTCTATTTGTGGAGTGAACAAATTCCAAAAAAAAAGTGCAGAATTTGAATGTTTTTGTCCAAGAGTTGTAGATGTATTTTCTTAGAGCCGTGACCCTGTAAGACAATTGTAATGATTTAGTGTGATAGAATAAGACGTCAGATGAGGGCCCAGAACAGTATCGAACAACTGTTTATACTAATTTTCACCAAGTAAAAGTAAGATTTTCACATGCTAAACAGAGCATAATCATGAACATTCTTAACCAGCGCATGAACCATGAACAACGATGAAACTTGGTTTGATGTGCAGAAGCACGTCACACCAAGTTAGCAACCTGCATCCACTGGAGCTCAAAATAGATCAAATTGGACGTGACTTGGCAACCAGAAGATCAATAATGCATTATCCAATAGCACCCTACTCTGAACCACCCTTCTTCAAACTCGAATTCATCATTATACTCCTCCAGAATATACTGGATGACCATCGGGATGCGATCATATATTTCGAAGCCAAATTCTCTGCTAATGAAAGAAAGATCAAATTTTGACCAGATATCAATTCTCTTAACAAACCTAAGCTGGGCGAAGACAATGCAGAGTATAGAAAATAAGTACAAGCCTTGTTCAGCAAAAGAGATGCCACTCAGCCGCAGGGCACTTCATAATTGAAAAAAGCGTCTGCTCAAGATCTTAATGGCCATAAAGAGCACAATGGACTCGATCACGTACAAGAGCGGACGGACGCGGGCTCATCCCACCGTCGCGCGTCGGGGTGAATCCGAGGATTCCCTGGATATCAGACCTAACTATATGAGAACTTCAAGTGAGAGTAAGATGGAAAGTTTCATAAGGGTCGTCTACCACTACCAACATGTACACTATGGCAGGATCAATTTTCCTGTGTCTCCAGCTACACACTCATCTGCAATAAGGACCTTCGCCCTATCCTCTTTCAGACTCGGAAAATCCGTATCATAAGGGTCTTCCTACAATGTTTGTGGCAAGTGAGGGTAATTTTTCAGGACCAGGCCGAGCGTTGCATCGCACTAAATATCTCGCAAACAGAAGGATTCCAGGGCTCAAGAAAAAGCACACAGAGTTCAATTTATCGAGAGGGAGTGCTACCGTTTCTATGGTACCGCCACCGCGTTACCCGGATTCTAGCGCCCAGCTTTCACCCCCCGATGAGTTTTGGATCCACGCCGCAGCGCAGCTCAGAGGGTGATGATAGCGCTCTACCGTCGTAGAAACCCCTAATACCTACATGTGAGAGCCGAAACTTTTGCATCATATGTACTGTGGTTTCTATAAGTACTTGAAACCAAAAAAAAAAAAAGACCTTGCGGTTGGTTACTTACATATAACATATGTGTCACGCCCTAGACTCGGAAACTCATTAATGGCCATGTACAAGTGGTGCTCGTGAGGCGTTACCCTAAAATGATGTAGATATACGATATTATGAAAATGTACGAGGGAAGTAGTGCTGCCGCGATAATCGATAAATTGTCGATGTCGTATCGCGATATCGATAAAAACGATATCGACATCGAAATCGATAACCCTTATTGTTTTCGACATCGATAACGACATTGCTTGAGTGACATTATTTATCGATCGAGATTATATCGCGACATGTCGCGATATTATCGATATCGAGGTTCCTGACGTATTTTCACCCTTCCGTGCTATCACTCTACAAGCTGAAGCAGGACACAATGAGCACAAAGCTTTTTTCTCTCCGTTCTGGTTTTGATACTGGAAACACTTCTCATACTTGATTCTATTGTCTTGTACGCTCTATTTTTGAATTCATCACTCGTTGATGCACTTGGCTCGGCTACATTCTGCTGTTAATTACTTATTGATTCACTTGTTGATTTCTTTTTTGATCGAATACCACGATCGGGACTAGTTGAATCTCAGTCTCGACGAAGTCTCTTCAAAGACGACATCATAGATTATAACAGTACGCGTGAAAGGTGGGATGTAACTGATTGAAGTATCGGTTCCACCTGGCGTTTCGTGTTTATAAACTCACACTCGCACATTGATCACACGGTCACATTCAGCATATGGGGCTATCCATTAATCACGCGAGGAAAACTTTTGTACGTTCGGCATATCCCTACACTCACTGAGAATTGAAGAAAAATTTCGCGATATCGATAATATCGTCGATAAACTATGATGAGGGTCGATACGATAACGACAATTGGCCTTCGACATTTTTCGACATCGATAAGACATCGATAAGCCGTTAAATATCTATGCTCGATAACGACATCTTTGGATTATCGATTTTTATCGTATCGCGGCAGCACTAGAGGGAAGTGTATAGTACAGAGGAAAGCTCTTGATATTTTTTTTTGCTGCGTGACTTTCAGGCCGTCTATGGTTGCGATGGTTGGTATCGATTTTCATCCCTCGTGGGCTACGCCCGAGAAAAACATCGAATCGTCGCAGCTTTTCAAGGGGAATGATGAGCTGATGCTGCTCGCATGACACGTTTGTTTACTTAAGCCGTGCAGGGGATGCTTATTAGCAAAGAAAAACATTTTTGACTTGTGGATAGGAGAGAAAAATGGATTTACAGCGATGGAAATAGAATTTATATCTGTAACATAGAATTTTGGTACCATTGCGATCGAGGTTACGTACAGGCAAGTGAGCTTCTGGGATTCATTGCATATGCTATACAGGAATGAGGGAGATTGGGGGTGATGCTTACGTCGCAGTTGATGGAGAGTGACGTGCAACAACTACTTTGGTAAATCGATATCGCTCTACGCTGTCGTGTATCGGAGGACATCGGATAATTCAATTAACTCGATTAACCTGCTGCCCGCCTAACTTAACTATGATGGAAATTAAGGGCCGTAGGTGTCCATCTGCTGCGTTGAAGGACGGTTTTGGTAAAAAATCACTTACTTATTAGTAGTCGGGTTGGACAAATTCAAGGCTATGGGGTAGAAAAATCATTTTCGTTCATTAGTAAGGAAAAATGATGAGCAGTGTTAAAAATATTGATCGACTTTCGGGAATGATTCTAGAAGAATTGAAGCGATTCAGAGCCATGAATGATGAGACCTCTGTCAAAATTACTAATGATCTTGCTATGTCATGGGTGATAAATTTTTTTTTACTCTGTTTCCTGTAATGACGGTCACTTAAATCCAGATGCAAGGATTTTGAATATATGGTTCCAGATCAAAATGGTTTATTTCGCTTTTGAATTTTATAATATCAGATTGTGGTTTTAAAGCTTGTTCTGATCTACACAATGATCCTTAAAATTTTGATTTTTTTGAACATTTTAAATTGAATTGAAACGTTACGTTCGAGAGCCTCCCATTCAGCGAGTCATATTTTTAGAACTATACTGAGTTGATCAAAATTATTTCACGGTGGTCGAGTTATTTTCATTCAATTTACACTGAACTTTTAGTTTATTCTTCAAGACATATCACGAAGGGCAAATGAATAGTATCCACAAAAAATCGGATGCATGATCAGATTTCCACCCCCATGGCAACGCTCACGTCATCGTTGGTTTTCAGCTCGTATTCAATCTCGAATACGCTGAATCATCGTGTAGCTTTTGTCGAGGCTTTTGTACTCCAAGAGTACCAAATTTTTATAAAAAAAACGTCCAGGTCCAGCGTCAGATACGCATGGCTGAGCACACGATAGCTCTCAAATTTTTTATCGTCTACTGGTTGACAACAAATGCCACCGATTCCCTAATTCTGTATCAAATAAGTATACACCAGGGCTGAGAAACATGAAAGCTCTCCGACAACAACGCACTGCAGAAGTGCAAGGAAAATCGATGGAGCAAAGAGAAAGAGAGAGAATATGGGGAACCCTGAAAAGCAGGGCTTTCACTTCGAAGCTACACACATATAAGAGGGGTTCACTAGCCATCATAGGCGCGAAGGGCAAAGCAGCGAAAGTCTACAATGCGATACGACCCAAGTCAATGGTGGTGGTGGTGGTGGTGGAGGTATATACTTTCGAAGCTACACGTCCGCTTATCACGCCACAGGATGCGAAGCAGAGCCGAGCAGAAGAAGGAGGGTTATTGCGGGGGAGAAGCCATCCAGGGGCGCTAACTTGCGTCAGGGGTTGTAAGGGAGAGAGAGAGACACTCATTGGGGGCGCGTGGCATTGACCGAGTGGAGGCCAGGCAGCGGTGGTGGCGCGCGATCTCGGAGCCCGGAGAACGCTTGTTCTAAATATATATGTTTAGTATACAACTATATATAATGGATTCTCGCAAGCTCCTGCCACCATGTAGTTACATAGTATATATATCTGAGCAATGCAAATGACGCGGGGGCGATTTTCTACTTGGCTAAGTACGCTCCCTTCAATGCTACTGCAGCTGCAATTGCTATCATGCTTTTGAGTGAGATGCACAGTAGAACTAATAGCCAATGCAACGCACTGTAATTTTGATGCATATATACTGAATGCTACGCGTTAGGATAAGGAGGGGTCTGCAACATGCAGTGCGGGAGCCAAATCGTCTCGCTCGATCGGATGACTAAATGAGATGCGCCTTTGCCTGCGGGGGTGGTTATAGCCGCATGCAGGCGGATGTTACCAGAAAGTGGTATCACGCTGACTCGATTTGACATCCGCACTGCCTTGCTGATTTGGTATTTTTTGATAGTACTTGAATGTGGTAAATTTGAGGTGCCTATTGTGCATTATATACAACTTTTTTGCAGCTAAGAAATAGTATGCATGCAGAGTGTGAGCTTTGATGATTGGGACTTTGTGAGCCAACGACTGAACATTACTCAAAATAGAAATTGACTTGCAAGGAGAGTCCAAGGGGTTTGGGAGCTGATTATGGCTGATGAAACTCTCGGAATCATCTCCTTTTAGCACCAAAAGACGATACTCAAAGCCGCAGAGTCCAATGCTCAAGTGTTTCCGGAGCTATACAGACCAGAATCTATGCATAACAGTATATCTACATATGAGTAGTTCCGTGGAAAATTTGATATAATGTGTGGCTGCTTAATTGTACGAATCCTAAAAACGCTTGACAAAAAAACCTGAAAGGTCATTACTGATATATTTTTTGGTGCTCTTTTTGGCGCAATCGTTCGTTTTTCGATCCAGGGCTACCCAAAAAGATTATTATCATAAATAGGTCAAAATGTCAGTTCCGTGCCCTGTGGTATTTGGTTTTCCAGTATTTCGACCTTTGTGAGTGTGAAGCATCGCGGTAGGGCTCACTCGGGATTCGGGAGGGCAAACTTATCAAACATGATGCTATCAAGCATCAAATAGCACTGCTATACGAGCCCAAAGACCACTTTTTGTGTGCATGAGAAGTATACGTACATTTTGTGGCGCAATTTTACTTAAAATTTTATCCCCTCAGTTTCCCTCGACAAAAGTGTATTTGCCTCATTCCAGGCCTCATTTCCGCACCAATTTGTCCTCAAAGAAAATCGTCAGACGCAACTTTCCCATGCCTCAGGATTTAAAAAAAAAATTGATTTTCATACTCTGCCGAGCTCTTTCCGCGAAAATCTGGTTTTGCTCAATTTTTTGGTCAGTTCCGTGTGGTACCAGTGCGACCCTTAAACGGGAGATTACGGAGGCCCTAGTCAGTTTTTTTCAAAGTATCTGATGGCTAAATGGGAATCCCAAAACCTCAAAACTGTAGCTTGAATCGTTTGGCCGTGAGATCAATTTTAGTGTCAAATGTCAGGTTCCGTGTGCCACTCAAAATGTCAGGTTCCTTGTCCACTGCCGCGTCTCTCCATGTTATCCTTATGGTACTGATGAGTGGGAAAAATTACATCGGTGCGCGAGTTAATTTATGCTTTATATGTTTCAAAAAATCCTTCTTAGAACGCTCGGAAGTGAGATTTGGGGTTGGTACATTTTCATGCCTCAGATATCAAAGTTTCCACGGAACTACTCATATATCATTTTCCCAAATATATATACTGTATATACTGTATACTGTATAATAATAATAGATAATAGATATCCTGTAATGCATAGGCTCTAGTTTGTAGCTTGGAAACGCTTGAGCGTTAGACTCTGCAGCTTTTGGAGCTAAAAGGAGATGATTCCCAGAGTTTCAGTTTTATTAACCGATCGATCCCAAGTTATCACAAGATATTGCTAATGTCAAAAATGGACTTTGTTGTGTGTCGAAAAAAATAGAAGTAAAGGGGTTCTTGCCGATACAAAAATTTCGCTAACGAATCCTTGAGAGTTTCGAATGCAAGCAATGGTCTTTAGAACCATGACTCTCATAGCATGGTACACTGGATGATTCATTTATGCGAGTGCATTTGATTGCTTCTCTCGTGATGAATCGATTCTTTGTGATTCGAGCATTCAAAAAAGACTTGAACAATGAAAGGACTAGAGTGGCCGTCGTCTGCAGTAGATGGTCGAACATTGGTATAGACAGTCCATGCATTGTAAGTCTTTCACCCTTATTTGAGAGCTGTTCACCTTTGTTCAATTTTTGAAAGGATTGGATGAATCATCGTCAATCAAATGGCAAATAGGTACCAGAATTTGGAGATGCATCTTTCTCCAAATTCGAAACCAAATCTTGTTCGAAAGCTCATATTCTTGACAGAGTTTGATGACGTTTGAGATTGTAACTGATGGACAAAGATTCAAAGCCCGATTGAAAAACGTAAGTATTGTGACTGCCATCAGTTTCATGACACCTACAATCCGGAAGTTGAAAAAAGCATCAACTTATCTTTAAACATAGGATGGTACATCAAACGATAACACAACCACATTGTCACCTCACATGGTTTTTCAAGATTATCTCGTCCCCATCATGCAACATTCACAGACATCAAAGTCTTTTGATGTCTGTGAATGTGATGGATGTAAGCATCAACTAACATAGTATAGTACCATCGCTTCAACCCCCAAATATTTATATCTTGTCTGACACCGTGTAACAAGCCGATAAAAATCTACGGTTGCAATCATACTCTTCCATCGCATACGCCTGATGGTTAACACATACAATCCTATACATAATCATTTTTCAGGATACAAGAGCTTGACGTGTGCTACCACTGAATGTGTGCTACCATCCGAAAAAAAAGAGGCCCTTACCAATCTCAAGGATGTACCTATTTTCCCGCACCCTTCGATGTATGGAAAATCCGTCATTGACCATCGTGCAAGCAAGCTAGATGACGTCATATCTCGATTATTATCTCGATTTTATATCCCTGTTACAAGAGTCCAAGAAGGGAATTAGAAGAGCTGAACCCTTAGTTTAATATACATGGCTGATATTCGTATATTCCCCAGCGGTATGACGACGTTCCACACGCACGAGTAACCCTGCGGGGTAGCAGTAGATATCCGATATTATATATAGACACACACACACACACACACACACACATGGTATGAAGTTATGTGTAAGGGATGATGGTGTCCGATGTTTAATAAGCGAGTTTGCGATGTGCACATGCAATGTCTATGGTTGATGGTATGTATAACATTATATCATGTAGAAGGGCTCCATAGGGAAGAGTTTGCAATACGATGATGGTATAGATGTATTGTAATGGAACGTGATGAAGCATCGATTGGGTAGGCTATTATATGTAAAAGGGAAAAATGTGAAGGAGAGTTGTCATTAAATTGGAGACGTCCTCGATGTACTGCATGACATTTAATCCGTTGTTAAGTGTAAAGAGACGGGATTGTACTGATGGGATGAAGGCATCAGTGCTAGGGGCAGTTTTAAAAAGCAATTAAAATGGTGTCTCTTGTGCGAATATATGCTGTCAGGACTCTGCGATGGTAGCAAGCTCATATTAGGCCAAGTTTTGACTTAGCATTGATAAAACCGACTTTCCCAGCTTTTGTGTAATGTTCCAGCTCCGAATATTTACGTCATAGCCAAATTGTCCATCAGTAAAATCTGAAGGGGGCAGCATTTTTATTCCTGCAACCTAATAGAGAGGTTTGCGAGTCATCTAGTTTGTTTCCAGAAGATTTTTGTGACGAAACCAAGATTTTTCCTTCGTTTGTTCATCAATAACATTGATTCACTCAGTTACGCAAGCCCCACATAGATAAGGTCAGTTGGGTCAGTTGGAGTTTAGTTCACAGAGAGTACAAATCAAATGCCGAGCTACTAGCTTCGACTGCGCAGAATTACTGATGGAAAACTTGTTCATGGCATGGTCGAATTTCCAAAATTCTGCACGAGTCCTCTTGGATGTATGTAGGTAAATGAACACTGGTTACATTCTAAACAACTCATTTCAAGTCTTACCCTGGATGACAGTTTGACTCATTCGTAACCAGCATTACTGTATAATATTTCAAAAATTCATCAAAATATTAAAAAACTTGACAAAACGACGATGAGTTATATCTTCGCCATAATCAATCGATTTCCCAAGTTTTCTTCGAGTTCAAAGCCATGGAGAGTGGTAAAACATATGATGGATTTATCTTTAATCGAATAGAATAAACGTAACTGGGGGATTTCAAAAGTCGTCTTCATGACAACAAATCATCGGCGTTTCCAAGGTCTCGATAAAACCAAGCCACGTCGATTAACGTTCTCTACACGAGACCACGATAAAGCATCAGTGTGAAACAAATATAAGAAGCCACTGTGCAAATTCACTGATTGCGGTTACCGAGACCAAATAGAACCAAGTATCTGTTCAATTTGTCCATTATGGACGCACCAGTTTAGCTATGAACTCAATCTCACGGAAAATCGAATACAGAAGAGAACAGCCTTGAGGACATCAATTAGAAGGTAAATCCTGATCAAAACCCGAGGTAAAAATTATTCCATAAAAATATGAATCTGAAAAAATTACTATCTTCGTTACAAAGTTGAGACCAAATAAAAAATACTAACGAGATCACCGGTACCAAACCAGAATTTTAGTACAATGAATCATGATTGGATTCTTTTGCATCGTTTCTGCATGGAAACAAACTATTAAATACATAGCCTTCGTGTACTCTAGCGAAAAATTTTCTGTTAGAGAATCCCCGATATCGCAAAAGTTCTTATCAAAGGATTTAAACATCAGGCTATCACGACTTGGAAATGAACAAACGACGCTTGAAACCAGTCGACGCGTTATTGCGTATAGACCAAGTGTGTGTTTTTCCTTGAGAATAGAGGTCGATCGAGAGCAAAAAATTATTTTTACCTGACGACTGTTCACGGTTTACCTTGGAGCTATTAATGTGTGAATGTACGTGAACGAGTACGGGCAAGCATGAATGTTTATATTGTTGAAAAAAACGTTCCAGAAAAAATACTGTACGGTCGTTGTATATTTCAATAATTATCTCCATACGAGTGACGTACATCCTTCTTCCTTGGATTTTATCCAATATCCAATCAAAGCAGTATTTTCCCGTATTATTTCGAAAATATTTGACGTTCAATAAGCCACATTTTGTCCAAGACCAAATAAGTCCAAAATTTCATAAATTTCGTATTATCCAATTTAAAATAATTATACTCACTTTGTACAGAGTTAGGTAACAAGGTTATATCAGGTTCTCTTGAAAATTCCGACAAAATTAGAATCGATGTAAAATAATTCAAGACGTTCGATTGGTATCCCATGTACACCGCAGGTTCAATTCTCCTCTTGACCCGGTCACTTGGAGCAATCTACTCCTGCATTAATTTTTCAAGACTTGCCGCAGCTATCTACGTGTATCCATATACACGCGTATATTACGATTGCAAGTGCAGCAAAGACGTTTCTGGAGTTTCCTGGTTTTATGAGGTCGTCGTGGTACTCCCCAAATAAATTATGAATGTCTCCAAAAGTATAGCACGATTGTGCGAAACTCGGCAAGGATTGATAAGAAACCGAATACTAAATAGAATATTTACGGGACCAACTACTCATCGTTTCGGAATGGTATACGACAGTTGAATTGTGCGAATAACACGAGATATGATGTTGGTACACTGCGCTGATACTGCACTGCTCAGCGACCTCACTTGTTTTCAAGCGTTTTACCTCGACCTCAATACTCGGGATTTTCGCTATATCAAACTTCATAGCGATCCTTTGAGCTTGCAATGTATGCTTTTGCCATTTTCCCAATGAGTCTCGTACGAGTAAAACAATATCTTTTGTTTTTCTCAATTCTTGTGTCAGTAAAAGTAAAAAGCCGTGGAACCAAGAACGATGGGCGCCATAAATTACGCACCAACTATCTACAGCACTTACCGAAAGCTCAATCGTCGAGAGCAAACTTTCGTACCAATTCATGCAGGGTTCCAGATTACATTAAACTCTTGAGTGCAAGAAATTCATGCCTCAGGATTAGGCGGCGAACGCGAGGAATTTGAACACTCTTATTTTTCCCTCAGATAAGGAGTTCTAAGGACTTACCATCTGATGCTGCGCCGGATAATGTTGGTAACGACCTTCTGCGATCCCCGACCGGCTGGAGCTTCGCCACCCCCATTGCTTTCCCTGGAACCGGCACTCGATCTCCGGCTCGCACCACTCCTCGTCCTTGTGTCAATTTTTTGAGGCTCGGCTGGGGCATCGGTACCACCAGAACTTTTCTTTAGATTATTTTCTTCCTTGAGAGATTCATCTTTATCTAAAGAAGGGGAATCAGTAGAATTCGCTCGGGTCGAAACGGTTGCGTTCTCCACCCAACGAGCCACCCTCTCCGAAACATCGGCTTGCATCGGCTGTTGCTCTGTGCAATTGGTACCATCAGTCGGCAGGGCAGATCCCTTTTTGCCAAGATTATCGAGGTTATTGACCGCGGTAGACTCAGTAAGAAGCTCGTCCTCCTGTAAAAGCTCGCTGACGGCCTCAGGCTGACCCACCACGCCAACCTCCTCTTGCTCATCTTGATGATTCCCGGGAGCTTGCGCAAGCTCAGATTCTAGCTTGGCAACGATGGTTTCCTCGGGTTCCTTATCCGCATCTCCTGGACTTGCGCTGTCCTCCAATATAAGTTTCATTGACTGTTGACTTCCTTCGTCGTCGTCGAGCTTGCAAGCACTCGTCTTTGGGCCGTCACTCGTTTTTTTGTCTGCATCTTTGCAGGAATCGGAGCTTTCAGCAGGTCGCTCTTCTTCAGCCATGATGATTAGTAGTCGACTAGTCGTGGTTACAATTGGCGATTGCTGATGTTGCAAGAATCTTGAGGTTGAAGAGCTCTTGATCAGTCGATCATCGGACTGACGGTGATGACGATGGTTGGATTCGCGAGGTCGCAAAATTCATTGCGGCTCTTGAGTGCAGCTAAGGCCTTGGCTGATATCGCCGCGGTGACGGCTATTTTCGTTGCATATACGAGCTGCAAATCCAAGGCCGCAGTTGTCGCCGCAGACGACCTCGCGATGAGGCCTGCGATGATGCGGACCGATCACTTGACGAGGATATATCAATGCGATTGTATGACGACTATGCTCAAGGCAACTCTGAGCTGGTTGTTGTTTCTTGCAATCGGTAGGCCGAGAATAGTACTGGAGCGATCAAAAATCCTGAGGGAAATGTCAAAAGCTTGCAGAGGCTGGAAGCTCGACGAGCGAACGACTCCTGCAACACAAAGCAACAAAGAATTTGTTAAAAATCTCAATTCACCGACTGTTTATCAAATTATAGCTCATCTAAAAAGGTTCTTCGATAGCCTCTACAAGTACTGAATATCATACTTTCATGTGCTAATTTTCTATGAGTGCTGATTCTTTGGAACGTCATCAAAAAATGCAATTGAAATTATAATGAAAAATTGGGTTACATCACTGCCCTAGTTTGATTCTTCTAGATAATAGCGTCTACGAAATTTCTTGAATGATACACTGTGTTCAAAGTAACACATTCAATCAAAGTCAAACAAGGCTTTATTATGAAAAGTAAGCCCAACGGAAATAGATCTGATTCGAATCTTGAGAAAGCAGCTGCTTCCTGAGAGCTTTCGCAGAATGAAGAAGAGGCCAGTCTAACATTGAAAATAATTTGGCGATAAGTTAGAAAATCATGATCATAGTCCTTCGTTTCACTGAGCTGTTTATTGTCGGCTGAATGATCGTGTTATTACAGTATGTTATTCAAAATCATGGATTTATTACCGGTCAGAAGTTTCTGTAAACCTAAAAAACCAAAGGTCGATTTTGATCACTCGGCTGCTCCGATCTCCTCCGTCCAAAACGGCTCTACTTCAGCTCATTTTGTAGCTTTTTTTCTAGCAGTTCAAGATCCCCTTAGAATTTTTTCCGCGCAACGCGATAGATTCCCGCAATATCAATCTTAAGTCTTGTAAAAATTTATGAAAATCGGGTCAATACACAAACTTTTGCAAGCCTGACGAAAATCAATGGATTGAGATGATTCAAAAAGCTTCTGAAAGTAGAGGTCAAGAGCTTCAATATCCGTTCTTGAAAATTATTCTAGATTATTTCTGGTCCGAGATGTGACTATTTTTGTAAGGGCAGATTTTTTTTTTTGAAAAACGAACCAGTCATTGAGAAATCGTGAATAGACTCATATTTAAACTAGTACAAGCACTGTTCTTGGTTCCTTCCACCAACAATACGGAAAACTTGGGTGAAATCAAAGAAATATCACCGTGAGCCCGATTTTATCACCTTCCTTAAATTTTGGGCCTTTTTTTTAGAGAAATCTTCCTTTACAAAATAGTCACAGCTCGGACTAGGAATGACCTAGAATAACTTTCAAAAACGGATATTGAAGCTTTGACTCCTACTTTTAGATACTATTTGAATCATTTCAATCCATTGATTTCCGTCAGACTTGCAGAGGTTTGCGTATTGACTTGATTTTTATAAAATTTTACCAACCTTCAGTTTGATTTTGCAAGAATCTATCATGTTGCGCGAAAAAATTTCTCAATTGATCTCGAGGTGCATGAAGGACGCTACAAAATGAGCTAAAATAGAGTCCTTGTGGACAAAGGAGATCGGAGCAGTCGAGTTATCAAAATCGAACTTTTGTTTTTCAGGTATACACAAATTTTTGACCGGTACCATTGTGTATTCGTACAACAAAACCGGCGAATATAAACTTAATTCTATACACACGGCGAGTCGATTCAACTTGTCACTAAAGTTTGAGATGAACTACTATTCATCTAGAGATGAGGAATCAACGTAATTGCCGTTTGGGTTATCGAGATAAAATAAGTTATAACTTCGTGATGATTATTATATGAAATACTCAATTCTGCTCGGATCCCGATTTATCTATCCTCAAATTTCTTGTAACTAATAAGGGCACATCAAATGACGTTATGTGTGTATAGGGGAATTTGTCCAAAATATGATAAGAAAACGAAGAGACTAAATCTATCTTCAATGGTGATGTCCGAGATTATGTCTCATATAAGGTTCGTATATTGATTGAGGCTTGACTACAAAGCTCGTGACAGATTCAACTCCAGTCTGCAAAAATGTTCCTGTTCATCAAGGATATTCTCCGAAAACTTGTTTAAAAAAATTCGAAGGCGCGGAATCAGTCAGGTGTCAAATTCATTTTGTCAAGGTAAGCTGTTTCTATAGGAAACTTCGGATTCTAAGACCTTTGGTGCAGATCGTAAGTAATATTGCTAGAAAGTTGAAGAGGACGAGCTCCTATGTTTAGAAATCAAGCACGAATACGAGCTTAATACACAAACCGAAACAAAATGGCTCTCTTCGCTCACTAAGAGCAGATACTATCCCTGAACATCAACTTGGGACAAGGGAGATAAAGCTCCCGTTTGACGAAGAGAAACAAATCATGAGTTAAATTGGTTACTGATCTATCAAGTAACTTCGGTAATGCATAAGAGTCAAATAGTCTCTTGGCACATTTCAACGTTATTGTTCGTCTGGTATCGTTACGGCTATTAGTAGTTTGTATTGGTTGAAAGCATCATTTAGTTCAACAACATCCATCATTGAGATTTCCCCTCAATATCGAAATCCATCAGCCACAAATATAATGAGCAATGTACAATATTTTCCCAAAATGATTCATCAACTTAAAAGTTCCTTGTAAATTTCAAATTTCAGATGCTTAGTAAATACGTGTTATAAAAGAGCCGTGTGAGATTATAAAATAATTTATTTACAATCATCATGATTACGCATAATAACAATAAATTTCAATGATCAAAACTGCTGACATTCAAATACAATACCAGTGAATTCAAAGTTTTCAGAAAAGTGAGCTGATGCATTAAAATAGTACCATAATGAGTATTGGAAGTTGGATTCACTTATGACTTTCTTCTTTTAAGATTGATTTTGAGACGATTCTGTTTTTCAACCTTATCAATAAGATCCTGCAAGTAGTTGACTTTAGTTTGTAGACGACTATTTTTGCGTATAATACTTTTCATATTTGATTTAGTAAAAGAGATATATTTGATGAACCGCTCCCAAGCAACATCAGATGTGAAGTCTTCTTTGCGGAATATCCCGTATTGGTGAGTCTCTGAGCTATCTTGAACGGCAGAGAAATCATATATTCTGCAAATAAAAGATGAATGTAGGATTAGCTTAGGATGTTTTATCCATCATAATTCTTCCATCAACAAATAGTCAGGCTGGAAAGAGCAATTTTGACAGGAGTACATCACTCTATAACAATCCTAAGGATCCTATCCTAATGGATAAAAAGTTATAAAACTTCTTTAGGGAACTTGTACAGTGAGGAGCGTCTCAAATCGATTGAAAAATTGGTTTGAGATTTCTAGATGCATTTATCTTGGCAACAAAGTCAATTATAACTCACCTTTCCTGAGATGGGGGTTGCGAATATATTTTGTGGTTGGCTAACAAGTTTCTATGTGTTTGGGCAGAGCTATAGGAATGCTCCAAAGTGATATATAAATGTTCTAAGGACCTGAAACAGAGGAAAAGAGGGAGTTTGTATTGACTGTACAATTTATAGTCAATCACGTATATCTAGTCAAATACTTCATTATAATAGAAAAACATACCATCTACGACTATTCTCTAGATTATCTCCGTTCCCATTAGCTTCGCTCATTATTTTATCTAAGGATAACGGATATTCCTTTGGTTCACCTTCATCATCATGACAAGAGCTTGAGTGGTTCCTGTGTCAATGAAAAACTTATTAGAAAACATCGGTAGCATAATTACAATTCAAGATGTTATTAAAACGAGTTGCCTTGGAAAATAAAATACTCAAATTTGAAGAAGAAAATCATGAATAGAAATTCGTAAGAATCATGACATTATGCTCTTTTCACTCACCTGAAAATTATACTGGGAATAGCATCAGTCTTCAGTAGAGGTCTCGACTCACTATGGGGACGAAAATCTTCCCTGGTAAAGTGATCGCTGCAGACAACAGCAGTCTTGTAACTAATCCTTCGACCAATAGCCTCGAACCACTTCTCCCTGAGGTCAACAGACTTGGGAAACCTGAAATAAACAATGCACGTGAAATTAGGTCACATTTGGAGCAGAAAAATTTCGATCAGAATTTTGATAATCCAACACTTACTTATGAAAGGAACGATTAGTATTTCCCGATGGCAGACGTTCAACACCACAAACACTGCAGGTAGCGACCATTTTAACAAGTAGAACACATTCCTTTTCACAACAGACAAAACAAACTGTTGGTCGACTGTTCCAAGCACATAACCTCTTTCTTTCGCGAAGCTGTGGTAAATATTATTGGCAGTAACTCCACGGATGCCTTATACTCAGCGAATAATCAGCCAAGAAGAATAGATAACGAGACAGCCGAAAATTATAAGCTTCCTCGTCGATGAGTCCAAGATATGGAGCAACGGGGATGCGAGGAGACTGTTTGGTTCTCGCAGCTGATGCGAGAAGTGGAAAATTCCACTATGTGCAGTGCACAGTGGCTGCGCTGCAACTATGCGGATTTTGCACGATTGCACGTCAGAAAACTGCTTTACCGACAGTACGCCCCCGAGAGTTCGTTGTACTCGGCCTACCTGGATAACATATATATGTATTGTATGCTTCGATTCTACACGCACGGTCGATGAAAACATTTCATTGCACTCGCGCATTTCTGCAAGACCACGAGGTTTTTCACGATTACCGGGTCGAGCTATTTAGGACTTGCAGCGGACATTTCGTTGTTGCAATTTTTGCAACTACCTTACCTGCTATTATTCTTGTCGTTGTTTACTACACGCAATAAATAAAAGGCATTCGATACGAATATTTGTCTACTGAGCCTTCCTCTGAGCTTATTGTTATGAATTTTAAAAATAGAATATATGCTGATAAGAAAAATTGTCGCGTAATGTTTGAGAAAATTGTTGCTGAGTAAGGACAAACCAGACTATGCATGCATTCATCATAGGCTCTCGATAGGCTCACTAAGTTCTAAATATACTAATACTCTTACTGAGAAAAAAATCATTATGAAACTCGTATGGGGCGTTGAATCGCAGAAATTGTTCAAAGTTATTGGCGTTGACAAGGGTGCGGGGACAAGTGACGTAACATTACGACTTTTCAGCTTTCATACGTCACCCATTCAATACTTTCTCTTTATTCGCACAAGATTATATTAAAAATGACATTTTAGAGAGACGAGTAACAGGATCAGTATTTATAATGCAACCAAAGAGAAAACCGACGGGTCGGCGTCTTACTGCGGAAGTTTCGTAAATCTTGGCCTTCGAACGAGTGTGCACTCATGCAAATGAGAAAACATTTTCAGCAAGAGGCTATAGTGACTCCTGACAGTCTCTCATCTCTCGTCGGATTTGCGAACGGTTTGTCTGATCGAGAGACATTGAACTCGATGACGGAGATGAGAATAATCTTTTAATGGGCTGTTTGATCTATCATTTCTTTTTTGCAGGTTAAACTGCATTCATGAGAAGGATAGGCCATCTAAAGTTTGCAATGATAGACGAATGAGATCAATGGTATTAATTTGAGAATTTGTCGAGATAATCAGGAAATTGATAAAAGCTTCCATTAGGAAGTGAATCTCTCAAGTTTCGAATTCGTTCCAAAGAATGAATTAGTTTGCAATAATAATGATGAATGGAAGTGAGATATACAATGAAAGGGAAACAGTGAAAGTAACTTTTCTGAAAAAAGTGACTTTGAGTCAACGCTAAAATAATCCCAGAGGTCTATAAGAACATCAATAACTCACGGTTTGATCATGAAATATCAACAAAACTGATGCCTTTCACTATTTTCAAACTGCCAGTATATATCGAGCCCAAAATGTTTTCAAGCTTAAGATGAAAAGATCTGAAGTGCAATTTGAAGTAAAAACGTACTGACATCTCGACTGACATTAAATTGCTATGTCACTTTAGTAAACATGCGTGCAATGCTCGTCGACTTAGGATTCCTTGCATTTGAATCAAAACGAGTGTTTGTCAAAGTGAAGAAGTAAAAAAAATAGACAGTCGTTAACAGGCAATGTCGCCACGAAGTATAGGTATTTATTTAAATCTATCCTTATCAGACGTGCAACCCACCTTGGCTCCTCGTCGTCTGAAGTTGTCGTAAAGTAGTGGACGACGATAATAAATATATAGGTAAGTTTCAGGCGTGCGCGACGAGCCGCCACCGCAGTGTTGATGCAGAGTGTAAGAGCCGGCGAAGGCAAATTTAGAGCGTAACTTTCGCAATTCGCATTGTTTGCCGGTCTCGCTTTCCTCGCGAGGTCGTCGCGCTCCTTATTTCTTGCACCACAACTTCCAAACTTCAGATTCTTATAAATTACATATGTAACTTGCCGGCTAACTTTTTTTTCACTAATACACTTTACAGCTGTTCAAGCTCCATGAAAAAGATCCACATTATTGCCCACCTTGATCTTGATGGACTCTGCTACAGAATAAAAGTACACCAGGATTTTATTAGCAGTTCGAGGTCACGCTGATTTTGGCAAGGCGAGGAGATATTTAGACACCGGTAGCAAACCTTGAACAGACTGCAGCTGTCTTCGACATTTGGCGATGATCTGACAGGTGCATGTCCGTATGATTATATTGAATAGATAGTTTGCTGAGACACTTTTTCACATGGTAGCACTATTATGAGATTCAACGATATAGTTTTTTGTCCTTGAGGATGATGTCCAAAAGTTCTGATGTATGTTTTGCGCGTACTTTTTACACGACACACATGTTTCGCGACACGATATTTGCTTTGGACTCAGGAGGTCGACGACAGGAGTTGTAAAAGCTGCACACAACACGATGTTACCGCTGTCGCCTGCTACTTCTGTCTTCGTCGCCTGCTGCAGTTTATTGACAGGGCGCTGCGACGACATTTCCAGGAACTTTTGTTCACTGCACGACGTCGTTGTTGTTGAGCCGAGAAAGTGGAGGCTCGCTTTGCGATTGTTGGAACAGCAGTTTTCTTTCATACTTGCTCAGGGTAAGATCTTTCTTGCCTGATGCATTTTTAAACGGTGCATTGAGTTTGAAAATTGGAACTGGAATCGGCTGTCAACTGTTCTTTGATGAGCATTTTGATCTTCACTTGTTTTGAATAGCGTTAGTTTTTTAGTTTGCAAGGTCGTCGAGCAGACAATGTTGACTTGTGGAAAGAGGTTAGGTTGACGTTTTGTTGATAAAAATGATCAAAGTTTTTAAGAAATCGGCGATCTCTCGAAAATCTTAATGGTTTCTTCGCTGATGAAGCTATAGATGAAGCTTTTTTGAGTCGGTTTCTTGAAGAAAGTATGACACGGGTTTGCTAGCCACAAACTTGCGATTCTCACACCGATTTCATGGTGACAATATGAATGTCTTTTAGAGGCTAGCAATCTTCAGATCAATCACGATCACTACTATCAGCTTATTGAACGGAATGCGATGGATGAATGATGCGTACAACAAAACTGCAACCGCAAAAATAAAGCTGCTAGGCACGCAAATGTTTGCCGGCGGGCGGCGACGCGAGCGCCCCTCAAAACAAAACATCCACGCAAAACGCACATTCCATTCACATGTAAAAAATCTCGCAAATCTCAATTGAGCGTTTCTTTTCAAAACCTCAAATATCACATCACAAACACATTCATTCGTTTGACTTGAGTCCATCAATAAAGTTTTACTATCAATCGTTCAGAAAACTTCATTGAGAATCGTGGGCAGTGGGGGATTAACTTATAATAGCAGGGGAAGGGGATCTCCCCGCCGTGCGTCTGCTATATCACGTGTTTGTGTTAGTATATCTGTGTGTATGGCAGTGGCTCTCTCGCGAGTCTTTCATCGAAAATTCAGTCAGTCCGCTCGCGCATCCATACGCGGCGAGTACATTTTTGTACGTATTTTTTATATGTCCTCGTGGCGTCGTCGTGCGACTACTCGGTGCATACATTTATTCATCCATCCAAAAAAAGAAGCATCAAAGTGCAGTGCGCGACTGTGTGTGATATATCTATCTACATATATATATGTATATTTTGTGTGTCGTAAAAGGGCCTTGAATTCCAACAATCTTTACCTGTTGCGGTATCGTCCGCGAGTGAGTGAGTCAGTATAAGTATTGTGAGCAGCCATCATCATCATCATCATCATCATGCTTCGGACACTCAATAGTGGCATCGTCAGCAACATCATCATCGTCGCCTACTACTGCTTTTGCTGCTGTTACTACTGATAAGAGCCAAATCGCCGAGCGTAATCGGCTAAAAAATAATAGTAACAGAAAAAGTAACTCATCATCGTCATCAAGATGGGTTTATCGGGTAGCCGGCCGGCACCCGAGATTGATCCGGTTCCTAGCGCTCCTCAACAGTTGATGTTGCAAAGAGAACCAAGCAGAATAAAGGGTCAACCTTATAATCTCAATCTCAGTAACAGTTCACATCATACGAGAAGTGGAAGCGTTCGAGGAGCACCGAGACAACCTATGCCTGATCCACTCGAGCTCGAGAGACGCTTTACAAAAGTCCTGGTGAGCAGACGATAATCTACACTTTTTTTACACAACTCATCCTGAGATCCTAGTGGATTATTGGGATCATTATTACCGCAAATTGAGTGATATAGAAGGACGGATTCGTAGATTATGCTTTCTTGGGTGTACTTTTTTTTTTATTGTGGTGGTGCAGGGGACGACGAGTCGCGTCTCAAGGCCACCGCATCGCCACACCACCAGCACAGCAGACGCCGCCACGACGCATTCGATCGATCGGTGTATTTTGACAGTTGTTGGGTGAGCTAAAGAAGCCGGATGCCTTTCTTCGTCAACGCTAGGATATACCCATTTCTCTAGTGGATGATACTTACAAATAGGGATAAGATGAGATATTGAACTTGTAACGCCGGTTGACGAGCCAGTTGAACCATCTCGAGGCTCATTTCGTATCTACCACGACGAAGACGCTTCCTTTGGAATGTGCGGGCGGTTACTGTTTTGGAATGCTTATTCGCCTGCTGTGTCCGTATATTTTGTTTCCCCTCTTGTGCATGATGATATGGCATTCACGAAGCAATAAATATAGTCTCAATGATGCTCGAGGCTAACATCACGCGTGATATTGTTGCTAATTGACAAATTGATTTCGAGCGCCAGCCTAGCGTATATCATCCAGAAAATTTTATTCAATAGTTTTGAGAACGGTTTTTGAAATGGTTCAGGGAAGATTCGATTGTTGTGAGAATATTTGAAAGAAAGCTTGAATAATCAGTGTTGTTGCCCTTGAGCCACGTGCTTGCGATAAGTGGAATTTTAGACGGGCTATGTGCACATACGAAGCTGGAATGTTGTAGTTCCTATAGCCATGGTCAATATTGTGAAGGTGAGCAACGCTGAATTCTTTTTTCCGGGAAAATTAGAATTCTTAGTCGGCAGGAGGTCGTTTATTTGGAAATGAGTTTTTTCTAGTTATCTTGAAGGTGACGAAAATAGTCATGCATTTCCATTCTTAGCTTCAATCCATCATCCAGTCAGTTTCTCGTGAGAACAACACACGATTCTGTAGGTGCATGATGATGCATCTGAGATGACTCATGCGTGCAGATAACATTTTTCAAACCCATTCCTATTTTCCGTTCTGAAATTATCAATACCAGGCTTGTTCATTATGACCTTGGTAATGATAGAAGATATAAATTATTCATTTTCTATCAATTGAAGTCAGAATAATGAAAATGATAACCTCATCACTGCAACTCTAATTATACATGTTTTCATTTTCATTTTATAATTATAGTCTGAGCGCCATGAATGTAATTACTCATCCATTCTGTGAGTGTAATGTGTAAACTAACATTGTATTGAAGAAATACTAATGTTTACATTTTGAAGAACTAATTCCATTATGTTACATTCTTTAGTTAAGAAATGGGTGCATAATAATATCCACAATCACTCGCAAACTCGAGAGCTTGCAATTTCCAACAACATATACTTGAAATAATGCGCTAGAATAACATACACTCAATTCTTCTTATACTATATCTTACGTTGTGCCAGAGCATTCCCAACCATTTACATCATAGCGTTTACGTAATTTTTATACTCTTCCTTGTGATGTCGAGTCAACAATGAGTGACAATTGTCAGGGGTGAATTTACGATTTCCGAGAAGATTGAAGCTGTCAGTCACGATGAACTGTATATTTATAACTTTCATTGTTCGTATCTACTCATTAAAAATATTCGTAGATTTTTTTGCATCATGCAAGGTTTTCTGATAGTATGCAATCGACAAAGCGAGATTGAAAATGAGGACATGGTCATTTTCTGTGTGTCGCGATCTGATTCTGATAATTTTTTCCCAGAGATATGAAAAATTGTAAACTCTTGTCCAGAACCCAAACGAATAAATGCAATTGCATTCTGCAATGCATGACGATCGTGTGTTTTGCACTAATTTACTATGCAGAGTAATTTTTCTGTTTTTCGATCCAACCCGTGGTTGATACTTATTATCTGAAAGCATAGACAGTGTAAATATCTAAAGTCAATATCCAGGTCATACTTACAGACCTAGCCGTAGTAAAAGTCGTAATGATTGAGCTTGAAATATGAATGAGGAAGGAAATATCCCAGCAGAACTCAATCAGAAAAATTAAACAATCCTATAAACATATACATACAATAGTACATTACGCGTCGAGTGCTGGAAACATTTTTTCCTTCGGGAAACCGAGCTGGACGTGGGCGATGGCACCGTCCAGCTTGGTTTTCCCGAAGGAAAAATGTTTCCGCACGAGACGCGTATGCAGTTTTATACGTCTGTACGCAGAAACAGCTTGTTTCCAGGTCTCCTCGCGAAGCGAGGAGGCCTAGAAACACGCTGTTTCTACGTATGGACGTATAAAATATATTCTTTTCAACTCTTTTGACTCAATGAATTCATCTTCCAAAGATTCCTGATATGTTAACAACCAGTCTCATTCTTCTCTTACCTTATTCAACCCAACTGTTGTGCTCGTGTGCAAAATAATGTTAGTCTCCATTTTCCGTCTTCTCAAGAATTCAGACGCTAGTTTAATGTGTTATGCAACATCACGTGGAGATGATTCATAAGTTAGGCCTCTGCTTCCTGTATTGCCATCAATATTTCTCGGATTTTGTAATAAAGTGAATATAATTGAATAATAATCCGGATCTAAATATGTCTGAAGAAAATTTTACTGATAAACTTTTTTTTCTGCATCGAGTCTCGTATACGCGCGATTAATACATTTATAGAGGTCGGCGACGCTAAGTATGTCCACCACGAGAGTCTGATTAGTCTCTTGCTTCATGAGCAAGATTAATCACGCGATATTCTGTAAGTATACTAGTATCTTTCTCTCATGTGTATATCAAGTTAATTAGTGGGTTTCGAGGTGGGTTTCTAGCGAATGAGTATACTTTGCGCGCATGATACATCTTTGAAATGATCAGTTCATAAATTCATGTCACTTGCACTTTCCTTCCTCAGACTGTTTCACGGCTTGAATCTCATAAAAATAACCCTTGAGACTTTATTTCATCTCACAGATCAATGGTTATGTGATGAGGAGGAATACCCCCCTGTTAATTAAGACGCTTATTACGTATTCACTGTACATCATCTTCACATGATCATCAATCATCATTATCATGATGATATCATCGCTTCGATATCGCAATAAAAGTGATGAGTTAAAGAATTATTATTACCATTTAAAAAACCTTCAATGGTGGCCTTGCTCAGATCTAAATCTTTGAACACCATGAGTCTTTTCCGTGAATTAAAAGATGTCTCACTCAACTCTTCTCTTAGACGAGGCGAAATCGGCGCCACCGCTGGAAAAATTATTCCCATTGGATTTTTTTGCGGGATCCCCTCCGGAAGACCCTCCTGAATCCAAAAATGCATGTGGCCAGTCGAAATTCGAATGCAAAATTGTTTAAACTAA
Organism: Eretmocerus hayati; assembly: GCA_029851415.1. Classification (NCBI taxonomy): domain Eukaryota; kingdom Metazoa; phylum Arthropoda; class Insecta; order Hymenoptera; family Aphelinidae; genus Eretmocerus; species Eretmocerus hayati. The sequence continues at coordinate 145,737,150 of CM056742.1, read as the reverse complement.
AATTGTTTAAACAAATTGTCTGTATAAACTTTTTCGGTCCCAAAGCAAGTTTTTAAAGTTATTTGGCCTATTTTAAACAGAAAGTCTCTCTTGTCATTTTTCTCTAAAATCCATTGTTTTTGAGCTATAAGCGTTTCAAAGTTGAAAAAATGCGAAAATTGCGATTTTCAACGACTGAAAACACTACGAAAAATTCAAAAATCTCATGTGGCCAGAGCGGAAAATTGTTCATTGGGATCTCCTTAACAATATCCAATAGCAAAAATTCATGTTTCCGGGCGATAACGCTTTATTTTTTCAATGTTAACAATAGGTAGTTGCGCACGCTATACCATAGGGTATCGACACGAGCAAGCAGACGACGCGCAGCCCGCCACCGCTGCATCTCTATGGCTGTAGCGTGCGCAACTACCCATTGTTAACATTGGAGAAACAAAGGGTTATCGCCCGGAAACATGAATTTTTGCTATTGGATATTGTTAAGGAGATCCCAATGAACAATTTTCCGCTCTGGCCACATGAGATTTTTGAATTTTTCGTAGTGTTTTCAGTCGTTGAAAATCGCAATTTTCGCATTTTTTCAACTTTGAAACGCTTATAGCTCAAAAACAATGGATTTTAGAGAAAAATGACAAGAGAGACTTTCTGTTTAAAATAGGCCAAATAACTTTAAAAACTTGCTTTGGGACCGAAAAAGTTTATACAGACAATTTGTTTAAACAATTTTAGTTTAAACAATTTTGCATTCGAATTTCGACTGGCCACATGCATTTTTGGATTCAGGAGGGTCTTCCGGAGGGGATCCCGCAAAAAAATCCAATGGGAATAATTTTTCCAGCGGTGGCGCCGATTTCGCCTAGTCTATCTAGCATGACGAAAGACTTCACCATTGATACTAGAGTTGGACATATAACAATAGTGATGATCTAACCTTGAACAAGTTCAAAAAAAATTTCTCGACATCCGTTCTGTTTGAATTCAAGCTTCTCGATCTGTTGCCGGTCAGACAATCTCCTCATACCAATTTTCCAATGCATATTTTCCTTCCGCAACTAGATAAAAATCAGGTTTACAAAAGAATTAGGAATTATGTTTTCCAAATTAAGAATTAACGGAACCCTTTCAAGTCTTCATAAATGCTGTCTAACAGCCATAGAGGGATTGATTTTTGAGATGTTCCTTCGTAGTTTTTTGCGACTTCTCAAGAGTTGGTCGAGAAGTTGGTGAAGTGTTGAATCATTTCAAAGCGATGTTTTCATATCGAACATCTAGAAATAGTCATTTTGAAGACACAGATATACACTGCTCACAAATGAATTTAAGAGGAAACATTGTGGTACACTGAGAAAATTATTTGCCAGAATTGAATAAATATATTTAATCGTAAATGCCTTGTGTAGATTGAAAAAATATTTGTTCTCAGTGAATACAAGATTCTTTTTTCAGATAAATATCTATTCACTGGTGATTTTGTGATCTATTCACTCATGAAATAGGCCACAATGAATAAATTGTATTCGATTCGAATACATATTTATTCATAAGTTGTACATTCAGTAAAAGCTGATGATAGAACCAAATAATCGAGTTTATTCAAAACAAATATATATAATTGAGTAATAATATGCGACCAAATGATAATTTATTTTATAAACTCGAATTTATATGTGTTCAATCAGCCAGGACCTCATAAAACACAATTGCACCCATGGGTTTGAATGAATATTTATTTCAAGTCACGAATGGTCTGTTCAATTTGAATGAATAAGTTAACGTTCTCATTAAACAGATATTTCAATTGTGAAGACACGATCGTCATCAATTTCAACAAAGATTCATTGAAAACAGGTAAGTATCACTTATTTCGAGTGACGTATTTGTTCAGAATAATCAAATCAAGTTTCTCAAGGAATATAATTTCGAAGGTTAGGAATGATCTCGGATTGAAAAAATATTTAATCAGCTCCAAAAATTGTTTGCCAAGACTGTTGAGGTGAGTTTACATTCTGGTATAGGATAGTTCCTCGTTTCGAATCTTTAAGTTCAATCAAATCAAGCTTGGTCCGAATGAACAAACTATATTCAATATGAATAAATATTTGTCCGTTTGGGCATAGCCGATGAGAACTGATAATCGAGCCTGATGATCAAGCTTATTCGGAACAATCACTTCCATCCATCATATCCCTTGATTTAAAAACCTTGGCGTTGCTAAGTCCAGGATCTTTGTAACTCTGTGCTTGAATAATGGTTTGATATCACGTATACAAAGAATATATTAGAATCAAAATCTGAGGTACCGACATTGAGATAATATCCATTAAACTTGAAAGATCAGACAATGAGTATGATTTTTAGAATGCGCCACTTTGGTGGATCAATTTATTGAGAATTGTTAATTTCAAATAGATGTTTGATGACTGCGAATAAGCTAATGGACGATTTTGATGAGATATTTATTTAGAAAGTTCAAATGTGATTACGATCGATTTCCGCTCATAGATGGCGCTTGGAATATTAATCGCCTCAAAATCAGCTTTTTTAAACTGAATTATTGGCTTATAATAGGAATTTCTCGTGTAAATCGATGAATTTGATATCCTCCTAAGCGGAAGATATGACTCTTTAGTCTATGATGTCAACTGAACGTATATCTTCATTCCTAAATTGGGTAACAACACGTTGATTGATTCCTCGCAAGCGGCTAAGAAGGGCCTCGGTTGATATATAAGGCTCCAAAGCATCTCATGGAACATAGCGAATATGAGTGCGAAGCGATAATGTATTAATGAAGTGATATGTATATTAGCGAATAGTTAAGATATAAGATCCTCCACAGTATTATGATACGAGTTTAAGTGATATAGATTAATAAGAAATGAAACTAACAATTATTGACAAAGAAACGTGTCTGAATAAATATTTAGCCAAACCAGATAAGCCGCAATTGTGCTATACTTTTGCTATTTTTTGGAAATTATTATTCCAGACTTGAAACTGATTTTTGATTTTTATTGAATATCTACCTGGCTCAAAGTAATATTTATCAAACTTGAATAATATTTCTTCAATCACATTCACAGTATCGTTCACATTAATGGCCCGTGTATGAGCATCTTTTCATTTTGATCAAATGTACGCTCAGAATGCAAAAATATTTATCCATTCTGATAAAATACGTTTATCCATTCTAGAAAAATAACAGTAAAGGATAATATACATGCGCGTGTATTCAATCTGAATATATTTTTTTTCAGAATGGCCAAATAATTTTCTCAGTGTATTAGTTAATCGTACATGATGATAATAGTAGGCAAAATCAGAGCGTACTTCATACATATGTGCAGCTACTTTGATTCACAGTATCATAAAAATGATCAAATTCCGCACATAAATCATCTTACTCTCAATTTGGCTTATCGCACCACTCTTACTGACAAGTAAAAACGACGAATTAACATTTGACGAAATCAAAATCAGCATCTCCTCTAATATGTTTTATCACGATTCAATATGCCTCTGGCAATCATAACCACTTTATATCGAAGGGAAGTTTCGAAAACAAGCCCGCCGGGCTGCTTGGATAACAATTTACCTATCAGTTTTGTATCTGATAGTCTGGAGGCGATGTAACAAAATCTGTATAAACCTTCTTGAAATCGATTTTATGCGGTAAACACATCTTTGCCATCTATGTTTATATTGGCCCCGTAAAAAATGCTTCTTCAAGGTTCTTACCCATCATCTCATACCTGAGAAAGTTGCATAAACCAGTGGGTTTAGATTTATATCAACGAATTCCGCAGCAGCCATACGAGCAAGAGATGCACGTGACGAATCTCATCAACCGCAGCAGACATTTACACACATTCAATAGCTTCGGGGCCTTATATTCTATATTCTCCATTCACCTTTGGACCACACGTCAAGTCTTTGCAATGCACCACCACACAAAATCGACACGATGAATGTCCTTACAGTAGAAATTTGTGATGCATTAGGCGAGTGCGTTGTTAGAATCTTGATAGTACTGTAAAAATCGATCCTAAGACCTGATGAAGCGTCACATGAAAGTGTAATATCTTACGAGAGAACGTCGATGATTTCTCAATCCTCATTTCTCAACATGGTCAAGGCGATGGAGCTGCTACTGAGCTGGAATCTGGTGCACCACGTCGTTTCGTGCTTTGCAAGCCAATTTTTCTAATGCTGTCCTTATAAATGCTTCTAGTTAACATTTTTTAAGCCCATGCAATATTGTAATGGAACTTGTTCATGCCGTTTGCGAGTTTTTGTTGTGAACTGGCCTCTCAAAACTGGCATTGCGTTTAAGGCCTGCTATGTAATTGATTTCACAGATTGATCAATCGTCGGAAAAAAAATGTTTCATTATTGTTATCTAAAATTTTTTGTGACCTAAAACGAAAAAAAAGCACAATACAATTGTGATTTTATGTTACTATAATCTTATTAGCGCTCTTCGGGCCCCGCTCAATGTTATTTCTCATAAGACCAAAATTCTCAGCATTCGGGGAAGAGTAAACGGGGCCCACCGATAGGCCTTGCCGCAGCGATCATGTTAAATTTGAATTCTAGCGATAGCGAGTTTAAACAAATGAGATATTGAATACCGAATTTGATTATATGGCTCACAGTTAGATATGCCTTGTGTTGACGCGGTGGTAGGCATCATAATAATCAAAATGCATACCTTACTTTTCCAAAGATTGGTCACAATTTTCTTCAAAGAATTCACAAATTCACACCATAAATCATCAGTTTGAATCAAAGTATCATCATATCAGTGAAGAAAAATTGGTACTCCACAAAATTTTGTCTGATTATTATCTGACAAACGTCAAATACCCCGTTTTTTGTAGTTTCATCATTGAGCAATTGTAACAACACTCAACTGGGAGTATTAAAACACATGTAGAAGCTACAGAAGGAAAATCATCTACAAAGGAGGAGCTGCTAAGCGCATCGCAGAACAATACGAAACCGTATTCGATCATCAGAGAGAGCCGATGATCTGCATGCAGTTGGTAAACAATTGCTTGAGGCTACCTCAGTAGCTAATCTGCGTCTCTCTCTCTCTTTCTCGCAAAATAATCTTGATAAGATTGTCTCGTTTATATAGAGCTGCCGTCGTCGTAATGTGTACTTGCATGTACTGTCTATCCCCCGCCCCAACCAAATACGGTAACTTGATAAAGTTCAAGCTGCCCGCATAAAATGAGCCAGGTTACTGGCTCTCTTTACTTGGACACAGTTGGGCAGGTAAGTTGACCGGCCTAGCAAGGTATGTATGTAATATGGTGGATACCGGCTCTGGCTGATGCCCTCTTTGCATATGTGCATTGGAGGGCTTTTTACGCGCCCCAACCCAGTCCAACAGCTACTTTGCTCTGCTGCTCACATATGTATATTGGAAACAAAGAGCCCCTTCATCCGTGATAAACTCTCTAAGCCACCTCCAGCCTTGTCGTCGTCGTCGTCGTCGACGTTGCAGTGTGTTGCAATTCCAACTACTCTTCTGTTGTACTGGATCTCTTTCCAAATGAAGAATACTGTACTGTGTGAAACAAACAGAATTGACTCTCTGATTGCTGCAAATTTTGTAAATATCCATCTATGATGAGCTGCAAGTTTTGATGGTGGCATATTTTAAGCTCCACTCCTTTTTTTCGTTGTCTTTGTTGTCGTCGTCTTGCCACCAGGATCATCAGAAAGCTTTCTGTGATTGGCGATGGCGCCTCTGCTGCGTGCTTCCACGATTTCTTATTACGCGATTTTCTCCGCGAATAGACACGAGCTGGGCTTCCCGATGAGATTGCTCCGGCTATTGCGGGCTTATCCGTGCTTCCGGACGAAGAGAAAAAGAATGTTGTCGAGGATTGGATTTTGCCACTCTCGTGTAGCCCCTTGAATTGTACTCATGCCAATGCACTAAAAACATCCCACAACTAAATGAACCATCTTTCGAGATTTGAACATAATTTATTCATGGTTTTCCCGTAATATCAATTTCTTTTCTTCGATAGATGAATTACTTGCTCATAGTAAAGAAACAGTTGCCAAGGGGGTTTATAAAGATAATAACAAAAAAAAAGATGAGGAATAAGGATAAAAAAAGATGATATTATAAAAATAATCTTCTATGCACGGAAAATTAACAAAAAAAATAATAACACGACCAAATATCTCTGATTATGACAGCGGAGCGTATATGATTTTTTATGAAAAAATTTTTTGAAGATATCATCCAACACAAAAATTTCGAATGAAGAAGTCCGTGGAAAAATTACAATTAAATGTCAAAGAAACACATCTGTGATTTATGATACCCAGATGAAGTAGCGAATTCCAGACCTTGAGTGCTTCAACAACTCTCTTCAGTTATCTTGTAGATCTCAATTGGTCTCAAAATGATGGCAGCATTACAGAATCCATTGAATGCTGGAATTGCGCGTTCAAGATTGGTCACCATTAATAAAGCCGTCTCCTAAATTTTGGCTCAAGTCATAATTTGAACTATCAAATACATTGAGAATTTTGAAAGTAACTTCCACGTCATTTTGAACAAAAAATTGAAATATCAAGTGTCTCTAATTGGATGAAGATTCTCCTGGATTATGCCATAAATTATCAAAAGATTCATGCTCATGTAAATATGGCACAATAACTCGGGTGAGCCAGGTATTTGAGCTTCCTTATACTTCATTCCCTGGTTACAAAAATGACGAAAGAGTTGAGGGTACAAAGTTCATTGATTGACCTGTGCTAGCTGGAGTCGTTGAACCCCACTTCAAGAAAAGTATGTGCAGTACACATCGCATTATCACAAAGAGACATGTTCAATCTGTGTCTCAAGATTTGCGTGTAAATAAGTAAGTACTAGAGCATGAGTAAAGAACTACTTTTGAACACTCATGCAAACGCTATATAAGAGCGATCGTTACCTGACCCAAATCACCTCTAATGGAAATGCAAATTTTGATCTAGAACGAAGACTTTTTCTGCACAGCTGCCTGCACTTCTGATGAACAATTTCCCTTGCTGTGTACAGTAGTAGTACTAAGGGAAATCTCAAACCAGAGCTTTTGATGTTATCTCATGTGCATCTTTGCGTAGCATTTGTGTTTGCGCTGTGATTATTCAGTTCATGCATGCATATATGAGCACCTATCATTTGGGACTAGTATTCGCACAACAACAACGCAACAAAAGGGGTAATTCAAATTAGAAATCAATTTCGCCATCAAGATTGAACTTTCTCACTCTGCTCTCGACGACCTGTACATTTAGATCGCCTTATATGGTCTATTGGTTGACTTTCCTTTGAAATAGTGTTGTTGGTCAGCTCGTAAAAATGAAAGAATTCATGAGAATTTGCATTGGGTAACTACCAGTTTTACTCTCGCGAGAAAGTATTGGTCGATAGTAGTTGAAATTTATGGCTCTATAAAACGTTCGAAGTATATTACGTCAGTCAGATATCACCTGAGCTTTCAATCTCTATCCTCAGAAAAAAACTTATAAAAGATTATTTTCGCCTGAGAACTTGGTGAATCACTATTCCCATATTCACTCGTCCCCAATTTGCGAATTGACCTTCTCAGCAATTAAAAATACCTGCTTCCTTTGCTTAACGACTGAAAGCTCTTTAACAAACACTCTTTTGAAGTTCGTCACTCTATTCTATGAATGGTATATCACGTGAAAATTTAACAGATTATACTTACTCATGGTTTGTCAAAGTAAACTCTTTCGATACCTTGTTCATGCGGTCGACCAGAACAAACAACATTGTATAAAAAGAGGCCCCCGGAGAATTATCATCCTTGAACACATTATTGCGCTGACAAAATCCACAGGTTCAAGTCAGAAATAATGCTGACCATCATGGATCTCGAATACTTACTTACGACTGACTCAATGACGACGACGATGATGCTTTGTAGCAAATGTCAAGTAAAGCCACAGAAGAGAGTGGTGCAAGAGGAGAAGAGTGTGTGAGAAAGAGAGAGTCTGCGTTATGCGAATCTTCGTGAGAACCTGAAATGCTTTCGTCCATGTTAGGTATATAGCATAATTTAGTACGGGGCACACGGTCAGAGAAAGAGAGAAAACACGACGTGGCCAAGAAACTATTTATTGCAAATTGCGACGGCCTAATGGTTTCGTTATCGAAGAGCTTGAAAAATTTAGTCCGCACGCCGCCGCCTATCTCGTCTAGCCTAGAGCAGACCATGCCGTTCCTCGGTTCCCTCCGCAACTCTAATAATATAGACCCCCGCATGAATCACCATATACACCTCCTCTACACAACCTCTTTTCCTCTTCTACTAGAATATATACGACATAGTTCGTTCATCCTCGTGTCTCCCAACAAGCTCACAGCCTCCTTGATCTTTCTTCTTCTCTATATCCTCGCGTATCAGTCTCTTCTTCTCTCCCAACGACGTAGACGACTATCCTGAGTCACTGCTTCAGGCTTATATACCGCATCATCAAGAGAGTCTCGAACGTCCCTAATATATAATACTTCTATGCTGCTGCTATCTTGTCCGGGTGAGGCACATCGGTCTCGTATACTCTCCTTGTCTAGCCTCGAGAGGAACGAGGCGAGGCCGTAACCTCTAACTTAGCGCGATGCCGTATTCCTTCTCTGAGAAGCTGCATGAGGTATAGGTTGGTTGGTTACCTCGAGAGAGTCAAGAAAGCCTGTAGAGGAACGACTTGGCGAAAAAAAAAAACAACACGAGGCCGAGAGAGAGAGATATGAGAGGACACGTTGCAGTGATTTGCTACAGAGGTCCTTTTCTTCAAAGAAACGTCCAAGCTTTCTCACATGATTGCAGCTCTCGATGTTGTGTCAGCTGTAGAATGCTCTTCCTTGGTCGCAATTTTGGATAGACTGGCACGAATGTTGAACTTTGAAATTGTTCATAATGGAATATCTTGTGGCGGAAGAGGATAGAATGAATATGGAGCTGGATTTTTTTAGAGATACTGGTTGGCCTTGATGTTGAGACTCTAATACATCAGTTCTGCACTTGAAGTCTTTTGAGAATTTGAACCAGCGAGCAGGTTTTATTCTGAGAAGTGTCATGAAGAGAACATGCCTGGAAGAAAATGAGACATGTGCTTTACCTTGCTATGTAAATCAAAATTTCATGGTATAATATTGTACGAAAAATTGTTGATTTGGACAGACTCCACCTTGTTGGCAGATCGGTTGAGTTTCATATCTCGATTTCTCATGGTACAGTACACATTGGAAACATAGTCCAATCAGGATTATCGACACTTAAAACCTCGGTCACAAAACTCACAAATCTATGTAAATCTAGTGGATCGGTTCTGTATATGACTCGTAAATGAACTTTGGGAAAAGATTCATGAATTCTTGAGACTGTTTGAACTTTGGATATCTCCAGTGCAGTGTTGACTTGATTCATCTGTGGACCAAATTGTTTTGACTAAATGTATCGATCACAAGATCAGATACTTTGAATCTGGCAAATACACCTGTTAGTTATTGTTGTCAAAGATGAAATCGACAGGAGAAAATGATACCATGAGAGTTTCTTTGGAGATTACCTTGGTTGCTTACTTTGTACTGACACTGCAAGCTCCCGTAAATCATCCAAACATACTTTCTAACACAGATTCATCATTTGAAAGTCAGTAATCTTAATACTCAGCAGAAATCCTGCTTTGTAACTGCTGATGCATGGTCGAAGAGAGATGAAAAAAAAAAAAAAAATGATTCCAACATCTTACAGTGTTGTTGCAACCAGTATACCATCACACTTCTTCCGCAAATCATTGAGCTGATCGTTATCGACCCACTCGCCCAAACAATATAAGTATAGCACCACAACAGTACGTTAATCGATCATCAGCTGTGGTACTTGCTCTCTGATGGTGCTGAGAGAGCAGAATCGGTAATTAGAAAGCAAGCACAGAGTCCATGCAGCAACAGAGGCATACAGTAACAGCTTCGGACGTATGATGCATGAAGATTCAATGTGCAGTACATCCATGTAAAGGGGGCTACTCATCATTATAAACCAACCAAGTGCAATACGGTCATCAGTTTGAACAAAACATGCGTGGATTGCTCTCGATTTTGCCGCCACTGTTCTTATATTCTGATGCTGCTGCTTCTTATGAGGAAATAGTCGAGAAGAGCGTCAGGTTAAAAGTCATGCTCTATACTCAGACTGACATGATGAGCTTTGCTCGCTGGTGCATGAGTTAATCGGATCGCTCGGATCGCGTCGTTCTGATGAATGAGAGCGCCATGGACGTGAAAAAAACTGGCCAGCATCACTTCCAACTTGCTCCTTATAGCTTCCCTTTTCTCTTTCAGATCCAAGTTCCTTTCCCTTTCTTTGACGTTTAAGTGAGCGAGAGCTGAATGAGAAAAGAAACTATATCTATAGCCTCGCTTCAGCAGTTAATCGCTTCTGACTTTTGATTCGTGTGACGCCGCCTAGTGGTAGACCATGGTATTGATGTTCTAGGGTTAACCTAGGATATATAGGAAGACTATGAGCAACAATTGCAATCGTCGCTAATTCGTCGTCACGAATTGAATAGAAATGCTCGCGGAAGACGACTCGATTCAGGATGCTGGTGTATTATAGGGGATCGTGCCTTGATTGCGGACTCAAATCCAAAGTCTCTCTCTTTCTCTCTCTCATTGCTTGCGGGGTTCATTGTTACGGAACCTTTCCCCTACGAACAACTCAGCAGATGTGTCTGTGTGTTTTCGTAATGAGCTTAGATTTCGCGCGAGACCACACGTACACTAGATTCCCTTCAATCGAGTTTTGATACTCTGGCTTTGGGAACAATACCAAATCTTTCTTTTCTTCTCAAACTCCTTTCTGTTTCTGTCTTTTCAAGCTATGTTGGTTAGTTTTTATTGTGGAGTATCCTTCGAAAAATATCAGTAATCCTTCGCGCTCATTTAGCTCCGATTAAGGGTCTTAAGAATTGATAGAAGACCCCTCTGTATACCATTTCCTTTTCGACTCTTCCTCGTTTCCATTTTCCGTTATGGATGTAAAAAACTGTTCAAAATCCATGAAGTCAAATGCATCTATTGAGAGTTAGAATATTGAAATAACTGAAGGAACCAGCGAACCCATTCAGATGATGTAATTTTGGATATTTCGTATTGCAGTTGCTAGTGAAAACTGGGCTAGGTTTAGATTGAAAAGAAAATGTGTCCCTGTAATAGAAAGCCACCTTCCAACAAAAATACCAAAAATTTAAGCAGTATGTTGTAAAATTGCACTCATAATTATCTTTTGATTTCTTGTGACACGACCACCAAACATCTATACCGCTGTCCGAGCGCATCAACAATTCTAACTCATCGCTCTCGTCGATACTCCAAATCTGTCAGCACAATCCGTTACTCAAAGAATCATGAGAATCTATATGAACTCTCCATCGGGTCTAACTCTTCAAATAAATGTCACTCTGTAAAAAAATAAAGGGTGAGCATCAAGCAGACTGACATGCATGTAATATGCGTGCAATTCACGTTTACGTGCTCTCAGTCGCGCCACAGCTCGCGAAATGGGAAAATAAAAGCACGCAATGGGCGTAGTTGATGTCCCGTACATTCATGAAGAGCTTGCACTCACTTGCAATTGCACTCAGCCATTGTTCGCTCATTTCATGTGCAAAGTGTTGACGCCAACGACACACAAGAGCAGTCGTCGTCGCGTCTTTTATATGCATTATGTGCTTGCAATATCTACTTGTCGAGCTTTTTCCGCCGACCCCATGCTAACATACATAAACTGAGTATACCATTGACATGGTCACTTCATCAAGTAATATAAAAACTTGACTACTGTGTGATGGATTTTACCATTTACTACTGCTTTGTTATAACATGAAAAATGTGTGATGTACTACTCGATTCACATTATTCTTCTCTTGGAGCGGATGTGTGAAATTATTTTTGTAGGAATTGCTGCATGCCATCGTGAATTGTATTGCGGTTGCCTATAAAATTTTTTCAAGCAAAACCGACCGAGACCGCATCCTGCAATTGCACCATTTCGGTGTCGCGACTGCGAAGCGCGACTGGTCGCTACAAATCTGTGCCGTGTCGCACTGCTTGGTTCACTGCTCGTGGTTGCAGCTATAATATAAATGCGATTGCTCGATTATACGAGTGTCGTTCCCCCCAGAGTGCAATGGTCGTCGACGATGGTATACTTCGACTTGAAGATTTGTCATACGAGAAAGAGCCGTTTCGTCCCTTCTAGAGGAATCATATTTTTTTAGAAATTTTATGCTTGATTCGTCACTCTGAAAATTGTGGCTAAGCACAGTGGCTCGCACAGTGATTACTTGAAATTTTGCCTACTCTGCCCTTGTCGACTTGATTACACTTTTAAAACGATCGTGTCAATTATTTTTGTCACAAAAACCTAGATTTTATAGGGTTACATTTCATTTGCTACTAAAATTTTCTGAAAATTTAGATAACATCAAATAAGATCACGTGCTCGATATGATTTTTATGAAAATGTCACTATAGCATCAGCTGTCTCGGAGTGGCCGCGCTCAAAGTATTTTTCATACCAGAGTAGTGCTGCCGCGATACGATAAAAATCGATAATTTGAAGATGTCGTTATCGAGCATCGACATTTCATGGCTTATCGATGTCGTTATCGATGTCGAAAAATGTCGAAGGTCAATTGTCGTTATCGTATCGACCCTCACAATAATTTATCGACGATATTATCGATATCGTGAAATTTTTTTCGATCCTCAGTGAGAGTAGGGATATGCAAAAGTTTTCCTCACGTGATTAATGGATTGCCCCGTAGGCTGAATGTGACCGAGTGAACAGTGTGCGAGTGTGAGTTTGTAAATACGAAAAGCCAGGTGGAACCGATACTTCAATCAGTTCTATCGAACCTTTCGCGCGAACTGATATAATTAATGATGCCATCGTCAAAGACTTACGAGGAGCACTCAGGGGTTGTGGGCCATGGATTTGGCTGAAACTCTGCAGATAGTCTCCTTTTACCACAAAAAAGTGAAACTTAGAGCCGCAGTTGCAAATGCCCAACCATTTTCAAGCTACAGCCTATAACATTCACATTGCCCATATGGGCCCATGCTTGAAAAAGATATATATAGATATACTCGTAATGCTAATGTTATGAGCTGCAGCTCGGAAACGGTTGGAGATTTGCACGTGCGGCTCTGGATTTCATCTTTTGGCAGTAAAAGGAGACATCCCCATAGTTTCAGCCAAATCCGTGTTCCACAACCCACATCACAACCCCTGGGTGTTCCTTGTTAGTGAAGATTCAGATTCAAGTAGTTCCGATTAAGAGATGCGATCAAAAGAGAAATCAAAAAATGAACCAACAAGCAGTCAACAACAGGATATAACCAAGCCAAAAGCTTCAACGAACGATGAATTCGAAAATTGTGCGTAAGAGACAATAGAACCAGTAAAACATCAAATGTGTGAAGTATGAGATTCTGCAATATTTGTTAACATGACTTCAGTTGGAATTCTCGTTAACTTATCGTGCACCACTGGTATATGTGGCATATTATCCTACGTGAAATGAATGACTCATTTGAAATGATTCAGGGATTTGGGATACCAGAAATGACTCGTTTGACATGAGCCCAATTAATTGAGTCATTCCTCTTGGATCATTTTTCAAATGAGTAATTTGAATATATCCCAAATCCTTGAGTCGTTCCAAATGAGTCATTAATTTTAGGCAGGATATTGTGTTATATGATAAAATTTTCTGTTTACAACTAGTTGGCGCTCTCACTCATTTCAATATTCTCAAAATTCATACTTCGAATGTCATTTTAGGGATGATTCTGTTCGGATTGAAGAAAATAACCTCGATATCGATAATATCGCGACATGTCGCGATATAATGTCGATCGACAATTAATGTCGCCCAAGCAATGTCGTTATCGATGTCGGAAACAATAAGGGTTATCGATTTCGATGTCGATATCGTTTTTATCGATATCGCGATACGACATCGACAATTTATCGATTATCGCGGCAGCACTATACCAGAGTAAAATATAGCAAACCCAGTGAAATCGATGCTCTCGTCTTGTTTTTCTTGTGAACATGACAAGAACTTGGCTTTGAAACAGTCTTCAGAATTTTTCACATCCATCACTGCCCTGGAATGATGACGATACGAAAAATAATCAGAAGGAAGAATATGTCAAAAGATACGATTGGATTTTAAGCAAGAAAGAAGGTTGCCAGAACTTCATAGACCTCTTCTAACTGATCAACAATTGCAGGCTGCTCGGGTAATCTTAGCTCTAGTAACAACTGTCTTAGTTGCAGTCCACTCCAAATTATTTTTGTTACTCTATCGGTTTGAGGATCATTTGTCATACTCCTTCTGATTTCATACTGCTTCAAAAACAATTGTTTTTTTTTCAATCTAATACCCTATATATACCTAAATTGAGATACGGACTCCAGAGTCTAAAATAGCTGTCACAAAGCTTTTGCGAATCAGCATTTTCCCCTATCATTCTACAGAACCCAGAACCATTGCAATGCGCACAGAATATGCCCTTTTGATCATTTGCTTGGATTGTTAAATTAACGTGGCTATTCGGCGCTCCCCTCGCGGTGGCTTATCTCTCTCCTCTTGTCTCGTCCGTTTGTCTACATTTGTCGAATGTCACAAACCCCTGCGTCCGTATTTTACGCATTCGGAAAACGACCAGGACCGTAGAGAAATGTACGGCGGATGAGACAGATAGAAGCCGATAGCAGAGCTCCCCGTTACAAATATTCTCTCTACTCTCGAAGAGGGTGAAGAGAATATGTTTGATAGAGGGCAGCCATTGAGGTTCCCCACTATATTTGCCTTTGTTTCATTCGAATTCATGTGGTAAGTTTTCTTACGTACTTCCCGATACTCATTACTTCAATAAATTCGGGTTGCCAAGCAGAGCGAACACAGAATATTCGCGAGTCTCTCTGTTTTGATGATGGAAAGCCAAATTTGGAAGGGACAACTTTGTTGTGTATCGTCAATTGCTCTCATTGTTGCTTGGTTAAAGGTCTCTCGGAAGGGGGGAAAGTCGCAATTCACAATTCATTATCATTCAACCGTATGGTAGTTACACAATCACACATTCGGCGATAAGCTCGAAAATCGCGTACACCGAGTAAAGCTTTTACCAGTCTGACGATCAGTGATTCTTATTATTCCATTGATATCCAGTATTGAGTTTTCGGGCGCAGTCAGCCAAGTGCGAATTCATCGTGCAGGAAGGTGTTACGTGTTGTGAATTTGAAAACTTGTCAATGCTCATTCTGCATTCAATCATGTGATCAAAAGGTGAAGTGACATCGCGTTATGTGTCATGACTGCGATATTTTTGGCACCAGTATTAACAACAGTTCAACGCCCCACAGACAAAAAAAATGACTCAAATCCGGCGCTGACACGACAACGGATCCGACAAGTGTGATATATGATCAGCTTCCAAAGAGATTAGTCCGTCTACTTTTAGGCACAGAAGAAAAATCATAGAGTTGTCCTGGCTAACTCAGCAAAATGCTTTGTAATAATGTCCAGTGAAGAAAGCGAAAAGTTCTGAACCATTTCATCGAACACACCACACCATCATCAGAGAAACTGCTTTTAAATCCAGTGAATCGTAAACAAAGTTGGGTTCTCTCTCTTTACTATACATGAAGCTTTCATATCACACTTTCGTTGGGAGAGTTTATGGTTTGGACTAGACGCCTCATATCACCCATACAAAATTCCAGATAGATAGAGACGAGCCTTTTTTCTTTTCTTCCTTCCAATCCTTCCAAGAAATAGAATAGAAAATGTACGACAATGGAGTCTAGATACCAGAGTGAATTACGAGTATCGCCAAGTAGTGGCTTGCCTATGTGGTTGAATATAATAGTCCACATAGTAACGAGAATGATTAAGAGAATGAGGGCGTCAGAAGGAAAATCGAATCAAAGTAAGCGCCAACGCCCACGCCCTGATGATGCGACATCGCAAGACTCTTCTTTGATGGTGAGTTCCTCATCTCATGCAATGTACGAGTTCAATCTCCATCTCTCTTCTCTGCCTTGTACGGTTCATCCACTTATCCAACCATCTCTTTCACTTCCTATATACTTCCTCTATCTCATTGCTGCATCATGCGCGACAATCAAATCTACCGTGTGCACATATAAACGCACCCTGAGCTCTTATCTGACTTGGTTTGATGCTCCTGATGTGCTTCTGCGGTCGCCAACCTCTGTTATACAGAAAATATCGTAGGTGTTGGCCTTAGGGCTTGATACAGTGATGTCCTCTTTGCTTCTGCATACTTACCATCTTGTAGGTATGCTCAATAGATGGCCTACGGTTAGATACTGATATGGTATCTCTCTGTATGCAGTTTTCAAAGAGAAGAGATATGGTGTTCGCGTGGCTCGGTTACCATGAAGTTAGCCTCTTATAGCTAACAGCATAGAAGCTTTGATTATCCTGCTTTCCCCGCGAGCGTGTGTTTCAATTGCTATAGAGTGCTAGTATGCAGTAACAGGATTGCTATTTATACTGATGGAATTGTAAGGTTTGCGAGTGTGTAATATGTTGTGGCACGCAGACTAGTATGATGGGTTGTGAGCGTTCGAGTGAGGAAGCTTGCGTTGTTCTATGTTCATGCTAAGCATGTGGTGCGTGATTCAGTATGTAGGGCTGGGAATCTTTAATGACAGAATTTATTTCACCACTGGATTCGTCTCTATCATTTTCTAATGCATGACTAGAGGGTACTGGACATACATATCCACTGAAGTAGATTCGTGTCATTCAGGCGCTCTGGCGATGTTGATTTTCTGGGAAGTCTAGACAGTTAACAGTTCTCTTTCAGACTAAAATTTCTCTTGTAACTCTTCTGGTGTACGATTCTTCAGTCACGAAGAAAGTGATGAATATTTCATCTTCATCAAATTGCTCCTTACAAGGACAGGTCCGATTGGAGAGGTTCAATTACCTTACGGGTCCTGGATTCGTCTCAAACTTTCGAAATCATCTTGTTTTGATGAAAAACGACGGTACCTCAAAGGAATTAGTTTCATGGGCCTTCTATCCTGAGATACAGTTGATGCAGATCAGCAATAGTAGTATGTCTATATGTACGACTTTTCAACATAGGTCTATACGGCCAATGTTAATCTCCATAATTGTATCTCAGGATAGCAGAGGCCCTTGGAATTAAATCCTTGAAGATGCCTTCATTTCGCACAATAACAAAATGTTTCTCAGATTTTGTGACGAATCCAGAACTCGGAAAGATAGATCTCTCCTTATTAGTGGCAGTTGCTGCGGCTTATTAGAGAATCTGACTGTCCTGTAAAAGGTGTTTCCAATCTCACTAGCTCATAGTGATTGCATAACTTGCGATTGATGTGATAGAATCCAGAATTAGAAGTATGCTTTCACTACGGTTGAAGCTTCATCCATATCATTTAGAAAATTTCATGGTTTGGTATGTGCCGTTTTCTGTGAAGAATTTAGCCATGAAAAATGTGATACCTTGGAAAGGATTTTCAACCTTCGAGGAATTCCAAAAACACTTCCAATGACTAATACTGCTGCAGTTGCGATGCGCTATCATTTCAGAATGTCTCCATAGTATTTTCAAGTAAAACAGCAGCATCCGATTTCCAAGGGTGACCTAAACGGACTGCGCGGAAGGTTAGCTGCCAAGTCTTGAAATACCTTCTGTAACAATAAAGATAAAAAACATGAGGCTCCTTGTGGAAATAAATTGAGCAAAAACATAGTGCACAAAATAGCACCAGAAAGATAGGAAAGGGAAGAAACACTCTGATGAGATACGAGTCTTCTACGACTCAAACAGCATGTCTGTTGATGTCTCATAGCATGAATATGGCATTTCGTCTGAGGAATCTAAAGATTCAACCGAATTTGTTTTTTAGAAATTTTGACATTTGTTGCCGGTTGAGTATCATCGTTGAATTTACAATTAATAAATTTTATCAGTTGGTTGAGAAAATTCAACTTGTTGACTGCCGTAACTCTTGTTATATTACTGGGAGTTCAACCAGTTGGTTGAATTTTCAATCAGCTGGTTGAATTACTGGTCCAATCGGCTGGTTCAATAAGAACTTCACTAATATCACGAAGCTTTCCGACTTGGTTTTAGTTGGTAAATGGAGCACCTTGCGTCTTGTTTCTCAGGAATGCGTCTCAGAGAGCTGCAATATTATGAACATTGTTGTGTTAAAATATTTATGCAACTGATTATTTACTTCTTACTCCATGAATGAGGTGCTTATTGATTCCAAGCTCGACCTATCTGTGCTGAATATTGGTCACATTCTGGAATACTCTATCAAATCACTAGAATTTGTGTAGTACAGATCGTATTTCCACATTAATCAACATGGAATATCGCCGTAGTCCGTGACGATTAATTTCGATTCATTCCAATACATGTCATAAACAGTATCTCAAGATGCAAATAGCTCGATTATTTATTCAAATTCGTCAATACTGTTTGCTAAAAAAAAATAATTAGAAAGGTTCAGACTGATTGAGAAATGTACGAATTCCTCTTCAATGATCTAGAAGTAGACGAAAGTAATAATGACTTTTCAAAAAGTCTACTTTCCAATAGTTACTTCCACTTTTTGTATGATTTTGTCCAGAGCACCAACCAAATATCCTGGTGGAGATTGAGCAAAACTTCTCAGAAAAGTCTCATCCATCTTGACAAAACTCATCTTGGCTCAATTTCTCGCGTCACTTACCATCCTTATCGGGCGACACAAGACTAGAAATATACTGCATCTCTAAGCAATTTCTGCAAGCTTGTTTTGAAGCCAAGTTCACCATAGCCCACCCGTATTGCCTAGAGTAGAAGCATTCTATACATGTATATCTATGGCTGATTCTACTTCTGAAGGAGGTTGAATTCGAGCCGCCCTGATGGTTCGGGTTCTCTGTTGAATAGCTGGTGTATGGCCAACAGCAAAACTATGTATGCATCGGAAGTGGAGAGGTGCGGAAACGAGAGATGGCCCGTGGCCAAATGGCTTGCACGTGCCGTTCGCATACACATATTTCGCGAATATACACCATTATACATTCACGATGTGCAAGCATGGTCGTAGTAATCTATCAGCCAGCCATACATTCTGTAGCAAAGTCAAAATGGACGAAAAATTCTTTTTGCATTTGATTCTTCAATCCTTACAGATGGAATATATGTAACTTTGAGTTTCGAAATAATGGTTATATTTTTGTTATTAACAAAATAGTGCAAAATTCACCGTTTTTCGCCTACTGCTCGAAATTGAGCGCAGATACGAGAAAACTTTTCAGATAAAAATTGTGCGACTCAACGCCATCTACAATATTACGCAATTGTTCACTCCACTTCCATCATAGTTAATGCAAAAATCACATTTGTTTATAACAAATTCGCATAACTACTACGATAATGCAAATATGAACGAAATCAACATCTATACGTATGGGAACATTCATTTCGCAAAAATAAGTATTCTTGTTATTTTTTTGTAAAATCGTTAATTGTCGACTTAGGGCCGGCAGAGTGTCACAGTCTTCAATTTTTGTCCTGCGCCCATTATACGTTCCGTGCGGAAGCCTTGGCGCGGTTGTATTTATACCTGTGCGGTGTGCATGTCGTGAACTATGATCTCAAAGACCATACTTCTTTGTAAAATGTGGTCAATGAAAATTGTACCTATCATTTTGCAACTCAAAATCGCGAATAGATCTACTGACCACCGATAACTGAAGCTCATGAGATTGATGAACCCAGCGCGTGACGGAACGTATAACGGGCGCAGAACAAAAATTGAAGGCTGTGACACTCTGCCGGCCCTAAGTCGACAATTAACGATTTTACAAAAAAATAACAAGAATACTTATTTCTGCGAAATGAATTTCCCCGTACGTATAGATGTTGATTTCGTTCATATTTGCAATACCGTAGTAGTTATGCGAATTTGTTATAAACAAATGTTATTTTTGCATTAACTATGGTGAAAACGGAGTAAACAATTGCGTAATATTGTAGATGGCGTTGAGCCGCACAATTTTTATCTGAAAAGTTTTCTCGTATCTGCGCTCAATTTCGAGCAGTAGGCGAAAAACGGTGAATTTTGCACTATTTTGTTAATAACAAAAATGCAACCATTATTTCGAAACTCAAAGTTACATATATTTCATCTGCAAGGATTCAAGAATCAAATGCAAAAAGAATTTTTCGTCCATTTTGACTTTGCTACAGATATGGCTGGCTGATAGATTATAGTCGCGTCCACTCTCATATGTGATGCTCTATCGTGATTTCGCTTTGGGCTCTCTGACATTTACGGTTACTGTCCTTAATCTTGTCCTTTACAAGCCCATGAACTAGAGATGGTTACAGCTGTTGCTGTCGTCCATACGAAATTCTAGCCTTTACAGCATTGACACATGAATGTGTCATACGAAAACTATTTTGCTGGAATGTGCTTTGACTTTTTACCCCAAGTCAAGTTCTACATGGGTCATATGGAAAATTTTGGATGACCATATAAGAATGTTTCACGAGGATCAATGATTAAGGAGTGGGAAAGATGAGATTTGCAAGGAGGCGTGTAACATGCGTGGGGTGGTTGAGTAATTTTTATTGGTTGAAGATGGCGTGGTAATTGATGCTTCTTTATGAGTTATTATGATGGCTTGCGGCACATTATGAAGAGCTAATTGGATGTGGAAAATGTTCTTGGAATGGTTTGCGCGATGCGAGGAGCTCCCCTCTGGTTCATTGAGAAGCGAGTTTGAATGAATGTTCCATACCGAATGCATGATCATGAGATACCGAAACGACTCATTTGGATTTATGAATATTCAACGGAGTTTTTTTGTCTCGTGAACAAAATTCTCTTCCTCTTTCTCTACCGAGCCATGGTTGGGAAATATTTAGATAAATCTTCAATTCTTTCATGTCATTCTCATAAGCACTCTTTTTCTCTACCAAAATTACCATCTTCACATAATAGATGGAATTATCTGTTTGGATTTCAAACAGCTTATTGAGATGTTCTTGATCATTCTTGCAATCCTGCAACTATTTCGTAAACATGATATTAGGGAAGAAGACTACTATTGGCTATTTTTCTCCTCTGAGATCCATGCAATGTATGATCTTAATTTTAGTTGCAACTAGATTGATGGGGTTGGGTCCGCATCCAAATAACTACTGTGCAAAAATATTTTTCGCGTCATGGCTGTGCTGTAGATTCGGCAATCAGCTATTGATATTGTTAGAATGTTCAAAAATGTATCGAGTGAAGTAAGATCGAGTTGCGTCATGCGGACTAAACTCTGAATTAGATGACGCATGCGCTTTCGAATGATGCTCCGTCGTGCCGCGGTAGCTCTTATGGAAGTCCCGTGTTAAACGCTCGAATTCGGGTGCGCCGCGCTCTGTTTGAGCGATCTCTTATGAGAGTCTCATGTTAAAGGTTCGAAATATCGTGCGCCGCGCGCGCTTTTCGGGGTTTTATATGGGATTCCCGTGTTGGGGCGACGATCTGCGGCGCGCCGCGCACAGCATTCTTAGCTTCACAAGACACCTCAGATATAATATAAAGGGGTCCGCTCGGCGGCGTTCTCTTCATTACTTCTTCTTGCCGCTGCTTCGTTTGTTTCGTGGTTTCTAAGTGCTTTCTGCGTACCGCTTTTCTTTGAAATAAAAGTATAGTGAAAACATATTAAAATCAAGTTTTCTCAGAAATTAGGAAAACCGGGATTTGGATGTGATCCAAATCCCGCCTCTAAAAATTCCAATAGGTTATGGGCCCAGCATCTTTGCTGGACATAATCTTTTCCGCGATTAAACTCAGTGACTAAAAGTGAATATTTATCAACGATGGAAAAATCTGCCTGGAAGAGGAATATCAAGCAGTTTGATGGACAGAAGTATAACATCTGGAGAGAAAGAATCGAAGATTTATTGAGTGAACTCGATCTTCATGAAGTGATCCAAGAAGAGATTCCCGAAGACCCGGATGAAGATTGGAGCAAGAAGGATGCAAATGCAACCCGTGTGATCCGGGAATACCTCGCGGATTCAATTTTGCATATGGCAAACAGA
The DNA here is from genome assembly GCA_029851415.1 of Eretmocerus hayati. Classification (NCBI taxonomy): domain Eukaryota; kingdom Metazoa; phylum Arthropoda; class Insecta; order Hymenoptera; family Aphelinidae; genus Eretmocerus; species Eretmocerus hayati. The sequence continues at coordinate 145,714,931 of CM056742.1, read as the reverse complement.
GATTTGAAAGCCAAAGAAATACTTCAAGCTCTGGATAATATTTATAGAAGAAAGAGTGCGGCGACACAACTTGCTGCGAGGAAGAAGTTGGCTAATTTAAAGCTATCCGGAGACACTACCTTAGTCCAACACTTAGTCATTTTTGATGAGCTGATTTATGAGTTATCGGCATCAGGGGCTCATATAGATGAGTGGGATAAAATCAACTATCTTTTGATGACTTTACCATCCAGCTACGACGGAGTCGTTACAGCTTTGGAGACGTTGGCTGAAGATGATATGACGATTGATTTTGTGAAAAGAAGATTGGAAGATCACGAAACAAAACTGAAGAATGCGAATATTACAAGTGCTAAGGTTCTTGCTGTCGAGCAAGCTGACGGGCATCAGTTCAAGAGAAAAGGTTTCCACAATTCAAGGAATTACCCACAGCACAATTCCGGTAGAAAATACTTCAAGAATAAATCCAAAGGAAATTGGAAAGCCAAGAAACCACGATCGAATACAAAATCAAATATGAAGTGTTACCATTGTGGGCGAACGAATCATCTGATCAAGGATTGTTTCTATTATAAAAGAAATCAGCAGCAACACGACAAGAATCAAGATTTGCAAACATTACAAATGGCAGAGCAGGTGCCAAGCAGTAGCATTTCTGGATTTGCATTCATGACAATATCCAAAACAATACAAAATTGCGATGGCGAGAATACTGTGACATTTATCCTGGATTCCGGAGCATCAGACCACATTATAAAGACGGATCGCTTATTCGCAAGTTTTGTCAACCTGGATCCACCCATGAGGATATCCATAGCAAGAAATGGCACTTACATCGCTGCGTATAAAAAGGGAACCATCAATGTCAGGAGCACGCTGAATTTCGGAGGAACCTTGGAGAACGTCCTATATTGCCCTGAAGTCCCATACAACTTACTGTCGGTCCAAAGGTTGCGGCAGGCTGGTTTCGACATCTTATTCAACCAACAAGGAGTGGAGATAAAAAAGGGAAGTAGCGTTGTCATACTTGGTAAACCCTTTCATAATCTGACATCGGTTGAATTTTTTATTGATCCAAAAAGATTGAAATCGAATGCCCATGCTTATAGTGCCTTGCATAATAATTATGACTTATGGCATCAGCGTCTAGGCCACATCGGTCGTTCAAAATTCTTAGAACTGAAAAGTAATGGGATGATCGATGACATTCATGAAATTGACAATGTTATACCTAGCGATGATTTATGCGAAGCTTGCATCGATGGAAAGCAAGCGAGATTACCATTTCAGAAAAGTAAAGATAAGAGCTATGTCAATAGGCCGCTTTTCATAGTTCATTCTGATGTTGCCGGTCCCATAAATCCATCATCAATAGATGACAAGAACTATTTTGTGCTATTTATTGATGAGTTCACGCACTATTGCGTAACATACTTGATTGCGTACAAATCAGATGTTTTTAAAATATTCCAAGACTTCATATCAAAAGCTGAAGCACATTTTAATTCGAAAATAGTCAATTTGTACATTGATAATGGACGTGAATATTTGTCTAATGAGATGAAAGATTATTGCGTACAAAAGGGCATAACATTCCATTTGACGGTCCCACGAACCCCGCAATTGAATGGCGTAGCTGAAAGAATGGTTCGTACAATAACTGAAAAGGCTCGTGCCATGATTCATGGATCGAAGTTAGATGAAAAATTTTGGGGAGAAGCTGTTTTAACAGCTACTTATTTATTGAATATTACTCCAACTAAAGCTTTAAAAGTGAGAAAAACTCCATACGAATTGTGGCATAATAAAAAGCCAAAAGTAAAGTTTTTAAGAGTGTTTGGAAGTACTCTTTACATTCATAATAAGATCAGAAAAACAAAATTTGAAAGAAAAACGAGTAAAGCCATTTTAGTGGGGTATGAACCCAATGGATACAAAGCGTGGGATGTGGATAATGAGAAGTTCGTTACAGTCAGGGATGTAATTGTCGATGAGCGTAACTACTTGATATCTAGACCAGCAACTGGACAAAAGAGAGTTGAGAGCTCTCAGTCAAATACTGATGCAACTGATATGGCTTCAACATCAGAAAAGGTCCAGAAAGTTGATGTAGTAAAATCAACGGTTAACATAAATAATACAGCTCACCAAAAGCCCGATGAATCTGTGAGCATAACAGATGACGCAAAAATTTCAGAATCTCAGACAAATATGGACCCTTTGAATGAAATTTCAGATCTTCGAAGAAGTAATAGAATTAAACGGCTGCCCCATATTAGCTACGATGAGGATACATCGGTTACTAATTTCCTTCTTTGTGCTCAATCTATCGCGTGCAAAATACCCCAGTCATTTTCAGAAATTCAAGTAAGTCGTGATAAAGAACATTGGGAACGGGCTGTGGAAGATGAAATAAATTCATTATTAGTCAATGAAACTTGGACTTTAGTTCCGAGGCCTGCAAACAAAAACATCGTAGATTGCAAATGGGTATTCGCATTAAAAAACGATGAATTTGGTAACCCGATGAAATATAAAGCCCGACTAGTCGCGCGTGGTTTCAGTCAAAGATATTTAGAGGACTATAACGAGACATTTGCTCCAGTGGCGCGTATTTCGAGTTTCAGATTCCTACTTGCTTTTGCTAATCAGTTCAATTTATTAATCCATCACATGGATGTAAAAACTGCATTTTTGAACGGAAAATTGAAAGAAGAAATTTACATGAGGGTACCTGAAGGTATCAAATGCAAAGAAAATCAAGTTTGCAAATTAAACAAATCCTTGTACGGTTTAAAGCAAGGCGCGCGTTGTTGGTTTGAGACATTCGAAGAGAAGCTTTTGAAAATCGGCTTCAAGAATTCTGTTGTTGATAGATGCATTTACATTTTAGATAAAGGTAGCATAGATAAAAATATATATGTCATACTGTACGTTGATGACATAGTCATAATTTGTGAAAAGATTCAAATCATGAACGGATTTAAAAATTATCTCATGTCAGAATTTAAAATGGTGGATTTAAAAGAGATCAATATATTTCTTGGTATTAGAATCAGCAGAAACAACAATATTCTGACTTTGGATCAAAGCGCTTATATCAAAACAGTTCTGAGGAAATTTAATATGGAAGATTGCAATTCAGTAAACACACCACTTCCACTTAAATTAGATTACGAGGCTCTCAATTCTGATGAAGATTGTGATGCTCCGTGTCAATGTCTCATTGGTTGTTTAATGTACATAATGGTTTGCACGCGACCAGATTTGAGCACAGCGATCAACATTCTAAGTCGTTATGCTAGCAAAAATAATAAAGAATTATGGCAACTACTGAAAAGAGTTCTAAGATACTTGAAGGGTTCTATTGACATCAAACTCACATATAAGAAACAAAGATATGAAGAGATCTTGACTGGCTATGCAGATTCTGATTGGGGTGGAAATGGAACCGATAGAAAAAGTACCACCGGATTCTTATTCAAATTGTTTGAGCAATGCACCATATGCTGGAATACGAGAAAACAAAACTCTGTAGCTGCTTCATCTACTGAAGCAGAATATATGGCTCTTTTCGAAGCTGTACGAGAGGCATTATGGTTAAAGTCATTGGCAATGACTATTGATATAAAATTGGAAAAACCAATTATGATATATGAAGATAATAATGGATGCATTAGCATTGCCAAGAATCCAACTAGCCACAAAAGATCAAAACATATCGATATAAAATATCATTTCACAAGGGAACAAGTCGAGAGAAACATAATTCAACTCGAATATATTCCTACAGGTAATCAACTAGCTGATATGCTGACCAAACCATTGCCAGCACCAAGATTTCTCGAGCTGCGAGCGGCAATTGGATTGAATTGAGATGCAGCCTGTGCAGTACATGTTATATACTATATTGATGTATCGATTGCTATTATCAATACATGACCGATTGAAGTCATGAGATGGTCCGGTTGAGGTTTTTCTGGGTTTCCCTCAACCCCAGAACAAATGTTGGACCATATGTATTCCCAGAAGGTACAAAGAAAGCACTTGGAAGTAATTTCCATCATAAGCTTAGGAAAGAGCCGGTCGAGACTGATTCTTCGATCTTCATATTTAATCTGACCCGATTAATTTTTGAGGGGGCGTGTTAGAATGTTCAAAAATGTATCGAGTGAAGTAAGATCGAGTTGCGTCATGCGGACTAAACTCTGAATTAGATGACGCATGCGCTTTCGAATGATGCTCCGTCGTGCCGCGGTAGCTCTTATGGAAGTCCCGTGTTAAACGCTCGAATTCGGGTGCGCCGCGCTCTGTTTGAGCGATCTCTTATGAGAGTCTCATGTTAAAGGTTCGAAATATCGTGCGCCGCGCGCGCTTTTCGGGGTTTTATATGGGATTCCCGTGTTGGGGCGACGATCTGCGGCGCGCCGCGCACAGCATTCTTAGCTTCACAAGACACCTCAGATATAATATAAAGGGGTCCGCTCGGCGGCGTTCTCTTCATTACTTCTTCTTGCCGCTGCTTCGTTTGTTTCGTGGTTTCTAAGTGCTTTCTGCGTACCGCTTTTCTTTGAAATAAAAGTATAGTGAAAACATATTAAAATCAAGTTTTCTCAGAAATTAGGAAAACCGGGATTTGGATGTGATCCAAATCCCGCCTCTAAAAATTCCAATAGATATATTTCGGCGATGAAGTCTGAACTTTTTGGAGAACCATTGTAATTCAAGATAATGGTACAGGTTAACCTGAAGTCCTAAATCCCTAATCATGGTTGTCTACTGATGCTTTCCTCCATCCATCTAAAATATATATCAAAATTGTTGCATGTAAACTTACCAATAATATTTTTTCTGTTACAGGTGAGTTATGCCACACCATTATCCTCGATGTAACGTGAGTCCAAAACCTGTTAATATCAACCAAAGCCACCAATCAAAGTAAAGTCTTAGCAACTGAACTCCAAACTGGTCGCCTAGATCTTGATCCAAAATGATCGATGACCAATCGATCAAAATCCTCCAATTCATTAACGCCCTCCTCAACATTTGTTATACAAATTGCTCGAATAATTTATCGAAGTGCATTGGCACGAGACAAATAGAAAACCGATAACGAAACCGTTTCTCTTTCTGGATTTGAATGACTCGATGACCGATTGGACAGAACTCTGTCTCTATGCACCGGCCCGAAGAGAAACCGGCTCTGTTGGCTAGTATCAATTGGTAGTAATTTTCTTGCGCCAATTATTCATTTCCGACATCGTGACCGTCGCCCTCCATTCATCTACACACACTTACAAAAATACATTTCGATTCGATGCTCACTATTAACCAATACCTTCATTCATCCATCCGCACCACCCAATCCAAAAAAATCGAGTCTACGATGCATCTTCTGCAGTACATGTACATCGGAATCCGTGTAAATGTTCACAAACTGATTGCGTGCATGAATTTGCAAGTTCCGATTGGGATGGTGGTTTCATGCACACGCGGAAGTATCAGTACAATTTATACCAACCTCCTATACATGAGCCTTCATGGTATAATACGTAATTAGCCCCTGTACACGTGATATGATACTCTCCTGATGTAAAATAGATCCTCAGAAAAGTACTGTACTTACTTATTACCAAGTGATTCACCTCTTGTGTGCGTGAGGCTCAGGGTTGAGGCTACCAAGTACATATTACGCGCGCGGGCGGATAATGAATCGATTATCGGGTGTACGTGTATACGTGCCCTACGAGAAACGGCGGTGGGCTGTGTATGAGCATTGTATGCTAATGATGAGTGAAGAAAAAGAGTCAACGGATATATGTGGCGCTCGCTATTATGTATAGAGAAGATCTGAGCTTGCGGCGGTGGTGGTGGCGGTATTCAACACGCGCGAAAAATGCACTGCCTATTTTGTTGTTGTTGCCGGCGGTGGTGGCGTGTTTAGCAGTGGCTCGTAGAATTCATCCGAGCCGCAATAAGAGCAGACCTGTGGAAAAGGATCGTTTGCAATCGTTTGTGGACGAGTGAAAAGTGCATGCTCGGTTTGCTGCTTCTTTACTTTTGTGCAAATTGTTGAAGGGAACGCGGTATGAGGCAACATTTGGGGTGGCTTTGTGAAAATTGATTTTTCCATTTGATGTGCAATTGATCCGATGAGAATTCGTGAATGAAGATTTACGATTATTATGACTTTGTTTTATAGTCATGTAGTTATCATTCGATCAGAAATTGATATTTTATTATTCGATCTTCGAAACAATCAGAAGATGAAGAAATCGAGGTACAGATTAGTCGAATGAAGCTGTCGAACTTACCATTTGATATTGTAATGGCGGATTCATTGACAAACTCGTATCTTGATAAATGAATCAAGGAGGGATGATGAATATTTGATGAAAGTTGATCTTAAAGGCAGATTGCACCATCATTCGATTTACATCTCTATCACAGTAGTAGGCCCGTCCATCTAGATTTGAAATTTTTGAATCGTCATCAGAGGATGTAGAAACTTATTAGAGAGGTCGAATAACTTAGAACAAGTGAATGTGTATACTTTAAACAGTGAGAGTGAAAAATAATTGTTGAGGATCTCTGAGGCTCTGTGTAACGAGTTCGTCTAGGAAGCATGACGAAGCGAACATCGAGTGATATATGGAAACGTTTTTTTGTATGAGAAATATCATTAGAAAGTTATTACGGAAGAAAATCATTGCTGAGCCTGCGTGAACTCCTGTTATTATAAAACCATTCTCTCAATTTCAAATGAGAATTTCTCTTGTTGTGTGAGTTGAGATCTTGTAGTTAAAAGGTAGATGTAACACTAGTTTTATATGAGGATGATGAGGAGTGATGACGATTGATGTATGCACATCTGTTTGTAAGATAAAACACATCTTCTCGAATAATCTCATGATCTGAAGTTGTTTGATGGAAATATTCAAATACCCAAAAATGGAATTGATTCATTTTATTCATGATTTTCATCAGATGATCAGTGAGAAATGTTTGTGAACTTGTTAATTTTTTGTTTCAAATGATGACCAGCACACAGAATCATGAGAAGTTTTGACAAAAGTTGATTTTTGGTGTTTTTCAGCGAAGATATACATTGGACTGGTGGGATGATTTCACGAAAGTTCACTACATCAAACTCTTGAGTTTTTATCAAAATGGAGCTCACAGTTGGTACTTCAAAAGTCATAGCTCTTGTCCAATACTGTCATTTTTTTCAAAATAAGTTATTTACCATGGTATTTTTTGACTGACCATTTATCAACTCGGATAATCGAATTACGGGATGCACGGGCGAAAGAATGAGCATGATCTTCCTCACAAAGTTTAATTCAAGTTATTCAATATAATATAAAGACATTTTTATTGAAAAGTTTGAAAGACCCTCGGACAAACGGGAAATTTAGACAGATCTTATTTTGCAACAATCCGAATCTGTTTGAAAATTTCCATAAAAATCGATGACATACAAGATTCACTACATACCTCTCAATGATGTAAATACTTCACTAAGTTTGACTCGAGTCCATGAATACATAAACTAAAGTGATCCTTGATGAATGATCTATCAATAATCGCGTACGTTTCACGCATGGTTAAAAATCTCTTGAACTATATAACCTTGACGAGTGTACATCAGAACTTTCTTGAAAAGTACACGAAGGTTCAGACCATCAGATCAGATCAAACCTTGTTGAAAAAAAGGCATCTCAAAAAAAATTACTTCTCCAATATTGGGCCTACCTTCGGCCTCTTCATTATCTCCCACAACCTCTCCCATCCCAACCCAACATCAACTAACCCGACAAAAGAATTCATCCACTTCAAAATCTCATAAGCGAGGAGTAGAGCTCGGTAAAGCCAATAACCCGCATGAATCAGCTTCAAGCGCATAACGAGAGAGTAACGAGGCGAATTTTCGGCGGGCGTCGAATAATAATCTTTCAAAGGACGACCGCATCAACCCAACCAACGATGGGACACTCGAGATACCGTCACCCTTCTAACAACATATCCCATCATGATTCTCCTCCAATCTTACCCTGTATAATGCAAGATACGTTCCAGCACCTCTTTCCAGGATCATTCATTTTCGCACTATAATACCATAACTTCTCGTGCACGTACTCCATCATCTTGAAGACGAAAAGAGAAGATTGTCTATATATTATCTATGTTTAACTTGGAACGTGTGAATTTTTTTTTCTCTTCAGATCCTGGAATTTTGCTCTAACCTTAGTTAGCCATTATAAACAAAGTAAAAAAATTTAGTGTAATATACCTTCTTAGTGGCCAAGACAATCCCACATCTCTTATTTTTTTCTTTTACCTCGTAGTATATAGTCTGCAATGCAGGATTTTTACCTTTGTACAAAGAATGAGGCAAATAACTTGTAAGGCTCTCTGTGGCCGCTGCTCGCACGTTGGAATTCACGATGCACATTATTATGGGTGCACACGTCCCGAGGCTGATGCAGAGCGGACCGGTAACTGCATTTACTGATGCTGATGCTGCACCTGAAACTAAAAAGCGCGGCAGAAGCAAATCTGCGGTATATGGACGTGGAATTTGCGCGACGGGTTTCTGTAAAGAGAGGGCGTCGGTATAACTGGCGAGGGCTTTCTCCATCAATATCTTTCATCTTCACTGCTCTCGGTCGTTCACTCTTACTCGCACCCTCCTCTCAATTCGACTTTGGCTTGTCGGTGCAATTTTGTCATCCCCTTGCGTAAAGCCAACTCTCTACTTTTGGATTATACCAGCTTTACCTCCTCTTCCCTAATTTCGTGTGTATATTCTTACTCACTTTGAGCTGTTGGCTCACCCTCTTCTTCTTGCGTTGAAGTCTCCCCCTCACTCGAAATTTTCTCTCCCCCGCATGTATATAACGATGCTCGATCGTTCACTCCTCCTCTTCTTCTCTCGATTTCCCCGTCATCTGACAACTTTTTTCATCAGCTTCGTCGTCGAACTTCTGCACTACTCAGTGTATTTTAACACTAGTCTATTATGCTGACACTTGCTGCAAGAGTGCCTATTAAACCAATGTCACATTGTCTAATTTTCTTCTGTCGAGTCAAGTTCATGGTGAGATTTTGATTTTTAATCGGAGTTTCCAAACAATGTAATCACATACTTTGCTTCATTTTTTAAATTTTCATAGAAATTTTGGATTATTTGTTATTTTGGCCGATAATGTTGAAGACATTTGGTTCCACGATTGCCGTAGTTGATTGAAGAATACTACAATAATAATTTATGAAGCCATTACTCTGTTGAATGTTGCTCAAGTTAACCTTAGTAATTCAAAAAAAAAGTTTGACCTTGGTGAAACGTTTATTCACAATTAATCTGTGAGATTTTCTACTCAATGTACAGAAAATTTCAAATAATCGTACATACTTCTTGGCAATATACAAATGCCATTCTTCTTCCATCGATTACACAGATGAATTTCAAGGGACTTGATAAAAGTTGGATAAGTTCATCAATTTGAAGCATCTCGTTTTCTCCACATTGCTTTGCACCGGTAACTTCAAGTTATCAAGTCATTATCATAACAGGACTGAAATATTTGTTTTACAGAAAGTAAATCAGTCCACATTATACTTATTCAGCCCATGCCATACGAAATCGTATTATCATTCTATACGGTTACTTCGAATTCATTGAAAATTCTAGCGAGAACTCTAGAGTAGAAGAAAAACTTCTATCAAAATTCCAGTTAACGATGATTTTTTGGTTCAAAAAATTGTCAAAACAATGCAATTTTCTGCACTAATAATTCAATCAATCACCTAAATTCTCAATTAATTCAACAATGCTCTGAATTTATATTATCAATATCATCACCCGGGAGCCCAATACTGAATGAAATGTATCATCTGTATTCACAGTTCAGTATTGCGTAAACTCAATTTCACTCGTATAAGTGCACACACGTATATAAATTTGCATATTATACTGAAAAACTCTTTGCCGAGTCCTATTCCTGGTTCACTCGTGCGTGCCTACACAAACACAAATATAAACTCGTGCAGCCAACAGGGTACGCTACGCACCCATCTCTTCTCCATACTGATGGCGTTTCCCCCTTTATAAAAGTCTCCTTGGGGTCCGGTTTTCTGGCGGGATTTATTCAAGCGTGGCGGGCTCGCACACATCCGAGAAAAAGAGAAATAATAGTGTCGAGCCCATCCCACACATGCATATAATATCCACATAACCTCACAAACTTACACGCATCCTCGATAATACACCCACACATGGACACTTTCATGATAAATACCTGGGTATGATCTTCTGTATGTACGCGTGTACACGTACATAATGTATATACGCAGGTTATCGTGAACGATGAAAAAGTAGTTGGGCGCCACATTGTAACCTACAACTGCATCAGCCCTTGACGTACCTTACCTATACCTATGTATAGCTCAACAGAAGGAAATCATAAGTGCGTAACTTTACCGACCATTTTGGTTTGCGGTACTCTTGTTTCTGCGTCTTATATATTAGGGGGAGATCATCATATCGAAGGGGAGGCAGCAGCAAACCAGCCCCGCGAGAACAACTGCGTGGATAAGTAGAAATTGGGGGGCTGGAAATTTTATAAGCTCGCTGAACCCAATTAGCCTTCACTCTCTATAAGTATACACAGTACAAGCTATACATTACTCGTTGGTGTACATTCATCAAGAACGCGAGTTGAAAATTTACGATCTTGAGACTCCTTGTGTTGCTGCTGCTTGTGCTGTCTCTGGATACCTCGCACATTCTTCTTCATTCAAGACGCAAACAGAGAGTCACACCCCGTCAATTTTTCACCGAAATCCCACTTTGTGGTCGCGTTTTCATTGTCTATTTGCGACGATGACCTTTAGATTCTGTTTTGAAAAAAAATCGATCCGGTACAATAGCAGTTCAGCGTTCAGAATGTTGAAACCAGAGATGATCCATGAGTCTTGGCTTTCCTTTCTTAGTCCATCAGCTGTTCTAGATATTTGCTGTCTTCTGTGCACACACTTTCTTCATTGTGAAGGGAATATTCTACACAATTGCTTTCAGCAAGCGTCTTACAAAGTCGAGAAATCGATAGGGGTGATCACTTATTGAGGGGTATCTTTTGATGCGTGAAATGCGAAAGAACGCCTTAATGGAGCTTTGGGTGTCTTTGTGATTCTCAAGTTTGTTCTTTTCGTAGGCCAACACGAATACAATGGTTTCGATTGATATTCCCAACTTTGCAATTAAATCCCCGTCAGATTCGGAAATTCCCATCTTCTCAAATTATTCATGGTAACTTTTAGAAATTAAGACTCTTCATAGATCAATGGTCTTACTTTGGAGCGGACCGTGACAGAGGGGCATTTCCACGAAAACACGGACATGAGAATGAGAAAATGAAAAATGAAATTCAAGTCTTGAGGCCGAGAATCGGATATATGAAGAATCAAGGAATGTTGAAGTTATGGTTTCCTAATGAAAAAGCATCGAAAAAATCAATTAACAATATTTTATGCAATATTGAAGTTGTTATTCAAGAAAATCTAGAAATTTCGTTGAAAAGGATACACCTAGTTAAGTCTGGTTAATTCAGGTTGTGTATAAGATTTGTGAGATGTGTTTGGAGAAATCGCAAGAGGAATGATGTTTGAAAATGAATATCCAGCTAATAAGCTTGAGAAATTGAAATTGTTTATCAGGCGCGAGAATCAATGTTAGGTCCTCGCTCGTGTCCGTGCGACAAGCTAAAAATGACATTTGTTTATATAGCCGGATAAGTTTTGCTTGAATTTTATTGCCAATTTGGGACTAAACAGCATCTGCTCCAACGAGTGACCATACAGAAAATTGAATTTTTAGGAACAATACTCAGCCTACTATAATTCAATAAAGATCGTCCGTGCGACATGTGCCTTCACTATATCGTGGCGTTGAGTACGTAACTTTCATGAGCATAAGCTTCAGTTTGCATCTGAATCATGGGTATTTTTTAATGAATCGTTGGTTCATGACTCAAGCTGAAGGAGGAGTATCTGATAAGAGTTCGTGACCCATAGACATGTACAGAAAGAAAAAATAGTATATTATGACACTGTACGTAGATGGGTAGTCTGCACGCAGTTTCATATGATATTTTTTAGCACGAGAATCCAAAAATCATGTTCAAAGTTGCGATTTTTAGGTTAGAGTGCTATATATATATACGCACGCATAATGTATTTCGCAGGGTCTGCGTGTTGAAATTCCCACTGGTTCCTGGGATTTTACTGGAATCATACCCCGCATTCGTAATCAACATTCATTATGTTGATTGACGATATTACATAATGATGATATTGATTCTCGATGTGATTGATCAAATGGTGGAATGATATCTGATTGATATTATATGCTGTTATGAAGGATTTGTTAGTTTAATTAATTTATGTATTTGACATTCATTTCAATGATCGCAAGAAGTCTCAAATAAATTGATTGTAGAATAAAATCAATTTCAATATTTTTTACAACACCATAATCATTACAATAGATGAGTAGTCTCATGACAGTCGCACGGACATTCGTACGGCAGTTCCAAAAAGTCCGTGCGACATCTCCGAAAAATTTTCCTCCAAGTTACCATGCTTATGATTTTTATTTTGAAAAATATCTGGAAGTTGTTTTTTATGGGAGAATGGTTGTTTAATCTCCAATATGATTTTATTTCAGAATTTTATCCCTCATAGATTCGCAGATTATTCATCCGATAGTTCAACATACCAAAACCCATGTCCGAAAAATGTCCGTGCGACAAGCGAATTTCTATGATTTTTCATAACAAACTCAACAACTTCAGAATTTTGTAAAAAATTCTAAAAAATGTAGAAAGTATCTCAGAATATTATTGTGTTTTCTGTTTATTTCATGGTTAGTTAATAACAAGGTGGCACTAGAATTTAACTCTAAAAGTGCAGTGCAAACGTCCGTGCAACAGTCGTGGAAATGCCCAGAGAGAACAATAATCTTGTGTGACCCCACACAGATAAGTACATACTGTAATCTTTTGCCTGTAGTTATTTTCTCAAAGGCTCGACAGCAGAACTTGTCTCAAATTCAAATTTTGAATGCTGTGAACCTGTTCCATGATCTGGATTGATAATCTGGATTGCACTCTGTACTAACGTTTGCAAAGAGGTTGTTGTTTTCATGAGCCATGTGGTCATTGAACAAGGTTGAGATCTAACTTATCCTTGTCTGGCATTTCATTTCCATACCAAATGTAATCCAAAATAGATCTTGACCAGATCGTGTTCATCTTTCAAATCATGATACCATGAGCAAAAACATTCAAAACAAATGAAGATCCTTGCTTGCTTTGTTGAGTATGGTGACCAAAAATGGGCAATGTTTGGTACAGAAGAGCATATGTCTACTTGAGCTTTGCTTTTGGAAACTTCGGTGATTCTGAGAATGCTTCAAAGATATTGATTCCACACTAAAAAAAGATATGATGGAAAGGGTAACAATCTCAATTTCATCCAATCTCTCATGAGTAAACTCTTGTTCAAACTTGGGCTTGCACTATAGCCATGATGCTGCTAGCATTATTCAATTTTGCGCACGTGGACCATTGAGACCGGGCTCTATCGGTTCGTGGGCTTTGACCCTTTCTAAAAGCTATGAAGGGTCTCTTCTAACTCACACCGCCCGCGGCTGACTTGTGCTGACCCCGAGTGACCTTCCGTATTATCCAGCATCTGATCGCAGACGCCCCTGTAAATACAACTCGAGGGAATACTATACAGACCAAAATGAGATCGATTCGGCATTGCTGTTGATTTGATCTGGTGAAAGGCTCTAATGGACGCGAAATAAAACGCTGCAAGCACTTTTCATTTCGACAGATTTGGCATCCAGCCTCGTTTTACACTAGATGCGTGGGATTTCTAATTAGAATTCTTGAGAAATAGTGCAAAGTAAATTGATTATTTCCTCAACATTATTATATCTGTGAGAATTTAGATTTTAAACGTTTAGATTATTTGTGGTGAGTTATCTGTAGCTGGTTTGGAATGCATGTATTGATGAAATACTCTCCATTAGTTTGACTATCCCATTCACTTGAATCCAAGTTTAGCTGTGGCAATCGTTGCGAATCGTTAAACCCACTCTATTGATTCTAGGCAGAGGAATTTATTTTGTAGATCTGTTACGAACGTGACTTTGGATTAAGGGAGACGTGTCTGTGCTGTAGGAAAAGCCAGCCTTGTCAGCTCATGTACAGAGCTCTATTGATAATTGAAACTATACTATATATTCTACAAGCGTTAGCCTGTAATCTAACCCACATTCCCAGAGAAAAAGTAACCGTCTTGAGATATTGTGAGCAGTATTAAGAGGGCTGCCATGTGAAAATTTTCTAATTGCAAAAACGTATCTCACTCTGACAGAGCTTACTGGACTGATCATAGTATTATTTGGGTTATGCAAGTCTCAAACTCTGGCTTTCCCGTTTTCTTTCGCTTGTACCCATCTATTGAAGTAGGAAAAGTAACGCATGTTTTTGACAGCCTCCAGAGATATGATCTAAATCACAGCAGAGCATACTTTGATTTCTAAGAATATCGACAGTGGTTTTGTAAGAAGATGATCTAGAGAATGATTTCACCAATCATTACTCTCTGAACTTTTTGTTATGCATAAAGAGTAACGAATTTTACTCCAGTCGTCCAACAACTTCATGTGTGAAGCTCATAAAAACTATACTGTATTCATATTCAGAAAATGTGTACACAAAAACAGATATAGGTTAGTATGGAATCACATTGTTCCCACAATTGTGGCCAGATAAGTCATACTTCGGTGCTGTTTTTGCTCGAGTCAGGTGATGAAGATGGTGCGCTCAACGTCATGATTGACGCATGAGCTATAAATTTGAAGTATAGATCTTTTTCGACAGTCCTTGACAAGATGATGATCTTGCAAAAAAGATTTTGAAAAAGTTGCCAGCCAGAATGAAGTACAGACAGATTGAGAATCTCTCGCAAATGAAGAGAATAACTGTGATTTCCCCTGTGGGAATGATTACATTGTAATATATCATTTGAGCTTGAATTCTCAAACGAGCATCCGCCTTGACTTCATTCTACCAAATCACATACTCTGTGCACGGAACACCTTCTGGTGGTCTTATTACCATTGATTGGTCTCTCACTCTTGCAGTTTGAGATGCAGCTCTGCTGGTTTCAAGATTTTGGTTTTTTTACATTCTACTTGTCTCCACACTCCACTCGACTCTTCAAAAGAGTTATTCATCATTCACACGTAAATTAACCTGTTACTTCTCCGCACGCAGTCATTTCTTTCTGGACTGCTGTTTATACGTCATCAATACATTTACTGAATGGATGTAAATGCTAGCTCGTAGACTCCGGTGACGTTACTACTTAATTTTAGAACGCACGCTCACTTCTCTTACACTAACTCTCTCATTCAAGTTTTCCAAAGCGTGCAGCTTACACGCGATCATCTTCTCTCAGAGCAAATTCCAATTCATTGAGTACCAACGAGCTCTCTATTGTGAGAAGATGAGATATGACTATAATTCGGAAGTCAATCTTGAAGATTGTGGCTCGATATTATAAATCACAGATATTTTCGCAACCAATATGTTGAGGGTTGATTCATTTCTTTTTTGTTATTATGACTATAGTGCCCCTTTTCCGTGGTTGAAATTTATCCTCAACACTTTCACTGCGATGGGCCCCACGCGTCCAACTCTGTGTCCGGCGGTGGTTAAACTCCCATTAAGAGTGCTCTCTACCTCTGGAAAAGCGATGGTGGCTCCTCTAGCGGTCAAATTGGTATATTGCCAATAAAAATTTTCAAAAACAAAGAGGAAGGAAACCAATAGTACTGCTCCCTGCGGATTATTTTTTTTCAAACAATGAAAAAAGTTTCATCGAGATCGGTGCAAAATTGAGCTCAAAAATTTGCAGATACAATTCAGCAACACTGAACAAACGTATCTGCAAATTTTCGAGCTCAATTTTGCACCGATCTCGATGAAACTTTTTTTTAAATTTGAAGAAAAATAGTCCGCAGGGAGCGGTACTATTGATCTACTCCCTCTTTGTTTTTAAAAATTGTTATTGACAATATACCAATTTGACCGCTAGAGGCGCCACCATCGCTTTTCAAAAGGTAGATCGCACACAGGACCCGAAAGCCATTTTTGCCGTCGCAGTGACCGTGTTCATAACGAAGCTAATTTTCTTCGAAAGCTTGGTGTGCATTTCATCATTACAAGTCCCTGATGGCTTATGAGAGATTAATTAAAGTAGACCTCCGATTGGTTTGTATATCTTTCAATGTAACGTATGACATTTGTGATAAAATTATCTCAGAAGTTATTCGTTGGAAATGTTGCCATTTTTTGAGGAATTTCTCAATTTTTGGGCATCCTCCATCTAAATTTCGAGCTAAATATGCATAATTTCTCTTGTTTTTGCCTTTTTTTCCTATGCGGGCTGAATCCATTTTCGTTCCACCAAATGAGCCGTTCAAATTGATCAGGGACCAGTTTGTCGCAATGCGACGAAGCATGGATATAGAAGAAAACTCGTGCAAAACCATAGCATCGCAACTTTGGCAGTACTTGGAAAACTCGAAACCAATGCGGAGACCCGGGGACAGACTTTTCAACTGCGCTGGCGCAATATAATATACACACCTACATAAACTGGCGGTGCCTGCGTTTCCATGGGGATCCCATGAAGCGAAATGACATGGAACGAATGGAGCTTCCTCTTTCCTTCCTCTACTTCATGTATCCTGTTTCTTTGTGCTGTTGCGGAAGCGCATATTTCAAACTCTCAAATTTTTTTTGTTTGAATCATTCGCTTACCATCGTGCTCTAATCGAACAGTTTACATTCTGTTATAAATGCCTAAAATTTTCACCACCCTTCTCGGATACCAATTTCATGTTTTTGTCATAAATTGTCTCTTCATTAATGTTTTCAGTTTTCATCCCGCGGTTACACAGTTCTACTGGACAACAGCAGTAAGGAGAGTTTCATTCTTGAGGAACAAGGATCTTGACGAAATTCTAGGTATATCATTTCAATGGTTGAATTTCAAAAAGCTAATATCTATTCTGAGAAACAGCTATTAAAAAGGTTAGCATTGTCAAAAGAGGTCATGTTAAAAATCCATGTTCATAATAAATAACCTTATAATATCAATCTGAAGCTGTTTCTCAGGATAGGATGACGTACTTTGGATCAAACCCTTGATGGAGATATCTACATTTCTCATTAGAATGAAATGATTTCCAGACTTTCGTCAAAATCCATGTGCCAAAAGATTGAACCTTCCCACTTTGACCAGTACTGATTTTGACTATTTCAGAGACTCAGACGAACCATGACATAAAAACATGATTGGGAAAACCAGGAAAGTCTTTTTATGAGGTCCTCTCCTTCTGAGTATGACACCATTTTCCAAATTATTCCCAACACTCTATGATTCAGGATCTCTTTGACTGTGAATAGTCCTCTTCATTCTTTTTTTCATAGTTTGAAGTTGAGCTGCGCGCGAAATTCGAGTAAACTATATGCAGGATAATTTTGGAATAGTATTATGTTGTCTGAAATATCAGGTATACACCTAGGTACAATTATAGTTGATCGACAAGTCTTGAGAATGATTGATGGCAAGAAGCAAGTAACCTTGCATGTACATCATTCAAACAGGCTGAAGTGGAACAAATAAAAAGTTTCACTCGTTAACCGTCCCTCCAGAGTGCAACGCTTCTCAAACCTTTTATCACGCGCAAAGCATATACACGCAATTCCATTGACAAATACGTAAGAACCGTGAACGGCGATAACAACGAAAAAGGCAGTGTAGCCCTCGCAGATCAAGTGGACAGCTTGAAAAGCCCATTTTGAATGCGGTGCCTCTACAATATTTTGCCTTGTCACAATATCTGAGTGAAATCGCGTTCAGCTTCTTGTACGTGCATATACGCATCGGAAGCTATTGTTCTGTGTGACTTTGACAGTTCCATGATTTATTACATAGCCTTTTTCTAGTGCTCAAAGGCTTAATGTGCACGGGCAACTTCATACCATTCAATATAGTTCGATATTGCACTTTGGCTTGCTTTTATTCCTGTAGATTGATTGATGCTTCCAGATTCATGCTTAATCTTTGTTGAATTTCCGTTGAAATGGAATTTTTAATTCACTCCATTTCCTTTTTTTGGTTGATTTTTGGATGATGTGAGGAATGTTGGAAATTTTGGCACTCGACGAGGCCGTTTTATTATCTATCCTTCAATTCTGAACGATGCTTGTCTTGTCAAAATCTCGTTAGATGATTTTCGACTAGGGTTGATCAAATTTACTGGAAACTTTTGAAGAATAGGTTTGGTCTATTGAATCTCATTGAGTTCAACGATCATCAAGAGAGGGCAAGATTCACGCACTGTGATAAGGGCGAATATTACATCGAAATTTTCCCAATATTTGGTCACATTACGAAAAACCGAATCAATTTTTTTGGAAAATTACCTTCCATCGACCGTGCTCCCATCCAGCAGGAACGGTCAATAAATTTTTAATAATCATTTTCCAACATTCGTTTCATCTCCTATTGGCATATTTTCAAATAATTTTCATTTTTTTCTCAAGTCAATATTCATTGTGTTATCATTTTCAATTGTTTTGAAGTTGTACAAGTTTTTCAATAAGAGAATGGATTTTAGGAACAAGTAGTTGTTGAAGAATCGAGGTGTAAACAAGTTTCAAACAAGATTTTTCAGTGGACGTAAGTTCTTGAACAGAGTGTGGGAGGCTTTTATCTCGAGTATTATTTAATTCAGATAGATTTCTTCACTCAAGCACAGTCCGTCAATGTGTTTGGTTATTTCGCTGACTATACTTTATTTTGTGACATTTCAATACTAGTTCACTATGATGCAATTTTGCAGGGTCCATTATTGTCTTTTTTTCCCTGCTAGTATTGAATAGATCTATTTGTTCAAAATCACCTTGTAACAATGTCATAATCGAGTGTGACTCAATAGCTTCGTAATCTAACTCTGCTTATTACTAGCACAAACATCACCAGATAAGCATGCACGATCTCACTATCATATTTGCATGTTCACGCGGGCCTTGACTTCCAACCGCAGATATCTCAATGCCTGAGTGCACGGTCGTACCCTGAGTGAGTATGAAGCAGGGTTATATTCTTTTCATTAAGTATTGGATTTTTTTTGGATAATTTTGTCATTCTTAAGGATACCTTGACAGAATATTCATGAATGGTATCTAAGGTTATTACCGGGTGTGTATCCAAACGAGTCATGTGGTCAAGATGACTCAATGTTTGCATAAAGTTGAAATCACAGACTTGACGATATCGTCACAAGGCACATACATTGTTGTAATGATTCTGGCATACTGTATTTATTCTTATTCCAACTGCATTTGTAATGTCCATCTCTATCTATACAGGTGTTATGTACTAAAAATTAGCTATAAGCCCTCGAATGGAGTTGTGCATCTTACGGATGCCATCAACCGTGTAAACCAAGCAAGTTCCACGAAATCTCAGAGTTTAAATTTATTGATCGGTCGACGTATGTATCGATCCGATTTACCGAAATGCGTGTAAATTTCATTCCTCTGAGTCAGCATCACGCCAATTGCAAACGTGATAGGCAGTTCTCTTCATTCGTCTGCGTTATCAAAGGCAAGATTTAATCTCATATCATACTAAGAATTTTCCAATATCTCGAATGATTCCATCGAACGGTCTGTCTCAAACGCAATTGCCCCCCCCCCCCCCCGCCCCACAAGATTTTGGGTGTATGCTCTGTCTGATTCCGACGCGCAATTTGTTTATTCACGTTATGTTGGAAAATTAAAAAAAAACAATTTATGGCGATCTGAATTGATTGTTGCTAAATTTTGACTTTTTCTCTATTCGTCATGCCAATGAAAGTTGTCTGGATTCATTTCAACTTGAATGGTTTCTTCTGTAGAAAATTTTTCGCGCACCTTACTGGAGAAGTGCAGTGTGCCTAATTGCCTCTTTGATCCATTTCTCAAACGTGCAGTTTTGTGTTTACATAATGGGTTCCATCATGGAGTGTTTTGATGTTTTAATGAAAAAAATCTCATAACTGCTATCATTAAAAAAGTGATGTTAACACGTTCGCTGCGACGGGTCCCACGGGTGGGACCCATTTTTGTTCGGGCTCTAGTGTGTACCAAATGACGTCGACACATCCAATGGCCTAGGTTGCGGTTTTTACTCATTATATATGATTTCAAGAACATATGTGCACGCCAGTTTCAGTATCGGACTTGATTTGTATAAGCTACTCGATAAAAACTCAGTTTTCGCAAAACCTCGATAAATAACACAAAAATGGCAAGTAAATTGTGAATATATCAAGTCCGTTTGGATATTTCACAACGTATCTTAGCTTATTCGAAAGCTTACGTCAAAAGCTACAAAATAAGCCCAAATACGCGTAATTTGAGCGAAATAGAGCCAAGTTATCAGAAATTTAGACGCAAAATAACGATGAGGGAAACCGAGTAAATGGTTGACATTGCAATTGCACTTTCTCTCTTCTCAATCTATTTCATCTCTCCGCGTATGAGGAACTTTTTGTATTCAGAGAAGTTGAAGATTATCTCGAATAAGCAGCTGTGTCTCGTGGATTGACGAGGTTAGAAAATCATACTCGCGTGGATCACAATTGCAATCCGTGGTTCTTACGAGGCAAAAGCTTCCAATTCAGGCCATGCTCGCGAATTACCCAAATGGCACCAAGAAATCAACAAATGCTTCCGAAAAGCTAAAGATCACATCTTAGGATCACTAATTTTGGTAGTTCGATCATTCACACCATCCTCTATTGCACGAAGGCAATTTTTGCGGATCCCAGCGGTCGGGACCCGTCGGTACTGAATATATTCGGACTTAATTGTGTGCGACAGGTCCCACCGGTGGGACCCGTGAAAGTTCTTAAATTTCTTATATATAAATACTAAACTGATCACAAATCGGTGCAAAATCACGCGTTTGTACTCTCTCGCACTCTGGGACGGAATGCCGGTTTTCACCGTCGCAGCGAACGTGTTAATGTACCTAATTTGCTCTTTTTTGTACGACAGAGCTGTTTCCTTGAATTATTATCGATTTATCGTAAAATTGAAATATCTTGGCCTCCAGGCGTCCAAATGAGACGTTTCTGAATTCACTTGGCATCTTTTTTCACACATAATCCAATTTTTTGTATTAGAAAAATATTGATTTTTATGGAAGGAGAACTATACTCAGGAAAAGATGATAAGGCAAACTAGGTAATTCAACTAGAACTCGTCAACTTTTCACATTTGTGGTTGCCACATAAGTACATACCCCAAGCAACTTTCGATTCTAAACTCATTGTGTCTCACTATCGAGATATATAGCCATTCTATGGGTTCGATTGAAGCTTTCGAAAGTGCCGAGCGATTCAATCGGATCGGACAAATCGTCGCATGTGTTTGAGGGGGCGCGAGCGTGACGAATGTGCCCTGTTCTCTTCTGGCATGTGCGCCAAGCGTCATTATTTTCTAACGCGTCGACATGCTCTCTCTTCTTATACCTATCTATCTATATCTATCGCGGGTCGTTTCATTCGCGATTGTTGTTACAGCTAACGCGAGCCGATCCACGAGTCTCAAATTCTGTACCACCCGCATAGATTTCATCATATTTATCTATTGCGATACAAACAATATAACCCTCTCTCGCAGAAAAATTTTTTTCATCGTCTCGCGATCTCAGATAGAGACTTGTGTCTCCCATGAAAATCAGGGCGCACCCACATACATTGCTCACTAAACTTTTTTATTTTTTTTTATTTCACATATATATACTAACTGGGGTCCTCGAAAAGAGATTACAAATTCAAGTGTTATAATTTATTCAGCTACAGATAGAAACATATACCTACATATATTGGCTTGATTAACACATGCCGAGCACGGATATCCATTTGACTATAGTATATAGTGATGTCATGCCGCGCTTCGTCGTCCGCATTTCCGCATCCGCTTTTGCGCGGGCACCGCCTCGTCGTCGTCGTCGTTGTCGCTGACGCCCGAGTAATAGTGGTGCAAAAACCTCGAGAAATTCGCACTTGTATGCATTTATATTCATATGCACACTCGTGCATGATACAAGATCGAGGAAGCTTGATTTTTTTTCGTGGTTCAAGGATAAAGTCGTCCCCGAGTTTGGTTCTTTTGGTTTGACGCTTACCAGCGCGTGGTCCGATGTGCAAGTTGTAAGCGTGAAAGGAAGGGGAGGGGGGGGGGTGGAGGATTAAACTCTTCTTCTTCTTCATCGTCTTGATATGGATAAAACCACTCCTACGCTTGAAATGTTGATTATGAGACGCGATTGCAACACGCTTGGGAGATATTCGCATTTACCTTGAAGATACGGTTGTTAGTGGCGGTTCGTAGTGGGGCGCCAATATTTTTCTATAAATAGCTGTGATCGGTACGATAATCTTACCTGTTTTTTTTTATTTGACTCTTTGAAATTTTTGTTGCATAAATTGTGACAGCTGATTTCAATTCAAAATTCAAATCGACTCGATGTGAAGAAATGAATAGAAATTGAGCCAAGCAGTCGATGCTGCTCAAATCTTCATTGATATTTGACGGTAAACCTTGAGTAATTCAGTCATTATCGTTCCATTGCTTCCAACATTGATTTCATTATTAGTTCAATTTATATTTGGTCACTTGTGATCATAATTCTTTTAACGCCTCACGTGTCATCTTGATCGACAATTTGAAAATGATAAGCCCTCTCTTGCGACGCGTCAATCTGAGTAATAATACGACTACTAATACTACTCGTCTGAAAGAGCTGCCTCTCTCAGCATTATATTATGTGCATCAATTATCAATTAGATCCAATGGAAGCTACTCGTAGAGAATAGCCAACGAATACGAGCGATCGATCGTCGTATACGTGCATGCTAACTATAAGGAGGTCTGATTCATCATAAACATCATCATCATCACCATCATCCAGCTGCTGTTGCATGCATGCATTGACAGTTACCAATGTATGACGAACAAAACCGAGTTGAATGTCAATCCACATACTTCGTGCATCGCTTCAATGATATCAAAATTTTATATGAAACTTTGCTAGCCTCGACGGATATTTGATATTCTTCAGACAATACATTTCAGGACTCCTCTCTCCTCTTTATTCTTTATGATACGAGTATCCTCGAAAGATGAGTACTTGAGTCAAAAAATTGTTGTCTTGCAAAGTATAGAATTTCGACACCTTTCAATGCTTAGCTTTTTTTAGTTTGCAAGCTGACAATATTAGGATTCGGAGTCAAGCTTGCACGAAATTAAATTCACGCATTGCGTGAAAAAATCAGCCGATTTTGAATTCGTACCGTACTGTGTGTGCTCTAGTTTGCTGACATAGAGTGTAAGGTGTATGATGGTTATGCGGAGTTCCAACTCATGGACTCAGCATTTCTCTCACGTCAATCATTTTTCTTCGAGATACTAATCCACGAAATTCAGACTAGAAGAAATTTAGAGGTATTTAGAAGATGAACGGCCGTTGATTTGTAGTAGTATATTTGACGATTCAATTTCGAATAATTTTCCGTAAACAAACTCTGAACCTTGGAATTTTTTTCTCCCTGACAAAGTATTAGGTATCAATTAAACGCTTATCTGATTGCTTTCAACGCTTTAAAAGGATATTTCTCAAACAACATTGATCTGAATTGGGAAAAGTCTCTTTCAACATCTTAACTAGAAGAACTCAGAATATTCTTTTAGCGCTAGGAAAACATTTTTGGTACCAAAACTGAATTGATTCTCTTCCTTAAATTGAGAAAACATCTAATCCAATGCGTGTTATGGAGGGAAACCAGATAAAAAATGAAAAATAAAAAATCTAATCTAATGAATCAATGTTGAATCCCATGCACTCTGATCCCAAACTTTCTGCAATTTTTCGATGTTTGGGTGCTTCCAAAATTGCAAAAAAAGTAAAATTAGCGCCTCATACATGACGTTCTACCATCATATTTTACCTTGGCCTGCAGGGTTCAGGTCGAAAACCAATCGCCCAGAAGGTGAGGTATAACCTCATACCTCTGTGCGAAATGGTACTATTTTTTTAACCTCTAAATTTTTTATATTTTCTCTTGGCGCATTTCCAGATGAGCTGGAAAATCTGGAAAATGTATTCACTCAAAAGTGTTGAGTGCTAGAACTGAAAAAAAATCTATTTATGAGAACAATGTGATGAAATCAAATGAAATAAAATAAAATACTCATTAGAGTGCCCTAGTAAAAAAAAGTGCCTCATGATCATATATGACCACGTTCCGGGCCGAACTATGGTCATATATGACAACCTATGACGGACTATGGTCTATGCCGGTATCATTTAATAGGTCGTCATAGGTCTTCATACTTAATCATGAGTATTGAGAGGCAACTCGTGAGTGGTCGTGGCACATCGTGATTGGGCGGGTACAAGAATTTTCCCCGAAAATGTATTTTCGAGAGGAGGGAAGACTTTGCTGTTTGACCCTCAAGGGCGCTTATTTGGTGGCAAAAATCTTTCAAGTCGACGTGCAATGGAGCCTCAGTCATGACTTAGTGCTCTTAAAACCTATAAGTATTCGATTGCTGGCCGCAACGAGGATCCTCCGATTTGGTTCTGATCATCTCTAATATCACAAGCTGACCGTAATCATCGAAATCGCCAGTTGTTCTATGTCCGGGTAAATTCGGAAGAGGGTCTCTTTCCGACACTTTTCAGTGTTGGGCAAGTCCGCGAAAACGTCAATCGTATATTGACGGACTCGAATTTGATTTTTTAAGGGTAGATGAGAAGATTAAGGTTGTAGAACTCGGTTAACTTCCTCACACCCTAGGAAGACAGTACGGACTCAACGAAATGTTCGATTTTCTCACTTGAGTTATGAAAAATACAAGAAATATGAGTGAAAAAAGGCTAATCATGCGAGTGACCTTCGTTACGCTCGGAAATATATATGGCATATTTTGCAACTGCTGAGTAAGAAACCAAGATTCGTAAGGCCAGAATTTATTTTTATTCGACCAATCTTGACGTACCTTAGCGCATTCGATTTCTTGTCTCAATACCTTCAAAATCCGCTGTTCAGAGTTGAAGAACTCTGATTGGGAGCGATTTTATGTACAAAACACGAAGATGGTTTGAGAATCAAGAAGGCCGACATCGGAGTGTACCCAACATGCCCCCATATGGTTATCTCAGAAAGGCGTGCAGTACGGCTTTTTTTATACCCCTCAGAACGTGTTTATCACGTCAAAATAGGTCGGAAACGATGTCTTGAGCCAGCTAAAAGCTACAAATGTCGCTGCACGATGATCAAAACGGATCAAAGCAATTCTATTCACTTCATCGCCGATTGACATTGTTTTAAATGATGGGGGCAAGTTGGGTACACACTTTTGTAAACTCTCAAAACCACCTTTTGGGAGAATTCAAACAGCTCGGCTCCACTATATCCAAATTGGACGTATCTTAGCTCATTTTGAAGGTCTTGAGACAAACTTTAAAATGAGCTAAGGTACGTTGGAAAATATGGAGATGGGCCAAAGTTATTAAGAAAATGGCTTAATGGGGGCAAGTTGGGTACACTTACCTTGAATATTTATGCAAAGTTTCCTGTATGAAGCATGCTGTTTTCGTGATTTCTCACGAGGTTTCATATTTCTCTGTCATATTTCACAGTTGACCATTATTCAGATGGAACACATTTTACCTTAAATTGTTTATTAGAGCATCCCTTTCTCTGTGTGTTGAGGGGGGCGGGGTAGCAGTGTGCGTGGTTGTGCGTGTGCGTGCGTGTGTTGGGGTGTGGGTGGGTGTGTATGTTTGTGTGTGAACATTACCGATCAAAAAGTTGCATTGTAAAAGGAAAATCCCTTCATTGGAGAATTATCCTATCTTTCTCGCCTTATTGGCCTGAAACTACTTGAATTAGGACCATGCTTTGGGTTTTCTCCAAGTACCTCAAGAAGGTTCTTTTTATCCGGTACGGCAGATTGCTGCCAGGTCAAGTCACATATTTGATGGAATTCATTTTTATGATTATATATAAATTGAGTCAACTTTCTCACTTCCTTGAGTCAGGTATTAGGATCTAAATCAAAATTATTCCGAAATCATCACAAATACAAGTGAAGAGCTTCATAATTCGCTCTTGAGAATTCTTCTTGGTTGTTCCTGGTCCGAGAAATGACGGTCTATCTGACAAAGGATTGCTCTCAAAAATCGGACCAGTCATTGTGCAATCTAGAAAGGACTCACGTTTGAACTAATACCAGCACTGTTCTTGATTCTTTCTAACAACAATTGAGAGGAATTTTCTCGTAGTCCTATTTCCTTACCGTCCATAGATTTGAGGACTCTTTCTCAAATCTTTCGTCAGAGAAACCGTACACTTTCTCTGACAAAACATTTTAGTCGAGAAAGAGTCTTTATGTCAGAGATTATGATTTGCTACGCTAGGAGACGCCCTAGTACCTTTAGATCTGTGATATTTTTTTGACAGTACTTCATGTACCCACACGTGAAGGACCACATACAGGGTGTCCGAAAAGTAAGTACCCACCCCCCCTTTTCTTCTGAAACGGTTAAGAATCGGGGAAAACCCCGGAACAAGTGTACCCTAATTTTGAAGGGGACATCCGATGGTGACCTCATTTTTTACCTTGTAGGTCATTTTCAAAGTAATTTGGAGATCAACTCAATTGTTTCGAATAGAAACACCTACTTTCGACCTCGAAATCCGAAAGAACGTGAAAAATTATCAAACTTTTGCCTAAAACTTTTTTTGACTCGACTTGATCTTGGCGAAATAAATGGAGGTCAGCACGGTTGCCGGTAACCTCTGTAGCTCCAAGAGTGAGCATTTTATCGAAAAGTGTTTGGGGTGAAAATTGTTCATGATCACAGTAAACATGAGCTAGTTACGTTGTTTTTGAACTTGGAGGTCATTTTCAAGGTCATTTGGAGATCAACTCGATTTTTTCAAGGGCAACACCTGCTTTTGACCTCTGATTCCTAAAAAACGTGGAAAATTATGAAACTTTTGTCCGTAACATTTTTTTATTCGACTTGACCTTGGCGGTAAATGGAGGTCAGCACGGGTTGACGATAACCTCTGTAGCTCCAAGAGTGAGCATTTTATCGAAAAATGTTTGGGATAAAAGTTGTTCATGATCTCAGTAAGAATGGGCTAGTGACCTCGTTTTTCCTTGGAGGTCATTTTCAAGGTCATCTGGAGAGCAATTCGTTTTATGAAGGGAAGAGAAGCTTAATCTAGAATTTTGATGGAAAAAACTTTCAGAATGAATGAAATCACGAATTAAAACACTGCTTCGGGCAGAAGTTTCATAATTTTCCACGTTTTTGCGAAATCAGATGTCAAAAGTAGGTGTTTCCGTTGAAGAAAATCAATTTGACCTCCAAATGACCTTGGAAATGACCACCGAGGTAAAATACGCTGCTAAAAGAATTTACCAGAATGCTTTCTCATTGCCATAGAAGAAGTCAACTAATCTCATATTATTCACTCGAAAATTCAAATACATTAATATGTTACATTAATCAATTCTCCTCATGAAATTTTTATTAAAATATTTATTCATCCAAAATATCAAAACGTCTCCTAACCATGATCCAGAACATGAGATATTTTTTCGAATTTCTTTATACTGACTTTCTGTAATATCAATTGGTAAACATCCATGATCCTTCATTTATCTTTGATCTTCATCTTCAACATCAATCAAAT
The DNA here is from genome assembly GCA_029851415.1 of Eretmocerus hayati. Lineage (NCBI taxonomy): Eukaryota > Metazoa > Arthropoda > Insecta > Hymenoptera > Aphelinidae > Eretmocerus > Eretmocerus hayati. Next base: position 145,687,012 of record CM056742.1, on the reverse strand, counting down.
CCACAATATCCTCCTCAATGTTTTGTTCTTTACTATCTTGCTCTAATTCATCATCCTGTGTTTGACATTTTACTATGTTAACAGGTTTATGGTCTGATGAATATGACTCGTATACATTGAAAAGGGAATGAATCGGTTTGAAGAAAATCAAGTAAAATTGAGTATTTTTCTACAAATTAGTTATTTGAAGAATAAATTATGGAGTGTAAATTTCAATTTGCAGTAGGTGGAACAGAGTGATAATAACGTAAAGGTCTTTATTGATTTTTATTAACGCGAGGAATTGATTGATTGATACATAATTTTGGTAAACAGGTGATTATGTTAGGGAAGAAAGCAATTAACAGTCGGTGAACGTGAAAATTGGAATAAAAATGTATCATTTGGAACGCAAAATTTCGATATCGATTTGACAAAATCTTTCGAGACTTTGTAGCTGTATTTTAAAGACTGTGACGATGATGCCAGTGAATTTTGAGCATGATCGCATGAATATTTTTTGACTGTTGAATTTTTTAATGAGAAATTCGAAATTTTTCGGAAAGAAGCAAATCTTATAAATGATTTGTACTTCATTTGACTATATGAAAAAAATGTCAAGGAAGTACTTTAGATATTTTTCGGCGTGCTGGATCGATTCGTTGATACAGAATTTTGGTAAACAGGTGATTATGTTAGGAAAGGAAGCAATTAACTGTCGGTGAACGTGAAGATTGGAATAAAAATGTATCATTTGGAACGCAAAATTTCGAGATCGATTTGACAAAATCTTTTGAGACTTTGTAGGTGTATTTTAAAGACTGTGATGATGATGCTAGTGAATTTTGAGCATGATCGCATGAATATTTTCTGACTTGTGAATTTTTTAATGAGAAATTTGGAATTTTTCGGAAAGAAGCAAATCTTATAAATGATTTGTATTCCATTTTACTACATAAAAAAAATGTAAAGGAAGTAATTTAGAAGTTTTTCGACGTGCTGAATCGATTGGCTGATACGGAATTTTGTTAAATTGTGATTAGAAAGGTTTTATAGCCCAACGAAAGAGAGGTGTGTAAAAGATATAATAAAATGAGCTTCAATCGAAATTCCGTATTAACCAATCGATTAAACACGTCGAGAAACGCGTAAATCAACAGCCTCAGATTTTTTGAGCAGGAAGGAGAGAATATTTTTAGTTTTTAAGATGAAAAAAAATTATACATAAATGAAAAAAAATTCATAAGTATAAAAGTAATCATCGGGGCGCACTCAAAATCTAGCATTCCCATCTAGAGACGCCTCCGAACATGGCATAAAAATTTCAGGACGATCTATCAAACCAGTGAGGAGTTTTGCTGAGCGATAGAAAACAACATACATACATACACACACACAGACACGGACAGAGGGCTCGAAAGACGGGGTTGTAGTAATTTTGTGAGGGGTTATAACGAAAAACTGTGACCTACATTTGATAGATCTTGGCGAAAGGAAGAGGACTGTACCAATTTCATGTATTCAAGAGGTTCACTGGAGGAGAAAAAAATTTTTTTAGAAAAAATTTGACGAAAATTCTGCTGGCACCAAATGAATGCTTTCTCTTTTGAGAAAGCAAAAGAAGATCAGTAGCTCATTTTCACGGTGATCATGAACAACTTTTATACCAAATAATTTTTGATAAAATGCTCGCTCTTCGAACTACAGCGGTTACCGTCGACCCGTGCTGACCTCCATTTACCTCACCAAGATCAAGTCGGATCAAAAAAAGTTTCTGGCAAAAGTTTGATAATTTTTCATGTTCTTTCGGAATTCGAGGTGAAAAGTAGGTGTCTCTATTTGAAACGATTGAGTTGACCTCCAAATTACCTTGGAAATGACCTTCAAGGTCAAAAACAACGTCACCATCGGATGTCCCCCTCAAAATTAGGGGACACGTGTTCCGGGGTTTTCCCAATTCCTAACCGTTTCAGAAAAAAAGGGGGGGTACGTACTTCTCGGACACACCATATATTCTTTTCCTCTTGCTTTAAAATGTGAGGAACTCAATTTACGAAGTTTTGACGTGCCACTGTGATCGGTCAATACAAGATTCGGGTTAATCATCGATCCAGTCATCAGAACGGCTTCCCAACAAATTTTCGAGTCAGTCATGGGATAAATCATATTCAACTAGATAGCTGCTCGAATTAAAACGTCTCCGACCACGAAAGCCTTTAAAGATTGAGTGTTGACAACTTACACGTGATGAGAAATAATGCGTAACCATAGCAGCAATGTTATTAATTTCCGTGTATTTTTCTGAATATCACCTTCTGCTGTGAGTACTGAGGAATTCCATGTCAATTTTCTCGTCATTATCTCCGACCTTTTTTTCCTTCCATACGTTTTTCTTCTCGTTGTCTAGTGTCAAAAAATGATAGTTCCAATATTTTGGAGGTCCAGAAATTTTCTTGCATCAACCGGGTCTGTATAAGTGATTCTGCTACAAATTCAAAACTTGAAACATTGGATCAACAATTAATAAATGACTCTAGATCGCATCCACTAATCGCAATTTTCCTCTCAGTATTTCAAAACAGGCTCATGAACCTATTGCTTCACCACCTCACAACCTTTTCTGGGCCCTCTTGGACCTTGCCAGACTTTATTATGTTCGCTGCGGCGACGGTTTTTGGTAATTCAATTCTTGTCATGAACTGGACTCCCGTATTTAGGCAAATATATTTGGATGGGAGTAAACTTTTCCTTGTCTCGTAGTTTATGCCCTAGGCAAAGTAAGTCACCTCGAAGGATTCTGATTGGGGATATTTTTCGAATAATTACGGGCTGGTGGAGATTGAAAGATGCAATTTCGCGGGGCCCACCGGTGGACCCCGCCGCAGCGAACTCGTTAGGTTATCTTAAATCATGTTATAAACCACGAACATTCTGACGTGTTAAAAAAAATTCTTTCAAAATTTGTTTCGATTGTTGTATTGCAATCTACAAGTAGACATTTTTAGGAGCATTATTCTCGTGTCATGGCTTTCCAAGAATTTGTCTTGGGCACTAAAAGTCAAAAAAAGTGGAAAACTATTCTCTAAGTAACTAGAGCTTCTCGGACGGCTCTGAATTTAATTTCATCGTACTTTCTGGATTGGATTCCATCAGAAATATAAATTTTAGATATCATTTGAGTGATTCAAAGTGGTCAGTAATTTGTAGAATTATTTTTGGGGCACTTTTTTCTATAAAATTGCCGTCCCAGAATACCAATTGGAATTGGGTTTTGGAGTTCTGAACTGTTTCCAAAGAAAAGCCCTAGAAATTTCCTTCAAAATTACTTATTGTAAGACTCAATGTGATGGACTAGTATTGGATTTGTGATCACTCAAATCAAAACAAAACAAAAATATCATGAATGAGACCTGTAAGCCCTACGAAGCCCTTTCAAGACTCCACGAGTCCCGTGGTAGCTGCGTATACCGCTCATTTTGACTAAATCGACTGCAACTATAGGTTATTTTGAGGGAAATTCACCCAGACATTAACTGAAAGGGGTATTGCGAGCTTAAGATTACTTCAATTTGCAGGAATTTCACTATTATTTGATTGAAATTTATGTCTCTTGTTATCAAACGCGGATTCCCTGCCCATGGAATTAATGCTATGCTCTCAATACCACTCTCAAAGTATAGCAGGGCCAACTAACTTCAAAATAACCTTTCGCTAGAGTCACTTTTGTCACATCGAGTGGTATACAATTGTCAGGGAGTCCTTGGAGTCATGGAAAGGCCTCGTAGGGCTTACAAAAATTATTCTTGACACTTTAATCGAATTCACTCGGAAATAGCACAACTGGCGATTTCGATGATTACGGTCAGCTTGTGATATTAGAGATGATCAGAACCAAATCGGAGGATCCTCGTTGCGGCCAGCAATCGAGTACTTATAGATTTTAAGAGCACTGAGTCATGACTGAGGCTCCATATTGCACGTCGACTTGAAACATTTTTGCCACCAAATAAGCGCCCTTGAGGGTCAAACAGCAAAGTCTTCCCTCCTCTCGAAAATACATTTTCGGGGAAAATTCTTGTACCCGCCCAATCACGATGTGCCACGACCACTCACGAGTTGCCTCTCAATACTCATGATTAAGTATGAAGACCTATGACGACCTATTAAATGATACCGGCATAGACCATAGTCAGTCATAGGTTGTCATATATGACCATAGTTCGGCCCGGAACGTGGTCATATATGATCATGAGGCACTTTTTTTCACTAGGGTGGTCAAATTCTTGGCTACTTGATGTGTGTGAAGAGATATCTTCTTCTAAAACTCAGACAATATCCAATCAAATACCATTCATACAGTCTATTTGAGATACGCAGATGCTCATTTAGATGCGCGACACGAGATATGAATGAAAGACTCATATGCGAGAGTCTCAAGCTCGTCACGAGAAGAGAGTCTTAATTCGCTAGTTAGTCATCGTAATCATCACATGTGCATGCAGTTGCAGCAGCAGCAGCAGCAGCCACCCAACGAGTCGGAACAATGAGACTTCCAACAACCCAAGTCGTCCACGAGTGTCGGAAACTGAGATGAGACCGATGAGACCCAAAAGAGCTCATATTCTCCTCGTTCACTCAGTTCCAACAGCTCTTCTCCTTCTGATGTGCTATGCAAGGCCGCATTTAAAACTCTGTGCATGCATCCAGACTGCACTACTCGCACGTCATTACCAGAGGAGCCCACGTCTGATGGGGCATATTATTCGCAGACAATTCTCTCGGTGCAATAATTCAACTTGAAAAGGAGCGGGTTCTACCATCAACCACCAGATGAGGCATACTCTCATCTCTCATGCAGTGACGACGAGACCGCGAAGAGTGAAGTCGCCGTGCACACAATTGAATTCGCGCGGCCAATTGAAAAGTCTGGAATACGAGAGAATGAGACCCGGACGGTCGACCGGACGCTGCGCATGATGATTCTGGCCTTTTCTTTTCCTCTGGATGCATGCTGTATGTGTGCATTATATTATGAGAGTATATGCTAAAATCCTCATATGGTCATCCGTCGTTGGCGAAACTGACGTCACCACACCAAGCGCCATAGCCCATCAAATAACTGACTTTTGCTCTTGGTTTAAGCTTGTACGTGGGTGATTCTGCCGAAAATGAAATTGTTTAAAGCAAAAATCGTCACGCAGAGTGATTTGAGTCAGGAAATTATTTCAGCCCTAAACAATTTTCGGTGGGTCGTTGCAGTTGATTTCCTCTTGTTTGAGCACGAAAATAAAGTGTGTAAGAGCTATGTGTCTCAAAAGTGAAGCCAAACGAAGATATATATATATATATATATATATATATATTATAGTTCAAGGGGTCGCAGAGAGGAATGGATAGAATTGACATTTTGCCTAAAAATATTCCCTCAACTAATCGTAGACTCTTTTGCGCGTGGATTTGGTCCAATGTAAGCAAATATTACAAGAATAATAGTGCATTTCGATACAAGGGTGGGAAAAACTAATTTTTGGCATAGTGCGACTAAACCGCTATTTTTTCCGGGCTCGAATCAGAAAATTATCGTTCAGTCGCCCTGATACCAAAAAGTAGTATATGCACCTCGCTCGTCGCGTCGGGCCGTTTCGGGACACTGAGAATCTTTTCCCCTCGTTACACTCGAGGTAAATTGATTCTCATGCCCCAAAACAGCCTAACCTCGCATCGGTGCATAATGTACTATTTTCTCGTCCGAATGATGGGTTTCCGGCCTGCGCCGTAGCCGAAGGTCGAAATCAACACGAGGATGCGATGAAAAGTCTTCACATCGGTGTATATGGATTATTACGAATACGATACGTAGCTTCCCAGGGAAGACCACAACATATGGGGACGAACTTGACCGAAAAATTTTTATGCTATTCCAAAAACACGTGCATATGGTGTGCATGGATAGGGATTCGAATTTTTGGCTAGTGTCGCGAATGGATTAGGTGTATTCGGGTATTTAGATGACAACCTCATTGGTTATTAGAGTATTCAATCTCGACTCACAAATAAGTGGTGGATTTCACAAATTGAAGAAGTGCATAGCTACTTTCAGGGGTTTCTGACTCTGTTTATGCGTCCCAAGAATTTAAGAGTCAAAGTTCCAGGATATTTTGTTGACCCTTCATCAAACGCTGCAAAACACAAGAACGTTCGGATCGTTTCAAAAACTACCAACATATGTAGTTGCGCATCAACACGATACAACCCCATGCTATGATTCACGTCGTGCTAATACCTTATTAGAAATTTGAGGGAGCTTTGAACACGGAAAATCCCTATTTCGGCGGAATCACTCATGATGTATGTGTGCATGAGGACTGAGAGAATGAAATCGAAGGGACGGTTATGGCAAACCTTTATTAGAAACTTGAGGGAGCTTCGAACACGGAAAATCCTACTTTCGGTGGAATCACTCATGTATGTGTACATGAGGACTGAGAGAATGAAGACGAAGGGAAGGTTATGGCAAATGCATTTATGCAAGATGATGAAGTTGAATGAAAAAACGTAGACGGACTCTATTACGCGCTTTCATCTAGTGTAATTCAGACCCCTCTCTGTGTGCGCACACATCGTTATAAATGAGCTTAGCTGATCTTATGCATCTCTGAAGAAGCTGAGCTTGCATCTAACTATAAAGATTCTCTATTTCTCTATCTCTTGATGAGTATACATCGTTTCTGATGCGTCGTCTTTGACTTTTGCAAACGAAGCCTTCCTTCGTGAATCAGTTTTGTGCATATCGCCATGCACCATATACAGAGAACTCTTTGGTAGATGAACCGGACGTGATATCCTCGTTTTTTGATGCGTTCAGCACGAACGAATGCTAACTATACGACAGCCAGTCAGCCGACACGCAGTGCAAATTCTCTGCTCACTATTATATACATATAGCAAAAGGATTGCACACTTTTATGCTGATACTGCTGCATCTTCTACACTTGAGGATTTCCAGTCAATTTAAATGACTCTGTTGGGAGGAAAGACTCGTTTTCGCTCGTTTCCAACTTATGGAAGCCAATTTCGTTTAAAACATTTTTTTTCACGCGGCGCTGCGTATGATTATGTGTGAAATTTATATGATTGTAGAATTCCTTTTGAGCGTATGATTTTAAATATATAAATTGGAATGTCGATTTGATTATTGCGAGATGCAGACTATTATGGTTATAAGAATTTCATGCTGTTTTGTTGTTTCAAGAAACTGGTATTGAAAGTGGATCGACGACGTCTAACTCCTGTTTGATGTTTTTTTCATAATCTGAAAAGGCTACTTGTTTGCAGATTGAAGAAAATTGATTGGATTTGAATAAGGACTGAAAGAATGTGAAGAAGCTGAACTCTGTCTAAAAATGATATGGTGACCACCTAATTATGTGTGATACGTCGGGATGTAACATAAATACTTGGTCCCAAAAATAGCCATATTGGATCGTAATACATATCTCTGCAAAATCTTCGTAATGGCGAGCTCCAAAAATCCTTTTTTTCAAAAGCTCCTTGATCATAAGGAATTACCTCCCTTGTTTTATTTGCCTCGATCCATGTGGCGACTTTTTAAGTGGAATTCCAACTAGTTTTTGTCTTCTCCTAGTTTTTGTATTCACGGAGCGTTTCTAATTTTATGTTTCAGGCCTCCATGGATCTTCCACCCGACAAAGCAAAGCTCTTGAAACAGTATGACAACGAGAAAAAATGGGACATTATATGTGACCAAGTAAGTATAAAATTGTCAGCCACTACATAATCTAACACACCTTTTATTCTTTGAATTTACTGCTGTCTAAAACAGCATTTCTTGTTCTTGTTGATATGCATAATAAGATGTGCTAAAGCAGAACATGAAATGAAACAAAGGACGTCTCTCGATTGTGGAACATTTATGATCTCTTGGAATTTCTCTGGGACTCATTTGAAAAACTCTTCTTGGTGTACAACATTGAACACGAATTGAACACGAGAGATAGAATTGCTCTTAAAATTAGGGAAAATGATGAATTTGACTCTGCAAATATTTTTTACTGAGATTTCTGAGAACCACCTGTTATATTATCGTTATGATAACTTCTTCAATCAATAATACCTTATCGTGTTTGGGTACTTCTACATGCTCTGATCGTTGATGATTGATTGACTGGTTAATTTCAAATATCGTCAAATTCATCGAATATTTCACCCACAAACCGAAATTATCAGCGTGTGTTGTTATTGCTGAATCATTTGTTCTGAAGTGTCGGCGGTAAGAATCAAATTCGCGCTAGCAAACAGAACAAGATTTAGAGAGCTGTAACGAGTATTTGATCAATGAGCGGTACTGCCTCATTTCGCCAAAAATAAGACATATTATAGTTTTTTGGACTCACTAAAGTGTCTTATAGGGAGAACGGCTCATTATTTTCGAAGGATGTTTTCTATCTCTCGATGCCCGTAGAATCGGACAGTATAGAATCGGCCAATAGAACGAATGATCAACATGAATCAAATCACACTCACAAGGGGGACCCACGAAGTGCGGGTCACCAAAGCTCACCAGACTTTTTTCACAGTCTTGTACGACCTAGAATATGGAGAATCCAGAGTAACTCCGTCAAACGGGCTTCCTGTTTGTAGCTACAGCCTATGACATTAGCATTGCCCATGTAGGCCCATGTTGAAAAGTTATATATATATATAGATATACTGTAAATGCCAACGTTTTTGCTTGTAGCTCTGAACAGGAGGCCCATTTGACGGAGTTACTCTGGATTCTTCATATTCTAGGTGGCACGAGACTGTGAAAAAAAATTGGTGAGATTTGGTGACCCGCACTTCGTGAGTCCCCCTTTCAGACCCGATGATGAATATTGACATTTGAATCAGTGAATTTATGAAATGGGTAGGCCGATGATTGCATCTGTAAATCGATTGATACAAAGGATAGAGTCCTGAGGACGGTTTCTATTAGAGGGTTAGCTTATTTTCTGAGATATTATCGGTGTCTTATTATGGAAGAGGTCTTGAAACTTGTCTTATCCGTGATAAGGGACGGGTGTCTTCTTTTTGGGGGTAACATGTTTTAGGAAGTGTCTTATTTTTGGCGAAATACTGGCGGGTACTGGCCATATTTCCCACTCCCAGTCTCCTCGTAGTTGAAATTCTTGACTTCCTTCTATCAACTACGATGGCTTCCACGAAATTGTATCTTTTGGTACTCAGTTGAGCCCGCATGCGGTTGATTGTACATGAATAGACTCAATCAGATAATGAACCGTGACGAGCGTGGGATCTACAGTCTAGATAGAGAAATATCGTGGAATATTTTTGTAATGCTAATTCAACAATTCGGTTGTCTCGAGGATCGTCTATTGTGGACTTTGTACTGTACTGAAGCGCACTTATCCTTAGAAAAATAAAAAATTCATGTACTTGGCAGTATTATTCATCCTGATTTCATTCTGAAAAAAAAACCCTGAAATTCTCATAAAATTATTAATTTACGCCTACAAAGTGAAAGAATTATTGAGAGCTCAAACAGTTTGAAATAAGGAAGAAGAAGCCGAATAAGATGAATCGTCAGCATGTGTTTACATTCGTTGATCGGTTGCAAATCGAATAGGAGAAGGTATACACAGACACGTGTGTAAAAAGAAGTGTAAGAGTAACATTCAGAGATAGATAATAGGAGGATGAGAGAGGAGGGCAAATAGATGCCTCGGTATGTGTGTTAACACCGCGTAGCCAAGGTTCATTTTCAATGAATGCCATTGCACGCTGTAATGTACATTCATACATCTCTAACTATATAAAATCTCGTGAGACTGCTCTGTGGGATCGAGGTGAGATTCTGATGCTGCAGCAGCTATAGCTAGCATCATCCCAGCAATATGTGTGTCTGCAGTCCTCGCACTCTCTGCAAAAAGGGTCTTCTTCTTTTCTGGATATATATGCTCTTCGAAGTGTGTGGGTAACGCGAGACGGATGTAATGCAAGACATGCTATTATACGTTGCATAGCAATACTTGCTGGGGTTACGAAAAAAAAAAAAAAAAAAATTCACAGCATCCCTCTCACCTCTCACTGTCTTTTTGATCCGCTCGCTGCTCTTATTCTTCTTTCGTCGTGTATCTTTTTTTCTTGTCATTTCTTGATCTTCTCTTTTCTCAGGTACTCATCTGTCTTCTTCTTGTTGTGAGAAACTGGCGTCACTTGAATCAGCCAATCTACTTGATATACAGAAAATATAAATCCAATTTTGTATACAGTTTTTATACACAGAGCTAATTTGATTCCCAAATTTGAAAAATTGAATATGGAGTATTGTCGTCGAATTTGATTCTGTTGTTATCTTGATTGAGTGATTTCTTGAGCTGTGGTCGATCTCAATTCAGATTCTGCGAAGGTGATTCCAATGTAAAATGGTATAAGGATGTGATTGATTTCGAGTCGTGTTGATTTTCTCAGTGAAAACTACTTGCGTTTCAAAAGTCATTCTGATTTGATTGTTGTTTAATGTATTTTATCTGATCTTGGAATTGATAATTTTCATCCCTTTTTCCAGGAACGAGTACAAGCTAAAGATCCTCCATCACATTACCTGACGAAATTACGGACGTACCTGGATCCGAAAGCATCGAGAAGTCATCGAGTGAGTTGCAATACATCAACTTATTGTTATGTTTTTTTTCTTCTCTCCTCGTTTAATTCGAAAATCATTTACTGATGAAGAAGTAGTCTTACAAATGAAATTTTCCTTCACTTAACATTTATTACAAAAAAAGTTTGATTTTGAATTGATTCAAGAATTTTTTCAGCATTTTTTGTTCGTATCAAAAGAACACAAATGTGAAAAATGATGTCAATTCTATATGGTCTCAAGAAATTGATGCACAAATCCCATTTCAAGTAACCAGATTAAAAATCAATTGATTACTCAACTGTATGATTTCATCGCGAGTAATGGTTTTTTTGTTGAGTTTTTTTTAATCTTGCGCACAACAAACGAGGACTTGAAAAAAATCGATACTAATTTGTTCACAGTCGTATCGTTTCGTTGCGTATTTACAGAAGAGGAAAATGGTTGGAGAATCGACGTCGACACAAGTATTACGAGACTTGGAGATTTCGTTACGCACAAATCACATCGAGTAAGCAAGACAATGTGACTTTTTTCATACTAAATTTGTCGTGTAAAAACTGAGTCCCCTTTATTTAAGTATCATTTTCTGTAAAATTCAGAAAAGTTCAAACTACGAGTAAATTCCTCAATTATTTAAATACTGTCACGCTATGATTGGGGACTAGAATTTTGTTTGCTTTGAGTGATTCATTGAATTTCAATGATTCATCATCACGCGATTGAGTTTTATTATCTGATTATAATGAGCCTAAATTCGTCACCTTCAATTTTATTGTGGCATTATAAAAAAAATTCCTTAATATTACAAAAATTACGGAAGTTATGGCTCGTTCCATACCGTTCCATACACACTCGGTACACGCCATTTCCAGCGTTTGATAAAAATCATTGTGTTTGAGGGAATTAAGAGAGATAGTAATCAAGAATTTCATTTTCATTTGTCGATTTAAATTCCTTCAGAGTACGTACTTCAATTCATCGATCTAGGCGTCAACTCTGGATAAAAATTTTCTTCAATCGGCTTCGCTACAATGAAATTTTTTACCTGTTGTGGTTAGATCACTTTGATCACATTTTCGAATTCAACTACTACACCATAATCCAACAATTTCACTATTCATACTTACGTTCTGGTTTCCGCAGATTTTTTATCAACATACTATGAGCGGAAAATTTTAAAAAGTCTATATTTTTTGTACTATTTGGCTAAAAGAGAAAAATTAGGTGAAAAATATCGAGAATTTTACGAGCTCAGAGGAATTTACTCCTGATATAATGCACGACATGATCTTTTAAATAATGTTGTAGAATATGAGAACGACACTCGTGTCTCGGACTAACTTGCTTGATGTGTCACAAGTACGTGACCGCGTTGCAGCTCTTAATCTGACGCATTTTTTTCTGTGACGATTGCAGATGGGTCCGAGAATTTCTTGACGAAGAGAATCAAGGCCTCGACGCTCTGATAGACTACCTCAGCTTCAGATTACTGATGATGCGACATGACCAAAGACTACTTGAATCAACGACGAATTCTGAAGAGAAAATTCAACAAACGAGTGAGTTTAATTTTTTAATCAAACCATTTCAGCACCCACGTAATTATTTTGGATTCACAGTACTTTCTTTCGCCCCTGTGAAATTTTTTTACTGCAAGATTGAAACATCAATTTTATTTCAAACCTTTGAACCCTAAAAATGGAATATCATTACCTATAAAAGTTGTTTCATTCATATATGATTTTGTGATAACCAAATGAACTTTTTGCTCATGAAATCTTGTTGATAGAAATATCAACATCTACCATCTCTCATTATTAAATTTTTCACATGCAAATAAATCAGCCAACTCACTTGTTGATCAGTGCCTTTAGAAAATGTTTACCCAGACCCACATTAATTGTTGAGATGAAATAGGTGCGGGTGTCATATTAGAGTAGGCGAAACTACCGCCATCGTGTGCAAAAATGATGCAATGGAAATTTTTTGTGGGATACTCACCGCAAGACCTCCCTGATCCTTAAGTCATATGTTCCTAAGCCGTATCTGGGTGCAAAATTGTTTAAACCGAAATTGTTTAAACAATTGGATAAAATTGTTTATTTTGGATTCAAAAGATGTTTTTTAGGTAAATTGGAGCATTTTAAACAGAAAGTTACTCTTGTCATTTTTCTCTAGGATCCATTGTTTTTGCGCTATGAGCATTTTAAAGTTGAAAAAACTCGAAAATCGCGATTTTGAGGCCCGGATTAAAGTGTCATAATGGTGAAAATGTTATGCTCTCACTAGGGAAATTTGTCAATTGGGATCTCCTCTACAAGTTGTGATAGCAAAAACCCATGTTCCTCGTCGATTTACCTTCGTTTTTTGAATGTTAATAACGCGTCGTATGGCGCCAGTTCACTGGTGATCGCAATGCTCCCCGCGCCGCGATATAGCAACGTTGCGTCGTCTGCACGCGCGAGGTGGGAGCCCGCGAGCACGCAAACGAGCGCCATACGACGCGTTATTAACATTCAAAAAACGAAGGTAAATCGACAAGGAACATGGGTTTTTGCTGTCACATCTTGTAAAGGAGATCCCATTTGACAAATTTCCCTAGTGAGAGCGTAACATTTTCACCATTATGACACTTTAATCCGGGCCTCAAAATCGCGATTTTCGAGTTTTTTCAACTTTAAAATGCTCATAGCGCAAAAACAATGGATCCTAGAGAAAAATGACAAGAGTAACTTTCTGTTTAAAATGCTCCAATTTACCTAAAAAACATCTTTTGAATCCAAAATAAACAATTTTATCCAATTGTTTAAACAATTTCGGTTTAAACAATTTTGCACCCAGATACGGCTTAGGAACATATGACTTAAGGATCAGGGAGGTCTTGCGGTGAGTATCCCACAAAAAATTTCCATTGCATCATTTTTGCACACGATGGCGGTAGTTTCGCCTACTCTATATAGTATGTTTACACGTTCAGACGAATCTCAGTATTATCGATAACGTTAAATGGTAAAGGCCCGCACCTATCATGAATGCATAGTGTCCAACAAACGAGAGACAATATTTTTTTTCTTTCGTATGTTCTTTGGAATAGCTACATCGGGGACAAGTGACAGCTCGCCGTTGAATAATGGATGCTTGAGGCCGCCTTTGCACGAACTAAAAGATAGCCCTGGCGTGAAGAGGCGCTCGAGGCATGTGGCTCGTCTCAACATGGGGGAGGCTAAGGATGACATTCACGTATGCATATTATGCATGCGAGCCATCATGAACAACAAGGTGAGAAATGCATATTGCATTTTCTATACCCGCGAGAGAACTCGTATAGGTACCTCGTGTTACAACAAGATGATACCACCGTATACATGTCTGATTTTTGCTGCGAGGTTCCTTTTTCACTTGTGTCAAACGATTGCATCTCCATCATCAGATTTTTTTACCGGATAGGATTCCTTCTTTTTATGCAACAGGATCCTAAATTTTCATGCATCATCAATTGAAGCTTTCAAACAAGTTGACGTTTTCCATGTTTCTTGACTCATGCTTGTTGTTATGTTCAATTTAATCATTCAAGAATTTCCTTTTGAACTTTGTACTCGCTTTGTACCTTGCCCTAATTTGTGCCGTAAGGGTATGTTCTTAGAAAGTAGATCCTCAAAGTTTAGTCTATGTCTCACAATTATGCGAATCAGTCCTTTGGCACTAAAGGCAATGCTTTGCCTCTCTAGATACCTATAATGAATATCAGTGAATACCAGTTGAAATTTTACAATTTCTCATTTTAATTCTATTGCTTTACTTTCAGTATGGTTTCAACATGGTGATTCAACATCGCGAAGCAATCAACTGTATAGCGCTGAGCTTGATTCACAAAAGTCTCAGGTGAGTTTTTCATCAAACACACCACCGAACTTTTATTTTATTTATTTTTTCCTTCTTTTTCTTCTTCATTCCTTATAAATCAATGTTTTTTTTTAAAAAACTGGAACCATCTTTCATACATATAAAGTAATATAACAGTCTGACTTGATCTTGAATGTAAATTTTCAGGACGAAAGCCCTCGTGCTAGAGCTGCTGGCGGCAATATGTTTGGTGAAGGGTGGCCACGAGATAATCCTCTCAGCGTTCGACAACTTCAAAGAGGTCTGCTCGGAGAGGCGGCGTTTTACAACCCTCATGGAATACTTTACCCAGTACGACAGCTTCCATATCGAGTTCATGGTTGCGTGCATGCAGTTCGTCAATATAATCGTGCACTCGGTCGACGACATGAACTTTAGGGTGCATCTGCAATACGAATTTACAAAGCTTGGCCTCGACGAGTATCTCGAAAAGCTCAGGCACACGGAGAGCGAAGATTTGCAGGTATGCATTGCTTTATGCTCCGTGACAATTTCAAAAATTTTTCAATGATTCGTGAGTTTTTCTCACTACGCAACTTCATTCTTTCATGATGGTCTGTTGAAGCACCATAATTTCCTTAAAATCAATGACTGTCTGTAATCTATGATTCTTTTCTTTTTGTAGGTTCAAATCTCAGCTTATTTAGACAATGTATTCGACGTGGCCGCATTAATGGAAGATAGCGAAACGAAAACTGCAGCCCTAGAAAAAGTAGCCGAATTGGAAGATGAGCTCGGACATGTGAGTTTTTACTCTGATCCATGCAATTGAATTGTACAAATTGTGGGTATCTGTCATGAATATTACCTGACGTTATTTTGAATTTCGACTCCAGGCGCACGAGAGGATGGCCGAGCTTGAACGAGAGTCTTTGGCAAAATTGGTTGAGCTCGAGACGGAATTGGGTGCTTTGAAAGTTGAATACTCTGATGCGTTGGAGGCTCGCAGGCAAGTCGAAGAAGAGCTTGCGAATCTCAAGAGGCAAAAGCAAGATTCGGCGAGGAGGCAGAGCGTTCTGGAAAGTAAAATTATGGAGTTGGAAACTTTGACCGGCACACTCACCAAAGCATCGTCAGGTATGTTCAAATGTCCCAATCCTTGTTTCCCTCCTAAAATTCGATCATCAATTAATGACTTTGTCAATTGTATTTATCAATCACTCAATCGCACTGAAGTACTAAAACGCCACTTTTACGTTGATATGGTCGTTAGTGGTTTCATTCCACAACCTTTCCTCAAATAAACTCCTGCGAAATTCATGGGGATTGAATCCATCAAATCTAATGATAGCTATTGCCTGAGTCGCGTTCAATTTGATGCAGTGACAGAATGCATGTAATGCAAAATTCCTATAGATACGCGGCTTACTCGTGGCAAATTTTGACAAGATTAATTTTATCTTTCAATTCGCTGCAAAATCATGATTATCATTGAATTGAAACTTATTATAAACTGAACTAAGTCTTGTCAGATTACCTTTTCCTTGCTCAATTCTTACAAAAAATATTTCAATCCTTTGATCGCATAATGGCCAGGACGAGCAAATAGCAAATAAGATGTACTCTTGATAGATGTACTCTATACGATATTAATTATTCACTTTCGCTTTACAGGGAACCTGCGGAATGGTTCATTGGCGAACTCACCAGTCCAGGATGGACCTGCAAACTCGTTACATTCAGGCTCGAATCACACAGGACAATCGGCAACGACAACGACGAACGCGACATCGTCAGTACCGGCGCCGCCGCCTCCACCGCCTCCGCCCTGTCCGCCGCCGATGCCAATGCAGCCTTTGGGCTCAAACTCGGAACAGAGGCCGCCTCCGCCTGTGCCAATACCGCCCCCGCCCGCGGGCATGATGCAGGCCCCCGACGGCGCCATGACCATCAAACGAAAGGTTTCATGCTCGCATGCATACCTACCTCCTGTTGCTTATATATTCACGTAGAGCTTGAAACTGCCCGCCGAGATTGGATTAATTTACTTCCCTTTCCTCCCCCCTCATCATACATCTATCCATCCGCTAAGAACGACCTTTCTCTTGCTTGATTTTGAGACTTGGTTATGAACTGTGATCATTTTCTTATTACGTGGACTGCCGCGATAATGTAGTTTCTCCTGGTCAAGTATTTTCAGATACTGCTGATTTTCAGTTACCTAAGAACCACTTGTATGCTTACAACCTTTTCACGTGAATATCAGAGGACTTCTAGAGTGTCAGTTTTAATACTCGACAAAAAATTCAATGTTTTGATGTGAAAATGACTTGGTTCATTTCAAGTTGATCTACATGAAAAATTCTATGAACTTGTCAAAACTTATATTAGATATACTCGCTGTTTCTTGTTGACTGGAATTTTTATTAATCTCCAAACTCATATCTTCAAATCCGTCCACCACGAATCTTCTCGAGATCATCTCCTCTAGCCAACAATTTTTCATTCTACATTGCCGTCCAATTCTTACCAATCCTTCACTAACAAATTGATCTTTCCTCCTGCATCGTAATAGAATCCATTCATTGGGACGATGATATCTCCAATCGCTTACAAAACCCGACAATGTATCTCAATTATGGGACATGCTACCTTGAATATTTATCTTATGCTTAAATTATGCTCTCACTCAGGTTCAAACGAAGTACAAGCTGCCAACGCTCAACTGGATCGCACTGAAGCCAAACCAAGTACGAGGCACAATCTTCAACGAGCTCGATGATGATCGGCTGCACAATTACATAGACTTCGTAGACTTTGAGGAGAGATTTAAAATTGGTATCGGCACGCACATGGCAAATGGCACAAATGAGATCGACGGTCTGCACAGTTTCCCAAGCAAAAGATTTAAGAAACCGGAAAATGTATCGCTCCTCGAGCACACGAGATTACGAAATATCGGTGAGTGAACTTCTCCTCCTTCGTCTTCTTTTCTTATCCTCCTCCTGCCATCCCGTCACTCTTTTATAACCAACATCATCATATTATACGCCGGCGCTATAATGCTACTTGCCGTCTCGAATTCCACTCTTTGATGATTGACGTCTCATACTCGTTCGCAGCAATTTCCCGAAGGAAGATGGAGATGCCCGTGGAGAAAGTCATCACGGCGGTCAATGCGCTCGATCTCAAAGTTCTTTCATTGGAGAACGTCGAGCTGCTGCAGAGAATGGTCCCCACGGAGCAGGAGGTCCACATACATCACCTTATATGCATCAAAGTGTCGGCTTGTAATCTGCATATTATTAATTTTACTCCTCGTCTTCTTTGCAGACTAAAGCCTATCGAGAATATATTGCTGAGAAGAAGAACGTCAATTTGCTTACCGAAGAAGACAAGTTCCTTATGCAGCTTGGCAAGGTCGAGAGGATATCAACAAAATTGTCAATTATGAATTACATAGGAAACTTCTTCGATAACGTGCATCTTATTGCACCCCAAATACATGCTGTGATATCTGCTTCGAGCTCGGTTAAGAGTTCGAAAAAATTGCGAGCCGTCCTCGAAATTATTTTGGCCTTTGGAAACTATCTCAACAGTAGCAAGCGAGGACCTGCTTATGGATTCAAACTCCAAAGCTTGGACACGTTATTGGACACCAAGTCTACAGATAAACGCATGTGCCTTTTGCACTATATCGTTGCAACGATAAGAGTGAAATTCCCCGAACTCGTCAATTTTGAATCCGAACTAATGTACATTGATAAGGCTGCCACAGGTAAGAATTAAGTGTCATCTTGAGATCTAACTGGTTCAATTTCTGATTGTTTATCAGATATTCACAATACCTGATTTCATGAATATTTCTAGTGTCACTCGAGAATATCACGACTGATGTGCACGAGCTTGAAAAAGGCATGGATCTTGTGCGGAAGGAGTTCGAATTGCGTGGTAAAGAGAAACACAATACGGTGCTACGTGATTTCCTTAATAATTCAGAGGAAAAACTGCGTCGATTGAGAACGGATTCTCGTGCTGCTGGTGATGCTTTCAGAGAATGCGTCGAATTTTTCGGCGAGAGCCCTAGACAAGCGGATGCTAACACCTTCTTCTCGCTTCTCGTCCGATTTGCAAGAGCATTTAAGGTGCTTTGACTTTTCTTTGGAATTCATTAATTTCAGACACTCCTTATGTCTAATGTAATTTTTTATCAATCTATTACAGGCCGCAGATCAAGAGAACGAGCAACGCCGTCGACTGGAACTAGCAGCTGCGGAAGCTTTGAATTCATCAGAGGAAGTTGTCAAAAGGAATAAACTAAATCAGAAGAAGCAACAGGTATTGAACTTGGTCATTATTTTAGAACTATGCATGCCCCGCTTTGGTCGGATCTTATTCCACCTCTGTGACAAATGAGTTATTGTTTACTTTAGTTGATCATGATGTTCATCTTGTCTTTTGCAAGAAGAAGAATATCAAAAAACATATTGATGAATAAGCGTACAATTTCGCTCATTGACGTGACTCTTCTCTATCAACATCAATGCCTTTTCTCACCCTGATTACTTCTTCATTTTCTCTGTCACCTTATGGAATGCTAACTTTGCACATTTAACATTTCATTAATTGTTGCTCACGCTGCTCAGTTGATTTTGTATTCTACCTCTAACTCAATTCTCGATTCAAAAGTGCTATCTAGCTGTATGATGATCTGTATCAATAGTTTATTGAATTTTATACTGTAAGCTGCAATCCAGCCTTCTATAAATCTGGTATTTTAATACTATTTCACGATTAGTGGATATCGGCCTATTCTCTAGTTGAATGTTGTTGAATTTCAATGAACGATATGTTTTCGTTGGTCGCTGGATGTTCGAGTAATCATTTATTGTGATGGATAGCACTTTTAGATCAAAGCATGACTGCTCTGACTCTTTCACGATATACGTGATGGCTTCTTGGTTATCTTTTTGATTCTCCTCATAGCCAAGGTTTTTAATTTCCTGTGATGGAAGCTTGTGGGAAAATGCAAAGCACTCTTATGATCGAATCCAAAGATTTCCTCAGTTGTGATTTAAACTATTTAGTAACTGATATTTGATGTATCTGTTGTCGTTTGATCGATATGTAACTGAAAAAATGAATAGATTCTGCACGTTGTGTACAGCATGATACATGTACCAGGGATTTAAATGAGTGTGCTTTCAAGAGATTATTAATTGTGGTAAATTCTTGTGAAGTATTGATTATCAGTATTGTGAAGAGTAAATGCTAAAAACGTTCATTTTTTATTTGTTACATATTTATTTGGACTTAAAGTCTGCGAAATTTTGCTGTAATTCAAACAAGTCATTGTTACACCGACATCTAAATGAACTGGAGCTCAAAACGTAACAATGTAAAAACAAATCACAACATGTAAGTTTCTTTCAACTAATTCCCCGTCAAAAATATTTTCTGAAATTCAAGATTTCATTATCATTGACATGTATTCTGAAACGTGGTGCACTACTGCAAATATCATTCTGAATTCTTACCACCATTAGAATAGGAAAATCAGTCAAACTCACCAGCACAATTAATTTCACTGTTTTGGAAAATTGAATGATTTCCAAAGTATGTGCAACGGCATGCATCTTAGCGCATTGATGTTGCTTGAGAAAAATATTCATCATGATAGCATTTAGTTTATCTTACAGAGATTTGCAATACTCATTTCTTATTCTGATTTCGAATTGTGCAAGACCAAAAATTTTTATTGAAAATTCGTACCAGCCCCTTATATCGATTGAAGATTATCGAAAATTCTTTCTAATGCCTACAAACAAAATGCAATATTCATTGAGGAAGAGCAACATATAGTCGTTCCAGTTGTGAGACATTGAATCGAATTTTCGATGATCATCAACGAAAGCAAAGAAATTTCACTATAACGTATCTAACTCAATTTTTAATTGATAGGACGCTGTTATAAATGAGCTGAAGAATAAAACCAGATTAGTTCACGAAAAAAAGATATTACAACAAGACGAAGTTTACAATGGAGCGTTGGAAGACATCTTATTAGGTCTCAGATCGGAGCCTTATCGCCGAGCTGACGCTGTCCGACGCAGTCAGCGACGACGTATCGATAGTCATAGATTATCGCGCACTGCCGAGGAGTTAGAGGTGTAAAATCTGATTCTCTTGAATTGTGGCTCGTCGAGTTTTTTTCAACGGGATGAAAGTATCATGACATTTGTGTTAGTTTTGTACAAAGTGTAGATATGAAGATGATGACATATCAGATGTAAAACATTGAAAATGGTAGATGAATTCCTTACTCACTAATCGAGCGCGAAATTGATTTATGGAAAGAATCTCGATATTTTCTGACACCCAAATTAGAATGTAAAAAGTCATCGCGTTGGTGCTGAAAAAGATATTTATAAGTGGTTGTGAGATTGTCAATTTTTATAAATCTCTTACGGATAAGATGTTTATTTTACTCGCTACCGTCACAAATCAAAGTGTATTATATGAAATTGCGAGTGTTATACGTGCATTTGATGGAACTAGTGATTGTCCAAAGTAATATTAGCGCCGTAAAAATGAATTCTGCTCGAATGAGGAAGATTTTTTTGAGAAGTCATACATTATGCCTTATATCTTTTATACTTTGTTGATTGTTAAGATTGAATTTTTGGTACGTACGTTGAATAATTTATTTGTGTGGTCCTAAAGTTTTTATTGATGAAATTTTTTCGTTCGAGTAAGCGACTACAATTAGGCACGAGCATTCCTCTGAACTACACGAAACATTTCAGCAAGATATTTTGTACGATTTACGTTGGTCCATTTGGAAAGTGTTGGAATTAAAAGCAATATTTATCACACTCAATAACAAGCTTTGATTGATGTAGAAACATTTAATAAAATTGTGTATATGATAATCATTTTTACTCCAGCTTTATGACAGGTAACCAAGCTTGTTGAACATATATGATGTACATTCCTACAAAAATGTAGCCTTGAAAAAGCTTGAATGACTTTTTATCATTCACCATAAAACACCATTCCAGCAATATTTTCCGAGATATGCCATTCAGAATTCAGAACACGAGCCGTCCAGACCAAGGTTGATACCTAAGTCTTGAATAAATAAATTAAACGGGATCGCCATTCAACAAAGACTCCACACATATATTTTTTTGCTCACTTTGAAGTAAATCAACATATACAAAAGATCCATTATATTCAGAAACACTTTTTACCGCATTATCTATTCATAGCTGAAACTGATTGATGTAAAAAGGTTGCCTTCGAAAGAGACATGATAATTTTGCAAAGATTTTCACGGAAATTTCAGTTTCACCAAATCAAATTGACCTTGTTATGGAACAATCCTGTAGATACTTTTGTAAGAAAACAGAAAACAGTGTGATTATACGCAGCGCATATGACTGGTTAGCTGATGTGATGTTAACTATTATTTTGTCGTACAACTCGTCTTCACCCCGATGTATCTATCGTAAATTCAATACTGATCATCCTTCATACTCAGAAGAAATCAAGTGAGAAACTTTATATTTGGCAATTATGTAAATAAGCTTTATCGTGTCTCGATTATAATTTAGTCAAGATCACAAACCCATCGGTTTTTTGTGTGTAAAAGATAACATTAAGTCGAATCGATTGCACATACAATAAATAAGTTGAATATAATCCTCCTTGTTATTGATTCCATTTCTCCTATCATGCTAAAGGATCTACTGAGGAGAATAAATATCGTACTGTGGTGAGTTTCATCATCTAGTATTTATTATCTCTTGAATGTAATAGCATATTTAAATAAAATATTTTATATACAAATATACATGTTACAAAAGGCACGATATCTACATACTTCAGATCACATTGAATGAAGTTCAATTAACATAACAAAATAGAATCTTGTACATGGATAACTATCGCCAATAGGGTATGATACAATCATATGAGGCCGGTTCCTTCGATTTCTGGTTTACAATTAACCGAGATTTTTTCAAGTGAAAACAGCAATTAAGACCGAAGACAATGAACGCAATAAATCGGTGGAATAATCGGTGTCATTTGCTTGTAAGTAATTGATGATATTCGATCATATTTTTATATGAGCTGGTTTCTATTCTCAAGTGAGTAGTTGATACAAGATTGCTAAATTATACATTTCTGCTCCTCAGCAATTCTCAAGATGTTGCATAACAATACAGCTTTATAACAAATCTCACAGATTGATGTCTACAAAATATTACTGGCTTACTTGCGCACCAACAAAAGTAGCCTTCCCCTAAAAGTCTTATGTCACACAACAAAGTCTTTCCATGTAAACTGTACAAAAATGTTCCACAATGAAAAAAATTGTTATACTAAAGCCATGTAGACAAGATTCTTAGCAAAATTCAGTACTTTGTTATATACAAGTAGTAATTGTATTACATACTGATCCTTTTTTTCAAATAGAAAACTTGTGAGTCGATTCACAAGTACCTACAACAAATAAGAATCACAGTCGTGATTTTGTTGTCAGTCAGAAATTTGACTATGGAAGCATAAAAGTTTGCTACAATCTTTTTAGATAGAGTGTATAATCGCTCAAAAACTACAAGAACATTGTGGGCGCATCTCTTTTGGACAAACGATATTCATCAAACTAGATGAGGAAATGATAACTTGTAAAAACCAGAAGAGGACAAGAATAGTCCTTCTGATCTGATAAAAGATGTTTTACATAGCCGTTCTTGTAATACATATTTTACAAAGTTGCAGTGGCTTTGTATTTAATCTAGGTACACTTAATGTGAAACAAATTAATCTGTCAAAAGATCAATAGATTATCAATACTAAGAGGATTTGTTCTCGGTGGACATGGAAAGGGGTGATATAAACTAGAAAATATCAGCCAAAAGAACTGATCTTATGCAGATTAATACGTTTTTGCGCTGTCGCTCTCGGAATCACGAAATTGTAGTTGTTAAAATTTTGAAAAAGTGAGAGATAATCCAAATCAGATACGCGCGGAGAATATTCTCTTTTTCTTATTGTTTTTGTTTCATCGGAACAAACCTTCTAGTTCCAAACAGAGCATCTCTGATCCTAAAGGAATGTTTGAAACTCAAAATGGATTTTGATGAGTTTTCAGAAAGTAACTAGGATAAAATTGATTTGATGAGTATTTTTGTTATTGATACTAGCTAATTCAGACTTTGATGATTGCTTTTGCTGCTTTGTGAAGACGGCTTGAGACCGGGTATAAGATTGATGTGATCGAAGAACAGACTGGAAAGACATGATGATCTTTTAACGCTTAAACTTGCGTTTTTAAGTAGTGACAGTCATGCTGTGAACTTTCAAAATGATTGAGTGTAGAAATCGAATTGTTTTGGCATGGTTGAGTTTTGAGAACCATAAATCCAAAGAAATCGCAGACCATTGTGGAATTACGTATGTATAAAAATATTATATGAGTCGATCTTCAAGTATGGGCAGTACTAGGCATAACGCGATCGCGCTTGTAATGCAGAATCAATTAGAGATGTAAAAATCACAACAATCTTAGGCGCATAATTCTATTTCAATTCTTTTCTACTCCAGCATCTCTCGGGTTTTAATCAACCGTCGGCTTTGCCTCGTCGAGTGATAGCATGCACGAAATAAGAGATGGTCTTTTATTCTAAGATTGTGCAATAAGCTTTCGATCTTTCTTGAGCTTTACAATAACTCGTCAAGCTATACGCAAAAAAGACACATTACTTTGCTCGGGATGTCTAATAGTTGGTTGCGTTTTCGAAGGAACGGACTGAAATTGTTCCAATTGGAAACGAATAACCAAAAGTGAGTTCTAATTCGAAATCATAGATTGAATAAAGCACCAAGAATGGGGATCACATTCGACCTTCAATGTCATTTATACTTACTGTGAGTGATTTTTGTTCATTGATTGAAGAATAGTTTTCATTGTTTCTGATGCAGCCAGTGTTTGCTGAGACGAAGAATCAATATTGAAAATAACAAACGCTGTAGTCTCATTCAAAAGAAAAATCCAGCACATAAAACAGCTGGGCCTGAAGTCGGTCAGAGTCTGAACCGCTGTTTTTCAGAAAACCAAGCAGCAAAAAAATATGAACTAAATTTTTTGATGGAACATGGAAATGAACTGCTTTAACTAGTAACTGTGAATTTGGTTTTGTGAAACTTCTCTACGATTGAATGTTTCCACTGCTTTCCGCTATCAGAGATAAGAATTGCAATTTGTAAGAGAGGAATTATCCCGATCTTGTGCTTGTATTTTCATGGATTATTCTCTTACCAATAACTCAACTATTCATCTATCAATCCCTGAGTAAGTTTGAAGCGTTCAAAAATGATTGAAAGAAGTGCATAGATGTGAAAAAGCTTTACCAATCTCACCATACTCAACATTTTCAAAACCCGTGACAGTATCTCAGTAAGAAATTTACTCCGGTCTTCAAGTGATGAATGCTAGATTATTTCATGCCATTGCTCAAATAGCAAATTTGAAAGAAATGACGATACAAATGGGAAAATACTCGCCTAGTAAGAGGCGCAAAGTTAATACTGATCTGAACAGACGAAATTAAGGTAAACCAATTCAGTTCGCGACATTATCGGAATAATAATAGAATTATGTACATTTGAGATTACGAGACCTCTTTAGAACTTTAGGCCGATGTTTTTTCACGTTTTCCAGAATGCGAATGTATAATCCAATGATTTTTAAACCTCAAAGACTTATATCCATGGCACATTTACCTATGTGTATACATTTCGAAGCCTCAGAGCCGCTATCACAACACAAAATTGAGCTCGAGCCTTGAACATTCACCAATTTGTGAACAAAATGATATCAAAGATGTAAATTTCTAAAATGAGCCTTACAAAAAATTAAAAATCGTCAATATGAGAGTATTGTTCATTAAAAAGAGTTTTGAGCAGTGAAAAATTGAGCCCAATTTATATATAATCATTCAATCGGAGATAATTTTACTGATCTGATTTGAACACAAATTGGTTCGTTTCATTTGGTTATTATGGCATGGATCTAGTATTTGGTTTTTCTGTTGTCTAGCTTTGCAACAGATCTCTATCCGCTTAAA
The DNA here is from genome assembly GCA_029851415.1 of Eretmocerus hayati. Classification (NCBI taxonomy): domain Eukaryota; kingdom Metazoa; phylum Arthropoda; class Insecta; order Hymenoptera; family Aphelinidae; genus Eretmocerus; species Eretmocerus hayati. Next base: position 145,661,389 of record CM056742.1, on the reverse strand, counting down.
ATCAAAATGGATTACAAATAAATCGGTCACTAACAGGGAGGCACCTTTTGTAGAGCCACGGATTTGATTACATTTCAAATGACTTCTTTGGGATCTAAAAATATGTTTAGTTTCAAATATGAGAAATGCTTAACTTGTCAAGAGAAACCAAAAATGCAGTGTGAAATTTAAATTTTAGTAAGGAATAGTCATCACTTTCAAATTTCATGTAATTATTTGGCAAATAGTTTAAGCCACTTTCATACTAAAATGAAAATAAGAAGTGGGCTCTTGAGCTGCAAATCCCTCATGTGTAGAAAAGATCAGTCGAAGAGAATAGTAACTCATGACCTAGGTGTGAGGCTCTCCTTATTAGTAGACAGCTAGAATTCCTTCATAAATTGCATATAAACTATTTAAATATTTATGAAACAACTGTACAAAGTCTGTAAATTTTATATATCAAAACTTCCTATCATTATATGCGAATTTGCTTATCCATGAATATTTATAAGTTTACCATTAAATATTGACGATTTAAGAAAAACTATATAGACTATGTACACAAAACGTGATCAACACATAAACTGCTATCTCACAATGTTTTCCAAATACGCTTATTGAAAAAAAGCTTGGAAGATTTGTTTCACAAAATCTGTCAGCTTTCAAGCGTTATTTCTCATGCAACTCTCATTGCACAAGTTATTGAGTAAGGGATGTTTCTTTTTCGAATACCATACTGACATAATGTCTTTAAAACATTATAGCCAACCGACATCGCAACGTATGTAAGAGGTTGGTGAACTAATTTACTTTGAAAAAAATTGGTTCAATACCTGGGCAAATTAGAAGTTGTGCGAAGTGACACACGTGATTTTATAGTCTGTTACTGCAACATCAGAGATTCTAAATTGCGATGCAAGATGGTATCCTTGACGGCATTGAATACAACTTTGATATTCTCAGTATCAACAGCAGTGGTGAAGTGATGAAACAGTGATTTCTTTGGGTCTCTTTTCACCGATACAAACATATCCAAGATAAAATTTTGGACATCTTTCATGGAATGTGGGTCACCTGTGAACTGTGGAAAGTACCAGCGAACGTCTGTATCTGGAGATTTCACTTTCTTATCAAGTAGATCGGTTTTGTTTAAAAACAAAATCACAGAGACTCCATAGAATATCATGTTGTTGATAATTGTATCAAATATATTTTTTGACTCCTCCAACCTATTGGTTCGCCTGAAAAGATTGGAATGAAACAGTTAACATTCTTTACTTATTCAAGAGTGCAATGGTTATGATGTACCAATTTGTTTCAAAACATGGTCTATCAAGATGAACAGTTAATAATTGAATATCCATCAAAAAAGTATATAGTATAGGTAACGTTTTGTAACAGTGACTCATAATTTCATTATCACTTCAATCACTGTCCTCGCACTCTCAAACTTGAAATTTGTATCTATAAAACTCTGATGAAAGATTACAGTAAAATAGTTTCATCTTCCAATTTTGAATAAGATATCCACTAAACTACGATCTCATGTGAAGATCTTGGCATTTTTGCTAGATATTCCAAAATATGTTGATGAAGTGAGGATCACCATACCTGTCTTCCAACAACACTTGATCAAATTCAGACGAAGATACTAGAAAGAGTATAGAAGTGACACAGTCAAAGCACTGGTACCACTTTTGCCTCTGAGACCTTTGTCCACCCACATCAACAAATAAGAAAGGGATATTGTTTATCTGTATGACAAATTCCGATATTCCTTTTGTTGCTTTCCTACAGTGTAAAATATCTTGATGCGTGGGAATGTAATCCTGTGGAGAAATCAGTATCCATTAAAAATTAATTTACTGATAATCTAGTATGCCAAACTCAAATGGCGGTGAAAGTGAACTCACCACTCTGGCAATCCTATCAAGGTTATCCAAGAAGTATTGCACTGAGTCACTCTGAAATTAAACAATCAATATTGATCATGACACTCACTATGGAATGACAGCATTAAAGTAGAAGCGAGTGAATCACTCAAATGATTTGGAGTTGGCGGTCAATTCTCAGTTCTATCCAATGTAGATAGCAATCTCATTGTTACTTTCATCTTTGATACAGTTTATGTATGACCAAGCTTTCATCATTATTGAGGTAACTTACCAATTGGAACTCTCTTCGCCTATCAAAAGCTCTCCTGATTGAAGCATCCTTCCATAGATTTTGTAAGACTGGCACATAATGTAGAAAAAGTCTGGTATCCAATATTGTGGTATTCTCAAATTTCAGTAGCTGATAGCCAATGTCATAATTCTTAGAATTCTCCCATGGAATATTCAACTTGTCACGAGCATCTACTAAAACCTTCATTCCCTTGATTATGTTTTGATAAATGACATGCTGGTACTCTTTGACAAGCTCAGGCTGCAAACAAAAAATCAACCATTTCATGGATGTCTGACAAGAATAAGTTGATAAAACTATATCCAGGACATTGACAGAATTTTTTTCAGTTGACGGATATATCTTCCTGTTTGTAAGTATGTCAATCGATAAAATGCATTACTCATATCCTGATTGGAGTTTATAAACAAACACACAAATATGCAAGTATAGAGCGAATGTGCATGATTAGACCATCCTTGGTCAATTCTTCAATAAACTGACAAAGTATGTGAATCCAGTGAAATCCGATAAAGATTTCAGGAGTCTAATCTTAGCTTACCTCAAATTTGATACCATGAATGATCCTCATCTGCTTGAGAAAAGTAGACTTTCCACTTTCACCGGCTCCAAGGAGTAGTAATTTGACCTGTCTACGATACGTCTGTCTATCCTTTTCAAGCATCCTGTCAATTTCCTGACTTTTACATCTTTGCTCCATCTCCTCAGGACTAAGTTTGAGTCTGAGACACCAGGAGCACGACCACGTTAGCGGGCCCGCCATCTTGCTACGGCCCACTGATCATGCACCCAGGCCCCGTTGCACACCCGGGAGATCACCTGGGCCAGAGCCCGAGGTTATCAGGGCGTGCGCGTTCTTTAGCCGACACACTGCTGTCACTTGACTAAATGGCTAATATAATTTCGTTGAAAACAGGAGGGGCTACTCGGATAACTTTTGACAGTCTTTTTGTTATTAATCACTAATTTTTCCGGGGCCACAGGAGGGCCGCCCCGCAATCGAGCGGCACCATCTCCTGGGTCAACTCGACGCGAACGCGCACATACACTATAATACTGATCAGGAAACAACAGACGGTGATGGTGTCGAATGCACCGCCGCCCGCCGCCGCTCGACGGATTCAGGAATTCGCATGCATACCCACACACACACTTTTACAGCGGTGAAAACACGCCGCTCGCTCTGTCCTCGTTTTTCCCGGGCGCAGAGAGAGAAAGAAAGAGGGACACTGCTGAAGAAAAAGATGATGAGGAGAGGAGAAGAGAGGGGCAATAAGACAGTGCAATATATATAAGCATATGCAGGTGAGGAGGTACAGAACTAATACGAAGAATGAGAAGAAGTAAAGTAGCTATGTTCCTCGGGTTATTACTTTAGATGACGACGGAGATGATGGAGATTAGTCATAATACTCGAGGAGTTGCATATATTGCACTTTGTCAGACATAATTTTTGATCGAAACGCACACTTTAGCCGGGTATTGCGCGCTTTCTCCAGTGCCGCTCCTCAAAAAGCTCGCTTTAGCACCTCGAAAAACGACGTCGTAATATTATTAGAGGAAGTATCCGGTATATATGAGCTACCTAGAGAAACGAAATATTCGAGCTACCGCATCCAAATATTCTACGATATGTAGAATCGGGGCCAACCCGCACTGGTGCGTCTATTATTATTGCCGGAATCAGAACGCAGCAGCTGTGGTCGTTGAGCTTTTCCGTCGTATGGCCGCGGTGCATTGATGCCATCATGCACAATGTGATGCATTTTGGTGCCGGTGACTGCAACGAGAGAGGCGTCGATATGAGGCGAGAACAACTGCAAACAATCGAAGGCTGATGGTGTGCGGGGGCGACTTGTGTTGTGTTATATATGTTATGCCGATCGTGCGTGGTTGGACACGTAGATTTCATTCACGTTCTTTGCAGCATCAAGCTCTCTGTTTCGTGACCGGTTACCATTTTTTTGTATGTATAGGTACCAACTATACTTACTCTAAGTACATTTGTTATTCTTAAACTTGTAGTGCAGCATTCGTATAGTTGTTTGTGTCCGAGCGAGAGTATAGTAGTTTATAATATCGTGGGAGAGCTAGCTATGTGCCGCCCGCGATAACGCGTATCCCAAAACCGATTTTCACAAAGTATAATCATTACTCACGATCTCTCACTCGCTTATGTCTTTCTTTCTCCTTTGGGTTTTTCTGATACATCCTCCGCCGGTCTCATCTCATTTCCGCTGTATTATCTTGTACATGATTCCCTTTCTCCTTCATCTTCATTTCGTTGCATCGCGAGATATTCGGTCGCCCCCACATTTTGTTCCGTTCGATTATCAAAGTTATCAGACAATAAACGCAAAGAGGATGCGTGATTGGATGCGTGTCTTTCTATACTTTCTTGCGTGGGAAATCGGTCGTCGATCGTTATATTACGATGGGTATATGGGTGTGCCGATCTCTGGGTGCGCGGCCACGTGAAGAACTCTGGGTGATTTTTGCTTTACTGGAAAGTTCATCCGATCAAAATTATTGGTTTTTATCAACAAATCAATAGTTTTCAATTTTATACACGAATGCGCAACAAGTCTACAAAAAACTTAATAGAGATTCCGTATAGCATTATTACATATTTAGCCTACTTCGCGTTATGTTCCATTTCTATCAGTGGTTGGATGAGCGTCATAAGGAAATATGAACTTTTTTTGAGATTACAAACAGCGTTAACTTTACGAGGGGGAAAAATATTATTTTCACATTAAACATTTTTTTGGGCACAATTCGAGGCTGATCTTCTATAGATAGACATTAGAATTATTATAAATAGAGAGTTGGAAAACATGATAAAGAGATCGATACGATTCTTCAATCAAAGTCTGTACAAGATGGCTAGATCCTATGTGCGCCGCTTGTCCGTGTTCTTTTTTTACGTGGCAAATCCATGCATACGTCAAGGAATGTTTTTGTTACACTGAGCGTAAAAGTGTATTTTGCGCACAATTTGACGTCTTCTACTCACAGTTCATGAAAAGTAGAGTTCGATACACGGGAGTAAAACCTATCTTCTCACTTTTGCGTATAGAGAAGTACTATTTTTGTTGCTTCGAACGGGATAATAAACTTTCTCAAGCTGCTCTTGAATTTCCTCCGTTCCCAGCAACAAAATAACATATGTGACGTTGCGGAAAAGCGTTTTGTCCTAATCTCGGTACATAAAATACTATCAGATCGGCATGGTGGTAATATGGCCGATAATCCGACGAAAAAAAATTCCCTTTTTCCAGAGTTCTTCAGATTATCCTCAAAAGTTTTTTATGCAATTCTCCGATGTTTGGGTGCTCGTAAAATTGCATAAAATAATATTTGCACTTCTTTCTTGAGGTTCCCCGCTTCCGAGCGATTATTTCGACCCTCGCCTGCGGCTCGGGCCGAAAACCAATCGCTCAGAAGCGAGCTACAACCTCATATACTTGGTGCAGAACATATTATTTTCGGCTTTATACAATAATCCGCAGAGTGCTACAATTGATTCGGATACCATACACTAATAATAAAACTCCACTTTAAGTCCATCTATTCTATGGTATGAGAATCTCTCTCGCGTTTTCAAATGGTCTCCATCAACTATTTATCTCAGCAAAGACTGTACTTCGCACGCACCCACTAACAAGGGGAGGTCATGGTCTGTGGGTCGGGGATTCGGCTGAAACTCTGGGAACCATCTCCTTTTGGCACCAAAAGATGATATCCAAAACCGCTTACTTGAATGCTGAAGCGTTTTGGAGCTACAACCCATGACATTAGCATTGCCCATATAGGCCCATGTTAAAAAGTCGCATATATAGATATACTGACAATGATAATCTCTATAGCTGTAGCTCTAAAACGCTTTAGCATTCAAGTAAGCCGTTTTGGATATCATCTTTTGGTGCCAAAAGGAGATGATTCCCAGAGTTTCAGCCAAATCCACGACCCACAGACCATGACCTCTCCTTGTAAGTCTGTTATTTGATTGGAATCTAAGGTAACTGTGCCTAATATGCCCCCATTCCATAATATGCCTCCACTCAAGTTCTCGAATATACGCACCCGCAGACCTTGCCGCGCATTTTTTCATGTTTGTTACATTGAAATATGAGAAAAAAAAACGTTTTGGATCGATCCTAGATGACCCGCGCCTTTCTTAGAACAAGAAAAATGGTTTCGCTACTTTCGACTTCTTTTTTGTTTGTCACTAAAAGTTATGCCAGACGAAATTGATGGGATCCATTTCAACGTGCCTTAACTCATTTCTTTTGTCTCTGTCCCAACTTTGAAATGCTCTTTGCAGAACTGCGAAATTCGATTTCTATCCGATTCTACACTCACATTACTGGGAAAAGTCAAGTGTTCCTAATATGCCCCCATGGTTTTTTCCAAACTCGTCGTTCACTCTATCGGAATACATCAATTGAACTTTAAAAATACAAAAGCGGGCAAAAAAAGCTGCAAAATAAGCTGAAGTACGTCTCATTTGGGGGTTTGGGAGCCGAGATATCCCGATTTTACGAAAAAACCGTACAATCTTATGGAAATAGGCCTCTTTTCCACGTGGGGGCATATTAGGAACACACTGTCAAAAACTCGCAAAAAAATCTTTTTTTCCAAAAATTAAGATAGTTCGGTTCCGATTTATTGAAATCAAACGTACTTTAGCTCATTTTGAAGGTCTTGAAACAAGCTTTAACCCTTAGCTGGCACACCTCCGCCAAATAACATAGCTGGCCAACCTGGGTCGATTCGACCCACGCCGAAAAATTGATGCTGTAGCTATTATATTGACTCTTTTGACTTGGAAATTTTTTTGTAGCTTCTTCGATATGTTTTTGATGGGCCAATGTATACAGATAATCTCCAAGGCCAAATAAGAAATTCCAAAAAATACAAATGTCCAGAAAAATGCAAAAATTCACCTTTTTCACTAAAAAAATTTTAGACGGCGCAATTCTTATCTAACTGAGCTGAAAATTCAACTGAGTCATCTTGAAATGAGGTCAATCCAAGGAGAAAATAGCGCAATCGTGGATCTTGAAAAAAGGTATTTATTCTGACATTTTTCGACGCATGAATTGAGAACTTCTATTCTCACCTAATATGCCGGAATAAAGACCTCCATTGAGAGATCGACCACTGGACTATTTTTTTCTCATATCTACTTGATCTTGAGATAACACAGTTAAATTTTCAGCTCATTCCATTGAACATTGCGTCCTCTAGAATATTTTCAGTGGAAGGCCTTTTGTTTGTAATTTTTTGCAATAATTTGTTATAAAAAAAACTCATTTTTCGCACTTCGTCGTTCTTCTCGTGCATGGCTATCGAGTATACGATATTGAGCTGTATGGACGCGAAGTCGAATGAGAGAACAACGTACGTAACCAAAAATTATATGTAGTTAATTCTGATCCATGAAACAAACTCGAGTGAAAAATACACGACGCGCGCATAGCTGGCACACCCGGGTACTTTAGACCCAGCGTCAACTTTGCTTGGCTGTGGTGAGAAGACGCGCGCGCCAGACCAGATGTTGAAAATTCTTCTACCTTGGGGGATATCAAATCTTTCTAGCTATCCCTGCTGAAAATAATTCCATGGGATCCCATGGAATCCTATTAATGGGACTTCGTCGGACCTGACTCTGGGAAAATTTCCAATCTTGTTTCTTACGTAATTTGGCATTGGACACGTGTAGCATACAAATTTTGATCATAATCGACCAAATTCAACCATTTTTGGAAGAGAAATGGTCAAAACTGATATGCTGCACGTCTCGGATGCCAAATTTCCCAAGTGTCTAGATTAAAAACTTCCCCAGGGTCAAGTCCCACGAAGTCTCATGGGATCTCACGGAACTATTTTCAGCAGGGATATTCTTTATCTTGTTTTAATTCATCAGCATGATCATCTTCTGGATGGTTTGAAATTTTTCGAAAACGCCTCTGCAATGATCCAAGCTCACTTGATAACTTTTTTGATCATAGAACAGAATAGTACCGACTCATAATATTGTTCTCTCATATACTCATATTATCAACTCTAAATGTTTCGTATTTTGAGAATGTCCAATGATCTCTTCCCATAAGTTTCCATTTTCTTACCCCACTTTGGACGATTAAAATATTTCACTGTTTGAAGCATTTTAGTTTTTTTCCACAAACATCCGTGTTTCAGAGTGTGACCAAAAGAAAATTGATAGAATAATCAGTATCTCGATTGAACTACAAATGTCTGCTATGTGATGAGATCTGGTTTGTCTGCGAGCTAAGCACTTACATTTAATATAGAAGAATCTGCTTCACGACACACAGGATGACAATCGATAAACACAATTCGACTTGAATCATCTTGATATCTCAAAAATTATCAACGCCGTTTCAGGATTTGCGAGTTTGTAATTGAAACTATTATGAGATTAAAGTTTGATAGGATCCACCTCCCTATAGATTCGAGTTAAAATGAAAATTTTGACATGTTCTTGCGGATTTGAAAGTTTTCTATGGTTTGGTAAATATTCTTGCTAGGACAAGGTTTTCATCTCATCGATTAACACGTTCGCTGCAGCAGGGCCCACACCGGTGGGCCCCGCGTGTCCTTCTTCCAAATCTGAGGATTTTGGCCTTAATGGGAAATAACATAGGTGGGCCCCGCCGCACCTGGGGAAAGATCACCGATTTCAGCTTTCACAGCAAACGTGTTAATTATTAACTTCCAGAATTGAAAACTATTTGGAATCCTAGATATTCTATCTCTTTCATTCAATTTTCAGCTCAAAAAGCTCTTGATGTGCGGGTTTAGGCTTTATCCGGAACTTTAGAATCTCTTCAATATTTCAGCTCGCAGTTGTGATATTTATATGATATTTTGGAGATTTGCTCTTGCACAAATGATTCATATCAGCTTGCTCGCTTACTAAATGTTATTCATTCTATGCCTATCGAAGCCTGGAGTGATTGTTTGACTTGAGCACTCGAATAAATTCGCGCCATTCCAATTTCAGACAATGTTGAATATTCTATTTAATTGATTAATACCTTATTCGATCGAGTTGTATTTGCCATTTATCAATCTCATCGTTGACGAACATTATATGACATCCAACTAATATCCTCGTTGAACTTGATTGCTGCAGTATAATTTTTGCGATTCCTATGAAAATTCCTTGATATGACTTTTGTATATTTTACAATAAGGATTCTTCTTGAATAATCAACGATTCAATGAGCTTTCCTGAGACTGATGGATGCAGTCCGGATGAATTCAGTTCGAGGAATAAGCTCTAGGTATTTGTATGACTAAGTTCTGGGCAATATCGATACTGCAAGTGACACGGTCAGCCTATTGAACCGGGTTCAACTCCTAAAATTCGATCCTGTTCAATATATGATCGTACAGAGGCACCCCATCAGCTTCTGATCAGAAGACTTTTAGTCTTCATCTTCCGACAAGTGCTCGAAAGATCCTATGAATCAATTTCATTTCTGCTATTTTCTTCGGGTGCGAAAGTTGTGGAGGATTTTTTTGTCATCATTAACTGTCAAATTGATGATGTATGATAATTACATACCTCTAAACTCTTATAATATATATGGCTAAGAATCGGCATTGGCAAGATTTCACTAACAAGTGAGTGAAATACAATGTTTGATCTTGAAATACTTGTTCTGGCTTACACAGCAAAAATTTTATTTCTATCGATAAATTCTAAGGGGATCCCCTTAGAATTTTCTCATAGACATGAAAACATTTTATACATCGGTATATAACAAAGTCCTTCGTTTTTGTCTTGGACTCAAGGAAATCAAATGTTACGTTTAAATAATTTATTCATGACACTTCGTAGATACATCTTTCTTATCGTTGGTGGAGCTTTACAAGTTGTATAATGCAAAGTTTCAAAAAGAAACCAAAGTAAAAATTTCAGTAAAGTAAATATCTTTGACTTTGGCTTTGGCTTGCGCTTTGGGACTTTGGGAGCAGAATTGAGCAGAAGCATACTGCGCATACCGTACCCGGCCCAAACCCTAACCTCGACGTTTGTTTTGGAAACACTTATGGGCACTTATGGGAAACACGACATAGACTCTGATAGACTCATAGACATAGAAAGTATTTACTTATTCGACCAAATTCGAATCAATTTGTTCTAAACAGGTAATCATCGACAATGTCTCTAGCTGACGAGCTTCTGGCTGATCTTGAAAGTGATGATGATGAAACTGACGACATTCAAGTTCCTGAACCATCGGAGCAGCTCATTCCCACATCACTATCTTCCAAAGTTGTCGAAAAAGGTATGAATCATGAATTCTTCCAAATCGTTTATAGTCAAAAATATCGTCTCTGAAATTGATCATGATTGTCATTGATACTTTCAATATGATCCTTCTAGAAATAAAAGTTGATTCTGTAAGGGAGTTAGCCAAACTAAGGGATTCGCCAATTGTACAGAGAGTCACATCAGAAATTGAGAAGTACAGGAGGGTCCTCAGAAAATCTTCAGATATCATTGGTCCAGTGGAATCTGATCCAGAGTATCAACTCATTGTAGAAGCCAACAACTTAGCTGTGGAGATTGATGGAGAAATTGGTGAGTTGGTCTCATCATTCCTGGGTCCAATCTGGATGTTATTCAATATGATGCTGTAGCGGGTCAATACCAATTTTGCAAAGGAAGAGTATCCATCTCAAGACCTTGAGTCTAGAGCAAACACAGAGTGTATGCAAAACTTAATTAATAATTTCGCTGATTACTTGAGACCAATCATTACTCCTTTCCTTACAAGATTGTTATCTTCGTGAGCAATTTGATAATTTTTTGGAAAATGGCCATCTGTTAATTTTTTTCAGAATATGCTTACAATTTTTATGGCCCATTCATAAATAATCCTTAAAATCAAGGTTATTCTACCCTCTTCTGTACTAGAGTCACTGTTTACTTTTTTCACCAAAATGATTATACATTAAGCTATCCAAATTTTTTCAGCAACAATCCACAGGTTCACCTCCAGTAAATATTCCAAAAGGTTTCCTGAGTTGGAATCTCTTGTTGTTGATCACTTGGAGTACATGATGGCTGTTAAAGAACTTGGAAATGATCTAGAGCGGGCCAAAAATAATGAAATCCTCCAACAATTTCTCACTCAAGCAACTATTATGGTTGTTTCTGTGACAGCATCAACCACACAAGGGTGAGATCCCCCCCCCCCTTTTTGATAATCTTTTTATTTATTTATTTTTTTTTCTATTTTTATACAATATATGGGCTTACGCCCTTTACAGAAATAGAGCCCAATTTTTATCGCATTGGTGGCTCAAGTGAAAGATATATGGATTAATAATAGGTTAATATTAATAATCTTTCAAAAGTCTGAATATCTTTTGAAGAACTACATCAAGTTGAATATGATTTCTGTAGCAGTGGATTTATTATTATATATTGAGTGATTGTTTCTCTATTCCAGACAATTACTCACTCAAGCTGAAAAAGAGGCTATTGATGAGGCTTGTGATATGGCTATTGAACTGAATAATTTGAAGCAACGAATATTCGAATATGTTGAAAGCAGGATGGCTTTTATAGCTCCAAACTTATCCGCTATTGTTGGCGCATCTACAGCTGCAAAACTGATGGGTATGTTTTTTTTTTTTTTTTTTTTTTTGATGTAATGAACTGTGCTAGTCAAGTAGTCTAACCGATTGATCTATAGTGGTCATGTCTCATTATGCAATCATAATATTAATCCTGACAAAGACTCTTTGAAGCAAATCTGCTTGTTCAACTCACCACTTTGAATTATTTCTTAATATAATAACATGCAACGTATCCTTTTGTTTGTGACCGAAATCAAATTTCTGATTCGTACCTCACACTATTACAGGTGTTGCAGGTGGCCTTACAAAATTATCAAAGATGCCAGCTTGTAATATTCTTCTCCTAGGAGCAAGAAAGACAACTCTTTCAGGTTTTTCACAAGTTACAGCACTTCCTCACACGGGTTTCATCTACTATTCAAAAATAGTGCAAGATGCTCCACAGGTAAAGATATTGAGAGCGATGTACTTGAGGGGCTGTGTGATTTTGGTCTTATTGATATTGTCTTCTATCTAACAATTTTTTCAAATATTCACAGGATCTACGGAGGAAAGCAGCAAGACTTGTTGCAGCAAAAAGCACACTGGCAGCTCGTGTTGATGCTTGTCATGAGAGCAATGATGGTCACATAGGTGAACAGTTCCGTGAAGAGATTGAGAAAAAATTGGACAAACTATTAGAACCCCCACCTGTCAAGTTTGTTAAACCGTTACCGAAACCAATAGATCCCGGCAGGAAGAAGCGTGGAGGAAAAAGAGTCCGTAAGATGAAAGAGCGTTATGCTATTACGGAATTTAGAAAACAAGCCAACAGACTGAACTTTGCAGATGTGAGTGCTTTTGATGGTTTCTTCATTATATCTTGGTCAATGAATCATTTAGTCATCCTAGAAACTAACTTCAAATTTTTGAATCGTTTAGATTGAAACTGATGCTTATCAAGAAGATTTGGGATACAGTCGAGGCACAATTGGTAAAGCAGGCACAGGAAGAATAAGGATGCCTCAAATTGATGAAAAAACGAAAGTGCGAATATCAAAAACCCTTCAAAAAAATTTACAAAAACAACAACAATGGGGTGGTAGCACTACAGTGAAGAAACAAGTTTCTGGAACAGCTTCTAGTATAGCTTTTACACCACTTCAAGGTCTAGAAATAGTCAACCCACAAGCAGCTGAGAAAAAAGTCAATGAAGCCAATGCAAAGTATTTCTCAAATACTGCTGGTTTCTTGAAAGTGAACAAAACTTGATTCTGTACATAAGCATCTAGTCTGTATATCGAGTTTTAAGGAGATTCTCAGAAACATAATATGTTTGATTGGTACAGCACATTGATTTTGTAAATATTAAATTGACAATAAATTCGATTTAATTGTATTTAACTCTACCTACTCTTGATGCCCGTTTTACCCAGTACAACTGAACCACTACCAATGATGTTCCTGTTATTTGAATGTCGAATCAGCAGAAATAGATCTCATGAATAATCTAGAATTTATAAAAGTTTAAGAGACCAAAATGTGTTGTATGGCACACAAATACAGGTTTCAACCATGATGTGATCGGTGTGCCTGCCTATGGTATTGCGAGTTGCGACATTGCAAGTGTCAATGAACCGTAGCAGACAATGTTTTTGTTTAGATGTCAGTAGTTTGCCGCCGAGGTCCGTTGGTGGTTGTCATCTCTTGCTCTTTTCATCATTCATGTAGTAAAAAAAGTCTCAATCTTGGTTCCATTGTATTAGATTGTTTCAACAGCACTGTGCAATCCACGCCCGAAATAATACAGAGTTTGATGAACTGAGTGAGGTCTTACATGCCAACATTTTCTTTCAAAATTTTTCTCATAAATCTAGGTTATGTTTTGGTTTCTTCCACTTGTGTTGAGTTGATCTTCATCAATTAATTGTCATCTCAGACCTCAGACTATTTGTGTTAGTGAAAAATTGCCCGGAGGAAAGAAAGATTCAAATGACCAATAATGTAATGCAGCTGGAAATCAGATTTGGTTGTGTTGAGGTGAGTTTGATCAGCAGCCGGCATACTCAATTATGGTGAAACAAGATTTATCTTTGTATTACACACATTATTTGCATTAACTTGACAGACAATTCAAGTTGAATCATAAAATTCTAAAATGGAGCGAGGCCTGGAGGAAGATCAGTCAGAAAATTCATACAAGCCATATGACCCTCGACGTTGTTGTATGAATGGTTGCCGCTCTCATCTTGAAAACTCAGGAACGGTTACCTATCATTCATTCCCCAAGTGCAAAGATTCAAGAAAAAAGTGGTCAGATTGTGTCGGTATCGCACCTGATAAAATCACAGCAAAAAAATTAGTATGCAGTAATCACTTTCAAGAAAGTGATTACTTCAAACGTGCTGCAGGTTTGTCATCTCTTAATATGTTACCCATCTGAAAAGATTATGGAATCCATTGTCTCTTAGCCATAGTATGTATCATGAATTTGTTCCAAAATTCAATGTTTGTCTTGGCTGGATTTTCTTCAACTTTAGCACAGTCACATATTATCAATGTCTTTTTAGGAGATACTAGATCTAAGCGGATATTAAAAAGAAATGCAGTTCCTGCTCCGTACATTCCCAACAGTCCTGCACAGCAAGTTACCAAGAAAAGCGAACCCTTGCTTCAGAAAAAGATGAAGTACAAACCATCTTTATTGAAATCAAGGAAGAAACTTGATGATGATACGGCGTAAGTAGATTTGGAGTAAATTCGAGCATGAGTAGTGAATTTTTTTATACATTTTTTGGCCATGTGAATAAATTTTAATTTAATGACCTAGATCATTGGCCCTTGGGCAGGAGAATACACCAACATTAGGGTTACCAAAAAGTAATCTACCTACAATTGATGAATCATGGGATGAAAATTCTATGAACCAATTTCGTGATCACTGTGACAAGGAGTCTCTAAATGAACCATCAGTTGAGCCAGTGTACAGTTTGAGTCTTGGTGTAATCAAAACTGAGGAATCCTTGAGTGAATCTAGTGATGGTCCTTTATTTGAAACTCAAGATGTTCCTATCAAGATAGAACCTGACACAGCAGCAGAGGAAGACTCGGAATCTGTGAAGAATCACTATCCACTTACTGTAACAAAAGTCCACAGTGTAACAGATTGCAGCAGATCTCCTGTGACTAATAAATATCAACACGAGACTTGCACTCAAAAAGAAATTTTGAAAATGTCCATACAAACCAAGGAGGACTTGTATGCGTGTATTGGCATTGATTCTGAGCTTTTTGTGGACTTGGAGAAAGCAGTAGATTATTGTGAAAGTAAAACAGTAATCATAAAGAGGACTGATACACATAACAGAATAGTTATATGCTTGGCTAAACTCAAACTCAATTTGGCATATGACCGTTTAGGTTCAATGTTTAGTGTGTCTTATACGAATTGTCTGACAAGTTTTCGTTACATGATTACATTGTTATCAAAGATTCTCAGGAAAATGATCTACTGGCCGCCTAATGAAAGATATTTTCAGAACCTCCCGGCGGACCCAGAGAATTCTAAGAAGATCTTGATTGGGCTCATATTCATAGAAATTCCTGTGCAAGAGCCTGATGGATGTTCCGAATGTCGCGATAGCTTACGACCATTGAGTTTGAGTCCATGTACCTATTCAGTTAAGATTTTGTTAGGAATAGCCTCCACCGGCTTGATAATCTATGTCAGCGAGGTGTTTGGCGGTCGAGCTTCTTACTGCGATATCTTGAAGAGGACAAGTATCCTTAGCAGATTAAACCCATCGAAACACGTAGTTATGATCAACAAACTTGACAGTGAAATTGAAGCAGAATGCTTGAGAAACGGGATCTCGTTGATCAAATCTTTAAAAATTGATGAGTGCACGACATCGCAAGTTACGAAAGGGTCGAATGTACTTGACATGATTGGTGCTAAAAAATGTGTAGAAAATTCACTCGAAAAATTAAAATCTTACGGAATTCTGAAGGATATCATCCAGCCACTTTTAATTGCTTACGTTGAGGATATTTGTGTTATCATTGGAGCTCTGATCAATATAGAGATTTCGTCAAAAAGTTACAAGGAACTTTTTAGTTACGAGTTTAATTATGATACTTGCAATCGAACTTGAGCGTGTATCTATTAAGGTTAGTAAAATCAGTGATATTAGAGAATTTAGTATACATAAAGTTGTCGTGATAAAACTCGGCTCTTATATGGACGCGCATATTGCACAAAAAAAGTATTATGTACAGGAGTATTGTTAAGGAAGAATTTTGTGATAACTCCAATTTGAAAGACTCCTATCAGTTAGAACAAAGATTTGTTATGTGTCATTCTAAAAGTGGAAAAGAAAATACAAATTCTAATTTTCTAAGTGAAAGTGAAAATGAGTGTATCTTATGCCGTTGGCGATCAGATGAGTCGCTCGCGTTTGCAATTTTTGATTCCTCTTATACATTCAAGATGAGTCGAAATTACAGGTTCTGACTCATATCCATGACAACTTTTTATTGATTGCATCTTAATTATCATTTAGTTTTTGAATTGTATATTCGAAGACTCGTTCCCCTGATATCATATATCATTTTATTATCCAGAATTAACGAGATATTTCATATTTTTAATATATCTTTGACAGCTGAATCCCCATCATTTCGCATGCAAATATATTCACCTGATCAATTCAACTCTCATGATTACAGGTAATGTGATAACGAGCTCACACATATGTCATTCAATAATATCGTTCGCACACGCGACACCGAAATCATCAATGCAGAAAAAAAGATACAGTAAGGATTCAGTTTACAAAGCCAACTCAGAGCTTCAAATATCAAAGTTATTTCACGGACTATACCTGATTGCTACTCAAGTTTTCAACAATAACAAAGCAAAAGTTGAAATTCAAGCAATATAAGTGACGATTGTGAACGCCTCCGAACCGTTTCAATTTCTACGAAGATCCCACGTATACGCAATACTTACTTACACCGATATAAGTAAGGACAACCGATCGAGCGAGCTTTTGCGAAAGCGGGAGAAGTATTATTGGTATAGAGAGGATAGAGAAAGAGAGGAAAGATAGAAAGATGTGAGAAAACGAGGACGACTGGAGAGCTGGAGCAGTGTCCGATCGAACTGGCGGTCAGCAGGTAGTGCGACGATACGACCGATCGGTGCCGTGTACTTATATTTCGTATGCGAAAAGGTGTATTATTGCTCGATCTTGCGATTACGTCAATTCGACGCGTGAAACAGGTGATAAACAATCAATGGATCTCTTGGGGTGGTCATGGCCAGCCACGAGGATTTGAAGAGCGAGTGGGCCATGCTGCGAGGCTGCAACTATTGGAGC
Source organism: Eretmocerus hayati (assembly GCA_029851415.1). NCBI lineage: Eukaryota > Metazoa > Arthropoda > Insecta > Hymenoptera > Aphelinidae > Eretmocerus > Eretmocerus hayati. The sequence goes on along the minus strand of CM056742.1, from coordinate 145,644,233 downwards.
GAAGATGGTGAGTACTTTTTTTCAATTTTTCTAATCGTTATGGCATCGCGGCGTTTTTATCGTAACAGTTATTCGAACCAGACGTAAGAATTCTTTGATGAATTCTTATGTCAGGCAGTCCTACGAGTTTAGCTGAAATAAAAATGTGTGAATGTCACGTGGGTCTGAAACTATGAGAACGTCTGCCAATGATATTTTGCGAGTGGCAACTTATCATGTAAACATGACAGAAGCTTTCGTATTGAATATTAGAATCATTAGGGGAAATTTCCTTACTATTTCGTACATTTTGGTTAGTTAGAAACTTGCTTAAGACATTTACATATGAAAATATTATCAATTTTCTATTTAATCGTCTAGCGTCGGTCTATTTTTATTCACGACTAATCAATTCGGTTCTTTTCATTCTCGCGGGCGAGTAATTAATCATTATATCACAATTACGTTACATTGCTCCTCAATTTATGAAAATTTGTTTTTGCTATATTGAAACAGGTGATCAAGAATTCATTTGTACCGAAAATATCTTTGAACAAGATCTTTTTATTTCACTCTCATCTCTCAGCTTGCCTCTGATTATGTAAGCAGCGATTCATTTGATGAGATTTTGATGTAGATTTTGAAATTTTCTCGTTATCTGAAAGACTTAATCTGTGATATTCAAGCTGAATCTTAGAGTCATTATTACGCTCATGATTATGATACCGAATTACCATAGGATTCTTACGAAATACTCACGACCAATACATCGATGAAAATAATGTCGCACTTTGTACCTTGTGGCCACTGCTTAAAATACTCTTGAACAGTGATGGCATGATATTTGGTTGCCGATATCCAAGAATGTTTTTATTTCTGTTTCTAAAATTTCAGCCAAAGGACATTCAAATATCACTGAAAACTATGCGAGGTCAACATCAAATTTTACGTATAAGTGTAGATATTCGCATTATAGACACGCTTGAAGCATTATGCAGAAAGTCTGTTTGGGTGTTAGAGAAATGTAAATATAAGCCTCGTCTTCGCAAAAATCCAACTCGATCGTACCCCAACAAATATATCTATGTTCGTTCGCACCGTCTGGATATTATTTGCACTTGGACTTGTGTGTACACACGTGCTTTCATCACGAAAAACGTCAACCATAACTTGAGTGCAATGTACCTGTATATTGGAAGTCGAAAATTTCGCCTCATAGATGTACATAGACTTATTAGTATTCAATAAGCACTATTACAAGTACATGAGTAATGACACAGAAGCAAAGTCGTCAAAAGCTGCACGTGCTCGTGTACTTATAAGCACCTATGTGCTTATACCATCCTTGAAAGACGACTTTTTCTGTCGCACATACGATGAGATGCTTAAGCATCTTTGCAATGTCCTTTTTGATATTTACCACCTGCGGCGATCGCCACTCTAAAGCTCCAGGCAATATCGTATACTCGTAAAAATATACAGTATAGGTTTGTTGTTACTTAGAATTTGCATGTAAGGTGAGCGGTGACCATTGGGTAATATTGTTCATTGAATGATGTGACGGGGCAGTTTTTGAGTTGTCTGTCTGCGATTGACTGATTGATCAGGAATTACAAATCGCATCATCATTCTTTGAGTTTGCTTAGTCGAATAATACCAAGGTCATAAATTTGTCTATTATAGAGGCGTATGGAGCAAGAACTCATTGTGTACTTTAATTGACCACTTGTGTTTCAAAATTCATCAGCGACTTCGCAAAAAATTGCAACTACAAACATTGGTTTTTTTTTTGTGGGTCTTGCTAGAATTCTTTTTTGCAATTTTTTTGATTTGGCTCATTCGTGAAGAAGCAAAGAGCGAAGGCAATGTTCGAATCATGGTAATTTCTAGGAGGCCGATCAAACACGCTGCAGAATAATCGCGTTTGGAATTCGGATGAGGCCACGTGACGGATGTGCCGCATGCCGACCCGTCCTCTTATATTGCCGGATTGGAACATCGCTTGAAGATGACGATGTCACTTCAAAGCTTGCTCCATTCTTGAGCTCAAGTGTACTTACATCCATACAGAATAAAATCTTTATTCTTGTTACCTTCTTTTTTCTTGATTTTTCTGTGTGCCTCTACGTGTTTGCTCAAGCAAAGTAACATTTTTTGCCTACAATTTGTGCGTCTATGACAATTTTGCGAAAGCGGAGCTATTTCAAGAGTCAAGGTGATTCGGACTTTGCTCTATCCCGCAAATATTCATGAATTCCATGGAGGAAAGAGGTCGAATAATCTCCAATGAATATGCTTACCTAAGCACGCAATTCAGCTATTCCTGCTTGCTTGATTCTGATTTGAGGCTCAAATTGGGAAAGCGAAGGGAGGCGAGAAATAAATATCGGTAGTTCCGCGGAAATTTCGATATTTGAGGGTCGAAAATGTGCCAACCCCAAATCTCTTTTCCGAGGGTTCTAAGAAGGATTTTTCGATTTTTTTGAAACATATGAAGCATAAGTAACTCGCGCAAGGATGTAAATTTTCCCACTCATCAGTGCCATAAGAATAACATGGAGAGACGCGGTAGCGTCACACGAACCTGACATTTTTAAGCAACACACGGACCTGACATTTCGCCACTAAAATTGATCTCACGGCCAAGCGGTTTGAGCTACAGCTTTGAGGTTTTGGAATTTTGATTTGACCATCAAATACTTCGAAAAAAACTGACTAGGATCTCTGTAGTCTCGCGATTAAGGGTCGCACTGATACCACACGAACCTGACATAAAAATTTAGCAAAACTAGATTTTTCCCGAAAAGTACTCCGCAAAGTGTGATTATCCATTTTTTTTCGAAATTCTGAGGCATGGAAAAGTTGCGCCTGACGATTTACTTTAAGAATGAGTTGGTGCGGAAAAGTCTAGGATAAGGCAAATTCACTTCTATCGAGGAATGCTGAGGGAGTAAAATTTTACGGAAAATTGAGCCACAAAATGTACGTACTCAGCGCACACACAAAAAGTGGTCTTTGGGCTCTCATAGTAATGGGATTTGGTGCTTAATATCATCAAATTTGAAAAGTTTGACCGTCCGAAACCCGAGTGAGCCTCTCGGTGGTGCTATGCACTCACAAAGGTCGAAAAAATGAAAAACCACAGCTCACGGACCTGATATTTTGACTCCTTTTTCGATGATAATTTTTTTTGGCGACCCTGGATCGCTAATCTAACAATTGCGCCAAAAATAACACCAAAAAATACGTCGAAAATGACCTGCGGGAATTTTTTCCCAAGCGTTTTAAGGGTTCGTACAAGCAGGCATACATTATTTCAAAGTTCCCACGGAACTACCCATATACTAATATGATCTTCATTGAAAGTTTATTGTACAAAATATCAAACTTTTTACGAGTAAAATCAAGAAAAACAGAGGACGCGATACCATATAAAAATCTAATTTCGTGATTGTGTGCGGCGAGACCCATCGGTGGGGCCCGCCGCAGCGAACGTGTTAATGATGTATTTTCGAGTGTATTTTAATATTCTTCAATGAGCAAAATCGTTGACTCATTTCCATGCATTTCACACGAGTAACATTTTGATGGTTTTTGAGCAGGTGAAAGTGTGCTGAACTAAATGCGAACTTTGTTGTAATTTCTTTCGAGAGTATTAAACATCAATAATGAGAAGATTTTGATAGTTAGGATTCATAGTTCTTATTTTATAATCGAAATTCCAGGTTCTCATGTACAAATGTGGATAACAAGAAGAAACGAAACTCAAAATAAAGTTTATGTTTATATATATAGCTGCTTTCGACTCACGAAAATGATCGATAAGCAGAAAAAATATAAATCAATAACAAATATACAATCTTTGACAAATCATCCTTGGTGATAATCTCTTTTTTCTATTGATTTATCATACGTCATTATCAAATTTCAACGTGATAAAGAATTTTGCTTTCGGTAATACCAATGAAGTCATCTCAACAATGTATGAATAATTTTGCTTGAATTCGGATGTGCAGATTTCAGCTAATATATTACTTTATTCTATCGCAACCAGAAAATTTCAGACAATTTTTTTGCATATGTGATAGAATAAAAAAAATGTAGTGTCTACATTTTTTCCATGATAATGATCTTCGGTAAAAAGTTTCCAGTTCTGTATAGAAAGTATTCGGGTGCCTCTTTTCTACTGGTTTAATTATTAACTACGTAACCGTAATTTTTCATCCAAATTTTCCTCTCGCACATCACCCTTGCAATAAATAAACACCGTAAATATGTAATTCAATCCCATAAGGATTGTTCTGTTATTATCGCTTCTCCCAAATGACAAAGATAATGTCTATATTGGTAAAACTTGATGCCCATGCTAAGACACTCATGACTCCAACACACACATGAACTGAAGATTGTATAACTGTCTCGCAATTGCCGGTCTTTCTTGCAAGTTGCAAGTCTTGGCCATATACATAGATACGCAAGGACTCACGCGAGCAACTGGAGCGAATCTTACTTATTTGGTGGGCCTCATTACATGATCGAATGCGAACATCTTTGCCATCTTCATACAGTTTCTTCTCCTTTTTCAATGGTACTTTTTTTCTCGCACGACATCACCGTGGCTGAAATTCCCATTATTTCCATTTCTATGGATTGAATGGACTTCTTCGTATATAATAATGATTGCATTGATATAGAGAAAATATGTAGGTTTCGTGCCTAAGAAACGTATACAACATACACGATCATCAGATAGTTGTTATTTCGACGATATGCGTTGTAATATGGTGCGTTATACAATTTCTTTGTAAATATATGGGAACTGCAGTAGTGCTCTAGACAGGAGGTTTGCTATAGGTCGCTAATTGCCGGCAAAGCGAGATGTAATTGTACGTCGAAATCGATATCGATAAGGATTAATCACGCGATTTATGAGTGAGAGTTCGATTAGTCAGAGCATCAATTACCCCAAGGACGTCGTCGCAAGGTAGTTATGATACCACCAAGCCTATATTCAACTTGGCACGAGCTTTCTGTTTTGAAAAAAAATGTGATTCTATACTTATGCGTGTACCCAGTAACTAGAGCAATTTCTCTGAAAACGATCATAATATAGATCCCGATAGATATGTTGAGTTTGAAGTTACTAGGGCATGGGAGTGGATTTTCACGTAGCTCATTTTCTACGATTCAAACAGAGTCCTTTCGTGAGAATATCATGACATGGATAAAATCCGTGCGTGGCATAAAAAACTCGAGCCCTTATTCTTATAAAATGTTCAATTTGTATTGTTGTGTTTACTGAAGAGCTTGTTCGACTTGTTCTTGAGGGAAAAATAGTATGTATTCGTCCTGAATTTCCGTACTGACTCTGGTATTCATAGTCGTTTCTAAATCGAGGGTTAGAGTTTGATTCGCGGTTTAAGCGCTGTAGTTGGTGCGGCCAATAAATGAACTAAAGTCTCTGCATCATACCAGCGCAGCAGAACACCAAAGACTCAAGTACGTTCTTTGGCCACGATGACTACGGCGCCTACACCGCGGGAGAGGCGTATTCGCCAGTGCCTGGAATTGGTTGAGGACTCGAAAGCCAAGTGACGCTGGATTTTTTCATTGTTAAAACCCTACAGTTGGGTTCAAACGCGGCACTTTTAGGTTAGATTAATGAAAAAAACTCCCTTTGAATGTCCGAAATAGCTGACATGCAACGACATCAATGTGAAGTTCTTTGACATCATAAGAAAATCGCTTTCCAACCATCATTTTTCTCCACCTTGCCGTTCATCAGAATTACTTACGAGGGGAGCACCAACCTCGCGGGTCCTGGATCTTGACGAAATTTTGGGAACCTTCTTGTTTTGGTGAGAAATGAAGGTACCCAAAAGGGTTTCGTCCAATGGGGCTCCTATCCTGAGATACAACCATGGAGTTCAGCATTGTCAGTATATCTACTATATAATGTGTCATTTTAACATGGGCCCATATGAACAATGTCAATTTCCATGGCTGTATCTCGGGATGGGAGGCCCATTGGACGAAACCCTTCTTGGTACCTTCATTTCTCACCAAAACAAGAGGATTCCCAAAGTTTCGTCAAGATCCAGGACCCACAAGGTTGGTGTTCCCCTTGTTATAGGACCGTCAAATTGGGTAACTTTGGTACTGTGGGTGCAAATTTGGTACACCTCTGAAAAATGACTTTCAGAGCCGCGTTTGGCAAGGTAGATGATTCTATTGCTCTGAAACCTATTCGGCCTTCTTGACACACCCATGAAAAATATGTTGAGCCAACGTAGATCCTGTGTGAATGACTGTAGTTTTTTATTGGAGCTTTCTCCGAAAAGGCTGATTTAGCAGCGATAATACGCGTGTGGTCCAGTTAGTGTACCTGGCAAGAACTGTTCCAGAACGAACTACGGGTGAGTAACTGTACATTTTGACTACATATATCACCATATTGAAGAAACCATCGTTACATCGGGGTATTTACAGCATTTGGAATTTTAATGAATGAAAAACAGGCAAAAAACGGTGAAAATGTGTACCAAAGTTACCCCGCTCTAGGTAAAAAGCATTACGGCGGGGTAACTTTTGTTCAATTCTGTATGTCAGCTCTTTTTTGACTTATTTTGAACCTAGTAACGGTCCGTAAGGCTCTAAAATGTTTCAAACAGTTCAGAACAAGACTTCTGAACGATTAAAATTGCTTTGCTCGCAACGCAGGGGCTTATATTGGAATATTTCGCAGGTGTACCAAAGTTGCCCCATCGGGGTCTAACTTTGGTACACTTACAAAACATGGGTTTTGTCAATGTATATAGAAATGCCTAGCCAAATGGGATAAAAAGTACTCAAATCGTACCAAAATTGACCAATTTGACGGTATCTGACGAGCTTTACTATCTTCTAATAGTACTCCTCGATAGTACTCTATCTCAACAATATTCTCAGGATGATTTCAGATCAGTCTCTAGTTCGAGTTTCAAATCCAAATATTTTATAAGCAGTCACAATAATCTTTTTTTTCTTCAAGAAATCCAATATATTCCTGTTTTACTTTCATTCGAGTAAAGCACGTTGATCGCTTTTACGAGAATCAGTTGAATCACTTGGTTTCCAACTATGTACTCATGTTGAAGCAGCGGTATGAGAGGATGTTTCCAAAAATGAAAAAGCTATTCTGCCTGTAGACAACATTGGAATCGAGGGAGCTTATTTTCGAATTCATAAGAAAAAAATTCCAAAAAAACTGGAAGCACCTCATCGAGTAGAAACTATAATGATAGATGCATAAGGTGGAATTTCAGACTTTTTCTCCAACGCCTTGTCAGAGCTCAAAATATTATTCAGAAATTGTTCATTTTAGAAAATATAATGTGTTTGTTGGTAACCCGGTATTGTCTCATACTTTTCCAATTCATTATGAATTTTTAAAACAGTTTTTCAAAACTTTTGGTCTAATATTACATCATCTAACTTTTCCACCGCGTAACAATTGTTGAATTGAAAATATCTCAATTGAAATTTTATTCACTGCACTCGAAACAATTCTCCAGAAGGATATGGTAACTACTTATCCTTCCGCAAGGATAGCGACACTACCACTATCACCACCACAAAATACCAGCAGAAAAAGTCAAAGTACGACAGTAACTCGAGGCTATACATCTAAACTAAAGACTTCATGCTATTGAGTCGCAGACTCTGCAATCAGAGTAGCGTGTCGCGAAAAAAATCTGATTTCCGTGTACAGACTTACGCTCATGTCTATGTAGTGTTGGAATTGGCGTCTGTGAATGAAAAAAATTACATATGACACGGACGAATTGCATACACTCGGCTTACACATCCATAGCAATGACTGTAAAGAAACTACCTGAGAAACGAATAGGTATAAGTCTGTTACAGTACCATGTGGTATGAGGTTTTCTTGTATGTACCGTACACCCTAAGGCGGTCATTTTGCACGCACTCGTGACAAAGTAAAAAGAGCATCAGATCGTTCACACTGCACTTTCCAAGCTAATATTATGCCCTTATCTCTTGGTGCACTTGCCACTTGCATACCATCTATAGGTATATTTTATAGATTGAACTGGTCTTGCTTGATCCGATGCTGCGGGGGAGTACAGAGATCAAATCGCGCATATACTCCTCAAGGCTATTGCTGCAAATGCCGAAGTTATATTTGCGAAGTAGCCCGCGGCCTCCCCGATTTCAGTGCATTAGTCTCGGTGCTCGATTTAGATTTTGAGATCTTAGAACGGAAAAGTGGTCACGTTTGATCCTAATCCAACGTATGTGTACTGTACTTGTACTATGTGAAATAAGTTATGCCTGTCTGTTTTTGGAGAGCAATCAATTGTTTAGAGCTACATGGATTTTTGAGTGTCTGATGAGAGAAAGCTATAGTCGTGGCTCATTTGTAGCTTTAGATTTACATTCCAGATCAAGTTTTTTGGCTGCAGTTTCCTTTCTCTCTGTTCATGGATAAAGATATGAAAGCCCATTTTTCAGTTACTCCTACACTCGGTAGTTTCGTCCGGACTCAAAAATTCTTATCTTAATTTACGATCTAATCGGAGAATGAAAAAATCACAAAAGCTTAATAGGTCGAAGCTCACAGCTGACAAACTCAATCACAACATAATTCAAGAAAATCGTCTAAAACCATTCATCCCATGGACGATTCCATGTTTATGAGCAAACTGAATGCGGCTTTCCAATACATAACCCAAATTCGAGTCCTTATGAGAAAATATAGCAGGTTGTTAACTTACAAAAGGTCACACATTTTCACCGTCCAATGCATAAAAAAGATTGAGACGAGTTTGAGCCTGGGGTCAAAATTCACTTCCAAATCGTGCAAATGTAAAGCTGTCTATCAAGTTCTAATGCGACATCGGGTTTAACACGATAATTTATCATCATCGTGATGCAGTGAACCGCAAACCAGGAAATCTATACTCACCATACACATCTCGAAAACTGAAGAAAAGCTCTCGTAGATTACGTTAAATTCTTCTGAATTGTGGATAATTTTTCATCTCTTTGAGTTTAATCTTTGCACGTCAACTACAAACTATACCAATCTATAGCTCATTCTCATTTCAAGATTTGATTTGAACTCTTCCTCGATATTTGCCAGCCGGAGATTGATCATCGGTGCAAGGATTATTATATCGTGCTATTCGTAATTTGATCGAAAGAAAGTTTCTCATATTTCGTGGGGGACAGATTTCCACGATGACGAGTTGTATAAGAAGATGGATAATTGATGGTGGAACTGCAACGATGTAAGTTCCAAATTAATAATTTTCGCAGGAAATGAAAACATTCGTAGTTCATAAATCATCGTTGATTCTTGATCATGTTCATTTTCGATTTCAAGTTAATAGAGTTTTATTCATTACAGAATTACATAATCACTTGCATTGGCTCTCAAGATTGTTCAAAGTTCCATCGTCAAATTCCGTGAAAGCTGATTGGGCACATACGATGTACACCGAGTGCACATTAATTCTATACTTGTTCAAGAAAGAATCGGGCATGTGAGATTCTAAGTTCTAAAATTCGACACTGATTTTTGGTGTTTTGATAAACTATTATAGCACTCTAGAAATTGCAATTTTGAACATGATTTTTGAATTGTCGTGCTATAAAATATCGTATGAGACTGCGTGTAGATGGATCGTTTGGTTACGAAGGATTCGCCTCGCTCGTGCCATAAACAGTCCTTCGTACAAAACTACCCATCCTTCACTCATAATGATTATCATCTGAGAATGTGCTTGTATTCACTTGTTAACTGTGGCGGGATCCACCAGCGGGTCTCCTTCGTCCTCATCTGGCGATGGAAATGTTTGTTTTATGAGATTTACATTGGTGGGATCACCGGTGGGTCCCACCACACAGGCACGGAACTGCGATTCTCGGCTTTGCATCAGCGAAGGTGTTTGAGTGCAATATGTTTGGATTTACATGTGTGCATGCAATTTTGATAGGTTGTTTCTTTGAAACTTCAACTAAGGGCATGCGCGCGCAGAAGAGTGAAAGGACCAAAGTTTTCCTGAACACAAACAAGCAGCTCAATATTGTAACTTTTGAGCCAAAATTCTTTTGGTTTTTCTTTCACTGTGCCATCAACCGCGAAACTTTATTCGCATCTTACGCAAAATTTTTGACTAACAATTTGTCGAGTCATTTCTATCTTAGCTCGTACTCGACGACTCATCGTTGAACTTGATTCAAAAGTAGTGTATTTACGTGCATGGGGTGAAAGTACTTCAAACCATACATCGATGATATTTTTTTCTCCCTTTCTTCTTCTCAATGGTGGATGGACTTTGGTGAGATCAGAATCTTTGAAAAAGAGCAGTTCCCCCAACACCCAATCAAGAAGCGCCAACCTAGCATTAAGGGGACGTCGGAGCCCTATCAATATTGTACAGTTACCGACATGATCGAGTTTTCGTATTTCTCGATGATTTTTTGAGATATCAAAAATCTAACAAGTAACGCCGATTCTATGAGCCATAAGGAATCGGCGTTACTTAGTAGAATCCCGATATCTCGAAAATTCATCGAGAAATCCGAAAACTCGACAATGTCGGTATCCGACATCCTCTTAATGCAATACCAGCCCAAGACTCATGCGGTAGTTCCGCAACAGTTCTCCAGGATTTGGGCGGTACCGCGACAGTACTAGCGCGGTAGTACCAGTTCGAGACTGATACGGAACTTTCGCGACAATTCTCCGGAACTTGTATGGTACCCTCAATCGTACCAGCGCAACAGAACCACTTTGAGACTGATACGGGACCTTCGCGACACTTTTTCGGGACTTGGATGGTACCGCCACAGTACTAGCGACGTAGTACCAGTTCGCGACTGATACGGAACCTTCGCGACACTTCTCCGGAATTTGGACGGTACCGCGACAGTTCGAGCCCAGCAGTACCAGCTCGAGACTTATACGACAGTTCCACGACACTTTTTTGGGACCCGAATGATACCACAAAAGTACTAGTGCAACAGTACTATTGTGGTACCAGTTCGAGACTGATACGGAACCTTCGCGACCATTCTCCGGAACTTGGATGGTACCGCCACAGTACTAGCGCGGTAGTACCAGTTCGAGACTGATACGGAACCTTCGCGACCATTCTCCGGAACTTGGACGGTACCGCGACAGTACTAGCGCGGTAGTACCAGTTCGAGACTGATACGGAACCTTCGGCACACTTTTTCGGAACCTGGACGGTATCCTGACAATACTAGCGACGTAGTACCAATTCGAGACTGATACGGAAGCTTCACGACACTTCTCCGGAACTTATATGGTACCGCGACAGTACTAACACCGCAGTACTAGTTCGAGACTGATACGGGACCTTCGCAACACTTTTTCGGGACTTGGATGGTACCACAATCGTACCAGCGCAGCAGTACCATTTTGAGACTGATACGGAACCTTCGTGACACTTCTCCGGAACTAGGACGGTACCGCGACAGTACTAACACCGCAGTACTAGTTCGAGACTGATACGGGACCTTCGCGACACTTCTCCGGGACTTGGATGGTACCACAATCGTACCAGCGCAGCAGTACCACTTTGAGACTGATACGGAACCTTCGTGACACTTCTCCGGAACTTGGACGGTACCGCGACAGTACTAACACCGCAGTACTAGTTCGAGACTGATACGGGACCTTCGCGACACTTCTCCGGGACTTGGATGGTACCACAATCGTACCAGCGCAGCAGTACCACTTTGAGACTGATACGGAACCTTCGTGACACTTCTCCGGAACTCGGACGGTACCGCGACAGTACTAGCCACGTAGTACCAGTTCGTGACTGATGTGGGAATTTCACAACATTTTTTCGGAACTTTGACGGTACCATAACAGTACCAGTGCAAAAGTATCGGCTCAATGCATATTATACGATACTTCCGCGACATTTGTCCGTTGCGGTACCATCCAAGCCCCGAATAAGTGTCCCGGAGCTCCCGTATCAGTCGCGAACTGGTACTGCTGCGCTAATACCATTGAGGTGCAGCCGTCTGAGTTCCGAAGAGGTGTCGCGGAACTACCGTGTCAGTCTCGTAACTGGTACCACTACGCTGCCGCATGAGTCTTGGACAAGGTACAAGGTTGGTGATTCTCAATTGGGTTTTGGGGGAGCCCCTCCTAAAGAAATTCTAATTCCAACAAACCCATTCACCCACATCGTGGGGAAGAAAAGAAAAGAAAATCATCCGATCTGATATCTGAAGTACTTTTACCCCATGCGGGGAAATATGCTACTCTTGAGATACCCTGTATATCGATTCGCAAGGATAAAACCTCTCATCGGTACATGGAGGATCCCAAATAACATAATAATCTGCTTTCTCTTAAAGTTTACGATCGACACGAGTTGTGTTGCACATAGTGTGCTGCTAACTCACAGAAAAACTTCTGGTAAGCGCAGCATTCGACATCATTTTAAGATTGTAATGCGCCGGGAATATGGTTTGGACACGAAATTATCCGCAGAATTCCACAGAGTCTCGAAGTTAATAAATTGAATACCAATATAAATAGCAAAGACGGCGGGGAACAGGGCCAATAACACTTTCCTCGCGTATATTATACCATCTTGGTAAAGGCCTGATAATAACAAACGATTCATGCTCATCTCATCAGCTCGTGCCATAGACGTTTCTAATAATAAAATGAAGAAAACCAACGCGAATCACAATGAAACTTTATGTGCGCTTATTATAAGTAGATGCGATGAGAGAAAGCCCGAATAAGGCCCCGCAAGTCCCAAATAGAATTTGTGTAATGTAAGCCACGACAGCCGTCACAAAATGAGACACTTTTCAGAGCTCATTAAATATTTTCAAATCCTGTACCACATGTTTGCAATTCAGATGTACTGAGAAGAGTAGCAGTACAATAATAGGCGTGGTCTTTCATTTTTTTTTTTCGCATCTGCATGTAAGTGACGTTAATTACGTGGCTATCTGCTGTCGATTCTTCTCTTGTAACTGGTTGAATAACGGCGGCATCGAAGTCTCAGAGAATAAATACAGAGCAGAAAAGACCGTAGAGTGTATACGTATCAGTGCGCTCAATAATGATGAGCGTTCATATATGAGCTTATATACTCTTGTTGTCTTGTTCTCCATATAGCATCAGGAAGCGCATGATCAATGATGGTGCATGGAGCCAGGAGCAACATTGCATTATAGGTGATCTGTATTTTCTATACTTGGGCCTAGATATGTATGTATGAATACCTATCAGGAGACGATCTAGCCCTCGGGCTGAACATGCACCGATGAGAGAGGGAGCCTGACGCCTGAACACGCGCTCGTAATACGTACTTAGACCTATATGAGCCCATTGAACAGCATCTCTAATAGTCCCTGAGTGCATCTCTTGAGAAAGAGCACGATCTGACTTTATTGGATAGAGTGCAGGGTGTCGTGTTTGCAATTTGAGAATCGTAACACTATTATGCATCATCAGAATTATTTCGGCTGTGCTATTATAGGTTAGAGGTTATTTAAAGTAAGTACTAGTCGTGGGACGATTTTGTTTCTTCTTGTGGTATGTATTAGTGCAATACTTCTTTGGCGTGGCTCCGTACTCGGTATATATTGTACCGTTAGTCGTGTATACCCTGGGATCGTCCTCTGGAGTCTCATCTAAGAGTATAGATAGATATTTATAGGTAGCTGGAGTTCTGGGCCTTGTGTGTGATTATATGAGAGGTTGATTTGATGGAAGTTGGTTGAGCTTTGGTCGGTGTAAATTGAGTGCCAGAGCTAATGTGAATCTCATTATCCTGCCAACCATAGTGTGTGGTGTATCAGTCAGACTGATATGATGCTTATATGACCTCGAAAGGCTTGACGGCGAATCTCATTCAGTGCTAATGTACCGTGGCGTAAGCTAAATGCTAAGAAAATTCGCGTGGAGGTGGGTTATGGGTTTGGAAAATTTTAATGCAAAGGTGAACATTTTTCGTTGGGCCATAAAGTTTGTACACATGACTTATTTGGACAACTTATTAGGAACGACCGGTGTGTAAGTCATTTCAGACGAGGATGGCGGAAAGAGGTGTCTAACAAGGAGACATCCAACCTTGAGAGTTCTGGATTCGTATCGAACTCTGGGAATCACCATCGTTTCGGCGAGAAATTAAGGTATCTCCAAGGCTCTAATCCCATTGGCTATGGAGTATAGTATTGTCTCTACAGGCTCACGTTCAAAAAGCCATAGTTGTATTTCAAGGTAAAAAGCCAATACAGGGTGTCTACCGGTCCTTCCAGTCCTTCTAGTCCTTAGAATATCCTTATTTGATTTGGAAAGTCCTTATGTCCTTAGAAAGTCCTTATTTGCATGGCTAGGTCCTTACTAATTCGGAATTCGGACTCAAGCAATATAATGTCTTGCAGAATAACTTCTCAAAGTAGTTGAGAAATAAGAAAAAAAAGATGTCATCAGTGCCAGCACGCTCGTGGATTTTCCTGAGGATGAAATCTCAGGATCTTTAAACTTTCAACTATTGTGAGGACACTTACAAATTTAGTTATTACATAAATTATAGTTAATAGTTGATTCAAGAATAGTATTTGGGTACTCGATGAGCATGTAGCTTCCAAAACCAAGTTCTTACATTGTCTGGTTTTGGTCCTTCAAAAGTCCTTAGAAAGTCCTTCTTTGCCTTGCAAAGATTCTGATAGACACCCTGAATGAAAATAAATCCTTGGAAATGACTTTATTTCTCACTAAAACAAGATGATTCGTAGAGTTTGATCAAAGATCCGTGTTCTGCAAGGGTGGGCCTCTCATTGTAAATTAGAATTGGAATTGGTAACTTTATATCAATTTTTCCACGAGACCTCAAGAAAAGGTATAGAATGAAAGTAGTTAAAAAGAACTGAAAAAACTACACTCTGCACAGTGGTACTCATGGAAGTTTGCCTGAACCTTCAACAATTCTTAATTCGGTATGTTCGTTAGCTATCATCATATGAATATCTTGATGAAGTAGGTTAATCAAGAGTGATCCACTGGAAGGTTATGCGGGCTGTGCTCCCCATGTGAGTGGCGTTGGCGTTTTAGGATTTGAAAGTCCTCTAGCTGATTCTGTTCAGGGTGCTCTTCAACATGGGAGGATTTGGTCAGAAAATTGCTGTTTAGATGAGATTTCCAATGTGAAATGCATGTGAAGCGCCAACGCTGTCCATGGGGCCTAACTTGACTTGTGGTGTAACTTCAACTCTAACCTCACTCAACTTTTTTTACTTAATCTTGAGTCATTTTGAAATTGCCTATTTGAAGCACGATTTGACACGAAACTCATTTTTTGAATTTCGGTTCATTCCGGATGGAGGGGAGGGGGGGGGGTCAAACTTCTCTGATAATTTTGGAATCGATCTCCATTCATCTTTCACGTACAGCAACAAAATTATCGGTTACATCTCCAAAACTATCACAGAAGCTTGACCCCCCAGTCCGAAATAAACCGAAATTCAAAAATCAGTTTCGTGTCAAACCCTGATTTGAAGTTTGAAATAAACTAAAGTGCGTATAGAATTGCAATCAATCATGGATGGAATATTGAGTCTTCCAAGTGTGATGAAAAATTGGTTTTAGAAAAAGTCAATGTTCGATTATTTTTGTGTAAATTTGAAAATAGAATTGACCAGTGATAACGTATTTGGTATCTTTCCTTGGTCAAAATTGTCATTCAATACCATGTTTCTGTATGTTCAAAATGAATCTCAATTTTTGAATAGCTACTACACGCTCTGCATATCACAATATATCCTCTACATTTCCGTCCGACTTATTGCAACCTCGACGAACTTTGTACACGTGCAATAATAATGAGCTGTGTAGAAAAAGCCCAACGACGATATCGCGAATACGCTTTGATATGTAGGTATATGTTTACATTGGGGACAAGCGTGCGAGCCGTTTATATGATATATATGTGTATGCCAGAGCCGGAAAAACTGGAATCGCGTTTTAGTGCGGGAACCGTCGCAATTTCTTGCATGCTAGCGAAGAGCTATATGGTCCTACATGCATAAATATGTGTGTGCAACGAAAGCTGCATAGATTTATTTATGAGGTATTCGACTTGGTTGACTTGGGCGCTGGCCTATGCGAAAACATATATATGAATAAATGTGTATCTTGAGAATTATGATATTTTGTGATCTATGAGGTATCCCTAGATGGAAGAATGAGCTGTATAGAAACGCGTATAGCAAACCCGTATGTATACCGTGAGGTAAAATGAGGAATCGTGTTGTGGGGTAGTATAGGTACTATAGCCAAGCCCATGTACCGCAACAGATAATTATTATGTGGGTGACTTGATGTGGGGATATGTATCCCACTGTGGTTAAAGATATCGATGCAGATGTGATTTAGTGATGGTTCTGCGCAACGATGATCGCAGAATGTGCATTGATCATAGGCGGGCCTATAAGAGTAAAAAAATGTCCTGAACTTGCAACACAACCCATCTATTTTCTTAATGACAATGATCACCGAGTAGTTGCATGTAAAACTACAAGAAGATGTTTTGATGAAGAAACATATCGTTTCATGATTCAACGTTTCGGTTGCGACGGGGTCCATTGCCGATCTTCAAGATTTACCATTTTTCAATCTTCACGTACTCATAATGGTTCGAAAATTGTTTGCTATGAGAATTTTTCATGGTGATTTATTTGATTAAGGGCATGACCATTCAGTAAAAAAAGGATTTGAAAAAATGATATGGCCAACAATTCCTTATCAAATATTTTATGCAATATTTTTTGTAATGGAAAATCATTTTTTGAGTGTCTAGCCTTATGAGGTCGACTGGTGGTTGACGAAACATCGTAAATACACTAGTATTCAACATCTCATGAGAGTATTCTACTGTTACTTTTTTTGGTCCTCCACGATCAAGGATAAATCAGTAGTTTGTTAATTGAAAATAGGGTTTGCTACCATGGAAACATATTTGCCAAAATAATACAGAAGTCCTGACAAAATTGAGAAAAACCTGCCTCTCAGCGAATGTATCGAATTAAACGCTACAAGGTTTTTGGTAAACATTTTCGAAAAAATGATGGAAGCTCCAAATTTTAATTCAAAAAAACCCTAATCAAATAGCATGGTTATGGTCGAGATCAAGTCCAATGATCTATCCATTCACGAATACAAATTGTATGCTTTACAAAATGTCATCCACCACGGAAACACTGTATCACGCTTTGGTGTGTATGCAAATATTGATTGAATAATGCGAGTTATTAGTCTGGAATAGCTATAAAGTCTCGTCACGAGTGTGAAACGATTACTCTTTCTCACCCTTGTCGGATGTTGAATTGCAAGAAATTCCTATCCAATGTGAATAGATTATTTACGACGGTTAATAACATAATCGTGCTCGCTCACAAATTGAATAGAAATTAGAAATTGATTGAGTCTATTGAAATCGGCAGCTGTGTTTTGTATATGCTTCGAACGAGTGAATGTCGGAGTCCGCAATAGGTTGCGGTTCTCGTATTAGACTTACACTCTATAGAATATAACCGCAAACGCGTATGCAGTGATTGAAGAGACGTAATTTATCGAAGCCATGGCTGTTGCAACTGGTTTCTTAATCGATCAAGTAACGCCGGATAATCCTATCTACTCCAGAAGATACCTGTCGAATCTCTTTTCTTTTTTTTTGTTCTTTCCTCTTCCGAAGGCCGTGTCAACACATGAAATAAGAAAAATAGGACAAGCATCAGGAGTTGAAATAGAAAATTCCGCTTACACGCTCCATTTTGAGATTTCATTCATTCATCATCCTTGTCAAAATATTGTGTAGAATTATTCATCGTCATCGATATAAGAGATCAGGTGATGTTAAGCTCATTTTTTTTTATACACTTTAGCTTCTTTTCTGTTTTTTTTCTTCAAGTCGTATTGTCGTCATCGAGTACGCAGGACTTACTTCACGGACTTTTTCATATAACTTTGGCCATTTTTTATGACATGTAATTTTTGTATTATAATACGAAAGCTGATCTTCAATCCAATGACTATTTTACAAATTGTATAATTCTGAGGAAGAGATAGTGAGCCCCTGTTCATGTCAAACCTTCCTGATTCAATTTTTCGATCATTTATATTGACTTATACGGAAAGTGTACCCGACATGTCCCCATATGCTAATCTCAGAGATGGGCTCTCATTGACCTTCTCGCAAATTTTTTTACGTTCGTTACGTTCGTTAAAATATGAAAAAATTAATCCTCCAGACCGACTCCGGATCATTTCTTTGTCTTTCAGGAAATATAAAGTATAAATTTGTGCATATTTCGTGTTTGCTAACTCGAGAAATCAATAACGAAATTGCGTTTCGTGAAAGCGGTGCCAGAAACTTTTAATTCGACCAATCTTAATGTACTTTAGCGCATTCGATTCCTTGTCTCAAGACCCTCAAAATCTGTTTCCTTTTGAGTTGCAAAACTTGATTTTGGAGCGATATCGTAGCAAGATATGCAGATCGTTTGCAAAACACGAATGCCAAAGTAGTGTGTACTCAACATGCTTTTCATGTGGTTATCTCAGAAGGGCGTGCAGTACGGCTTTCGTTAACCACTTCATTTTTGTGGACCGGAGAGTAGTTATAAATGTAGTTGCGTGTCGATGAAACGATTCTATGCACTTTATACCCGATTAATATTGTTTTAAAAAATGGGTGCAGACCACCTGCTGAACAATCGCCACCTTGCTGTTAGACTAGGCGAAACTACCGCCATCGTTTGCAAAAATAGGTGAGTGGAATTTTTTTGTGGGATCCTCTCCGGAAGACCCTCCCGATCATAGAGACGTATGGACCCAAGCCGAATTCCGATGCAACATTGTTTAAACCGAAATTGTTTAAACAATTGACAAAATATTTTGTCCTGACACTAATTTCATAAGGTAATTTGGGGTATTTTGGATTCAAAAGTGTTCTTGTCATTTTTCCTTAGGAGCCATCATTTCCGAGCTATAAGCGTTTCAAAGTTGAAAAAACGCGAATTTTGCGATTTTGAATATCAAAAAAAAAGCAACAACTAAGCGAGAAATCGATGTTCTCAAGGTCGGGATCTATCCACTAGGGTGTCCTCTACAGGTTCCAATAGCAAAAGTCCATGGTCCCGGCTCAGAACCTTTCGTTTTCCGGAAGTTTTCAATGCACTGTTTTGAATGGATCTGAGATTGACTATATATATCGGTCCGCGATTTATATAGCTATAGTGGCGCCTGTAGAAACAGTGCTTTGAAAACTTTTGAAAAACGGAAGGTTCTGAGCCGGGACCATGGACTTTTGCTATTGGAACCTGTAGATGACACCCTAGTGGATAGATCCCGACCTTGAGAACATCGATTTCTCGCTTTGTTGTTACCTTTATTTAACGTTCAAAATCGCAAAATTCGCGTTTTTTCAACTTTGAAACGCTTATAGCTCGGAAATGATGGCTCCTAGAGAAAAATGACAAGAATACTTTTCGATCCAAAATATCCCAAATTACCTTATCAAATTGATTTCAGGGCAAAATAAGTGATTTTTGCCAATTGTTTAAACAATTTCGGTTTAAACAATGTTGCATCGGAATTCGGCTTGGGTCCATACGTCTCTATGATCAGGAGGGACTTCGGGAGAGGATCCCACAAAGAAATTCCACTCACCTATTTTTGCAAACGATGGCGGTAGTTTCGCCTAGTCTATGTGTAGATCGGAAGGACGGCCGACCAGCCCGCCTGCTGCGACAGCCAGACGGGACCCAGAGACTTTATTATCCGAGTGAACACGTTTTATTTGCTATTTCATACTATATCTTTCTTATCTACCATCAAAACAGGTCCATAGCAAAAATTCTTGATCCATCGAAGCCCGAATTCGTTAGCTCACTATCTGCACTTTTGATGCGCGTTTTTCATACTACGCGAGCATGGTCCACTCAAATCTAGCTCACGAGGGCTCAAATTGCTCGTAATGAACAATCCTAGATGACAGTGGAGCTCACCCAGCACATTTAGCCACTATTATAGATTTACATACGGAATAAACTCAAAAATCGCAGAAAAGTTACTCTCAAACCTCGGCCTAAAGATCGCGCTTTACCAAAAGCCATCAATATTATCAGAGTCTTTTATCACGTAAAATACCGGCCAAAAGGTGGTACTAGATGACTGTACAATCTGCACTAGCTTTTTCAAGAGCTTGCAGTGTTGTTTCTCACCCCCAAGCACGCACAATTTTTTGATCAACCCAGATAGCCAGATACTCCTTTCTTGGCGAAAAACGTCGAGCCTTTTACTTGATTATATTTTAACGACCCAAATAACAAGTATATGAGCTTGCAAGCTCTTGTTCCAAAACTGCCCCCGGCCCGTGAGAGCGAACGGGTGAGCCTCGCGGACCGCCGAGACTCGCCAGAGCTACTCGCCGGGGCTGCAGACCTGCAAGCTCATCGATAGTTTGAAATTGCAGAGCTTACGACATAAAAGCTCGTACTTAGATCAGCAATAGCCGCACTAGATTCAACCCTTTACCCACCGGCCAAAATAGAACCCCGGAATTTTTTTCTCTCTTTTCTGCAAAGAAATAGCCCACTTACGATGAGATAGAACCATATCCCAGCCTCCCACCCACCAAAAAGGACATATAAGGTCAGTGTACCCAACTTGCCCCCATTAAGCCATTTTCTTAATAATTCTGGCTAATCTCAATATTTTCCAACGTACTCTACTCATTTTGAGGCTTGTCTCAAGACCTTCAAAATGAGTTAAGATACGTCCAATTTGAATGAGATGGAGCCGAGCTATTTGAATTCTCCCAGAAGGTGATTTTGAGAGTTTACAAAAGTGTGTACCCAACTTGCCCCCATCATTTGAAACAATGTAAATCGGCGATGAAGTGAATAGAATCGCTTTGATCCATTTTGATCACCGTGCAGCGATATTTATAGCTTTTAGCTGGCCCAAGACATCGTTTCCGACCTATTTTGACGTGATAAATACGTTCTGAGTGGTAAAAAAAGCCATACTGCACGCCTTTCCGAGATAACCATATGGGGGCATGTTGGGTACACTCTGATGTCGGCCTTCTTGATTCTCAAATCATCTTCGTCTTTTGTACATAAAATCGCTCCAAATCAGAGTTCTGCAACTCTGAAGAGCAGATTTTGAAGGTCTTGAGACAAGGAATCGAATGCGTTAAGGTACGTCAAGATTGGTCAAATGGAAATAAATTGGCACCGGTTTTAGTGAACGCGACTTTCTCGGCGATTTCTTAGCCGTGCAAACACGGAAAATGGAAAACTCACTTTATATTTTCTGGAGAACGCAGAAATGATCCGGGGTCGATGAAAACTACGTATTTTCTCGTATTTCAACATAACAAACGTAAAAAAAATATGCGGGAAGGCCCGCGAGTGCCCATTTCTGAGATCGGCATATGGGGGCAAGTTGGGTACAGAGGCAAGTTAGGTACACTTACCTTACTTGCAAAATCACGATCAGGTTGTAAAAAAGCAGTTCTCCAGATCTACGCAGTATTAAATAAAAATCATTCAGAAACAACTAAGTCATAAAAATTAATCTAGAAAATTATCTAAGAATAACTCAAGTATTCCATCTCAACATCCATCTCACTTTGAATAAAAACCGACCACATCATTAGCATAGCTCCAGCATCACCCAAGAAATAAATTCCAACTTCTCGCATCATATCGTTTTCATCTATTCGCATATTAAGCAACTCCATATACCCTCCAGCCAGCCACTGTGACAATTTTAATTTTCTCTCAACGCTTTCATTCTCTGAGAAAATTGTTGCCACCGACTTAGATATTACACCCCAAGAGAACTGATATGACTTATTTCCATTGACCGTTTGCTCCAGTTCTCGCCTTCGTATATAACTAGACGTTAATTGAAAATGCGCGACATGATTTCTTATTATCTATTTATATATATATAGTATATGAGAACTCGGTTCAGTGTGTCGTGCATATAACGGATTACGCGAAACTAAAGTTCAACGTGAATCTTTGATTTCTTTTACCTGTATGTAATCTCAACTTATATGTGGGTATATACTGCACACACACCTTATTTGCTACTCCCGTTTGCGCATAATTAATCCTTAGAGATAAGTGTGTTACGGTGTATAATGGCTGAATTATATGCAATGAAGGTGTCTATGGGAAAATGTGCTTATATGTATACTGTTAACTTGGATTTGAAAAGTCGCGCGAGCGGTGACTGCATGACTGATGCTTGTATGCATGTAAGCTATGCATCTGACGTCTAATGACTTACTGTTTGGTGTTTATTTCTTGACGAGTCGCGAGATGTCAGGAGTAATGAGGAAACGGTCTCTTATTATAATGCATGTATGTGGCAATTGTAGACACGTGAGAATTGAATCTTTCAACGGTCAATAAATTATCATTGTTCTTTGCTGCGAATCGAACGGTATACATATCTTATTGATACCAGCGTATTGTGAATAACTTGATTCGAATGATAATTAATTGACAGGTGTTGATGATTGATAGAAGCGAGCGTACGATCACCCGCATAGGGAACCTTGAATAATGCAATGATAAAGCTCTAGATATTGATTACTTTTTTTATTCTACTGATCAGAGTGCTAAGGTGTGAACTGCATCAGATCGCAGAGTGAATATTTCAATCAGCTCTCAACAACTTATTTTGTTTTCAGGATACGTCCTGAGACTTCGTAGAAAATGTTTCACCCACATTAGAAAATTACTTGCCAACGTAAACGCGAAACTGCAGTTCAAATTTTTATTTTATTTAATTATAGAATCTACGCGTATTAGTACATTTTGATAAAAGCGAGTGGATAACCCCTGTTTACGCATCCGAGTGATGGGCTTCATTATCATTGGAATCATGGAATCATGATGAGAGTGCGAAAATTCGGAGTTCTCATATCATTGAGGAACAACATTTGAAAGGCGAAAGGACTCCTCTGGAAGAATATGATTGCTTTGGAGTATTTTCCACTGTGTAGAATCAGAATCCGACTTTTGTTTTGATCCTACACGTGAGGATTTTTTAAAAAAAACTGATTTTCCAAAAACGTAGTTATTAGCGCTTCTTCCCTAATTTTGAAAAATTGGTTGCCAAGGTGCCGTATCTTTCCAGTAGGTCAGGAGCGTATCGAGACTGTTTCTGAAATCCTTCAATTTTCTACGTACCTTGGCCTCCTGAACACGATGGCGGTGGTTTCAAAAGGCTAGGATGCTTCGGAGACGAATGACAAGTTGATTTGTCAAATTGCTATCAGCATTTTCTTGCTAATTTCGCGATTAATCTCAGAGTGATCACAAAATCGTCTAAAATTGACTGATTTGTGCGCGGATTTTTCACTTCGTTTACAGCTAAGGCCGAGAAAACATCTGATCCGCGGCCGCAGAACCTGAATTTTGCAGCCATATGATCCACTATCTTTTCTTGAGTATCGAACTTTACTTGTTCATGAACTGTGGATGAAAGTCAACAAACTGTGCGCAAAGTACACTCGGGAGGAAGGTGAACTGCAGTAGCTGTGACGGTCAGTGACCGATCGAGATCTTCCGTCTCGTTCGCACTCATGCCATAACCCATTGAGTGCGAGTGAGACGAAAGATCTCGAACCAACACTGACCGTCACCGTGATGCAGTTCACCTTCCTCCCGAGTGTACACCTCCAAGCATAGTATCAAACATCCAATTTTGTGTGAATGGAACGTTTTCAATCTCATACCTGTACATTGTTGCATGATAATGTAAGTTGGGCCTTTAGCCTGTGATTTTCCAAATAAATACTAAACACGAATATGCTTAATGAAAAGATCGAAACTTACTCATCGTTTACCACGTCAGAGTGGAAAACATTCACAGCGCATATGCTATGCAATTTCGTGATTCAAGTAGCGTGAAAATCGTTGCTTGCATTATCAACTTCATGGATCTGATTCAGGTGCGTTATTAATTATGGATTGTTCACGAGTGAGAGATTGGACAAATATCATTGACTGTTTCAACATCATTCTAACTAAGTTCGATGACCTTGGATGATATCTTTGATATATCTTCATCATACACAAACTTTATTAAAAGCATTACAACTCTTGTGGTTTTAAATGAAAATAGATTCTGTTTTCTATTTAAGCTCATCAGTTGCATCAAAGATCATGCTGGATCAGCGTTTTCTAATAGGTACCGGTTCTCCAGAACTAAATGAAGACTTTTTCTAGCATCATTTAATTTTCTGGACAAAAAGTTCATTCTTAGATACGTGATAGTGGATTTCGGTGCAAAGTCAACCTGTTTTGAGACGCCGCCATCTTGGTCCCGTGTATTTCTTATGGAAATGTTTCGAGATTCGGCCATATTGGATTTTTCTGCCATCTAAAATAACACGAAGGTTTACTCCCAATAGGGAATATTATTGGTTTTCGAACCCTCGGTGATATTTTTTGGCCAGAGCCGAAGGCGTGGCAAGGGTCGAAATTATTCTGAGAGTGCGAAAACCACCGCGCCTGGGTGTCAACCCAGAACGTTATTTTTCAAAAATTTTACGAAAATGGCACATTCTAATTTAAGTGCAACATTTCTAAAAAATTTTTGACTTATCCAGTGATGGTGAAATGAATAACCCGCGGATCTGATGCATCTATTTGGAGTTATTTAAATGTATCAGTTTGAAGATTTATCTCACACGCAGTCCTTCTCGCTTCTTATCAATCAGACCTTAATTATGAGTATACAAAACATACATTCTATTAAGAATTTATTTCAAATGTGGGTTATCGCCAACAGGTTAGCTCTCGGCACCTGTCGTCTGACTCCGTTTTCCATGAGCTATAGATCCGTGCGATCGCGACTCTTTCTTTGCTTTGATATACTGCACTCACTTATTTCCGAGCTCGAGAGAAAAAGAAAAGTCGACTTGTCACCGTGCGAGAGGAAATCTCACGAAGCATGCTATATATACTTACTAACATAAGTCTATTCAATGACGAGAAAGGGGGTAATTAAGCCGTTAAGACTTCACTTTGATGCTGCTATTGGGTTTCCTTTACGTGAATAGCTCACGGAGATTTCACCCACTTGATAGCGACGATGACTGCTTTTTCATTGTCCTACAGGCATCTGATGAATGTGGATCTACTTGTCATCAATTCTGAAATTGTGATTAACCGAAATTCTTTGACAGTCACAATGTTATGAATGAAGTGAAACTTTAGCTCTTAATATTTCTTTTGGAATATAGAAACTATATGATTATGTAATGAATTTAAAACATAGTCCAAAGGTTCAACGTGCTAATTTGATTGGATTTAATTCAGATACTAGGATATATGATGAAAGATTTTTATTTTTTGGCATCCGCGTGTCTAAGACCGCGAAATTCGACTGACTTGTTATAGTATTTGAATACTTCTTGAGACATTATACAATGTAAGTCCAGATAAACCTTGGATTTTCAAAACGATTGTCTCTGGAATCGCGATTCGACCAACAAAATCTCCAAAAGAGATATTGAGTGAAAAAGATTACTCCTCTTTTTTGACGTTCTCCCAACAAAATGCTCAGTGATTCAAATCAAAAGGTACCTCAGAAGATATGATAGTTTTGACACTTTTATTCGTCTATTTGAAATTTGACACAAGAAATTTTTAACCTGGAGCTGAATTAGGTTCGAATGAAATGGGTTAATGAATTGTTGAAATGATTGATTTGTTTTGTTGATAATTTTGCAGGTATATTACTAACTGTATTCCAAGATGCGGATGTATTGTGCCTGGTCACAAGTATAAGTTGATGTCTTTGATCTCTGTCTGCGGTAAAAGATTCCTTGAAATTTAGTTCTCGTGCTATTCAAACATCAATATCTTGATATTGATACGATTCTATTACAAAATTGCGCAGACTAATCTCATCAAGATTCCATAGCTGCCATTGGCTTTCTGCAGCTTCATCCCGAATTGTTTCACTTCCCAATTCGAATGGACAGTCAGTTTTCATCCGATGGTTATTACCAATGAACCTCGCGATCGAATTTTACGCACCGGAATTGTGTTTCTTTCTCTTGTCTCCGCCTGTCTCTTCAAAGTTTCAAGTACTTTCAAGATTCCATACTTCATACAACTCCAAGAGAAAGTAAATTTCATCATTTGAAAAAAGCGTCACTCGAAGACCACCCATCCGCCCCAATAATGAATGAAAGCTCGTCCTCTCGAAGCTCATCGGCCACATTATTATACATAATAAGTAACCGAGAGTATCTCAAAAATATACTCCTTTCATCTCACGTCCGAAAGTGAATGAAAATCACAATGTAACGTCCAAGGAAGTAAATTTCACCAACGAGTATATCAACGACTCTATCATACACAAACACGTATCATGTCATGTCGTAGCATTGTAACGATGAATTATTGCTCCAAAGTCCACCTATCGGTATCTCAATTCTCAAATGGTGGGTAACATTGATGCCATTCAACGGTATATTGTTTCCGGCAAGTCGGACACTCTCGCTTTGCCCGATCTCAATCACTCATATATGCACGTACTTTTTGTAATGTAATTAGATTCGATGTCTAAGATTTATACTACAGAGAGTTACGTGCGTCGGCTGAACGAAATAGAGGGTAAAAGAAAACTTGCATACGTTTATATAGAGACAGTGTCTTATTTTTTGCGTGGGCTATATATAGAGAACGCAAGTTTAGAGTCCAACCAGACGGTTGAGATGCAAGTTAACTTATTGTCTTGCCGCACAAAATTTTTTGCAAATGATACGTTTGGCCGTGGAGAAAGTATTGTTTCATTACCGAGGCGAAATCATTGTCGCACTCTGGGAAGATTTTTACTCCACCGTGTAAAATTCGTACAAGTAATCTTGGTAGTTTTGGAAGAAGGGACATTCACGTATATGAGCATGCAGAGTTGTACGTATATACATAAAGTGCAAATGACTGTAATTTATGTGTACGATGCAGCCTTATGCTGTATAACACGTGGGATATTTTGTGATGGAGGTGACATGGGAGAGCTGATTGACTTTTTATTCGGCCTTTGTGTGGCTTCACAGAGAGCATATACTTATGCATGAAGAAGAAAGTTTGATGTGGGCTGGGTGACCTATGATCCTTATGGAGTCGACAGGTGATGGAGGCTAATTTAAAATTCTCTTTCACTTTTTGTCTGTGAGAGACTCTTGAGATTTGACTATTAGTGGTGCTGTGAATGATCCTTGTCTGGTCTGACAAAATGTGTTTTGTGTGAATTGACATTAGAAATGTAATGAGACTTGGTTCCTTACATATTCTATATTTCTGCTTTGAGAATTGCCTCAATTGAAATTCGTTTCATCAGATTTTGATGGGATTCAGCAGTGATATAAACATTGATGAAAGACGGTCTCATGGGGGGAACACCAACCTTGCCGGTCCTAGGTCTCTATGAAACTCTGGGAATCATCTTGTTTTGGTGAAAAATGAAGGTACCGGGGAAGTTACCTAAATGAGTTCCGTTCAATGGGTCTCCTATCCTGAGATACAGCAGTTCCTCGCGTGGTATAGGTGCTGACTCAATCTCATCAGATATGTTAAAGTCTGCCCTACCAACACTTGATCCATCCTACACCCAGTTATTCAATGAGACTTTATCAGCTGGTCACTTTCTCACAAACTGGAAGACAGCCTCGATCATCCCATTGGCAAAAACAGCCTCTATCCCATCTATCTCTGACACGCGTCCCATCTAACAACTTCCTGAAGCTTCCAAAATTCTGGAAAAACTTGTTCGTGAGCAACTTGTGAGACACTCATCACCTAACAAACTGCTCAAACTGCCTTGGCCCCCTGATCTTTGTCATCCACATCAATGATCTTGCTGACTGTCTGAGTCCGGAGGTCAAAAGGGCAAACTATGCATATGACACCCAAATTTATCATCACTGTCACACAGCAACTACCTGCGTGTATTGCATCCCTTATATAATCGTAATGCTAGTGCTGTCGTCTGATGAGCTGCTGAGGACGGTCTCAAGTTATACTCGGAGAAAATCACCGCCATCATCCCATGTAGAACATAAGATTCTATGAACATACATGATCATGGAATTCGTGGATTCCGTGCTCATATATGATCAGATAGAAAATTGGTTTGAAAATTTGTCATTTTCATCCCGGAAAGACGTGATACACTTATTTACAACTAGTGTAACGTCAATACCTCACAGTATTGATCAAACATCACTCAGAAAAACCTTTCTCAGAGTCATCCTCAGGTTTTGAACATTTGGAGCATTAAGGAGAAAGGTTTCGTAAAAAAATGTCTCTTTTTTGAAACTTGAGACCAACTCCTGGGAAGATTTTACTTCAATAGTATATCATCAGCATCGTGACGTATTGATGTTAGAATAGGTTTGAGTCAATATATCACAATTTTCTGAAATGAAAAAAAATGTTTGGAACGGTTTCACGTATGATCATATATGACCATGGAATCCTCGGATTCCATGATCATATATGTTCATGGAATCGTATGTTTTACATGGGATTCTTGGAAGTGAACCTAATCTGAAGCTCGGCAAAATCGATGATCTTCCTTGAATTGTTCTGTCGGAATCTTAGATACCTTACTCATCTTCTACCAAGAGTGTTGGGGTTCACATGTCTTCAAAGTTAGACTGGTCTACCCAAGTCGACAGCATGATTTGGCGCGTATACGGTGCACCGTATGCACTACGATGGTACCGAGGTGCCCTGTCTCACTCGCTGCGGCTGAAACTTATGCAGAGTCTCGCTTTCCCACATCTTAACTACGCTGCCCCAGTGATTCATCACATGCAACAATCCCTTCATGTTAAACTTCAACGCCTCATGAACAGTTGCATTCGATTCAGCTATGGCAATATCCCATGGAGATCACATGTCTCACTGTACTGTATTTCTCTTGGTTGGCTGTCTACCAAACGTAGGCGCCTCTACTTAATTTGTTGCCTTGCCTTCAAAATTCTCTGTACAGGTAAAGCCTCTCCCTTGCACTCTCTATTTAAACTCAAATACAGAGATGCACCCCTTTCCTACCCAAGAAAGTATCCAGCTCAAGTCTTAGAGGACAAAACTCCACGTACTGAAACATGAAGGCAGTCTTTCATCATCTGAGCCTCGGAGCTAATCAACTCTTTGCCAAAACTCACTCTAAGTCTTAACTCACTCTCTGAGTTCAAAACGATTCTCTTCAAGCACCTAATGCATGAGGACGGATCAGATTGGCTGAATAAAGCTAACACTTTAGGCATTCCCATAGACTATTTCTACTGCTTTGATCAATTCACTCTCTATGTGAATTTTACATCATTCCTACTTTTATACATTTCCATCTTTTTGCTTCTTTATCATGATATTGCACTAAGCACGCCTCAATTGCCGATGGTTTATTTCACTTCAGCCATTTTCCGCACTTGCTAATATCAACATACCTCTCTGTACTTCCCCGTACCAACAATCGCCTATAATGATATGTTATCGGAATGTAATATTCTTGAAGAGTCTCATAAGGTTATACCTCCAAACTCCAATAAAGATCATTACAATCGAAGCAATGGAGGTTAGCATTAACCGTACAGGCCCATGTTAAAAAGTCGTACTTATAGATATACTCACATTGCTGATCTACATCGCTGAATCTAGAGATGACAGGTCCATCGGTCGAATCCCTTCAAGGTACCGACATTTCTTATCGAAAGAAGATGATTCTTGGAGTTCCGGATGAATCCAGGACCCGCAAGGTTGGTGATCCCTTAAATTTTGAGCGGATTCATCATAACGTATTATGTTTCTGGAGTTAAGAAGTGTGACACCACCTCTTGATATACGTTCTGTCAGATTTTAGAAGATTAACTGATCGAATTCTACCTAAATCATTTACATTTGTGCACGAGTTCACAAAAAATTTTTTGAATTCTTGATGTATTTCTGCTGGTTTTAGCCTGAAGGCATCGAAAAGTCATCAATAAAACAAACTCGGTAACCTGTATGGCTCATGTTTGGTGCATCACATACTAGTTAAGGCGATGCGGTCACCGTGCACCGTGCATGCTGAAAGTTATTCGCACTTTTATCAAATTTGCTTGCGATTTGGGTGAAACGACGAGAAGACCCGCGTTTATTATCATCTAACTCGAGTTCGTCTTCTCATCGTTTTGCCCAAATCGCAAGAAAATCGGATAAAAGTGCGAAAAACTTAGGCTCGGGCACCTCCTAACCTATAAAACAGGCACTTTGTAATTCGCACTTTTATCCGATTCTCTTGCGATTTGGGCAAAACGATGAGAAGACGATCTCGAGTTAGATGATAATAAACGCGGGTCTCCTAGTCGTTTCATCCAAATCGCAAGCAAATTTGATAAAAGTGCGAATAACTTCCAGCGTGCACGGTGACCGCATCGCCTTAAGGTATTACCGGATCTATGGACTTCGACAAAGGCCAGAAAAATTTGTAGGTTTCACTCTTCTCACATTTCCCATCTCCCTGTCCAACTTGATGAGGTGTGAAGCTGACAAATCTATATCAATACGTTAAGTTGAACCAATGATAACGCACGTAACTGTGGGACATCACACTGAAGGCAAGTACTACCTATCAGGATTTCCTGCCTCCACTTTGATTTTCATTGATACTTCATGTTTAGGATTGTCTTGTGATGTTGTGAACTCAAAATCTACATACAAGGGCTTATATTTTAGGGATGACTTGAAAAAGGGAACCACGGTACACGCACTTGGTATGCACATGCACCTTCTGCTATTCGTTTGAGTCTCGAGATCACATGAGCTCTTTGGTTGGCTTTCCCAGCACATCAACTAAAGATTCGTTAGCTTGCATAATGGTTATCATACAGGCGGAGAGATTTATAGCACTCTGAATGACTTGAAGTTGGTTGACCCATCAATATCGTAGTCAATACAAGTGTTCGTTGTTATTCTTTCTCCACCAATAAGATCTACATCGATTAGGAACAGCCTTGAGCTACTTTTGGTCTGGTCATCAAGGACCTTTGTTACAGCCCATATGTAACGGTCAAGTCCTTTGTAACGTTGTGAGGGCGCAGATTTTTATCTTTTCAATGTCTAGTCAACTTCATAGCTGCGAAGAGCGTTTTTTTCAATATCTTCACTAAAAAAATTATTCAAATTACCTTGGAAATCTTGGAATTTCACCACCGTTGTCAATGTAGGTTAGTTGGATCGATTTCGTATCTTGTTAGATTGATGAATTGGATGAGTCAAAACAAACGAGACCCTGATCCACTGAAGGTGGATTACAAAATCTACGTAAACAGCTAGATTCGTTATGAAAAAATGTTGGCTTTTACGTGTTGCGTGTACAGATGGATATAACGGGTGCAGCACTCAAACGAAACAGTCCATTATTCTTGCCCAATTAGGATCCCTCGCGTAACTCATTTCACTTACGGCAGTACTTACGCTGCAACGATGCTACGTGGGCGCATTATTTGGCGCTCGGTACACGATTAGTTTATTGCCACTCCGATCTCTCTCAATCAAAATCTTGCTGAATCTTTGTTGCACACGATATCATCGATCTTCTATTCCTATCATCTAAGCCATCGATGTTATTCACTCATCTCATATCTATCGACGTTGGAACCATATAAGCAAAATCTATCATTTTAATGGATTTCAACGTAGGGCATCCGAACGCCTTATTTTCATTTATGAATTTTGAAAACCTTTAATTCGTATGTTGTAATAGTTTCTACTAACACTTTTGGAGCTTGAATGAAATATCAAGAGTTCACGATATTGATAATAATTGAATGAATGAATGAATGAATGAATGAATGTCTTTATTGCTGACTAGGGACTCAGAGGTCCATGATAGTCCGTACATAAACGTCGTGTTACAAAAATATTCACGTGACATAGATTGCACGAGGAATCCAAAATTCCACTGCAGCGCAGTACTCATATAAAAATATAATATACTAAACCTAATAAACTAAAGCTAAACTTAACCTAATTAAGATAAAGTCATCACATACATAAAATGAAGACGTAGCACTAGGGATGATAATTTCATCTATACATCTCCCCGTAATAATAACAGGTCAATACATTTAGATCAACGAGACTAGTTCCAATTTTCACCTTCCGATAAATAAATCTCTAACAGCAGTTTGAAACACGGCTTGGAAAACTTTTCACGGATTCTCGTGATAATTTCATTGATTCCATTGGATAATCAGTCAGAGGTTTGGATTAAATGAGACCCAATCATTTCACATCCCACAAAGATTAGGGTGAGCTCAGAGAGTCTGTGATCTCGTGGTTGTGTCGTTTCAATGTTTGCACTCGGAAACTGAAATTCTTTATCTCATATTCTTTGAGAAAACGAAAAGCCCTATCTTCTCGATTGAAGTTGAAATTCCCATATCAGGAAAATAAGAAAAGGAAACTCCTATCTTTTTTCACTTCTTGAAGTAGTTTTTGAGAAAATTGGACCCGTTTTGACTCGAATCTTTCGAGTATACTCGGGAAAATAAACTCTATTTCGGTAGTTTTTTTACAACATTTCCTGAGGTGTTGCACTCCGAAAAGTTGAAAAAAGTGATTCTGTGAAACTTTTTGTCAATTTCAATCAGGAATTTATTCGAGAGTACCCTGTATGAAGCTACAGGCGAACCCCGTTATTCGCGGGGGATGCGTTCCGGAAAACTTCCGCGAATACCGAATCCGCGAATACGGAAGCGTTGGTCAAGTGGGAAAGAGGGGGATACGTTCCATGACAAGTATATTTTTCTTAAAAATGTACAACCATCACAAAATAAAATTCATTCAAAAACACTTGGATTCAAGAAATCGGTAATTTTACTCTGTTTCATATGTCTAATGAGGTCTTTTTGAATTTCTTGATAATCTCGTAGTAGATCTTCACAGCCTCGACGTAATTTCAAACTACGTGATACGATGGGATCGTATTGAAATGCTAGATCAGCTCCTGCATGGAAATGATTGATAATTTCAGTAACAATCGCGACGGTGAGTGTCGGTTCAACAGATGTTGGCTCTTCGTCATCATTCTCAGTTCCACTTTTAGCCTCATCCAGCAATTTCTCCATGTCCCCAGGAGTCAGTGGGCCACCTTCATCAGAGATAAATTGCACCATCTCGGATTCTGAGATGTCATTAAAACCCTCTCCTCCAACATCTCTTGCAGCGTGGGTCACTCTCTGCACAACGTCGTGAATTGATGAAGACGGAGCCGTCGCGATTTCAGGCCAAATTTTGATCCAACTTGCATTGAGAGAGCTGGATTTGATTTCATTCCAACTCTCCTCTACGAATCCAATTGAATGGAGAATATTGAAATCCTTCCAGAAATGGCGCACAGACTGAGATCTAACTCCAGTGTTGTCGACCGCTTGCTGATTTGCAACTTGGAGCATTTCTCTGATGACACGTCTCAGATATCCAAAATAGGTTATTGATGTTTATGTTTGAGAATAGTCAGTCGATTGAATGTTGTCACATGTGTTGCCGAGATTTGGCGTTTGTGTATTGTCAGGGTTGAGAACAGAAAATTCTTGAAATTTTTCTATGCGTTGCACGATCCGCGAATACGAGTGATTCCATCCGCGAATATCGAGAAACGGTATCTTTTCATCATCCGCGAATACGGGTCATCCGCGAGTACGGAATCCGCGAATAACGGGGTTCGCCTGTAATTTGCATAAAATGTTTGGGATAACTCCTCTCTGAAGAGTATGAGCCCATTTTCTCAAAAATCCTAGGATAAAATTTCATTCTTTCAAATCTCTAAATGTAGAACTGCCATTAGGAATCTGACTATCAAGAGGAAAACTTTGGATCCGGTTCGCTAATACATATTTGTCAAAAATTTTTTTACGGCTCCGTATCACGTTAGGACATGGAGAATTGAGAGTAATTCCGTAAAATGGGCTAAATTGTCAAAGGAGAGAAAAAACCTAAACATTGACATTACTGAGTCTTTGGACTGCATGACTAAAGATGATTTGACGGAGTTGCTCTAGATTTTTCATATTTTAAGTGAATAATGCCAAGCTGTAAACAATTTTGTGTAAAATTAGCGACCCAGACCCCTGGTCCTCTTTATATTGGTTAGAATGCTTATCATACGACTCGCAAGGGAAGGACTCGTTGCTCCAGCACCGTTTGATATATATTACTTCACAAATGACTTTCATGTCGAGAAACATAGTTCATAGCCAAATCTACATCTCTCTCACAGGCTTGAAGAGCCTTTTTCCGGCGCCACGATAATTACTTTCATGATCTATGTTTTAACAGGCAAGCTACGCCGGCTGTGAAAAAAAACACTCGCACAGTCACACCGTAAATTTCAAGTTCGAGAACCTTAACTGCACCGCATAAGTATGCCTACATTTGCACCTATAAATGCGGCTGCTCCAGGGGATGTTGGCAACTCTCTCAGTCATTCGAACCCGAGCGGTGTCTCGAGATCTCTATGATCGCAACACCATATCCGGGTGTAATGTGTTTTCAATTATATAGTTGAGTAGAGAGTCTAAGTAGTATAAGCTGGATGCAATTATATCAATGAGCTACGATCGAGGCTTCGATGACAGCCGTCCACTTGAGAGCGATAGTCGAGATTTTATTGGTAAGCACCTGGTGGTCAAAAGAGTCACGATTGTTTTATGAACTTGAAAATAACGTACACGTGCTGTGTCTGGTTCTCGAAGTAATACAGATACTTTATGAAACTTACAATTGCGGAGGTTCAATTTTGCAGCTGTATGTGACTTTCACGGGAATATAAGAGTGGTTTACGCACATCTGCTTGTTTTGCTCATATGTGCAGATCGCACATAAGATTGTCAAACATTTTGACAGCGGTCGATGCGTAAGTACATCATGGACAGGATGCACTTAGTTTCACGTTCGAGGCATGTAAACGATTGATGGAAAAAGCGCCTCGTGTGTCCGACAAACTCATGCGAAACGCTCTCCATTAATATCAAACTTTCTCTTCCTCAATAATAAGTGATTGACCGATTCTGAATCACCTTTCGTATATTATCTGATGATGACCCGTGTCAGTCTACCATTTTTTGTCGTAACGAGGAAGAAAACTAAGAGAGAAATCCACGAATGAAGTGTCTTATGGATATGACCCTGTTTTATTGTCTCCGTAAATCTGACCAAATGGTTATGAGCATAAATGTATTTTAAATCGGAGTTAACGACGTGAACTAAGTGAGCAAAGCACTACTCAAATCTCAAAAATTCTCATTAGATCATTTCTCTTGGTGTTATAAGTAGAAAGAACTTCTTTCTCATCGCCAACAAAATATTTTTCCGTGCCCATACAAAATAATTAGAGTCTTCTCGACTTTATTTCAATGAGGTGGCCGTGTAACCCGAAAATTACTCTTCAGTTACATGTCATCCAACATTTTGACAATGCGAAATTTGACACAAGTCGTCCACCTTTTATCATCATCTGAATTGTGGTGGACAACTCGCCATTTATCACCAATCACAAGAGCATCGGAGATAAACGAGATAACTTGCGGGCGAGTACTTCCTATCCCTTATAATAGGCACATTTTCGTTCACAAAAATCTCAAAAT
This sequence comes from Eretmocerus hayati, assembly GCA_029851415.1. Lineage (NCBI taxonomy): Eukaryota > Metazoa > Arthropoda > Insecta > Hymenoptera > Aphelinidae > Eretmocerus > Eretmocerus hayati. Next base: position 145,608,510 of record CM056742.1, on the reverse strand, counting down.
CTTCTCCAATTTGGGCTCAACGAAGAGTTATCTAGGCCAAGTTAGATGATTACAAAGCCTGGATAACTCGTCGTTTAGCCCAAATCGGAAAAGATTTTGAGAATTTTGTAAACAAAGTTCAGCTTGCACGGCGACCGCATCGCCTTAATATTTCGGTTATAACAAGACTCTTCAACTGATCGATATCTTAAAGTTTTTACATACACATAAAATGATTTGCTCTCAAATTCAATATAACTCGTCTCCCTGCCAATAAAATCAGAAGCAATAAAATTTTGTGGATTCGAAACGAAGCTCCAAAGTCACTCGAGGAGCTTTCGAAGGTTAGCTTAGGTTATGAGGGCTCGCTGCGACAAGTGTTGCATCCACTTTCGGAGGACTGTGGCCCATTTTGATGACCTGTTTGTGCTCTCGCGACAGTCTAATACTCCCTATGTCTTTTACTCTTCAGAAATTTGATACTCTGGATCAATTCTATATGACTTCTTTCATTTCTACCCCCGTTGAGCTTCCCGAGCTATCCAAGTAGTTATGACCTGTAGCCTTACGTCTCTTAACCTAGAGTTCTTGGCATCTTCCCAAAAGATGTTCAATTGTTGCTTCTCCTTCTTTGCACTCCCTGCAGGAATCCTCGGCAGTCTCTCCCATCTTATGAGGTTGACTGCTGTGGCACAGAGACCATGATGACTTCTGCGGCGGTGCGCAGCGTATTTTCGCCATGTCTCAACAGTTCAGCTGTACTGTTGGTATCGATTTCTGGCCACACCGTTCTGAAGAATTTACAGTCGTTCCCGTTTCTCCATTTTCCGCGGTGTTTGTTCCTAATTGCTCTGCCGATTACATCCTTAGACGTTTTGATCGGTGGAAGTGGGTGTCTAATTGTCTTACCTTTGTCTAGTTCCTCTTACTGCTTTGCCACTTCATCTGCTACTTTGTTCCCGTCGATTCCATATATATAGTGTTCCGGGATCCAGCAGAGGCTGACGGCGCGGGCGTGGCGCAGTCACGTGTCCGTGACAGAGCCTCTTGGCAGCTAAACACTATAAGTACTTTTGATCCCGTCATTTTGGATGCCAGAGCCTTGAGTGTGGCTTGAATATCTGTATAGATCGCTACGCCCGTCTTGACATTTTTCATCTGGTCATTTGGTTCTGCTGCTTTTTTGATAGCGAGAATTTGTGCTTGTAGGATGCTGCAGTTGTCATTGAGTCTATAATTATGAAACTCTGTGACTTGCAATTTATCTGAGTAGATGCTTGGTTCTGTATTTTCTTCTGATTTTGCCCATTGGTGTCGACTGGGATTCCCTATCTGTTATCTAGAGGTTGGTTTCCCCAGTCTCCCTTGTTTGGGATGTGGATCGTTATTCTTCTTCTAAATTGTACCTAAAGGTTTTGATAGTCTGTGTTCTGCTTCAGGAGCTTTGATACACTCTTGTCGACTTCATTCGTTCCATGCCTGAATCTCTTGGTCTCAGAGCTCTTTCGGAGGGCGATGCCCCTCACGAATAAGTCTAATGGTTGCATGCAGGTCTAGTAGGCTTCTGAAAAAATTGGAGCAAACGCTCCTCTAAGAAATTTGAGATCTGTTATACCAATGAATCAGCATAGACCTAAATGGACAATTTTCATCGATTAGTCAATCGATAATCCATTATTCTTATGAATCACTGCTAATGCAGTATTTCAGTTAGTTGATTTGATCATTACATGTGCACTGACTATTGACTCCTAATGATTCGCACCAAAAGAGTAGATCGTCAGAATTGGCCACATTCATCAATGGAGAAAAAAAACCAATTCAAATGATTCTTCGTGATGATTTCTTTCCCACATACCAGCCGCATAATTTCTACGCGGGAAAAAGGAATGAATGAAAAATGTTTACGAATTTTAATTGAAATTTTCTCGAGTCTTATTAGGAGACCTGGTAATATTTGAAACTTTGATCACGGGAACTTACTCTCAGAATTGTAGGGGAACAATTTTCAAACCATACTGAAAAGGGCTACATTTGTGCCAGGAATATTTCACAGTGGATCCAATTTCTCTTCAGAATCATGTCATGTCGAAAGCATCAATATACCAATGAATAGCGCTCCGCCTGTGGCGCTCGGGTGCAAAAAAAGTTTTTACACCCTTGTATCAAGTTGTAGTATTTCGATTTATGAGCAATTTTCGCACTGTCACTAAAAAAGCTTGCTCACATCGCAAACACCTAATTTCGGTCTACCAATTATCAGTGTCTCGTGCTTCAAAATTAAAGTGTGCAACTATCGGCATGTGCAAAATACAAAGTTCATTACACGAACAAATTGACGCTTCACTGCCGTCAGGGTAAGGTCAAACGCCTGACGCATCCAACAGAAGAGAGACTCTTATATACCACCGTCGAAGCTCAGATGCATCCGTTGCCCGCGTACAGCTTGAGGCTACTGCATAATTGGCGCTTCTAATTGCGCAATAAGCCTCTCTCGTATACTTGAAACATCCTATGCCCAGCAGTACATCCGACTGCAAAATATACTACGCAAAGCAAAAAGACCTACAGGAGCTGCATACTAGCACCAAGGAATTTGCCGCGGCCAACTGCTGCAGCCAACTATCTATTTTCTATGTAGATATACTTGTGTCTGTGCCCTAAGCTTCTTACAAATTCAGCTTACACTATACTATATATTCCATCATACTTTTCATACCTATGTATATTTTACTTTAAAATGTATCTAAGGTATGCATGCGTTTTGCAAGGGGTGCAAAGTAAAATTCACGAGGCGCTTATAGTTTTACTTGTACATACCATATCAGGGGCGTACATATTATTCGTGTGATTTATAACAGAGAAGCTATTTGAACGTGGGAATCTTTTCACCGAGTTGAAAAAAAAAAAAAAAAAAAAATGACGACAACTCATGCTTGAAACATACCATGTTGCGTATCTGTGGTGTGCGAAGATGGAATTTTGCAGCTTGTTGGTTACTTTATACTTTCTTGGGTGCTAACTTGGTTTTGAATTGTATTTGTGGATGCTCTGTACAAAGGTATTGTATGTACAGAAAGAAGCTTTGAGAATTATTTGTCGTGGCTTCTTACTCCAAGAAGATTGATTGTACTTGTTGGTTTGCCAGTGCAGTAGTTGCCATCTATTTGCGGTCGTTGCATTCCATTATTCTGTGCATGGATAATACTTGTGTATATGTATGTGAATTTTTTAGCAGAGGAAATATTGGTTCGGGAGGAGGAAAGAGATTATACATGCGGTGGCTGACAGATACAGAATTATGATTAATTGTTTGACATATAATGCCATTCATCTTTGAGAATGCAGTTTTCAACGTGTTTGTTTTTGAAGATATTTTTCGCAAACTTGACTTTTTTATCTCGATCTGTGGCTTGGGCAGATAGGGACTGTCTGCGCTTGCGTTTTAATATCGTTCTGATACCATATATCATATTTATGTCACTTGCATTATCGAAAATGTTGACCGACTTGATTGCGATCAAAATTCCTTGCAAATGTACAAATGATAGCGATAATGACAGCATAGAAGTTGTGATTTATTGTAATTATGAACTTAGCGAATGATAAAATCCATTCTTGTTGATTGGATACTACTATCTAAAGCTCCGAATAAAGAAAGGATAAAAATCAGTCACTAGCTTTGGCTATCGAAACAATTTGCAAGCTTGAAGGAAAGTTCATCAGGTCTTGATCTATATTGACTGAACTTACAAGATAGTACGTTAGATTTTTTTCAGTCCTGAGAGTAATTTTTCTCAGAATGCATCTTCTAACAGAACCATCTTTTGGTAAAAGTCCTCAGAAAATCTCATACCGACTTTGTATAAAAAAGAATCATAAAAGCGATCTCCCATTCATTCTGTTATCAGTGACAGTCACTTACAGACCAAACCCCTCAGTTAGAGGTCATCGCCGCTTCATCTCATGGATAGAATTTTGACTCAAGTTATGGGGTAATGCTTCTGATAAAATCCCATTTTTTGATTCGAAGATGCTTTTTCATCACTGTAAATGAGTTTTTCTTAGAAATGTCATATTTTGAGGGATTAAATAAACTCATAAGGTACTCTTCTCAAAATCGTTGATCAGATCTTTGACAATTCTACTTCCCTTGCTTTCATATAATAAACTCAGAATATCACCTGCAATGCTGTGCGATTGGTTGTGAAACTTTTCCTTTTGAATTCCTGATTTGAAGTTGGAGAAAAGAATTTTAAAATTACGTTCCGGGTTCACTTTCTTTCTTTCACATGTCAAAAAACAATCTTTCATCTAAATTAGTACACTCATAAAATACACCGACCTTCATCAGTGGGACTCATACAATGAATCATCAAGGTATGAAACTCATTTATATCAAAATCATCATACTCGCTAGACTACACGTATCAAAGAAGGTATGAAAAAAAAGTACTGAATCATGGTTTCACTTTCACTATCCAAACAATGTTAATGAGTGACGAGTTTGAGCCCTTGATGCTGTAACGGCGCATCAGTTAAAGTACACTTTCCACACCCACGATACGACGCATTATTTTGATGCATAAATAGGCCTCACTTTGCATCCCGGACAACAACATCGTCTTATTATTACTTGACGCACTTACTATGCTCACACAGAGAAACTCGATTCCTGCTCGCGGTCATTCACGCCATCGTCGGTTTGTTGGTGATGGGTACACTTACTCTCGGTGAGAAGCAGTTGTCACTGGCCACATGAGGATTTACCAGTGATAAAGATCATTTCATCTCGTTCAGGAGTCATACATCGATAACGTTCTAAAGGTTTGTCGTCGATCAGGTTATGAGTTACCAGAAAAAACGAGTGATGACATGAGCCCGCACTCCACACCTCGCCTCAGAGTGCAATAGGTGTCAAGAAAATGCCTGCAGAATCCGACTACTGAAAGCTTTTCGGGAGCTTTCACGAATTGAAAATCCGTTTCCACATAAATCGTATTGATTAATATTTTTGAATGGCGAGTGAATTTCTCTGTATGATTAACATGGGATGAAAAGTATCAGTTAGGCTATAAAATAACCTATTTTTTCTAAAACTCGAGAGCTATCCATTTTATCGGAAAACATGTGGAATAACTTCTCGTTAGGCTTTTCAAGATCTACGAAGAAGGCCTCATGACGATTCTTCGAGTGATGCGTCCATTTCAAGTCATAAGACATCATTGTTGAAATTTTCTCAATTTTGCAATATTTTCACCATACATCATACTCTATATTTCATATTTCCAGCATTTTTGGCAAAGCCAGGGGATTGTCTACAATTTTTTTTCTGGATATATTTGATGGGGGTGCGAGGGAAAAGCTCTACAGGATCTCCCCGCTTCCCTAAATGTGCTGAAAATATTGATAGATGTATGGTGAAAATATTGTCACATCCATAACATTTCAACAGTGATAATGTCGTGTAACTCGAAATGGATGCATCATTCGCAGAATTGTCACAATAACTTTTTTCTAAACCTTGGAAAGATCTATAGAAAGTTTTTCCACACATTTTCCGAATTAATGGATACTTTTCGATCTATAGACGGAATACGTTGTATTATAGCTCAACAGATACTTTTGATCTCATGTTAGTTATATAGAGAGAAATCAATTCGCTCGCCATTCAAAAATATAAGCCGATACGATTCAGGTGGAGACGGATCTTTAGTGTGTAAGAGCTCCCGAAAATTACCCCGTACTTGGATTTTGCAGGCATTTTTTTTTGATACCTATCGCACCTTGAGTCGAGGTGTGTCCCTGAGATGACACTTCGTTTGAACTTTCAAATTGGGCGCAGTCATTCTCATCTGTCTGTAATGACAAATACGGGATCTTTCGTCGAATGAGATTTGTCAAAATTTTGTTGAAGAGCATTCAAATTTGAGCTTGCCTGTCATGCATGTTATCGAGTTTGCTTAGCGGTTCTTTTTGGTGGACATACGTGCGTTTGCCACTCAAAAATCGGGTCATTATAATGGGAGCTTACTTCTGACAAATACTCTATTCACTTCTGTAAACAGGACTTACTCGACAAATTTACCTCCAGCATTTTCAGATAAGACGTGGTACCATTCAGAGTCTTTTGAGTTCATCATGGCATTCGGGTCGAATTATACTCCCAGCCGTTAGCTGAATTAATACTTGAAATCGTAGTGATAAGTAGTAACAGACGAGTTGGGTAAGACACAATGTTGTCTAGCTATAAATATGCTGCGCGTGCAATCGACACGCATTGAAAATGGCACAACATCAAAAAGTTTATATTTATGTCTGACTACTTATTCATTTTATCCTTCTCAGAATGGAAATCAAATTGCCAGTAGTAACAGACGTACATGGTCAGACGTACGCAGCGTCGAATCTCCAGTTTGGTAAACGCACTGATGCTTTTGATGACAGGCTTTACTCATATTCCGATAAACAATTAGCTTTGTATCAGCTGTACATCAAAATTCATGTGAAGTAATTCAAAATAATTTATAACTGCAGATAAGATGATCATGAATTCATGCATCTGAACCAGATATAATATACAGTTGTTTAGAGCGAGTCTCGGGTGTCACGTCGACGACAACGTGGGTATAGGTGGTTTAAGCACACTTTGCATTCTGAGCGAGTATCCGGTATATGCCCACCTGTTCAACATCCGTAACAGTATAATCAACGATGACAGAATGTGTTTATATCAAAGGAGTTTCAGCGTATATACGCGGTGCAACAGTAAAGCGAAACCCGGTTTGCGCAAACTTTACCAAGTGCGACACTAAATTTTCCGGGGTGCGCCATCGCAACGCTATCGTGTAATAATATCACGCTTGCAGGTATTATTATTGTAACCTCACTCGCGTTGTAGCTATAAGAAAAATTTTGAAGAAACATCATACCGATCTTGGCGCCCAAGACGATCGATAACTTTTTGTCCTCGGGTGTGTAACACTCAATAAGTTTATCGAGATCTCAATTTACAACCTGATTTCGATCTTATTTTTCTTGTCTATAATATGCCTCTAGCAATACACTACCGATATGTATACCTTGAAATCTGATCGGATAATTTTTGTACAGATCGGCATGTTCAGACACCTAAAAAATTTGTTATTTTTAATGTCCTTCATTCGAACTCAGTAAGGACAAATCCGTCTACAATTACATCGTAGCGCCTCGCTACAAAATTGCAAAGTACATCTCACGATCGGCAACAGCTTCCATTATCTACTAACCGAAAGCTACGAAGAAAACAAAATCGGTATGCGGATATCGCATTTTTAAATCATCCACAAGCCTCTATAATAATTCTTTATACTACTACTTCTACAAAAGTGTATATCTCAGCAATAAAATGTAAAATTGCAGGCACGCATTGTAAAATGCTCGCCTCAGGATAAAATACAAGATACAGAAACATCATAGAACTCAAACTCTACAGAAACCGGCAAAAAGACGGACGGACAGTGTATAAGTATATCCCGCGTAAAGCGACAGACAGACTGGGCAAAAGTTGAGAAGTTGCGCGCAGTCGCGTGGAGTTGGTGCGCGTGTGCGAATGCGTGTTGCTTGCTTTTATCGTATCGATCCGTGTATATGCGCCGTTCGTGTCTGCGCCGTAGCTCGTGCGGCTCTTGCTATTCAGTAGTCCATAATCGCGAGAAGTGGTTGCCAGCATTTTTCTCTCACGTTTATCACATTTTCACACCATTACACAGTAAAAATATAAAAATATATATAAATATAAATACGACGATGCAAGAGTGTACTTGTCACTTTAATTTTGAGGAAGAAGTTTATTTAATTGAAAAATGTGAACGCCCGCACCCCTTAATAGTAGATGAAAAAGAAGAAGGAAAAGAAGAAGAAGAAGAAGAAGTAGATTGAATAGGAGAAGTGAGATTGTAAGGGTTGACATATCAGCTGGTTTATGCGAATGGAATGAGATACCCTGGATGGAGGCCTAAATTGGCCAATTCTTTCAAAACCAAAGTATATAAAGGAGTTATCTTATGGTAGTATAGGAGGCCGCGCCCTGGTGATATTTACCCTTTGAAACAGAAGATAAAATTACATCTGCAAAAAGTTGAAATAGAAGCGAAGAATTAGATTTGAGTGTGTGGTGATAACTAACAGGGGGTGCGGGTTGTGTTTGTGAGATAAAAAAAAGGGTTGAAGCATCGGTTTGAAAGATGAGTTTACTGTCGCCGTCGATCGGAGCCAGGGTTCGGTGCCTCGCTGACGAGGAGGCCGACCACAACATGCTCCAAGGTGAGTTAATTTCGCCTCCTTCCATATACACCTCATGCACTCTCACTCTGACATAGTCTTATTCTTGAATGCCTACCTACCTCGTGCGCACAGGTGAGAGAGCGAGATCGTCCGCGTGTACCCTTGCACACACACACACGTTCATATTCCTTGCGGGCTTCCCCCCTCGCTCTTATACACGAGGTATAAAACTGGTTTGATCCTCAATACTTACTTTTACCTCCTGCTTCAACACAGCATTCATTTTCGGAGAATTACTCATCCTTGGCATACTATAAAAAAAAAAAATTCATCAGGATTCTGTGACATTCTCTCATCCTCTTATCCTACAATGACTCATCTCAATTCTTCCTATATCCAAAATAGTAGTGTTGTCCTTGTAGCAAGGATTCTACCAGGATATGCTACACGCATGAATGAGATATTAGTCAGAGGAGTAAGATTAAAATATATAGTTAATATAGCTACCGGTATGCGCTAAAAACCTGTTACATCGATGTGTAAGTAGTATACAACGTGGGCCATACTTTATTCTTACATATTATACGAATAAACCGAGCAATAAGGATTCACTTGCGCAACATATGCTGAGGAATTATCCTCCCAAGTATGTGTGTGTGTGTGTGTGTGTGTGTGTGTGTGTGTGTGTGTATTGCGACATACCAATCGCTCAGTCAGTGAGGCGTGCAGGCATTTTCTCGCGAAAAATATGTAGTTTATATTGTGACATTATAAGATTATCGGTAATGAGACGCGTCCACCATGTACGTGTGTAATTGTACGAATCGTGCGATCGCCTGCGGTACGTTATTGTATAAAATGTATATGTACATTCATTCACACTCACACTGATATAACGCTTTATTCAAAGGATATTACTTCTTGGGATACTATTTAATGGTACTGCTTCGAGATTGATGGAATGACAGATTCGTTCTTACGATTTCCCAGGCCCCGGCAAATTCTCACACTCACATCCACACACACGATTGAAACGGCTGCGGAATGATCGGTTGAGTTGCCGGTCATACATACATACAGTGTATATAGCGAGAATGAGAGAGAGAGAGAGAGATAGCCGAGTTTTTCAATTAAAACGATTGACACAGAGAGGAATTCCCCCCGCGAAGAATTCTCATTCTCATCGTGCACCACATCAGTGCTCTCTTCATACCAAGATATAGATCGTTTTTTTCTGATTTTATTGTGAAAAATAACTCTTTTTTTTCGTGGTGCAATAAAACTTCAAAGATTTTTAAAAAATACCTCGCAGGAATGAGTTTGTCATTTTGTCTATTTTTACAATCCTTTTCGTCGTCTGCTGCATACTTTTGCCTTCTCTTATATACCTCATGTTACGGTGTAATGATGGTATTGCAGAAGCTATACTTTGGAACAGGCAACCTTGTGCGTGATGACAATTATAATCATAATCACGTGTTTATGTGACAGTTGATGATTGACGAGGATCTTTGAAAGACAGTTAGACGGGTACTCGAATTGAATAGCTTATTTCGTTCATGACTGTGGTGGTAAAAGATTATCAAATTGAAAAATGATTTTGAGACAACTTTGAAAGTCTCAAGAATAAATTTGTACCTCTACCTATCGATGATTGGAAATGATTGTCCCTCGTTCCATCGTGTGGTTTTTTTTTACCCGCAGCTCAAAAAAAATCAATGATTTCGAATCTTTCAGGAAAATTTTCCCATTCATTTTTTCTATGATATATTTGATCAACATTTGAAGGTTTCATTGATCGAAACACGCCAATGTGGAAAATTCTGCCAGCAAAAAACTCGATCAATACAGATTTAATGAACGATCACCAGTAGTAGTAAATGTATGTATAATTAGCCAAAGACATGCATTAGACTATTTATATACGGAGGGGTCAATCACACCGCTTGCGTCGATACTTTTTTTTTTTTATAAATTCGCATGGTGGACTTTGACCTCTCAAGGCTATCTCACATCGTTTCATTACTCTTTCCCCTATTTATTTGCTCATTCCCCTTTGCCGTACGTTTATATATTGAGAATTGAAATTCTTACACGAATGCTACTTCTGATGATGTGATGCACCTCTCGATCGCATCGTTATTGCACACATCTCCGCGTGTACGATAAAACTTTATTCACCAATGTTGTTGTACTTATATTTATACATATATATATATAATATAGTTGTATCAAATTCACGTTCGAGATGTTACTTATAGCATTAACAGTAATTACAGCTTCAATTACATAACGTTCAATTATTGCCTGCATCAATCTTGTGTCACGTCTGAGACGATCTTTATGCGACGTCGTAATAGCAGTTATAATAATTGTAGTTTTTGAGTGATGTTGCGATTGACAGAACTTGAAAAACTCTACTGATTCATACGGGACATCATGCAAAAATTTCATCAATGAAGTGAGGCACGTTTGCTGAATATGCAAATCTGAGAGAAAGCGTCGAATTGAATGAAATGTGGCAAATATACAAACGCTTATTACTTAGCTCGCGTATTAGATATGATGGTAAAAAAGTTTCCAAACTGTACCAATAATTTTTTTTTACCACAAAATTTCAATAATTTTCTCTCGTGCATAACATTATTCACGTAGTATTGGTACCGATGAATTCCTCGAAGAAAATTTCAAAATACAGTAATTACTGTTCTCAAAATTGCTTGTGAAAGTTTGAAACAAGCAAATAAGACATCGAGAATACCTATCTTATCTTTTGACGTCTAAAATTCAGCGTGTGGTTGGAACCGCAAACAAACTGATGCACGGAAGCTTATTTAGTTGGTATCTCATAATAAGATACGGACGCTTTGACTTGGTTCATCTGCAGCCTTCTGACGCACCAGATAATCCGGTATCTCGACCTCGAGGGAATTGTTGCCGGGGCGGTTCTTTTAGCATAATTGAACAGACCAAACGAGCAGTGTTTGAGATTTCGAATTTCGATTGACGACTGGGAAATTTGCTCTGATTCCGATATAGTCTGGGCGCCCACCTATGCTCCCGTATGCATATGAATTCCCAGAGAAAATTTTGATGGTTTCTTATGCATTTCCACCCGCTGAATCGATTTTTTGAGGTTCCTTGGGTGAATTTATTTGCCAACCCTTTGTTATTAAGAATTTTTAGTGCAAAGTTAGGGGTTTTTACCAATATCTTGCAAAATGTGCATTTTCCGGGGAAAACACGAGGGGTAAAAGTTGTAGATCTCAGAATTTCCCACAGGAAAGGTCCTCACGACTTTTCCGGGAAACCCAGTCCTCAGCCTGTAAACGCGTGGAAAGCATCCGGCGCGGTTAACACGGGCTTATATGGCTAGCCAGCGCATCCCTTCTCAATTTTCATATAGTTTCGATGATATCAAGAATATTGAGATGGAACAAAGACCATTCGAAAGAGGAAGATGTGAACTTGACGACAACACCAGTTGGATATCGAAGAAATCTGAAATTTTCGATTTTGCACCGAGATTCTGCTAAAATGGAGCCTCAGACCAGGCGCTTGGGGACCAAGTACACGTTAAACGTTGGCTACTTCTAACGATTCTTTGTTTCATTTCTGTGTTTATTGAATCATTGAATTGATTGTTGAATGTTGCCGGATTCCATTATGCGTTTTCATGAACGAAATCTATTTGTTGTAAATAATTATTATAACAAAATCATATCTTGTTAGCATCATTATTACACGCTCACAGCAGGAGAGGGAAGTATTTGAAAGTTCAATGATTTCTCACACCAGAACGAGTCACCGGGTTTTTCAGGGAAATTGTGGTGGGTGGGGGAAATCGGGGGAGTTAAAGGACATACGCGTGAAGTCTCGACCATAATGGTGCAATGTCTCTGATATGTACTGCAATTTCGGGATGATGTTCCCTGCTTTCCACAATTTTTCACCACCTACCACAATTTCCCTGGAAAACTTGGCGATTCGTTCGTGTACATGTAACTATGAGACTCGCAAAATAACTAAACTCGTATTTTTCAGCTGCGCGCGCGCAGTTATTGTAATGCTGAAAAGCCATGGTTTTGCTCTTATAATTGTTTATAACAAATAGATTTCGTTCATGACAACGCATAATGGAATTCGGTAACATTCAAGAATCAATTCAATGATTCAATAAACACAGAAATGGAACGAAGAATTGTTAGTAACAGCCAACGTATAACGTGTACTTGGTTCCCAAGCGCCTCGTCTGGGGCTCGATTTTACCAGTCTCTCGGTGGAAAATCGAAAATTTCAGATTTCTTCGATATCCAACTGGTGTTGTCGTCAAGTTCACATCTTCCTCTTTCGAATGGGCTTGGTTCCATCTCGATATCATCGAAGCTATATGAAAATTGAGAAGGGATGCGCTGGCTAGCCATATAAGCCCATGTTAACCGCGCCGGATGCTTTCCACGCGTTTACAGGCTGAGGACTGGGTTTCCCGGGAAAGTTGTGAGGACCTTTCCTGTGGGAAATTCTGAGATCTACAACTTTTACCCCTCGTGTTTTCCCCGGAAAATGCACATTTTGCAAGATATTGGTAAAAACCCCTAACTTTGCACTAAAAATTCTTAATAACAAAGGGTTGGCAAATGAATTCGCCCAAGGAACCTCGAAAAATCGATTCAGCGGGTGGTGTTACGTAAGAAACCATCAAAATTTCCTCTGGGAATTCATATGCATACGGGAGCATAGGTGGGCGCCCAGACTAATATCAAAATTGGTCATGATAATCTCCGACAGCTGACAACTCCCTGGATTTTCCGTAATTTTGATATTTTCGAGAATTAAAAATTGATAAGTTCATTTTTAATGAACACTTTTGATATTCACTTTACTACATTCGAGACTATATATCAACATTCACCATTTACTTACATGGAAAAATTCAGAAATTCCGTTGGCCAATTTTCTTAAAACTTTTTTAACGATTGGAGTATGAAGAGTTGAGATCAATTCCATCAGATGAACCTTCTATACAAAAACACAGCCAGAAACCATAGCGTTGCAAGTTCACCTCCATGAACTAATTGATAATACCAGAGGCCCGTACATGGGCAATAATGATGTTTTTGACTGTACCTTGAAACAGGAGGCTCATTTGACGAAGTTACTCTGAACTTTTTGTGTCTCCATGTCAGATTAAAACTGTAAAAAAAATTTGAGGAGGATTGATGATGACTCGGATCACGTGTTTCTCATTTTGTTAGATGCATATAGGTACAATAAAAGCTGCTTTTAATCGGGATAAGATTGAGGTTACTGCATATCGATGTCGATTGATGCACGAGTTTTACTAATTACAAAAAACGGCCTGTATGCATTACTTACATATGTGACACTCCAAGCGAGGCTCTGATGTGCTGGGCAACCGAGAGTGCTAATGAGTGTCAAGGTCGCTCTCATCGTGCCGACAACGTCATATACTGCAAAATATGACATGATTTGTATCTCCATTCTTGGATGAAATTTTTTCAATTACTGCCGTATTCTAGCCTCAAAAGAAAAAAAACTGTAAAAATTTTAAACCTTCACCGTGACAATGATCAGGACAATGAGCAATACAGGTTTTACTTGTGTATATTTTTCTCTGCTGTCGAATATAACGAGCCATTATTGAATCGGAACGCATGGAACAACGTCGAAGCGCATTTGCACACAGTGTTCGTTCGATATAAATATGCGCCTTGGTCACTTATGCCTTGCGAGTCCTTACTAATACATCGTAACAGTACAATACAATGCCTGAATGTATGTACATATACGTACGGTATAACGACAAGGTTTAAGCTTCAACTTTTGGCGATAAATTCGTGCTCAAGATTTTTTGAAATACAGAGAATAGAATGTGTCAAAATCGACTGCATCCGGTGAGCAATTGTTTCTTTCCAAGATTCGCGCGTGACTTGAGAAAGCGCTGATGCGGCAGCAAAAAAATTCGCTCTCGAGTTTGGATCATCGTCTCGTAGCCTGTCTATACGTGATTGATCTTCGTTGTAAGCGCATGCTTGAGATGAGCGCGGAAGAATCGTCGTCCGTGCTTCGAGAGTTGCTCATATAAGTATATACAAACGCACGCGTCTGCAGTTTTTCCATCTCATTTCTTGAATTACTATGTAAACTTGTCGAATCTATGAATTTCACTTTCTTTTCTAGAACATCTATCTGAAAATTCCGCGTTGTGATCGGTAGATAATATGCGACGAATGTCGATAATATTCCGATAAGCGTTTAAAGTAGTCATCATGAAGGAGTAAATAATAAAAGATAATCAGAGGCTGTCCTAAATCTATGTAAATTTCGACCAAGATTGTATATTCTATAAATAATTCTGAGATGAATCAGACAAAACTTGGATTAATTGAAAGAGGGAAAGTTCGTCAAGTGAAATGACTAGAACACCGTCGAATTGAAAAGGTTATATGTGAAAAAAATCTACATTATGACTTCAAATTTTGTTTTATGATTTCAAATTCAAGCAAAATCAATCATCCAATGTATCAAGAGTATAACAACAATCCTCAATCATTTAGTACCCAAACTAATACAGTCCGTAAAAATCAAACTGACAAAATCAAATTCTACGAAGACTTGCTATCGTAAAATTTTAGCATCATATAATACTTGTTTGCATCGACAACCTCCGAACCATCTCATATTTTCAACTTTCAATTCAACATTTGAGCAGGGTCAATTTGATTTTACCAATTTAAAGTGTGTTTCAGATACGTATGTACGCCAGAGACACATCCAAGATTTTCTCATTTCCCTTGCAAAGCAATTACTCGACTTCCCACCATCTGCCTGTATGATTCGTACCAGCAGCATTTTTCGAGTCAGACCAATTTTGCAACATCAGTAGAGTGTGCCTCTCAATTCCATCAGACAGAATTTGATTAGCCATTCGATGTACCTGGTGCGGTAATATTATCATACGGAAAAGCAGAAGTATCGCATAATATCACGAGGCTTGTCGAATCAAATCGAATCGAATCGAGAAATATGCCTACTCTCATGCGTATATTGCTATAGCAACATCTATGGAATATATAGCGAGGCTCTAACGCAGAACCCGATCGATGCGTTATATTACACGAAGCAATACTTATTGCTCGCCTGATGCATCGGTCTTGCAGTTATTGCACCCTCGCACGTCTCGGTGTGCGGTTGCTTTAGTAGGGGTTCCCCTTGTGGAAACATAGTTTGGCCCCCATGCATTCTATTTACAAAGAAAGGAAAGGGAGATGGTGTTGTTGTGATGAATCATACCGGTCTTGCTGGGCAATCATCGATCCCTCGACAATATATGCGTATATGCAGATCTGAAACACAAGGTCCTATGGTTTTCCACTTCTATACGAACAAACCAGAAATCAACTGAGACTTTACATTGTAAATAATTTTGTCGAAATTTTCCAAAGAAATCGACCTTTCGAAATATTCAAACAAATTCAACCCTTTTCATGGTATATTCTTTGCTCAGATGTTTAGAACATCAAATTCTGACTTGACGATCAACCTGATGTAACATGAGAAATGTTAACCTCTGCTCTTCCGGTATGGATTCAATGGTTATTACCCTTTTGAATGGTTCAATTTTTTTTATAGGCGAAAGATCGGTAGATTTTACACATCAATTTGTTTACTGATTGCTGTAATGATTTTCATTTAAAAAAAGTTCTAAAATGAGCTCATTACACGAGCCCATATTGAGTATGTAGAATCTTCGGTGTCGATAATATTAGATCTTGATTCGTCCTTCCCAAAGAGAAATCCCATCGAAGATGAAAGATTATTTCTCCATTACAAGTTGTTTCTCATTAAACTCGGTGTATAATGCATCAGTGAAACGATTTAATCCTGTTCATATTATATATGCTTTTCCTTTGAAATTTGTGCAGTATTATGGTATCATGTATATTATAATTCCATATCAAGCATTACTCATTCAGTCTTATGAAACACTGAATAAACAAATTAGAGAGATTATCGAAAGTGGAATTGCACGGTTGTGTTCAACTTCGTCATTTTCTTCTTTATAACTCGGTGCACCAGTGATAAGATATACTTATTGTCTTGTCTTGCAGCGGTGACACTGGATAACGGCTCAACTAATACCAGATCTGCCCTCTATTGTTTCCACCTGTATCTATTACGCAGAATGCGTAGATGAAATTTATACTAATATTACACTGAATACGTACATACAGGGTGTCCCAAAAGTCAGAAAAAACTCCGAAATACGTGTCTCCCAACACAGAGGAAGAAGCTGGAAAATGGACCCAGATTTGACCTTGAATGCGACCTTGATGGTTTTATGGAGGACGAATAGAATTTTCCCAAATAGGGACCCTTATTTTGACACCAGATTCTGAAAGATCAAGAAATTTTACATCCAAATAAGACATTCTGCCATGTTTTTTTATGGCCTCTAGGGTTCATTTGGAGGTCTGGAGTATCTAAACAATAATTCAACGTATTAGAGCCAGAGCGATAGTCAAGAATAGGAAGGTCCCTCTCAGAAAAGTTTCTCAGACTTACTTCGATCCGGACCTGTGACCTTGACAATAACCTTGAGTTCCATTAGGGATCAGCTCGGTTTTCAGCATGGTTATCACTATTCGTACTTTGGATCCTAAAATTGGGACGGATTTGGAGTTGAGATATGACTCTCTACTACATCCGTAGATGACCCTCAAAGGTCATATTGAGGTCACAAGTCTCTGAATAGTGGTTCTAGGGGTCAGAGTTGAGGCAATTGTCTGGATCAGCGGGGCTATTTTCAGAGAAATCTCAGACTCCGTTTGACATTTTACCTGTAACCTTGAGCATAACCTCGACTCTCATTGGAAGTCAACGCGAATTTGATTATGGTTATTTGTATTTCTGACTCTGGATCCTGAAAATTTTTGAGGGTCCAACAGATTCAGGGATTTCTTTTGAGAATAAACCCCCTACTCCAGACTATTGCCTCAGTTCTGGCACGTTGAACTACTATTCAGAGATTTGTGACCTCAAAATGACCTTTAAGGGTCATCTACGAATGAGGTAGAGAGCCTTATCTCGACTCCTAACCCATCACATCTTCAGGATCCAGAGTGCGAATAGTAACAACCATACTGGAAATCGAGCTGACCCCTAATAGAAATAAAGGTTATGCTCAAGGTAACATAGGTCAAGAATCGAAATAAATCTTGGAAATTTTTCTGAGAAGGACCTCTCCAATATAGACTATCGCTTTAGCTGTGGCCGTTAAACTACTGTCCAGATAGTTTTGACCCTGCTGACGACCCCTGGAGGTCATCGAAAGATATGGCAAAATGTTATATATGGAATTAGGATTTTATGCTCTCTCAAAATCCGGAGTCAAAAATAGGAGTTCCAGTTTGGAGAATTTGATTAGACATATCCAAAACACCATCGACGTTACATTTAGGTTCAATTTTGAGTACATTTTTGAGCTTCCCTTTCGATTTCACGAGACACGTGTGTCAGAGATTTTTGATAGTTGGAGCCATTTTCGAGTTTCGAGGGGACGGGGGCTGACTTTTGGGACACCTTGTATGCAGGTATAATGGTATTGTGTGTTTTAGAAACCATCATATTCGCAAAGTTTCCTTCCACGTAACAATTTATCTTCAACTCCATTTCTTCATCCAAACTTCTTTACCCTGCGTGCCTATTATCTTCACATACCAATCTTAGCTACTTGAAAACTGAAATTAATCGTTCGTTTCAAAGTACGTAATTTAGAATGAGTACTTTGAGAAATGTTATATCGACCAGTCTCTCTAAAATGATTGATTCATAGACCAGCATGTAGCTCAAAGACTCCTTACAAGTTATAACTTTTTTCGGATACGATCGTAATACAAATAATATATCGTTAGATACACGCTACAAATTCATTGTCTTGAACGCAGCAATCATTTTTTTTGCAAACTTATCTTGAGTGCCGATCGATTTTCCTCTGCACTGGATATACTAAGCAATGATTCAATAATTCGCCAAATTTTTCAACTCAGCAAAACCAGCATCTCAGATAATATGTCGTGGGAGTGAAAGTAGATAAGCACGTAGTACTTTGTCTCACATTCATTTTTCGATACGACGATAAAAACAGATATATCACGTTATGTAAATGCACTTCCAGATAGATTGATGAAAATCTATCTATACTTTGAGCAATTTATTAAACAGCATACCGATATTTAATGAAACATTAACGATATGGTATCCGTGAAAAAGATTTGAATTTCGGTACGGTTCGTTGATGTAGAGTCACATCAATTACGACAAGCAATTAGTTGAGCATAAAATGCACGTGTTAGCACTTTGGAGCTTGCCTACTATACTACTGAGTATGCAAGCTCACCAGTTGACGATCGTAGAAATGCAATGCTGCGGAATTTTTTCTGTCAAATTTGATCAATGACGGTAGTTTCTTTTCGTCGACCTTTGGAACTTTCTTTCAGTGATGCTTTCGTTTTCGCGTGTCTGAAATGCATGAGTTCTGATTCATGCGCTCGTTCTCGAATGCTGCATGTATTAGATGCGACGCTGATCTCGGAAAATATGATGTGGGTCTATGCCTATGCTAGATTTGACGTTTCACTTCCGTTTTTTCACGTTTCATCAAGAATAGGTATACATTTATTTTCCTCAACAGTCTGATGAACTCCGATACATTGTATCAAAGTATTTCTTGATGATTTACTAGCCTATCTCGAAATCAGAATGATTGTTTCCTTTTCGAATTAGAGCTTGCGCTTATGGCACATAATCCCGCGGGAAATTCATATTTCTTCCGGTGGTGGTGTACTTTTGCGCGTTCGGCGATATTATGCTGGTATGCGGTCTCTTGTGGCCGTTACTCAATCCCAAAATTATACAGTGGTCAAATCACATATTGAGGCGCGTACTGCTCTGCATTTATTTCTACGAATCGAAATGAGACTTTGCGACGAAAGTGTTTGTAAAAGTAAACAGTTACGTGAGCAGGGAATTGCGCGTCACATGGAGTGAAGCCCTTTTATCCAAGATTCATAATTTTTTTCAGTGTCACTCTGAGTTCAGTTGGGCCACAAGTTGATAGAATCTCGGCAAAAACGAATTTAGGAGCTTTCACCCCCCGCTATATCAAGCCAAAATCAATGTACTCGATTGATTAATGTTTTACCAAAATTACGAACAACGCCTACAAGAAGCAGACAGGGTTTATATCTCACTCTTCTGTTTCATTGTTGTCTGCAAATGTCAGGTTTTCCTAAGCGTCGAAATATTTTTTCTTATAATTATTTTTTCGCAGAATCATTCTGGCATCATACAAAATGGTTTGTTGTTTTGAGTAATAATAATAACGACGACGAAATGTAATAACGATGTCTTTGGAAGTTTCTCAAGAAATAGTTTTCTCGAGTACCGAAGCAACTTTTTCAAAATCTATAAAATTGACTCATATAGTTCTGTTCGGGAACCGTTCATGTATGAGCTTTTCTTACGCGAATACAGGCCGGTCAATTCCACGAATATTTTTCACATTTATAGATCCGAGGGAATTTCGATATTTGTGGGTCAAGTCACCGTCATGTATCATTTGTGAAAGTCCTACAATTTATTTTCAACTTTTCGAAACACATAACGCACAAATTGATTTGCGTAAGAATATGTGTACTTTCTTCTATCGGTACCATGAAAATAACATGCATGGATAGTACTGTAACGTCGCCTCGAACGTCGCACATAGACCTGCCATTTGTCACTGAAATTGGACTCATGGCCAGACGGTTTAATAATCTACCTTGAGTGTATTGAGCTTTCATTTGGCCACCAGGAACTTCAAAAAAATCTGGCTACAGGATCTGTGTA
The DNA here is from genome assembly GCA_029851415.1 of Eretmocerus hayati. Classification (NCBI taxonomy): domain Eukaryota; kingdom Metazoa; phylum Arthropoda; class Insecta; order Hymenoptera; family Aphelinidae; genus Eretmocerus; species Eretmocerus hayati. The sequence goes on along the minus strand of CM056742.1, from coordinate 145,588,353 downwards.
GTCTCGCGTTCAAAGGTCGGTTCAGACTATAGCAAAACTAGATTTTTGTGGAAAAGTACCTGGCAAAGTCCGAATGGGGCATGAAAAAGTTGCACCTGACGATGAACCTTGAGGGAAAACTAGTCAGGAAAGGCCTGAACGAGGCGAGATCTCTTTTATCAAAGAATACGGAGTAAGTTATATTTTTGGCAAAATTGCACCACAAAATGTACTTGCACACCGTGCACCCTGAAAAAGGTATTTGATATGTTGCGTTCGAAAAGTTTACCCGCCTGCATCCCTAGCGAGCCCCACCGCGGCACTTCACGCTCATGAAGGCTAACACAGCCACATCACCAAGACTAGAGTGAGCCTGGATAAAAAAAAACTAGCGACTGTACCAAGAAAATTACCTAAAAATAAATTAAAAACGGTTTGGTTGATTCTTTTCCAAGCGTCTTAAGGGTTCGTACAAAGTGGCACCCATGATTTCAGAATTTTCACATCAGAACAACTTGTTTACAAGAGTGATTAGACGAAATTGAAACTTTTTAAGCACCGTGGATTGAATGGGCCAGAATTTTATAAAAATGAACCTCTTGGTAACGAGAATCAATCAGTGAAAACAGCTATGGTAAGAAATAAGCGTTAACGATATTGATCAAAATCAATTGTTGGATTGCTATCAGTCAGCGTAGACAGCACGATTTGCAACAGGTACCTATAGAATATAACTTTCCCGCGCTGCGGGACCGATCCACATAACTTTCATTATCACAGTGCTCACTTAGCAATATACGTAAGAGCTTCCGCGAATTTGTGTACAAAAATGCTTTTCAAAAGCAACAAAATAAGATTCTGAAAGTGAAATATCCTTACAAAAGGAACCAATTCATCGCAGAAGCATATCACGCCACGTGCTTTCCATCGTGTTCACAATCTACTTTATAAATCACCCATTATTCTCTCACAAACTCTTTTCATTCAAATAGTAATTGCAGGTCTGCCAGAGCTACCTATCATGGCTGATCGCTTTTTCAACTCTTATATTGTATATATGTACCAGAACAAGACGTATGTCTGTCTTATACTATATGGAGTTATCCAGGAAGCTTTAGTCCCTTATCAAGTGCTTCTGCGGGGGCGCTTATCGCGTGCGAACTTTTTAGCAAGAGAAAGGCTCTCCCGAGTGATCTCCTTTTCAACTGCCGTACACTGCCAACTTTTTTTTCCAAACCATTTCCTTTTGGTTTTCGGGCTCTCCGATGTGCATTATAACATACCAACCCAAACGCTAATGGGCCATACGAAAGCCTCCATATAAAGAAAGTTATACTTTTCTTCACTCTATCATCTGTATAGAATCGTTACTCTTACTGCACTTTGGACCATTCCAATTATTGCAAAAAATTTCAAATCGTGAAGTATTTGAACTCTTGATTGGTGCCTCCCTTAGTGTAATACTTTTTGTGCAAGTGAGCTTGTTGATTATTGACGAGCCAGTTGTGAGATGATGGATATATAAGAGAGTACTTGCATTATATGCTTTCAAGTGTATGACGAACGTTTTCACTAGTTACAATGAATGGCATCAAGCACGCTATAATAGGATTAATGGAGCATTTTGGGAGTCATAAATTTTGGAGCGCAAACGAGAGAGGCTATTTGCGCAAGAAGATATAGACACATTACCTACATGAGTTATTTAGCCGATTTGGATCCGCTCGTTTGACGCCGACTCTTATGAAAAAGCATTCGTCATTTGGAAAGGACGTGCGAATTTATTCGATATTAAACTTTCGCTTATATGCTCCGCAGCGGTTAGTTGTAAAAAAATTATATTCTTATGGAGCGGATAGCATTGTCAATCGATCGTTTATCATCTACACCCGAATTACTTTTTTTTTGCAATGAGTTTGGAGTTACGTAAGACCAATCGTTTTCAAAGCTTTCAAGCGTGATATGATAGATTGACGAAGACCAATTCTATTATAGTTCGTGGCCATTACATTTATATAAAAATATCACATGAGATAGCGTTTAGGTTAGGTTTATTTGTAATCAGACGATTTGAATGCGAATGAACGAATCTGATTTTGCCTTTCTCTCTATTAGTGTGACGAATGTCATGCAAAATTCATTCTCGATTTTATGCTGTACACTACCCTGTACACTCTAATGATCAATCCATAGCTCATGTAACCGTACAATTTCAATCGTTATATCATGGCAAGAATTTTTTTGCTGTCTGGCCTATGATGTTTGCGAAATTCGAAAGTGAAAAAAATTTGGTAAAGGTTCTTGGAGCATAATAATCAGAATCCATCTGAAAATTTCATTCAAGTTATTTGATAAAAATTATTAGAATATAGACAAATAGTGATACACCCATAAATTATGCGGCTAAGTTTTCATTCGAAATCGGAATCGTTTTTGTAGTCTGAAGGAATGTTCCCCGCAAAGAAAATGCTGAATTCAGCATCTTTCAAAAACTGCATTTCAGAGTCTAAAGGTACATATAAGTTGTTCAGAGTCATAGTGGACTAACAAGAAGAGCATCAGGTCTGCGGAACACGGATCTTGACGAAACTCTGGGAATCATCTTGTTTTGGTGAAAAATGAAGGTATCTCCAAGGGTTAAGTCCAATGGGACTCCTAACCCGAGGTACAGCTGCTATGGAGGTTACCATTGTTAGTATATCTATATATGTGTCATTTTAACATAGGCCTTTACGGACAATGCTAATCTTCATAACCGTATCTCGGGATAGGAGGTCCACTGGACTCAACCCTTGGAGATACCTTCATTTTTCACCAAAACAAGATGATTCCCAGAGTTTCATCAAGATCCGTGTTCCGCAGACCTGATGCTCTGCTTGTGAGTCCACTTTTGAGACTCATTCATTCTGGGGCCTCCCACAATTTCACCATGAGCAGAGGCCATTGGGGAGCCATTCTCCAAGTCGAAGAACATGATGGAAAAGATGAACAAAATTATTTGCAAACAATAAATTCAAGTCCACCACAACGCGGAGAATTTTCAGGCTGATTTTTTGCACGATTCGAGAGTGGACTTACAAGAGGGACCCACAACGTGCGGGTCACTAAACCTTACCAGACTTTTTTTACAGTCTCGTACCACCTAGAATATGGAGAATCCAGAGTAACTCCGTCAAACGGGCCTCCTGGCCAGAGATACAGCCACTGAGATTATTAGCATTGCTCATTATAGGTCTATGGTAAAAAGTGATATATATATATAGATCTACTGACAACGCCAACATTTTTACCTGTAGCTCTGAACAGGGAGCCCATTTGACGGAGTTACTCTGGATTCTTCATATTCTAGGTGGTACGAGACTGTGAAAAAAGTTTGGTGACCCGCACTTCGTGGGTCCCCCTTGTTAGTCCACTATGACTCTGAACCATTCATATGTGACTTGTCGAGTGACTTGTTATTGTGAAATCGAAATATACCTCGGGTGTGACTTGTCACTCAGAGAATTCTCACAGTTTTTCACGGAATTTTTCATGAAATTGGACTACGCGTATCAAAAAATACTCAATGGGTTCAGAAAAGTTGATAGATTTTTGTCTAGTATCTTTTCATATCTGTTACAAAACTCATATCGTTTTTGCGATTTTTCAAATCTATTTCATTATTCAAGGAATGTGAACGATTCTTCCCACGCTCGAGGTATCACACCTGACGCAAAATTTAACGGCATTACATTGTAAGTCAGTGCGAATGCCTTCTGTTTCGCACATTTTTAGGTCGAGTAGACCGTCAAAGAATTTTGAAGGCTTGGTTAGATAGCCGTCAATCTTAGAAGATCTGGAATTCAGAATCGATTCGCACTTGCTTGTAAATACTTCTTCTGTAATGCTATCAACAGATGTCAATTCAGACGAGTTCGATGTTTATTATGAAAGTTGAAGCTCGAGTCTATCAATATTTAAGCCACTTTAATTTGCTTAGGTAGTATTAGCGGTACTCGAATTGACGCTCAGAAAATCACGAAAGTCGGCACAGTTGTATATTAGGGTCTCAAAGTGCTTCAGTTGAAATTTCAGAAGCCTTCAGAGTCGGGAAAAAAAGTTATGAGCGTTTTTGTAAAAGCCGTTTAACACGGCGTCTTATGGAAAATCACCAGTAGAGTGATACCTGACGCACAGATTTCCTTGGCAGTGAATACACAGATGTAAGAATGCACAAAAAACACTCAGGAGCGATCAGATTGACGATTCAGAGCCTACAAAAAAAGATCTGAGCCCAAGTGTCACTCATTTCTGCGGTTTCGGGGTTAGGTCGTCGTCTGCTGCGTGCATTCACTATACCTATATCGCGGGCGGAAGGGAGTCAAGCGCGAGTACGTTCGGCACTTGACACATCCAGTACCGCTAATACTACCTTAAACTGAACAGCGTTGTTTCTGCCTAAATTTGAACATATTAGCACGATCCATGATGATCCAATGACACGGGTGGCGGTGATTATGCATATAATAATTTTTTAGTAATCTCGTTCGAGATAGGCTAGCATGCATTTGAGTTAGTCAATTTCATTACCAAAGTTCCATAGGAAATAATCTCATCCGAGCAAAATCTTATGAATTTCCACATCTTTCGCAATCTTAATCAAACTGCGTGAAATTTCCTAAGACATCGAAAAATGATTATTATGTGTCATCCCGGAAAAGGTTCACTAATTAGATGCACTGACATTTCCCGCGTATAATTCAGCGATCTAGCCGAAGACATCTCCGATTAAATCAAGCGAAATCTTCTAGAAACTGCTGATTTAATTCAATCTATCCACACACAAACCCGGAAAATTGCAATTTCTCGCCGTGTCATAACTCAGCATGACTGATTGAAACGTCAAAATTAATCATGGATAAGAACCCGCTGCTACTTGATCACTTGCGGACTGTACAGAGAGAAAAAAAAAAGACACGATCCATCCGAATCAAAGCAAGACAGCTCTTCCTTTCCCTCATACATCAGCTTTCCCGGCGATTTGCGCAGCCATTTACCGGTGCGACAAAATCCGCTCTTGGTAAGCAGAATAATCATAGAATTACTCGACTACTCGCGGGCTGATCTTGTATAGAAAAAAAGTCCAATGTCACTTTCAAGTCTACCTATATATAGTCTATAAAATCTCTAGCTTTCCTCAGTGGCGCCGATTCACGTGGCCGTCTATCAATTCCGTGGGTTTTAATGAAAGACCTGGCTCGTAGAGACAAATGATCGCCTCGTGTATAGCGTCTCTCGATTTCATTAGGGTTTATTCTCTATAGAGTGGGATTATATCTCCAAAGCGGAAGAAAAGGAAATCCCAGGAGGATGTCCTGCTGTGCTACTGCATCAGTGGCAGTGGGCTTGATTGAAATCGGGAGATCGGAAGTCGTGGACGTTTCCTTCTAGCTAAGAGATTATTAGATCTGAAAATTTGGAAGACATGGACCACACGCGAACTTGGTCGCGTTCTTCCGATTACGAACTTTTCATAGTACGCCATTGGGTTTTATAGAAAAACACGAGGATGAGACCGATCGATAAACTTTTTGTTCACCGTATCGTTTTTCGAGAAAACTTTGCTCCCGCAGGAAGGAAAGAAGAAATAAAGGAAGGAAGGAAGAGGTGGGATAATTGCGACCGTCGCGTGAACTTTCTCGCTAGCACTTTTTTGATTCACGCTGTTACAAAGACTTTATATGCCGGTCCATATCAGTGAGAAACTCAATTCATTTCCGTGACCAAGTGCACAATTACGCGAGGTTCTCGCCCACCGATTAATATCGCGCTCGAATTCTTTTTGGAAATTCAATGCAGGAATATGATCCTGGGCCCATAGACGGGTGATTGGTAATTGAATTTCACGCCATATTATGGGCTCAATGACATTACACCGAGGCGGTGCGAGTTTCGTGCCGATGCCCTATAATTTATGGTTATCAGAATCTTCGATCACGATAAAAGTTGTGGAAAAATTTAATGGTGCAGGCGATTGATAATAGACAAGAAAATGTCTCTAATAACCCATGATCCATGTTGGATTGTTAGTTGTTATAGTTATTAAAAATTTTGTCTCATATTTTTGTTCTAGGTGAGTCATTCAATGGTTACTACTATCAACTGGTCACAGGTAAAACTTCATCAGTACTTCCTCAAAGTTTTACAAATCTTCGCTGGCCTGTTTACACATCTTGATTTTTGAATCATTTCTAGATTAATAATAATAATTGCCATTGAAAATATCGAAGTCAATCTCTGAGACAACTTCTTCTGAATTTCTCAGAGGATTATCGAATTTATGATTAGAGCAGTTAATGAATCATCAGATTTTTCGAAATTTTTTGAAATTTAATCTGTAAGCGAAAGCGTATCACACATTAATCCACGGTCTACCAAAATGAAGATTCTCTGCTTTACATTACGTTATAAGATTTGCAAGTAGGTAGATTTGGTAAAGGGATGTCGACATTCAAACCCGAGCACATTGAATCTTGGAATTTTTCGATGAGCTTTTGAGATAATGTGAATTCGAGTGGTAACGAATATATTCTATGTATGAGTGTTTTAGAATCAAAGTACCCGAAAATTCATGAGGGTATTTGTAAACTGGATTGACGGTATGTAAAGTCCTCGTAAAAGTAACAATGTTATTATTTTCTTCTGATACATAAGTAGGAGTAGATTTCTTGTACAATACGAGTATTTGGAGTAGCTCAGAGTTAATTAGAATACGATGAACGAGTAATTGCTTTTCACTGCCAAAGATGAGTAGCCTCAGGATTTTTGCTGATCCAAACTCTTATAATAGACAAACGAATGGAATATTTCGTAAAATTTTTTCTCGAAATCAACCATTACGATGTAAGATTTGGGTGCGCGGCGAACAGTCCGCGCAAAATTATAGGTCTTCATCGACTTTTTTATTCTATTGTTTTGATTATCTGATTCAATTGCGGGATGGTGTAAGCGGAAATTTTGCCAATCATCTTGTGTTTCTGATAGTTGCTCTTGAGCTGAAAAAACATGGAATGAATATCTCTACACTGAGAAACTCCCGACATGAAAAATGGGTTGCTGCGATCGGCTCTATCCGGGGGACAGGATTGATTTTCATCAGAAAGTGTAGTATCCGCAGCAAAATTTAAAGATGCGAAATCAAATTCTAGTGATCTCGCAACAAAATTTCTCTCCCGTCACACAGGCACCAAAAATTGGCGCGTGGGAAGCAAAAATTAGTGCTCAAGAACTAAAATTTAGTGTCGACCGCTACAACCACTCAAACGTAGCAAACAGAGGGCACCATTTGTCATTAACGCTACCAGATGGATCCGAAGCGCTCTCGGCTCGTTTTGAGACTCAATAACAGCTCTTTCGAATCAAATTTTGAGTTCAATGAACATATTAGAATTCCCCCTCAACGTTAGAATGATAAATTGAGCGATAACGCATGTTAGTACATCAAAGGAAAACGCACCCATATTCAGGAAAATTTGCAAACGACGTGTTCAGTCTTTCTCGCAAGCGGTCAAATCTAACCTCGTTTGTATACATAGAAGTTCCAAAATTTGGACGTAAACGAATATCATATGTGGCGAGAGTGTGGTAGAAGTTGAATATCATATATTTAGTTATATAGCGGCAGAAGTATCAATCGTAATAGTATATTACGTATCGAGTGCTGGAAAACTTTTTTCTTCGTGGAAACCTCACTGGACGTCGGCGAAGCCAATTGAAGAATCTATATATCTAAGTGTAACATCATGAATTTTAGCTTGAAAAGGGTTGCAAGACAAGCAATCGAAACGTTGCATATATTATAGAGTGCAGAATCAAAATTTGTCAGGAGAAAGTCATCATGATCATCTCTCGCATTTTTTGCTCATCGTGATGAATTTCTCAAAACGAGAGAGGTCTGTTCAATTAGACTATAGAGTTCAAAATCTTCACAGGTCATGGCCTCACATGGGTTCATCATCGCTTCTTACCTTATTCTAATAACATAGAAACAATCTGCTCTCGCAGCTCTCACTTTCAACGCAATTAAAGCTTGAATTTCTGGCTTGAACGCAACAAAAAGCCGCCCCTTTAATTAAAATACTTTCGCCACTGGGACGAATCCGAAAATTTTCCCATCGTGCAACAAATCCCATACAGGGCAGACAGCATTCGCTTGGCGTTGAGCAAAATTAGCCATTTCGCTCTCAAAACCGCACTACGCCTCACCACAAAAGTTATATCGAAGACGGAAAATAAGAATCGCAAACAATTGCTTGTTCCCGTATTGCGCTTAACCAGGTCATACTTTTACTTGAATACTTCGTTACTTACACGGCAATATAGTATATGGCAAAAAACAATGGCCTTGTACATCCGCCGGAAGCTGTTAAACAGTCACGCCCGCGTAAAAAAATTTAGTCTTTCTCGTGGCGTATTGTTGGAGAGTATTATTGGCCATCAATTGCATCTATCTGCTTTTGAAATAATCAAAGCTGTGTGTATTCATAGAATAGAGTCAGTTTTTTTTTCTCTCATGCATGCTGTTGGTTGTTGCAGCTTTGTATGAGATCGTGAGAATTCAAATTGGTTGGAATTTCCAGAAACGTTTGAAAACTGCTTGTGAATTTCGGTATATTTTGATTGGAGAAAACAAAGGAATATTTAGATTTAGGTGGTCATTGCTAAGCCAAATTGATTTCTACAGACCAGTAAATGCCTGCAATTTTCGTATTCTCTCTTCAAATTTTTGTCGTGATTTGGGGATTTTTCAATCATACCACATCAAGATACGGAACAAATAAAGGGATCTAGAAGATGTGTTCAATCGCTAAAGAAATGTATCAGTCCTGTGAAAGTTCAAAAAACAATTGCCAGACATATCATTGCGATGTTGGTATATAATTTCTATCAGACCATCAATATTTCACGACCAATTGAGAAAGAATGAAAGGACTTTGACCGTGCTATTTCATGATTTCTTAACATTTCTACTCGCAAAAGTCATAAAAAAATGCTGGGAAAAATTAAGAACATTAAGAATGCTGTGTCATGTTCATCGATGAATTTTGTACCCGTGATCATTTTTAGACATTATTTTATATGCATGAGAATGAATACTTTTATATCCAAGCTCGTGATGAGAATGATATACTTTTTTCGCGATGTTACCTTAGAGTATCTGTGAAAGGAGCAATGAAGTCGTGAGTTCCGATTAGCAGCAGAGCGTGAGTTATCAGTACAGGTGTCTAGTCGTGCTGAAAAAGTAGGGCAACTTTTATCCATTAAATAATGCGATAGTTGCGCAAGTCTCGCATTCTTTCAACAAATAATTCTCAAAATCTATGAAAGTCTTTCTAAATCCTTCATCATTATTTTACAATCAAGGATCACTACATCAAATATCTCCTTATCAATCCTCTTGAATCTTCATTCCATAAAACTTTCATGAACGTAACAATTTCACTAAATAATTCACAATTTTTTCTCATGGCTAAGCATCTAGACTAATCAGCATTGATCAAGTCTCACTTTGCACGACGCTGTTACAGAAGCTATGAATGAAAATGTACGAGTGAATGAACTTGGCTTCAGTGCAGTCGGGGGGTGGTGTATGTATATATATATATATATATATTCATACTTACACCTTTATAAGCCTCGTAAACGGGCGTGAAAGTAAAACTTGTTTTGGGCTCTTTATCACAGGTTCTAATTCAGATCTCGTCTTATAAAATGTGACCGCAGACCGTATGTGTAAAACATGTGCGAGCTTTTGTGTTTGCGACGATTTATGTCCCTGGAAACGCATCTGATTCAAGAGTCTTCTATACGATACGGGCTTACTAACACAATATATAAAGTAGAGAAATTGTTACTTCACTCGCATATGTAAAAGTACTACATACCTTCTTGGTTCTATAGCCCTATGAGAAAAGAAAGATCTTTGAAATCGCCGATAGAGAAAGTGCTGAGAGGATTCTCGCGCTTCGTTGTCTTGTATATAATTATATATCGGGCTTATTCTGTTGTTGATTGTTTTGAATTTACATGAGGTTTTGTCAAGGATTAAGGCTGTTATACAGGGAAGAGAGTTGTTTGGAAAATTTTGACCTCGCAAAATTCAGTTTGAGATCGGAAGGTCGAGATTGAGATGTACATACATAGCTGAGATTAGACATGAATCATGATAACTAGTATCTGATGCTCATACGAGAGATGCCACTGACCCACATAATTCGAGAATTCTCGAGATACAAGGTAATAATCCGCTAAATATAAAGTGTGCAAGCTAATGCGGTCAAAGTTAACCATTTCTGTCTCACAAGGAGATTCCTGTCTAATATATCCTTCTCTTAATCCCCCATTGGGATACTATTTAGACTCGGCTTACTATCTATTTGTAATTTTTTCAAGAACTTCCACGAAGCTAAGTTTGCACACGTCTGCTTTTGATTTATGAAAGTTAATTTACTTTGAATAGCTCATATACATGCCCATTTCATTGATGATAATTCTCAATAAATCGATGCTGAAAAATGTAAATTTCTAATTTCATAAACATAATAAAAATTCAGTAAAAAAAAAATTCACGAAGGGAATAAGGGTAATGTTTCTCGTGATTACACCATAATCATTGAAACTTCGTCGTATAGAATTATACGATATTCTTACGCGTGCCATTGAGTTTTTTTTTTTATCTCAATGAGCTTCAAAGAGTCCTATAATGAGCCTATGTACTACAGACGAGATGACCGTTATTTCAATTAACCTCTTTCGATCGCGCTCGTAAAGTCAATTCTACGGCTTACGTTCAAAAATTTTTCAGTTATAAAACAGTTGGCTGTAATATTATCGTATGTTGAGTCGTGCCTACCGCCAAAGTCGAGGGTCACTTCATTCACATGAGTTCTGCACATTTGTAAACCTCGATCAAGTGCATTTTTCGAGGCATTTTTAGTTTATCAAAGAGAGATAGAAATGCGGACGACTACATTCTTTGACTCACATTACAAGCTCATTTCTCATAACGGTCAATATTCGTATCTCAATTTTTGACGCGAGATATAGGAACATATATCCAAAGTGCAAGACGAGCTATAAATCCTTGAATCTGTTGATTAAGCCAGTGGCACGATGTACCTGTCGAGATAATTCCCCGTGCAAGACCGGATACCTTTTTTTCTTCATGTGCATCCTATACGACATAAGCGCCAAGCGCCACTATGCCACCCACGGGCCTACCTGCATTGCAGTGACAATGAATAATTGACCGACAACGACAAATCTTTTTGAATGTTCGAAATATGATACGGTGACAAATTTTGTACAACTTCAGCCTCTACCCGAAACTCGTTTACCTTTCTATGCTGTACAAATATCTTGGTTTGTAACATGAACGTAAATTTAGCATTCTATGTCACGTGGGTGGCGATAAAGAAGTCTCCATGAGGGACCGTTACCACCATGTACACAAACCTCTCGAAAATGGTGTCACATGAAATTTGAATTTGAACGTTTGCTCTTTGTGAGCAAATATGAGGTGTGCTCTGGTGCACTCTGATGGTGGACACAGATACATGCGTCGGCAAACGTCCATATATACTCAAACGACAGTCCGATGTACTTTTACTTTAGAATCTTCTGTATGCGTACAATTAGGGCAAGACTTGCCCTAATTGTACGCATACAAAACACTTAGTGTACTTGTGAATTACTTTAACCTTGATGTGGTATGTATACATTGTCGTCGTCGAGATGTCTCATGCAGGTCAACCTCGAAATGACAGATTCTGGTTATTAGTGTCTGTGTAACTTGTTCGAACAGTGCAGTGACCAAGTCCAAAGTAGTTTCCAAATGTCATTGCATCAATAAGTAGGTCAAAATGATTGTGTGGTTTTTTGGCCTCATACTTTTCATTGATGAGCGTGATATGGACATTTTTAAAGATTTATTTCTGGCATTAGAATATTTTGATGCTGCAGATATGTTGAATTGTATAGAGTATCTTGTCGTGTAAAAATGAGTCATAACATAGCAAGGATGGAGAAATGTCGACATTCAAAAGAGATATGATGTATTTCTCCTTTCAAAGCTGGCACATGCACCGAGATCGAGAAATCGAGATGCAATGGCGATGATGTATCGTTTCTGTTTCTGGGTGGCTGACCCGAGACTCAAACTTTCATCGCATTGTGAGATGTATAGTGCCGGAAATGTCGATGAAACGTTGAAGAAAGACTGGTAAATTACCTTACGTTTCCGAAACATTCATTTGAATATATCTATGTACGTGTTGGATGAGTTAGGGAACATCCGCTCTGCGATCGTTTAGAGGAAAAACTTGAATAATTATTCATCTTTTACTTAAAAAATTACAAATGCATATGAAATAGGCCTGATGATGGGTTCATAGAGATGATAGATTCATAATTTTGTTCTAGACTTTACTCCAAAAGAGCTCGAGACACAAGAATTTTTGTGAGGCATCTGTTCAATACGAATTTACTTCTAGACAATCACTGTGTACTTATCAAGTGGTATCAATAAAATTTGCACGATTGTTTCTTCCATATCTATTCCAAAACTTCAATGTTCGTGAAAGTCAACGTTTTCAAAAGAAGCTCAACAGGTCGTGGTCACCCGTTGAAATGTGAATTTTAGACCACAGTGGATAAAGTGATATTCTGAACGGTTTGAAAATGAAATTGAGAAGTGGGAGAAAAAAATCACAGCGAAAATTCTAAATTCGAAAGCTAATCTCATCAAGCTGCTCATCTTAATTGTGTTTGAGATTAACGTCAAAATGTTAACATGGCGTTTTGAGGTCACATGTTTTTATTTCAAATTGCAGTACTCTCCTAACGAACTCCAGAATGTTCAATTTCGTCGTAATTCCTTAGACGTTCTGAAGTTTCATACAAGAGGAGAGTCCTAGCTATATGATCAGCGAATTCCGCTTGTCACAATCGCGCACCACGATTTGACCGCGATTCCCTTGAGGCCAACGTCGTCGTCGTACACGCGGAAGCTCGTGTGTAATCGCTTACTCTAGCTGACAATCTCACGTACTTTCTTGGTGTCTGCAACTTGGGATAACGAACGACGGTATAATACTGGAGAGCCGCGCCTCTTGTACAACTCCAAATATCGGCCGACGCGTATTTGGATAAGTGGGACTCGGTGAACGAGAAAGATGCATTACATGGGTACCATATGACCTGAAACAGAATATCCACCCGCACGCGTAAGTGCACAGTTGTGTGATTTTGCCGGTGGCTTTGCTTCGATATTTCCTGCTTAAAAGTCTTTGACAAGAGAAAAAAAACAGTTTCCATGTAATTTTGAAAAAATTACGAAGAAAGATAATGAATGAAAAGTTATAGTCAGGGTATTTAAGTTGTTTCATATTTTGTGAACTATTCATACCGTCATCCATATGAATAGTTATTCCGTCGAAACTTTGGAATAATGTGCGCCTGCTTGTACGAACCCTAAAAACGCTTGACAAAAAAACCTGAAAGGTCATTTTTCTCGCATTTTTTGGTGTTTTTTTTTTTTTTACGCAATCGTTAGTTTTTCGATCTAGGGCAACCCAAAAGAATTATTATCATAAAAGAGGTCAAAATGTCAGGTCCGTGTGATTTGGTTTTCCATTATTTCGACCTTTGTGAGTGTGAAGCGCCACAGTGCATGGGGCTTGTTCGGGGTTCGGGCGGGCAGATACATCAAATATAATGCTATCAAGCACCAAATGCCACTGATATAAGAGCCCAAAGACCACTTTTTGTGTGCATGACGAGCACGTACACATTGTGGCACAGTTTTGGCTAAAATTTGACCCCTCCAGTTTTTCTCGATAAAAATGAATTTGCCTCATCCTAGACTTTTCTGTTCCAACTTATTCTTAAAGTAAATCGCCAGGCGCAACTTTTCCATACCTCAGAATTTCGAAAAAGATTGATTTTCATACTTTGCGGAGTTCTTTCCCGCAAAAAGCTGGTTTTGCTAAATTTTTTGGTCAGTTCCGTGTGGTACCAGTGCGACCCTTAAACGCGAGATTACGGAGGCCCTAGTCAGTTTTTGTCAAAGTATCTGATTGCCAAATGGAAACCCTAAAATCTCGAGACCGTAGCTCAAACCGCTTGGCTGTGAGATCCAATTTTAGGGCCAAAGGTCAGGTTCCGTGCCCGCTAACACGTTATCCTTGTTATACTTATGGTACCCATGGGTGAAAATTATTTCATAATTTATGCTTTATATGTTTCAAAAAGTCGGAAAATCCATCCTAGAACCCTCGGAAGTGAGATTTGGGGTTGGCACATTTTCGACCCTCAAATATCAAAGTTTCCACGGAACTACTCACATGTGTTTTTGCCGTTGGAGAAGATAAGAAAGATTATACAAGACTATGAGATCATCGAATCAACATACTTTAGTGTAATTGCATATTCCGTGATGAACGTATAGGGATCATGGGCAATCCTTGATCCGCTATTATTTTTGGAGAACAGATCTCGCGTGGAAATAGTTACCTTGGAAAAAAAACCATGGGAAAAACTCCCAGGAAAAACCATAGCAAAATAATGGAAAAATCATGGCTGCTGGCAGAATTCCGGGCTTTTCCCATGGTCAGATCATTTTCGTAGCCATGACCAAACCCTGCCGAAACCTTGCCGAAACCCTGGCAAAATCACGTGAAAATCATGGGAGATTGAACAATAAGCAATGACGAATTGTCATTCCCATAACTACGCCATGGTTTTATCAGAATTTTTTCATGGTTTTGCCAAGGTTTTCCTCCCTGAACCTCTGATAACTATCATTATTTGTCCTACGCAATCGATTTTTTTCAACGATTCTGGCTCATTTACAGTAACCTCAGTTTTCTAAGACAAAACTTTCCATAATGTAGCTGATCTACAAGACCTTGTTCGACTTGATCGTGGATGAGAATTATGTATCGGGTTTCTTGAAGCGCACGACACTGCGGGATAAGTTAGATGACTAAAGTTGATCCAAAGTGGGTAAAAATAATCACATTTTGAAAAAAAATTTTCCAATCATATTTTCACATTTTCTTTTCATTTTGTATCATTGTTGCCGCATGATTGCAAGCTCCAGTTGAGTATCATCGAATCTTCGCACAATGCAATTTAGCATCTACTGTCGAATTTTTCATACATTTTACCAGTTTGAATCAAGAACACATCATAGACCGTTGACGTAATACCTGATGCACAGCTCCTCAGCGAATGTTTTGCCTCTGCTTCTTGTTCGTCTCGCAAACTCTCCCGAGGCAATCTCACTGGTGCAAGCACACCGATCTGCCATCCAAAAGTACCTTGTACTGAATTTTTAGGCGCCTCAATCTCAAACCACGAATGATGTGATGTCAGTATATGTGCAGGTCTCGAACTTTACAGTCAGTCACAGAAATTATAGCCCAGAGGGCGAATGATCCATCAGACCGATGGATGGATCTCCTTATGTGTCTCGTATGTCTTTTTCTTTCAATGCAAGCTCGCGGCACGTAACGAGAGTTTGTTTCTGAACGCTTTGACACGTACCTCAAGCACATATACCGAGACACATACACCTACTAATACCTGCCTCACTGTATGACTGCACGACTGCTTTCAGAGAGACGAGCTGTCGCAAGAATTTTGATGAGTCCCGTAAGTAGTTGCACAGAGATATGTCTGATGCTTTGGTGAGAAAAGCCCATCCTCGTGGCCTGGCTAACGGAATCTTGGTTCTTGAAAGCATCAACATGAAGGTGATTTTGCGAGATTTGTCGGGCAATTTCTTCAAGATTTTGAAATCTATCACTCGAATCTATAAGGGACCACAACAATTCAAATGTAAATTATCCAATGGCCTGAGAGTTGACGTTTGCTCACGAAGGATTTTCATTGATTTGTGATTACGTTCCATTGTAATAACCGTATACATGAGAAAGCTTTATTGAATTTCTGTGCAGGTAATATCGTGCGATGAACAATTTATTTGCGCCTAATTGCACCATCAAATTTGTAACTTCGACTTCATACATTATGTCTATTGGCATACCAAAATTGCGATCGATATGAACAAGTGCAAGCTTCCATCGCGATCGATCCACACGAAAATCACGCCGAGTCACTCACGACCCAAGGCGCCTTTGCGATCGCGATCCAATCATCGGCGACCGAACATAATCGACATGCGATTATACACCCTAAATGTGGCGGGTGATTCAAAAATTGATGCGGTCACTTTGATTTCAAGGATCGCGCTTTCAAATTTGCTTTGTCCTCCTCAAGCATCTCATGCATCCGTCCTTATATATTTTTTAAAAGAAAGAGTAAGAGGAAATTGTCATGCGGTCGTAGTGGAAATCGGCAAAAGCGCTGAGCCGATCGAAAGTCGCAAATTTTTTTTTGTCTGCCTCGAGCGTATTTCTTTTATATATAAACCCAGCCTTTCGATTACTATGTACCTATATCTATAAAGGTATATAAGCACAATGCTATTTGGTGGCATTTAAGATAGCACTTTCTCGAATGTAATGTTCGGCAAGGTGTCCCTGGTGCACCCAGTAATAAGCTTGGAATTAAAGAATTTTAACTCTCGGCAAGTCTCTGTGAATTCCTATATGTAAGAGAGGGCATTTGTCACTGCGCTGGTCGAAGGCTGACACACAGAATGTCGAATTTTCGCCGCTGGCAAACTTATTGCACTTACTTATAGATAGTACTGCTTATAGATGTAAGTTACACTGCGTTGTCTCGAAGAATTCTGTGAAATGAGATTCGTGTAACCCTATAACATAACCTCTCCCCCAATTCTTAATTCTCACGGGTATGTTATAATAAATATACAGGTGGAGGCGTGCACGCTCGCTTGCTGCGGATGAGAGAATTATAAATTGCATGTTGAATTTTGCGACGAACGTTCCACAGGTGGGCGTGAGCGACGTCTCATGTATATAAGTAAACGTGTGTGGCGCTTGCATGACTCTTTTGCGAAGAGAGCAGCGACCCCGGAGTGCATATCGGCGAGATAAGACTCTATTACCTTACGTCCTATAGAGGATAAATGTATAAGTGTAGAACAGGTCGTGCCCCCCAAGGATGAGTCAAGATTGTCGCGTCTTCCTTTTCTAACTGCTTCCTGGACAACTGTTTTCATGAGGGAATGAGATAATAATATCAGACAGCTTATGGTATGATGCAAGATTATAAATTGAATCACTTTGGCTAAAAGGAATTTTGATTTTTTTGTAAGAATTATTCAGGGCATTAGGGGCCGTCCATAAACTACGTAGGCAGACAGGGGGGAGGGGGGGTCAAAAATTTAATTAAAAAACTACGTTGGACTACGGGGGGGTTGGGGTCATCGGCTTTGCTACGTAGACTCATATTTTTGAATTGCGCGCTCAACGAAGTGCCCGCGCTCCTGTCCCGCTCTTCACCTCCTTCTCTTTCTAGGATTTCAGGATCTTTGGTTCATCTTGATTGAATAAAATATTTATTATTTTTGGAAAAGCTACGTAGTTTTTTGGGGGGAAGGGGGGTCAAAAATACTTAAAAGCGGTCTACGTAGTTTATGGATGGCCTCTTAGCAGTGATTTGTAATACAAAGCTGTTCGTAGATCATGGATGGAGAATTTATTACTTATAGTTTGAATACTTTCTCGTTTTTTATGTGATTTTTCAAATAAAATGGATGCTAACAAATACATAACGTGAGAAATTGGCATGGAAATTTAGGTTGGGCCAACGAACGAAGATTTTTTCAAACCGTCACCTTGTTGGTTACGGTTTGGGTTAGAAAAGTTGTGTTTTTACACGTCGATGCGAAACATTTTCCACTGGAGGCTGAGAACTAGCAGCTTGAGCTCGAGTAAGAGCTCTGAAGATTTTCAAAAATAAAGTAACAGCACGCTCATTCTTAAGATGGGAGAAACAAGGCGCGTGGCATTCATCGATTCATGTCGTCTGAATCTTCACCGCAAAACACCATTTCTCGTGCATTTTCACCCGTAGAAACCGAAAACGAGGTCCGTTCAGGACTCAGGAATCAAGAGTCTTCCTAGATCGCGAGGTTTCGATCACCGCAAAAGAAACGACTCTCTTCCGGGAAACAGCAAAATCCGATCAAATTGGTGTTTTGCTAAGAAGAACGCCCCAATAGGCCAGGCCCTGGACTCGTATCGCACTATGGTTTCCTGCGTATTTTGACTTCCTGAAAACGATCCTGGTGATTTCATGGAGCTTGGATGCGTCGTATTAAACAGATGATGACGGCCAATTTTCGTCATATAATCTTATACATGGATTATTGCCCATTCTTATACATGGATTATGAGTATTTTCACATATCTGCATCAGCTATTCAATGCTTGAATTCGAAGCTCTCTGCCGAATTCGAGCTCTATAAAACCACCGGGATCGTTTTCAGAAGATCAAAATACGCAGGACACCGTAGGTCGATACGAGTCCAGACCCTCGCCCATCGGAACGCTCTTCTTAGCAAAACACCGATCTGATTGGATTCCGGTGTGACTCGGAAAAGTGTCGTTTCTTTGCTATGATATCGAAATCTCGCAATTTACGAAGACCCTTCATTCCTGAGACCTAAACGGGCCTGGTTTTCGGGTTTTACGGGTGAAAATTCTTACGAAATGATGGTTCACATGATGATTCAGATCGCATGAATGCGCTGCGCCTTGTTACTTAACTTTCGAAAATGATGTCAAAATAGCGTTTATCTCTTGATTTTCTTCTTTATTTTTGAAAATCTTCAGGTACCTCGCTCAAATACAAAATGTTAATTCTCAACCTCGAGCAAAAAATTTTTCTGACCCCGAAACGATTTAGAAAAATTTTTGTTTTTCGGGCCGCAATAGTGCTGGTCCTCCTACGTTATTTGTTCACTATTCATGGATACCTTTTGTGAAAAGAATCAATGAAGCCCAATGTGCAGATAAAAATGTCAAGGGTTCTGAATGTCTATTTCTATTGATCAGCTTGATTGTGCGATGATTTTACTGTTTGTGTTTCGTATGTTTTGTAATGACAAGCGAGCTCATAAGATTATGCACTTGCGAGTTTTCTCGCGAGATACGTTGACGTTAGGTGTACACATGTGACGTGAAATTCTGTCGACCTCCAAGTAGTTGGGGTTGATTAAATGGATGAAGTGTAACGTTCCGATCAAGTTGTGATGCCAGAGAATGAGTGATTTTTCTGTTGAATCAATAATTTTTAGTGTTATACGAGAAATTCACTCAAAAACGAAATTGATTGCAACAATAGTCACGGTAGGTCATTCCTTTGAGAATTTTCATAGCATTCTGTACGTAGTCTTATCTTATATCAGTCATTTATAACCTTGGCATTCCATGCCTTCTAACCACCATTGACAAATTGTCTAAAAAATATTCAATTTTCAAATGAAGGAAAACTTTCACCTGCAATCACAGAGATTATCACTCGTGATAACGATAATAAGCCAACCAAAATGTTTCCCTTGCAATTCTAGCTGGAATGTGAGTCCGCAAAAATGACAATTCGCGTAACGATGATTGTCAGTTTTTGTTTTCGATCTTATCTTAATGGCTTGTCCCACGCATGGCTTGCATTGTTACGCACAAAAATGACACACGCAATAATTACCGCATCAGATAGCTCATCAAGATAACAAGATATAGATCCAGAATTTCAGGTGAATCGTGTGCCTCCCTCTAATTGGGCCATACTAGTATGTGTCGCATCGTTAACATACACGAGCTCATGAGATTTGACTTATATCTTCACATACGTATGCCAGTCATATCCACTTGCAATGTTTACATGCATCCCAAAGATAGATATCTTTATACCTCCTTGCCATTAATTCCCGCAATGTATATGACGTGAAGTGCCATTGCCTCTTAAAAACTTATATGGCAGAACGTTTGCTTGCAACTTTATACCGCCTTGCACTTATATGCATTGTTATACAAGGTAAAAATTTTTTGCTCCTCGTCACTGCACTCTTATTTCCCAAATGCATTTCTTCCATTGTGCACCACCCGACTTTTATAATAGGGAACTCAGACACCATAATACACAACGAGCACAGCAAAATCCCAAGTGAGAGTAGCGCAAACCTGGGCGCAAACTGCGCTTTCAATTAGCGCGATGATTTTGCGAAACGAATATATATTTCATTGTCAGCGTACCGAGAAATTTTTCCACTCTCGATGTATAATATAAGTACTATGGTGTATCCGTGCAGTGCTGATAGAACATTGTTTTCGAGTACTGAATATGTTGAGAGAGATTGTATGAGTAGAAGAGATCCGAAGGTTGGAGAAATTCGATTCGATTGATCGATCGAGAACGACTCGATGCACCTACTGCGTTTATTTCGTAACAATTGCACCGACTGCTGCTGCTGCTGCATTTCTTGATGAGATCTTGATTTTTTGGGAGGAAGTGTTTTCTTTGAAGGTTTTTACAATCAAGTATAAAAGCCAGTCGAACCGTTGGCGATTACGAAACGATATCAGATCGACACCAATCGGAAAGCGTCAGACGTTGATAGGACAAAAAGATGCTGCAACGGTGTTGGCGGTACAACTGAAACCTTTTAATCCGTATCAACAGCTATTACGGGTCTTTTATATACAAAACCGCAGACATATACAGTGAGGCTGTTTGAACTTTGGTGGTCCTTATCTTTGGGTATACGCATTTCAAACATTATAAATTTTCAAACCAGTTTCTTGAATTTGAGAATTTGATGGAGCTTTTGCTCCATGATGTTTGAAAACTTGGAAAAATTTGAAATTTTCAAATTCCATTGTGTGACAATATTGTCCTTGATTTCATTTTTCTGGGACATCTTTTTGAGTTGATGAAAGAATTATTATTTCGGTAATAAAAGGACCCCGCACGAAATCATAGGATTTTGGGTTTCGGTCAAACGTCATTTTGAAAATTATAGCAAATATCATCTCATTCCTTGGCATGAAAAATGGGATGGTCAAGTTAAAAATTAGAACTTCGGAAAGGTGACAGAGTGAACCACTTTTGTTCCTATAATTTACTTTCTAAAATTAACTTCCGACGGAGGAAAATATATGAAAACATCAATAATTTTTTAAAAAGCTGCAACTGTAAGAATCTCATCAGCGTACTGTTTGTAGGACAAACATAAGACAGTTTTCCATCGTGATTTAAATTCACTTTCAAGTAAGGTATTCAATCTCTCAGATCAATGGATAACTATTTCTACACCGCAAAGAATGCTCATCTGCAATTTACATCTTAAACCCCAATCCACCTTCATTCTCAATCTAAAGACGCTTTATTCAAACAGAAATGCATCCGGTGACCTTGATGCATTCTTGAATATCTCCGTTGCACTATAGTCTGTTAGCTGGAATTCCACTCCGGTAAGAATCAATGGCACATACGAAAGACAATACCCTCATATACACAATATAAAATACCTCACGATGATATCCCTATATACCTATAATACTGCACATTTTCTAATACATCGATCGACAGATTGAGATCAAACCCATTGAGCTTGTGCGATATATAGCTTTTAAAGTCTATTCGGCATACAGGCTCAGATCCATTTTTTTCGACCTCATAATAAGTACTATACGCGTTTGCTCCTGGCTGATGGCATGATTATCCTTCTATACTTACACATCTTTATATCTATCTTGGGGTCCGAAGAAAGTTTCATTCATACTTGCGAGGTCAGCAATTTTTTTTTTTTATAACCGGGCAAAAGTAGACCGTGGCTCCTGCGGCACATACTCTCATAATCTTATAATCTTAGGCCCTGCGGGCGACCAACCGTATTGGAAGTGAGCATTCCAATGGGTCATACATACGTGAAACTATCACTACGCGAGAAATTTGCAGTATCAGTAGCTCCAAGTGAGATTCTTGATCGATCGGAGATTAGCTACTATCACAGTCTTATCAAGTTATCTTGAGATATGATTTCACGGTCTCCGTTACGATGGAAACGTTTCCTAATAGATTATCTGCAAAAGTATGCCTCATGAATTTTATGTTTAAAATGTAAGTAGTGTGCTTGCATTTGGCATACTTGCATATACGTGTACGAAGAAATTGAATTACGAGCTTTGGGTTAACCCATCGATCGTAAATATTTCACTTCTTATATACACACTTGTTATGGGTGTTTATTATTAGATTTTAGCAAAGATGACATCGACGATCTATCTGCGAATAATCATTATTTTATATGTTGTTACTACAAGGGTGTAGGTATACATATCGTGACTAGTTTGCGATTGATCTTATCGATTTTATATAGTCGTTTTACTACTTCGAGTGGGATGGTACACCTTCATTCATTCATGATAAGTTTTAAGAGATGTTATCGACTGCATATCTCATTACGTACCAGCTCGAGAGTCATCCCGACAAATTGATGCACCATAATACGATAGACAATATCACGGCACATGCTGTGTTATTGATAGAGTATTAATTAATGTAATGTAAATGGGTGTACAATGTTATGTGAATTTTTTGTAAAAATTATAGAGGGTTATTATTCTAATCATTCTATTGCTTCGAAGCCTTCTATGCTCCATATGATGTTGAAGTTTGAAACGTTTTTTTGCAACGATAAAATAAAATTTTAGAAAAATGGTAAATTTTCAAAACTTAGTTCACTAACCATTCGTGGAATTCATCACATCGAGCATTGCTTGCTGTTGTTCAGAACAAAAAGACCTCAATGTATGTTCTGAAAACTATCTGAGGATATAAATTTATCCATTTCGTTGTACTGAAACGTTTCAAACTTCAACACCATTGCTCCATCTACTGCGACGACTAATCTAAAATTAATTCTTTTAATTTTCATAGGGATTGTTTTGCAATTTTCAGATACATAATTATTTTGACTTTTCCACTATGATTGGGAGAAAAAAAGAAGGATTTAAACGATTATCTTTGCCATCTAATGAAGAAAGATGAATATTATTCGTGCCATTTTTAGAAATTGCTAAGCGGTGTTTTCTTACTTTGCAGATCAAACAGTGATTCTCACGGAGTTGTCTCTGTTTTTCCCATTCTAAATGCTTTCTCGCGTATAATATAAGTTTTTATATTTGATTATGTTCATAAACAGTAAGAGGTTTAGCGTGTTCTCAATATATTATATGGTAGCTACTTCACACGACTTGGCAACGCCAGTGAATGCAGTGAAAACACATTAGCATTTTCTATTTATGGGCCTACTAAGCCTATTTTATTATGATCTAAAAGGGGTGGTGGAGCAATGCCAATCTATTTTAGTAAATTCATAGCTTGGTACAACAAAAAGTAAAAGGGACAACCTATCTTGACTGTGATACTTACTAAAATCTTAGTTAAATTGTTTCACCCGCGTGTTATGGATTCTAATAACGCGAGAAGATTTTCAGTTGTGAACCTCCCGGAGTCAATGAATTTTACACGCAAACAGGTCAAATTTAGTCAAAACGAGAAGAGAAACCAGGGAAATGAATAGATTTTCAATTTTACCACATTGGCTGTGGCGGGACCCACCGGCGGATTCCGTATGTGCTTTGCTGTGTGCTCAAGATTTTTTTTTTTCTTATGAGATTTAATATTGCGCAGGACCCACTGGTGGGCCCCGTTGCACACATGGACGGAAGCCGGGGTGGAGGTGGAAGTCGGGCACCTGAAATATAAAAGATAAATTCCTGCACACATGGACGGAATTGCAATTTTCGGTTCAATTAACTTTGCAGGGTACTTTATACAGTCAAGATCCCAATAACATGCCAACACATGGAATTTTGTCCTTATAAATTGGAATACGGTGTGCACTTTGAAATGTATTTCACTTCACTGGAAGCTTAACCTTGTAACTATTTCTCACTTGACCATCGATGGAAACTTGTAACTTGGACGTGGATAATGGACAATCCCTTAAATTGATTTTGACCATGTTCCATTTTAATTCAAAATCCATCGACTAATACCTACACATTTGTTCTGGAGATCGAACCATGTAATAAATTCTGCCATAATAATTTTCGAGACAACTTCACGACAAAACTTACCTTACCTCACTTTCACACCAAAGCCTCTCGTTTCAACCACCTTAAGTACTAAGTACTTGTACAGGACAGATGAAATAATCTTATATAATGAAAGTTATTTCGTAAAATTCCAAAAACTCTTTGATGTGACAACCCATCTACACAATCTGAACCATCAAGTACACGACCCTTGCTACCATCAACACAACTCTTACCTTATTCTGAGAAATCGTCATAACTTCCTCTGAGACATCAAGTAACGATGACCCAATAAGCGAAATTCGCAATTTTGTCAGTTTGGCAGTATCATTTACAATACAAACTAAATGGCTGGCGGTACTTTTGAAAGAGTTCTCGCGATATAGATGAAAGAAAAAGCATCATCCATTAGCAGCAAAAGAGATAGGTACTTCATCCGGGCAATTTTCGCCTGCAACAAAGCGGCACATTGGACTTGTTTTACGATGCCATTGCCTGTCTGTAGAAAAGACAGAGACAAACATCTCGTGATATCACATCAGACACTTTACCGTCTTATGGAATCATTGTGACACCGACCTCGTCTGTTTTCACCTCCATAGCTGTATGATAGATTTTGGTATATTTTACGGATTGCACGCCAATCGCTTCGGTATGCATCGTAGCTATTTTGCGCATCGCTAACTTTTACGAGGACGACTCGATTGCTCAACTATCTCTGAAACAAGTTTGAGGATGGTGTTTTAGTGAACGTGACTCCGAAAGTCTGCATTAGAGATCATTTTTCGAGATGGCTACTCTCAATTTACAAAGTGATTAATCTTCTTTGATGCCAAAGAAGTGTTTTGACGATTTGTAATCGAAAATTAGTGATGAAGTGCGATACTCTTGAGACTGAACTTGTTTTGAAAGTCTGGTGGATCTTACAATACTGATGCTTTCGTTTTTTTCTCTCTTGTGTTGCAGGTGAGTTACAAAAACACGGTGCTGATGGAGCTCAAGGTGGTATCCTACGCAAGCCATCATCCCAATTGTGTAATTTTAGCTGAAATCTAATGACGTAAGAATAGATACCACTAAAAGTGAGCAATGATAATTACGAGATAATTCATGAACTCTCTTGTCACAGCTCGTGCGGTTGGCTCGAATTTCTGCTTCGAATGACTTATCCCTAATATTGTAGGCACCCTTTATACTTAATTTCACATTATCAATTGCGCAGCCCTAAAAAGAAGGAATTTCTAACCGGAAAAGGTCAAATGTATTATGATTGTATTCTGAGCTATTGAGCATTGTAATCAGAAGAACATGAATCTAGACTCGGAATTTTTGCCTGGCCATTTTCGAGCTTTGGTCATATTTATGGGTTAAAAAATCTGTACCTAGGTGGGAATTTTTTTGTTGTGGACGTGAATTTAGATTTCATGCAGCAAAGTTTAAGATTTTTCCCATTGAATTTTTCAGGAATTTTAAACTCACTACAGGAAACTGGAAAAAAAAACCCTTGACGGGCTGGAATTCTCTTGTCGGGATATTCTTGATGGTGACTTGATACTTCAAGATGGTCGAATTTTCAGTTAAATTTTACGACGAAAACGTATTTTTTGGAAATTTCCAGCAATGCTGGGAGGTTGGAGTTGAAGGCGAGCAAAAAATCACACATATTGGGGTCCGCATCAGCATACTGTTTGACCATTTTCTTAGTTGTTTTCACCCTGTCTCTTGTTTCTGGCTCCTAGCACTGCTGAAAAGTTCCAAAAAATTCTTTATGACGTAAAATTTGACGTAAAACCATCTCAATCCCGTTCTTAGTTTTGACCTATCCAGTCCCTATTTCGGTCTCGAAGAGGAATATCCCCCCAGGCCTGTATCCCTCCGTCGTAAAGGCAGCACCTTGGTCTACATGTCTAAAACTTTTCCTAGTTTAAGGGTAGTACAAAAATTCCTGAGTACGTTTTCAAACGCGAAAGTTGATAAAAAAACAGTCCTGTCGTTACTTTTGCTGTAGAAGATTTCAATATCAACCTAAAAGACAAAAATTCATATCAAGGTATTCTTTTAACCTGTAAATATTGCCATAAACCAAAAAAAGTCAAACAAAGGTGCTGTCTTAAGTTCAAATACGTGTTTATCATCCCAAAATATGACAAAAATTTCTCCTATCTTTTCTTGATAGGAAAAGTTTTCTTTTTTGCGAGCCTGTGTGCTATTTTTACATTTTGTTCAACTTTCTGAAAATTTTGCAAGACTTTCAAGATCGTTCCCTGATTGACATTTCATTTGCAAAGAAAGTTTCTATCCTTTCGTAAGCGTTGAAGTATCAAAAGATGGAACCTGATTGAGAAATTGTTTGCACCCAGCAAAAAGTATCGAATAAGCTAAAGTTTGAGATTTTGTATGAAAGGTGATTTGCGTACGAATACATCCTTGCAAAACTTTCGTTTTCTCATATATTAGCTTGGCGCGCAAACTAGGTGCTTGTATTTGCATTCGATCAAAATTCATTAAATGCCAATCATGGAAGCCATCATCAAGGACGTACTTGTATATTATATACACAAAAGTCGTTAGCGTTTCAAAGCTTGACCGAAAGCCTCTCACGGCTCGACGGTTACCCATCCGTGACAAATTATTCAGTCTTACATGTATAGGGGAGATGGAAAACATATCAGGGGTAAAAAAAAACTACAACTGCGTGCTTTCTTTGAGAACACGAAGAAAAACGCATCTCTACTGGACAAGTTAATTAGCATCGTGTTTGGTACAGGAAAAGCGATATCGTTGATCCATGTGTGTAGGCACGTATTCTTGAGATGTAGCTAATTAAGAAATTTTCTTGATTAGTCTCGACGTGTACACGTAAATTCATGCATGTGTACTCATCTCATGACATGCTCGGAATCAATCAAATTTTCTGCACCGTGTTCAATATTTTTCCACTGTATTGGGTTATAATTATGAAAAATTCTTCTTTTAGTTTATTATTCATGATGCTACACTGCAAAAAGGAATTCTTCAAACGAGAAACCACATTTCTAAAGATGAGTGTGTGCAAGTTTGAGAAATTTAAAATCTCTCATTTGCGACTTTTCTAAAATCGAGAAATGGAATGTCTCCATCTGAGAAGTCGCGTTTCTTTACGATAATAATAATTTTACTCGCGAATAAACAGCAACTAACCTGTGAAAAGCATGAATCTCTCATCCGATTCCAAATGCACGCAAAGCCCGATAGACATGAGTTCGTTTGAGTTTATCGAAATTTTCACTTTTATCAATATTTTCATAATATTGATATAAATCCACTCACGAGTACGACTCGCAACCGCCAAGCACCAATATTGGAGCAATGTAAACGAAGATGCGCAAAGATGCCACGATTATAACCTATTAACGAGACCACGAAGTTTATAAACAAATACGACTTTGAGGCTTGAGCAACTTTTTTCTACGCTTGAGACATTCATTTCTTCGATTCGAGAAAGAATTTCGTCAGATGTTGACTTTTTTCTCAAATCGCTCTTCTGAGCAAACGATTTTCTCATACTTATAGAAAAATTTCTCGTTCAGAGATATGAGTTCTCGATCCAAGAATTTTGTCGAAAATTTCATTTTCATTCTGAGAAAATCCATTTTGAGAAGTGAATAATTTTTGAGAAATTCTTTTTGTAGTGTAGAGTTACTGAATTATCTTTAATCACCAGAATTTTTACTCGTAAATAATAATGCCTTCGCCAGTTAAACAAGCTTCGAAAAACTTAAATCAAATCAGATAGGTAAGAATTCATGGCTGTACCGTGCTCCACTAAAAGGAATATGCAATAATATCATGGTTAATGAGCAATTATTGATACTTTATTACTCGTTGTCAAGCAACTCTTTTTGCTACAATTATATTAAATAGGTCATTCCAACATATTCAGTCAACTTATATGGCTTCTTGTTCATTATTACCAAGAGGCCATTGAGATTAAACTGTATCGTTGTGATTCCTGTAATTATTGTCAATTACTGTCTAAATTTCGTACTCATTCAGATAATGCAAAATAAATCCTTGAGTGAGATCAAAACCTAGAATTCTTCGGAAATACATTTGAAATAAGCATCAGCTTTGAGAGTGTCTCAGTCGCAATTTGGATTACGAGAAAAAAAAAGAAAGTTCTCTTGATTATTATTCCATTTCCAATCTCAATGCACTGTATAAGGTGTAGTAGCATGACCTCTTTCCGAGTTGAAGGTTTACAATGCCCACGTTCAAAATACAAAGAATAGTATAGAATAAAGTGTCGGATGATTCAACCGAGTAGCCCAATGACATTAATGATCGAATCCATCTGACAATTAGCCTCATGAAATTACCTCTTAGGACATCCATAGGCCTGGTCGATTTCTATATTTTTCCACTTCACCTTGAGCTGTTCAACCAAATCCAATCTATACACTATAATAGTGGACAATTGGCTACCAATCGAAATCGAATGATGCGTTCCATGAAATCATGCATTTAGGTTCGAGCCCATAGATATAAGTATATTTACTTCCGCATTCGACGAGGCGTTTGACTATTTTAGAGCTATGGCTATTCATCACTCGAGGCGGCACGGAATTATAAACGCATCTTCTCTAAACTTGCGTGCGATGGCTCTTACTTTTGAATGGATATGGCCGCGCAATCGTGAGAGAATAAATCACGATGACCATAAGATGCAACACCTTTGATGCAAAAAGCTCTCTCTTTTCGGCTCATTTGTAGAATTAACCATGTTTTGCGGTAAATTTTATGACTTTGATAATCGCGTCACGAAATTGGACGACCGCGAAAAATCGAATATTTGAATTCCTTGCGTTTTGAGTATGCAATTGACCTCATTCACCCAAAAATAATAATGCCATTTCAACTCATCCAGAAATTAATGATGAAATTTTTCACCCCATATTCTTGGAAAGAACGAAAAGGGACCCTCTTTTTAAAATATAAATTGTCAAGCTCCGTGGCAACATTTTATCATTTGTGCATGGTTAATAGCTTTCGTCTAGGTCAAAACTAACTGTCTGTGCCAATCCGAGACCTTGATGACGCGTAAATAGTTTTTCGCAATTTTCCGATGTTTGGGTGCCTACAAAATTGCGAAAAATAACTTTCGCGCCTCGCACATGAGGTTCCCCGCTTCCGAGCGATCATTTCAACCCTCGCCTCCGGCTTGGGCCGAAATCCGATCGCTCAGACGTGAGCTACAACCTCGTGAACTCGGTGCGAAATATACTATTTCGCAACCATGTGCGTAAAGTTAGTGCGTGAAGACCATTTTTTCAGTGCGTGTAAGGAAAAATTTTACGCACATCGAATTGCGAACAATGTCGTATGAAACTACTTGAATTCTTTACGCACTGCCGGAAACTTTACACACTCGAGGTTGTTACCCTCGTGTGTAAAAATTTCCGGCAGTGCGTAAGGAATCAAAGTCGTTTCGTAATATACTAATTTTGGGATTACTTACGCGAAACTCAGCGCTCAAAGTGAGTCTACGGTCTAAATCGATTCATGTAAAGATAACAATAATTCCTGAGTGACCCATTCCGATTGGAACATCTTCTTTGAGTCGCCCTTGAAGGTGTTCTTGCATTGAAATGGTCCTAATCGAAAAATTGTCTAGGGGCTGCTGAGCCATTCAAAAATTGGGCCCCACAAGACCCACTGGGCTTCCGCGGTGTCGAGCGCGGTATTTTATCCGTGCAGCGGAATGTTTCACGTCAAAAAATATTTGGGCATGTAATTGTGCATCTAGTGAGTCCTTCAGAACTCATTCGGTGTTTACAATAATTTCATAACTGCAATTGATAGGTCAACTGTTTATTGAGTAAAAATTCAGATCAACCAAGTAATTTTAGGATATCCTTATTGTTGCGTATTTTTTTACCATCTTTAGCATTAATTCACTTTAAGGGTTCAGAAACATAAGCGCCTCTATTGATTGCAAGAGATTCGGTTGTGTACTCGATGTAATACCCTGAACGCCCAATGATATTCCGCAGACTATATATTGAGGAAATTGCGATTTGTGACGCTTATCTATAGGAGTCGAATGGAGAAATTTTGAGTAGAAAGAAAGGATAATTCCCGTGCCCTTGATACCTCGGGAAACTGACAAATTCTGCAATAAAATCATGAAATTCCTAAAAAATTTAGCAAAAATAGGTCACCGCATTGAGGAATAGAAGATATGAATAGTGTGATTTGAACATCTCGTATCATGGGCTGCAATAGAAACAGAGTTGCAAATATAAATGTGTGGAAAAGAAAAGAAAATCGACGCAGATGATAAGGATCGTGTCCATAAAACACGTGCGGGCACAGCGTGAAAACGGGGCCTTCCGCCACCTCTATCATCTCACCTGCATTACATTCATGCACCCGCATAATCGCACATGTATAGGTGTGATGAAAAAACCAAAGATAAAGAGTAAAACTACGTCGACTTCACTGCACGAAGAAATTCTTAAAGTCAGTCAAAAAATCGTAAGTATATTGAATCACAACAAACCTCTTAACCTTGTAATGTCGAGTTTCAGATGATTAGGTACGATTATTAGAATTTTTTCCTACAGTGTTACAAATTCCACTCGAGAAAAAAAAAAGATTCATCTACAGCCTATTACAATTCGTTTTCGCGAAAGTTGCAGCCTCTGATGTCTGACATCGCACTCTCTGTACTCGCACTGTATTCGATATATCTCAATATATGCTATGTGTATGCGTGAGGCCCGCCGGAAGTGTAACGCGTTCTCGTATGCAACTGTAATTAGCATCCATCGTCCAAACTCTCATTTACTGGTCTATAATAGTCATAGTACACACACCATAGCACTCGAGGCTCTCTTCTCTTATGATGAGAAATCGGACCAAGCAAACTTTTTCCCTATTTATCCTTCGACCATCGGGCGTTACTTACTTTAGATACATCTCTCTGTATTATGTCGGCGCGCCTACTTTGCTCATCTGCACCGACATGCAGCGCCGGAAATGAAATCGCTCTCGTGGTTCTTGATCCATACACAGAGACCTATACAATCAGGTGATATTGTGGCGCCAAATAAATGTGGCAATACCTATATACACCCAAGATATCCTTGCAATCACGAATACATCTTTTTGCGGTGTACGAGATGTATAATGAGATCTTGTGATTTTTTTTTAGAATTCTGATGATTGGAGGTTTGTGTCTATGCAGGAAATAGGAATGGGGACGAATGTAAACGTAATAATTCTTGATAACGATGACTTTGGGAATTTTTGCATTAGCCTACATTTGATTTGCGGCAAAATTTATAAATGGGAGCGGTTTAGAGAGCAGTCCATTTAATGACGATATATATATATATATATATATATATATTTGTAAACTCATGCGATTGGTTAATATCTGATCAGATGAAATTACATTCGTTTATTAGCTTATATTTTGTTGTATGGAAAAAATTTCATCGTCTGCAATTAAATGATCAAAGTACATGTGAAATAAATATATTAGTGAGCTAAAATTTGACCTAATTTGCAATCAAACTGGTTCTGAGTTTGCCAAAATTTTAGATAAAATTTTCACTAATTGGTTCAAAAGCCTGTTGAATCATCGATTGCCTTTCTGCGATTAATTTTTTTCTAGCCCTCGCGCACGATCTGATACTTATTCCAAAATCTTACTCAATCAACATAAACAACTTAATTGATAAATCTTTGGCATGCTAACCACTTTGGCAAAAAGCCTAATTGTATGCAGACTCCGTTTGATCGACGGGTCAAAAATTCCGTTAACGATCGTTTCGAAAATTCAATCTCACATATCAATCGCCATCAAATCAATCAGACATCGATAATTTATGCGTTAAAATTTAAACCATTTGCCAATCAGAATGACGTGTACTGAGGCATCTCATTTTCGCATTGATGTGCGTTCACTCAGTCAGTCAGTTAAAACGGTGAAAGCGATCTCGAGATGCACTATGTCGATCAGTTCAATCGAACGAGCCAATAATCGATATACGAGTTGAAAATTCGATATTTTAGCTGTGACGGGGTTTACGGATCATTTTTATCTCATCTTACTTTGATGAATCCTTCAGGTGCAGTATCTTGAATTTTGCTGTCTTGGTATTGTGGCGTTCGCGTGAGAGTGAAAATTGGATGAAAAAGTTTGGTGTATGTACATCACGTTAGGTTACCAATTTCCATGTTTCGTGCGTTTTGATGAGCATACGATTCACTATCATAATACATAGCATGGATTATGGATATGGATGTACAAAGATTCATTTTATTGCGCCTTCAGCTGGTAGCAATTATTTTTCGGCTACAAGACACAGTTGATGCCCCGTGTATGCATGCACTCATCTCATCTTGATCGCGTTACATTTTCTTATTAACGATCGCTGATTTTCGTAATTAATAGCTTCGCGGTACCATTCATTTTCAGCCACTATACAGAAATTCACATTAACCTCCTATATATCCATGATTCCTGAGTTATTCGCGAAAATTGAGAAAGCCTCGTGTGGTACAGCTCTAAATCGACCGAATCTGACTGCAGTGAGGCGTATCCGCTTGCGAATCAACCTCTCAGATGTATGTATATTTTCAGATTTTCAGAACCTCGTATCTCAATGAGGCATGTATGATATAAGGTATATATGCTGAATACACATAGAACACACGTGAGTGAAATGTCCGGTTGAGAATTTGGAGCAAAGTAAGAGTCTGCTTCGCATAATACGTTATAGAAAATATAAGTTGAGTTTCCTTCCTGTCAGACTCTCCGATATACAAGCTAAAGCCCCGAGAGAGTAGGTAGGTATATACCTTGAAACAGTTAATGCGTAAAATGATAGGTCTATTCACGAGTTCTATATGGTTGATATAACATGTGCGGGTGGCACGCGATAACGAGAGCGAAATTTTAACATAGCAGCTGCATAGGTATTCGTGATTTAGAAGGCTGAGCAAATGAGAGAAAAAGTTTAACCGTATGTAACGAAAGAGAAAAGACATTTCCACCCCCTTAGGCTAAATATCTGAATTACAGACTGTTGTATATCGTTGCGGTTTCAGACAATTGAGTTTGAAAGTTTCTCATACTTATGTGTGATTCGATTTTGGATTAGGTATATCGAAAGGAGTGGTATTATCGGAAATAGTAGTAATCATTGTACGAATAAGTGGATTGAACAGCTCTATTTGAGTGTCAAATTTTTTCAGGCCTTTGGGCATTGAGTATTGAAGTTTATGGCGATCTTGTTTTGTTATCGTGAGTTTACATCGCCACACGCGATTTTATTTGCTTTCAAGTTTGGTCTTTAATGTGTTTTTGATTGCTTACTACCTAGTTGGTATCTGATGACGAGAAAGAAATTTATAATCGATTGACATTGACAGCTTTAGGTGATGAATCGGCAGATCATCTTGTGTTTCAGTGGGGAGATCGAAATGACGGTTGAAAAAACTAGGGACCGTTATAAAATCGCACGTTCAGGTGGTTATCGAGCACTTAAGAGTGCTCTTGACCTTTTGAAAAGCGATGGTGGCGCCTCTAGCGGTCAAATTGGTATATTGTCAATAACAATTTTTTAAAACAAAGAGGAATGGAACCAATAATACTGTCACCAGCAGACTATTTTTCTGCAAATTTAAAAAAAAGTTTCATCGAGATCGGTGCAAAATTCAGCTCAAAAATTTGCAGATACAATTCAGCAACACTGAACAAATGTATCTGCAAATTTTTGAGCTCAATTTTGCACCGATCTCGATGAAACTTTTTTTATTATTTGAAGAAAAATAATCCGCAAGGAGCGGTACTATTGGTTTCCTTCCTCTTTGTTTTTGAAAATTGTTATTGGCAATATACCAATTTGGGCGCTAGAGGAGCCACCATCGCTTTTCCAGAGGTAGAGAGCACTCTTAATCTGCAAGGATCATGAAATTTGTTGGAGCGGTTCTTAGCTCGCAAATTCATCCAAAATATTTTCAAGACTTGAAGTAATTCTTTAGGAACACTCTGCATTCATGACATTTTTCCCAAAAAAAGAAAATGATATTGAAAAATTGGAATAATTGATTCTCAGGAAGTAATTCCATCAAATTCATTGGGATAAAGCCACTACCTTATAAAAATACTTTAAAGTCGGGTAATTTCTATCACTCAGAGTAACCTTGTCCCGTGCTAATTTTTTATTAATTCACCTTGAAACATCTTGCAAACTCTCAATTTCAATCTCCAGGGCCAATCTTTGAAATAAGCATCGTGAACTTTTCTAAAATTAGTCAGTCAAAAGTGAGAGCAAGAAAAATGAAAAACGAAATCACCTTGAGTGTTAGTAAGTCCTACCGAGCTTGCAGTATCCATAAGGTATAAATGCCCAATCGCGAGAACGGGAAGCGTAAGATATAAACAAACAAATTAATAACTACCTAATCTCATTGTTTTCTGACAATTTTTCACTTTCAACATTGTGACGCCGGGAGTGATTAGCTAGTGAACACGAATTAATCGTAATCTTGAACTGTGATTGTATTTTGTCTTACTTTATCTTGAGAAATTTGTAAACTTCAACATCATTTTTTGTCAAATTTGTATATTACAATGAATAATAGAGCAATGAACAAATTGTTATTATATATCTGCAAGTTCAGTTCCGTTGTTCACTTTGTATCTGTGGGACCATGAAAATTGACTCTGCAAAATTGAAAGTCATCGAGGAATCCGATTTACCGTACGATCTCGTGGGCCGAATAAAAAGGAAGAAGCTCAAATCACCAACACTTCTGGGCTCATCTTCTCATCGAAGACGAGACTTTCATCCAGGACACGATACCTATACCTATATCAACGATATCCATTCTTCACTTTTTTTTCTCTCGATCAATCAAATAGTTGATTGACCGATGAATGCACTCTGTGCAATAAATTTTGTGCGATGGATTTTCATTTCCATTATTGTCGACGACTCGCGTCTCTGGGAATATTTCATTCGTAAATACCATTCATAATGGTGCATCAGTCTATAATCTAGCTATATATCATTGACTGCGGTCAAGTGAGAGTTAGATTACTATAATACAAATCATCAGCTGTATATATAGGGAAGAGCGGATGAATAGAGTCGTGCATCATCGTTTTGTACAAGTTTATTGAAGGTGATGAATGCAAAAATTATTATTATTCGTAATCAACTGTCGACAGCTCTATTATGATGACGGTTGATTTTTTCGGTCACTGCCCGAGAGTCACGATTGTATCCTGTACAAGTGTATAGCAAAAAAATTCTTTGCGACTTAACAAGAATGGCCATCACTCGATCAAAGTTTAAATCAACCCGATGAGCTCTTCTTCTCAAGATCTCTCCTTTTACACAAAAGATACTCTAGCGAACAATACATCTTTTTAAAGGAATGTCTCGCATTCATGAGTACAAAAGTGAAGGATTCGAGAGTGTTTCGTCTATAACAGTCCTTGCTGCGGGCAAGATATCAAACCCGGCTCATCTTCGATCTCTCAATCAAGACCTATAATCTCTGTTTTTCTCAGCCAACCCGATATCATCTTTGAGCATCCAAATAGACATAATGTCTCTCTTTTCCACTTTCATGAAAAACTGCCGCGGCTTCACAGCATATACTGTTTATAAACTCTTTTATTCCTGAGCAGTTGCACCCTCACGAAAATGACATTCTTGAAAAAGAGTGCCAAACAACCTGATCGTTACGTTACAGATGGTCTTGGTATATAATTTGGTCTTTCGGCGTCGATATTTCAATTCAAAAGTCATTACTCACAAAGTATCCATGGATGCGGTCTATTAAAGCTAAAAGTTTACGCAAAGCATCGCTTTTGCATTCGCGATTTGACAGAATTTCAAAAAGTGAAATACCGCAAAGTTGGTAAGTAATTGACTTTTACCCGAAATCTATTATAACCATCGAGACACCTGCTTGTATCTCATGGAAGGCCGCACCCGCTCTGTAAGAACAGCCCCTGTGTGCTGCTATTCAACTGAACGGTAAAATCTCAAACTTTTCCAGAGCGTCACTTAGCTCAATCGACAGGTGAAACTATGACCTCGGTCATATCTACCAATTTCATGGGTTTCTAGAATAAAATTTTCTTTGTTGTAACAGGATCTCATCTATAGGATCGTAAATTTCTCGGAGAGGGTCAAAATGACCCACAAGATGATTTCTGAATACGAGATCCAGTGGTTTCCTTCTGACTTCGCGGTTGACTTCTCCATTGTTTATGCTTCGTAACAAAGATTTTGCACCTTTTCATTTAACAGTATGATCTGTCGGTTCAATACAGGCCATAGTTTACAATAGTACCTGATGCCGTCCAAAGGAAACTGGTTGGGACGTTCCTCCGGGCTCATTGTATTCAACGCTGAAATAGCTTCAAGGAAATGACTTCAAAGTTGTCATCTTGTTCATCTTGATCAGCAAATGGACTGTGAAGATATAGATTAAAGGTGATCTCGCATTTGTCAATTTTTTTTCCAGAAAGTCAGTTTTTTTCTACTTACTTTTATTCAAATTAGCTGCCAAACTTTTACCAAAAGTGATCTCAAATATGAATATGAAACCAAATCAACTTGAACAGTACTCAAAATTGGGATCCAGATTTGTCTATTGGCATGAACTTTTGTATTGGTTGAAATGAAACTTCGATTTAGTCTTGGAAATGATTTATTAAGTTTCAGAAAATTGAATTTGGCTTGACTTTAGTACGTCTTCTCATTTTTGTGAATTTGTTCACTGACTCGTGACCACCATCACTATAGCAATTTTCTATAAAAAGCAGATAAGAGTAATGACTCTTTGGCATGAGTTATGGTATTTAAATGAGGGTCACTCACGCCTTCGATAAACACTGTGAATTACTTTTTAAAGATTCCACCAGCTCTCTAATGGTTTCGCGAGTCCATTTACAGGGAGATTGAAAATACCTTCTGTCATTAGTATGATAGTTGATTAGGGTCTTATACCGTTGAATAAGTCATGCAAAGACCTTCTTTCGCGCTGTGCGTATTCGAAAACGATATTTTCATGACTCGAGACCATAAAAATTAGTGCTGGTTCCCTGATTGCATCGTGTTCTTTAACTTTCCTAAATACGTCATGTACGCATAATTTTTGACCGAAACTCGTTTAAAATCAGTTCTCATTTTGATTTGTTTGTCAATAAGTTTATGAGTGGAATGTTCGATAATAAAAAATTTGGGCGATTTTGAAACTTCTATTATTGATCTGATCTCATTAAAAATAATAAACCGGTAGAACCACTCTCGATATAATTTTGCCTACACGTGCAGCTACCAATTTAAATTTTGCACACGTGTAGTGTAACTAGATTGAATTTGCATAATTTAATATTTATGTACACATCTCAATAATTCACATTCCAATCGTTACCTACGAATGACAAGTAGAAAAGCTGCACTTGAAAATGTCCAAATATATCTAACGAAAATAAGTAACTTAACGATCAAAACAGCAGAATCAGACCTTATATTCGCGTCGTATGAAAACGAGCATTCAATTACTATTATGTATCAAAGACTCGATCAAAGATATATGTATATCGAGATTTACGGACCCACTCTTTTTTCTAAACTCCTTCTAATGAGAATAGGCGCTCAAGCGTGCATCACCTAAAATCCAATCTTGCGGTGAAAATATTATACATACATCTCTTATGCCGAGTCAAGCATCATCATGGCTATGTACAGCAAAAGTTGATGCAAAATACATTTCATACACCGGTAAAAAATCGCATATACATATAGAAAGAGAAAGAAAGACGCGGCGTCAGTCACGCACAGTGGATAATCGGGCCGGCGGTTTTGTATAGTAAAATTCGTTGCTATAAGCTCATTACGCATGCGATCTTCCTCACGTACATATATAATTATGTATGAGTTGATTCATACATCACATAGACATATCCAAGAAATTTCATCTCTGATGATGTCCACGAATCGAGGATTTTTGCTTCTAATCGTCAATATAATGACTGACTACATATACACATCGGACATACATCGGATGTGAGATTATAAATGTTCGTTTCGAGGTCAGTTGCTGCTGCCGATGTTGCTATTTTACTGATGGTGATGCGATGATGATGTGAATATTCTCTTACCGATTTCTGATTTTGGTTGAAGTATATAGAGAGATCGTAGCAATTTTCGAATACAATGCACGATAAATCGTTTTATACACAGTCAAGGTTGTTATAAGAAAACTGGCCAACGAGATTATTATTGAAAATGCGTTGATTGTCCTGAGAGAGTAGCTCGTTTTCCATACCGATATCCTTGAGATATAGGCCCTGAGCGTACACTCTATACCTGTCATTATGTACGTGGGCTTTTTCCCAATTTTGATGAGTTTTAAATGTGAGCCACTTATTGTTGACCATATAATGATACAGGAACTAATTTATGGAAAAATATAGTCTTTGATCATTTTCCTACGAGGGTTTGGTCATTTTTGGAAATTGGATGTAAACGAACTGATTTCTCTCACTAACTATTGTGAATATATTTTTTTCTTTTTTTTAACTGAGAGGTATGCAAAATCATTCTAACGAGGAGCTGTAATAATTAGAAAAATTTAGATGCTTGACGGGTAATTTTTGTTTGTTAACGACATGTGTATTCAAAGTCCCCAATTGGATTCGTAATTTTTCCTGAAGGCAACGAATTTCCAAAATAC
The DNA here is from genome assembly GCA_029851415.1 of Eretmocerus hayati. Taxonomy (NCBI): domain Eukaryota; kingdom Metazoa; phylum Arthropoda; class Insecta; order Hymenoptera; family Aphelinidae; genus Eretmocerus; species Eretmocerus hayati. Next base: position 145,549,546 of record CM056742.1, on the reverse strand, counting down.
CTATGCACAAGCTAGACACATGCTGCACGCACTCCATGCTAATTTTTTCCTCCTCCAAGCAATTTCCTATAACGATCAAAACTGTTGATCCAATCAGTTCTGTAATCATTTAAAAACCATTGTCTGAGAAAATATCAATTTGTTACGATTTCAAGTCCCGCTTCAATTGCTTATACGTTCAAACACAATCTGCGAAATAGACATTAGACAAGTGATCAAGATTTCCGCAAAGAAGTGTAACGAAGCAGAGTCATTTCAGATTGAATATTTTAACGGTATACACACGCTCTCGATCGTAAATACTACTCGCATCTATTTAGATGATGAACCGTAGCGAAACGTATTATACAGTTAATCATCGTAACGACCAATAGTTAATCAAGCCTCAAGTAAAGAGAGTTACGTTAGAAAAAACGGCATTTTCTCATACTAACCTAATACGCACGAAAAACACATATATTCGAGATTACCCAGTTTCTACACTTCCAACATATATAACACTATAAACCTCGCACTTCATCATCAACCAATTCACACAAAAAAATTTGCGCTCACAAGCTCAATGAAACTCATTGTGAGTAAATTTGCGCGCACCAGCCTATCATCCTGATGGCGGCGCTTCGTGATAATATCTTCTTCACTCACGAGATTCATAATTTTCAACACCGATGAGAACGAGATCGCTTAACGGCTCAACTATTTACCGATCCGTCGTGGGTATACTTCTGTATTACTACCTCGTAATAAATTTGAAACCGTGGGTGGTATATACGATATTGCTAAACACCATCAGAATTTCGGATAGTCCAACTTTCGAATTTCGGTGTGGCTGCGCGGGAAATTCAAACTGCCAAACGCGTGGGAAAAGAAATTTGAGGCACCTGTTAACCATACGCCCACTTCTACCTGTTATAGATAATGTATAAATGTGCCTTTGGGTTTACAATGGCCACTGTTGTCGATGAGATAGACGCCTCAGGCATCTTGTCAGCTATTCTAACAAAACATCGACATGAGATGGAGGAGGAACGGGTCCCGATAGACGATCTTATAAAGAAATAAAGGAGCTGGTTCCCGCGCAGTTTGCGAATAGAAAAAGAAAAAAAACTTTGAACTCTTCGATTGGCTTTATCGAGATTTCACACTGGTTTATAGAGTTTATAGAAGTCTGATGGGTGCAAATCCCAGAGTTGGACCACCTAAAGGTATATCGACATCACACGTGCCGGAGAAAGTGATCTCGTTATATTCACTCTGGCGTCTTTGTATATTCCTGGGAGTTAGAGAAGATTTTAAAAAAATGAGTGTATGGTTGGTTTGTATTTTAGAGTCTGGTTGATTCTGACGTGTATACGAACTTTATTAGAGAGAGGGTGCCCTGCGGGGGTGATTGACTTTTAGACATCGATACGACCGATTCGATCGATTGATTGGTTGAGAGGAGGCTGAGAGACTTTGTGTATGTTATAGATCCACGATGGTAAATATATATATGCTTGATTACTTTCAATCGGCCACACGTCTCGTCCCAAGGTATTGTTTTGCGAGGCTTTAAAATTTGCTCAGCTTGATGTAACACGCTACTTTCAAAGTTGGTTGTTGTTACAGCTGCTACGTTATTGTATTATAACGTCGTTATATCCTGATTGATATGGAGCGATCGTTGATTCTTTTTAGACGATCGTGAGAGCTTGGAGTAGATTATCGATTGCTTTCGGACTCGTTCATCCGCTGAAATTCGTTCTACGTTGGTGTATCTCTGAGGTCAACTTTCCAGCGTTCGGTGTTACATGTACATTATGACACTTATTTTGGAAAAAGAAATTAGCAGGAATATAGGCCAGCATGAAAGGAAAGAGGAGCTCAATCAGTATGCGCATTTTAATGAAAATCAGTTAAGAAAAGAATTTTACTTGCGTTTGAATTGAAGAATATTGAATTTTTTCTAACTTCTAGTACGTTTCGCAGGAGGATTGGGAATGCTAATACTGCCGAATTTCAATGAACTTTTATAAATTTCCTATTCATTGGATCCATTAAAAATGATGCGGATATGGAAGACTCTTCGGAACCGCGACCCCCTTTAACACTTTTCTTGATTCAAAAGCAAAACCTGGTCCAATAAAACCGGGCCACAATTTGGAAAGTGTAATTTAATTACCAGTCATCGCCATGATATAAATTTTGGAGACACTGTCGTGCTCGAGCACTCGAGGGGATACTACGTATCCAATACTTGAGGTGAAACTCGTGATCAGGTACTCGAGGTGACACTCGTCTTCTAGTTCGAGAGGTGACACTCGTGACCCAGTTTGCAAGGTGATACTCGTGGTCCAGTACTTGAGGTGACTTTTGTGGTCCAGTACTCGAGGTGACACTCGTGATTTAGTATGCGGGGTTACACTCTTGATCCAGTACTCGAAGTGAAACTCATGATTTAGTTTGCGAGGTGACACTCATGATCCAGTACTCGAGGTGACACTCGTGATCCAGTATTCGTCGTGATCCAGTACTCGAGGTGACTTTCGTGGTCCATGCATGTGGGGTGACACTCGTGATCCAATTCTCGGCTCGTGATCTAGCAGCCGAGGAGACACTCGTTATCCAGTACTTGAGGTGACACCCGTGGTCCAGTACTTGAGGTGACTTTTGTGGTCCAGTATGCCGGGTGACACTCGTGATCCAATTCTCGGCTCATAATCTAGTAACCGATGTGACATTGGTGATCCAGTACTCGAGTTGAATTTTGTGGTCCAGTACGCGAAGTGACACGTGATTAAGCACACGAGGTGGTGCTCGTGATCCAGTAGTTGTCGTCATCCAGGACTCGAGGTGAACCGGTACTTGAAGCGACGACACTCGTGATTCAGTACATCGTCAGCTCGAAAAATACATCGCGAGTGCCAACTCCAGTATTGGCACACGAAAGTCACCTCGAGTACCGGATCACGACGAGTACTATTTCGAGTGTCATGTCGAGTACTGAATCACGAGTGTCACCTGGAGTGCTGTATCACGAGTGTAACCTCGAGTGCTGTATCACGAGTGTAACCTCGAGCAGGGCCCGAACACGATCAGTGTCTCGGAGGCTCATACCATGGTGATGACTGGTAGGTAATCGTCGTACCTCAAGGTCATTGATCAATTCAATTCTCTCAAAACGCATATTTGGACGTTAATTCATCTCCTCTTTCTGATTTCGAGGTCGATAATCCAGTGCGCCCCGAAGAAAAACGTTTTCATAGAATACCTTGTAATTTTGGGGTGTAGGAGCAAAACTGATGACAGTTTCGGACTCAGCACACGACTTCACGTCGGTCTACGTTTTCGTCCTTTCGGGAAAAAGACATTTCTATATATTGTGGGCCAGTGTAATAGAAGATGTAAGATTTTAACCTTGTGCGAGTGAATCATGGATTAATTACCATTGTTCTTCGAAGCAAATGCGAAAAAATATCATTGAAACTGGAAATAATGATTCTGAGACTGCAGATCGGATATTGTAAACAAACCCCCTGATATGGATGGATTTTCCATACAATTGCCCATAAATTCAAATTTAAAAGCGACAATCGTAGGTAGAAATAGTGTAAAAATTCCATTCATGAAAAAATCCAAAATTCAAAAATTTATTATTGAATTTCGACATTTCCAATGGAACTAATCGAGTCATTCACTCCTATCATATTATTATGTCAAATGATTAGATCTCGTTGTCTGGTGGTTGGGACCTGTAATCATGAGTTGTAAGAGACCTTGATACAAGATCGATTCAGTCGTGACAATCACCTCGACGACCAAGGGATCGAGCGTAGGAGTAAAGAGATATTTTGAGCCATTAAAAAAGTACGCGTGAATGGGAATGCAATAGTATTGGGTGGAATTAGATATACAAGATCGTATCTTGGATGTTGCACTCTTGTGTAGAAATAAACTTCTAACGCGCATTCTCCAAGTAACAAACCGGCTTACATTGGCGCCCACGATATGATTTTCTTTTCCGTGTGTGTAATGAGATTGCCTACAAGTGTGTAGTATAATACATCTGATATCATATTCAGAGCTCTGGAAACTCGGTCGTCGTCTCGTGACATTATATGCAAGTATAACTAACTAACTATCGTGTGGACAGTATTTTTTGACGTTGTGTAACTTCCGTTCGCGTGCGTGTATATGATACTCTAATACTGTGTGCATCTATGGTGCCGTTCTTTTTTTTTCTCTCAATTTTGCTTACTTATAGCGCTATGGATGTGCGGATCTCATCATCAAAACAAGCTACTTTATCGTTACACAGAGAGTTACGGTTAGGTGAGCCCATTCAGGTAATCTGCATGGTGTGTATACTTGCATGTGCATATACTAGCTTTAAAAGTGTCCATGCAATGCAAAGTTGAAAATCAGGTCTTTGGAAAAATTGTGCCATGTAGTTTTTTTCAGTACTTAACGTAGTTCGTTAACTTGAGTCGTATACTATTTCTGTCGGATATTTTGGATTTTACAGATAACTGGATTCTGAGAAAATGAAATAGTTTCCTTGAGACGCATTTCCGGGGAAAATCTAGAGAAAAATTTCATGATTACCTTATCGATATTACAAATTTGTCTGACGAAGAGGTCGTTGGACAGAGTGCCAAAGTAAGAACTGGTGATAAAGAGCAAGGATTTTTAGAAAATCATTTTTCACAATCGCAAGGATGGGAATGTTGGTTTCCGGAGACCGAGTGACATTTTTCGGACAGAGGGTCGAAATTGTCTCGAGAATGCAAAAACCATAGCTTAGCCGAGTGTCGCACACTATTTTTCATCAGCTGCGTAGAAAAATGGAAATCGAAAAACTGCGGAAAAATTACGTTTTTCCCTGACAGATGATGAGTAAACACACTCTGATCATTGCGAAAGCTTTTAATAAGTAATAATTCATGCTAAAACACTGCAAAGTTGAGTGAGAATCGTGGAAGAACTGATTGTCTTGTTCCGTGGGAATAAAATCATAAGTACTCACACAGCGAATGGACCGACACAAAATAGAAATAAAAAAATAAAAAAAGTATCGAACAGGTTTTGTGCAGAGATCGATTGATCAAGTTTGCAATGTATAGGATGGAGAAACGTCACACGATGCAGAAGAAATGCCGCGGTGCAATGACTTTCTTATTGGTTTGGTTTTATATGTAACGACGAGAGTCAAAGTGAAATGTGATCCAAATGTGCGCGTATAGAGTCGCGTTATTATTGCCACAAGTACCCGCGGTACATATCGCAGGTGGTTTTGATGCTAATGCCAAATCGAGTCGCGCGAGTAGTGGTTTTGAGGAGCGCACCTCGGCCAAGTTTGAGAAATTGAGAAATGTGGAAAAATAAAATGGCAATTTGGCGAAACGAGTTCAAGTTGTTTTCAGTATAGTATACATACACACAGTCGTCGACAGTTTGTGGATCGTTGAATTCCATGGTAAGCGACTCAAAATACATATAGCGATAGCTTTGTTTGCTAAAAATATGTCACGTCTGTATCTGCGGTAGCGCACGTTTCGTCTTTTACAAGATACAATCGCTTTTAGAGTTGAAAAATGTCAAAATTTTAATGACAATCCACAGACACACTACAACACCATTCAACTTACAAAGTATTATCTGACAAAACAGTCTATTTTAAAGGGAGAATAGGCTCGTTCGATTTATGCTAAATACGACAATAGCGTAAACGTCAGCACTGAATATCAATGAGTTTTTACGAAAGCGATTTTGGATCGGATGATAGTCAGAGGATATGGAAATCCTCCCGAACAAGACGAGTATCTTTGCGAGTACTAAAGTCGAGCTTGAATGAGTTTGGTATATAAGTATTATCGCGGAAACTTACACGCTTTGGTCCCCAAAGTCTAGAAGTTGAAAATTGAGCCCCCGCATGTCTATGCTGACTTTTTTCATTCGTTTAGGCACATAGAATGCAAATTTTTTTATGAAAAGTATGCATACGTTTCCATCCATGGATACATCAGTGGAAAAGTATAGCTTTCATTTTTTGATTATCTCAGGAAACAGCTTTTGAATCCACGTAACTGACATCTCTCACATTCACGGAATTGACATTTCGCCCTTATAAAATTGCCCGCAGAAAAAATGATGTTGACGTAGAAACTTTTTCGCGCGGATTTTATCTATTCCTATCATACTTTAATAAGAAAAAAATTTGCACCCAAATAAACTGTTTTTTTTTAGTAGCGGGTCACATGATATTTTATCGTACACGCTTTACAAATATAAATGCAGCATTCAGAATTTAAATTCTGGGCTTTGTCTCACGCTGGCATTTAATTATTTGACATGTTTTCTTGGAATTTTACCTAGAACAAAGCGACAGAGCTAATTTAGAATGCGCTGCAGTGATTTAATAAAAATGTGTCATTTTTTGTCCAAATTCCATATAATAAGTATATTTCAATAGAATTTGTGTAAGAAAATCCAAGTGGGGTATTTTGGGGCTCGCTCGTCGAAATGAAATTTCACAACATTACGTTTTTCTGGACGTTTCGGGTAAGTTTTCGTGATAATGCCCATATACATCGCGGGGGTGGTATGATCCATTCAGTATTCAATGGTCGAATACTACTGTGCGTGACGGTGAAAGGGTACATATCTCTCGAAGTAAACTTCTGGTGTAGGAGGAAAACTACACACTCAAAATAAAGCTACTTCATCAGAGAGTGCATACCTTACCTGCGTTCACCTCGTCGTTGCGCTCGAGTAGTGGGAGGCATGTGTATACCCTCTTACTCTACTAATATATACGGGAGAGTCAATGTAATTTCAACCGCGACCATCTCCGTTCATTCGTTCAAGCCACTCACCCTCCAGTTCAACACTCAGTCTTTGCGCGGCGCTCGAACGACTCGCACGTCGTTTATTACTTTTATACTCGCTCACACTCTTACTAACTTTTCAAAAAAAATTTTCAAGTTAGTGATAATGATGTACTTCAAGGAACTGAATGGTGATTAATACAAAAGATAGTGCGTGATTGTTTTCTTAGGGTGCGCGCGTGTGTGTTGGAAATCAATTTCCAATGGGAGTTTTGAAGGGTGGCGGAATTTAACCCGCAAAAATTTCAAATTGTTTTGGAGATTGGTGAAAAATGAGTTACGTGGAAATGCAAGGTGGTGATACGAGCTTGGATATAGTATGGGAACCACCAACTCAACTGAGTTCCCTGGATTGCTGGGATTATTCAATCGAACTCGATTGTCTGCGTGGTCCAGAAGGTATACATCCTGTTATGAAATTTTTGACTAAATGATGATACTCGATCATCTGTGCGCGAAGAAATTTTAACCAATTTTTACGGGTTATGTGGGAGACGGATCATAGAATAGCGTTTTTCAAAATCAAATTATCGATCAACAGTTGAAATTTTTATTTGATTTTTTACTTAAAATTTTTTTTTTTTTTTATGAATAAATGATGATTGTATTTTTACGTGTACGAGTGCTCGATATATCTCATTAGTTAAGCTTATCTGATACATATAGTTTACCGAATGATCAATTTGTGGCCTGATTAGCCATACACACGCGTTCACCAGATCGAGAGTTGCGATGGATCGTTCGAAAGAGAACTTATTAGCTTTTGGATGCTGTGCGTGTGCCGTAAACCGATTTGGCATTCACGTGTACTTTTGCATTGAATTACATTGAATGTGGAGCATGCCCGCCGTGTCATGATCGAGAACGCAATTCTTACTTCGTTTTTCGTGATATGTGTGGGAAAAAAGATCGTCGAACCTGCGGTCACTTTACAATTTTTATAATCGCGCCAATTTGGCAGTTTTTTTTTTGAGATTTGACTAATAAGGTAAGGGATGGAGGTAATCGAATGAAATTCACTATAATAACGATCAATTTTGTGTTATGGCGTGAAAATTGAAATTACAACTGAAAAAAGCTCGAAGAAGCACGCATGAGTATAGTATGAATTCAAACCAGAGTTAATTTTGAAATTGAAATACGCCGTTACATCCAAGTCAACATCGCGAGACATTCGTAAAACTCAGAATAAGTAAGCGATCCAAAGTTTAACCAGCCGTCCAGACCGCACACGCATATGAAATTGGCATCAATAATTGATGATTTCCCACCAAGTTTCATCGATACCGTCATTCAATTTTTATTTCAACAGCCAATCACACGATTCTCTAATCACTCTTACCTATATACGAACACTCAATTTTGTCTCTATGAAGAATGCGTGTGTCTCAAAAAGTGCTAAAATGGAAGGAAGACTTGCATATGCCTCCCCCAAATAATTAGAATCAATTTGGAAGGGTAACCAAAAAATACTGCACCTTTTAGAAAAAAGATATCCATAACAAAAGCGTGTGCGTAACAAATAAACGAGTTGGTATGGATGATACACACCTTTGGACGCGTATTTCATGTGATAGGTATAGGATATATACATATAGAGAGCAAACGACTATTGGTAATTGGAGCAAGACGCGCCCGGTGTGCATGCGTTCCTCCTTTTTTTTTTTTTTTTTTTTTTTTTATATATATACATTTGTATTGCACTTTCTATATCGATTCGGCACTCTTACAAGTTTCCTCCACTTTTTTTTCCATATACGAAATGTGCATCGCGTGTCTCTCGTGTCATCCATACATAAGCTTACATTCTATGCACATCGCTTGATTTTACAAGATCACATTTTCAACGGCTGCATGCATAGCCAACAGCAGAATAGCGACTCTCGATCAAAATTCATTTACCGGACGATTACCCCTTTTGCTCGTACTTATATGAAGCTCTAAACTGCCACTGTGTGCATTTTTCTTTATATACAAGTACACGATGCCGATAATAACGTTCGTGTCAGCTAAAATTCATCTCACTCTCTGTGTATGGAAAATTTATTCATAAACAGTTTCTAATTTCTCTTAAATCCGTGCACGGAAATTTTTTTGTACTCGACACCGCCCGCACATTCTTTCATTACATTGTAACATTTTACCTTTTTGAGCGCGAGGCACACGCAAAATTATACACTCTCGAGTAATTTTTTAACTTTTATCTATACGTGAGTTCTCATGAATGATAACGCATTAATATTATTGTCGATGAAGAATTTTATTTTAACTTTCCAAAAGAATAAAATCTCGAATCGCCCGCATGGAACATATATACACCAAACAATAACAACGATTCCGAAAATGAAAAAACAATAATGAAAGTTATAAATTCGTTGAAATGATATCATAACATCAGGGTTCGAGAATTCAATGAGTGCGGTGTCCGAGGCGGTGTCGAGTGTGCAAAAAAATCGAAAATAAAAAAACACACGTGATGCTTTATTTTTTGTGAAAAAACGGACTCAAATTGGTATAGGTACTATATAGCCTCGTGAGATTGTTTCCAAAGCCGCGAGTAACGAGCTGTTCTCGCCAAGGAATGCAATCGTGAAGCCTTACCTCGATTTATAAAAGCGGAGCATCAGGTAGAGATAGCCGGTTGGTGCTGTACTTATTATACTCTGGTGCAGCTGATGATGTCGCGTCGCGAGAAAATGCGTACCAAGACTAAGTAAGTAAGTAAGTAAGTAAGTAAGTAGCGATCACAGAGACTATGTCTCTCATCTTTTTCGCGAAAGAAACACGCAGCGGAAACCGCTACCGGATCATGAAACTCTGATAATGGTTGTGGTTGGATACGGAAAAATTTCCAACTGTGGGATAAGACTTTACCGCAGCTGATGATGGAATGCGATCCATTATAAAAGAAATACATAACTATCTTCTCTTGATGAGAATGCTGTGTACGTGATTTGGACGCGCTTTGAGAGCTTGAAATTGACAATTCTCTGCAATTCTTAAATTCGGAAGACAAACCATTGGCTACTTTGCACGTTTCGATTTCAGCTGTGAGTTCCAATCATTCGATTGTTAATAACTTCACTTAAATACTACAACTTTTGTGAGGGCCGGATGACATCAAAATTAGTTTTGAACAAGGTTTTGAACCTCGCATACCTTCTAGGGGAGACTAAGACAAAATTGGACAACTATTTCAGTTCTCTATGTCAACATTTGATTTGAAAATCGAATCACGAGTCTTCCAAAAAAAATTTGTCCGTCTCTTCTAAACACCAAATTATACAAAAAAGAATTCTTCGACCTCAGGTCTGGACTTTTCTCCGAATTTTGAATACTTAAAAACACAAAACTTGTCCAACTTCGCCCAGGTCTCCCCTATATCATACAAATATAAAGGAGTAATGGAAATTAGTGTATTCATTAAATGTAAATTTATTGAATTGGATGAGAAAATGAAGGGATGATGATTTACGTTATTTTTAAAATAATTGTCCGAAGTCAGTTGGAGTACTGAAAATGTTTTTCGAACCAATAACTACACTCTTCATCAATTGGTACCACGAAACTACGATAGATTAATGGTCAACCTTCGTGTGTGCTGCTGACATCTTCTATATGGAGCAGTCATTTATGAATGTTCGGTTATTGATGAAAGCAAGGATAATTATTCGTGGCCAAACAAAAATTATTAAAAAATTCGAAAGTGCTAAGTCGTTCTTCAGCTGCGTGGGTTGAAAGAAAAACTGGAATTCTTTCATCTAGACGATTATTATCCTTCGCGCATGTAGAAAAGTCGTGTTGAACTTCAATTTTGTTCATTATCTCGACTTGAGCCATCATACGGAATGATTCTGATCTCATGAAATATTTCGGCCACACAATATCATGCAAAATGAGAACTTTTCATGATGAGATTGATATTTCATTTCAAGACACTCCCTGCTCCTGACTCATCTTCAAGATATTAATTTTTACACTAAAGGGTCAAGCACGCGTAGGGCTTCTAAAAATTAATTACTCGAGCCCCAGACTTTGCTCGACGCTCTCATGGTGCCTCGTAAACAAACTCTCAAATTTCAAGAGCTCCATCCGTGGTTTCGAATTGCACAAGCAAGTTATGAGACAATTTTCTAGGACTTCATCAAGTAGTCATTTTGAATTACTCTTGCTATGCGCTGTTTTCATGATTGCTATAATAATCCACAAAACTCGTCGCGAACGGGATCTTCTTGTATATAGAAGAGCAAGCATTAGAGGGTTAATGACCGTGAATATAACTTGACGAAGTGGCTCTGAAATTTCTGCGAGCGCAGTTTAAAATTGAGAGGTTTCATTTGCTCCCAGGCAAACTCTCTCGTAATACAATTTCAAACGTGATGTAATGAGATTAGACAATATTCTTCTACCGTTGTATGCACTATGTACTATTGAGGAGTATTTTTTCAAAACAATGAACCGCAGATGGCTAAGGGAGTCAAAAATATGAGCTCGTTTGCTCATCATGAACTTATAAGTTGAACATATTAAATTTATTTCAACTTCAGAGAATTCCGTTGATCTCTCATTAGATGTTGGACCTGAACAGGAATCGGTTGAAAGGACTTTAGGCCAGAAAATTAAATAAGAAACACCATCAGCCAAAGAATCCTTCCTAAAGATAGTGACTGATTTTAGCAGCTTCAAAAAACTAGAATTATTCGTCAATAATATAAAACGGACTCAATCTGTACACTGGTACTTTGGAAAATTCTCTAACCCGTTCCCTGGAATAGTTGTGCATTTTGGAACTTTAGACCACACGAGCACAAAACCGTAATAAAATGTATCCACAGTAACCCATCCGAATCATGAAAGATTGATCAGTGTATCAAAAAATCATGAATTTTCTATCAAGTCTTTCATACGCTATTTTATAAATTAGACGCCGGCTTGATCTGACGGTAAATTTTTATTTCACTCATTTCTTCATTTAGGACAGATCTATTTTTTTTTCTTGCCAATTTACAGTTATTTAGCAATGGCCGAGGCAATCATGGTTTATATGTACCCACAAGTAAGATAAAAGAGGCAAGGAATCTGCGTTCGAAGGAAAAAAACCTTCCTGTATCAAAAAAGTAAATCTGTTGCGCGAAATGCCCGTTATCCCGTATCGTCCGTACTATCTTTGGAGAGCTCAAAAAATTATGGTAGGACGAGGACTGTTGGAGCAGAGCGGAATTTTTTCCATAGTCCCCTGCAACGGTTTACTCGGAGAGTCAAGTGCATTAACCCCCCAAACTTGAATCGGTCTTCAAAGTCGAGACGTGCACGCACGCAGATAACTTTTTACGGGTTTGCGCTATTCCAAATGTGCACGGGTAGACCGGAGACCGAGCCGGAGACCCAAGTTGTACCATAATAAAACATTCTCATGTTTCTGAGCTGTGCAGAGCATTCTGTATTGCAACTTGACTGATAATACTGAACATGTCTTTATAGGAACAATGAAAAAAATCTGGTGAATAACTGACTGTCTGATAGTCATATCAGACACTCAATTATTATACTAGGTTGTTTACATCATCTTGTGAGAACTGTTCTATATGAATATTCGAATGGCTCCGTCCTATAGAAAGACATAAGTTAATTTCATAAAATTTTGCAGATTCTCAAAAAAATTTGGCCACTATCATGGGCATTGTTTTCGTCTGTGATACCGTTTCAAAATGGTATATTTCGATACAAGGGCGGAAATGTTGGTTTTCGCACATCGAATGATATTTTTCTGCCAGGACTCAAAGCGAAGGTCCGAATGATAACAAGAATGCGAAAACCGCCTCGCGCGAGTGACAAATACTATTTTTCAATCAGCTGTACAGAAAGTTTCAATTCATATTTTTTTGAAGAAAATCGTAAAACCGTACGGAAAAGTCACATTCCCACCAGTGAAATGGAAATAATGTTTTGCATCGTACAATGAGCCTTCTGCTATAAACGATGTGGTTAATAGCCATTTCCCAAAGAGTAATTAGAATGAAAAACAGTTTTCAGAATAACCACGCGGATACTTTGAAATTGAGAATTGAGTCAAATCGGTGGTCTCATTTTCCTTCTCAGTCCTCTGTCAAATGAATTTTCATATAATTTTAAATGAAATACTTTTTTCCGTGAAGTAATATCGTCAATGCAACCAAAACCGTTTAAAATCTTCATGAGATTCTATTCAAATGTCGACACTCAGTAAGTTTTGTTCATAATCAGGATCTAGAGATGGATTCTACACGATATGCAAAAGTTCCTCGAGAAGCTACATGATAATACGAACATCTGAATGCTTCACTCAATCCCGTTATGTAAGATAAATGTATCCAACATGCCCCCCCCCTCCCTTCAGCAGTTTTGTCAATAGTTTTGGTCTACTAAAATATTTTCCAATGTACTTCAACTTATTTTAAAGCTTGTTTTAAGACCTTCAAAGGAGAGCTAAGATAAATTTAATTTTGACCCATACAAAACTGAGCTATCGCAAACTTTCCAAAAAGTGATTTTTCGCAAGTACGACAAAGGTTGTATCCAATATGTTTCCATCATTCAAATTAGTGTAATTCGGTCGCGAAGTATATACATGAAATGGCTGTAGATCAGAATTTTGCAACTTTGAAAAACGGATGTTGAAGGTCTAGGCACAAGGAATATTTTGGAGACGTAGAAATGATCGGGATCGATATCAATAAATTATTTTCTCATATCTTGACATAAAAAATGTGAAATAAGTTTGGGCGAAGGTCAGTGAATGCATATTCCTGAAATCGGCGTATGCGGGGGAATGTTGGGCGCAGGAACTCACTACAAAAAGGAAACCTTGAACTAAGCTCAAATTTCAACTGGATTCGAGGTGCAACAAAATTCAGACGCAATATTTGCGAAATCAGAAAAAACTTGTCTGAAATGAGCCTCAACTTTCAATCAAGCGACCGATCGAGCTGGATTCCATACTATTGGGTCGAGTCAATATTTACAAATTTGCACATAGGTTTGGTTACACTTACTCACTTGAAATGGTATAGATAAAGTTTGACCCTACACTTCACGATCGCGTATAATTAAATTTGCAAAATATTGATGTCTTAAGATGAGGAAAAGAAAAGGGCCGATCACCTTTCTCTCCGTGTACTAAAGCTCAAGTACCGACCGTAAGTAATAAATAATAATGCGCGACAGGTACAGCTGTCAAATATAGTACGTATGCGCGCTTGCAGTGTTACAAGTAAATAATACACAAACAGAGCAGCTTGCACACGTGAAAGAGAAAAGCGCGAAAAAAGAAGTATATGACCATCATTGCGCAAGTGTTACAATAACGAGAGGGCCGTGGCATCGCCGAGAAAGCAAAATACATTGAACGTCTGGGTGACCAAAGAAAAACGTCAGATCGCCGCCGGCCGGCTTACTTACTCTCCTTACTCTGCTTCATGCAGATCCTTAAAGCTATTAAAATGAAGGTCCTTAACCCAAGAAAGTGCGCAGAGCATTCCACAATGTTATACTGCTGCTATTGCGCGATACTCACTGTGTTAGTCAACTCTTCCGATGGAATGCCGCGGAGAATATTCTCTAAGGGCTTGAAAAGTTTGCGCGTCACACTTTGAGATAGATTCAAAGGATATCTATCTATCTCGAGCTTGGAATTCCGCGGGAACAACCTGTTGCTCCTGCGAGAGTTTGTATATAATAGAAGCTGAGACACGATTCGTTTGCTGAACCACGAAGTAACTTCATGTCACCTGTCGATTGTCTATCACTTGTTGAGGCCGAGCCTTGACATTATCCTATTTGTTAAATCTGTTATAAGCTACCGTGTTGCTTTTTTTACCAAGGTAACGCGGTCAACGTGCTTCCCTCACAGAGTTATGCGAGCCACATTTGTGTGAGATGTTTGCAGAGTTTCAAGTTCAAATTGCGAATGAATTGCAAGTTTACCGACGGGCTTCAAATGCAGATTTTATTCTTCTAAAATTTTTCTCATTTATGCTTGATTGCTCTCATTTTTAGAATATATTGAGAAAGACACCGATTTTGTTCATCGGAACAGGAAGATTTAATAATGTAGGCAGTAGGTTCGGTTTCGTATGATAATTTTTGTCATTATTTTATTAGTTGAAATGTGATAGATTTGTTCCCTACTTTTTTTTATTGAGTATCTCCTTCGAGCTTTCATTCTACTCAAACTATAATAAAATGTGTTTGATCGTAATTGGGTTGTCGTCCTTAACCTCATCATCAATTTTGGAGTTGAAAATTTTTTGATGTTGTCAAGAAATGAAAGTGACGACTCGAGTGGATTATTGTGAAATTATTAGTGATAAAAATGTGATATTTTCGAAACGGTACTCAATTTATCTTGAAATGATTCAACCCTTGATGACATTACATTCTTTCATAATACTCTTCGAGTAGGAGTATGTTCTAGAGAAAAAAAGATGCGCGAGTGTGTAAAAAAGAAATCATTCTGAGCTATTTGCTATATCTGTAAGTACTAGGGAAAGGCTTCGGTAAATAAGAGTATTTTCACATTGACAAGGAGAGGTTCAACCTTGCGGGTCCTGGATTCGTCCTAAATTTTTGGGAATCATCTTGTTTCGGTGAGAAATGAAGGTATCTCAAAAGATTTAGCCCCATGGGCCTCCTATCCTGAGATATAGCTACAAAGATTAGCATTGGCCATACAGGCTTATGTTGCAAATTCGTACATACAGATCAATCATTTTGGTTTATATGAAAGAATTTTCCTTTGAATTCTAGTCCAGACGATAATCTCGCATATGCTAACCATTTCCCCTTATCCTTAAATTTTTATGAACAATCACACAAAAGAGACCCCCCTCGTGGCAACTGTATAGTCCAAGTCCATAATAGGCATCAAGGCGCAAACCCCGATCCTTCCGTGCCACATTCTCAAAAGACGAACACATCACAATGCAAACGAGTTGCAACCTCTTGTTGCTATTCCATACCACATATACACTCCCTTACCATACTGCCACAGAATTCTTACATGCATTTCTTACTATTCTCATTGCAGACCTACACCTGGCAGCAGAACTTGGCAAGACTCTGCTTGAACGAAACAAGGAGCTTGAGAACTGCATAAAGCTTCACCAGTGTACGATCGATGATCAAGCACAGGAGATCGAGGTGAGCGATATATACCTACTTTTACTCACCCCACACATCCTTCTTTGAATTTTCATCTCTGTGCCTTTTTATTTTCATTATTATTCTTTTTTCTCATTTTATTTTCGCCAACAACAGCACTTGGACATGTCTCTCTGTACTACTGCTAGCTACAGTGGCATGAATGCATTGCTTGAGTTGAGTTTGTATGTGTGTACATTAAATGTACAGAGGACGTAAAAGCTCGCCACGCGCGAAAAGGTTTGAGATAACCCGAATGCCATACCCCGTGTCGTCTCATTCTGTTTGCCGTATACTCAATGAGGCATTGGGACGATGTATCGTAGAATATAATAAGCGTATATATACACCGAGTGAACCTTTCTGAGCTTACTGATAGTATATGTAGGTACGGTGGATTGCGATGTCTCGGTGCAGTACCAGATGACTGTGTAAGCCTTCCTGAAACATGTTCTCATGACACTTTGTGCCGAGAGTTTTGAATAGGATTTGTATAATAGATTAATATGACTTTTTCTCGCTGTTGTTGGCGATTCGAAGTAGACTCATTCATCAAAATTCGCTTTGCTAGATTCACATTTTCTTTACTGAATTCTGATTGAATTGTTGATTTTATTTCCATATCCGTGTCCTGATTAATGAATATTTTTTCTTTGCAGTACATGAAAAAAGAGAAAGCCGCCCTTAGGGAGGTGAACGACTCACGACTGAAAATTTATGAACAATTAGAAGTAAGCATTCAGGACCTAGAAAGAGCGAACCAGAGGCTTGCTCTCGAAAACGCAAACGACAAAAAACAAATAAAGAAGTGAGTAAGAAGAATGATACTCATTTCTTATGAACTGTGTTCTATTGATTCGAATGGATCTTCTAAAGAATCATATTGATGGAAAATCAGTGAGATTCATACTGTCGATTGTGATCTCAAAACAGTAATTTATTCAAAAAGTGTTTGGTTACAATTTAAAAAATCAGCCAATAAAAAAGATTTTTTAAGAAAACATTCTGATCAAGTTCTATGTAAAATTCTTTATTCTGTTACTTACAGCCAGTGCCAAACGATCGATGCTCTCGAAGCTCGTCTCGACGATCTACAGAAAAAATACGATGAGTTAAAGACGGAAAACGAAACATTTGTCAAGGAAAGACACACGAAATTACATTCGCTAGAAATCGCGCCGGATTCAGATGACAGGACGGAATCTTTGCGAGATGGCAGCACACACAATGTAAGTTGACCTCCAGGCCTCCAGTGTATTTCTGATCAATCATCAAAACCTTTTGTAATTGCCCAAATAAAATTTTAGCTCTTTTTCATAATATTAAAATACAAATTCTAGCCTCATGAAAGTATATCCATTATAAAATGACTTCAATTACATTTAGCATTATAATTTGAGTCATTTATAATGAGAATGATGAAAAAATGTTTTCATTTATCTTTGATATGATAGAGTTTATGAAATTGAATGATATATTCATCAATCTTTTCTGTTGCAATAGACGGCTGTATCACCAAGAAGGTCGAGTCCTGACGAGGACACGGCGCGACTTCAGCAGCTCGCATCGACTCTGGCGAGCGACGAGGATGTCACGAAACTCTTACAACAGCTTTCCGAAGCTCGATCACAGAGAGCTCGCGAACAAAAGAGGGTCGCCGAGCTCAAAGATCAACTAGATGCTCTTCTACAGGAGCACGCCTCGATGGAGGAACAGCTGAACGTATGGAAGGCCAAGGCACAGGACATAAAAAATCTTCAAGATGAAATTAACACACTCGAAGAAGTCAGGTGCGATCACTATCTAGTTGAAAATTCTAAAATAATTTCGAAATCAGGAAATTAATTTTAGTTGGATTTTTTATCTCTTTTTTTATAAAGAGGCAAAGAGTATTAATGCCGGTTCGTTCGAGTCATCAAAATCAAATCATCACATTTTTATTGGAACTTTTATCTCAAACACTGGTTTGAATCTGAGATCCATCGCTCAGAATCGAGTTTTAGTTAGCTACGATACCACGAATCACGTAAAACTGCAACTTGAACAAATGTTCGATTTTTGACGAGGTCCCACTCAAAACTAAATGAAATCTTGAATAATTTTCAGGCAAGGACACCTATGCGGTCGCTGCTTACGGGGCACCGATTCCCGACCCTACGATGAGCTTTCAGTTCATTTGCTGGACAACGAGGAGGACGACGAGCTCAGTCTTACCGAGTCGTTCGCGGAGAGTATCCGTGACGCGGACACGACCCTTCAGGTACAATATTCTTACGCAAGAGAGCCAATATCTCCACAACCTTCACATTCTCTCCCATCACCACCACCATTACCACCAAATTCCAACCATAATCATATTTCTAAACCTAATAATTCCCCTATCAAATCTCAATCCCTGCAATCCGCCTGCATGCTTTTAATGTGTAGTTTAATATCCGACAGCTTGTTATTTCACTCGCTTCGCACGCTTATTCTATGCTCGCTCACAAAACTTTTCAAACCACACCACGATACCTAGCCATATCATTTCAAATATCACTGCTTTGCTTTTTCTGTTGTATTTTACTGCGGGAGCTTTTTACAAACCTTGCACACTGCTTCATGTATTATTACATACTGCAGTTCAATTTCGAGCTTTTCATCCAGGCGGGGTGATTCATCGGGTCAGCTTTGAGACGATCCATCATCTTCTCAGAACATCATTTAGTATATTGTCTGCTCGTTTGTATGTGGATAGCCGTATTTCGAATGACGCTGCACATAGCTTTGGCATTAGGTATTTTCTTACAGTAGAACTAACGGGTCTGCCTGGGTTGCAGAAGAATGAATATATAGCTGATGAAAATTTGCTGGCCATGTTTTTAAAATATTTGCACATTCTTTGAAATGTGTGCACAGGATAAAATTCATTTGTCTAAAAATAATTTCTCTACTTGATAAGCAAGAAGTGATAACTCACTCCTCTGAATATCAGCCGAATATGTGTTCTTGATGCGTACTCCGAGATGAAAAAATTGTACAGTCGTCGTATTTGCAGATATTTTGATATCTGGAAGTTGAGCGCTTTGGTCGAGTTGAAACAGAAAATGTTTGTTCAACATTCTGAGAATCGAAATAGTATCCTGAGCTGTACTTGTTTTCCGTAATTGTTACTGTGAAAAATTGATTGACTTCTTGCTAATTCTTCTACCATAGGTTGAATGTCATATTCGATCATCAACCAGTAGTTGAACTCGGAATGCAGCCGATCGATGTGATTAAAACTGCAACAAATTGATTGTAGATTAAACGGTCTATGTGTGCCTTTAAGAAAAGTTTGGTGAAGATTGCGTAGAGAAGGTCTTCCTGTTTGTACTTATAAGAAATTACCACTTGAAATGACCTACATTCCGTAGAATTAGCGACAATCAATTTTTTCAAAATTTAAAATGACACGTCACAATGTGCGGGTTTCGACTAAAACCATTCAACTGCATAAGCTTGAATACGTGATTCTAGATTTATTCTAAATTCTCAAAACTAGTAGATGGTCATTGACATATAAAAAAATTCACACATACCGAATTGTTTACGGGCTGCAGGTGACTTCCCTCCTGTTAAATTTCCCTGCCATACATAATCTATAACTGCGAGAAAATCTTTTTCGTGATATAGCTAGGAATCGTTCGCGATGTGGTTTGGATAGTTGACAATTTTACAGACAGACAATTCTAATAATTTTTATTTACTCCAGGGTACGATTGACAAAAACTGTAGTATTTATACAGTCATTGACAAAAGTTCAAAAAAGACCAGTTTCTTTTGGAGCCTTGTGATCTGCCTGTGGAATCCGCCCATGATTTTTAGGCTTGCTTCAAGGAAACTCAAAAGCACCGTCAGAAAAACTGGAAGGAAAATCTATAACCGGACGCTTGGGATCTTTTTTATTAACCCTCTGCTGTTGATAAAACGACTTCTACTGCCAAAACGCCTAGCAATTAAATCGTATTAGGTTTTGATTAAATCATACTTTATTTATCTCGCAGGGGAAGAAACTAATGCTTGCTTAATGAGGAGAAAATCTAACGCTTGTATTATAATGCTTTTCTGATAATATTTAAGGATCGCAAAATACTGTTGTATAATCAGCTAATCGATTATGGTGCCCATATGATTTTTAATTGTGTAGAACTCTAATTTGTAACTTCCTTGATGCTAATTTTCATGAAAACAAGTGCATGACAATTTTTTTGCAGCACAGAACCATATCCTTCCAACACCTTATACACGCGTAATTAGCTCATGATGCTGTCTGAAGACAAAATAGCTATTCTCGGAAATTTTTCCGATTAAAGATGAGTGTAGATATTTACATTAAATTTAACATTCCGGAGAAACATTCACTGTGCTCAAATCTTGCGTCGAAATTACTGAAAACGAGCTGACAAAAGTTCAGTCTGTGATATTGGCTATTGATACGCCTAGAGGAACTAAAAAATATAGTTCACTACAAATGAAATCAAATTGATCTATCTTTTAAGAAGTCAGAGGCAAGCATGATTTTTATTAATCCAGTAGAAAGAAAGAGACGAGATCTCAATCGAAGCTCGATGAAATAGTTTTGGTTGAAATACTCAACATTATTTTGAAAGAAAAGGTGTCAGAAAGTATCAATATACAAAACCTGGAACTAAATGAACAGCGAGAACTTGAAAAAAAGTAGATCAGATTTTGAATCTGAGAAATTTCAATAGTGTGACATATCGTCACGCTGTTCGTTCTGCTCGGTTGAACTAATAATTGAAAATGCTTCAAGTGGCCTCAGCCTGTGTGATGCTATATCAGTAGTATAACTCACGATTTACTTATATTTTTTCATCAAATGAGGATTAGTGTGGAGCCAATCAAGTTTCAGTAGATTAAAGTTTCTAAAAACGCTATTTTACTACATTAGACAATTGTTTTTCAAGGTAATCTTATAAAAAAAGTTTGATGAAAATAGTCTGCTCAGTTATTATGAAAAAGACCCTGTTGAACCTTATTTTCCTGTACACATAAGAAAAAAAAGTTCCTTATCATTATTTTTTATTTTTATCATCCATAGGGATTTATTGATTGGATCAATCTGCATGCTTAGTATATGCTATTATTAGTGTATCTAGTCGGATTAGACATTGCAGGGAGCATTATGTGCATAGATGTATTATCAGTGCCAGATTTATATGATTTTGAATAAAAATGGGATCGCTAGAAATTATTGTTTTTTTCTTTAGTTTTGAGTTACTCACTTTCACTCTTCTTTCGTCTACATTATTTTGTAAATCTGGCGTCTTCCTCTTCCATAGTCCCTATCCAGAAAAATCCTCATCAACTGACCCTGTGGGAGCTTAGTATACGTTCACCAATTCCGTAGTCAGTATCAATAATTTCGACTCCCGAGGCTAGATTCCGATGCGGCACCCAAAGCCTCCGTAACTTCACCATTATTTTCCTTTTCGAATCCCTTCATCACGAGTGATCAGTATGAAATCGCACCCACTGTCAAATTTACTTACAAGGAGAGTCCGGAGTCTCCGGGTCCTGAAATCTCACCAAAATTTTTTCACAGTTTCGTACCACCTAGAATATGAAGAACCTAAAGCAACTCCGTCAAATGGGCCTTCTGTTCTGAGCTACAGCCAGAAACGTCAACATTGCTAGTATATCTATATATACCACTTTTTAACATGGGCCTATATGGGCAATGCTAATGTCATAGGCTGTAACTTGGGACAGAGGGCCCATTTGACGGAGTTATTCTAGATTCTTCATATTCTAGGTGGTACGAGACTGTAAAAAAATTTTGGTGAGATTTCAGGACCCGGAGACTCCGGACTCCCCTTGTTAGTATGATTATCTGAATATAGTCTATATACACCTTCACTATCAGTTTAAATTTCTACCCCGATACGTTAAAATAAGGGTCAGTTACATTTCATCCATCGAAATTCCAACTGGCTTCACATATTTAGATGAGCAACGATCCAAGTGGAATACCAATCTTATTTATCGCTAACATAAGTCATACTTTTTGACTTTTGAAGTTTTTCAATTTTCAAAATTAACAATTTGATCAATATTCTGACCAAGAATAAATGTCGCATGACAATCAGTATCTGGGGAGGGCATGCGTGCTGGATAGCACTCTAAAATTCATTCCATCATTCACGCAAAACAAATATACGGTTCTTCCTCAGTTTCGAAAAAAATTGTGGATTTCCATGGTATCTGATCAAAAACTAAAAGCCTAGTCAAAGACACTTTGCGATTGTAATTCATCATTGTCGGACATTCCCACAGGATCTGAGCAGCAAGGGTGACCTGCTTCGAAGCGAGGACGAAAACTGCGTGGCGATGCTGTCCAGTGGTATCGGTGGAAAAGGAGAATCTTATCGCGTTCTCGTTGACAAGTACGAGGCTCTACTCCGCGCTCACGCCGAATCTCGTCGCAGGCCCAGTCAGGGCATGTCACTCCAGGAAGAGCTTCAAATGTCCGGCGAATTCGGTGGTGGTTCGCTGTCTCCTGCGGCGAGCAGTACAATCCGACCTCTTGGTACCGGTGGCAAAAAAGGCGCCACTCCAACAGATTTTAGCGAGGCGGAAACTTCAAGCTCGGGCTTCTCGGACGAAGCGCTGAGCAACAAAGCTACTCAAACCGAAGGCCGCCCGGGCTCATTGCTCTGTTCAATAGCCGACGGCGATGACTGTCGACTCAGCATTTACGATGATAGCAGCAGTTTCGAAAGCCGCTTCCATAAAACGCCAGAATACCGCAAGCTCTTCAGCGAAATCTTCGAGGTCCTCAAGCGCGCCGCAGAGGCTAAAGACGAGGGTGCCGATCTATCCCTAATCGAAGACGATTCCCAGAGGCTACAGTCCAATGGTGGCTACTTCGAGGCAACGCCAAGCGAAGCTACAGATGACAATCGTAGCGTCGCTTCTTTGGCAGTTTCTTCTGTAGCCTCAGAGCCCGTTTTCAGGGTACACTCGCCTCTCTTAGTCAAGCGAGACCAACACCAGCAACACCACCATCAACAACAACAGCAGCAACAGCAGCAGGAAAACGGATTAACACCCCTGAGGCCACTGCGAAACAACACTAGGAGGCAACCCCTGGAATACCTCTCGGTACAGGTGCGAAAGCGAGGTTCCGCCAAGAAGCAGCAACAGTCCAGAAGATCAAACTCACCGGTCGACGTGCTGCCCTCGCCGAATCCCAGAGTGCGCGAGCTTAGAGGTAGCTCGAGAAAGAAGTTCAGGCCGCTCACACAGGCCGAGATTTCTGATGGCATCAACTGGAACGGCAGTACAGCTCACTTCTATCCAAGCAACAAATCAGCCAGGTCGAGAATACACCAACAGCAGCAGCGAGACAGTGGATTTGGCTCGCCTAGTCAATTTAGATCAGGGCCTGGAGCAAATGGCAGTGGCGATTACAAGCCGGGAAGCGCAGCAGAGGAGGTGGCTAGGCTGCGCAGATTAGAGATGTCGTATGCGGAGGCACTTCGCACGCCTAACAGTAAGCCTAAGCCGAATCGTCATCATCGCAGAAATCACTGAACCTGCTAAGAGATGTCGACGACCTTCTCGAAAATCGCTTGAAATTCCTCTTAGTTCTGTCTATCCACTCGCTTTGCTCTCAACATTTCGAATCGGCGATAATTTTGGCTGTATTGTAGCAGTATCGATGATAAAGCCTCCAACTTTTTTCAATCTTCTCATTACCTCCCTCTCTTTTTCTAATCTCTTGCTTTTCTCGATACGCGCGGCTGGCGCGCCAACGAGTGAGCAAATATTCTTGAATCTTGTAGATTTTGAATTTAATCTGTATATCGAAAGGCGATGGCGAGGCCATTCTTCTTCTGTGAGAAATTACGTTTCTCTGTAAATATGTCCACCAATTGTGAATTTTTATTAGCTTTTGACCATGATGTCCAAACAGAGGTGTATGAATATGATTCATCATAGATATATTTTCTATCTTATACACTATACTCCGTTTATTGATCCAAAAGCGAAAATGTGAGTGAGAATGAATGTTATGAAAATGCAGTGAAAACTAAGCCATATGAATGTAACTGTCAACTTTATGCATACTATTCAATGTTCACTGTAGTTTTACACCGAAGTAAGCTCTGATCTTTTAGTTCTAAGTGTCGTTTTACAATACAAACAAAAAAAGTTGAATATTTTAATCTAAAAAGACAAATTCAAATTACTCATGTGCCATTGATCTTACAACTACAATTGAAATCATGATCCTATACTTTCGGAAGATTATTACCTGTTCGATTATATGCATTCATAGTTTCCGAGTTCACCACGTAGAATGCATGTATACGACTTTTATATCCTATATGTATGGACTATGATGTTGTGATTGTCTTGATAAAATAAATCTTTTAACAGAAAAAGCAAACTCAAACCACTTTTCCCATCTCCAAATATTGTTTTGATTGCTAGTGTTCCTAATCAATTAAACCCACAATAATTTTGTTTTTACAATTTTATTGAAGAAAATGGTCATTGGCTATACTCATACCAAAAGTAAAACGTTGTGTATGAACAGGATAGACAAAGATGCTCAATATCTTTAAATATATATGACATTACTTGGTTCGTTTCGTCTGCCTGATATTACAACATGACGCTCAATTAGCTAAGATCAATGAAAATGCATAGTGTGTCATCAATTAACGATCAAAGAGAGCCCGGTGTACCGTTCCCAAACTCGGTTGTGAGTATCCACTTGAGCTTCTTGGCCTGAAAAGAGCAATGATTTGTTGTACAAGTGGCATATAGAGGGTTAATAAAAAACAAAAATATCAACTCACTGTGAAAGTATTCTTCCAGAAGAGACGCTGCCAGTGGATGTTTTTGGTCGAGGATTCACAAGAAGACATTTCATTGGATGTCCATCCAACTGTCTATTGTGATAAGTTTCAACAGCTTTGGTTGCATCCTTCAATGTCTTGTACACAACCTCTGCAATACCAGGTCGAACCAATCTCGAGATAAGCAATTCCCCAACGTCTTCAAACAACTCCTTGATTTGAAAAGTAACGATTGAATGTTAGAATCATACTTTAAAAAGGAGAAATCACATTTAATTATCATTACCTTAATATCTTCTTGGGTGACATTTGGCTGCAAATTAGAAACAACGATCCGATACCCAGTCGGCTGAGGCGATGATCTAGGTCGAGATGCACTGGACAAAGTCCGGCTTGACTTAGAAGGAGGTGAATCAAGTCTAGATCTTACTCCAATGTCTCTCTGACTACGCACAGAGTAATACTTGGACTCAACATCAGGTAGGATGGTACTGAAAAACAGTCGAAATTTCACTCAACGGATCAATTTGAAGTGGTCAGGAGTACCAGCTAATATTTACCGTGATTTAGAAGTGAACGACCAATCATCCTTATAGGAAGACGAATCCAATTTAGACTGTAAAAGAAGTAAATTACATTCATTATGTTACAGAAACAGAGCAAAAAGTATGGAAAAATCTAAGAGTATCAAATTCAATATAAGCACTGGAGTGCTAATGTACAGGAGGACTCAGGCATTCAAGGCATTTTGATATGAAAAAAGGTGTGATACTACGCGTGTACAAGTCAACTCTATTGCAACGTCAATTAAATATAGGAAGACTTAAAAGTACTCGGAGAATACTAATTGAGATTGTTATAATGTTTAATTAGCTTTGCAAGGTTTGTTGAGTTCTTCTATTAGGCATATGGGACAATTATGATGGTCAGTGTAAATATTCATCATAATTAGCAGTATAATCATTTGTAACTATTTGAGTTTGTTGCATTTGAGTACTTTCACACATTTCAATCAAAACACTCATGAATTCAAACTCATCTATCAATTTGATGAGGTAAAATATGGTTAGTATGGAGCTTGAACTCAGAAAGATGGTTCACCTATTAGACTCATGACTTGCAAAATTAATTTCACTCTCAACCAACTTGTTTTTCCCAAGAATTTATAGATACTCTTGTGACAGAAATAAGTGGCAACAGTTAGATTTGAACAGCTGGCAACAGAGATTGATTTCTGCGCGAAGAATGATCAAGGTAATATCTTTTCTTGACAACTCTGAGTGTGAAACAATTTTTCAGTGTCAGTGAGTAACATGCGAGATTGTTGCTTTGTTTTACACTGACGAATTCTTGTCTCTTTCCGTTCATGATCAATTTATGTATCTGACCTCAACAATGACACGCCAATTTTCTCCACGATATCTTCATTGGTATTAAAAGCAATCCCGGCAAAACGCATTTCCTGGTTATACTGTTCTCTCAGTGATTCTTCACACACGGCGCTCGGGAAAGGACGATAGGTTGAACAAAATTGTCACCAAAAATTGAACACGTGGTGATTTAGTACTATGCCCAAGGATCAAAATCCCGTTTCAACTGAAAGCTTTTTTGAGCAACATACTTGTCGAGACAATAACGGCTCCCAAAGCCCATAACTTCAATGGATCTCAATATTTTCCAACGTGCCTCAACTTATTTTGGAGCTCATTCAAAGACCTTCAAAATGAGCTAATGTGAACTTTGATTCAACACAGTAGACTTGAGCTATCTCAGGAGTTAGGAGCTCGAAAAGTCTCAAATCGTTAGAAGAGGGAATCTCGGGTATCGATTCAAAATGAGGTTCCTCGACTCTAGACAAACAGTTCATCAACACTTGCTTGCTGGACAAGTTTCTCACACGTTTCAGGAATTTCGTTCACGTTGTTGCGTGAGCCGGGTGATAAATGACCCAACAATGTAAGAGCTAGGGGACTTGTGCAAGAAGCCATTTTACTGCTATTGCCATAAAATGACTTTGTCAATAAGTTTGGTAGATATCAAGGTTGGGAACACATATAACTGCTTTGCAAGTTTTCCATAAGTAGGTTCAATTCCGAATCACTAATTTCCGTTACTCACCATTCCTGAGCGTGGAATCACTTTGTAGTCTCTTGGTCTGGTACTACTTAAATGATCCGAGCTCCTGATCGGTTGGCTTCTTGATAGGGAGCTGCTATATGAGGGCTTATCCCAATCGTATGGTGCTGATTTAATGCTGAAGATTGGAGGGGGTGGTGGCAAAACTGGTGCATACTCATTGCTTACTGTTCGTCTCACAGCAGTTTGGCGATGTGGATCCACAAGATAATCTGAGGAATAAAAATGTTTTGTGATTGATCAATCTTTTTCAAAGTTTAAATTAAAATCAATCCAATAATTCTATTTTCCTTGAGAACTTTTTCCACATGTGAAATATATAATCATATTTCAAAAGAAAAACAAAAAATATGAACAATGTAAACAGGAGCATGATTAAGACATAGAATTTATCCATGACTATGAAGCTTAGATGAACTAATAAATTTCAAGTGAACTAAGCACTCTTATGAATGAGTTCATGAATAGAAATATGTAATGAGCAAAAAAAGTTGAGTTTTTCAACAATAAAGTACATTTAAAATTATATTACCATTTCCATAGTTGATAACGAGATCATTCACATAATGAGTCTCTGGTATAGTTGCCGCGGCGCGGTAACCCAGACTTCTTGTAGCTGGAGGAATGAATGAAGTTTGTAATGAGCGAGGCAGATGAGAAGATGAAATTTTGTTGGTGGGAGGAATGCGCCCATTGCGTCCAGATTTCCGGATGTTATTCATGACATCTCCCTTTTTAGATGTTGTTGCTCTCAACTTTTGTAGTTTCAAACGAGCATCACTCTGCTTTGCAATTTGAGCAAGCTTGTCTCTTGCATCACCAATGAATTTCCTCTTTTTCTGTATAATCTTGAACCTTGCATCTTGTATAGGCTGATTTGGTGCTTTTGTTACTCTGGGGCGATTCGACACAGTGCCATTTGGTTTTGCTCCATTTTTCATTCCTGGCTTTTTGGGTCTATAAAATGTAGAGAATTCTCATTGTCTCAGGGGTTTTCATTGTAGTAAAATAATTTCATTAACAGTCAAAGCATGAAATTGCCACATGACAATAAAAGCAATATTCAACAGATAACAAATCAGGATATCAAGGTGCAACTCGGTGATTATTTAAATCGATAGGGTTGGGCTTGAGAGAGTAAAAAGCAACGCTAAGAGCTCCATTACTAAAGACGCGTGCAATGTCCGGCGGACATAACCCTCAGACAAGCGACTCTAGTGAATGAAAATAAGCACAGTTACTTGAAGAGTATTTGATGAGAGATTACTGAGGATTAAATTCGTACTCAAGTACTCACCCTCCTTTATTATTACGCATCTGGTTCTTTGATGCCTTCGACTTCTTGATAATGTCGTCCAAACTCACTAAATTAGACATGTTGAGTGGCGGTGTGCCGACACCGGCTACTCAGCTACAAAGCTTGGTAGTAGATGTTGGGAAATAATCAAAGTTTCCAAGCGTTGCGATTGAACGCACAACAACTTGGATAAAAACTTAATGAAGTTACAGGCTCCCTACTACTTGTAAAACAAATTACTGGCAGTTACTGGCTTATTTCGTTACGCCTATGTTGACGGGACAATACGGGATACGGGCCATCTTCTTCTACGTCGTTCTTCTTCAAGAACGGAAAGGGAATGGAAACGGAGTGACAGACGCCGGATACCGCGCGGAATGGCGAGAACAAGAAACGATGCGAACGTGAACCGGAGCAAGAAAAGTAAGAAGCCGCCAAAATTCAAAAGACTAATCCTGCATTGAACATGAGTGGCATTCAGATCTGGTGGCGTTTCTTCACAAATATTTATGTATAAGTCATGCATCAACAAATTGTTTGTATGCCGGAGATATTATTCGTAAGTTTACCGAGATTTTCGAACTGACCAATCAATGCTTGAGAGAACAAAATGAATTAGATCTGATGGAACTCGGCATTTGATGCGAAGGCTGCTTTTAACGTCGAGTACGTGAGAACAATGAATGACTCGTTCCAACTACTCGTTGACCGATTCCAATATTCTTGCCATCGTGTGGAACCGTTCCGAATGACTCATTTAGTGAATTTTACAATTTTGGTTTTTTTCCTCTGTAATCTGTAATCGCAATTTTCTCTGAAAGATAAGTCAGTTAACATCATCAAAAAACTTGAACTGTGAAATTCTCCTAATGAGCCATTCCAACGATTCATTTGGAATGATTCCATGTACACATAGTGAAACAAATATTGGACTCATCCAAGGAATCGTTCGTAAACGACTCATTCGTTTTCACGCGGGTATACGAGAATAATTATTGAAATGTGAATTTCATTTCAAATGATGATAATACCAAAGAGAAGATTGAGGGTTCTTGATTGAATTGTGCATTGAGCAGTGCAAATAGAAAAAGTATGTTGAATGCATGAATTATAGCTTCCTTTTGCTTAGAACTATATATTGAACTCATATGCTGTCCAACGTGTGCTATGAAAATTTTTCTGAAAATATGCGTCGGGGAAAAGTATTATAGAACTCACAACTTTCAGCTAACTCATCTTTTTCTTTTTATTTATTGTTGCACACTTTTTTAACTACTAAAAGGAACTGAAGAAGCTCTGGTGCGACTGTAATTAATATTTTTTGATTTGGAGTTATTGAAGAGCCAGTTAGTCAATTCCTTGTTGCCATTACTGACAGAAAGCTTGAGAATTATTGCATACCACTCATCATCACGATCCAAATAGTATCCTGCAAAATAACAAATGGACATAATATCCTTAAGATTGTATATATGTACAAATTGAGCCAGGATTGAAAGTTGAAACCAATTTGAAAAAACTACCTCTTTTGCTAAAAAGATCCAGGCAGCTGAAATCTTTAGCTTCAGTGTACACATAATGATAAAGAGTCATACACAAAGCATTCTCTCCTGCTATTGTTTTCAACTCGGGATCTGCGCCTAATGCAACGAAATCAATTATAATATTGTAATATAACGTTTGTAGGATGTATTCTAACGTAACTTAAGCCTCTCTTCAGATTTGAATAAATTTTTTGATACAAATATTACGCACCTTTTGCCAGCATAAACTCTATCAACGTGTGATTTCCGCGAAAACAAACTTTGTGGAATGGTGTGACGCCATCTGAATGCAGTCTAGCATTTATAAACTCAGGATGATTTGAGGCCAGTTGGACACATTTCATTGCATTGAAAATATTCGAGCAGTTCTGGAAATTTGATAATTTTTATTCGAGAGTAATTTTATTGAGAAAGGATGGTAATTATTTTAAGCACTTACATCACATGCGTCGTGAAGTTCTTTTAGCATCATGTGATAATTCAATAAGCTATCGGATCTCAATACGAAGTTTGCATTGTACTTGTCCGTTTTCTTATCATTCCGAAACTCATCGGTTGAATCGACGAATTTCTTACAGTTATTAGAAAGACCTGAATGATTCCCAAATCATGTAGAAGGTTATTACAAAATAGATCAGGTAAAAATAGTGGTACCGAAAAGTGATTTGGAAAACCTTTTGATCTGTAGTAGACGTAAAAACTTGCGCCAATGATGATGATAATCGCACAAATAGCCGTTCCAAAAGTTTCCTTGTCAATCTCTACGAACAGCAATAACGAACCTCTTGCAAAGCTCGTCAAAATGTCATAAATCGTTGAAGTATTCGTCGAAATCTCGATGTCTTTTGCCATTTATCTATTTAGAAGGCCACGACGGCCGAGCATCAATAACTTTCTAGATTTAAGATGAAACGGAATTGGAAATACACTGAGGAGAGAGTGATTTTGGATAAAAAAATACGACTCGATTAAACTAAGTCTTGAAATTTTCAGAGCTCTACATAGCTAATATCAATCAGGGGAGAACCTTCCGTGGTATACGTTTCGGGAACGAACGGTGTTCAGTGGGGAGTCGAATATATATGATGCATTCTAAGTTTTTTTGTATGGGATCGCAATACTAGTTCAAGGGAAGAAAAATTATTCAAAATGCAAGTAGCCACGGTTCAAGTGTATATGCTGAAAATCTGACGGATAAACGTTTCAAAAGCACGACTTCATGTTTCACGTATACAATTGACAGATCTTTGCGATAACTATTCGATCGTTAATAGTGCACTTATATATCTCTTCACCTTCTGGAAAAGCCAGTTGTGCACCAAATAATATCTGAAGATCGGATTGAATACCACTTGAGTTCCGTCGATGACACACAAATGCAACTTAATCTTAATATTGCAAGAACGGTTTGGACTTTGATTGATTCAAATCTCTTAATTCTCGCAAACAAAGTTGTTATCCATAGATCAGATCGACAGCGAGGTAAAAACGATCATGACTGGATCTTATGACTAATCTGCAGATTGGGTTATGGGTAGACCCTCCAGAGTAATGCAGCATTCGAAAATGGTCATTCAAAAAATCGGTTGAAAAAAGCTCCTCGATGGTGGGGGATACGGGGAAACTGATGCAGGTTATTTGTGTGTCGCGAAAACTTCATAAATGAATTGAAACATGAATAATGGAAATACAAAAACGTTGTGACAATATATTTACCTAAAACATTTATGATATGCATATCGAGTGTCCTGAGTCCTCCTGGTCCACTGCTCCGTTTGAGTTTTTACCTCGCTGAAAAACTATTTTTACGCCATGTGAAAAACTCGAAGAACGTGATGATTTTTGACAGCATGCTTACAGCGACATCATGGATACACGTATTTGTGACGAAATACGGAACGCGAGCAGACGGCTTTTTCAAAATGAAAAACTTTATATATTAATTTACATCATTCGTCATGTCATGATGTTTTTTTATACGCGAAATCGCGACATTGTTGATAATTGCTATTCACAGGACTCAAGTTGATAAAAAGATCAATTCTATCAACAAAATGCCGGATAGATTACGAAAAAACCCTCCAATTAGTTTGTAGGAAAAAAAACTCATTTCAAGATTGTCTAAGTCACTCTTGGGACTTTTTTGCAGAATTGCAAAAGGTTTGTAGAGCTACGTCTTTTTCACTCGTTACGTTTCCAAGTGGTTTATATACCTTGAACTCCAGTAGTCCGTAGGTATCTGGTGGATTAAACACTGTTGTCGACTGAAGCAGAAGCATACTGTGATTCAAGAATGAGTAATGTGAAAATGGTCAATACTGGCTTGTTGATTCTAACTAATCCATCAAGAATAGCCAAACTATTACCCATAATAAAAGAGCGAGTGCTGAAGACACTCTACATCCAGTTTTTCCCTGACAAAAATATCTTTGTATCCAATGCATATGCGCCACCAACAACGCCACCAAGAGTTTCCAAGTATTCACAAGTGATAGCTAATATTTATACCCTCACAGCCGATTATTCTCACTGCTTGGATGTGAGGGTTTTATTAACGAGTTTGAAGAATACCAGCGAATCAATAATTCATACAAAAAGACCTGTGGAGTTAGTCATATTTGATAAGAACTATAGTAGTAATGATGCCAAAACTTTTATGCAAGATTTTTTATCCAACACATCAATGGGTTGTGAATATGTAATTGTCAGTGATGACCAAGAGGATGATGGAGAAATTACTGTAACTGAAGAATCCAATGGAAAGCTTCACAAAAATGTAGTACTTGGCGGAACATTTGATAGACTTCACAATGGCCACAAGATATTTTTGAGTGAAGCTATTTTTAGATGTCTTGAAAAATTGACTGTAGGTGTTACAGAAAAAAATATGCTTCAAAGTAAGTATTCTTTACTACCTTCATATTTTTACTTTGTTTCATTATCCTCATAATCTTTATCTTTTTGCTCACTTCTGTTTTATAGAAAAAATCTTATGGGAACTAATAGAGCCATGTCCAAAACGCATTGAAGTCTTGAAAGACTTTGTAGAAGATGTGGACCCCTCGCTGACTTATAATATCACACCTATCACAGACATGTATGGTCCAACTAAAGAAGATCCCTCTTTCAACATGATTGTTGTCAGTGAGGAGACAAGGAAAGGTGGAGAAATGGTCAATGACAAACGAATAGAGAATAAATTGAGTAAACTAGATATTCATGTTGTTACATTAGCTCAAGACTCACTCCGCAATGAGAATGAGGAAGATAAAATCAGCTCTAGCAATCACAGAATGCGATTACTGGGAACAAGATTAAAGCAGCCGGTAAGTTCTTCGGTGATGTTACAATGATTAAGGCTACATCTGCAATGTTGCATTTATTACAGAATCTTGTTGGAAAACCCATGAAGCCCTACCTAATTGGATTGACTGGAGGTATAACCAGTGGAAAATCTTCAATAGCAGATAAGCTGCAAAAACTTGGTTCAGGACTCATTAACTGTGATCTAGTTGCTCATTCCATGTATGCTCCTGGGATGAAGTGTTACAATCTAATTGTTGAAACATTTGGATCTCAATATGTTTCTTCTGATGGTCAAATAGATAGAAAAGCTTTGGGCAATCTAGTCTTTAATGATAAGGTGAGCAAGCTTTTTCATGATGCTTATGGTATTCCGAATGTGTCCACTTATGAACTCTTTTTTTACAAATAGAATGAATTGAATAAACTAAATGATTTGATGTGGCCTGTGATTTTGGAAGAAACAAAGAAGAGAATCAATGAATTGTCTCGGAATGGTTTTGACATCATCACTGTAGAAGCTGCTGTATTGATTCAGGCGGGTTGGCAGTCCACATTCCATGAAATTTGGACAAGTATAATACCAAGGGAAGAGGTATGGTATACAATTTTCTCCTACAGGAAATTAGTAGTAAGGTATTCATTTATCTGTTGTAGGCTATCAAGCGGCTGATGGAAAGGAACAAATTGAGTAAAGAGGAAGCAGAGAGACGTATTTTAGTCCAACCAGACAATACTGAACAAGTTGACAATGCTCATGTGGTATTCTCTACATTGTGGAGTCACAATTTCACGCAACAGCAAGTTCAAAAAGCCTGGGGTGAAATTGTGAAGAATTTGAACTAGTTAAAGGAAACTGCCTCTTGTCTGAATGTTAATCTTACCCATTACTCGCCATGAAAAATTTTATCGGTTGTAACGGTCATGGCGAATATCGCGTTGTTCTTTCAGGACCACGAAACGCGTACACTGTAGCTTTGTATCCTTTTTGGTCAATTTTCTAAGAGAAATACTATTTTTTAATATGAACGGGAAAAATTATATCATGCTTGTGGTTTCTACTGGTGAAATATTTTATCCAACAAGCTTGTGCTTATAGTTTTAAACATTGAGTCTGTAGATGCAAAAGGAGGAACCTGCTACTGCTGAGGAGTTGCCTCTTGGTTTACACTTGTTACAAATTTGTCAACAAATCATTACAGGTCCAACATAAGAAGTGTTGAATATTCCAAATAAAATATTTCTGTATGAAACTCTGGTCCATTCTTACTTCCATCTTAGTCCTTGTGGCAAAATTATGCACATAATAAACCATTTAAATAACAGCTCTCTCTCAAATTCAATTCAAATAGAAACTTTGTTAGGCTGTAAATATTTCTTTAATAATACAAAATAGATTTCAGAATTGACGTGCCTCAGAGCGCATCAAGGGGTACACGATATCCGGTACACCCTTGTAATTAGTTGAGAGCAAGAAGACCGCATGTAAACTAGATACTGAAAGAACTTGTCCGCCAGGTTCATGCCGCAAGAAATGCAACAGCTTGATTATAAATACGTTTTATTCAAATTCTTGACATAGATAGAATTAATGGTGGCGAGATTGTGAGCATGTTCGAAACGTGACTCAATGCCTACCAGAGTTGAAATATCGTAAAAAACTGAAACGTGATAGATTTCACTAATGTAATCTAACATCAAACTTGTGTCGATCAGTGCAACAGATTTCAAGATGGTCTATACAAAAGCATAATTAAAATTTGGAGAAATCGAAGTCTCCATGATTAGATGATGGTGACTGGAAATTCAAAATAAATTACAATTGTCAGAATGAATTCCAATTCAATATTTCATTTCAATTATCGTCAATTCGAATGAACTAAGAATATATGTTATTCTAAGTTTGAGAGATAAAAACAATTCCGTGTGAATGTTCAAGCCATGGCAACATCTTCACCCTCCTTCTCCTCTGGATAAACAAGATTGTACAATGCGTGGAGGGCATTTTTGGCTGCCTGTTTTTTCGCATCCTTCTTGTTTTTGGCTGCAAGTGAAACCGTGAGAGTTAGGAGAATCAAGAGCAGGTAGAGATGTGAGGGTATAAGAGTGTATAAGAGTTCTGACAACTTACCAGTTCCTGTGTATGATTGACCGTCGACTACGCAAGCAAGGGTGAAAGTAATATTTGGAGGGTTTCCAACTCGACTAACTTCTGTGTATCCAAGACCGGGTCTCATTTGATTTAGCAGCATAACGGGATGGACGCTCAATGCATTTGGCGGCAGTTCCTTCGGTACTGCAGGCTTGACAACTTCTTTCTTTACTTTACTGGCAGTAAGTCCTGGTCGAGGAACAGGAACAACAGTGCCTTGGTTTTGCCATTCAAGGAAAAGTTTATACAGAGCAAAGCTAGCAAGAGAAGTCCACGGGATATCCTCATGTTCCTCAATTTCCATGCTCTCGGCTCCGTCCTTATTTTCACCGTCGCCAAGCACACTTCCATCAGTTTCACCGTCAACAGGAGATTTGGCAGCATGAGTTGTCATTTTCTCAAGCAACAAAGTTTTGAATGCATTCTCAGCGGCATTTTGACGAGCCAAATGCTTAGATAACCCTTGACCAATGTAGGTTTTTCCATCAATCTATTCGAGGATAAGAATACGATCAAGGCTCGGAATTTCATTCTAATTACAAATTCACAACAAAAAAAGATTATTTCTTACCTTAGCATGGACGACGAACAAGGAACTTGGGAGAGCAGACTGGCTTTCCGGGAATGTGAACTGAACTCCTGTCTTCATCTCATTCAAAACCATGATCGCATTCTTGGGCTGGATAGTTCGCCTCAGCCGTTGGTTTAGACGCAATCGTCTCACTTTCCTGCTGACTTTGACTGTAAATTCAAAACCACAATGTGAGAATTCAGCAACGATACTCTAGACATAGATGAACATGACAGAAAATCGCGTTCAGAATAATTCTTCACAATGACCAGTTCTACTCCGTAACTCAACAGTATTTCAACCGGAGTAAATGAATGGAACCATCTTCAAATTTGCGCAGTGATTCTTCATCATTATAAAGATACAGGTGGGCAAATACAAGTATAAAACTCCAACTTACATTGCGGTCCCTTGCGCTTCCACTTAGGGATACTCTGGTCGTCGCCGTCGAGAACCTCGGGAACTTCGCTAGTTTCCATACCATTGTTGGGGTGCTGCTGAAGATTTTGCTGAGCAAATTGGTTCGGATTTTGAGCTTGAGCAGGTGTCTGGCCACCTTGAACATTTCCAGTACTCTTGAGGATCGGCTTGAGTTGCCGTTGAGCCTGCGGAGTTTGTTGCTGCTGCTGTTGAAGCTGTTGCTGTTGCTGCTGTTGCTGTGGTTTCACCTGTGGCATACGTTGCGGCGTTTGCTCCTGCTTGACTTGCTGCTGGGCAGGCATTCTCTGGGCTTGCGGAGTTTGTTGTTGTTGTTGGGGCTGCTGCTTATATGGAGTAACATTGTTAGGTTGTTGTTTGAACCCTCCTTGTTGGGTTTGATTTCCAGCTGGGTTTCCTCCCTGTTGTTGGTGTAACTATGAAACATAGGGAGGGACGCCGCTACACAATGAACCTCTACGGTAGTACTACACCACCAAGGCCAACCAACACGACTGCTCTGAGGCAGTAACTCTTTCGCTGCCCCCATAGCATCTCATCAGCCAATTTCCCTTTTACAGAAGCTGATTTATATACCACTTGTGACCAAGCCTAGCTCTTGATTACAATAACAGATTATCTCAGTCATTGTGATGCAGTCTCAATGCCCCAGATGTGTCAACAGACATCATGGAGCCTGAAATCATGCACTTCACCAACTTGGATAGGCCAAAGCTCAGCTCAGATTTGCCAGGGAGTGACATGATGCTCTTTGCTATGTGGGCAGCTGGCGAGTTTGCCCCTGGTGGAATGCACCTCCTCGGTATTGTTGTATAGCTACTAAGGCCTGCTCAGCAGGAGTGGGAGATAGGGACCTCTAATTAATACATGCAACTTGAGACCTGGCATTGAAAGAGAAGTTCAAGGCAGAGAATAGCTTAAGGATGACACAACTCTTTTGAAGAAAGAGGTGATTTTTTCAATAGCCAGCAAATACAATAAAGATTGAGGGCTTGGTCAATCTGGAATTCACGAAGTGACCAAGGTTCAGATACTGTCGACCCACATGAGTGTTTCTGAGATAATTGTAAACAGACAAAGTATAATGAGTATGGTCAATCTGGTAAAGAATCAGTTCATGTTTTACAATAAGGAGAGTACTGAAAACTTGTGCTGTGATAAGTGGCTTCTAGAGGAGAATTCATAAAGAAAATGTGGGATTCATTTCATTACTTAATCCAGGACATAACATGGACAGGAACTTGACACAACAAAAGAAAAGCGACTTGACGCCATGAAGTGGATGCATAAAATCGAATCAAACTTACAACTTGGCCTTGGCCTTGGAATTGCTGCTGACCAGCATTCTGAGCTCGCTGAGGAGTACCTGTGACGAAAAAACCATCATTAACGGATATAGGATCAATTCATTGATCTAAAAATAGGAGGAAATTGCCGAGTGTTTGAACTGAACCGTGTCGTCACTTGTCTTTCCTACTGATCATACATAATTACGAACAACCTTTCCATCAGCTTTTAAGTATATTCGTAAAACCCGAATTTTTAATATCAGAATTCTACACGAAAAAATGGGTACCATTACGAAGATGCCCAATTTCAGTGGTCAACAACGGCGTGCGCATCATGACCATGCTCCGTGGGAGGTATCGCGTGTTGTCTGTGGTTCAATACAATCCAGGCAAAATGATGCCGGGCGAAAATCGCTGTATCCTTCGTCTATGATGCTTATGAAAAATTGATCAAACAAAAAATCGTGAGACTAAACTGGTACGAGTTGAAATAAGGATAATTAACAAAGGAAAAAAACTAGCAGTTAATACCGGAGCAGATCGCTTCCGTATTCGCCACGTGCTCGCATGGCTTCAAAATGAGATGTGTCAAAAAATTGAAGTCTTACATTAATAGCTTCAGCAAATCAATCATTTTCGTAAAATCGAAAAACTCACTTGGTAGCAATCTTCAACAGAAAATCAAGACGTAGACATTCAGTAACATTTGCTCCAAATCAAGCCAAGCCATGATTCATGCGAATAAAACCATCGATGCTCCAAGGAGTGTAAATGAGAAATGCAAATCTTGAGACTCTAATAAGGGATTATTATCTGCATCAAATGCGGCGAAAATTAACAAGAAGAATCTCTTGTAAATAAACCAAATGCTCATGCAGCCATCACGTATGAGACCGCACAAAAAAGAACATCTCAATCCAGATATCGTATCCAAGTGTTATTGGCAACTAGGAATAAATACAAAGTATAAAAGATCA
Source organism: Eretmocerus hayati (assembly GCA_029851415.1). NCBI lineage: Eukaryota > Metazoa > Arthropoda > Insecta > Hymenoptera > Aphelinidae > Eretmocerus > Eretmocerus hayati. Next base: position 145,510,944 of record CM056742.1, on the reverse strand, counting down.
GCTCGATGACAATAAAATGCAGTCAAAAAAGACGACGGGAAAATATGACAGATAGACTCTAAGAGCCGAGAACAGCCGAGAATGACGCGTGACTAGTGCTAGTGTGAGTATAATCAATCGGAGCAGAGATGGACGCCGGGGTGGCGGCGACGGCGTCACCTCGCGCCGCCATCTTCTACCAAGCGCCGGTATTGATCTCGTGTTCATTGGGAATTCTTTTACCTACATACAAAGAGATATACGCAAAGCATCGCGCTACCCCCAAGTAAAATAACCAGCACCAGGACTCGAAAAATGAAAGATTCACAACGATACACATAAATTAGAGACAGATTAGGCAAGACGGAGCAAACGTTAATAATAATACAACATTGAGCTTGAGAAGCCGGGCGAGCAAGTGGGTACGGTAAAACGACTCTTACCGCCGGGAATATTCTGACTTTGCCTACTTCTCGTAGGATACATGATGGACGTTGCTGGTGGAGGCTGTTTCACGATCCTGGGTAAATCAGCAACACTGCGGGTCGGCCGGCGATCCGGAGTTTCTGACAGGAGACAGGAGTTTTCGGCACAGCTACAACACGTTGTCGCACTAGATGCACTTGCCGGAAACTGACTGACGCCGCATGAACGCCGCACTGCAGACTGCAGCAAAAGGTGCGGCGTAATTTGACAAGGAGAGGGGGGAAAAGAGAGAGAGAAGTTTTTCTAGCATTGTGCAATCAGAAATGAGAATGTGGAGAAAATGGATTGTGATTGGTCCACAGGGTATAATTGGCGGAAATGACGAGAACTTTGAGATGAGTGGAGAATACGATTGGTGCGGGTAGATTGCGGAGCATCAGTAGCGGGAGTTTTAAATTAATGGCGAATGCAACGCATAAGGTGAAGCTCAAAGATTTTTCAATTGAAATACAGACTGACTCGTGTTTTTTCACGCTTTCGGACGATAGTTTCTAGAACTTGAAACAAAAAAATCAGAGGCACTTACTCCAAGCTTTACTAATGACTGATCTTGAGTTGAGCAATGAATAACAAACTTATCAGTAGCCCTGATGTTATGATTGGATTCAATTAGTTAGGCTTATCTCATACTCAAAAGCTTACATCTCAGAGAAATTTGTGAAGGATATGGTTGGTTACATTGTTTTAAATTTAATTTTATATTCACGTATATTGAAAGCACTGCTCTAATGTCACACTTAAACATGGAATTTTCGCACGAAAAGTGATCATTCTCGATTCGTCAAGAGCAATTTTGAATCTTTAATTTGAGCCGTCATTGGTCCTACAAAATCCGACAGATTTTAAGGTGAGACACGATGACATAAAATACCTTGAACGAGTCGACAGAATAACTGAAGGATTCATTATATATCACGGACTCTGCATCCTTCGAGAAGTACAACAGGCATAATCAATTTCACAGATTTTCCCTATGAAAGATAGCGATACGTGAAACTCGTAAATCTTGTACGGAAAATTCAAGGACTGACGACCATTTTCTGAGTGGAAGTGAATTTGATAAATCCCTGCCAAGCATGTGATATAAATAATAAATATCACATATCAATATTTGAGAGTAAAACCACGAGTCAATCAGATCGAAATCCTTGATGTTCCATTGTGCATTGGTTTTAGAATCCTTGATCGATTTAACCGATAAGCGTTAATTATTGATATTAGAATCACATTTTTCTGAAGATCAATATATATTTCATACAAAAGCAATTAACATTTCAATTCAAAATCTTGAATAAAGTAAATAAACAGTCAGAAGACAAAAACTCCAAAGGCATTATATCCATAGTAATATTGAGCCTACCGTGCTATTAGGCATAACCACACAATGATCTACTCGTGACTTCGAGCACAAAATTCACTATGATCACTCATGTTGAACGCTCATTATATTCCGCGTTTTCAGAATCACTTCAAATGTCCGGAGTAAAAGCTTCAGCGCGCCCATGTGCACAGACTTACTGCCCACCTTTTCGAATCAGCCTTACGATCGGTTCCGATCAAGTGAAAAATACGAGAAAAATACTTAACAATTGTTGAAAACTGTATAAGATAGAAAAAATACCATGAAAAATATAGAAAAATGCACATATGCTCATACTGTAGTGGAATTTTCAAATTTCATCTCCTCGGGATATACAACGTTGTATAAAGTACGAAGGGCATTTTTGGCTGCCTGTATTTTGGCATCCTTTTTGGACCTTGCTGCAATCAGAGGAAATCGAACGGGTTCACAAGCACTGATTGACAAATCGAGGAATAGAGGAAAAATTGAGCGTTCGACTTACCGGTTCCCGAGAATATCTGACCGTTGATTTCAAAAGATATAGTGAAAGAGTTGACAGAATTTGCACCGCGACTAACTTCACTATAGATAAGATCAGGTCTCTTTTGGTACAGCAGCGCGAGTGGAGATACATTCTGAGTGGGGTATGACGTTTTTTTGATCAGCCGAGGTTTGATATCTAACTCCTTCTCCATTTTGGAAACTATGGCACCCGATTGAAGAATAGGGACGACATCACCTTGACTTTGCCATTGCAAAAAAAGTTTATACAAAGCAAAACTAGCAAGAGAGTGCCATGAGAGATCATCGAATGTTTTCACTTCCGTGCTTGGAACCTCATCACTAACATTTTTTTCAATTTTTATATCATAAGAACTCTTTGCTGCGTCCATTGTCATTTTTTCCAGCGACAAGCTTTTAAAAGCCGCTTCCGCAGCATTTTGGCGAGCCATTTGTATCGATGCACCAAGACCAGTGTATGTTTTCCCTGCAATCTGTTTAGAGAAGAACTCATTTGCTGCATAGCAGTCTATTTTGATGCAAGATTCATGATTCGGGAACTTACTCATGTCCTTACCTGAGCATAAGCAATAAATGAGTGTCCAGGAAAAATTGACTGAAACTTCGAAATTGTAAATTGAACTCCGACTTTCATTTCATTCAAAATTGCGATCGCATTCTTGGGTAGAATGGTCTCTCTGAGGCGTTGGTTGGTGCAAACTTTTTCTTGTTCCTTGTTGACTTTCACTAGAAAAACATATATTAGGATACAAGGACGAAAGTTAAATATCACAAGAATACAAGCCGCCACTATTACTTATCCTAGAGAGAAATTTGTTAAAAGTACAAAATCTCAAGAACTAGGCAAGTTTCAAGCATGGGGCGAATACGTCCATAATTTTGTCTATATTGGAGTCATGCATTACAATAAGTACAAGATAGTTCTCGAGGTAGTTACTTTTTCCACACACACGCATTTCTTATCATATTACACTACTTTCTGTCTGATTACTTGCAAGATAACTTGACTTATCTTGGGATTCGGACTATTAAAAAATAACAATGGTGATTTTATTATGTTGAAATGAAGATAAACGGTTATAAGTTGTCAATATTATAAATTATTTGGAAAGTTTATACATCCTCTTAAACAGCAGGGCGTTCTCCTCTATAATATGTGTAATAAGTTCTTTCAACGTATCAGCAAAATGACGCGCTATATGGATTTTTCAAGTGCTCCGCAATGCGCGCTCATAAAATCAGTCACTTTTATGGTGATTACTGCAGTCTATATGATAGACACTAAACTCAAGATCCGGAATTTCATCATGACACCTCGACGATGCGGTTAAGTTATAAGGTAAAAGTACCAATGAAGGAACACCTCGTGATTTTGGTTCCAATCGTGAAACACTTCAAAAATATCCTCGGTAGAGACATACAATAATTTAAAATGAATGCGAAAAAATTCTAACTTGAAGTTCACTGACTTATCTTGATAGTACGATAGGCACAATGATTATTTCTGAGCAATCATTCCAAGGGAAAAATCGAGAAGGGGAGGGTGCCGAATCGGGCGCTTTTGGGCCAATTGACCTTCACCGTTACACCAAAAAGTCACTTTCTCATATTGTTGATAGTTATCACACAAGGCTTCTGAAACGTGTTTCTCTTATCAGGTATCATAGTTCATGGTCTAAACTTGAAGAAACTCCACGATTGGACACAAATGTGATATTTTTTCTATTTATTTGAAGACTGTGCCTCCATTGAGCGACTTTTTTCGGGCATGTCCCAATGAAGGAACAGCAAATTTTCGGTTTTTCTAATTAGGGACACGATTCCTTGGATATGCCCCTATGAAGGAACAACGATCCTAGAATTCGAGTTGACTTGCACTTCCACTCTCCAAAAGGTAATGAACTCCTTCCTCGGTGGTTTTGAAGTAGTTGATAATCACAATTTTCTCGTTAATTCATAATTGAATCTTTACGCACAGCGCGAATACCGTCGATACAGGCACATAAATTCGCCATACTTTGATCTCTTAACATGATCTTTGCGGAGTCAAAGATTTCTGTTCCTTCTTTGTGTGCGATGGGACCCACCGGTGGTTCCAGTGGGATGTTAGTTCTCACAAGATTAACGTTTTCAGCACACAGAGGGACAACGCGGGGTCCACTGGTGGGTCCGCCGCCGCAAACGTGTTAACTCGTTGCTTTCCACCAGAAGCTCTGTTTCCACATCAGTCTCAGGTCTCTACGGGAGAGTCTGAATTCGTAGTGTAGACCACCCACGGAATTATTGTGGCGGAATTATGGTGAGATATGTTTCTGGAGATTTCTGGGATTATATTGCAGCTAGAATCGAAAACGCTTCCTGAGCTGTTTTCCGAAAAAAGTGTTTTGTTGCCACTCCCCGACCTTTCTTGCTCTACTGCTCAAGCAGGGCCCTTTTTTTCAGAAATATGTGGAGACCTTTTTTGTACGTCTTGAATGATTGCGAAAAAACGTGTTCTCGTTTCATTCCGTAGAATCCACCTGTTGAAGAGATAATAGGCTTTTTCATCGAAAATCATATTTTCCCCCCTCTCTTATTCTACATCTGAAACGGGCTGTGAGGAGATCTTTCTCGAGATCTTTGCTGCAGATCTTGAGGAATTGCAGGAGAATATATTGCAGCTTTATCCCGAAGACCCGCCTGTTGGAAAGATTAGAAGTTCTTTCGTCAAAAACCATATGATTTCCGTAATTTCCCCCTGTTTCATAGTTGTTAATTGCAAATCTTGTTCCGCATCGACTTTCATGGAGCACTGAGAAAAAAATTTTGGTCGTACGGCCATGCGTATTGTCGTACGACCAAAATGGTATTTGCTGCAGAACAATACCGATTTTGTTATCGCATCAATCTATCAGAACGGTTTTGTGATCTGGTATTAGAGCCAGAATAGTTAAATATAACGCGTATATTCCGAATGCTCCGATACTTACTGGGTTAACAGTCACATTACGCTCATTTTGCTACAAAAAGCTACCAATTTTTTGCACGGAATAGCACCGCAAAGGGACAAATATAATCCAACGATTTTTTAGGTTATTCGTGCCAAATTGGTGCAATAACAAAATCATTTTGCTGTGGTGACAATCCAGTATTGGTCTGACGGCAATACCACGTAACAATACAGTCGTATTGTTCCGACGGCAATATTTTATTCTCAGTGAGGATAGGACATACCATCGAAACCTTTGTACATACCATTGAAATACAAATACGGGAACCACGAAGCTCTCAACTCGATCATTAGTTTTGATGTCTGGGAAGAAATATATAATCATTCCAAGATCATGAGGCAGAAGTCGATTATCTTCTCTTATCTATGTGACACTAGGGTGATACTTACCGTCAACCGGGGCAACTTTGGAACAATACATGAAAGAGTGGTTATCACGCACAGTTGGCTAGGCAGATGATCCTGAGGCCTTAATACCGGTCCCTTACACTTGGGACAAGCATAAATGATGTTTTACATCGGCGCGAGGGCCTCCATCAGCTATTAATCCGTTTACAAGCTGACTTCTTCATAAGTGCCTTTTCAACCCAACAAACAGTCTCTCGGAAAAAAGTGGTGTGGTTCTGACGTTAGTAGGTCAAATTCGAGATAGCTGAGCTAGATTTCACTTGTCTGTACACATATCTGGACGAATCCATTGTTACAATGGAGTATTTCCACGAAGTTTCAATTTTGTAGAGTAAAAACTGACAAGTATGTATTTTTTTCAGAAACCGGGATAACTTTGGAACACTTAGTCATGTACTCTCAATCATTCCCCAAGATTCATACCATCCTTGAATTCTACATACTTGAGTAGCCATTGATGAGAGCTTCAAAATGAGCTAAAGAACGTCTCATTTCGACCCATGGAAGCCAAGTTATGTCAGTTTTCGTCAGAAACCGACTGTGAAGGTATTTTCCTCCTTGAGAGTTAGTCGTGACGCGGGCACTGAGGTATGCTGATGGTGTCTATGCTCGATTATAGAAGTTAAATTCAACCGAATGGACTTTTATAATAGGTCAATGGAAAGCTAAGACACTCAGCTTTCGATTACTGATGATGAAAATCGATGGCGTGACCTAGTTTATGAATCAATTGACGAATAAATAATGATAACAATTCCTGTTCCAAAGTTACCCCAGTCCGTGTCTAACTTTGGAACATGACTTTCCGCGCTCATTGCTCCAACCAGATATGTCCAAATGGAACTTATAAGCACCTCAATCGAAAGCCGAGACTGTAAGCTTTCGTTTGACTACAGATACAACCCGCTTCTGATGCAAGACGTACAAGTTTCACGAGGTTTAAGGAAAAAAATGAATTTTTGTTCCAAAGTTACCCCGGTTGGCGGTATTTCCCAAGTTTCCATTCTCCTAGGTGCTCTTCACGCTAGAATCTTCCTTATTCGGTTTATAGTATACCATGTGACCACGATATTTTGGACAAAAAATACATGCACAAGCGCAGGGCATGGGGATAACCTCCAAATTTTACCAGAAATATCGTGGTCACACGCCATATAACAAAAAAACCACCTTCGGAGCGATTTGGAGATGCTTTCTTGGTACCGCATGAACACGATTTTCAACATTACAAAGCACATACTGAGGGGATGCGAGACGAAGATACTAATATACATAGACGACCAGGAACTTCTGAAGAAAATATTTGTGACTTCTGTAAGAATATCTGTATTTGACTTTCGACGGGCTATACAAAGTCAACCTACGGAAATTTCGATGGAATATAATCTTTCCCGATTTATAAGTAAGTAACAGAGGGAAGTTACAGGAAAAATATGAATATTTGTGAGAGAACCTCTAATCTCTTTAATTGGTGGATTTCATAGGATAAACCGAGGTGAGTTTCATAGGATAAACCGAGGCCCTTTCCTGCAAGTTTTTAAGATCTTCAAAAAAGGTTCCTACCCGTCCTTCGAAAAAACATGGGTTGTTTGAGCTGGAGAGCGAGAAAGCGGGAGAAATATGATTTTTGATAAAAAAGCCCCTCTCTTATCTCCACCAGTCGAGTTTCAAGTGATGAAACGAGAACATATTTCTTTCAACTTTTTGAGAACTACTTACAAAATGGAATCCACAAATTTTTCTAAGAACGCGTCCTGTTTGAGCTCGTATGGAGCGAGGAAGGTCGGAAGGTGGCGGAAAACTTGCTTTTTGGACTTTTTTGAAGAGCCTCCCAAATGGCAGTTCCGATTTCAGCAGGAATATTGATCCTCGAAGTGCTCAAAACACATCTCACAATAATTCCGTGGCTGACCTGAATCACGAATTCAGACTCATTCCTAGCAACCCGTGCACCATTCGCTCCAATTTTCGTTCTTTTCACTCTCAACTCTCATACGTCGTCATGTAAACCATCGAACTTATAGAGTAGTGTCCGATTATAATGACTCCAGTGTCGACCAACAATTCACGATTATTTGTTTGGTTTCAATAATAAATCAATGTAGAGTCGAGTCCGGTTATAGCAAATCGGCGATAACAAACAGTCTGGCCATAAACGAGAATTCAGTCAAATTGTGAGTCTCGTCATCACTCATAATGGATAATTTATACATCCAACAGTATAATTACACGACATGTGTGATCATTAATTAAGATCTTGAAATGTTCAGTTTTCATTTTCACTTGATACAATTTTAGTATCCAATCTTGCACACAAATGGGAAACTTTCCAATGCTGAGAAATCGAACTAATCGTTCAGTGGAAGTGCTCAGATTACCCTATATAACGTTTTTGACTCTCGGATTCATGAAAATAAAAGCTCATTTCGATACATGCATACATGGAATCGCTCTTCTGCTCAAACCCAATATCTCTAATATTTATTAGAAAACCCCTCGACTACTCAGAGTTACGTGGGGATGAGGTTCTTAAATATTCTAGGTGCCGTAAATACCGCGTTTCACCATTGGGACACGAGTGTTTCACCATACGGACACAGGCAAAAAAGGTGTTCCTTCATTGGGACATTGCAACGCTTCCGTAATTGATTTATTATATTTTTTGTACTGCTTCTAAGGTCATGAAAAAAATTGAGCTTATTCTAGAGACATTTTTCTATCAAATGCTTATTTTAATTCCGATCCAACAGCTCTTACGGAGTCAGAATACGCTCCCGACCCCGGGACCCCCGAAAAAGTGTTCCTTCATTGGTACATTTACCTTAGTTCAAGTAAATATCTATTTTCCGTAAAGAGATGCAGGTAAATTCTGTAAGTTCACTGATTGCCTCAAGTCTTTATACGGGGGAAGAGTTTTTCGAAAACTACTTCGATGATTCTGCCAAACCGTGGTACAAGAACAAAAAACTCTCACGCGAACTCATAGTAACGATCAACAGATGCAGATCAAACCACTATGGGTTGGCCGCCTCGTTAGCAAGAGTAAACATCATCAATAACCCGACATGTAGTTGTGGCGAATACGACCAAACACTTGATCATGTACTCTGGCAGTGTTCACAATTTGACGAGAAAAGGACCAAACTTATAAGATCTTTACTCAGAATCAAGCTACAGCTACCGATGAAAATTTCTATTTTGCTAGAAAAACCTTCTATCGAAGCATTTAAGCATATAATCGAATTTATCAAGGCTTGCGATTTGCGTATATAATTATCTAGACATAAGTACCAAGAATGATGTATGATTATTATCGATAATGTGTATGATATGATGATCTTCTATGATTATGTGTAATTATTTGTAGTTGATAAATCTCAAACGAGATTTCAATGCTTTAAAAAAAAAAAAAAAAAAAAAAAAGTAAATATCTAAACATTACTTGTGATCTCCGTGGAACAATTCTCAAGTATGATTAGCTCGGAGAATATGATCACGCTTAAGCAATGACTACTTATTTATAAATATTCCCACCAGCGTTGATGGAAAACTCAAATCAAAGCGACACCTATCAATAAGTGATAGGTTAATTGATTGAAACCCTTAACTCTCCCGGGGACAAAAAATTAAGGAAATTGATCAAAAGGAGAATGCGAAAAAGATATAGAGAGAAAATTGTTCAAAAATTTTCGTGTACGAACTAATAGTATATTACGCAACAAGTGCGAGAAGGTCAATTTCCGCACAAGTTGCCAAACGAGTGCGAGAAGTTAATATTCACGCACACTTTGGAACTTCTCGCACAACCAGAAGAACACATTTACGCACGCTCGCTTCGCGAGCGTGCGTAAATATGTACTTCTGGGTGTGCGAGAAGTTTCGAAGTGTGCGTGAATGTTACTTCTCGCGCGAGTTGGCAACGTGTGCGGAAACTCCTCGCACGTGTTGCGTATACTATTTTTTGCAACTGAGCGCGAAGTTGTGATTAAATGCACCACTGTCCGAGCAAGATCATCTTGAGAACGGAGTTTTCAAGAAAGGCCAAATTCAGAGGGATGACTTGACATCATATTTTGGAGCTGTGCGTGAATGAAAATGCATTAGAGCGAGAAGTAACATTTACGCACACTTCACCAGTGCGTAAATGTAAAACTGTGCGAGAACATTCACGCATTACTTCTCGCACTGTAAATAATGAAGAGAAGTCTCATTTTTTTACAACTTCGCGCACAAAGTTGCAAAAAATATTTTAGTTCGAACTCAATTACATACGTATCGATATCGATACGTATGTAATTATTCGACAAACATTATGAGGTCGCGGAGAAAATGAAGGCACTATACAATCATTATCTTGAACACAGAGACCCATATTGTTCATATTCTTTTCGGCTTTACACTCTCCCTCAATTAAAATGTTTCCATACCCGACTTCTTGATCAGCGAGATTCTCGGGATTTTTTTACGCTTGATTGGGTACCGCCAGTCATTCAGATATTGTAAGGATAAAACAAATGATAAATGTTGCAAACCTTGTGCTTCCTTGTTTGTGGTCACTAGTTTGTCAACGTATTTTCGGTTCTTGACGCTAACGTCGGGTGTTAGTTTAGTCGATTGTGTTGAAACCATTGTGGTATCTGGATATAAACCCGAGTCAATAGTTGCAAGACGGACTTTGTTTTCGATACCTTCAAAGTCCTTACATGCAACCGAGCTGGATATTTTGGTCGACTGTCGATTCACAACCGATGGATTTTTTCCCATAGCCTCAGTGGAATCATCCTTGATTGAGTTCCACTTCGTTTCAAAACCCGTCATCTGATTTTGATTCTGATCGTACGCTTCAAGTTTTTTCAGGTGAATTTCTCTCTCATGAATCAGAAATGCGATTGCAGCATCCCTGTTTTTTATTTGCTGTTTCAAATAAGAAATGTTCTCTGTCATTTTTTGACATTCCGACTCCATGAAAGTCAAGTTTTTCATTTTGTGATCGTAATCGTAGCCGTTGGAACATTGAGAATTTATTTTGGTAAAACCTGCGATAGAATAAAAATGTTGTAATTGATACGTCAAAATGTATATCACAACAAAATCGTTCCTACCATTTGTACCATAGCCGTTGGTGTTATTTTTGATTGGAATTACGTGCCTTATTAATCTGCGATTTTTTACCCACGTTCCATTCGAATCTTCACCCTGTATGGATGAGAAGTTAAAGTCGATTTTCATTATAAAGTCTCTGAAAAGTCTCTGAATCTAATTATGTGACTGCATCAGGTACTGCTTCATCGCAACAAAAGATGAAAGATACTCGTTCACGAGTAAGTGCAATATCTTCGTAAACGCGACAAAAAAATCGTTTGGATTTACATTATGTGAAAAAAAGCATTTAAGCTCAATCGATTTTCATGAATTGGGTTCCGAACACAGATACAATGTGCATTCAGGATCTGTTCTGAGGAATTTCAAAATATAATTTGACTTTCTTTTTTAGGCATTTGAGATGAGGTATCCTTCATGTTTTGAGATACGTTTCAGTATGCGCGAACTTATCAGTTGAAAAATATTGAGATGAAAATGATGAAACTATGAGCAAAACGGGTTATAGAGACATTTATATTGTATACTCCACAAAGAAAATGCTACAATTTACACCTCCCCAGTAAACCTGTCAAAAAATGTGGAGGCAATTCTAAAATGTCTCTTTAAAGAAACCTCGCAAAGCTTAAATGGAACTGGTAATGCAACCTTCATAATAATGGAACATACTGGAAGTCCAACAAAAAATATTTCATTGTATTCAATAATATTACCTGCGTTTTCCTATCCAAGCTCTGTGAGTTTGGGAAGTTGCCCAAGCATATAACGTCTTTGTTTTCATCATGAACCATCATATCGTAAACTTCATTGATAGAATCTATCAGAATCAATAATTTTTTAAAGTAGAATTCATAGATTCATAAGTTCAAGAAAAACTGAAAAAACTGACCTTCATCGCTAGAATTTCCACTGTTGATAGATAATGAAGTTTCACGATATTCTGTCAAATTAGTGGTTGCAAATTTGACAGATTTTCTCGACATATTAGTAGTACGAGGATTATTTGACCCTAGTAAAATTTGAAGTCATTGATGATTAGATTCTGGAATATGAGCGTTTCTCTGGAACTTTTGCACTTTGCTGAAAATCGTTGAAAAACGAAAAATGAAAACCGCTCAACGCACACCTGGGACCTTTTGCTCACATATTTGTGTAGTATTGAGAGTTACAAATCCACTATTGAAACTCATATAGAGTAAGTGGCATCGCCAAAATCACGTTAATGAGTCGAAGAAAAAGTAGTTTTTCGCCGATTTTCCAGAATTTCCTAAGCAATTATTTGGCTAGATTGACAATTCCAACGAATGCCTTGGCCTTTTTGCAGCTTTGTAGGCTCAGGGTATTCGATAACAATTGGTTTTATCAACATAGAATTCGATCCGCCAATGTGGAATCAGAGAAACTGAATTTTTCCCGTAAGTCACGTTTTTTCAATTTCACTTCAGAACGGTCGTATTCTAGACAGAAATATCGCACCTACACGAGACTCGTCGCAATATCTTCGCAATTGCATCTACTTTAGATATGCATTCCAAAAATTGCGTTCAGAGTCACGGCAGGAGCTTGGCGTAATCATCATTGAGTTGAACGAGACATGACTGATTTTTTATTCCCAATTTTCAAAGTCATACAGTTTTGGCTGAATTGGTAGCACACCATCGCGCTTTTGGGTCATTTTTCTTCAATATATTATCCACCAAATGCAGCTTGAATCAACCCGAAAAGTTGCGCGGCATCACCAGAATATCCGTAAGACTGCACGAAAGTACCAAGTATTTCCACAGGATCTTGCCCACATTTTCTCTCTTTGAGTGAGCTAGAATGAATCAACTTCCTCTGATCATACAGAGGCCAAAGATATGTCATTTTGAGACTTGGATGATGATATTTTCACTTCGATTGGGGCCGATAGATTTGATTGTTCTCTTATATCATCATCCATAGCTGTATTCCAGCCGGTGTAAAAGTTCCAGAAAAACGCCCATATCTCATACAAGCAATCTATTAATTAATTATTGCTTAAGCAAGTAGTTGTATAGCTTTCAATCTCAAACTATACAGGGCACATCCAAAAGTATGAGACTGCAAAGCACATCCTAGATTTTTTGTCATCATGATAGTATAGTTGGAGAGGAATATGTGTACTTTTGTGCGAGAAACATAATGTAGATCTTAAAACTCTACATTCATGTGGAATCATTATGCTACTAGAATTTAGGTATAAATGTAGCTTAGCAACGATCCGCTTCAATTTAGGGATACACTTGTCATGTAAAATTATCTAAACTGAATCGATAATACCAGCCTGTGCACTAGATGAGATCGACAAGATAGCATAGCCCTCAAGGGTGGAGTTTTGTCTAAGAACATGGGGGAAACGTGGTCAATAGCAGGAAATTCATGCAACTTGCTGGTTTCAATGATGTGAAATCGTGATAGACATACAAGATGTTTTAATTCAGAACTCAAAAAGGTGTCGAGAAAGCTCATCTTAATCATTTTTGATCTCACCGATCACATATACACAACTTCTGAAGCTTGCACAAACATAATTCTGCAAGCATTACGTGGGATGTGAGAAATCAAAGAGCATTCTTGAAAAATTTATTCACCAGTATAGCCTGAAGGAAACCCATGAAGTGAATTAATAGGAGTGTTTAGTAAAACTTTGAGCTCTGCTTTGCTATGGTGAATGTATGTTCAAAGCTTCAAAGATGAGAAAAGAATTGGCTTCTGATCTTGTCTGCAAGGTATTGAACAGACCTGTGGGATATTCGAGTATGTCTCAATTGCCTTGCTGATTAGACCTTGGATTGGATTGATCATGAAAGTAACAATATGGTGTTTGTCACTATATCTGTTATTCAATACTTACTTATATATGAGGTGTATTATCTGCAACTCTTTAAACGTCAAAGATATAGAAGCATGAGCGCAATTTTGTTTCATGCACTTGCATGAGATTATAATCGATTTATCTTAATTGATCCTGGCAAATTCTGCATTCCCGTTCGCAAGAGTTAATCACGGTCCATCAATCGGTTATCAACTTTAGGAAAATTCTTCTGCCCTGCGATTATCGCAACATGCATCGATCGGCGCGCGAAATCGCGATACAAGTATCAGGTAAGTTGATGGTTTCGAGCAGGGGAAATGTGAACGTGGAACAAAAGTTTGAAACGAAATGGAACGCAGTGAGCTCGCAGCAGCATCAGCCATCGCAGGTCGCACGGTCGCAGCGCAGCACTCGCAGCATTGTTGCAGTAAATTGTAGTGCAGTGTTGTAGTGTTTGGTGTAGTGTTTCACAGTGTTTGAGACGGCTGCTGCCTGTGCAGTGCACATTGTGCACCGGTTGTGTCTGCAAGATTATTAATATTTGAGGTATCTGAGCGATCTATAATTCATACCGATCAACACTTGATGCTCTTTTCACTCTCTGATGATGCTAAAACATCATCAACCGAGGGGGTGATTGTAGATCGATGAAATCGATGCCTCCTAATAACCAACTCATGTTGATCAAATCACAACAACAACAAGCCCGTAATTGACGCGAGTGAGTCTAAGTGATTTTTGTTGCATAACTGACTGGCATGTGAAACAGCCTCGGGGATACTCGGGGACAGCTGGAGATTACAGCTTTGAAAGCTGCATGGTCCTCCTTGTGGGAAACAACAAATAAGCCTCATTGCAGGCAGTAGCGCGATCAGCTGTTAGTTGCATCCTGCAGCTGCATCAGCACATATCGTGCCGTGGTGATGTTTCCCGATGTTTGTGAGACCCTACCGGGTGCCTTAAATAATCCAAGAGATTGCGACTGCAGTTTTACAACACGACGATGACGTTCACCATCATTCCAGATCTCAAGGTTTGCTCACTATTGTTTTTCTTTCGGATTTATCTCATCGTGCTGTTTCTGTATACATGTGCTAATTATATACTTACACTTTTGACAATGACCTGTTGTGGCGATTTTTCTTTCTTATCACTCGATCCATTTGATCGCAGATCTCTGGAGCTAAAAATTTAAAGTGGCATTTTTTGGAGGGTTAGCGTTTTTGGAGCAAAGAATGAAATGTAGTATCGAAACGTATACATATATAGCTACTCCATCTGATTTATCGTCATGCTATCAAATTTTGAATTGCTTGTGGCAGATTAAAGGTATTTTTAGATCGGCGAGGTTTGAGGTCATATATTTCAACTTCATCGTTTCTTACTTGATTGCTAAAGGTCCATTCACTGATAGCAATGCATGAGTCCATCGACATCATTACGCCTATGCACACCAAAATTAAAAATTCATCATCATTTCACAAAACAATTGTTTTTTTGGTGAATAATATGAATCAGTCAATCGTTATGCTCCGTTCTAAATGAGATTTGATGAGATACTTCGCAATCTTATTGTGATGACGTATACGCTTTAAAATTCCCAAAAAATTGAGTAAACTAATAAGTACTGTCTATAGTATAAGTACCGCACGTTTACACATTTTTCTAATTTTGAGTATTGAATGAATAATAAAGTTACTACATTACGTCCAAAAAAGTATTGACAATTATATATAATTCAAAATGTCGTACAATAATTTATTGATTGTAATCCTGAGATTTCTCTACTAGTTTATTCAAAGTTGATCCCGACCACTTTAGGTACCTTTCACGGAATGTTTCGAGACTTTTTTCAGTCATCTTGCGTGTCAAAAAAATCATTGCGAAAATACACAGAATACAAACTTACAAGTCTTGTGAATTATATGTAGTTAATTATTTACCCATCATATATAGCATTAAACTGCCCCGAAGAATGGAAAAGACGAAGATGAAGAGATGACAGCTGAAATCATCATCCTTAACGAATAACATTATTCTATACAATGTCGACTATATTTTATCCGAAAATTCGATCTCGAATGAAGATTCAATACCTATTCATATCATTTTAATGAACTGCTGTATTCAATTTCCAAGAGTCTTATTGAATAGATGATGATAATCAATGATGACAAGAGTAGTTTATTAATTCGATAAAAATTCTAAAGTCGTTTTAACAGATTGGCAAATTTGTAAACGATGTATCATATGGGATACGCGATTCCAATTTCACGTTCGAAGCATCGATTATATAGTCATTTGGATCCAATCGAAAATACTCATATGCATAATCAGGACATTGACTCTATTCAATAGAGCGCGCATCAGATCCTATCTTTTTTTTTCTCGCTGTCGCTCACACACCTGTTGCTCGCAGCTCGCAGCCTGAAGCACTGTCGGAATTTCGCATTTATATTATAAGCGCTTCAATATTTGAAATTCAAATGAGTTTGTGTGGATTTGTAAAAGAACAGCCTGATAGAAAATTGAGGGTTCTATTTTTCTGAAATTTTAATATCACATAGACTCAGTCTCTCAGCTGATGAATCTACAAAACATCATTTTTAATTATAACTTAGTAGAAGGCATTTATTTTTTAAAGATTTTCATTTTACTATCATCGATCTGCTCGCCAAGCACATTTGCGCACTCATCAGTGCAGGAGCCTGATGCCGATCCATGTAGGATAAAAATTTTTTCAAAGACTAAAATTAGTACAGCGTAGTGAAAATTGCCATTACCAAAAATATTGAAGAGTTTCAAATTCCATCGGCTATGATTTCCATATACTGATTATTCTATTCTCTGAAAGAAAAAATGGGAATGGTTGACAAAAGTCCGGTAAGAGTTTGATATCCATCAACTACAATACAATGAGACACAGATGAAAAAAAAAAAAAGTTAGACAGACAATCTTTTTTCCGCGACCGACGAAGCAAAAGCTTTGTTGTGCAAACAACCATCCGATGTAAGAAGCGCCGTAATAATCCTAATAATAATTATTGTATAGTATATAGATAGGTCTATGCTCGTAAAATCCGTGAAACGAGGGATATGTTGAGGTATTTCTCCTATTTGTCTTTCAGTCTCTTTTGACATAATATTACACCTCTGAAAGTATACATTCAATTCTTTTATCACACTGTTGCTTCCATAGCACCCAAGACATGACAGTTAATCACTGAATTTTCCAAAAACGTAAACCGATTCGTTCACTGGAAACCTTATCACGGGTCATTCTAATTTCCTCGCTAATTTTTCATCATGTGAGCGAGCACAACCTCAAAATATTCCAATCAGCTGATTGACGTATCATGAACTGTATAGCCTAAGGTAGGGACCATCATCAGTATTTTCGTGATTCAGCTTGGTTTATCCATCAATATTGAAGGACTTTAGTTCTATTGTTTTTACAAATAAAATCATCCATTTTTTTTCATTTTTCATTTTTATTTCATTAAACGGCCTCATATCAAAGACCTTGTTACAGAAATATCACAAATATCCGCGATAAAATAATTAAAAATGACAAAATTTTCTATGTTTAGTAAAGAAAATAAAAATATAAATAATATACGAAATAATTTGTATCATAGTACCATTATCATGGTAATACCACCAGAAAAAAAATCCTCCAAAGAATATTAAAAATAAATCAATAATGATATAATAACAAATTCAATAATTATTATATCACCATCGTCAAAAGAGGTTGAAATGCAACAAAATGAAAGAACTTTTTGAAGTTCGATTTTCAAGTTGGGATTATTCATACTTGAGCAGAGTTCTTTCCTTAACTATCAGTTTAAATTTAGAAATTGATAGTTCGCTATACTCATACCAGCTAAAATTTTCATTAGCATTTTTACACATTCTATGTAGACATGACTTTGAGCTGTGAGTGTTCGAGTGAAATAAAAGTATATTCCTGCTTAGTCTCGCGCCAGGAATTCTTATGGCAATTTTTTTCGAGTAGTTTAGGTGCATCAACGTGATTTGACAGTAAGTCATAGAGGAAGAGGGAGTTTTGGTAACATCTGAATGACTCAACTGAATAAACTCATTTGTTACTCAAGAATAATCATGACATCACAATTTCATTGGAGACCCATCAGAGTGAGCTAAGAAACGTAGAAACTATGTTGAAGGGTTTCAATTTTTTTGCGCATCTTCTCAGTTTTTGGAAGCCAAATTGATGAAGCATAAACCATATTTGATCGATTGATCTGACTAGTTGATTTTATGCTAACTTGATCTCGTGCACCCAAAAAATACGCCCAATCTACTTATAAATTGACTAATTTTAGAAGATAAACATCCTGCAATAATTTTCTTCTCGAAATAGATGAGAAACTGAGAAGCGCTTCTACTACATACGTATCGCAAACATTTGCTTAGAATAGGTGCAGCGTTTATTCCGATTGAGGCGTTTAGTATTCGTTCAAACATTTACCAAACGAATCCCCAGCAAAAGCCTCAGTAAATTGAGCAAACAGCATGAGTTATCGCTGATATTTAGACACACGTGTGCGACAATGTAAATGCATCAATAATTATGTATAGTTCCCTTACTAGCATCAAGATAGAAAAATCTTTATCAAAAAGTTTATCTCCGCTCTATGATTTTGTGTGAGATTCATTGCAAAAAGTTGACCAAAAAGCTCAATTTTCCTCCGTGGTCTCGTAAAAAATTAAATTCTAATCTTGCTCATTTCGTGTTATGTGAGTATCGCGAGGAGTGTTGCGATGACAGTCCGCCCCACAAAATTTGTTAGGTGCCCCAACTCGTTAGCCATTCTGGATCTAAGGTACTTTACACAGTCATTGAAAAAAAAAAATAAATAAATAAATATAAAATTGGGTGATAATTGCGCGTCCTTCAAAAAAAAAAAAAAAATGAAGGGGCCGTGTATTATTACTTTCATACGGATGATCCGTCGCCATGCATATACACGTGCGGTCAAAAATTATACATACACATATTCAGCGATTGATCTCGTGCTGAGTATTTGAGAAAAACGGTATCATAATATACTTACGCTTTGCGAGAGAGCCGGTTTCTCGAACAAACGATAAAAAAAATCGAGTCGCGACAAAGGTGGTGGTGGCGGGCGGCGGGCGGCATCAGTGGCATGGCTACATCATAAGCATAAAATAAGTGTACCTATATACTCTTTGCGTGGCCAACATGGAGCGAGGAGGTGGTTTTTCTTCTATAAATAGCGCGATCGTGGCATCAGGCAGTATCATCATGAGCTTGGCGAGTATATGTCCTCTCTCCTCAATAAGTACTTACTCCTCTGGTTTGTTTCGGCTAATACTTTGTTCATCGAAATGTGTCATGCTTTTGCATTGAGTTTGTAGTTACTTGACAAATTGCAAGTGTTTAGATCTTGTTCCCAGCTCCCCGTTGTTCCGATGAAGCGAAAGTGCAATGAATTGTGTTGTTTTAGTAGTTTCACTATGTGGAAAAACATTTTTTCAGTGAGAAATAGTCATCGATATTGACGTTGTATCATAAGCAGAGTGCCGAAAGCTCGACCGAAAACGATCGGCTCAACTAATAGGCTCAACTTGACAACGATAAATTGGCGCCATATCAAGACCGAATCAATTTTATCATGAAGAATAAACATTTGGATGTGCTTTTTTGTGAATGACTGCAGATTTGATTGATGTTGTGGAAAGAGATGTGCAAGGTATATTTCGAAAAAAGAAACTATTCATTATTTGCATAGACCTTTTTTTGATTCCTCTATTGTGATTCGGCTCTCCCTCAAATTGGTCTCTCACTGAATTGAATTATTTATGTGCGATGGTGAAATTTTTTAATGACCATACATTTTCCATTAAAACAATGGGCACAAGTACCCAAATATTAGTGCGTATAATAGTGAGTACCGGCGTATAAGCGTCAATGCTGTTTGTGAAAAGTGCGAAATTGTCCTCGAAATGAACTGTGCATTGGTGCTCCAAATACAGGGTTCTGAATTTCATAAATCAAAAATGATATTGACGACATTCGAAGGAAAATCGAGTGAATGATATAAACGATAGAATGGCCTAGTTCTGTCGTTTAAATTGATTGCGTGAGTAATTGCGTGAGTAACGAGTAGAGCTTAACCAATAAACTCAAATTTTTTATCGAAATCCAATGTTCGGCGATTATTCTGTCCGGTTTCATCAGAAAAAAACTGAAAAAGTTATCGAGAACTCCTGTTGATACACGGAATAAGTCTAAGACCCAATAAATACCACATTGCTAAGGAAATAGAGTAGAAACAAAACATTTTTGAAAATTTTAATTTTGCCATTTTTGTCCTATTCTCACCAGATTCTTATGATTTTAATCCAAGAATACGTTCCTCAAAGTTCAGGATTGACGGCAGTGGAATGGTCAAATGATGATCGAGATTATTAGTTAATTCTACATTTATTTCAACTCGTGTCTTTTTACCGCTTTTTGTCACATAATCGGCCGGTACATACCATGAATTGATCATAGAATGATTTGAGACAGAAAAACACGTTTGAAACAATGTCAATGAGATAGGATACAAATTGACTTGATACGTCTATTCAAATATAATTTTGTCTGAATGTAAAAGAGTTGTTAAGGTGTTTTTGGACATGTATATTTTAAAAGTCAGCAAAAGAAAAACACGTATAATGAAAAGATTGTATTTGAATCACTGATTTTAACTTTCGCATATAGTAAATACTCATTGGCCAATTCGAGTAGCCAAATTTTGAATTATATGTTGATTCTGCGAAAGTGTGATGAACTGTTGAATATTAGAGTTACACCTTTAGCAAGCATGAAAAAATGTACAATTTAAAATCTTCTGAACAAAGGCAATTTATTGAATTATGCGATCGTTAAAGTGTCTCATACCTGATCGAATTCAAAAATAAAAAATCGATGTTCTGATTTTGACCCTGAACATACAAAATTTGAATCAAAAAAATTTTTGTCTCACAGATGTGGTGGCTCTCTGTGATGATCTACCTTTGCGCAGTCAGCGCTCGCACCGAGGAGGATCAATCCATTGCAACAAACGTGCAAGAAGCTCCTCCTGTTGTTGAGCCTCCTATTATCGTCAACACCATACCGGATAAATGTTTTTACGGTCTACCATCGGAGTGTCCACCCAATGGCTCAAATTCATGCAAAAGGATAACATTGTCAAATGCCAGCACTGAGAGCATCGCCGTTCTCTGTTGCAATTTGACGAATCAAGCCGAGTTTGATTCCGCACTCTCGCGCATAGGTAAGATGTTATGCGATGACAGATGGCAATTATCTCGATCATTTTCATTATGGATCTTCATGAATCTCTTACTAATTGTTTTCATCGCCACTCTGGTACAATCATGGCAAGGGATCGTGATTTTCTTATGATTTCAATTTCATCAAGAAAGCGTGAAAAGTTATTATTAAAAACCTTTGATATGTATACCCAGTTTGTAACAAGTAGGAAATATGTTCACTGTAAGAACTTTGACCGACACAAAGGTCCCTCAGGCGACAACGGAAAAATCACCTAATAAATATGATTTTGCAGATTTTCCAATCAATGTGTCGTACGTTCACATTCGGAACGCAACGTTGGACTTGATAAATGTAACAGAAGTTCGATGGAGGATGCTGAAATCCTTAGCTATAACTGATGGAAATATAAGCCGAGTGAAGGGTCAATTCATGATGATGACACCCATTTTGTGTCTGAATCTTTCAAATAATGCTCTTCTCGAAATGGACAATAACTCGTTGGTTCGCCTATCTCAGCTATCGACTTTGGATCTCTCTTACAATAACTTAACTCATCTACCTGCCTTGAATCTGATGAACGGGAGAGAATTTTGGCTAGATATAGCTGGTAAGTGTAGAATTTTTATTTTTGCAAATAATTTCTCATTTTCCTCAACTCAGGATGATACATTTTACTACCGCAAAATGAGCTCAATGTAAAGATGGAAAAATGATTTTCTTTTGCCCACTAGTCAAAATTGCATGCTGTAAATGCATTTAAACCAAGATTATATTGATGTTGCTACCATTCAGTTCATCGTTTTGAATAGCCTCTACAAGCTTCTCTCATTGCATGTGATCATATAACTAATGTCTTATTGGAGCTTCTGAAACCACCAAACGAACCACTGAATGATTTCAAGCCCGTCTCTTCAAAAATCCGTACAGCAACTACAACTTTTCGGCAATTTTTATGATTTATTTCAATTGTATCTACTGAACTTTTTACTATCAGAACCTGACATCATTAATATGCATTAATGATGTCAGGTTTTGATAGTAAAAAAATGCTTTTTTGCAGTGGCATTTTCATTCATGTCAGTGCAGCGCAGAAATGCGCTCTTCCACAATCAAAAGCTAGCGAGAACGGGTTACAAAAAGCATAGTTTCTTCGGATAATTTTTTGATCGTGAAACAATTCAACGATTCAAGTCAATTATCACAGTTATAATTATAATTGCGACGATTTTCTTATGATGTGGATCCACATCGATTGAGACGCGTGGAAGCTTAAAAACAAAATTGTATTCAGAACGTGATCGTGATTACCGCTCATAGTATCAGTGAACTGGATGTAATAATGATCTCGATAATGATTTTCCTTTCTATTCAGGTTCGGGTACCCTACTGTGCCATGATATTGCTCAGAGTATCAACAAAACCGGCGAGAATCAAATCATCTTTAACCGAGAAAATGAAACCGTCTGTTCCTCTAGCAAAACTTTCCATTGGTTTAATTCCACCGAACGAGTGCCTTTAAAACAAGTTCGATACATCAATACCGTAAGTGTACCACTGACATATTTGTATTTAAGAGGATGTCGGATACCGACATTGTCGAGTTCTCGGATTTCTCGATGAATTTTCGAGATATCGGGATTCTACTAAGTAACGCCGATTCTGTATGGCTCATAGAATCAGCGTTACTTGGTAGATTTTTGATATCTCAAGAATTCATCGAGGAATCCGAAAACTCGATCATGTCGGTAACTGTACAATATTAATAGGACTCCGACATCCCCTTAAACTCTTTCGATTCTGTTTAACGTAATATTTATCTCGTGTTGATGCATCATCTCTTACAGTTCCAAAATGAATGTCCCAAAGGAGAAAACTGGCAATGCAATTGCGAAATTAGCCGGTGGGAGTTCCTTAAAGATAAAACACCGGTATTATCTGTGAGTGTAGATTGCAGTAATATTCAATTGACTCAGCTACCACCTAAACTGCCTCAAAATACGATGATTCTGAATGTTTCTAATAACAATGTAAGTTATCACTCTCGCTTTGTGTGTATATATATATATGAGTAGTTCCGTGGAAACTCTGGAATAATGTGTGCCTGCTTGCACGAACCCTAAAAACGCTTGACAAAAAAACCTGAAAGGTCATTTTCGACGCATTTTTTGGTGCTCTTCTTGGCGCAACCGTTAGTTTCTCGATCCAGGGCTACCCTAAAAAGTTATTATCATAAAACAGGTCAAAATGTCAGTTCCGTGCCCTGTGGGTTTCCATTATTTCGACCTTGGTAAGTGTGAAGCGTCGCGGTGAGGCTCATTTGAGATTCGGGCGGGCAGATATATCAAATATAATGCTATCAAGCACGAAACGCCACTGCCATAAGAGCCCAAAGACTACTTTTTGTGTGTTTGCTGAGCACATACATTTTGTGGCGCAATTTTACTTAAAATTTTACTCCCTCAGTTTCCCTAGGTATTAGTGTATTTGACTCATTCCAGGCCTTCCCGTATCAATTTATTCATAAAGAAAATCGTCAGACGCAACTTTTCCATGCCTCAAAATTTCGAAAAAAAATTGATTTTCATACTCTGCGGAGCTCTTTCCCGCGAAAATCTGGTTTTGCTAAATTTTTTGGTCAGTTCCGTGCCGTACTAGTGCGACCCTCAAATGCGAGATTACGGAGGTCCTAGTGAGCTTTTTTCAAAGTATCTGATTGCCAAATGGAAACCCTAAAATCTCGAGACCGTAGCTCAAGCCGCTTAATTGGCTGTGAGATCCAATTTTAGGGCCAAATGTCAGGTTCCGTGCCCGCTAACACATTATTCTTGTTATACGTATGGTACCCATGAGTGAAAATTCTTTCATTCGTGTGCGAGCTAATATATGCTTTGTATGTTTCAAAAAGTCGGAAAATCCATCTCAGAACCCTCGGAAATGAAATTTGGGGTTGGCACATTTTCGACCCTCGAATAAAGTTACCACGGAACTACTTATATAGATATATCTCACAATAAGTCGTGATTCATAATCGTTCTCTGAAAATTCCAGATTACCACACTCGATGAGCTGAGCACGAATCCCAACTATGAAGGACTTCGAGAGTTTGTCGCCGATTACAATAATATATCTTCGATAAACAAATTGGAGGGGTCAAAATTCATTGATAACTACGCTTTTCTTAGTCTTAGGCATAACAAGATCAAATCTGTGAGTGGAACGAATTATTTTTCACGGTGTCATTATATCTTATGACTCTTTTGGAGGTTGCATGTGATTACTAAAATGAACCAATTATCTCACGTCTATAAAAATTCTTGATATGGAATTATGAAATTAGATATCCGCTAAAGCAAACTCTCAGTTGGATAAAAAAATATTACTTTTTGATTGCAATGTATCGGTCACACAAATGAGGTATTTCTCAAAGTTTACTTTCTTTCTTTCAGCTACCAACTTACATATTAACGAGTACTGTGAATGACAAAAGTTACAACAATCTCAGGTACGGCGTAAGATTTGGAGGGAACGAATTATACTGCGATTGCAATACAGCTAAATCCTTAAAGGTGACATAACATGGATTATTCCCATTGAAAGATTGTAGGTTTTTCATATCAGCTAATCGATTTTGTAATATCAATTTTTCACCTCTAGGTTTGGCTGCAAGCAAAAGTTTTGGACTCTGAAGAAGTTCTCTGTGAAAATGTCAAAGAAAAAGTCGTTGATCTGGAACCTTCAAAGATGTGCGTTCATCCGGGAGATTGGACTGATTATATTTATTACATTATTGCTACTGAAGTCTTGTTACTGATAGGCCTCATTGCAAAAGTATCGTACGACTATTGGGTGTTCAAAACGGCAGGGTATCTTCCGTGGCCGGCTAATAAAATGCCGAAACTTCCATGTGATTGGCTGTGTGAAACTTGAGATGAGTGTTGAAAAGTTGAAAATAGTTGAATCATGAATGAACTGATTTTTCAAGTGTCTATATGTATGAACGATTTGTATTTTTAGACGCCTGTTGACTCGGCCAAGCTTTACGTATGAACTTCGAGAATGCATAAAACTCAAATGTTGATATTTTCCAAAAAAGCGTCTATTCATATAATCTGATGGTTCACAGCTCTTTAGAGTGAATGAATTGTAAAGCGAACGTATTTTTTATAGCCCATGACAAAGCATGTGTAAATGTTGAAAAATTAGAAATAAGTTCAGAATTGTTTATACAAAATCTTGTATATATTTACAATACATTTCTCACGTGAGATGAGAATGATTATCTCTAGATTCTTTATACCCGCACAGTTTCAGAATAAGATGGTACCATTATTTACATTGTAATTAGTTGGGGGATCAACAAAAATTATTGTCGATTTTTGTTGATGGTGTGTTTTTGTACAGACTATTTACGTAGGTTTCGATCGTCACGATGATGAATCAACATCATCTTTAGTACTCGATTCTGAGTTTTTCATTCTCGATTCTCTGGAAGGTTTTTTCCACTGTTGTTTGAACTTAGGAATCGTTGATATACTGTCTCTCTTTGGAGCTTGTCGTTCCTTCTTCCTTCTCTCCTTTTTACTTAGTCGTTTCATTGTCAGCATGTATTCAGGTACATCACAACCAGAAGATCGCATAACTGCCGCAATACTGTAAACACGCAATGAACTATCAAAAAAATTCACAATAGAGGAAACGTTTAAAGGGACTCCATAACTTGAAGTTTGAACGAGCAGCTCAAAATGAACAAAATATCAACTCTTAGCCAGGCTTTGAATGGTAGGAATTGCACGAGATCGTCGCTCTTTCTTCAGCATTTGTTTGAACGATTCGTGCAGTCGTGTGCTGAGTTAATCAGGACCACAAGGGACATCAATTTTATCATCATTCATTTCTTCAGCATTTTCAGAAAACCGCACTTCAATTTGTATCGAATTGTCACAATTATTAATTTGACTGGCGCGTCATTTGGGAAAGATATTGCACTATTTCCGGTATCCTGATGAAAACTCATACTTTGTCCGTTTCAAGAGTCTTTTGGTATAATTATTACGATTTAATTGACTAGACTTCACCATCTTTTGTAACCGGTAACGGTTTTGTAAATGGTATTTCGTGACGTGGTCTTGAGGAGGGGAGCTTCAAAATTACAGTAAAGTATACTTTACCTTCTCAAGTTGGTAGTATCCTCTTGGGTAAAGAATGTGATTGCCTTGCCCTTATGACCCGCTCGACCAGTTCGACCTTAATATTCGTAAACAGAGATATTTTTAAATTGCGCATTGAACTTGTGCTCGAAAATCGATTAAAAAATGAACACTTACCGATTCTATGGATGTAAGAAATAGCAGATGGTGGAAAATCGTAATTTATCACTAAATTGACTCCTTTAAAATCAATACCACGACCCATGACTTCTGTGCAAATGAGTACCCATATTTTACCCTCTCGAAAACATCTGACAACGTTATCGCGCTGAAAAATCATGCAGGAAAATTTATTAGATTATAAAAGAAATTGTCACACTTTATAACGTACCTGAGTCTGGGTTCTGTCAGAATGGATTAAATCTACATTGATTCCATCATAGATGAGTTCTTTGAAAAGCTCTTGAGCTCTCTCTTTAGACTGGACAAAAACGAGTACTGGCGGTGACAAACCCTGAAACAATAATATTAGTCCATTAAATCTATTCATCAAAAAAGCAGCAATTCTTATCCCTAAAAAGATTACTTTTTGAATAATGTTCCTGAAGGCAACAAGTTTTCCTCTCTCACTGCCAACAAATAATAATTCTTGCTCTACCAAATCAGCTGCTGCGTTTCTGTAATTATCAAATTTTTATCAAGAAGCGACAATCATCCGCGGGACGATTTCGATGAGATTGGAGTAGCTTGAATGTATTAATGGAAGAGAAAGGATGACAACTTTTTCTTATGATCTTGCCTTGACACTTTACCTTTGTCCAATAGTTATCGTGATTAGACCCTTCAGATTATGCCTGCACCATTTTGTCACAGATGGGGTGTTTGTTGCACTGAACATACCGTACTTAATATCAACATTTGTACAAGCTTTCCAAATTTCTTCTAGCTGCTTTTTAAAACCTCGGTTACCCTCCTCAAAAAGCTTGTCTGCTTCATCAACCACTAGCCACTCAACACTGCCAAAAGTTAGGAGAGTAAAAATCTAGCAAATCTCAAAAATTAGAGTATACATTCTTCAGGTGATCTTACTTGTTCAAAGATAATGCTGGTGGCTCCTGATTCAAGAGAAACAAAACTCTCTTGGGGGTAGTTATTAAAATATCTGAAATAAAGACGACGCACTTGCTCAATAATAACTATTATAAGAAACTCTAAAACCGAATCATCATTTGTCCTGAATAGTGATGTGTGAGTGATTAGATTTCGATATAAGTGCGGGCAGGCCAGAGTTTCCGCAGCTTGTAGATTCTTTCTAGTTTGAGCTATGAACAAAGGCTAGAATCATCGCAGGGGATCGGAGGTAGCACAACCGAATTCGAAAACTCATTTTTCCTCTGGTGGTGTGGAAAAGTCGCTTGAAAGGAGGTCCTTCCCCGTACAAGCGACAACCGCAAAGTTATTTTCTTCAATTTGAATCAGGGTTTGTAATGAAGTTTATTCCCGATTTCGTTGAATTTGGTCGAGTTTTATTTGCTGCGCGAGTTCATGCAGAAATACCAATTCTGATCATTATCGTCATAATTATCAAAAAGGAAGCGGCTGCAATAGGTTTTTGGGGTAGATCCAAATAAAAAGAACAAATCAAACAATTATACGAAATTGAAAATGGATTTTGTTACAAACCCTGATTTAAATAAAACTATTTGGCTCATGTTGCACTAGAAGAATATTGTCATAGCCTATGACTCATAGGTGATAATTTCGATGAGCTCAGCACAAAATCTGAGTACAGTGAAGGTCTTATTCATGTTCAAGAAGTAAAAGTGAGGATGATTTTGACACGAGGTACTCGTGGCTTCGATTCGACCAAGTTACATCAATAATTTCGAGATGAAACTATCTCTCGACGCTTGAGCGTCGTAAAACTCCGGTAAATACAACTTACCATACTTTTGAGAACTGTTAGGGCCATATTGGGCAAGTGCTTGATTGACTTTACTAATTATATGAACTCGGAAACCTCGTCCCTCGCTCAATCGTATGCATTCTCTGTAAGTTTGCTTAGCTAATTCTCTGGTGGGACTAAGAATGAGTGCCCTGAATCCTTTCTTCTGAGGACCTTTCAACTGGTGAATGATGGGTAACAAAAAAGCTGCAGTTTTTCCTGAACCTGTAGGTGCACAAGCTAGGACTTGTCTCCGCTAAAAATACATTTGAAAATTAGGTTTGGATGTCATTTACAACAATATCTGGATTCAGATTATCATCTTACCTGAAGCATGACTGGTAGTGCTTGCATTTGAATGGGAGTTGGCTCATCATACCCACATTTTTTCATATTTTGGAGTATATCATTACCAATATCATATGCTGAAGCTAAATCTTGAAAAGATTCAATTGGGATGGGTACATGACTTCCAGTGACAGATATATGATTTTGGTTCCGAAATTGATTTATCTGTGGGTGGAAGATCATAAAGTATCAATTCCTATTCTGACATAGAAAAAGGAGATGCATAAGAGCAAAGCTTCACCTTTTCCTGATCTAACTTGAGTTTTTTATCCTGAGTGAGAATTTTTTTCTTCTTTTTAGGCCTTATGACACTTCCATCAACAGCGGCAGAAATTCCATCGACAAGTGTTAGAATGTTGCCTCTTTGCTCTTCTTCATCACTCTCATATGCTCTTTTGAGCGATTCTGTATGCACATCTTCATCTATTGGCTCTTTCTTGATTTCAATTTCTTTTTTGACAATGGGTTTTTTCACCATCTGAAAAAGTTTGCAGTCATGTAACAAGGTAACAAGAAAATATCTGATTAAAAAGGAAATAGATTCTTGTTTGATGATCCCAACCGCAATTTTCGAAAACCTGAGTTAGTCTACTCAATAACATGAATGATCAAAATAGCCTTCTAGAACAAGAGCATGAGTATTAGTGTGAACATTAAAAGGTCTTACCAAAAATCGCTCAGCATCGCCATGAAAACGTTTTAAATTAAATTTGCTCCCTGACGATAATTTTTTGAACAAATCATAGGCATCCATCGCAAAATTCTTCAGACTAATTTCATCAACACCACTTTTTCACGTGCGAGGCATAAGCTAGATGAAAACAGAGGCCTAACATAACCTCACTTCTGGCACCAGTTACCATTTGAGTTTTTTGCTTCTGTCTTACCGACAATGTCAGTTAACAACAGAAAAGTCGGTTGAACGTTTTTGTTGTTTGAGAAGTGGTGTATTGCAAAGTTGATGCAAATCAACAGTTCCACACAATGATCCTCAGATTTGCAGTGGAGAATTTTTTTTCTACTCAAGGGAAATTTAATGTTGTGCTGCTCGTGTTGTCGACATTCTAATCAATCGGATGATTAACCTCAATGGCTACATAACATTCAGATCTGCACCATCCCTTATACTCATCCAAAAACGGTAAAGAATTATTCCGTGATTCATTTATCACACTGTCAACAAGGGTATGATTTGATTTTTCCATTTGATTTTCTCTCCAGTTGAACATGGTCAAATAATTTACCTGTCGTATCCTGTTTGATGAATGGAAGTCCTTTTAATTCATTGACCAGGTAACAAGTGTGAGTTTCATGGATGTAAACTGAGAGAATGAAGTATATATTCTAAAGTGTCAAGGGCTGGAAGTGATTTCTGAGTTGGTATGGATAGAGATACGTTCATAAAAGTTTTATTCTCACAACTGAGCATTTAGTTATTCAGTGTTTTTACTTTGTTCACAGATTTGAGGCTTACTACAAATGATTTTGACACTGTTCTAATTATCTATTGATGAGTTTTTCTTGGTCTCTGTGTTTTAAGGCAATTGAGTATGGATTCCCAGCTCTCTCTGATGTCTGGTGGAATTCCCATCCTACCTCCGCTTGTGAGTTATACAACCATCATCGTTCAGGCTAAAGAATCAATTGAGAATTTCAACTTTGATACTGTCTTTCTTTCTTTGAGTTACTCAACTGCATTCATTCTGTTACAGATAACTAGTGATCTCAACACAGAAATACAGTATTACAAGCAATTAGCTATTGCGGTTGAACAAAAGTTGAAGATATTAGAAGTAGCTAGAGAAGCAGTGAAGGGAAAGCTAAAACATGAGCCTGACAAGGGAGGAATACTAGAGTGTACTGACCTCATAGCGAGTGTGAATTCAAACTTAAACAATACGGTGCAAAATATGACCTCCTTGACTGATGGAGTAATCTATTCTCAGTCTGGGCAAGAAACTGAAAATTTGATTGACATAGGAAATCCTGCTCAAGAGTTGAATAACAGTGAAGTGATAAACAAAAATATCAGTGAATCCGAGCCAAAACAAAAGGGGTTGATTGGGAATGAAAGGGATGATTTTGCTGTAACAGATGACAAGAGCTGCATGAATGACACATTGCTTGTGGATAGTGTTGGCTCTGACACCATCACTGCTAGTACTGATTTGAACCAGTATCTCAACTCATCTTTCTCAACTAAAACAGACACCTCAGAGACTACTCCAGAAAATTGGAAACCGCAAGTGCCTAAGACTTTAGATATTGTTCCCATAACTCTATGCCAAATCAAGTCTGTAGATGGAGCAAAAGCTGGTTGTGATGAGCCACCCAAACTTGTCCGGCAAGGTTCTTATGTATTGGATGCTCCCAGTCCAGTCCTCATCGCACATATGCAAAGTGAAACTGGCAGTACTGCATACACTCCAACTTCCTCCTCTCAGTCAATAAAACGTAAAGATTGGAGTATCAGTCAAAGTAAAGTGGATTGGAAAACCCCAACTAGTTTGAAGGAATCAATGTCAGCCCGTGTGAATTCTAACCGTTTTCGGAAAAGTAGTGTCTCAAATATTCCTTGCCAGAGAGTGTGTAAATCAGTATCAAATTCAAAAACAGGCTCCCCCCTGGATGTTTATCAACCCACAAGATCAGTTGATTGTATTCAAGCAATGTTTGCTAAGGAGTGCAACTCTCCAAAGACTGCAAATAGTAAAACCAGTGTTCAAAGTAGAAAATACTCATCTCCTGCCAGTGGTACAAATGGATATAGAAATGGAAGTTGTAAGAAACCTGTGAAGAATTCTTCTATTTTAAGTTTAGCTGATAAGTATAGTGTATCTATGGGAAGTATCAGTAGTTCCAGTCCAAAACCTGTGAAACGGGTAGAGAAGAAGAGTCTCAATGATACAAATATGAAGAAAAGCTCTGGAACTACTCCTGCAAAAAGTAGTGATTCAGTCGATTCTGTGAAATATCAGAAACCTGTGATAACTTCTGAAAAAATTTTGACAGTATTCAAAGAAATTCAAGACACTCACAAGAAACAAATGTTAGAACTAATGACACGCCAGCAAAAAGAACAGATGTTAATGCAAGAAAACTTTAAAAAACAACAAATTCTTCTTCTTGCTCAAATTAGAAAAGCATTCCCTGAGATCTCTGTTACGTCTCTCACAGAAGCTGTTACCAGTAAAAATGCTGTCAGTGCAGCTTGTACTCCTGCAAGTAATAAAAAGTCTGATACAGTGCAACACCATACTGAAATGAATGGAGTACAATTCAATGGAATCAAAGAAGACCATGTTAGAAATCAAACATTCAACAAATCAGCAGATTATCCTGAGTTGCAGAGAGAGTTATCATCATCTTCTTCTTGTGATTTTGGTGTACAAGTAGCAGCTCCAAATGCCATTGCTCACTCTCAAATCAGTCATAAAGAGAATCAAATGAATAACAACTGTACCTCTATATCCACTCAAGCTCGATCACCAAATTTCAAGAATATAGATGATATTCCAGTAGGAGTTCCAGTTCGTAGACATTCCAGTGTGAGCCGGCAGCTTTTTCCTCTTGATAATAGAAAATGTCACACTCCACTGATGAATTTATCAGACTACTCAGAAAAACATGTAAGGTTTCTCAGTGTGAAATTCTTTACTTGGTTTATGGTGATAATATAAAATGAGACTTATTAATTTCAGGTTCGAGCAGCAACAAAAATTACAGCTTATGCCAAAGGCTTCCTAGTGAGAAGATTAATGAAAACAGAGAAGGTTATTGCTCTCAAAAATACCTATAGAGAAGCTCTACACTGCATGCTGAGGCTTCATGTTGATGCTCCATTGAACTTGCCCGAGCTCAATTTCCATCAAAGACTTCAATTGCAGGTACCATCTCACTTGAGATGAATATTTTCTTCCCAACTTGGAAAAACTTTTTGATCACAGCATTCATTATTGTAGTGTGATTCTGCATCAATGGATATTGTGGATTTATTCTCTCAGAGCCCTGCCAAGCGAATGGAGATGATTTCTCATGATAGGGAAATTAAGAGAGCTCGCTGCGAGAGACCAAGCTCTGCCCGATCTTACTCATTTGCCACTCAGAGAACTCTTGCCAGGAAAAAACTTAAAGAGTATGATTCCAATTGATACATTGATAATAGTTTACTTTGAGTACATTCCTGATTAGAAATTGTAGCATTATTGAGTAACTTTTTAATAAAATATATTTCTGTTTTGATGATCTATGATTTTGCTTTGAACTTGTGAGCGATGATTATCAATATTGCCGTGATTGAATTTTAAATCTCCAGTGTCCTCAAGTATAGTCTCGAAAACACTCAAGTATGTTATGATTTTGCATGATTGTCAACGTGATTAATTGTTAGTATTAGAAATTGATATAGCAGTTGACTGAACATTTGATGGTAAACTTCTCCATAGGATGGGTGTGTGTGCAAGTATGCAAAGTTCCATAATGACGAGGTCATGTCCTGCCAGAACAAGAAGTCAAACATGGGCATCAAATGCAAGAGAAAAGAGAGTGACAACAAGCATGATAAGTAAGTATTTTAATTTTGTTTGAGATGCACATTGGAAAATCTTTTCATTGAAGCCTGGGAGAAGAATCATTGCACTAGAGATGTGCGCAGAGTGGTGAAAACGATTGGCTATAGAGAATTGTCCTAGAGTGATCGAGCACTCTGTTTGATTTTTGATTTTGCACTTGGTTACTTGCTATCATTTACTTTGACCTCTAAACTCATGAAACTCGTTCAGCAGTTAATCATTTCAGTCAGTTGAACATTATGTTCATATCTAGAAAGAAACCATCGAATATGGCTATATCAATGAGTGGCTTTGGCTAACAAATAAGAATCCTAGCAAAAGCATCATCAGAAATAAATATGGAAAGTTCCTTGAGCCCTAGATGCCATTGTTTTGAACTTCCGATCTTTTGGTTGGAAGTTGGAAGCAGATTTATAAGAGGGGGATGAACTGAACTCTCTTTGAGAGATAAATTTGTGGTTTTGCTCATTGATACAAGGAACCCACCCAATCTTAATCATGCATAGGCTCTTATTGTGTGTAAACTTTTACAGATCGAGGTATGACAAGGAGTACAAGTGCTGGTGGTGGTGCTGAGCGCAAACCATGGCGATAAGAAAGCTCTCTTCCCATTTTAAATTTGTTTTTCTTCCATTTTCCAATTCCAGTCTGTTTTGAACAGGTGGGAAGTATTCTTCAGTACATACCTCTGATGTCAGAGCTATTAGAATCTCATTTAAATCCAAGATTTTTCAAGTTAATCTTCTGTAGTTTACTGTGATACCTTATATGATTGAAATTCTTTGAATTTCTATTTCTTTGATGGATTTTATTGTATATTATTCGACTTGCACGTTTCAATTCAACATTTCGACGATACATTTTGATCTGTGAGTTTGCCATGATAATATTCTGTCCAAATAATCTAGCGCGATTGCTAATTACATATTGCTACAGCTGTATATAGGAGTAAGATTTGAATGTTGGTTCATTCATGGATGAACTTGGAATTTTTTGAAATTATAGAAAATTCCAAAGATTATAAATGAATGTTTTTATCTTCTTAAGATAACGTGCATCATCATTTCTGTGCCCGTAACATTTTTATCGAACCCTGCATCACCGACCCAGTCAGACCCAATGAATGATAGCACATCACATCATGAGTATTATATCTATATCTGTATTATCTGATTTGATGAATCAGTATGACGCGTAAAAACCCTTCGCGGAAATGTGTAGTACCTATTTTCCCGTAATTATTATTGCACTCCGCCATGGCTGTTCATATACAGTGTGAGTTGGTTCTTCTTCATTGAGGTGGGAGGATTTGATTGAATTTAAGTTGGTGCAGTTTTGAGACCACAGCTGGCTAAGTGACTGGTGTTTGGTGCAGTGCACTGCTAATTTTATGTTCATTGACATTTTCAAGAGCAAATGTTGATCTATACTTGATACTAATTGTGAAACTCAGTGTCAGCTCATGTCGTCTTGGTACCCTCTGCAACACCTGTCACTGGTAAATAACTCATCTTTTCAATTCCACCTGTCCAGCAGGATTCACATCATAACCTCTTTCCAAAATTTTTGTAGGAAAAATCATTTCATCCAAGTTCATGTTTATTGTCAATGACAGCTGAGCAAAATTAACGATTTCAATATGGGCGACAAATCGAGCATCAATCCGTTTGTCGGCCTATTTACGGCAATTAATAACGAACCCACCTTATCTACTGGGGCTGAAATCATTGTTGAGAATCACAGTGAAGGTGCAAACAATGGACAGCAGCCTGATCAACAGTGTCAACCACAGAAGCAAGCTTCAGAAGTTTCTGTCAATTCTCAAGGGTATGAAAGAGACGAAGGACTCGATGAGTTGATTGCAGATGTATTTGGAATCACACTACGTCATGAAAAACAAAACAAGCCAACCAGACAATTAGTATTAATTGATTCAGATTCTATAGAACATGCCATATTTGAAAGATTGTTACTGACAACGCCAGCATCTATGTTGATTTCAAAAGAAAACACCAAAGGACAAGACTTAGACAGCCATGTAATTCAAACCGAAATCGTACCTTATCTATTTGAAAGCTATTGTAGATTACAGAGATATAGAGTAAGTGATGATTCTGAAGAAAGTCCTGTTGAAAACTTCAGAAAAATAATTGTTCGTGACATCAGCACTGCCTTGCAAGAACCAGACCTCTTTGTTGATCAAAAGGTATTTATCAGAACTAAGTAACAAATTAATTGCTTCATCGCACCCACACTCAGTTTTTCTCATTACTATGCTTTTCAAACTGTGGTCTAATACCACTCAAATTCGAAACAATAATTTCCAGGACTCACAATCATAAACTCCCATTTGTGAAAAAAACTTCAAAATGAGTCATTTTTACTACATCAAGACCACTCAATCAAATTTTTTAGATTCCTGATTGTGAAAAGTTATTTTGGTAATAGTTGTCACTGATATGACAAGTTTCATTCACCATGTTCATTTTATTTTCATTAATATTGAGAATTTACTGATCATTTGAGACATTTGTGGATTAATCCTCCAGATAATCACATTGCAGTATATTTATATTATGTTCTACTGGTGAAATAAGTCATTCTTTCCAGGTTCATATGCAGTTAGTAGCCTTGTTCATGAATGGTGGAATAGTCAGTTCAGAATTATCAACATTCATTGCTGGAATAGTGGAGCATTTATGTTTGGAAAATGTTGGAAGTGAATCAGAAGTCATAAATGCAGCATTTAGCCCTATTCTTGATATCATTCTTGAAGATGCAGCTAAAAGTGATCTGCTGCTTTTTAAGCCATATTGGTTTTGTATATTGCAAACATTTGCTTCATTGGAGCCACTAGGAAAACTCATCATAACCCACAGCACTGTCAAAAGTAAAAGTGGAAAAGCATATGCTGACACATTATTGGGATCATTATTGAGCCTCAGCTGTCTTCCAAAAACTCCCAACGCTCCTTATTTATTTTTTGATAAGCCATTTCAACAGGTAAAAAAAGTACCATACTCCAAAACATAATTATTAAGAAGCCCACCATATTGCTTTAAAATATAACTCAAATTACAGCAAAATTCAATTGTTGATGGTAATATTTGGGCAGCACTAGATTCACTCAGTGAATCCATGCACAAAGTCTTCCATGCTTTGCTCAAGTGCTCCCGCGAGGTGCGCCATTTAACTCTTTTATGGCTGGGTGATTGCTTACATAGTAATGCAGGTCGTGGAAAATTATGGAATACCCACAACAGTATGGGATTAGTCAATGTCACAACTGTGTCAGATGGGTTTATGCTCAATCTAAGTCACGTTCTGCTCAGGCTGTGTCAGCCATTCTGTACAAAACCAAATGATCCAAAGTTATTGAAAATAGATCCCACATATTGTGCTGCAGAGGTATTTTGATTTGAATTAATGTCTTACAAACATTGAGCATTTTCATAACTTTTGAATAATACTTATTCTAGGCAAAAGATGCGACTGAAAGTAGAGACAAGGGAATACACATGAAAGGCATGAGAACCCAAACTTGTTTGATCCCCACCCCAGAAGGAGAAACTCGCCCAACAGCAACATCATTCAGTTTTGTGACAGAGTGTTTCTATTTAACTCATCGAGCACTTGATCTCGGGGTTCGCGTCGTTCTAGATAAACTTAGCAAGTAAGTATCACATTTTCTTTCTTGTTTTCCCTGCTTTGAATGATTTTATGATCAAGAAAAATCTATTTCAACAGAGTAAGTCACAGTTTGTCTAACATTCAGAGGCTTTTCAACAATGCTAGACTAGGGGGCAATGCTGAGATGAACGAGTTCATCAGTCAACAGATGGAATCAGATATGACTAAGTACTCTTTTTTTGTATAACATAATTTCCTAATTGTCCAATACGTCTATCTATATTTACATCTGCACTCTTATCTTAGGTACTTGTCTTTGAGAGCTAGTTTATTGTCTCCAGAATCACTTAGCGCACTAGCAAAATTTTACGCAGCAACTGCGTCTTGGTTAATGCAAGTTAATGTGGATGATCGAAATCACGTTTCAAATGAGGATAATTATTTCCCTTATGAATACAAAACCATCAAATTTCCTTTACCAGACAAAATTCCCGAAACGTTGAGGTATCAGTACAAACTTTTATATTCGTTCGGACGTGTTGACGATTTATGTTTCAATTAGTTAAGAGTCTTTCCCGAATTTTAGATGTATTCCTGAGTTTATTGTCGAAAATTCTGTCAATTTTCTGTGCTCCCTGCGACGCTGGGCTCCCAATGTTTTTGAAGAGCAAGGTCCGAATTTTCTGAATCCGATGTTGACAGAGGTATACATATTTGCTTTATTCGTTTTGCAAAATATCATTTGAATGAATAATGAAGTTTCTTCCTACCAAGGTCATAGCTCTCATGGAATCGCCGGCCCGGCTTTACAATCCCCACCTCAGGGCTCGATTGGCAGAAGGCCTTGAAGCTTTGCTACCAAATAATGATGAAATGAGTAATCATGGTATTCCAACCCTTGGAACATTCCACAGGCAGCAGCTTTTTGCCACACACCCTCATAAACAAATGGTTTTTTGACATGCTATTTCCGAACTCAACAACTCAGCATGTAAAAGAATTATTTTTAATTTTTCATCTCGATGTTTCAGGTTGTTCCAAGTCTATTACAGGTCTTTGTGGGTATTGAAATGACTGGTCAGAGCGTTCAGTTTGAACAAAAATTTAACTATCGCCGACCTATGTATATAGCAATGGCGTACCTATGGAAATTACCAGATCATCGAAACAACTTTAAGTATGTGTTTCAGTATCTTCTATTCATTGTGCGATCGTAATTGCATTTATTAGATCTCAGAGATTAATATTGCTTTTGTAACTTTTGGAATCAGGTTATTAGCGCAAGAAGCAGAAGCCAATATGGAGGCGGTCCAACCACCCTTGTTTTTGAAATTTATAAATCTTTTGATGAATGATGCTGTGTTCCTTCTTGATGATGCGCTCTCGAATATAGCGCAATTAAAACAGTTGATTAGTGCAAGGTATGTTTACAGTTGGGTGTTGGTTACCTTTACAAACATGGAGCTATTTATCTTACTTACATTTTAGAGATAACGGAGAATGGGATCAACTTTCTGAAGAAGAAAAAGAAGAGCAAAATATGGAGCTGACACGCATCGGTTCCATTGCAAGGTCTGACAATATATTAGGTAGAGAAACTATTCAAACATTAAAAATGTTGACCTCTGAAATCAAATCGATATTCTGTCATCCAACAATGGTTGATCGAATCGCATCAATGTTGAACTACTTGTTGCTACAATTAGTTGGGCCTAATCAAAAAAATTTGAAGGTTTGTATTGTCACTTAACGAAATTACAATCTAATTACCTTTCATGAACGTATTGGAGTTACTTGTTCTTCTAGGTGAAAGATCAAAAGGAGTATGAGTTTAATCCGGCTAAGCTTGTTCTAAACATTTGTGAAATCTACATCAATTTGAGTCAAAATGATAACTTTGCTCTAGCTGTTTCGCAAGATGGAAGATCTTACAGTCCCCAGCTATTTAAATTAGCTAACGACGTTTTAGGTAACTATTCCTTAAATGGTCAATATTCTTAAGATATACTAACATTTGCTTTGAGTTGAGTAATCTCCACATTTTTTTCTCAAAGTGCGCATCGGCGGAGTTGCTATCTTAGGAGATCTTGACGAGTTTGACAAGAAAGTGGAATTGGTTGCAATTCAAAAGAAAGAAGAAGATGAAAACTTAGCCGACGCCCCCGAAGAATTTCTTGATCCTATTATGTCAACCATAATGACAGACCCAGTTATCCTGCCATCATCGAGAGCGATCGTTGACCGACAAACAATAGCCAGGTGAGATGCCAATTACGCTTACTTAAAATATGTATTCGCCGAAATCGGTATATGCGACTCCTGGATGAAAATTATTAGTTAGAGAAAAACCACCAAAGCATTTATTCCTAAATTCAATGAATAACATTTCATTCACTCGCTCGATGTTGTCAAATACATGTTCAGGCTTTTAAATACCACTTGGAAATGCATACATGATACTGTCGCACCCAGAAGTTGGTTCGGCCTTCATGCAGTTTGAACCTGAACTATTCCGACATGACGCGATCAGTATCTTGATTAAGAAATACGGAACAATAATATTTACACAAATCGCGATGAATTCTATTTATTCGTTCGTATTTCTCAGGCATCTGTTGAGTGATCAGACGGATCCTTTCAACCGACAACCCTTGAGGAACGATGAAATCAAACCGGCAGTAGAACTCAAAGCTAGAATTCAAGAATGGGTAGAAAACAAGAAGAGGGAACTGATAGCGCGAAACAGCGGTAGTCAATGATGCGCCATAGTATGTCACTCGTAGGTGAAATTTGTTATTGTTGATTTTTATGGAAGTATATTTGAAGCAGATGGCACAGCCCACGATTCCCAAAAAAATATTTTATTTGTTACAACTATTTGTAAAAGAAAAGGAGCTGGTTGATGGTGCCTCCCTTGATTATGTAGATTAAATCTGTGCAATGATTCGGATTGACAATAGCCGTATCATGATTTGTCTATTTCTAAGAAAGCGGCAGCCAATAAAATTACGCGGTCGGATATCATAAATGTATATTATGTAACTTTTGTACAAAAATAGTCATAGGAGCGTATGGCAATTTTAATAACAACCATCAAAAGTTTGAACTCGCCAACATTCGATATTACATTAACGAAGGGTGCAATTGTGCATCCATTTGTGACACTGTAACTATCAGGAAATACTGTCAGTAATATTTACACCTCTGTACACAACTGATTATGTAACCAGTCCATTCCATTTGAAAATATCAACTTGATATCTTTCATGATTTTATCAACACTTGTGGGTTTCCTTTCTTCCATCACACAATTTTAACTCCAATAACACTCTGTTTTGCACATTCATAAAGCTGCTTCAAGATCCTTGAAATCTGTTATAAACCAAGTGGATCGAGATTTTACACTTTCTCGGACGACGTTTCCACCAAATCCTGTAAAATCATTCATGATTAGAATTGTTGTCAATCTTGCTTTAATATACATATCGTCTCATTAAGACTAAAAGAAAATCAAAATTTCCCGGAACATGCTAGGATGCGAAAAATTTGAGAGGAAGATCTTAAAACCGAGAGTAGCTCTGCCTATAAAGAGATTGAAAACACGATTAGTATTTGGATATCGAAGAGACTTAGACAATTCTAGAACCATTTGGTGATCATCTAAAATAAGTTATATGTGCAATAGTCACAATTTTTTTACTTCCAGAGGAACCAATATCCGTGGGAAAATCGTTTTATTTACGCGCGTTCAGAGGACACTCAGAAACATCTTGTAGACAAATCCACGGTGGATTTGAAAAATATTTACGTATTTGACCAGAGCACTGTCCCCTAACATGCGGCTGCCCGAGTAGGCTTTATTTCAACTGAAGTTGAGCAAGTGCTTGAAAAATCAATATCATGTCCCTGGATATTTTGTTGCTCGCAATCTGAGAGTACCAATCCAGCAACCGATAATATCTTTTAATGTGTTAGAGAATCATTAACAATTTGGAATCATTCTTCTCTTATCTGCGACATTAATGCCTATATAGATCTCTACCACATTGAATACTTCTTTGTGATGAAATCATTGTGATGTGAGATACAGACAAACACCGATATTCGCGGTTTATCAGTCCCTGAAAAGTAGGATATGGAAATCGCAAATACTGGGGACAGGGCTTGTGGAAAATGGGGAGTCCCGTTCCAAAAATGATCCAAAGTCATTTCCTCTGAAAATCGAAGTTTAAGGGTCGTATAAGTCTGTTCTGAGTGATTTTGGAGCATTTTTATTGGCACCTAAGTGCCTATCATCTTCCTGAATCTCTTGAATTCGTTATCACGAATTGAATGAATCGTGGTTTTGTTGACATCTTGTCTCTTTGCAAGCACACTGATTTTCTTCCTCTTCCAACAGTTCCAAAATATATATAATTTGTAGCAATGTTTATGATTTTTTTCTATTTGTTTTTAACTTTTCCTGAATGCAAATTTTCCTTAGGCGGACTGTTATCATTATGCAATTCAATCTAAAATGCTTCTTAGGTTTGATCTACCGAACCCCAATACCTCGACAACAAAAAATCCTCTGATGGTCTGAACGTTGACCATGAGGAAACTGTCTCACTGTGTTGTTCTTTTTTGAGATGACTATAGGTGGGGATCGTGACTGTCAATTTATTACGCGTGATCATGATTTGCAACCAATTAACGATAATCCAACTTGCACAAACACTTTGAAAAGAATTTGTCAACTCAAAAAAAATTACAATACTTGAATGATCAAACCGCGAATACGCAGCCTCGTCGTCAATGTTGGGTAACTGCGGAAACGCGAGGATCGCGAATACCGGAGTTTGTCTGCACTCAATCGCACTGCAACCATAGTATATAGATGAAAAATTCGAGTCTTACGAGGCTTATTTCAAAAAGCAGCTAATATGAAATTCTTATTGAAACTATTAGCGCTCATTTTTACATCAGCTCTGTTAGTATTTTGAGATTGATTCACTCACAAAGGAGGCATTTTCACTTATTACTCACCAATGAAAGCATTTGCTGGAGGGCAAGCTTCAAGATCTGTAGCACCATCACCAATGTGAACTATGTTCTTGAACCCTTGTTCCTCTTTCAATCGTCGAATAACCTCTGCTTTACCCCCACTCTGAGATGTTGGTTCATTCTCGTCAAAACCAGCGTATTCACCTGGAAGTTTTTTTACTTAAAATTAACTATTTCAATCTTATCGGTATCATTAATGGAGAGGACGCTGCAGCGGTTTCCATTCAAATCATCTCACTCAGTCGTGGTTTTGAAAAAAAAAAACATGTTATTCTTTCGATATAGGTATCGCAATCATACGTGTTGAAAATTATCATGGGATTTTTATGGATTTCAACAAAATGCCTTACCATTGAAATAGAATTTCAATCTGTTGGCACGAACATTCTGTGACGGTATATTCAGAGTCGCTGCGACCGGCGCTATGAGACAGTGGAAACCACCGGATACGAGGAACACTTGCTTTTTCCTATCGTGCAGCTCTTGAATCAAAGATCTGAAAGGCAATTATACTCTTAAAATTTTGAAACATCAATATCACTGCTTAATATTTGATTCTTGCATAGTCGAAGTTAGATATAGGAATTACGTGCAACACGGCTCCCGGGGCTCCCGCGATCAGACCCCCGCCCCCCCCTTTACGATACAGATATTTAAAAAATGTATAATTCGATGAATAATCCACAAAAAACCACATTCCATTTTGAAAAGAGTTTGATGCATTTTTCGACGAAGAAATAATCTTTGAAGACCGCTTTTTAATCTTAGCAACTTCATTTTTGATCATTATTCATAATCGACCATTAGAATTATAAAACCTCAACAAATCTTGATGGTTCTCGAATGAAAAGTAATCTGTTGATTATAAAATTGCGTGTATTTCAATAACTAAAGTCGAATTAATCTCACATTATCTTAGGATGAACGTGCTTTTCTCACATCGTCATTTTTATTGGGAAGAATGATCTATCCAAACGAATTAATTGAACAACTTATATTGGCTTACTTGATTCCAGGCGTCAGCTTCGGTGGGTGCGTTCGTAGAAATTCTGTGATTTGTTTTAGACTTGGCTTTATAATATTTAATCTGACTGTGAGAGACTGTTGAAACGTCATATTGCCCTGCATTGCCTGTTTGGTTCTGTAATAAATATGGATTTATTAGAATATTTTTCCATGCAAACATGATTCAATTGAGCCATAATCGCAATTGAATTGATATTCCAGTTCAAATCTTCCATTTTCTATCAAACACATTTGGGATACAACGATAATTCACATTTAAGATAACTTCCAATTGTAAAATAGCTCGTTCATAGTGCCAGGACGCATGATCTGAAAAACATCTTTTATAAAATTGGAAATTTTTTTGCAACCTCTTTGATATTTATTAAAATTTGACTTATTCGATTTAAAGCTTTTGATATAAAATAGTATGACAAAACGTGAGTAATGATATCATAGGAGTTTTTGGATTATTATGAATATGCTGGTAATCATGTATTCTTCTATCTTTCTCACATTTTTATGCACATTTTCACAAAATTTAGCGTATACATAGAATTTTGGCACAACAAAATAAAGGCGACAAGAGAATGTCTAATATTTTTTGGACCTGTAACTGGACTCGTAAAGTTACAACTGTTAATTGCGGGGGATCACCAAATTTATGGTATAGAGATTATACCTCGCGCGTAATTGAGCATCAAGGGCTAATAATTTTACAAAAGTATCTGACGTTATTTTCTGCGCGAATTTTTTAGCATGCTACTTTCAGCTGAATATTTAGTTGCTTTGAGATCTGATCAATCGATTCGCCCCACTTTTCCATTCTTTACATAGGCCATCAGTAAAATTCCGCATTTTAGTGCAAGTGGTCGTTCAAACTTCCTTCAAGTATCTCCTCCCAGCTAATTCCAAAAACAAAATTTGAATTTCAGGTCAACGCCATTTTGGCTATTAACGATACATTTGAAATTGAAAGCAGGTTCATGGGTGCTTAGTTGTAT
Organism: Eretmocerus hayati; assembly: GCA_029851415.1. Lineage (NCBI taxonomy): Eukaryota > Metazoa > Arthropoda > Insecta > Hymenoptera > Aphelinidae > Eretmocerus > Eretmocerus hayati. The sequence continues at coordinate 145,467,274 of CM056742.1, read as the reverse complement.
GAATCAAAGGAATAACGTTATCTAACCTGAATTGACTGAATCTGAAAGTGAGAGTATTTACAGTTTCTACAGTATTTGAGAAAGTTCTGCGAGAGATCATCAATAGTGTAATAGCGATGGTTCAATTTTTTTCGTACGCTGTTTCATGTTGAGAAGTGTGGTCATTTTGACCTCTTATTTCCGTATGACCAGATAATGTATATGGTGATGGGTAGCTGTCTTATCTAGACATATCACTTTTTCGGAATCATCACGGGCTTCCGTGTTAGAATACTTTATTGTTATTGGGAGGTTACTTTAAAATTTAGGCAAATATTACATTACCTACCCGGAAGTTTGATTAATTTCCATATTTGCTCTATTCGTATCGTGTTTTGTAATCGCCAATCTTTCAATGTTGAAGTGGGTTCAAGGAACGACATTATAATCACATGAATCTATCTTGACCTACATCAGTGAATGGCATTTTGCACATACTCATCATCATTGTGTTCGGTCCATATCACTGTTGTGTTGCTCATAGAACACGTATCATATCATGCACACGCGTTCGTCCACAGGCAGTTTTCTTCCCATTTGAGAACACGTGAATGTAATTTCTCTTCCTAGCTAACATCCGTGTCAATACCTCATCTAAAGTTTAGGACAGTAACGGTTTCTGTATAGCTGAGTCTGGTTCAAGCCAATTTTTAGCGACATCATTCACAATACTTCAAAATCAATTTTTTTTTCTTAGATAACACGATATTTACAGAAAAGTAGTTCAAAGTCCTTCATGGTAATGGTCACATCTAACATTTAAAACTATAGAGTGGAGTTAGTTCAGTCAGAATTATCGCTAGGCAGTTTTGGTACAGTTCTGATACTTCATATTATTCCCACAGAATTTTCAACCAATGGTTTTGTAACAGAATTCCATTAACCATCCGTCAATTTAACTCTTTCAACTTTGTTCTTTCATCATATGGTAAATTTGATCATTACCTTGACAGACTTTGAGCTGGTTTTTTAATATATTGTGTCATTTTCATGAAAAATGAATTTGGACGTTTAGATGCTAAATAGCATGAAAGTGCTCAAAAGCGTCTCTAAATAACCAAATAAA